>CAKXYN010000165.1:0-1302736 GCA_935064755.1 Tragelaphus eurycerus
GCACATATGATCACCTTATCTTTGACAAAGGAGGCAAGAATGTACAATGGATTAAAGACAATCTCTTTAACAAGTGGTGCTGGGAAAACTGGTCAAACACTTGTAAAAGAATGAAACTAGAACACTTTCTCGGGGAAGGCAATGGCACCCCACCCCAGTACTCTTGCCTGGAAAATCCCATGGACAGAGGTCCCTGGTGGGCCGCTGTCCATGGGGTCGCTAAGAGTCGGACCCGACTGAGCGACTTCAATTTCACTTTTCACTTTCATGCATTGGAGAAGGAAATGGCAACCCACTCCAGTGTTCTTGCCTGGAGAATCCCAGGGACGGGGGAGCCTGGTGGGCTGTCGTCTATGGGGTCGCACAGAGTCGGACACGACTGAAGCGACTTAGCAGCAGCAGCAGCAGCAGAACACTTTCTAACACCATACACAAAAATAAACTCAAAATGGATTAAAGAGCTAAATGTAAGACCAGAAACCATAAAACTCCTAGAGGAAAACATAGGCAAAACACTCTCTGACTTACATCACAGCAGGATCCTCTATGACCCACCTCCCAGAATATCGGAAATAAAATCAAAAATGAACAAATGGGACCTAATCAAACTTAAAAGCTTCTGCACAACAAAGGAAACTATAAGCAAGGTGAAAAGACAGCCTTCAGAATGGGAGAAAATAATAGCAAATGAAGCAACTGACAAACAACTAATCTCAAAAAATATACAAGCAACTTCTACAGCTCAATTCCAGAAAAATAAATGACCCAATCAAAAAATGGGCCAAAGAACTCAATAGACATTTCTCCAAAGAAGACATACAGATGGCTAACAAACACATGACAAGATGCTCAACATCACTCATTATCAGAGAAATGCAAATCAAAACCACTATGAGATACCATTTCACGCCAATCAGAATGGCTGCTATCCAAAAGTCCACAAGCAATAAATGCTGGAGAGGGTGCGGAGAGAAGGGAACCCTCTTGCACTGTTGGTGGGAATGCAAACTGGTACAGCCACTATGGAGAACAGTATGGAGATTCCTCAAAAAACTGCGAATAGAACTGCCTTACGATCCAGCAATCCCACTGCTGGGCGTATACACTGAGAAAACCAGAATTGAAAGAGACACGTGTACCCCAATGTTCATAGCAGCACTGTTTGCAATAGCCAGAACGTGGAAGCAACCTAGATGTCCATCAGCAGATGAATGGATAAGCAAGCAGTGGTACATATACACAATGGAGTATTACTCAGCCATTAAAAAGAATACATTTGAATCCGTTCTAAGGAGGTAGATGGAACTGGAGCCTATTATACAGAGTGAAGTAAGCCAGAAACAAAAACACAAATACAGTATATTAACGCATATATATGGAATTTAGAAAGATGGTAAAAATAAACCTATTTACAAGACAACAAAAGAGACACTGATGTATAGACCAGACTTTTGGACTCTGGGACCGGGAGAGGGTGAGATGATTGGGGAGAATAGCATTGAAATATGTATACTATTATATCTGAAATGTATTAATTGTTCAAACTAAACACTATCATGTTACAATTTATTCATACTAGATGTTTGTAATGTTTCTGATAATCAATAAAAGAGATTCTTGATTAAAAAAAAAAAATAAAATAAAAAAAAAAAAAAAAAAGAAAGATGTCTGACTCACTCCTATGTTCAGTCTCCTGCTGAGACTTCTCTGGGTCATGTAAGTTTATCCCTTCACATTTGATACCCAGGAAATACAGAAAGAAAGATTGAGAATAAATGCCATGTTCCTCATGGCTGCTGTGTCCAATGTGGTATCTATTTCCCACGTGTAGCTATTGAACATTGAAATGTGGCTACTTTGAATTAAAATATGATGTAAGTGTAAAGTACACACCAGATTTCTAAGGTTTAGTATATAAAAATATACAATATTTTTAAAATTATTTTTTAATTTATTACATATATGCATGCATACTAAGTCACTTCTGTCATGTCTGACTCTGCAACCCCACTGACTGTAGCCTGCCAGGCCCCTCTGTCCACAGAATTCTCCAGGCAAGAATACTGAAGTGGGTTTCCATGCCCTCCTCCAGGGGATCTTCCCAACCCAGGGACTGAACCCTCCTCTCTTATGTCTCCTGCATTGGCAGACAGGTTCTTTATCACTAACGCCAACCAGGAAGCCCATTATATAGTCAAACTGTAATATATAATCTGTCAATACATATAAAGTAGTAGTATTGAATATGAGGTTAAAATATTATTAACACTATTTTCACTTGTTTCTTCTTCTTTTTTTACTTTTTTTTTAATGCAGCTACTAGAAAATTTTAAATTGTATATGGGGCTGACATTATATTTCTATTGGACAGGACTACTCTAGACCAATTCCAGCATAGTGGGGATATATGAAGGATTACATTAGGAGTAAAGAGGTACACCCACCGTGGGTGACATTATTATGTGACAAAAAAATAAAAAATCAGTGGCTAAAGGCTTACATTTTAGACACTGACTGAGGAAAACAAGGATTCAAAAATAGTGGACAGTTATAACAGTCTTAGAGGAGGGTGAACTTTGGGTCTCAGTAGCAGATAATCTGATGCATTTGGTTTACTGTGAAAGGACCCAGAAGCTGGAGTTTTGTCAAGCTGTGTAGGCTGATTAGATCCTGGGTTGATTATCAGCAGTGTTTCTAGCAGGCCTTACTAAGAAGAGGGACACAGGATTTTTGGTGGTTGCTGTTGCTTTTTGTTTTCCTCAAATCAAGGTTTCCTACGTTACAGATGAAAACAAAAATATCATTGCCTTCCTTTCAGGTAACTTTGAATAATTTCCTTCAAGAAAGCACATATTAATTTCTGTGTATCATGATATCCTTAGTTTGAGTCTAAACCCTACAGAAACTTGAAAATTTTTAAATGAAAAAACAGATGTCATTAGAAGATAAACATAGCCCAATTAGAACACTAAATGTTGAATTAAGCCAGGCTCGGGAACTTACATGGGGAGTTTTCTTATGAGGAAAAATCTAGTGTTGTCAGAGTAAGCATATTTTTAAAAAAATCACAAATTCTCTTATTCTTAATCATAATCAGAAATCCATAAACATGACAGTTGTTCATATGAATATAATTTAATGCTATTTTAATAACAGTAAAAGTGAATAATGTCTATTTGACACCTGATTCACCCTGCCTCATCCTTCTGTGGGAAAAATTAACTAAGGAAAAAGTGAAGCTGGGAAAGATCAAGGTAATTTCCATTAGCATTAACCATTCAAGAAAGATAGATAAAAAATGGACAAAATCTTGAGGGTGATTAGGGACAGATACTTATTCCTTCAGAATTCTGAGCAATAACACTCAGTACGGCAACAAGGAAGTTCCCTCTAGAACAGATTGTAGATCAAAATGCTGACAGTATTTGATGAATACTGAAAGCTGGTTTGAGACTAATAGCCTGAGCAACAAGAAACTGGATTTTGAAACTTTTTCTCTCTTTAATTGTCACTGTTAATTGACTGAATTTCCATACAGTTTTCTGAATGAAAGGGGGAAAAAATGGAGTTAAAAAAGGAATTATCCAGAATTTGGAATTATACAAGTCGTGTGTTTACACTATGTATGCTGTGAAAATCTCAGTGTTACATAAAATATAAGCAACCACTTACACTGAACTTGAAATAAGAAATGTAAATAAACCTAAATACTTCAGAAAACCCCACATTAAAAAAAGGGAGGATAGAAGAAATGAAGAAAGGAAGGGAGGAAAGGAGGGAGGGGGAATGGAACAAAAATATATCGGTGCATTATTCTAATTATAAGTACAGAACATAGGATTTCCAATCACACCTAAAAATAATCTCATGATAAAACTGTGGTAGTCAGGAATATCCCACCTTTAAAATGTGGTTCTACTTCAACCACCATAAATGAATGTAACTGATTTTAAGTGAAAATAATGCATAGCTTTGTAGGTTTTAATGCATAGCATTTCTTAATTAAAACAAGAAGTTTGAATCAAATATATGTTGTTTTACCATACCGAATAATAAAAGTATTCACCAGCCAATTTTCATGTTCAAATTATTAAATGTCATAAAAATTAAAAATTTTAATTATACATTGAACAATCAATTAATGAACTTAGAAGCATTCTATTGCTATTTGCTTATTTTTGTATTCTATATTCTAACAAAGATGCTTTAGTTTCTCAAATGGGGAGAAATATATGTTTTTAAAATACACATTTAAAAAATATAGTTTAAAGCTTATATTTTAAATATGCTTATATATATATAAATATTCTAAAATACCTGTCTTAAAAAATGCAAAGTCTCTTAAATTTCCATTATAAACCACTATTCCAAAATTGAGCATAGGTATAATTTGAAATAATTTATAATGTTTTAATTGAAAAAACATCTATTTATTACTTTCCATATAAATAGACTATACAAATTTCTCATTTAATCCCATCTCCTACTTTAACACGTCTGCTCAGTTTTGAATTTTTTTTCAGGTACGTCCAAAAAAATCTTTCTGTATATATTTTATTGATTTCTTTCCTATTTTTAAAAATTTCAGCAGTTCATTCTTTCCAAGAATAATACTTCAATTGCCATCTATAGTACTTCATTATGACTCAGATATTGTACTACTAATGTCAATTTGCTTGCCTCATCAGAGTAATTTTGTGTAAAAAGGTTCTTTAAAACAGGAGGGGAGGAAGTCCTCCTACCACAGGTGTTCTACTTGTAACCTCTCAGATCTAGTATCTAGTACTTGTACCTGTGACTCTTCATCCAGGGCTTTCTCTCAGCAAGGGACAGTTCATTAGTGCTAGGGAGATAACTCCCTCTCAACCCTGGCAATCTTGGTCATTGATGAATGAGAACTGAAGAATAAATGCCCCAGCTTCCACTCTCCTTCAGTGGGCCTGATTCCAGAAGTGTTCTTTACATGAGCAGTCTCCAACAGGTCAAAGCCTTATTTGCCCACAAGGATAACATCTCATTAATACACTCTATCATGAATTCTTTCATGTTCTTTGCCTTATTTCCCTTTCTCCTGTTGGAGCTTCCTAGGTTAACTTTTCATAAAGTAAATACAAACACTCACATCACTGGTGGAAAAAGAAATAGAAGTTAAGATGAAGGAAATAATGATTATTCCTGTCCATCTATAGTGGAGAGCAGTTTGCATCAGATAAATGCTATAGATTCCCTTAAATATTTGACAACGAAAGTGAAAGTCACGCGGTCGTGTCTGACTCTTTGAGATCCCATGGACTGTATATTCCATGGAATTCTCCAGGCCAGAATACTGGAGTGGGTAGCCCTTCCCTTCTCCAGTGGATCTTCCCAACCCAGGGATCGAACCCAGGTCTCCCACACTGCGAGCTGTTTCTTTACCATCTCAGCCACAAAGGAAGCCTGAATACATGGGAGTGGGTAGCCTATCCCTTCTCCAGCAGATGTTTCCGACCCAGGAATTGAACCGGGATCTCCTGCATTACAGGCAGATTCTCTACCAACTGAGCTATGAGGGAAGCCACATATTTGACAATAAATATCAGAAAATATGCTAGGATGTACATGAAATCCAAAAGAGTAATATTTTCCTCATCATCAGTCATACTGACAGAGAAAAAGATGTTCAACAGTTCAAATATTTGTCTATTTCTTCCTTTATGGCTTCAAGAATATACTAAGAAAAAGTGGGGCTTGTGGGGGTTTTTTTAATAGATTACTGATAATCAGTTTTGTAACATAAAATAAATAGTGTGTGATGATGGGAAATAATTTTATTAAATATAATGTATATATTAATATCTCATTTATAATTTATGTATATTCATTATTTTTACTAGTTTTTGATTAATAGTGTTTTATACTTTATTAAATGTTGATATTAAAGCTTGGCTCACATATATCTGTTCTATATTTACTTATGAAAGCATAAAAATGCAATTTTTAAAAATCCAAATTCTGTATTTCTCTATCACATTCTCAATTTTATTTAAGGTAATTATATTCAGTTCAGTTCAGTTCAGTTCATTCACTCGGTCGTGTCCGACTCTTTGTAACCCCATGAATCACAGCACGCCAGGCCTCCCTGTCCATCACCAACTCCCAGAGGTCACTCAGACTCACATTCATCGAGTCAGTGATGCCATCCAGCCATCTCATCCTTTGTCGTCCCCTTCTCCTCCTGCCCCCAATCCCTCCCAGCATCAGAGTCTTCTCCAATGAGTCAACTCTTCGCATGAGGTAGCCAAAGTACTGGAGTTTCAGCTTTAGCATCATTCCTTCCAAAAAATCCCAGGGCTGATCTCCTTTAGAATGGACAGGTTGGATCTCTTTGCAGTCCAAGGGACTCTCAAGAGTCTTCTCCAACACCACAGTTCAAAAGCATCAATTCTTCAGCACTCAGATTTCTTCACAGTCCAACTCTCACATCCATACATGACCACTGGAAAAACCATAGCCTCGACTAGACGGACCTTTGTTGGCAAAGTAATGTCTCTGCCTTTCAATATGCTATCTAGGTTGGTCATAACTTTCCTTCCAAGGAGTAAGCGTCTTTTAATTTCATGGCTGCAGACACCATCTGCAGTGATTTTGGAGCCCAAAAAGATAAAGTCTGAAACTGTTTCGTCTGTTTCCCCATCTATTTCCCATGAAGTGATGGGACTAGATGCCATGATCTTTGATTTCTGAATGTTGAGCTTTAAGCCTACTTTTTACTCTCCTCTTTCACTTTCATCAAGAGGCTTTTTAGTTCCTCTTCACTTTCTGCCATATCTGAAGTTATTGATATTTCCCCCAGCAATCTTGATTCCAGCTTGTGCTTCTTCCAGCCCAGTGTTTTTCATGATGTACTCTGCATATAAGTTAAATAAGCAGGGTGACAATATACAGCCTTGACATCCTCCTTTCCTATTTGGAACCAGTCTGTTGTTCCAAGTCCAGTTCTAACTGTTGATTCCTGACCTGCATACAAATTTCTCAAGATCAGGTGGTTTGGTATTCCCATCTCTTTCAGAATTTTCCAGTTTATTGTGATTCACACAGTCAAAGGCTTTGATGTAGTCAGTAAAGCAGAAATAGATGTTTGCTATAAATATATTAGCTCTTTTTCATGCAATAGTTGTGATTATTTTAACTGAATTATTTCATAGTTGTCATTATTTTAGCTGAATTTATTAGTTTAATTAATTTTATCAAATGATTATCTAATATTTATATGATAAAATTTTAAATTATTTATTTAATTTAATTAATTGTTGCTCAGTCACTAAGTCATGTCTGACTCTTTTCAATCCCATGGACTGTAGCACACCAGGCTTGCTCTCCCCGAGCTGCTTAAACTCATGTCCAATGAGTTAGTGATGCCATCCAACCATCTCATCCTCTGTTGCTCCCCTACTTTTCTTGCCCTCAGTCTTTCCCAGCAAAAGAGTCTTTTCCAGTGAGCTGGCTCTTCATATCAGGTGGACAAAGTATTGGAGCTTCAGCTTCAGCACCAGTTCCTCCAATAAATATTCAGGGTTGATATCCTTTAGGATTGACTGGTTTGATCTCCTTGCTGTTCAAGGGACTCTCAAGAGTCTTCTTGAGCACCACAATTCAAAAGCATCAGTTTTTCAGTGCTCAGCCTTCTTCATGATCCAACTCTCACATCCATACATATCTTTGACTATACAGACCTTTTTTCGCAAAGTGATATATCTGCTTTTTAACATGCTGTCTAGGTTTGTCATAGCTTTTCTTCCAAGGAGCAAACATCTTGTAATTTTATGTCTACAGTCACCATCCCAGTGAATTTTCAGCCCAAGAAAATAAAATCTGTCACTGTTTCTACTTAATTTTTTATTGACCTTCAATTAATTTTTATTAAATCTTTGCAGGTGACACAGTGGTAAAGAATCTGCCTGCTAATACAGGAGATGCAAAGAGACATGGGTTCATTCCCAGCTTCAGGAAGATACCCTGGAGAAGGGAATGGCTACCCACTCCATTATTTTTGCCTGAAAAACTACATGGACAGAGGAGCCTGGAAAGCTACAGTCCATGAGGTCACAAAAGAGTCAGACATGACTGAGTGACTGTGCACACACACACACACACACACACTATTATATTTTCATCAGAAAACAGAACCCTGTTTTTTTTCTTATTGTATTTATTGGAATTGTATTTGTCAATAAAGATCATCAACATATATATTAAATGGACCCAATAGAAAGCATAGTCCATATTTGCAAAGTGTGTAATGTGATACATTTTATTCTTTTATCCATTTCTTTACTGATCCTGCTGACTAATTGGTCTGACATACTAATAATAATGTTTAATATTTTATATCTAAAATTCTATTTATTATGGTTTTTTAACAATGTTTTTTCATGATGCTATGATTTTTATACAAAAGATGTAATAATAAGTCATATTAAATTTTAATATATTGTAATCAGTGATTTTCACATGAAATGAAATTTAGTTTTCTCAGGTTAAATTCTATGTTTCAAAATTGATATTAAAATCCCTACTACTATTTGAGTTAAATTTATATATAGTTTTTTCTTAATAGTATTTAAATAATGTGATTTTTTTGGTGCCTCCTGTATTAGCAGATATATGAATTCTATTTAATAATAGATTATTCCTATTTAAAGAAAAATTTAAGCTATTTTCTATCATTGTCAAATTTGTTAAACTTGATGGGCATATTTTTAGCCTAGTCTCTCTAATTTATCATACTTAACTATGTTTTGTAATATTTTATGCTTTGGAGATTTTTTCCAAATATTTCTAAAAAGATTTAACTAATGATATCAATGTAAATTATTAGAAATATATTTTCTACTTACAGTGCAATATTTAGCCCTTTGCTTACCCCACTTCTTTGTCTTTCCTTTATGTTTTGTGTTTCTTTGACTTATTAGTAGTCCTTTTTAATGTCTATATTTTATATTATGTTATTTTCTTAATTATATTATTTAGAGTCATCAATTCTATACTTCTGCCTAAGAAATAATATTTTTTATTCACCAGTAGTTGCAAATTTTCCTAAATTTCAGAAAACCAAAAGGAAACAGTTAAATGAGATTTACAATTTTGATATTTGACTAGAACATAGCAATATTAGGTTAGATAGGACAATAAGCACCTTTTCATTGTGTATCAGAAAAGTTGGTTTGACATTAATCTAGAGAGTTTTGCAAAACTTATTATCAAAAAACAAAGGCATCATAGTTGGTTATTACATCAGGTTGGGAGACATTAAAATAAGGCACCAGGCAAAATAATAAGGTATCAAACCTCTGAGATAAATAAATAAGAAGACCATGTATATTTCTTTTAGAATGTGTACTATGTCCTTTTAAGTTTCTCTGTTCAAGATACACTAACATTCTTGCCTAAAAGACTTGTTCCTTTCTTCTGTGGTTTAACCAAGTTGAATGTCATACATGTAAAACTTATATAAATTAGAAATCACTGTAAATGAGAAAGTGAAATCAGTTAACCGTTGCTCAGAAATGGATTTCTTCAAAGATAAGATGCACAGGTGAGGAAAGAGAACTTAAAAAGAAGATGAAAGATCCAAATCCCATGCTTTAGTTTCCATCCGATAAAAATGGATAGCACATATTAGAGTTAGGGCTGTAAAAAAACCTACATTTTTCATGTGTTCTTTTGCTCAATTATTTTTGGAAATTCATGTTGATATGTTATCTCTATCTTTAGGCTGGGCTAATCTTAGAACCCTCAATTGTCTGTTTTTAAGATTTTCTATTTATGGTTCACATGAAAAGCAGTCTTAGGGAACATGAACGTGTTTTCCATCATCCAGATGTTGTCCATGTTAATGTTTAAAAGCTGAAAACATCTTGAATTTCATAGGCTAAGATAATCATGTGGGACTAATGATAAAACATTGTTTGGACTACTAATGATAAGTCACAAAATTAACAAGTGAGTGTTATGTAATCAATATCAACAATAATATACATGCTCTAAACATATATATTTGATCATATGAAATATACATTTTATACTATCTTATCTGTTTTAAAGTAAAACATTTCATATGGGACAATTCAACTTGAAAGTATGATAAGTATAAATGACTAAAGACATAAAAATTAAAAGATGGTCACCTAATAGTATGCTATAATTGTGTTTACTTTGGGTAGGTAGGTAGCTGTTAATTGAGTCCAGACTAACTCATACTCAGAGAAAGAAAGAGCAAATTCTCTTTGTCTTTTTCTCTAACTGAGCTACTTTAGATTGCCTACCACTTTGGCAAAGCTATTTTTACTGTATTACACAATAGTATTGAACAGGATACCTTCTAAATGCAATTTCTACAGTGATATCTTTTCTTAAAATCTAAACTTGTGAGTCCAAGGTAAAGTAAGTACTGAGAAAGAATCAGAAACCTTCTCTACACTCATGCCATTTGTCCACCAATCATAACAATTTTCTCTTTTCTTCCACTCAATTAGTACTCATTGTTGCACCATTAAGACTCATATTGAGTCATTGGTTCAAAACTGCAAACATAAAGATAATAAAGCTTTAACTCTTCATAAATACTTCTTAGCTTAAAGATGAAAAATACTAGAGAGATTTTTTCAAATATAGTAAAAGATAATTTCCTTATTCACCACCCAAAAAATAAAATTCTTTGTCAGTGAATTTCTGAAATTAATGCAGTTTATGGGATATTGATGAATTAGTATTTTAGAAATACACAGGTTGTAGGAACCCAAATTAAGATATCTACTCTCTGACTCACTAGTACAGCTCCAGACTGTGTGCTTCCAACATATGAATCTGTACTAACCTCGTTTCCTTGGTGAGATCATGGCGGACTGTCAAGTTTGTAACCCATTATGATAATTCATATAGACATTATAACACTCTCCTGTCATCTGACATCATCTCCTGTGTGGCTAAAGGACACGAATAAACTCCAGGTCAAAAAATAAATAAAAGACAGAGACGGAGAGAGACAAGAGAGTCAGGGAGATACAGGGAATTTTTAAAGGTTTTTAAAACTGTTTTAATGTCAAATTCATATTTTAAAGCTTCTTAAGCACTCTGCACCTCTTGCTCTATAATGACCCCTTTAATTTGGCTTTCCTGCTGTGCATTCTAAATTCAGAGTAAACAGTTATTGAAAAAATAATGAGGTTCAGATTAAAAGTCCACAAACAACAGCATAATTAACTACCTTAATAAAATCTTGGAAACAAGCACCAACACAGATGCCAAGAAGCATAAGGTAAATCTAATGAAGACCTGAGGAAAATCAAGCATCAGCTCAAGGGAAATACAAAACTACCCTGTCCCTCTTCTATTATCCTGGCTAATCTTTTTCAGAATTAGGTCCCTAGAGTAATGTCAAGTATGTATTCTAAAGTTAATTGCTTTTTTTTAAAGACGATTGGAGGGTAGTGGGAAAAACAAAACTAACATTTTAAAATGTGAAGAAAGTATTCAAATTATCCACATTTAAAGGTTGTTTTCATGCACATTTAATGGTTTTAGTAAAACCACATTTGAATTACTAAAGTAATCTATTGAATTCAATTTTACTTCCAGAGTCATTATCCACTATGGTGATAACATTAGAGTTAGGGCGCACGCTTCTAAATTATAGAATGTTATAAATTTTTTACAGAATGTTCTAAATTAATACTTAATTTTATCCATGTTAATAATGCAAAACTAAAGAACATCTCAGAGAGTGTAATGTGTACTGTAAATACTGAAGCTTCAATTCAATGAATAAATAATTTAATTGCACAATGCCATTCAATCAGGTTATGGAACAATTTTAATAGCTTGAAAGAATTTGCTGATCTAAATCATAAAGACCAACTTCTATTTTCCTGTATTATAGCTTCTCAGACAAATTCAAATTAAAATTAGCACTGAATGATTTGAAAAAAGTTTAACTTAGAAAGAGTGTATGAAGCAATTTAGATAGATAAGATCACTGATCACTGGCTGTAGCATATTAGAATGGGAACAAGACTGGGAGAGAGTCAAGTAATGGATTCTAAAAGTTTAGCTAAATCACTTAAAGGTCCCGAGACTCATTTTTCTACATGAAAATGAATATTTGAAATAGATGATTTGGAAGGCCCTATCTAGTACTGAAAATATTTAGGTATTGAAGAAAAATTCCCAAACCACATCTATCAGATTACAGAACTCCCAAAAACAAAACTGCCAAGTTTTTGAAGGAAATAGATCTAATATACTGCTTATGAAAATAGAAATTTTGTAGACTATGCTGGAGAGAAATTTCTTTATATATGGTATATAAATATTATGCGTATGTTACATATATATTTTGTGTATGTTTTTAGTATATGCACTATATGTGCATAAATGTGTTGTTTAATTAAGACAGTAATAGATTAAACAGACCAAATTCTTTATTAAAACTAGATCCTCTAGAATAGAATTTACTGTGTTAACCTTGAGAAAACCTGTAAATTTAAAAGCATTTTATTAATCTACCTCTCTGTGACTCAATTTCCTCATCTGTAAAACATATATTCTTATGCCTGATATAAAAGATAACACATGTAAAGTGCCAAGTAAACTTGGTTTTCTACAAAGAAAGGCAGCAACTTGGGGAGAGTAAAAGTAGTTTCATGGAAAATAAGTTTAGAACCACATAAAGTTATCAACAAAGCCCTTAAAGTGATCTAACCAGCTAAGTTTCATACATTCTAGTTGGACACGACTGAGTGACTTCACTTTCGCTTTTCACTTTCATGCATAGGAGAAGGAAATGGCAACCCACTCCACTGTTGCCTGGAGAATCTCAGGGACGGGGGAGCCTGGTGAGCTGCCATCTATGGGGTTAGACAGAGTCGGACACGACTGAAGTGACTTAGCAGTAGCAGTAGCAACAGTATCTTTTATCTTATCTTTAAAGATTAGATTTTTCTCATTCTTCCTTCAAAGTAGGAATATCATAGCTAATTTTTCACTAGCACACACCACTTCAGCTCAAAGTAGCTTTTGACCTCACATGTCAGCCAGATCACTATAATCCAAAGTGTCTGTTGTGACTAGTCAGTGCCTGAGTCCTACTGGCTGTTAATAATTTACATATTTTGAATATCATCAATTCTTAATTAATATGGATATAATCAACTATTTATTATCTTGGGCAGACTAATTTATGAGAAAGTCAGGTTAAAAATAAAAATAATAAACCATGCAGATAAATAAAATGTTCTCAAAGTCTGTGAAAAACATCTACTCATTTAAAGGTCTTCTCTTTGAGGCCCACATAATAAATCACAGACACCACATATGGGAATGATACAACATAGACAAAGATAAAAATTATAAAATGAATACTCATATACCCTGCTTCTGTATTTACCTACACTTAATATTTTACTTCATTTGCTTTTTCATTGTCCCTATCCACCCAATTAAACATACATCTACATATGTTATGTGCATATATATGCATGTGTACATTAACGTTACTTTTTAAACCATTTAAGAGTATTTTCCATATACCATTGTCATTTACCCCTGAATATTTCAATGTGTATTTCCTAAGAATAACAATATTATCTTATATAGCAACAGTACCAAACTGCATTTATTTTTGCAATTTAAATTCCATTTAACAATATCCATATAATACTTGGGCTTCCCTGATGGCTCAGATAGTAAAGAATCTGCCTGCAATGCAGGTGACCTGGATTTGATCCATGGGTTGGGAAGATTGCCTGGAGAATGGAATGGCTACCCACTCCAATATTCTTGCCTGGGAAATCCCATGGACAGAGGAACCTGGGAGGCTATAGTCCGTGGGGTACTCTTAGCATGCACGTATTCTACATATAAGTTAAATAAGCAGAGCTACAAAATACAGCCTTATCATACTCCTTTCTTAATTTTGAACCAATCAGTTATTCTGGTTCTAACTGTTGCTTCTTGACTTACATACAGGCTTCTCAGGAGACAGGTAACGTGAACGTGAAGCCACTAAGTCGTGTCCGACTCTTTGCGACCCCATGGACTGTAGCCTACCAGGCTCCTCTGTCCATGGGATTTTCCAAGCAAGAGTACTGGAGTGGATTGCCATTTCCTTCTCCAAGGGATCTTCCCAACCCAGGGATCGAACCCAGGTCTCCCGCATTGTAGGCAGACGCTTTACCATCTGAGCCACCAGGGAAGTACAGGTAAAGGTGGTCTGATATTCCCATCTCTTTTAACAGTTTTCCACAGTTTGTTGTGATTCACACAGTCAAAGGCTTTAGCATAGTCAATTAAGCAAAAGTAGATGTTTTTCAAGAACTCCCTCACTTTCTCTATGATCCAATGAATGTTGGTAATATGATCTCTGGTTCCTTTGCCTTTTCAAAAACCTAGTTCGTACATCTGGAAGTTCTTGGTTCAGATACTGCTGAAGCCTCAGATCAGATCAGATCAGTCGCTCAGTCGTGTCTGACTCTTTGCGACCCCATGAACCGCAGCACGCCAGGCCTCCCTGTCCATCACCAGCTCCCGGAGGTCACCCAGACTCGCACCCATCGAGTCAGTGATGCCATCCAGCCATCTCATCCTCTGTCGTCCCCTTCTCCTCCTGCCCTCAATCCCTCCCAGCATCAGAGTCTTCTCCAATGAGTCAACTCTTCGCATGAGGTGGCCAAAATACTGGAGTTTCAGCTTTAGCATCATTCCTTCTAAAGAAATTCCAGGATTGATCTCCTTCAGAATGGACTGGTTGGATCTTCTTGCAGTCCAAGGAACTCTCAAGAGTCTTCTCCAACACCACAGTTCAAAAGCATCAATTCTTCGGCACTCAGCCTTCTTCACAGTCCAGCTCTCACATCCATACATGACCACAGGAAAGACCATAGCCTTGACTAGGCGAACCTTTGTTGGCAAAGTAATGTCTCTGCTTTTGAATATGCTATCTAGGTTGGTCATAACTTTCCTTCCAAGAAGTAAGCATCTTTTAATTTCATGGCTGCAGTCACCATCTGCAGTGATTTTGGAGCCCAGAAAAAAAAAGTCTGACACTGTTTCCACTGTTTCCCCATCTATTTCCCATGCATTGATGGGACCAGATGCCATGATCTTCGTTTTCTGAATGTTGAGCTTTGAGCCAACCTTTTCACTCTCCACTTTCACTTTCATCAAGAGGCTTTTTAGCCCCTCTTCACTTTCTGCCATAAGAGTCGTGTCATCTGCATATCTGAGGTTATTGATATTTCTCCTAGCAATCTTGATTCCAACTTATGTTTCTTCCAGTCCAGCATTTCTCATGATGTACTCTGCATATAAGTTAAATAAACATGGTGACAATATGCAGCCTTGACGTACTCCTTTTCCTATTTGGAACCAGTCTGTTGTTCCATGACCAGTTCTAACTGTTGTTTCCTGACCTGCATACAGATTTCTTAAGAGGCAGATCAGGTGGTCTGGTATTCCCATCTCTTTCAGAATTTTCCATAGTTTATTGTGATCCACACAGTCAAAGGCTTTGGCATAGTCAATAAAGCAGAAATAGATGTTTTTCTGAAACTCTCTTGCTTTTTCCATGATCCAGCGGATGTTGGCAATTTGATCTCTGGTTCCTCTGCCTTTTCTAAAACCAGCTTGAACATCAGGAAGTTCACGGTTCACATATTGCTGAAGCCTGGCTTGGAGAATTTTGAGCATTACTTTACTAGCGTGTGAGATGAGTGCAATTGTTCGGTAGTTTGAGCGTTCTTTGGCATTGCCCTTCTTTGGGAGTGAAATGAAAACTGAACTTTTCAAGTCTTGTGGCCACTGCTGAGTTTTCCAAATGTGTTGGCATATTATATGTAGCACTTTAACAGCATAATCTTTTAGGATTTTAAATAGCTCAGATGGAATTCTGTCACCTTCACTAGCTTTGTTCATAGTAAAGTTTCCTAAGGCCCAATTGACTTCATGCTCCAGGATGTCCAGCTCCAGGTGAGTGAACACATCATTGTGGTTAATTGAGTCATTAAGATCTTTATTGTAGTGTTTATCTGTGTATTCTTGCCATTTCTTATTAATCTCTTCTGCTTCTCTTAGGTCCTTACCTTTTCTGTCCTATATCATGCATACCCTTGCATAAAATATTCCCTTGATATATCCAGTTTTCTTGGAAGAGACCTCTAGACTTTCTCATTCTATCATTTTCCTCTATTTCTTCGCATTGCTCATTTAAGTAGCTCTTATCTCTCCTTGCTATTCTTTGGAGCTCTGTATTCAGTTGGGGTCTATCTTTCCCTTTCTCCCTTGCTTTTCACTTCTCTTCTTTTCTCAGATATTTGTAAGGCCTCCTCAGACAACCACTTTGCCTTCTTGCATTTCTTTTTCTTTGGGATGGTTTTGGTCGCTGCCTCCTGTACACTGTTACAAACTTCTGTTCATAGTTCTTCAGGCAGGCTATCTATCATCACCTCCACTGTATAATCATAAGGGATATGATTTAGGTTAAACCTGAAGGTTTAGTGGTTTGCCCTACTCTCTTAAATCTAAGCCTGAAGTTTGCAATAAGGAGTTCATGATCTGAACCACAGCCAGCTCCTGATCTTATTTTTTAAAGATTGTATAGAGCTTTTCCATCTTCATCTGCAAAGAATATAATCAATCTGATTTCAGTATTGCCCATCTGGTGATTCCATGTGTAGAGTCATTTTTTGTGTTGTTAGAAAAGGGTGTTTGCTTTGACCAGAGTATTTTTTTTTTTTTTACAAGACTTTGTTAGCCTTTGCTCTGCTTCATTTTGTACTCCAAGGCCAATCTTGCCTGCTACTCCAAGTATCTGTTGACTCCCTACATTTTTGCATTCCAATTCCCTATGATGAAAATGGCATCTTTTGTGATGTTAGTTCTAAGAAGTGTTACAGATCTTCACAGAATTGTCCAAATTCAGCTTGCTTCTCTGGCATTATTAGTTGGGGCACAGACTTGGATTACTGTGATGTTGAATGATTTGCCTTGGAAATGAACTGAGATTATACTGTCATTTTTGAGGCTCTGTACCCAAGTACTGCATTTCAGACTCTTCCATTGACTGTAAGGGTAAATCCACTTCTTCAAAGGGATTCTTGCCTATAGTAGTACAGAATTAAATTTTCCCATTCCCATCCATTTTAGTTCACTGATTCCTAATATGTCGATGTTCAATCTTGCCATCTACTGCTTGGTCTTGATTCATGGACCTACATTCCAGGTTCCTATGAAATACTGTTCTTTTAGCATCAGACTTTACTTTCACCACCAGACACAGCCACAAATGAGCACCATTTCTGCTTTAGCCAAGCCTCTTCACTGCTTCTGGAGCTATTAGTAATTGCCCTCCACTCTTTCCTAGTAACATATTGGAAACCTTCAGAGTTGGGGGACTCATCTTCTGGTGTCATATCATTTTGCCTTTTCATACCATTCATGGGGTTCTCCAGGCAAGAATACTGGAGTAGGTTACCATTTCCTCCTCCAGTGGTTAGGAATATAGATTTAGGAGTCCTCAGCATAAAAGAATAATATAAATCCAGGAAGAATAGAAATATATCAAGGCAAATCTGAAAGAAAAATTTCAGTTATTCATTTAAACAAAGCAAATAAGAAAGTGCAATTGTTAGAGAAAAGAAATAAGAAGTAAAGGCAGATTGAAAAGGAACAAAGATATAAAGATCATTTAGGAGAAAAGTGAGCCAGGGAGAAAAACTGGTGAGCTAGCAAGGCAGAGGTCACAGTGTTAGGGCCATGGAGGGATGATCTACCCAGAAACTAGGGTTCCATTGAAATATAAATGCCACACACGAAACATGTTTGTATTTTTATAGTTTAGAGTATCTGTAAAACATTTCTCATTACATTAATTTCCAGTGGAAAAAGTAATATACCTTTCAAAACACTAGGTTCGTAAATGCCCAGGAAAGTCTAATTTCTCCCATCTTCATAATGTCCTGTAATAAAAGATGAAAAAGAGGTCTTTACAAGATGTTTAGAAATGGAATAAGCAGTGAGGAGAAAATTTCCTTTTCCTTTTAAACAAATTTTAAAATGGGCACACATCCAACTAATAAAAGAAGGTTTACCTCCACAAGGCCTATCCAGACGACTGTGGTTGCACCCCTTGTCAAGCTTACCAAACAATCCTTTGTCTCAAAAATATTTTATTTCAATCCATGCTACTGATAAGATACACAGGAAAATATGCATGCAGATAAGCAGAAAAAAATAAAAAATATGACCAAGCATGTGTATGTGTCCTTTATCCATTATTTTCCCAAGAAGAGCTGTTTCTACTTAGAAGAAGTAAATTTATCTCAAGCTGCTTGATTAGGATCAGTGATTAATCCACAAATAAGAATTAGGTATGCCAGAAAAGAAAAACACCAGGCTTATTTTCAATTCATCACCAAATGTATCTCAAGTCATCCACTATATCAGTTAGCATTAGCCATGAATTTAGGAAATTAAAAGACATATATGATTAAGTATGCACAATGATTGAGTAAGCCTGCCTTCTGAGCTGTGGTCTAACACAGTTTGTTAATTAAAAAGTGGATACCCATGTGTATTGACTGTATTGTAGAACTGTATGGTGACTAAAAATTGGACTAGAAAATAAGGCATCCCAGTTCACTGCCTGATTTTGCTCTAATCTGTGTATAACCCTGAGCTAAACCTCTGTGTACATAGTGTTTTTTCAAGGTAAACTGAGAAGAATGGATTCACATATTTTTCTTCTTTTAAAAAGTAGCTTTCTTTTTTCAAGGAAATCTTATCAGATCAGATCAGTCGCTCAGTCATGTCCGACTCTTTGCGACCCCATAAACTGCAGCACGCCAGGCCTCCCTGTCCATTACCAGCTCTCGGAGGTCACTCAGACTCACATTCATCAAGTCAGTGATGCCATCCAGCCATCTCATCCTCTGTCGTCCCCTTCTCCTCCTGCCCACAATCCCTCCCAGCATCAGAGTCTTCTCCAATGAATCAACTCTTCGCATGAGGTGGCCAAAATACTGGAGTTTCAGCTTTAGCATCATTCCTTCCAAAAAAATCCCAGGGCTGATCTCCTTCAGAATGGACTGGTTGGATCTCCTTGCAGTCCAAGGAACTCTCAAGAGTCTTCTCCAACACCACAGTTCAAAAGCATCAATTCTTCGGCGCTCAGCCTTCTTCACAGTCCAGCTCTCACATCCATACATGACCACAGGAAAGACCATAGCCTTGACTAGACGAACCTTTGTTGGCAAAGTGATGTCTCTGCTTTTGAATATGCTATCTAGGTTGGTCATAACTTTCCTTCCAAGGAGTAAGCATCTTTTAATTTCATGGCTGCAGTCACCATCTGCAGTGATTTTGGAGCCCAGAAAAATAAAGTCTGACACTGTTTCCACTGTATCTTGTATGGAACCCTAATTACTAAAACAGTGACTCTGCCCACTTCGGCTTGAGAAGGGAGGGTCCAAGTACTAACCTCCCTCTTCCTCTTTTCCTAAAAGCTCCTGAATAGACTACAAGGGTTCCTCAAAAAGCAATTGTTACATTTCCTCATTATCCTTATGAGCAAACTATTCAGAAACCCCAGGGAACATAGTAACATTGATGACACTCCTACTGAATTATAGACATCACTGGATTATATGATCTATTAGCTGTTTGCTTCTCAATGTTATTCAAGTACCAAAACAGTCAGAGGCTGGAGCATGTAATAGACTCCAAGTCTTGGTGATTTCTTCTTCAATGAGGTAAAAGCTGAATCAAGATTGCCGGTAGAAATATCATAACCTCAGATATGCAGATGATGGCAAACTTATGGCAGAAAGAGAAGAAGAACCAAACAGCCTCTAGATGAAGGTGAAAAAAGAGTGAAAAAGCTGGCTTAAAACTCTACATTTAAAAAATGAAGATCATGGCATCTAGTCCCATCAATTCATGGCAAACAGATGGGGAAACAATAGAAACAGTGACAGACTTTACTTTCTTGGGCTCCAAAATCACTGCAGATGGTGACTGCAACCTAGAAAGTGAAAGACAATTGCTCATTGAAAGAAAAGCTATGACCAACCTAGACAGTGTATTAAAAAGCAGAGACATTACTTTGCCAACAAAGGTCCATATAGTCAAAGCTATGGTTTTTCCAGTAGTCATGTATAGATGTGAGAGTTGGGCCATAAAGAAAGCTGAGTGCCAAAGAATTGATGCTTTTGAATTGTGGTATTAGAGAAGACTCTTGAAAATCCCTTGGACTACAAGGAAATCAACCTAATCAATCCTAAAGGAAATCAGTCCTGAATATTCATTGTAAGGATTGGTGCTGAAGCTGAAACTCCAATACTTAGGCCATCTGATGCAAAAAGCTGACTTATTAGAAAAGACCTTAACACTGAGAGATATTGAAGGCCAGAGAAGAGGACGACAGAGGATGAGATGGTTGGATGGCATCACCAACCAATGGCCATCAGTTTGAGCAAACTCTGGGAGATGGTGAAGGACAGAGAAGCCTGGAATGCTGCAACCCGTGGAGTCACTAATACTCAGGCACAAGTGAGCGACTGAACAGCAACAGCAAGACAAGGAAACTGTTTCTCTGCACTTTATGCTAAAACTCATTTCATTACAATTAATTCTAAGGTATCCCCAGATAGTTGTAACTGTGTTAAAATTCTGTTAATTAAATTTGCACTTAGACTCAATAAACAATTAGCAGTTTCAAGATGCAAGTTTTTCTTCAATTTCTCTTTAACATACCTCCAAGTTATGTTAGAGGTAACTAACTCCTGCCCCCAGATAGTGAGACTGCTGTTATTGCTCCCCACTTAAGCCTGACTTTTTAAAATCTTCAACTTTCCCAAACTTGTTTCTATCACATAGAATATATGTACTCCAATTCCTGTTTCTTTTCAACTTTATCATCTCTTGGACAACATTCAACTCAGCTGACAAGCTAATCTAGGCTAATGAATTCATATATAACTCTTCCAGGGAAATATGAAAGTATTTTAATATGATCTTCAAGAGTCAGATCCAATTTGAAGAGATGCATAAGACTGAAGATTCAAGGAATCTTGAAAATCCTGGTGCACAGGTCCTCTGGGCCATCAACAACTTTGGGACTTTCTTCACGTTTTGTCAAATATTTAACCATTATTTATCCTTCAGTTTTTCCCTTTGGGGCTTGATGATGTTCATGATTTTTTTTTTTTCTTTTGGAAGGAATTTGACCTGTCCCATAACAGGTTTTCTTGTTTTCTTGATTTTCCAAAATACATAGAATCTGAATTTTCCTCCTTAAGTGGACATTCATATGTCTGTAATTCTCTATTTTCTTTTGACAATTTACTATTTACTAGATTTACCTAACTGGTATTCATTATAAACTAAGAGAGGAAACAAGAAGATATTAATACTAATACTGTCTCTAATCAGAGATAAAACATTCATAGCAAAGTCAACCCGGAATTTTAAGAGATCTTCACTGACACATAATATATAATTTATGGGATAAAACAAGATCAACCTAACTGATGTTAAACTATTGCTAACCTACATGAAAGTGAAAGTGTTAGTCACTCAGTCACATCCGACTCTTTGTGACTGCATTGACTGTAGCCCACCAGTCTCCTCTGTCCATGGGGATTCTCCAGGCAAGAATATTGGAGTGGGTTGCCATGCCCTTCTCTAGGGGAGCTTCCCAAACCAGGGATTCAACCCAGGTCTCCTGTATCACAGGCAGATTCTTTACAGGTTGAGCTACCAGGGAAGCCCTATAGACTTATCAAAAATGATTCTGAGCTATTAAGTATCAATGACATGTTTTAAAATTCCCTGATGGCTGTATTACTCTAGAATTTCCAACCTCACTATTGTGCAGCTCTTTGCTACATGTTCAGTGTGACCATCTCATTCTCCTACTCAAAACTCATTAACATGAGTTATGAAAATCTTCCTGATGAAGACCATTCCTATTTCCCCAGCTATATATATATATGCCCTCTTTCTGGTCTCTTGGTCTTCAGATATGCTGCCCCTTCTGCTCTGGTTTGCCTCCTCACCTCCTCATCACTCATTTCTTCTGTCTAGTAAGGACAAGTCAATCTTGCAGGTCTTTGTTGCTGCTGCTGCTGCGAAGGCACTTCAGTCGTGTCGGACTCTGTGCAAACCCATAGACGGCAGCCCATCAGGATCCCCCGTCCCTGGGATTCTCCAGGCAAGAACACTGGAGTGGGTTGCCATTTCCTTCTCCAATGCATGAAAGTGAAAAGTGAAAGTGAAGTCACTCAGTCGTGTCTGACTCTTAGCCTACCAGGACTGCAGCCTACCAGGACTGCAGCCTACCAGGCTCCTCTGTCCATGGGATTTTCCAAGCAAGAGTACTGGAGTGGAATGCCATTGCCTTCTCCATTGCAGGTCTCAGTAGACAGGAATTCCTCACAGAACTCTTCTGTGCCTCCTCAGATGGTTTAGATTCCCCTTCTAGTACCCTCTGCTTGCTATCTCAGCAGTTTCCACAGGCTCTTATAACTGTCTGTTAGCTGTCTGTAACCTCCTCTGTTTAAGTAACCTGAAAGCAAGACCAAGTCCCCTCCCCCAAACAAACGCAAGGCTTTCTTATTGAAAATGTCAAATCAAAAGACAGATTGGAAGAATGCCTATAGCGTATATGAGAAATAAATGACTATGTCTGTTCATTTACAATAAGATATACAAATCAATGACTAAAGAATGAACAATCCCCAATGAAAAACAGGCCAAGAAGAGTAACAAGAATTTCTCAGAAAAAGAAATACAAATAGTCGTTACACCTAAGACCAAGTTTTAATTTGCCATTTTGTATCTCAATGCTGAGCGTCATAACTTAGCATGCATTGGGAAATCAAAAACAAATGTCAAATAAATGAGAAAAATTACATTCTACTTATCTGTTTCTAAATTTTAGCCATTTTCATGTACATATATATACACACATATTTACATATCAGATCAGATGAGATCAGGCGCTCAGTCATGTCTGACTCTTTGTGACCCCATGAATCACAGCACGCCAGGGCTCCCTGTCCATCACCAACTCCTGGAGTTCACTGAGACTCACGTCCATCGAATCAGTGATGCCATCCAGCCATCTCATCCTCTGTCGGATATATAACCACATATACGTGGGTGTATGTGTATATGCTCAGTTGTGTTTGACTCTTTGCGACCCCATGGACTGTAGCCCACCAGGCTCCTCTGTCAGTGGAATTTTCCAGAGGAAAATTTCCTACTCCAGAGGATCTTCCTGACCCAAGGATTGAACCTGCATCTCTTGTGTCTCCTGCATTGGCAGGGGAATACTTTACCACTGTGCCACCTGGGAAACCCAAGTGTGTGTTTATGTATACATATATACATATGGATATGTATCATATACCAATGTGTATGTCTCTTTGTATACATATTTATATGTGTATCAGTTCAGTTCAGTTGCTCAGTCATGTCCGACTCTGCGATCCCAAGGGACTGCAGCATGCCAGGCCTCCCTGTCCATCAATCACCAACTCCTGGAGTTTGCTCAAACTCATGTTCATTGAATCAGGGATGCCACCCAACCATCTCATCCTCTGTTGTCCCCTTCTCCTCCCACCTTCAATCTTTCCCAGCTGTATACACACATATATATATACACAAATAAATATGTATACAAAGAGACATACAATAGACAGTATATATGCATATGTATATATACTGTCTATATGCAATCAATGTATGTATATAGGCACTGATGAGTAATTTGTATATTTATATGCATGCATACACACACTATATACATATATATGTATGTATGTGTGTATATATATGAGAAATGTCATCTTTTTACTCTCAGTTTTACAAAATTTTGGGTTATTTTACATGTAGCTCTAGCCTTCTTGTTTTACAACATATTATAACCAAAGAAAAATGAAACAACAAAACAGTCTTAGATACATATTTTATAGGGGAAAAAGCTTTAATTAAAAAACACAACTTGGGACATCCCTAGTGGCCCAGTGGTTAAAAATCCACCTACCAATTCAGGGGAGATAGGTTCTATCCCTAGCCTGGGAACTAAGATCCCGTATGCTGCAGAGCAGCTACCATGTCACATCCACAACTAGACAGAAGACAGAATGCTTCAACTGAGGCCCAACACAGCCATAAATAAATAAATATTTTTACAAACACAACTTGTCTCAAAGAATGAAAACACAATTTTGTTAATGTTTGTCCCCCAAGATGTACTTTAAATTAAAAATTAGTTTGTGTGCATCCATTTAAAAATGGTTAGATTATCCTAAACTAGAAAGGAGATGGTGCAGAGATGTCGAAAGGGCAGAGAAGAAAAAGAACCAAGTCTGTTTAAAGTGCCTTAGCTTGGAGCTCTTCATGAAGAAGCTGAAGAAAAAAACACCCCCTGCAAATTGGGCAGAGTGAAGGCTTCCCATCATCTCATGTTTCTGTGCGTAGATTCCTAGATCACTGAGAGCCAGCCTTGGGAATTACTCAGCAGTGCTAAAAAAAGCACTGTTCCAAAATTAAATTTGAAAAAATGCTTTAATATGTCTCCCTTCTGTAAATTTGCATTCATGCTATAACTTTGGACCTATTTTTTAAATACTCCTGCAAAGGAAAGTTATCAACCCCACAAACTGTAAGACTATTAAAAGTGCCAATTGAAATAAGAATGCAGTAACAGTGTGAAATTGCATTATCTGTCACGATCTAAAGCTTATTCAGGTGCTTATTTGAACCTTTAGGACCCACAGGAAAATGAGCATGGGATGACTTTTCACTCAGGCTGCCATAATGTTTCAGGAGTGAAACTCCATATGGTCTACCAGACACCAAAAATAAAGTTTCAGCAGTCAAACAAGTGTCAACAAACTTCATGCTTCTGTGCAGAAACAGCAGCTACTAAGAAGGTAACATCAGTACATTATAAATAATCCCTGAGACAGTCTCAAAAGGGGGCTATAGTATCAAACACGTGCAGCAGAAATAGAATAAAGGCACCTTCGAGGCCATCAATAAATGGCAGAACAGAGTAGTTTATAGCACGGGTTCTCTGAAATAGTCCATTAGCTCCAGGTGCCAACATCCACACATTGGAGGAAATCACCAAGACCTTTCATTATTTGATGGAACAAGCAGACAACAGGCATGTCTCAGTGTTAGAGCTTTTAGTAAAAGAAATTAGTATTCATCAACACATCTTAACTCAGTTGACAGTTTAAAAGTTGGAATGAAGCATGTCATTCAGGCAAGGAGGTTCTTGGTCCAAGTTAAACAAGCTCAAGAAGAATGTCTGGTTTTCAGAATCCTTGTTCTATACCTTAATAGGACTGTGCTTTCAAAATTAGAAATACCCAGTTGCTAAATTAACCTTGTTGTTTTAATTTAAATGACTTATTTAATGGACAAATATATTCATATTGAAAAAATGTGATGTTTATAATTAATGGCAAAAGTATATAAATGATCATACAATTTACATGCTTGTCTGCTCCACTAAACTTTGAGTGGCTCACTTGTCTATAGTCTATGTCTAGTAAGATATGTACCTCACATATAGCATGCATTCAATTAATGTTCACTGAATAAACAGAGGTTGCACAAACATATTTATAAAGTTTATTATCAGAAGAGCCAGTGTTGCAAAATAGATGGTCAAAAAGAAAGCTTCCATAACTAATAAAAGATTAAGAAAATAAAACTATAAACTGTTGATCAATAAAAGGGTAAAGACTTTTTTTAGTAAAAATTAGCACACAATTATGTCAGCTATCAACAAAAACTGCACAATAGGGAATTGGAAATTGTGCCTGTCCATAAAGCATTTTTTCAAATGGGCAAAGATCATCAGAATAAACTTTTTCAGAACTCAAAATTAACCAAAGGCTTGAAGTAATTCATGGGAACACCTATTCAAAAAAAAAAAAAAAAAAAAAGGAAGAAGGAAAAAAAAAATCAACAACAAAGAACAGTGGATTCTTGGCAAGAACAGTGAAATTGTAGCTTGCCCCAGTCCCATGTCCCATAACCCAGTTCAATGGAATGAGTGAAAGTCACAGCCTACATTCTCCGTACCTGAAAGAGCAGAATGGACCTCATTTCATTCATAAATTATCACTAATTATTTGTTCTGACCTTTGCCCAAGAATAACAGCATAAAAGGTGTGTCTTCATTTCACCTACCAGAATTGACCAGTGTATTTCTAAAAGCTTATTTATATTGCTACATCCAAGAGAATTTGTCAAAAATATTTACATTGTGCTGCTGCTCAAGGTGATAGATAACAGCTGAGGCAAACAATAGCCTAAAAAAAAAAAAAAATCTTTGGATGAAAGGCTGGGGAAAGATGTGTCCTTAAGGACTTTGAAAACCTTAACATTTTCCTGGGAATCTCAAAGTTCCTGCACATGTTCATAACTACACAGTTTTCAAGTCTCAAAGAAGAGTTCCAAAGAATGTCCAAACTACCATACAACTGTACTCATTTCACACATTGACAAGGTAATGCTTAAAATCCTTCAAGCTAGGCTCCAGGAGAAGGTTAACCGAGAACTTCCAGATGTACAAGCTGGGTTTAGAAAAGGCAGAGGAACCAGAGATCAAATTGCCAACATCTATTGTATCACAGAAGAAGCAAGGGAATTCCACAAAAACAGCTAATCAAGGTCAAGAAGCAACAGTTAGAACCAGAAACAAAACTTGTCAAAAATTGGGAAAGAAGTACATCAACGCTGCATGTTGTCACCCTGCTTATCTAACTTATATGCAGAGGGCATCATGTGAAATGCCAGGCTGGATGAAGCACCAACTGGAATCCAGACTGCCTGGACAAATATCAACAACCTCAGGATATGCAGATGACACCACTCAAATGGCAGAAAGTGAAAGCAAAGAGGAACTAAAGAGCTTCTTAATGAGGGTGAAAGAGGAGGGTGAAAAAACTGACTCAAATTCAACATTCAATAAACTAAGATCATGCCATCTGGTCCCATTACTTTATGGCAAATAGATGGGTAAAAAAATGCCAACAGTGATGGATTTTAACTTCTTGAGCTCCAAATCACTGCAGATGTGACTGTAGCCATGAAATTAAAAGATGCTTGCTTCTTGTAAGGAAAGCTATGACAAACCGAGACAGTTAACAAAAAAGAAGATGTCACTTTACCAACAACAATCCATCTAATCAAAGCTCTGGTTTTTCTAGTAGTCATGTATGGATGTCATTTTTATTTTCCAGGAACTGGACCATAAAAATGGCTGAGTGCTAAAGAATTGATACTTTCAAATTGTGGTGCTGGAGAAGACTCGAGAATCTCTTGGACCATAAGGAGATCAAATCAATCAATCCTTAAGGAAATCAACCCTGAATATTCATTGGAAGGACTGATGCTCAAGCTGAAGCTCCAATACTTTGGCCACCTGATGCAAAGAGCTGACTCATTGGAAAAGACCCTAATGCTAGGAAAGATTGAGGGCAGGAGGAGGAGAGGGCAACAGAGGATGAGATGGTTGGATGGCATCACTGATTCAGTGGGCAAGAGTTTGAGCAAACTCTGGGAGATAGTGAAGGACAGGAAAGCCTGGCATGCTGCAGTCCATGGGGTCACAAAGAGTCAGACACGACATAGAGACTGAACAGTAATAAGTGCTCAGGAAAGACTAGAGAAAGCCATAGCTGTCATCTCTTGATAATCTTGAGGCTCTGAGGAAGCATAAAGTGAAGATGCAAGCACAATTTTAAACTTTTTGGCTGTGTGTAGATAGTGACACATACAGCCCAACACACACAAAGCCCCTTGGGAAGTAGTGGAAGATTTTGTGTTTTTTGGTTCTGGGTGTTTAAAGAAATTGCAAAAGTAATACAATAATTAGAAATAAAACTACCCTAAAATATGTATGACTTGTATACTAAAACTATACAACACATTGTTTAAAAAATTAAAAACAATCTAAAGAAGTAGAAACAGCTTCCATATTAACGGATTGAAAATCTTGACACTGTTAAAATGGCACTACTCCCCAAACTATAGGCTTTTCAAATTCAAGGAAATTCATATCAAAATTCTAACTGATCCTAAAATTCATATGGAAAAGGACACGAAACAGCCAAAACAACTTAAGAAAGAAATCACTGTAAACTATAGTTAGCCTTATATTGAGTGCTTGAGCACAATTGCACTCATCTCACACGCTAGTAAAGTAATGCTCAAAATTCTCCAAGCCAGGCTTCAGCAATATGTGAATCATGAACTTTCTGATGTTCAAGCTGGTTTTAGAAAAGGCAGAGGAACCAGAGATCAAATTGCCAACATCTGCTGGATCATGGAAAAACCAAGAGAGTTCCAGAAAAACATCTATTTCTGCTTTATTGACTATGCCAAAGTCTTTGACTGTGTAGATCACAATAAACTGTGGAAAATTCTGAAAGAGATGGGAATACCAGACCACCTGATCTGCCTCTTGAGAAATCTGTATGCAGGTCAGGAAGCAACAGTTAGAACTAGACGTGGAACAACAGACTGGTTCCAAATAGGAAAAGGAGTACATCAAGGCTGTATACTGTAACCCTGTTTATTTAACATCTATGCAGAGTACATCATGAGAAACGCTGGGCTGGAAGAAGCACAAGCTAAAATCAAGATTGCCAGGAGAAATATCAATCACCTCATATATGCAGATGACACCACCCTTATGGCAGAAAGTGAAGAGGAACTCAAAAGCCTCTTGATGAAAGTGAAAGAGAAGAGTGAAAAAGTTGGCTTAAAGCTCAACATTCAGAAAATGAAGACCATGGCATCTGGTGCCATCACTTTATGGGAAATAGATGAGGAAACAGTGGAAACAGTGTCAGGCTTTATTTTGAGGGGTTCCAAAATCACTGCAGATGGCAACTGCAGCCATGAAATTAAAAGACGCTTACTCCTTGGAAGGAAAGTTATGACCAACCTAGATAGCATATTCAAAAGCAGAGACATTACTTTGCCAACAAAGGTTTATCTAGTCAAGGCTATGGTTTTTCCTGTGGTCGTGTATGGATGTGAGAGTTGGACTGTGAAGAAGGCTGAGCACCGAAGAATTGATGCTTTTAAACTGTGGTATTGGAGAAGACTCTTGAGAGTCCCTTGGACTGCAAGGAGATCCAACCAGTCCATTCTGAAGGAGATCAGCCCTGGGATTTCTTTGGAAGGAATGATGCTAATGCTGAAACTCCAGTACTTTGGCCACCTCATGCGAAGAGTTGACTCATTGGAAAAGACTCTGATGCTGGGAGGGATTGGGGGCAAGAGGAGAAGGGGACGACAGAGGATGAGATGGCTGGATGGCATCACTGACTCGATGGACGTGAGTCTCAGTGAACTCTGGGAGTTGGTGATGGACAGGGAGGCCTGGCATGCTGCGATTCATGGGGTTGCAAAGAGTCGGACATGCCTGAGCGACTGATCTGATCTGATTTGATCTGACATTGAGTGTTTACACAAGTCAGCTGGGAATTAGAATAACACACAAGTACTAAGACAACTACATTATTTTATTTTTGCTTTTCTTTTTAAATAATTTTTATAGTGATATGAAAGTATCAATTTCAGTTTTGTTGTATAGTGTTAACCCATTCAAAAACCTCAAGTAGCCCACTTTTTCCTTCTGAAAATACTGCAGCTGCTACTGCTAAGCTGCTTCAGTCGTGTCTGACTCTGTGCGACCCCATAGACGGCAGCCCAGTAGGCTCCTCTGTCTCTGGGATTCTCCAGGCAAGAATACTGGAGCAGGTTGTCATTTCCTTCTCCAATGCATGAAAGTGAAAAGTGAAAGTGAACTCGCTCAGTCGTCCCTGACTCTTAGTGACCCCATCGACTACAGCCTACCAGGCTCTTCCATCCATGGGATTTTGCAGGCAAGAGTACTAGAGTGGAGTGCCATTGCCTTCTCCATCTGAAAATACTACAGAGATGTTAATATTTATAGTACATACTTCTCTCCTGCATTGTGCTGATTGGAGCTGATGTTTCTGAACATTTGTCATAAAAACAAATAATAAGCAATCCTCAAGATGAAAGTAGAAAGAATCGATAATTCCATTGATTAGAAGGCTGTGAAATAATGTTAATTAGCCACTTGGAGAAGGCAATGGCACCCCACTCCAGTATTTTTGCCTGGAGAATCCCATGGACGGAGGAGCCTGGTAGGCTGCAGTCCATGAGGTCACTAGAGCTGGACACTACTGAGCGACTTCACTTTCACTTTTCACTTTCATGCATTGGAAAAGGAAATGGCAGCCCGCTCCAGTATTCTTGCCTGGAGAATCCCAGGGATGGGGAGCCTGGTGGGCTGCTGTCTATGGGGTCGCAGAGTCAGACATGACTGAAGCGATGCAGCAGCAGCAGCAGCATACATACATCCCCTCCCACTTGAGCCTTGCCACCCCAGCATCTGCCATTCCCCCCGCAGGTCATCAGAGTGCTGAGCTGAGCTGCCTGTGCTATGCAGCAGCTTCTCACTGGCTATCTGTTTTACACATGGTAGTGTATTATATGTCAATTAGAAGTGAAAACCATATATCCCTGTTTTCAAAACATAATTAGATCATTTGGGGTCTTTTTTTTTCCCTGTGGGGGCAAAGCCAAATGAAAATATGGATACTTACTCTGGCACTAGGAAAGACAGCTATGTTGCATCATCTTTTGAAATACAAAGAAACTTTTAAACTAAATGCTTCAAAGTTAGAAACACCATTTATTAATTCAGCGCACCTGTTAATATTTATTTTTACCTTGGTTAGAACCATTGGGCTTTATATCTCTATATCCCCACTCATCCACATATATATATATATATATATATATATATATATATATTTTATATAAAACTAAAATTGTATCTGTCTTGGAACCACTCGGTTGTCATATTCAAGGAGTACATTTGCCAATGTGCATGTACATTATATTCATCCAAAGTAGCACATGCTTTGGGAGCTGGTTACATTACACTGGACATATACAATATCTTTCATACCTAACTAAACTTAACACAGAATCATGGAATCAGGCAAAGGTTTTAGGTTAGCAGAAATTTCCATAATGAGTCAAATAATATGAAAGCTTGCAAATTATCAACTTGTGTACTTCCATCTGGGTTCTGCTTGTTTTCATACTTCCTTTAGCAGACATCCCAGCTACTAAAATTGAAATAAAAAATGGAAATTGGACAATAAGAGTCAGAAAAACCTTGAGAAAGATACAGCATATTTCCTTCTCAAATTCCTTTTTGTGCCTTTCCCATTTACTCTCAGGGCCACTAGACTTTAAGTTTATACAAGCAAAGGCTGTTTCTTCTGGAAGAGAAGCCTGGTTTCTTGTTTTGTTGTTGTTGTTTGATAATATAAAGACTTTGTTGAAATCAGGGGAAATAAACAAAGGACAAATATTCTAAAAATATCTAGAATCATTTTCAGTAGTAGATTAAGAGAACAGGGGAAGTAAAGCTGTGTAATAACCTAAAAGAAAACGAAATGAAGGATATATTTGCACTATTCAGAAGTTATTCTGATTACTAGTAAACAAACAACTATTTAAAAAAATGTTCTGTTCTAGTGAATTCTTGAACTCAGGGTTACTTTCTTAAAGCTTTAATTTCAACAGTCAATGATAAAATGTACAATAATTGAGGAAAATTCAAATACACATTGTATCACTTTTTGAAATAACTCTTTCAGTCTTCACTGAATTCTTTTAAAACATCATTTGTTTTAAAACATCTGGTGAATGCAGTCAAGTATCCTGTAGATTTCAAATGAATGATGCACATTGGACAAACTGAAATGGCAAAGTTGGGTTAAATGTGTTAATTTTCTTCTCAAAATGTGACTGTAAACTATGGTTTTGGTGTAATGACTTAATTATCAACTAACATATTGAAACTTGCTAGCTTGCCTATTGTTCAGAATTACTCACTGCCTGACTTGCTCTCCCCTGAATCACAAGTCTGTACATCTTGGACACACTTTCACCAGGCAGCCCTTGATGGAAGAGCTTTTTCATGTTCAGCTAATGAGAAGAGAGTGAGTGAGATTTTGAAAGTTGAATGGAAGCCAAAGCTATCACTTCCTGATTTTCTGCTTAGCACAGTTGGCATTTAGCACACCTGGGTTGTACAATATCACAAAATGTAACCATAATTGGAGATAAAGTCTTTAAAAAGGTAATCAAATCAAAATGAAGGCATGCAGGTGGACTTAGAAGAAGAGGATATTTGGCTACAGTCACAAAGAGTGGGAAGACCATGTCAAGGGAGGTAGAAACGGCCCTCTGGAAACAAGGAGAGAAACTTCAGAAGACACCTACCCTGCTAAAATCTTGACCTCTGACTTCTAGTTTCCAAAGCTTCCTAGTGATTACATAAACATAATATAAAGGGTCATAAGCGATCTTTGTTCTTTATTTCATGATGCAAAAAAACAGTGCAATACTGTCCTCCAATATATTATTTGGTACTATATTAAGGACAGATTATTGAAATTCTGAAAGAGATGGGAATACCAGAGCACCTGACCTGCCTCTTGAGAAACCTATAGGCAGGTCAGGAAGCAACAGTTAGAACTGGACTTGGAACAACAGACTAGTTCCAAATAGGAAAGGGACTGTATACTATCACCCTGCTTATTTAACTTATATGCAGAGTACATCATGAGAAACGCTGGGCTGGAAGAAGCACAAGCTGGAATCAAGATTGCCAGGAGAAATATCAATAACCTCAGATATGCAGATGACACCACCCTTTTGGCAGAAAGTGAAGAGGAACTCAAAAGCCTCTTGATGAAAGTGAAAGTGGAGAGTGAAGAAGTTGAATTAAAGCTCAACATTCAGAAAACGAAGATCATGGCATCTGGGGCCATCACTTCATGAGAAATAGATGGGGAAACAGTGGAAACAGTGTCAGACTTTATTTTGGGGGGCTCCAAAATCACTGCATATGGTGAATGTAGCAATGAAATTAAAAGATGCTTACTCCTTGGAAGGAAAGTTCTGAGCAACCTAGATAGCATATTCAAAAGCAGAGACATTACTTTGCCAACAAAGGTCCATCTAGTCAAGGCTATGGTTTTTCCTGTGGTCGTGTATGGATGTGAGAGTTGGACTGTGAAGAAAGCTGAGTGCTGAAGAATTGATGCTTTTGAACTGTGGTGTTGGAGAAGACTCTTGAGAGTCCCTTGGACTGCAAGGAGATCCAACCAGTCCATTCTGAAGGAGATCAGCCCTGGGATTTCTTTAGAGGGAATGATGCTGAAGCTGAAACTCCAGTACTTTGGCCACCTCATGTGAAGAGTTGACTCATTGGAGAAGACTCTGATGCTGGGAGGGATTGGGGGCAGGAGGATAAGGGGACAACAGAGGATGAGATGGCTGGATGGCATCACTGACTCGATGGATGTGAGTCTCAGTGAACTCCGGGAGTTAGTGATGTACAGGGAGGCCTAGCATGCTGCGATTCATGGGGTTGCAGCGTCAGATACGACTGAGTGACTGAACTGAATTGACTGATTGAAATTACAGTGTTCTAAATATGTCTGTTCTTGTAAAGAAAAAGCAGAGAATGTGATCTTGGTGAGGTATGGGATTCTGTCAGCCCTGTAATTTATGAGATACAAATATATCTTTAAGAGAAGATAATCAAATGCCTCAAATAAGGAAGACTAATACATAACTGTAATACTTTGTTGTTGTTCAGTTGCTAAATCAAATCCGACTCTTTGAGACCCCATGAACTGCAGCACACCAGGCTTCCCTGTCCTTCACTATCTCCCAGAGTTTGCTCAAACTCATGTCCATTGAGTCAGTGATACCATCCAACAATTTCATTCTCTATTGCCCCCTTCTCTACTTGCCCTCAGTATCTCCCAGCATTAGGGTTTTTTCCAATGTGCTGGCTCTGCATCAGGTGTCCAAAATACTGGAGCTTCAGCTTCAGCATCAGTTCTTCCAATGAATATTCAGGGTTGATTTCCTTTAGGACTGACTGGTTTGATCTCCACTGTCCAGGGGATTCTCAAGAGTATTCTCCAGCACCACAGTTTGAAAGCATCAATTCTTCAGCACTCAGCCTTCTTTATGATCCAACTATCACATCCATACATGCCTACTGGAAAAAAAAAACATAGTTTTGACTAGATGGACTTTTGTTGGCAAAGTGACATCTCTGATTTTTATTATACTGTCTATGTTTGTCGTAGTTTCCTTCCAAGTAGCAAGCGTCTTTTAATTTCATGGCTGCAGTGACTGTCCACAGTGATTTTGGAGTCCAAGAAAATGAAATCTGGCACTGTTTCCATTGTTTCTGCATCTATTTGCCATGAAGTGATGAGACCGGATGCCATATCTTTGTTTTTTGAATACTCAGGGTTTTTTTTAATATAAAGTTATTTATTTTAATTGGAGGCTAATTACTTTACAATATTGTATTGGTTTTGCCATATATCAACATGAATCCACCACAGGTGTCACATGTTCCCCATCCTAAACCCTCCCTCCCACCTCTGTTCTCGTACCATCCCTCTGGGTCATCCCAGTGCACCAGCTCCAAGCATCCTGTATCCTGCATCGAACCTGGACTGGCGATTCGTTTCTTATATGATATTATACATGTTTCAATGCCATTCTCCCAAATTATCCCACCCTCTCCGTCTCCCACAGAGTCCAAAAGACTGTTCTATACATCTGTGTCTCTTTTGCTGTCTCGTATACAGGGTTATCGTTACCATCTTTCTAAATTCCATATATATGCATTAGTATACTGTATTTGTGTTTTTCTTTCTGGCTTACTTCACTCTGTATAATAGGCTCCAGTTTCATCTACCTCATCAGAACTGATTCAAATGTATTCTTTTTAATGGCTGAGTAATACTCCATTGTGTATATGTACCACAGCTTTCTTATCCATTCATCTGCGGATGGACATCTAGGTTGCTTCCATGTCCTGGCTATTATAAACAGTACTGCAATGAACATTGTGGTACACGTGTCTCTTTCAATTCTGGTTTCCTTGATGCATATGCCCAGCAGTGGGATTGCTGGGTCATAAGGCAGTTCTATTTCCAGTTTTTTAAGGAATCTCCACACTGTTCTCCATAGTGGCTGTACTAGTTTGCATTCCCACCAACAGTGTAAGAGGGTTCCCTTTTCTCCACATCCTCTCCAGCATTTATTGCTTGTAGACTTTTGGATCACAGCCATTCTGACTGGCGTGAAATGGTACCTCATAGTGATTTTGATTTGCAGTTCTCTGATAATGAGTGATGTTGAGCATCTTTTCATGTGTTTGTTAGCCGTCTGTATGTCTTCTTTGGAAAAATGTCTGTTTATTTCTTTGGCCCATTTTTTGATTGGGTCATTTATTTTTCTGGAATTGAGCATCAGGAGTTGCTTATATATTTTTGAGATTAGTTGTTTGTCAGTTGCTTCACTTGCTATTATTTTCTCCCATTTTGAAGGCTGTCTTTCCCCACCGCTTATAGTTTCCTTTGTTGTGCAGAAGCTTTTAAATTTAATTAGGTCCCATTTGTTCATTTTTGCTTTTATTTCCAATATTCTGGGATGTGGGTCATAGAGGATCCTGCTGTGAGTTTTAAGGCAGCATGAACACTCTCCTCTTTCACCTTCATCACGAGGCTCTTTAGTTCTTCTTCGCTTTCTGCCATTAAAGTGGTATCATTTGCATATCTGAGGTCATTGATATTTCTCCTGGCAATCTTGATTCCAGCTTGTGAGTCATCCCACCCAGCATTTCATATCATGTATTCTGCATATAAGTTAAATAAGCAAACAATATATGTCCTTGATGTATTCCTTTCCCAATTTTGAACCAGTCTGTAGTTCTATGTAGCCAGTTCTAACAGTTGCTTATTGTCCTGCATACATGTTTATCAGTAGGCAGATAAGGTGATCTGGTATTCCCATCTCTTTAAGAATATTCTAATTTGTTGTGATTACAGTCAAAGGCTTTAGTGTAATCAATAAAGCAGAAGTAGCAATGATTTTTGGAATTTCCTTGCTTTTCTATGATCTAATAACACTTTGGCACAACTCAAAATTAATCTAAGTATTGCTGCTATCCAACATCCGCTGGATCATGGAAAAAGCAAGAGAGTTCCAGAAAAACATCTATTTCTGCTTTATTGACTATGCCAAAGCCTTTGACTGTGTGGATCACAATAAACTGTGGAAAATTCTGAAAGAGATGGGAATACCAGACCACCTGATCTGCCTCTTAAGAAATCTGTATGCAGGTCAGGAAGCAACAGTTAGAACTGGTCATGGAACAACAGACTGGTTCCAAATAGGAAAAGGAGTACGTCAAGGCTGCATATTGTCACCATGTTTATTTAACTTATATGCAGAGTACATCATGAGAAATGCTGGACTGGAAGAAACACAAGTTGGAATCAAGATTGCTGGGAGAAATATCAATAACCTCAGATATGCAGATGACACGACTCTTATGGCAGAAAGTGAAGAGGGGCTAAAAAGCCTCTTGATGAAAGTGAAAGTGGAGAGTGAAAAGGTTGGCTTAAAGCTCAACATTCAGAAAACGAAGATCATGGCATCTGGTCCCATCACTACATGGGAAATAGATGGGGAAACAGTGGAAACAGTGTCAGACTTTGTTTTTCTGGGCTCCAAAATCACTGCAGATGGTGACTGCAGCCATGAAATTAAAAGACGCTTACTCCTTGGAAGGAAAGTTATGACCAACCTAGATAGCATATTCAAAAGCAGAGACATTACTTTACCAACAAAGGTTCGTCTAGTCAAGGCTATGGTCTTTCCTGTGGTCATGTATGGATGTGAGAGCTGGACTGTGAAGAAGGCTGAGCACCGAAGAATTGATGCTTTTGAACTGTGGTGTTGGAGAAGACTCTTGAGAGTCCCTTGGACTGCAAGAAGATCCAACCAGTCCATTCTGAAGGAGATCAATCCTGGAATTTCTTTAGAAGGAATGATGCTAAAGCTGAAACTCCAGTATTTTGGCCACCTCATGCGAAGAGTTGACTCATTGGAGAAGACTCTGATGCTGGGAGGGATTGAGGGCAGGAGGAGAAGGGGACGACAGAGGATGAGATGGCTGGATGGCATCACTGACTTGATGGGTGTGAGTCTAGGTGACCTCCGGGAGCTGGTGATGGACAGGGAGGCCTGGCGTGCTGCGGTTCATGGGGTCGCAAAGAGTCGGACACGACTGAGCGACTGATCTGATCTGATTGCTGCTATATTTATTATTCACAAATTATAGTTGATCTTCATTTTGTGACTGCAATTTAAATATTATTTTTGGAATAAGTGCTATGTTTTCATGATTCAAAAAGTAAGAATAAAAGGTATGTAAAGCCTCTCTGCATCCCTCTACCACCTGACCCCTCTCTATCTCCAAAGGAAGTCCTGAATTTCTATTTCTCCTTGCATAATTTCTCTATTCATAAATAAAGAAATATACATACAGAATGCTTAATATATTACATTGGTGCAAAAGTAATTATAGTTTTGCATTGTTGAACTCTTTCATTTGATATCAGAATGCATTGTTAAATAAATGTGGTTATGTTAGACATCATTTTAATGTGCATTTCTTGCTTTATGTTTTTTGTTAATGAATTACTACTTGCTGTTTATTTTACATATTTTTACATATATTTCAGACTATGGAATTGATGTTAGACAAAAAGCATATTTGAGTGATTTTCTTATTTGAGTTTAAAATGTGTCATAGGGCACTGGAGAAAACTTGCAACATCACCAACTTATTTAGCCAAGGAACTGATGATGAATATACAGTGCAGTGGTGGTTCAAGAAGTTTGCAAAGGAGATGATAGCCTTGAAGATGAGAAGCACAGTAGCCAGCCACTGGAAGTTGACAGCGACCAACTGAGAGGATCATTGAACCTGATCCTCTTCCAGCTACATGACAAGTTGCCCAAGAATTCAATGTCAACCATTCTACAGCTGTTTGGCATTTGAAGCAAACTGGACAGGTTAAAAAACTCAATAAGTGGGTTCCTCATGAGCTGATTGCAATAAAAAAATCTTCATTCAGGAGTGTTGTCTTCCCTTGCTGTATGCAACAACAAACCATTTCTCAATTGCATGTGATGTGAGACCAAATGGACTATATACAACAACCAGCAATGACCAACTCAGGGGCTGGACCAAGAAGAAGCTCCAAAGCACTTCCCAAAGCCAAACTTGCACCAAAAACAGTCATGGTCACTGTTTGTTGATCTGCTGCAGGTCTGATCCACCACAGCTTTCTGAATCCCAGTGAAACCATCACATTTGAGAAGTATGCTCAGCAAATCAATGGGATGCACTCAAAACTGAAACATCTGCAGCCAACATTGGTCAACAGAAAGAGACCAATTCTGCTTCACAACAACACTCAACTGCACGTCGCACAACCAACGTTTCAAAAGTTGAAGAAATTGGGCTGCAAGGTTCTGCCTCATCTGCCATATTCACCTGACCTCTCACCAACCAACTATCACTTCTTTAAGCATCTCAATATCTTTTTGTGGGGAAAATGCTTTCACAACCAGCAGGATGCAGAAATTGCTTTCCAAAAGATAGCCAAACTCTGAAACATGGATTTTTATGCTATAGGAATAAACAAACATTTCTCATTGGCAAAAATGTGTTGATTGTAATGATTCTTATTTTGATTAATAAAGCCTAGTTATAATGATTTACAATTCAGAGTCCAAAACCATAATTACTTTTGCACCAACCCTAACACATCAAGGAGCATGTTATAGACATTTTAAGATAGTCAGTTCTCAGTACACAATAAGCTCCCTTTTTATATATTGAATATATTCCATAACATATTTAATCAATGGACTATTTTTGGCCATGTATAGTTTTTCTACATCAATAAAGTTTCAGTGTGTAATATTTTATAACACTCATTTTTAGAGTAGATAAGAATATCTATAGAATAAATTGCAAAGGATGAAATTATTGAATGTATAAATGCACATATCATTTTATTTTTAAAGACAATGAGCTCCTATAGCAGTATAATTGGGTTCAAAAATTCAACTATATAAAATATAGTGTTGTGTTTATACGAGTTAATGAAAACCAGTACTTTTCATTCAAATATTTGGTTACCAACTATAAACAAAAGCAAAATAATGTGTTCCCACATAATTGTTTTGTACACGTGGGAAATAGAATAATTACTACAAAAGCATGCACTTATACTTCAATATCTTAGTCCCACCTGACCGACAGACTTTCATTTCCAATCCTCACCCTACTCTTCATGGAGATAATAAGGTCATTCCATCTACTCCCACTTGAAAACTGAGCCAATGGTCAATAGTACTATATTTCATTCCTTATAATGTCCCAGATTTTATAGGGAGTAGGTTACTTTATTGTCAAATTGCCATTTGTTGAACTATATAACTTTCTTCTTCAACCAGCCATGTCTGAGAATATAGATTTGCCATTCTGCCAACTGACTTTTGCTACATTTTAACACACTTCTAGAACTGTACCAAAGAAAAGAACAGAGAATTTGATGAATTTATTTGTAGAATGTGGATCTGAGTGACCTCCGGGAGCTGGTGATGGATAGGGAGGCCTGGTGTGCTGCAGTTCATGGGGTCGCGAAGAGTCGGACACGACTGAGCGACTGATCTGATCTGATCTGATTATGTAAGTGGCTCCTAGAGGTACATAATGATTAGCCTTATTTTAGATCATTTTTGGCCTACAATGCAACTCCCCTCCTTCCCTTCGTAAAGCACTACTTGATGAAGTAACTTTATGACTTTATATCTCACCAGACACAAGAATTTCCAATGAGGACAGCATATATCTCTGCTCCAATGCAGTTAATCTTAAAGTCCCTCAAGCCTTAGGTGTTAGTGATGGCAAAAACCCCATATTAGGTCATCCAGACCATCCCTTGGCAAGGCTCATTTCTGCAGTATTTGATGTTTGCTTTTCTCTGCTTGGTCCAGTCCTATGCACTTACTTCAACATTTTAAAATTTAAAAGGTACACTGGGGAATCCCAAATTTTTCTTCTCAAAGCAAATTAGCAGATTATAAAAACGAAAAATATAAGAACTTTCGTTTTTGAAATCTCAAGAGACAAAAATACCCTGTTTTAAGGAAAGAAAAATGCTTGTTTATATTTCTCCTAGAGACTTTAATATGTTTAATTGGTAAAGTTTTTGGTACTAATTATAATACTTGTTACATGTATTAATTAACATCAGTGTTCTGAGAATTGCTATGGTGAAAACCCATTTGAATGGCCCTTTTAATATCACATGGAGAAAATGGTCAATATAGCTAGATAAGAATGATGAGACCATAGCTAGATAAGAATGATGAGACCACACTTGAGGCAGAGCACTACACTACCTAAAGAGTGGGCACACAACAGCAGTAACACTCAGAAGGGTCACAAACCTACCATTAAGTGGATGCTATAAAAGAATCAGACTGGATAGAAATTGACTTGGAATCCCTGAAAAAGCTGAAAATCCTGACCACCCAGGTTTTTACTAATGCTGATAATACACAAAAGACACATGCAAAGTAAGTGGGAATTCAGAGATTCTACATTTATATACGTAGACTTACAACAATAAAAGCTACTTTGTTTCTGATTTTAAGTTAATGACCCCACTTAGGAATTTAGGACTAGATATGTGAAAAAACATACATAATACCACTTTAAGATTTCTGCTTCGGACAATGGCCAAATAATATGCTGCATGCTAATCCTCTGTCAAGAGTAACTAGAAACACTGAAAACTCTTTTAAATGTTTGGAAATGTTGAACTACTACTAATGCAGTAGCAATTTGAGGGACCATGATTTTAAGAAAAAGGGGAAAGCTCAAAGTGTGAGGTTGACATTTGGGGCAACTCTAAACAGTTTTCATATGCCCTTTGGTGAAAATATATATGCATTTCTCTTAAGTTTATACCTAGGATTAGACTGATATGTCACAGAGTATTTACATCTTCTCTTTGGTAAACAGTGCCAAGTTTTCAGAAATGGTTGTATAAATTTACACTCTCACCAGCAAAGTAAGAAAGCTCTGCTTCCTTTCTGTTCAGCTACTACTTGGCATTTCAAAATTTATATTAATCAAAAGACACCATTCAGAGAAAAATAATGTCAAAACAAAGAATGGGAGAAGATAGTTGCAATGCATATATATATATATATGACAAAAGAATCACACCCAAAATATATAACAAATTCCTACAAATCAATAAGAAAAGAAAAAGATAATAGAAAAGTATACAAAAGGCTTGAATAGTCACTTCACAAAACAGACTGTCCAAATTGATATTTTGCTGTGCTTTGATATTAAACTATGCTCAATTTCATTACCCACCAAAGAAATGCAAATTAAATGCACAGCAAAATACTGTCACACACCTATCAGAATAATTAATATTATAAAATTGTAAAACTACCGAACTTTTATCAAAATAGCAAGTATATCTTCGAGATGGGGATATATACATATATCTATATGTATATATATATATTCTGTAATCCAGTAAATATAATATATATGAGTATATACACATATATTTGTATATACTCTTATAAGTATTATAATTATATATATAAATAGATATTCTGCAATCCATTATTTTTCTGGCCAAATATAGGACATTTTTAAGCATCAGAAAAGAATACAGATAATAATTCATCATAACATATATTTAAAAATCCACAAATCCATTAAATGACAGAAAAGTGAAGAATGACTTTAATCAAAGGTCATACTGAGGAACAGAACAGAACCCCAATGTATCATCTTACAGATTACTTAATAAGTTTTAAAGCTCAAAGAGCTGGTAGGTACCACTGATACTTTAGCCAGGTAATCAATCTGAGGATTACCAAAAAAATAGAATAAACCATGTTTGATGTGATAGAACAGAAAATATAGAGTATAACATATGAAAATCCTTTATAAAACTTTCTAATCTGAATAATAGGATACAACTCATTACATTCAAATTATAAGACATTTTATTAAAAATCTAACTTTTCAAATGAGAAGTTCATGAAAGACATAAAAAAGTGGATCACTGTTTCAAACTAAAGGAAACTAGGGACACGAAAAATAAATACAGTGCATCGATACTATTTCAGATAGACATTATTAGAAAAATTGCAGAAATGGACTATACTATGGACTATATTTCAAACATTAAGATTGAATCAGTAATAAATATTGAATTAATATTTTTGGTTATAACAATGCTGGAGTTATGTAGGAGAATGTGCTTGTCTGGAGTGAAATGTCATGATATCTGGGAATTACTTTTAAAATGCTTTAGCAAGAAGAACAAAAGCACAAATAAATAGATTGATAGATAGACAGACAGACAAATGTGGATCAGTAAATGAAGAAAGCAAATGTGGCAAAATGTTAAAAATATATCAGCTTAGCTTAAAGATATGTTTCATCAAGTTGATCTTTTAAATCTTTCCTAGGTTTGAATGTTTTCAAAATGAAAGACGGAGAAAAAATGAGGAAAGAAAAATATTTAGAATAACAACAACAGCAACAAAATAAGTGGAGAGGATTTAGTCTCAGAAGATAAAAAATAAATATTAAAAAATAAAAAGTTCTTTTATTAAAAGGAAAATAAGAAGCACAGAGATGAAGAAAGGAATGAGAAATAACAAAAGGGTAAATATTTGGTGACTCTAAATGAATACTGACCATGTAAAACAATATTAGTAATAAGTTATAAGGACTGAAATATTAGAATACATGATACATAAGATAGAATAGAATACATGATAAACATATAGAATATATCTATTTATATATAAGTAGAATACATGAAAAGAATGGAATGATAGGCAGGAGGTGAAAATGGATTTCAAGGATTAAAAAGTCCATTCATTGTCCCCAAAAGTGGTAAAATCCTTAATTTATGTATATTAAGGATATTTCTGGTCTGCCCCCTGGTAACCACAGAAAGAATATCTAGAGAATGCAATGTTAAACTAAATAAAGGAGAATGAATTAAATTTAAAAAAACACTTAATCCAAAAAGAATGGGAAGAAAAAGAGAAAAAAATTATATAGACCAGATGGGACAAATAGAAAAAAAATAATTGTACAGTAGGTTTAAATACAAATATTTTAAATGTAAACAGACCTGGTAGTCCAAATAGATGTTCAAGATTGCCTGTCTGGATAACATCAGTGTTAGGAAATCCAATATGGAAAACCAAAGTTTCATTTACAGACTTTACTCATAGTTCTTAAAACACCAAAGAGATAGGATGATCAGAAGAGAGAGTAATCATGTGGCATTTAATATTTTTTAAGATAGATTTTGTAATGATATTTTTACAGTTGTATAACTTTCTTGAATAATGAATATGTCTGCTTACATGTCATAGTTGCAATGAAAAACAGAAAGACAATTTATTTTAATCCTTTCTTGGGGGGAAATTTGGAAAGGGTACACATTCCTTTGTAGAAAGTCTGAGGTCTTCAGAAGGAATCTAATGAGATTTTTTTTTAAAGTATGAAATAAGCAATAAGCTTCATTTGAAATGCTCAATAATTTTCATGCCTTTAGATTCACAACATTCTAGTTGTGTGTAAATAATACAAAAATAGTAAAGTTGAACTGAATATCCCTTAACAATATACTTAGTTCTTTTAAAATAAATGTCATACATAATTTACAAAGGTGAATTACACACATGAAGTCACAGTCAATCATCTATACTTTATATTTAACACTAGAAAAAATAAAATATTTTTAATTATAACAAATTTTCCTCTACTAAAAATGTAATAATATTCCAGATGGATTGCTTAAAATTACAATGTCATTATTTAAATAAAATATTAGTATTTTTCACTTCAACATTCAAGTATGGAAAACTCTACCTTGTTAATCCAACACTAAGGAAACAAAACAAACCTCAGGTAGTAAGACTTTTTGTTTACTCAGTAGCATCTTTAACCAAAATTTACATTTTCCTCTTGATTACCTTGTTGCAATTTAGTATAAATTTGATGAGTACCACTAATCTAGAAGATTGCTCTTAGAATAGAAATAATACAATGTGGATTGAAATTACTATTGACCACATTCCTGCTTTTTGCTGTTAAAGATATAGGTAATATTAACTTTTAAAACTATTGTGAAAAACTGATCCTTGGGCTATATAATGAAAATTATTTTATTTATCGTAAAGCTTTCTGTGTTATGATAAAATTCATGTTATAAAGTTCCTTTTTTATTTCAAACCATTATTCTTATAAATTTTTAAACTTTCCATTTAAATCACGACAGATAAGAAGTCAATAAGAATTAAAATATACGTTTTTGGTCTTGTTTTCAAATTAGGCCAACTATGACCCACTCAGGCACATAAGGGCCTACAATAAGTTAAAGTAAAATGTTTTCTTATAATAATGATAATAAAAATAATAGGGAGTTTTACATAACATTAGACAATTTTAAATGTTTCTCATTATTTTATTTGGTTCACACCATACCTTTGCGATTTAGAAGAAAAAAAAAAAGACAATTCTTCCTATTTTACAGATAAAGAAATAACGCTCCAAGAAGTTTAAGTAAACCCAGTTGGATGGTTACTGATAGATTAACTAGAAATATAGCACATAGTTTATTATCCAACATATAGTATGTACCTTCAGTGCCCAAGTCCCCCTATACATTGTTTGTAAATATTTATTATAGCCTCTGTGTTTTGTTGTTGCTATTACTGATAGTGATGGTGATGATAATGGTGCAGTGTGGTATGAGTAAGCACACAGGCATACAAGGGAGAGAAAAGAGGGGACTAGAAGTTAGATTGGGATGATAAAAACAAAGATGAATCAAAGAAAGAATTTCAGGGCTTCCCTGGCTGTCTAGTGGTTAATACTCCACTCTCCCAGTGCAGAGGGCCTGGGTTTGAACCCTGGTCAGGGAACTAAATATCCTGCCACAACTAAATATCCCATGTGCCACAACTAAGACCAGCCACAGTCAAGTTAAAAATAAATAAATAGAAATAAAATAAAACTAAAAGGATGACTTCAAAAAAAAAAAAAGAATTTCAGAAGAGAAGAAACCCAATTATTACATCCAAGAATAGCAAGGTCTCCTTGAAGATATATATTCTTTTTAAATGGAAATCTAATAAAATTAGGAGACCCACTTATGATGTTGCTAATGGTCCTATTTTGTTGAATTTTGAAAAAACAGAATTTTGCTATCAATAAAATATTTTTGCATGTAATCAATTACTGTTAATGAGGAAAACACAACCAAGAATTTTAACTATTTAAGTGGAGTATTAGGATGGGTGTTTGAGGTAGATATGAAAATATGAAAAGCTGTTACAGCAATTTTACATCAAATAAAAACAGAGTTAAGGAACATGCTATACAATGTCAGAGTAACGATATACAAATGATGTTAGACTCTTAGTTTCCTTTATCTTCCATGCTCCTTCAAAATTGTTTGGATCTCTCCCTTAGAAGTTTCAAGGTAATGCCTAAAAATTCACTTTGGTCTGTCACAGGTAACATACATTCTTGCTTTTTAGTTGCTAAGTAATGTCTGACTCTTTTGAGACCCCATGGACTATACTCGGCCAGGCTCCTCTGTCCGTGAGATTCCCCAGGTAAGAATACTGGAGTGAGTTGCCGTTTCCTTCTCCAGGGGATCTTTATGATCCAGGGATCAAACTTGAATCTCCTGCATTGCAGGTGGATTCTTTACCCCTGACCCACCAGGGAACAGACATTGGGAAGTATTTTTTGTATGTGAATTTATATATAAATATTCAACACCTTTATTACTTTTATGACTTTTTTAACTCAGAATGTGCTGATTCCGTCTTTCCACATCTCACTTTCTAAATTCCTATTATCATTCTTTCAATCCCTTAGTCTTTGCCCTTATAAACAACATTTAGGTATGCCTCAGTTCCTTCCATCTGGAGAAGGCAATGGCACCCCACTCCAGTACTTTTGCCTAGAAAATCCCATGGATGGAGGAGCCTGGTAGGCTGCAGTCCATGGGGTCGCTAGAGTTGGACACGACTGAGCGACTTCACTTTCACTTTTCACTTTCACGCATTGGAGAAGGAAATGGCAACCCACCCCAGTTCCAGTGTTCTTGCCTGGAGAATCCCAGGGCTGGGGAAACCTGGTGGGCTGCCGTCTATGGGGTCACACAGAGTCCGACACGACTGAAGTGACTTAGCAGCAGCAGCAGCAGTTCCTTCCATATCATAAATTGAAACTTATGCATTGTATCTCGTAAGGTTTGTCTCCAAATAACTCTCCATTTTTCTACCATTTCCTTTGTACTTCTAAGCCTGAGTTTCCTTTCTTGCTAATTATTTCCAAAGTCAAGGACTCCTATAAATGTGATTATAACATGTAAATGGACTATGGAAGTGGTGAAACAAAACTGGAAGGAGATGAGGGAGTACTGCAGAGCTTAGTAGGAGCAACACATGATTACTGGGCTCGGGGAAGGAGAAAATGAAGGAGTAGGGGAAAACAGGACAGCATGTTAAGCATTACCAAAATGTAGCTCCCTTACTCTGAATTGCATCATAAACTGATTTGGCTATGTGTCCAATTCAGGAAGAGTCTTGGCTAGAGAGAGAAAAATCACTGAATGACCAATTGCTGTCAAGAAAAAAAAAAGTAAAGAGGTGAAGAGACTACAGAGAATGTGACCTCTGTTTCAGGCTGAAAGGAGAGACAGCAGCTTCACAGAAGTCTTTAAAACTCCACATTCAGTGTGCCAGAAAAGCCAGGAAGGTGATCACAGAAGTAAATACTGCAATCAAAACTTTCTCACACTGAAACCTAGTTCTAATAATTGCAAGTGAAGTTAACAGGTATTGTACAATCAATATTATTTTGAATGACATATGCATTTCTTAATTCATATAAATTATATGGCTAATGGTACATTGGGGAAGGCAATGGCACCCCACCCCAGTACTCTTGCCTGGAAAATCCCACGGACGGAGGAGCCTGGTAGGCTCCAGTCCATGGGGTCACTAAGAGTCAGACACGACTGAGCGACTTCACTTTACTTTTCACTTTCATGCATTGGAGAAGGAAATGGCAACCCACTCCAGTGTTCTTGCCTGGAGAATCCCAGGGATGGCGGAGCCTGGTGGGCTGCCGTCTATGGGGTCTCACAGAGTCGGACACGACTGAAGCGACTTAGCAGCAGCAGCAGCAATGGTGCATTAAGGTTTAGAATGGCATTGAAACCTGTGTATTATCATATGTGAAACAGATCGCCAGTCCAGGTTTGATGCATGAGACAGGATGCTCGGGGCTGGTGCACTGGGATGACCCAAAGGGATGGGATAGGGAGGAAAGTGGGAGAGGAGTTCAGAATGGGGAAAGCATGTACACCCGTGGTGGATTCATGTCAATGTATGGCAAAACCACTACAATATTGTAAAGTAGTTAACCTCCAATTAAAATAAATAAATTTATATTAAATTTTTTTTTAAATATGAAAAAAAGAAATACAGCATTTCCATAAAACACACATTTAAAAACATTTTTGAACTAAGGATGCAGTGGTTAGCTTCCAGTATCTCATTTCTTATACAGTATGTTAAACATAAAAATAGATCAGGAAATTAAACTACTGACAGTTTGTCAGATACTTCTATCTGAAAACAAAATGCTGAAACCAAGTCTGGGATACATTTATATACTAAAATATTGTTTTTCATACAATATATTTCATTCCCTAACATATTAATAATGTAAGTAAATACCCTCATGGCCCAGATGGGAAAACTGAGACACACAGCAGGTCTGTGGGATTCACTGGGATTCATTCCAATCCCTAAGAAAGGCAATGTCAAAGAGTGTTCAAACTAGGCACAATTGCACTCATCTCACACACTAGCAACGTAATGCTTAAAACTCTGCAAGACAGGCTTTAGCAGTACGTGAACCATGAACTTCCAGATGTTCTAACTGGATTTAGAACAGGCAGAGGAACCAGAGATCAAATTGCCAACATCCACTGGATCATCGAAAAAGCAAGAGAATTACAGAAAAACATTGCTTTATTGATTATGCCAAAGCCTTTGACTATGTAGAGCAAAACAAACTGTGGGGAAGTCTTCAAGAAATGAGTCTTCAGACCACCTTACCTGCCTCCTGGGAAATCTGTATGCAGGTCAAGAAGCACCAGTTAGAAACAGACATGGAACAACAGACTGGTCCAAATTCAGAAAGAAGTACATGAAGGCTGTATATTGTCATCCTGCCTATTAAACTAATACACAGAGTACATCATGAGAAACACTGGGCTGGAAGAAGCACAAGCTGGAATCAAGATTGCCAGGAGAAATATCAATAACTTCAGATACGCAGATGACACCACCCTTATGGCAGAAAGTGAAGAGGAACTAAAGAGCCTCTTGATGAAAATGAAAGAGGAGTCAAAAAGCTGGCTTAAAATTCAACATTCAAAAAACAAAGATGATGGCATCTGGTCTCATCACTTCATGGCAAATAGATGGGGAAACAATGGAAACAGTGAGAGACTTTATTTCTTGGGCTCCAAAATCCCTGAAGATGGTGACTGCAGCATTGACATTAAAAGATGCTTGCTCCTTGGGAGAAAAGCTATGGCCAACCTAGACAGCATATTAAAAGCAGAGATGTTACTTTGCCAACAAAGGTCCATCTAGTCCAAGCTAGGGTTTTTCAGTAGTCATGTATGCATGTGAGAGCTGGATTACAAAGAAAGCTGAACACCAAAGAATTGATGCTTTTGAACTGTGGTGTTGAGAAGACTCTTGAGAGTCCCTTGGACAGAAAGGAGATCAAATCAGTCAATGATACAGGAAATCAGTCCTGAATATTCATTGGGAGGACTGATGCAGAAGCTGAAACTCAATACGTTGGCCACTTGATTTGAAGAACTGACTCATTTGAAAAGATCCTGAGGAAAGATTGAAGGTAGAAGGAGAAGGGGACGACAGAGGATGAGATTGTTGGATGGCATCACCCACTCGATGGACATGAGTTTGAGCAAGCTCCGGGAGTTGGTGATGGACAGGGAAGCCTGGTATGCTGCAGTCCATGGGGTCACAAAGAGTTGGACATGACTGAGTGACTGAACTGAACTGATATAAATCTTAGTCATACAGATATTCCTTTCAATTCAATTCACCAATAGACTTTCAGTATCCTTAATATGATATTTTAGTTCCATGATAATCTCAAAAAACAATTTAGGAGTCTCATAATATTCCCAATTATCTCTATGAAATTGCCCCCAATCCTATTCCACATGGGTCAATGAAGTTACACCAAGAAAATACTGTGGAGACTACTGATATGTTTGGTCTCTGTTGTATTGATTCTTATTGTTAAAATGTATTGACACCAGGAACCAAGTTCAATTTTGGAAGAGAAATTTAATGGATTTTATCTCTGATGCTGGGAGGGACTAGGGGCAGGAGGAGAAGGAGACGACAGAGGATGAGATGGCTGGATGGCATCACTGACTCGATGGATGTGAGTCTGAGTGACCTCTGGGAGTTGGTGATGGACAGGGAGGCCTGGCGTGCTGCGATTCATGGGGTCACAAAGAGTCAGACACGACTGAGCGACTGATCTGATCTGATCTGATCTGATCATATAATGGTGGTTGAGAGAATCATTTGGATGTATTGGTAACATAAAAAGGATATGCTTCATTTACAGAAAAACTCCAGTGCATGGATAAAAACAATAATGGGGATAATATTTAAAAATAGCATCTAACTTCTTTCAGGGATTTTAGGCACTATCAGATCATCCTAGTAACTCTAATAAGCTCTCACCACAAGGCTTGGGTAGCAAGCTACCCTCTTACCTCTTATTATTCTTTACTGGGTTTCTCCATGTCATGACCCTGGGCATTATCAAGCTTCTCATTGGCTGTGATTTTGTTTTTTATTATTACTAGGCTTGCAAAAACTATATAAATTCCAGATATCAAAGAGTTATACAATTGCTGATACCTATGAGATATCTGTGCCTAAGCATTGTATCTATATTACATATCATTCTAGATTTATATCTAAAGTTAGGCTATAAGCAGATGTCATGCTAGTAAATGATTTTTAATTAGTGTAAGCTTCCCTTTTAAACACAGGGGTTTTGTCCAAAAGAAAAAGTAAGAGTATAGGAAGGGATGCATGAAGTAAGAGAGGAAAAACTCAACACCAATTATCCAGTTTAGATAGAAAATAAGAAACAACAGAAACTTCATAGAGTACTAGTTCTGGAGTTTTACATTTTAGCATCTTGATGGTCTGTCCTTTGTGTGTGAGTGTGTGTTAAATGAATACCAAATGGTAAGTCCTTTCAAGAAAACAGTCATAATGTTATGTATCAGTTGAGCTTAGTCACTCAATTATGTTGGACTCTTTGCAGCCCCATGGACTATAGCCTGCCGGGCTCTTATGCCCATGGAATTGTCCAGGCAAGAATACTGGGGTGGGGTGCCATTTACTCCTCTGGGGGATCTTCTCAACTCAGGGATCAAACCCCCAACTCTTGCATCTCCTGCATTGGCAGGTGGATTCTTTACCACTAGACCACCTGGGAAGTCCTTATATGTCAGTTATGCTACAGTAAAAAATGTTTTAAAAATAGTGATTATTATTGAAAGATCTTTGAGAAATAGAAAAATTATATAGATTTTATTTTATAGTATTGTCAATTGTTTATATATGAAAATAATGAACCTAATTTCACAACTGTCAAAATTATGTATATTATTACAACTGTAATATTAAAATGAATATATTTAATTTAACTTGTTACTTAAATGTGTCCTATATTGATACCTATGTAGAATAATCTATGATTATAACTTTTTGTTATAAATTTTTTTTATAATATGAATACTGCCAATGTCTGTAATCAATCTATTGAGACTCTTGAGTTTGGGTTTTTTTTTTCCTTTGGTTAGTAGTTTTTGAGTATTTTTTCATTGGGAGTATTTTAAATATAGTTAAATCTAAATAATTGTCACATTTTTGCTTTGTTTCCTTCTCAACGATCCCCTTAAAGGACATAAAATAAGTGTACTGATTATTTAAAGTTTAAAACATAACTGTTTATTTTAATTATTGATTTAAAAAATTTTGAAATTAACATTATCAAGCCCTACATTAACAGGGAGAGGAATATCCATCACAGTTATAAGAAACGGTAGAATGGTAACTAATCAAAGTAGAAAAAGTGAATATATATTTCATCACTTGGTAAACATCACAGGAGTACTTGTTATACATAAGAGTGATTGCTGCTGTACTGCTGCTGCTGTCACTTCAGTCGTGTCCGACTCTGTGCAACCCCATGGACTACAGCCTACCAGGCTTCTCCGTCCATGGGATTCTCCAGGCAAGAACACTGAAGTGGGTTGCCATTTCCTTCTCCAATAAGAGTGATTAATGGATGCTAAAACCAGTGGGTAAAAGTTTATGAGGTACAGGATATTAGAAAATACTGGAATATCACTTCACAAAATATTAGTCAAATACCAAAAAGAAAATAGTGAATGTTTATTGAAGAAAAGGAATAGGCAGTGACTAGATTAGGTAATGAAAGTTAACATCACAAGTAGGAGGACCAGTGACATCATGTGTCACATGATGGGGTACACCGAGAAGAGCCTTGAATCATTTCTGTGGCATTCCTGACAAGAAAGCATGGCCTGAGTCTGTGACATGAAAGACAAGGCAAGATTTAGGGATGAATCAAAGGAAATTGATGAGATCTGATAGCTAGGTGCAACATGTATTTCTAGACAGAATCCTGGAAGGAAAGGAAAAAGAGACACTGCTGGGACAATTGGTAAAATATGAATGGTATCATTATATCAGTGCTGATTTCTTAGTTGGGGAACTTTATGAAGGCAATATAGGGAAATTTTACTTGGGGGGAAGAGAATAAATGCATTAGTGTGTTAGTTTGAGACTCTAGAACATAGTATTACTTTAGCAGGGGGATTTTTTTGTATTTTGGAATACTTTGTACTTAGAACTCAGAAGTTTTCTGTACCATCTGGAAAATTGCATGCATATTTTAAGCTATTTCAAAACATAGATTAAAAAGAGAAGCATATTAAAGACAATAAACAAAAATAGTGAAAAATTCAATTCATTCCGTCCTGTGACACTTACGCAGTAAGATTATACCATTATTGATCTGGATACTTGGCAAATAGACTACCTTTGAACTTTGTTTCATATTTTTATCTTCCCCATGTAGAAGAAAAGGATGTAATTTTTTGCCACATATGTAACACTCTTCAGCATTTGGCTCCAAATTATACTGATTAGCTGGAAGGTCCACTGGAGTTTAAGGAAGATTCAGGTCATTTCTCCCAAGATAGAACTCAGTAAAATGAGGCTGACTGAAGCTCAGTAGCTGAGTTCATTTGTTTATCAAATATTGGCTGACTGATGCCTGACCTCTTGGAACTAGCCGAGTCCCCTGGCTGACTGGTTGGCTGAACTCCTGGTCTCTCTCCCCTCAACCCGCCCCAGCAACTCCTGTTTCTGCCTTTGCTTGTTTTGCTGGTTGGCTGCCCTCCCTAAGGCTGCAGAGATGTTGCCAAAAGATTGAGAGTACTGGTAATGATAATAAAATTGACTCAATACAGACAGAGACCTCAGACAAAAACAAGAAAAACCCAAGTAGAAAAGCATTACTGGACACTGAAATGTGTAGCAGTAAATCATCTTGATTATTTAAATTAGTTGACTATGTTCCAATTTCTGTGAAGTAGGAGAGCAGTGGCATAATTTCATATATAAATCTTTTTGGGCCAATGACTTTATTGCTTTAAATCTAGTAGTAAATTAACAAAATGTAGTAAGAGTAGAATAGAGAGGTAAGAAAAGATTCAAAATGTAATAAGTAGGTTGCAGGCCTAGACACTATGCTAGACTTGTGAAATGGTCTTAACCTTAGATCTCCTTTATACAGTGAGGGGACTAAACGCTGTAAGAAAAGAATCCAAATTGTACCCTGGGTATGTCAGACTGCATACAGACATATAACTTGGCAAACTGAACTCTCTTGAAAAAATCTATTTATGAAACGGTTCATACTGAACCAATGTGTTCCTACCAATCCCAATCAACTGTAACCACATTTACCTTCCAAGCTGAATGAACAATTATAAATACCATCTACTTCATGAGATTCTCAATACTGTATACAATCCTTCAGTTATTCAACATTGTATGACTACCCTGATGTGTTTGTGATGGGGGGAGAATCAAGGCATTCCACATAATTACTGCACTATTACCCTGCCTAAATAGGCATTTCACATTTTCTCTGACTTAAACATTTATGTAGTTGCTTATCTGCTGGAAGTACAGGTTACTGTGGTTTTAAAAAAAATAAGAGTGTAATTGATTATTCTTTCTTAATGACACATACATTTTAACAAGTTTATTTGAAAAACTCAAAAACACTGCACTCCTTATAACTCTAAGTACTTAGGTTCATATGAATAGCAAAGGACATTCTTTTCAGACAGGGAGTCTCCTTAAATTAAAATATGTCAGCCATATCAGCTACTTTCATGGAAAAACAATCCAAAACTTTTTTGGCAAACTGGCTTATCAAGGATGACAAAGAGAAAGTCTTCTGAAATAGACTCTGAGAGTTAGGAAACTTCTTTGAAGTCAGAAATTTATATGTTAAGATTATAACAAATCTGTACTATATCTCCATTAAAATTATTCATCCTTTTGTAAAACTAACACTCCAAAATATGTGTCATAGTTACCTAGTGCTCCTCCTCACCTACCACACACTTGCCACCAGTTAAGTTCACACTCCACATTGAGAAAAGGAGCTTTCTACAGCAAAAGGAGAGTTAAAATAATTAGGAAATATTTGTAGAGCTAATGTGATTTAGCATCTACTCAATCACATTATCTAAGGGACATCCTTTCTGCTTCTGCATAAAGTTTTCCTTTTTCACTGATTTTTGCCCAGAAGGCCATAATATTTGAGTGTACATGTGTGTTATGTGTGTATATGTTTCTCTCCCAGTAATGAATTTGACTTGATCCAACCAATTTCCCCAAACAATTCCATTTTTCAACAGAATATTTGTCAGACCAAGAGAAAGCTAAATAATTCAGTTTATGTTATGAAGCAGAAAAAAATAATCTGTATCCATCAGTATGAGGGTGTTCTAAGTACTAAATGTCCTGAGAATGAAGAATGGTTTACTTCGCCAATTTTGTAGAAAATTTGCCTTTTGTTATTATTAATAAACACTGGATAAAGTAATTGCTGTATTAATCAATCAATAGGTCTGAGTGGAAGTCTAATCCAAATCACAGAAAATAGATCAGCTGAAACAGCAAGGTCAGAAAATTAAAACTGCAGCTTTCAGTACTGCCTATGTATATGACTGTACCATACACATACAGCTATTTTCAACAACCCGTTGTAAAAACTATTAGCATAAGGAACTGAGCCAGGAGAAATAAAGTGATATTATTATATAGTCCAAGAAGTTGAAAGATACAACATTCCACATAAACCATTCCCCGATGTCTTAATTATTGCAAAACAAATGCCATTCTTAAGTTAGCACAGTGTTCCTAAAGTTATCAGTCAACATTATTCAGTGTAAATCCCTGTGTGTGTTCATCCAGTGAGTCTGACTCTTCGCAACCTCATGGACTGTAGCGTGCCAGGCCCCTCTGTCCATGGGATTTTCCAGGCAAGAATACCATGGTGGGTTGCCATTCTCTTCTCTAAAGGATCTTCCTGACCCAGGGATCGATCCTGGGTCTCCCAAATTGCAGGCAGATTGATTACTCTCTGAGCCACCAGGGAAGCCCCTATGCTGCTGCTGCTGCTAAGTCGCCTCAGTCGTGTCTGACTCTGTGCGACCCCATAGACGGAAGCTCACCAGCCTCCCCCATGCCTGGGATTCTCCAGGCAAGAACACTGGAGTGGGTTGCCATTTCTTTCTCCAATGCATGAAAGTGAAAAGTGAAAGTGAAGTTGCTCAGTCATGTCTGACTCTTAGCTACCCCATGGACTGGAGCCTACCAGGATCCTCCGTCCATGGGATTTTCCAGGCATGGAAAATCTGGGGTGGGGTGCCATTGCCTTCCCTGGAAGCCCCTGTAATTGTTCTCAAAAGGATACTGAATATTTTGGACATTTAATATTTAAAACTGAGCATGTGGCCAGCTAAAGGAAATAACTTGTGAGAAGGATAGAAGCCCCCTTTCCATTCTAAGAAAGCTCTAGTACAGAACTATTTAAATCAATTACAACTGTGATATGAGTACAGGCAGATATGGGTAAATCACCCAAGTCACATTGTATTATAAAAATGCTATATGAGATCTATATTGGGTCATCACTCTAAAATTTCCCTGATGATTTATAGAGACAGTAGTGAGTAGACTATCTATAGAAATGTTTTGCTCTTGATGGAAATTGGGAAGAGATGTTTGTTTGAAAGATTATTAGAAATACCTGACTGTAACCAAATCAGTTTGCAAAAGGTCTCGGTAAAGATGAAAGAAAGAATACAGTGGCAGGAGCAACATGTTCACAGAAGCAAGAAAGATTTTACTCCAGAAAGAGAAATAAAAAGTCAATGGCTGTCAGTAATTACTAAATAGATTTTTTAAACTGAGCTCAATATTAGTCGTATGATGTTTGATACAGTCTATCTACATTACTTTGATTTCCAAACTGAATGTTATTCAATGTTCAGTTATTTTGTGGAATACTATGAAAGGGAAGACCCGGGTTCGATCCCTGGGTCAGGAAGATCCCCGGAGAAGGAAATGGCAACCCACTCCAGCATTCTTGCCTGGAGAATCCCATGGAGGGAGAAGCCTGGTAGGCTACAGTCCATGGGGTCGCAAAGAGTCGGACACGACTGAGCAACTTAACTTCACTATGAAAGGAAAATATGTGTTAGATACTCATGTCATTTCCTGATTTCACATCTGATTTGCTAGTATTGTTTTGATTATATTCTTTGAAGAGAATCAAAAGTCTGAGGCATTCTGAGTCTTTTTTTTTTTTTTAATTAGTGAAACACTTGGTAAGTCCAGTGAAGTTTCTTATGATGTTGCTTCCTTTAGCAAAGATATTTATTGGAAGGCGAAACTAGGATGTCCATGATCAAAATATATGGAATGACACCAGTAAAAGGCAGAAAAGTACAACAGTGTAAGTCTTATTTAAAGTACAAAGTACAGCTTAACCTAGCTGCTGGCAAAATAGGATACATGATAAATTTATTTTAGAAAGAAATGTATTTCATTATTGAAATTTTGTGGTTTAAGTGAATCCAGAAACTTGTAAGATGTTCTTCCCAGCTCATTTCCTCTACCTATCAGTCAGGCAAGTTTTCACCAAGTTGATGGGCAAGTAGCTGATTAAAACTCAAGACATATAAGATATGTATATATTCACAGGTTTGCAATGCTAAGGATAAAAACATTTAGTTCTATAAGACTTTCATAATGGCAAAAAAGCCTTTCTGGATTTATGAGCCCCTAACTGAAGCACTTTATTGAAAATGAACACCTTATAAGAATGAGGGGTTTGGTTTTTGTCAGCAGAGAAACAAAAGAACAAAATATATTCACTTAGCAGTCTGGAGTTCAATATAAACTTAGACACTGAGAGTATTATCTTGGGTCACAAAAGGGATTTTAGGAACTTCATAAAAGAGGTTCAGGTGCAACAGAGTGTATCTGAATGTGAAGAGAATTACAAGTATTGTGGGACAGTAGGTGGTATTCCAGAAATGTAAATCAAGTGGCCAAGAATATATTTTTAATATTTTTAATAGCCCTAGGCTTTGTAATAAATTTTTGTAAGGTTAAGAAGTTCTTTCGAAATATATCTATGAAACTTTGCTCTTTAAAAATCAGTCACTGTAATATAATATTGAACGGCTGTGCACTATAAGTGGTAGAGTTTGAAATTAATTGATTATTTTTTGTGACATTTGGGGAAGATATTTTCAGTTATTAGCAGTGTAAAATGTTGCCTACTCTGTCTCTCATTATCACATTTCATCAAAAATACAAAATGGAGATTTCTATTAATGTCAAAATCAAAATAACAATTTTTAGAACCTCTTTAGAATGTAAATAGCAAAATTAAACAGTTTGAGGTATAAAGAGTTAATATTTCTATGTAAAAATAAAATTATCTCAACATTCTAAAAGAAATCTTTTGGAGAATTTCTATAACATTACTCATAGCAGAAAGATGCAATCTTTGATGATCCACTGAAATTTCTAGTACTTATTACTCATACATGAAATAAGAATTAAGAGTATTTCATTAGTCATAAAAATACTTTGTAAATACAAACCAATGTGAAAACTGTTATTTTAAAAAATTTTATTTTCAAGTCATTTTTCAGTTTTAAAAACATGTATTTAATCTACCTAAGCTTAAAACTCCTAATATTTATTTAGTTAAAAATTTAAATATTCAAGCTCTAACACATGAATTAACTCAAAATCAATATATGCATACTTAATACTGAAATATAAATTAACATCTAGCCACAACTGCTTGATTTCAAAGACCTTAAAAGTTATATCTATTTATAAAACTATAAAACAAGATTTTTTTGATATGGGTTTACACTGTTCCTAGTGAAAATAAAAATAATAAAATATCAGTAAGTAGAGTTATGAACATGATGGCAATATCATCACAAAATAGTATTCTTATATAAAGCTTTATAAAAGTGCCAGAAATTTTATCTTGCTTTCTTTTTAATGAAAATGACAGCTCTTTTTCCTATTTATAGAGTTTTTTGGTCATCTATACTCTTTTCCCCTAATAAAACTTATTTTGGTTTGACTCTGTAGGACTTAGAAAGTCTATGAAAAGCAACAAATGTGAGTCAGCTAAACTGAGGTAGATAAACCTAGAGGCTGTTATACAGAGTGAAGTTAGAAAGAGGAAAACACATTTTCTATTATTAATGCATATATATAGGAGATAGAAAAATGGTACTGATGAAGTTATTTTTAGGGCAGGAATAGGGACCGCAGGTATAGAGAAAAGATTATGGAGACACTGGGGAAAGAGAGTGGGATGAACTGAAAAAGTAGCTCTGAGATATATACTCTGCCATGTGTAAAACAGAGAGCTGGAGGGAAGTGGCTACAACACACAGAGTCCAGCCTGGCACTCTCTGATGCCCTAGAGGGGTGATGGGTTGGTTGGGGGTGGGGGACAGTAGCAAGAGGAAGGGGATATATGTATGTTTGTGACTGGTTCGTGTTGTTCTACGGCAGAAATCAACACAACATTGTAAAGTAATTATCCTTCATTTTAGAAAAAAATTTAATATAGTGTTACTTGGGGGAACAAGCCTTTAATTTTAATAATACAGTAACTATATTGTTATCTCAGCATGTATTTGTCCATTGGAATATCTTTGACGCAGTGAAATGGGGTGCTATTGCCTTTTTCTAAAGACAGGTATGCTAGAAATACGTATGCTGAACAGTGAATTCTTCATTTTTTCTTTAAAATTAGTAGTCCAATTGATTACTTTTTTCTAGTGGACTACCTGACTTATGGCTCCAATTATGGCCAGTTTTAAATGAACAATTTATTGACTACACGGAATATCTAGAGCTGAATCAGTGGAAGCCGCTACATGGTAAGATCAATGTGTGGAGATATGTACTTCTCTTCACTTTTGTTTGATTTCTCATTAAGTTAATGAGATTCTAATAATTCCACGACTCAGACTTGATTATTACATAATATAACAGAGTTTTGTTTTGCTTTGTTTTGTTTTATGACCTCAAGTACTTAGTAGTCATAACTATTGAAATTTATAAAATCACAATTCATGTCTTCATAGGATAAAGTAAGAACACAGAGTCTCAAGAAAATGTACTTGCTGTCACAGCTTAGATCAACTTAGAAAGCAATTGTGAACAAGGTTCTATGCAGGTGTCATTCAAGCAATTTGAAAACAGAATTAGTTGCTGCATCCTAAGCACCATTCATTCACTCATTCACTTATTCATTCTGTCCTTTATTCAGCAGGCACATTGTTCAGAGCTACTAAGTGCCTGGTTTTATACTAGGCAATATGTTTACAACAGTGGATATAGGTAATTGTCTCTGCTATCCAGGCACTTACAGTCTAAAAAGCAAATGGATGTTAAAGAAATAATGCTGCAGATAAGTATACAATTGTAAGCAAGACTGTAGGGGAAAACATTGGCTGCTATGAAAGAATATAGACAGGGAACCTAAACAACATGCTTATTCTTCTTCAGTTAATGATTCAAGTCCCTCCTAGCTCAGTCGATAAAGAATCTACCTGCAATGCAGGAGACTTGGGTTCAATTCCTGGGTTGGGAACATCCCCTGGAGCCAAATGGCAACCAACTCCAGTATTCTTGCTTGGAGAATCCCATGGACAGGGGAACCTGGCAGGCTACAGTTCATGGGATCTCAAGAGTCGGACACGACTGAGTAACTCTCACTACTACTCACAAATAATTCAAGGAAGGCCACCCTAAGGAAACAGCATTTAAGTGAGGTCAACACCGAAATCAGATTGATTATATTCTTTGCAGCCAAAGATGGAGAAGCTCTATACAATCAGCAAAAACAAGACCAGGAGCTGACTGTGGCTCGGACCATGAACTCCTTATTGCCAAATTCAGACTGAAATTGAAGAAAGTAGGGAAAACTACTAGACCATTCAGGTATGACCTAAATCAAATCCCTTATGATTATACAGTGGAAGTGAGAAATAGATTTAAGGGCCTAGATCTGATAGATAGAGTGCCTGATGAACTATGGAATGAGGTTCGTGACATTGTACAGGAGACAGGGATCAAGACCATCCCCATGGAAAAGAAATGCAAAAAAGCAAAATGGCTGTCTGGGGAGGCCTTACAAATAGCTGTGAAAAGAAGAAAAGCAAAAAGCAAAGGAGAAAAGGAAAGATATAAACATCTAAATGCAGAGTTCCAAAGAATAGCAAGAAGAGATAAGAAAGCCTTCTTCAGTGATCAATGCAAAGAAATAGAGGAAAACAACAGAATGGGAAAGACTAGGGATCTCTTCAAGAAAATCAGAGATACCAAAGGAACATTTCATGCAAAGATGGGCACGATAAAGGACAGAGATGGTGTGGACCTAACAGAAGCAGAAGATATTAAGAAGAGGTGGAAAGAATACACAGAAGAACTGTATAAAAAAGAGCTTCAAGACCTAGATAATCATGATGATGTGATCACTGACCTAGAGCCAGACATCTTGGAATGTGAAGTCAAATGAGCCTTAGAAAGCATCACTACGAACAAAGCTAGTGGAGGTGATGGAATTCCAGTGGAGCTATTCCAAGTCCTGAATGATGATGCTGTGAAAGTGCTACACTCAATATGCCAGCAAATTTGGAAAACTCAGCAGTGGCCACAAGATTGGAAAAGGTCAGTTTTCATCCCAATCCCAAAGAAAGGCAATGCCAAGGAGTGCTCAAACTACCGAACAATTGCACTCATCTCACACGCTAGTAAAGTAATGCTCAAAATTCTCCAAGCCAGGCTTCAGCAATATGTGAACCGTGAACTTCCTGATGTTCAAGCTGGTTTTAGAAAAGGCAGAGGAACCAGAGATCAAATTGCCAACATCCGCTGGATCATGGAAAAAGCAAGAGAGTTCCAGAAAAACATCTATTTCTGCTTTATTGACTATGCCAAAGCCTTTGACTGTGTGGATCATAATAAACTATGGAAAATTCTGAAAGAGATGGGAATACCAGACCACCTGATCTGCCTCTTGAGAAATCTGTATGCAGGTCAGGAAGCAACAGTTAGAACTGGTCATGGAACAACAGACTGGTTCCAAATAGGAAAAGGAGTACGTCAAGGCTGCATATTGTCACCATGTTTATTTAACTTATATGCAGAGTACATCATGAGAAATGCTGGACTGGAAGAAACACAAGTTGGAATCAAGATTGCCGGGAGAAATATCAATAACCTCAGATATGCAGATGACACCACTCTTATGGCAGAAAGTGAAGAGGGGCTGAAAAGCCTCTTGATGAAAGTGAAAACGGAGAGTGAAAAGGTTGGCTTAAAGCTCAACATTCAGAAAACGAAGATCATGGCATCTGGTCCCATCACTGCATGGGAAATAGATGGACAAACAGTGGAAACAGTGTCAGACTTTGTTTTTCTGGGCTCCAAAATCACTGCAGATGGTGACTGCAGCCATGAAATTAAAAGACGCTTACTCCTTGGAAGGAAAGTTATGACCAACCTAGATAGCATATTCAAAAGCAGAGACATCACTTTACCAACAAAGGTTCGCCTAGTCAAGGCTATGGTCTTTCCTGTGGTCATGTATGGATGTGAGAGCTGGACTGTGAAGAAGGCTGAGCGCCGAAGAATTGATGCTTTTGAACTGTGGTGTTGGAGAAGACTCTTGAGAGTCCCTTGGACTGCAAGGAGATCCAACCAGTCCATTCTGAAGGAGATCAATCCTGGAATTTCTTTAGAAGGAATGATGCTAAAGCTGAAACTCCAGTATTTTGGCCACCTCATGTGAAGAGTTGACTCATTGGAGAAGCCTCTGATGCTGGGAGGGATTGAGGGCAGGAGGAGAAGGGGACGACAGAGGATGAGATGGCTGGATGGCATCACTGACTCGATGGATGCGAGTCTGAGTGACCTCCGGGAGCTGGTGATGGACAGGGAGGCCTGGCGTGCTGCGGTTCATGGGGTCGCAAAGAGTCGGACACGACTGAGCGACTGATCTGATCTGATCTGATGACAGAAAAGTAGAAGGTAATCAGATAACAGCAGAGGATGAAGAACTTCACTAAAAGATTAACTTAAGAAAAAGCCCTGCGGCGTAAGGAGGTAGCAACTGTTAAGCAATCTCACCAAGATGAGTGGTCTACTCACACTGGGTATTGTAGGTTGGCAGTAAAACAGAAAAATCAATTTAGAGAGAAAGAGAAAAAGAAATAAGGAGGGAGCATTAAATTTTGCATAATCCTGTAGGACCTGTTAGAGATTTTGAGTCAAAAGTTACTACTGCCAGATTTTCAGAGGGGATGAAGACATGTGCTTTTGAAATAAATCATTCTGTTTGTTCTGTAGAGAATGGATTATAGACAGAGATCATGAAGCAGAAGAGAGACTAATTAGTAAGCTCTGTGGTACTCAGGCTATAAGTCATAATGGCTGAGACTAACAAGGTCAGCAGAAAGAAGGAATTTTGAGACACATCATATGTGCAGACTTGTTAGATTTGCTAACATAACAGACATGAGGACAAAGGGGAAATGGGAGCCAAGACCAAACCCATCCCAGAATAAATGAAGTTGTCTGTTAAAATAGGAGGCAGTGAAGGAGAAGCATATCTGAGGTACAAAATCAACTCTGATTTTTTTTACATGCTCAGATTGAGACTGCAATGGGTTGAATGTTTGTATCTCCCCAAAATTCATATGTTGACATCCTAATCTCCAGCATGATGCTATTAGGAAGTGGGACCTTTGGGAGATAATTAGGTGCATGAAGGTAGAGCCCTTTTGTATGAGACTAGTGCCCTCAATCCACCTGCAATGTGGGAGACCTGGGTTCGATCCCTAGGTTGGGAAGACCCCCTGGAGGAGGGCATGGCAACCCATTCCAGTACTCTTGCCTGGAGAATCCCCATGGACAGAGGAGCCTGTCAGGCTACAGTCCATCGGGTCTCAGAGTTGAACATGACTGAGTGACTAAGCACAGCACACAGAACACTCACAATACAGCGCCCTCAAAAAGGGACCCCAGAAAGCTCTCTCAGCCCTTCAGCCAAGTGAGAATGCAAGAAGACAGTAGTCTGCAATACATAAAAGGATCTTGTAAGTGACTCTTACAAGACTATGAGTAATGATGGAGAGAAAACACAACATGATTTAGCTAATAAAGAAGCTGCATTGTGAGCAATAATCTCCTTAGGGTGAGAATGACTTGATTGAGGAAGGAGCTAAGGAGGAGATGGACAAGAGTTCAAAAATACAGGGAACAGAAGGGAGGGTCATTGTTGGAAAAAGGTCCTGAAGCCATATTCAAAGTCAAGGTTGGGAAACCAACTTGTGAAAGAGAAAGGAAACATCTTCCTCTGCATCAAAAAGGAACAAAGAGAGAGAAACTGGAGGTCTTAGAGTGAGTTCACACCCAGTGAAAATTGTTTCCTTCTTCTGAAACAAGAATATTTGATGTAGGAATGTAGTCATAAAAGGGCTCCTGTTGGGAATAGGTGGGACTTTTAACAGACAGTATAGGAAATGCAAAGTAAAATAACCATCAATCATCACTGAGGGAAAAAATGGGGCTGGAAACTTATATTAAAAATCAGTCAGACCAATCTGGTTAGCTTTTTCCAATATTCTCAAGTGAAAGTGAAAGTTGCATAGTCGTGTCTGACTCTTTGCGATCCCACCAGCCTTCTCTGCCCTTGGAATTCTCCAGGCAAGACTACTGGAGTGGGGTTGCCATTTCTTTCTCCAACCAATATTCTCAATGTTCTCCATAAAATCTCTGAAAGATACAATGTTGTTCAGCATTTGATTGTTTCAATGTTTATTCAAGTTTTGATGTTCACTTTTATAGGTTATGATTTTTCAAGACTTATTTATTTTTTAGAGCACATTTAGATTCACAGCATACTGAGTAGAAGGTACAGTGATTTCCCCCTATTATAGTCCCTTCCTTTCCATAAGCAATGCCTTTACCATCAAAACATGTTCACACTAAGGTGGATTCATGCCATTATAAATGTGCTCAAGTGCACATAATGTACATCAAGAGCAAAACAATAAAAACTGAAGACTGGGTGATGATGACATGTCAGTGTAAGTACATTAATTGTAACAAAGCTTCCTGCTTTTTAAAGATAAATTATTTCTAAAGCACTCTCTCATTGACATATCATGGGAATATGACTCTACCCTCTAACCCCATCCTAGACCACCTGAACCAGAAACCTCAGGTCAAAGAGCCTGAGAAATACTAAATGCATCTTTGATCAGATAATCATGAGAAAGGCATTTTATCCCAACAGGATTTTGTAAAAGAGATCCAAACTTTGTTGCAACATATCTTAAAATGTCTAGAAAGGACAGAATCATGAGACTGAAAATGTTTTCTGTGGTAATAAATTCTCAATTATAATCAAAGTATAAAGGGAAAATTCAATATACCATAACAGTCACTGCTACAGGCAGCCTATGAAGTTTATTTTATTTTTTTTAGCAAATAGTAGACAGAGTTCAGTCCTACAGTCTTCACTCTAGACTTCCTTCTTCTTTACATTGGGCTCTGGCACAAATTCACAGCAGTTTTACCCTGTGGTCAGGTATGTGCTGTAATCATAGCAATTGCTTTATGCTAAATGAGATTAGTCAGACAAAGAAAAGAACAGTGTGATATCACTTGCGGAACTGGAAAAAGCCCAATCTGTAAAAACAGTAAAATGTTGGTTATTAGGGCTGAGGGGTGAGGGGATAGGACCAATTTTAAGGGTACAAACTTGCAAGGAGTAGGAAGTCCTAGAGATGCAAAGAACAGTACAGTAAATACAGATGATAATATCATTTTATACATCAAACTAACAGACTAGTTCATAATTATTAAAACCACTAAAAAGAAATGATTATTATGTGATGTTAAAGTGAAAGTAAAAGTCGCTCAGTCATGGAATTCTCTAAGCCCTAACACTGGAGTGGGCAGCCTTTCCCTTCTCCAGGGGATCTTCCCAACCCAGGAATCACACCCAGGTCTCCCGCATTGCAGGTGGATTCTTTACCAGCTGAGCCACCTGGGAAGCCCAAGAATACTGGAGTGGATAGCCTAACCCTTCTCCAGCAGATCTTCCTGACCCAGGAATCAAATCGGGGTCTCCTGCATTATAGGTAGAATCTTTACCAGCTGAGTTACCAGCAAAGCCCATGTGATGTGATCAGATCAGATCAGATCAGATCAGTCGCTCAGTCGAGTCCGACTCTTTGCGACCCCATGAATCATAGCACGCCAGGCCTCCCTGTCCATCACCAGCTCCCGGAGGTCACCCAGACTCATACCCATCAAGTCAGTGATGCCATCCAGCCATCTCATCCTCTGTCGTCCCCTTCTCCTCCTGCCCTCAATCCCTCCCAGCACCAGAGTCTTCTCCAATGAGTCAACTCTTCGCATGAGGTGGCCAAAATACTGGAGTTTCAGCTTTAGCATCATTCCTTCTAAAGAAATTCCAGGATTGATCTCCTTCAGAATGGACTGGTTGGATCTCCTTGCAGTCCAAGGGACTCTCAAGAGTCTTCTCCAACACCACAGTTCAAAAGCATCAATTCTTCGGCGCTCAGCCTTCTTCACAGTCCAGCTCTCACATCCATACATGACCACAGGAAAGACCATAGCCTTGACTAGGTGAACCTTTGTTGGTAAAGTAATGTCTCTGCTTTTGAATATGCTATCTAGGTTGGTCCTAACTTTCCTTCCAAGGAGCAAGCGTCTTTTAATTTCATGACTGCGCACTAAGCGCGGCTGAGAGGAGCTACCCCACGACCAAGGTCAGGAAGGGCAGCGGTGAGGAGAGACCCCCTCGTCCAAGGTAAGGTGCGATGGCTGTGCTTAGCTGGCCGGGAGCAGCCGGGAACAGCCGGGACGAGATACCCCACGCCCAAGGTAAGAGAAACCCACGTAAGACAGTAGGTCTTGTAAGAGGGCATCAGAGGGCAAATACACTAAAACCGTTCTCACAGAAAACTAGTCAATCTAATCACACAAGGACCACACCCTTGTCTAACTCAATGAAATTAAGCCATGCCCGAGGGGCAACCTGGGATGGGCGGGTCATGGTGGAGAGAGATGACAGGGTGTGGTCCGCTGGAGAAGGGAATGGCAAACCACTTCAGTATTCTTGCCTTGAGAACCCCATGAACAGTATGAAAAGACAAAATGATAGGATACTGAAAGAGAAACTCCCCAGGTCAGTAGAGGCCCAATATGCTACTGGAGATCAGTGGAGAAATAGCTCCAGAAAAAATGAAGGGACGGAGCCAAAACAAAAAGAATACCCAGCTGTGGATGTGTCTGGTGATAGAAGCAAAGTCCGATGCTGTAAAGAGCAATACTGCATAGGAACCTGGAATGTCAGGTCCATGAGTCAGGGCAAATTGGAAGTGGTCAAACAAGAGATGGCAAGAGTGAATGTTGACATTCTAGGAATTAGCGAACTAAAATGGACTGGAATGGGTGAATTTAACTCGGATGACCATTATATCTACTACTGTGGGCAGGAATCCCTCAGAAGAAATGGAGTGGCCATCATGGTCAACAAAAGAGTCCGAAATGCAGTACTTGGATGCAATCTCAAAAATGACAGAATGATCTCTGTTCGTTTCCAAGGCAAACCATTCAATGTCACAGTAATCCAAATCTATGCCCCAACCAGTAATGCCGAAGAAGCTGAAGTTGAACGGTTCTATGAAGACCTACAAGACCTTTTAGAACTAACACCCAAAAAAGATGTCCTTTTCATTATAGGGGACTGGAATGTGATGTGAAAGAGGTGCTAATTATCACTATAATGTCAATTCTATTACAACATATAAATGTGTCCAACTAACATGCAGTACACCTTAGATTTATACAATGTTATATGTCAAATGTATTTCAGTAAAGTGTTTTTAATGTTGGGAAGCACATTTATAAACATAATATGTACGGATATAAGTAAACCAAATAATTTTATATATTCTTAATACATCTTCCATTCAGAAGCTAAAAGGCTTCTGAAATTCCACTTTTTATATATTTGGACTTCGAAAAACCTAAAACATGGACCAATCAATATACTTTCTCACACAGTAAAGTGGAATTCACACCCCTACTTCTAGTCTATGATGTTTTTATGGTATTTTTTTCAGCTGTCATCAATGAAAATCATTAGCATCTGAAAGCACTTAGTGTTCACAGGATTTTTCAGTATGATTTCAAGTTATTAAGATACATAAACCTAACTGTGGAACTCATCTACACAAAACTCACTCACACACTTACAGAATTTTAAAAGATTCTACTTCAAAATGAACAATACAAAATGGAGAGGAATATATCTAGAAAGTACAAATAGGAAAAAATAAGCAGTATGGCTTTGAAGATTTTATTTCATTGAATCCCTTCAAATTCTGAATTTCTGTGAAAACGGCTGTATTTTTAAATACTAAGTTAATGTAAAATATGCAAATAAAACTGTCTAAAGTCCACATTGCACTATTTGAAATAGTAATTAGTACTTAGAAAGCCAATGGGTGGGAGAGGAGGACTACAAAGCAATTCAAAGGATGAAGTGTCAAGAAGGAATTTCATAGAGAAATGGGTACTTGAAGTTCATAGTTCCTTTCTCTGAAAGCCATGTTCTCTAGTTCAGTTCAGTCACTCAGTCGTGTCCGATCTTTGCGACCCCATGAATCGCAGCACACGAGGCCTCCCTGTCCAACACCCACTCCCGGAGTTCACTCAGACTCACGTTCATCGAGTCCGTGATGCCATCCAGCCATCTCTGTTGTCCCCTTCTCCTCCTGCCCCCAATCCCTCCCAGCATCAGAGTCTTCTCCAATGAGTCAGCTCTTTGCATGAGGTGGCCAAAATACTGGAGTTTCAGCTTTAGCATCATTCCTTCCAAAGAAATCCCAGGGCTGATCTCCTTCAGAATGGACTGGTTGGATCTCCTTGCAGTCCAAGGGACTCTCAAGAGTCTTCTCCAACACCACAGTTCAAAAGCATCAATTCCATTGTGTATATGTCAGTGGAATTAAAAGAATACATTTGAATCAGTTCTAAGGAGGTGGATGGAACTGGAGCCTATTATACAGAGTGAAGTAAGCCAGAAACAAAAACACAAATACAGTATACTAACGCATATATATGGAATTTAGAAAGATGGTAAAAAATAACCCTATTTATGAGACAACAAAAGAGACACTGATGTATAGACCAGACTTTTGGACTCTGGGACCAGGAGAGGGTGAGATGATTGGGGAGAATAGCATTGAAATATGTATAATATTATATCTGAAATGTATTAATTGTTCAAACTAAACACTATCATGTTACAATTTGTTCATACTAGATGTTTGTAATGTTTCTGATAATCAATAAAAGAGATTCTTGATCAAAAAAAAAAAAAAAAGAAAGTTGTTGGAAAGTCAAAATCTTGCATCATGTGTGAAACAATCCACAAAATGGAATTATTAAGATTGGTGAAAAGAGCAAATCTGATCAAATAAAATACCAAGAAATGCACGGCACGGTCTATTTGGCGTGCCTACGTCGGGAAGTGTGAATCTAAAGATCTTCACAATATTCCAATGAAAGGTTAACGGTAAAAAAAAAAAAAAAAGTGCTTAAATAATTGCTCAAATATTATTAGTGAATATCTTAGAAATAAATATTTTAGGAAGTCTCTGCTGTTTCATATTTTACTGAAGGCCAGAGACACAAATGCCTTTCTAAAGTATAATCTGCTTTGTGAATATGACTTCACTCAACTTCACAGAATGGTATTCAGATATTGTCTATTACAATCACAGTTTTTTCAGATGGCAAAAGAGAACTGGGAAGTTACATAACTTGCTCAAGATCACACAACTGATGTGAAGCTGCAGTCATGCTCTGTATGGATTTAAGAGATTCCACATCTTATCTGACTTCATGAAGCCAATCAAAAGGCAAGGTCAGAATTTGGACAAGGTCAGATCTGACGTCCACTCTTACCTCTATTCCCCACTACCACCATTTAATTCTATTCATCTCTACAAAGGAATGCAGAAGGACAGCAGTTATAACTAAAATATCTGGACTCCAGAAATGAGATGGATAGAATGTAGCTGAGTCAACTGATAATCAAAACAATCACTATTCCAAAAACACAAACACAGTATACTAACACATATATATGGAATTTAGAAAGATGGTAAAAATAACCCTATTTACGAGACAGCAAAAGAGACACTGATGTATAGACCAGACTTTTGGACTCTGGGACCGGGAGAGGGTGGGATGATTGGGGAGAATAACATTGAAATATGTATAATATTATATCTGAAATGTATTAATTGTTCAAACTAAATACTGTCATGTTACAATTTGTTCATATTAGATGTTTGTAATGTTTCTGATAATCAATAAAAGAGATTCTTGATAAAAAAAAAAATTAAAAAAAAAAAAAAGCATCAATTCTTCGGCGCTCAGCCTTCTTCACAGTCCAACTCTCACATCCATACATGACCACTGGAAAAACCATAGCCTTGACTAGACAGATCTTTGTTGGCAAAGTAATGTCTCTGCTTTTCAATATGCTGTCTAGGTTGGTCATAACTTTCCTTTGTACCAGGGCACAATTATAACATACAAGACCTTCCACTCTTTGCGATTAGTGTGGAAAGGAGTGAAAGTCCATTATTCCAACTGTAAGGCATAATTTAAATCCAATATTTCCCCATATTTTCTCTAGTTACCTTAAAACAGGCTTAATAAATTAGGCCTTTGGCCATCTAGAATACCTTATCTCAAAGGAAAAAAATGAGCTGAGGTTCCAAACAGTTTTCCTCTCTAACATTTACCACTGTTCCTATGAATCAGCACTTCGGATTCTCAAGGGAATTTGAAAATGTCCTTTTGATCTTATTCTTTAAAAGTAGTGCCATACAGAGCCATTTGGGAGGATGTGTGAAGAAATAATCAAGGATTTTGATCCTGTCTTTATTTAAAGATTTTATATACTCTTTGCCAGAATTTTCCTGCATTCATTCTAATTTTTACACTACACATGAAAGTATCACATCTTGGTTATTGAGGATTTCTTATCTGTTGGTCTCTGTTTTGGTATCCCCTTAATTTTGTATCCTAAGTTACTGCCTCTCTTGCTCAATCTACTACCAGCTCTCTCTAAAACAAAGCCTCAAAGCAATGTATTCCATTTGGCTTCCATTATGGCACCCCACTCCAGTACTCTTGCCTGGAAAATCCTATGGATGGAGGAGTCTGGTAGGCTGCAGTCCGTGGGGTCGCTAGGAGTCGGACACAACTGAGCGACTTCACTTTCACTTTTCACTTTCATGCATTGGAGAAGGAAATGGAACCCACTCCAGTGTTCTTGCCTGGAGAATCCCAGGGACGGGGAAGCCTGGTGGGCTGCTGTCTATGGGGTTGCACAGAGTCGGACACGACTGAAGTGACTTAGCAGCAGATCATGAGTATCAAATTAAAAATAAGACAATCATATTAATACTATGTCACCTACCTGTGCCCATGGTTCCTATATATTTTGAAAGTTGTCCAAGTCAATAGTGGAGTACATCAAAGTCCACGTATTACTTGCCCTATAACATATCCTATCAAAATGAAATTCAGGGTTTTTTTTGTAGGAAAACATTCACAGATTCTGATTTATAATCTATGTATAATAAGCACTTGCAGAGTTTGTCTTAAAAACATTTTTATTCTCAGTATTTGATGAAAATCATTGTGATTTTTCCTTTATAGGATAACCGCTGCCTTGACTTAATGTGCATAATCTGTTAATCTAGTAAACATTTTCACTTGACTGTCATTCATTTGTAATTATCCTTTAGTAAATTATTTATGCCTGGATCTCTGCTCAACTTTATATTATCATATTCATAACTGATAAGATTCCTAATTATTATTAATCCTATGTTCATCAATTAACTTTTTAATTTTAATTATGATTATTGGCCACACTAAATTTTAACATTTTTATGTACTCAGATTTATAAATCTTTCTTCTTTCTGTATTGGGTCTTAGAAAATCCTTTCTCTGTTTCAGTGTATAAATATTCACTTCTATTTTGCTCCAGCAGATTTTTAAGTTCAGTTTTTCCATATAAATATTTAACTGATCTGGAATTCAGTTTGGTAAAAGGTGTGAGGTTGTTTCCCATTGGCTCCAGCACCATTTATTCAATTATCCATTCTTTCCTCACGAGTTTGAAATGTCATCTCTATCATACACTAAAATCCCATATATAGTTGTTCTGTTTCTGGGTTTCTCTTCTGTTTCACAGATCTTTCTGTCTAGTCTGGCACAATCCTATTGTATATTATTTTTATGGTTTAAGAGTACATTTTACAATCTGGTGGGGGCATTGCTCTTCTTTAAAAATAAAAGTTCTGACTGATCATTAAATTTTTTTCCTGATGAAGTTTAGAATCATTTGACAAGTTCCAAAAACGTCCCACTGGGAATTTGATTAGAAATGTGTGAAGTTTATAGGTTAACTTGGAGAGAATTGACTTCTTCCTCTCCAGAAACATCTCTCTCATCACTTACTCAAATTTTTTTTCTATGCCCCTTAGTAAAATCCAGCTATTTCCTTCATATAGGCATGCACAATTCTTGTTAAATTTATCCACATATGTGTGCATATATGTATATATATAGTCTTCCCTCATGGCTCAGACGGTAAAGAATCTGCCCACAATGAAGAAGCCCTGGTTCGATCCCTGGGTTGGGAAGATTCCCCAGAGAAGGGAATGGTTACCCACTCCAGTTTTCTTGCCTGGAGAATTCCATGGACAGAGGAGCTTGATGGGCTATAGTCTGTGGGGTCACAAAGAGTCAGACATAGCTGAGCAGCTAACACACACATGCATGTGTATATATGTAAGTATACCTACGTATAGGTATGTGCATGTATATGTTTGTGTGTGTGTGTGTATATATATGTATATATAGTCATCATCCATTGCATCCTTTGTAACAGACATGCTAAAATGGAAAGAAAACAGCTTCTCCATAGTGTTTATCTCTATTCTTTTTTGAATTAATTTTTAATTGAATTATAGTTGCTTTAAAACACTGTGTTACTTTCTACTGTACAACAAAGTGAATTGGCTATACGTATACATATAGCCCCTCATGTTTGGATTTCCTTCCCATTCAGGTCTTCCGTCTATGGGGTTGCACAGAGTCGGACATGACTGAAGTGACTTAGCAGCAGGTCACCACAGAGCATTGAGTAGAGTTCTCTGTGATAAACATTAGATTCTCACTAGTTATCTATTTTATACATAGTATCAGTAGTGTATATATGTCAATCTCAATCTCACAATTCATCCCATACCTCTCCCCTTTTACCTCTTGGGTTCATATTTATTCTCTACATCTGCATCTCTATTCTTGCTCTGCAAATACATTCATCTGTATCATTTTTCTTGATTCCACATATATGTATTAATATACCTTCTTTGTTTTCCTCTGACTTACTTCACTCAGTATGACAGTCTCTACATCCATCCACATTTCTACAAATGACCCGATTTTCTGAGTAAATGACTGAGTAATATTCCATTTGTATATATGTACCACTTCTTCGCTATCCATTCCTCTGTTGATGGACATTTAGGGTTGCGTCCATGTCTGTTGTAAACAGTGCTGCAATGAACATTGTGGTGTATGCATTCCTTTGAAATAAGATTTTCTCTAGGTATATGCCCAGTAGTGGGACTTTTGGGACAAACAGTAGATCTACTTTTACTTTTTAAAGGAACGACCATACTGTTCTCCACAGTGGCTATATCAATTTGCATTTCCACTAACAGTGCAAGAGGGTTCCCTTTTCTCCACACCCTCTCCAGCATTTATTGTTTGTAGATTCTTTTTCTTCATATATATATATATATATCTTCTATTGAAGTATAGTTGACTTACAATGTTTCAGGTGCAGAGCCATGGGATTCAGTTGTGCATGTACACATTACTTTTGAAATTATTGTCCATTATAGGTTATTACAAGATATTGACTATAGTTCCCTGTGCTGTACAGTAGACCTTTGTTGCTTGTTGCATATCTACTTTTTTTGTTTTTTTATTGAAGGATAATTACTTTACAGAATTTTGTTGTTTTCTGTCAAACCCCAACATGAATTCACCATAGGCATACATATATCCCCTCCCTTTTGAAACTCCCTCCCATCTTCCTGCCCATCCCACCCCTCTAGGTTGATACAGATCCCCTATTTGAGTTTCCTGAGCCATTTGACAAAGTCCTATTGGTTATCTATTTACATAATGTGATGTAAGTTTCCATGTTACTCTTTCCACACATTTCACCCTCTCCTCCCCTCTCCCTATGTCCATAATTCTATTCTCTACATCTGTTTCTCCATGGCTGCCCTGTAAATAAATTCTTCAGTACCACTTTTCTAGATTCCGATTATATGCATTAGAATACAATATTTATCTTTCTCTTTCTGAGTCACTTCACTCTGTATAATAGGTTCTAGGTTCATCCACCTCATCAGAACTGACTCAAATGCATTCCTTTTTATAGCTGAGTATATTCTATTGTGTATATGTACCACAACCTCTTTATCCATTCATCTGTCAATGGACATTTAGGTTGCTTCCATGTTCTAGCTATTGTAAATAGTGTTACAATAAACAATGGGATACATGTGTCTTTTTCAATTTTGGTTTCCTCAGGGTATACACGAAGAAGACAATGGCAACCCACTCCAGTACTCTTGCCTGGAAAATCCCATGGATGGAGGAGCCTGGTAGGCTGCAGTCCATGGGGTCGCAAAGAGTCAGGCACGACTGAGCGACTTCACTTTCACTTTTCACTTTCATGCATTGGAGGAGGAAATGGCAACCCACTGCAGTATTCTTGCCTGGAGAATCCCAGGGATGGCAGAGCCTGGTGGGCTGCTGTCTATGGGGTCGCACAGAGTCAGACACGACTGAAGCGATGCAGCAGCAGCAGCAGCAGCAGCAGCAGCAGCAACAGCAGGGTATATGACTAGAAGTGGGATTGCTGGGTCATATGGTGGTTTTATTCCTAGTTTTTTAAGGAATCTCCATACCGTCTTCCCTAGTGGCTGTATCAACTTACATTCCCACCAACAGTGCAAGAGCATTCCATTTCTCAACACCTTCTCTAGCATTTATTGTTTGTAACCTTTTTGATGATGGCCATTCTGACCGGTGTGAGGTGATATCTCATTGTGGTTTTGATTTGCATTTCTCAAATAATGAGTGATGTTGAGCATCTTTTCATGTGTTTCTTAGCCATCTGTATGTCTTCTTTGGAGAAATGTCTGTTTAGGTCTTTTTCCCACTTTTTGATTGGATTGTTTGTTTTTCTGGCATTAAGTTGCATGAGCTGCTTGTATATTTTAGAAATTAATCCTTTGTCAGTTGTTTCACTTGCTATTATTTTCTCCCATTCTGAGGGTTGTCTTTTCACCTTGCTTATAGTTTTCCTCTAAGAGTTTTATAGTATCTGGTCTTACATTTAGGTCTTAAATCCACTTGGAGTTTATCTTTGTATATGATGTTAGGAAGTGTTCTAATTTCATTATTTTACATGTAGCTGTCCAGTTTTCTAGATAGCATATTCAAAAGCAGAGACATCACTTTGCCAACAAAGGTTCGCCTAGTCAAGGCTATGGTCTTTCCTGTGGTCATGTATGGATGTGAGAGCTGGACTGTGAAGAAGGCTGAGCGCCGAAGAATTGATGCTTTTGAACTGTGGTGTTGGAGAAGACTCCTGAGAGTCCCTTGGACTGCAAGGAGATGCAACCAGTCCATTCTGAAGGAGATCAGCCCTGAGATTTCTTTGGAAGGAATGATGCTAAAGCTGAAACTCCAGTATTTTGGCCACCTCATGCAAAGAGTTGACTCATTGGAGAAGACTCTGATGCTGGGAGGGATTGGGGGCAGGAGGAGAAGGGGACAACAGAGGATGAGATGGCTGGATGGCATCACTGACTTGATGGATGTGAGTCTGAGTGACCTCCGGGAGTTGGTGGTGGACAGGGAGGCCTGGCATGCTGCAGTTCATGGGGTTGCAAAGAGTCAGACACGACTGAGCGACTGATCTGATCTGATCTGATCTGTCCAGTTTTCCTAGCACCATTTATTGAAGAAGCTGTCTTTGCCCCATTGTATATTCTTGCCTATTTTGTCAAAAATAAGGTACTCATAGGTGCATGGGTTTATTTCTGGGCTTTCTATCTTGTTCCATTGGTCTATATTTATGTTTTTGTGCCTGTACCATACTGTCTTGATGACTGTAGCTTTGTAGTATAATCTGAAGTCAGGAAGGTTGATTCTTGCAGCTCCATTCTTCTTTGTCAAGACTGCTTTGGCTATTCGGGGTCTTTTGTGTTTCCATATGAGCTGTGAAATTTTTTGTTCTAGTTCTGTGAAAAATGCCATTGGTAATTTGATAGGGATCACATTAAATCTGTAGATTGCATTTGGTAGTATAGTCATTTTCACAATATTGATTCTTCTTACCCAAGAACATGGAATATCTCTCAATCTGTTTATGTAATCTTTGATTTCTTTCATCAATGTCTTATAATTTTCTGTGTACAGTTCTTTCGTCTCCTTAGGTAAGTTTGTTCCTAGATATTTAACTCTTTTTGTTGCAATGGTGAATGGGATTGATTCCTTAATTTCTCTTTCTGATTTTTCATTGTTAGTATGTAGAAATGCAAGTGATTTATTTATATTGATTTTTTTATCCTGCAACTTTGCTAAATTTACTGACTAGCTCTAGTAATTTTCTGATACTATCTTTAGGGTTTTTGTGTATAGTAATATCATGTCATCTGCAAACAGTGAGAGCTTTACTTCTTTTCTGATCTGGATTCCTTTTATTTCTTTTTCTTCACTGATTGCTGAAGCTAAGACCTCCAGAACTATGTAGAATAATAGTGGTGAAAGTGAACATCCTTGTCTTGTTCCTGATCAGTTTTTCACCATTGAGAATAATGTTTGCTGTAGGCCTATCACATATGGGTTTTACTATGTTGAGGTAGGTTCCTTCTATGCCCAGTTTTTGAAGGTTTAATCATAAATGGGTGCTGAATTTTGTCAAAGGCTTTTTCTGCATCTATTGAGATTACCATATGGTTTTTATCTTTCAATTTGTTAACATGGTTTATCACATTGGTTGATTTGGGTATATTGAAGAATCCTTGCATTCCTGGAATAAACTCAACTTGATCACGGTGTATGAGCTTTTGGATGTGTTGCTGAATCTGTTTGCTAAAATTTTGTTAAGGATTTTTGCATCTGTGTTCATCAGTGATACTGGCCTGTAGTTTTCTTTTTTTGTGTGTTGTCTTTCTCTGCTTTTGGTATTAGGGTATGGTGGCCTCCTAGAATGAGTTTGGAAGTGTTCCTTTCTTTGCAGTTTTTTTGAAAGAGTTTTAGAAGGATAGGCATTAGTTCTCTAAATGTTTGATAGAATTCTCCTGTAAAGACATCTGGCTTGGGCTTTTGTTTTTTGGGAGATTTTTGATGACAGATTCAATTTCAGTGTTTGTAATTGGGTTGTTCATAATTTCTATTTCTTACTGGTTCAGTCTTTGGAAGATTGAACTATTCTAAGAATCTGTTCATTTCTTCCATTTCTTCCAGGGTATCCATTTTATTACCATATAGTTGTTCATAATAGTCTCTTATAATCCTTTGTATTTCTGCAGTGTCTGTTGTAACCTCTCCATTTCTAATTTTGTTGATTTGATTCTTCCCCTTTTTTTCTTGATTAGTTTGGCTAAAGGTTTGTCAATTTTGTTTATCTTCTCAAAGAACCAGCTTTTAGTCTTATTAATCTTTACTATTGTTTCTTTCATTTCTTTTTCATTTATTTAAGCTCAGATCTTTATGATTTTTTTCCTTCTACTAATTTTTTTTTTTTTTTTTTTTGGCTCTTCTTTTTCCAGTTGTTTTAGGTGTAAAGTTAGGTTGCCTATTCAATGTTTCTCTTTTTTCTTGAGGTAGGATTATATTGCTATAAACTTCCCTCTTAGAAATGATTTTGTTGCATCCCATAGGTTTTGAGTTGTTGTATCTTCATTGTCATTTGTTTCCAGAATTTTTTTTTATTTCCCTTTTGATTTCTTCAGTAACCTGTTGGTTATTTAGAAACGTGTTGTTTAATCTCCATGTGTTTGTGTTGCTTACAGTTTTTTTCTTATAATTGATATCTAGTCTCGTAGCATTGTGGTCAGAGAAGATACTTGATACAATTTCAATTTTCTTAAATTTACTGAGGTTTGATTTGTGACCCAAGATGTGGTCATCCTGGAGAATGTTCCATGTGCATGTGAGAAGAAGATGTATTCTTCTGCATTTAGATGGAATGTCCTGAAGATATCAATGAGATCCACCTCATTCAATATATCATTAAGACTTGTGTTTCCTTATTAATTTTCTGTTTTGAGGATCTGTCCATTGGTGTGACTGGGATGTTAAAATCTCCTACTATTATTGTGTTACTGTCAATTTCTCCTTTTATGTCTGTTAGTGTTTGTCTTTGTATTGAGGTGCTCCTATGTTGGGTGCACAGATATTTACAATTGTTATGTCTTCCTCTTGGATTGATCCCTTGATCATTAGGTAGTGTCCTTCGTTATCTGTTGTAATCTTCATTTTAAGGTCTATTTTGTCCAATATGAGGATTGTTACTCCAGCTTTCTCTTGCTTCCCATTTGCATGGAATATATTTTTCCATCCTCTCATTTTCAGTCTATATGTGTCTTTAGGTCTGAAGTGGGTTTCTTGTAGACAGCATATATATGGGTCTTGTTTTTGTATCCATTCAGCCAGTCTGTGTCTTTTGGTTGAAGTATTTAATCCATTTACATTTAAAGTAATTATTGATATATATGTTCCTATTGTCATTTTTTAATTGCTTGGGGTTGATTTTGTGGATCTTTTTTCTTCTCTTGTATTTCTTGACTATATAAGTTCCTTTAACATTTGTTGTAAAGCTGATTTGGTGGTACTGAATTCTCTTAACTTTTGCTTGTCTACAAAGCTTTTTCTTTTTCCATCAATTTTGAATGAGATCCTTGCCGGGGATAGTAATCTTAGCCTTAGATTTTTCCCTTTCAGTACTTTAAATATATCCCACTGTTCTCTTATGGCCTGCAGAGTTTCTGCTGAAAGATCAGCTGTTAAGTATATGGGGTTTCCCTTGTATGTTACTTGCTTTTCCCTTGCTTCTTTTAATATTCTTTCTTTGTGCCAAGTCTTTGTTAATTTGATTAGTATGTGTCTTAGTGTGTTTCTCCTTGGGTTTATCCTGTATGGGACTCTTTGTGCCTCTTGAACTTAGTTGACTATTTTCTTTTCCATGTTGGGGAAATTTTCAACTATAACCTCTTCAAAAATTTTCTTATACCCTTTCTTTTTCTCTTCTTCTTCTGGGACCCCTATAATTTGAATGTTGGTGCATTTGAAATTTGCTCAGAGGTCTCTGAGACTATTCTCAGTTCTTGTCATTCTTTTTGCTTTATTCTTTATACTTTACTTCATTCATTTACTTTAAAAGTTATTTCTACGATTATCTTCCAGCTCACTGATTAGTTCCTCTGCTTCAGATATTCTGCTATTGATTCCTTCTAGAGTATTTTTAATTTCAGTAATTGTGTTGTTTGTCTTTCTATGTCTATTCTTTCATTCTTCTAGGTCTTTTTAAAATTGATTCTTACATTTTCTCCATTTTATTTTCAAGGTTTTTTTATCAGCTTTACTATCATTATTCTGAATTCTTTTTCAGGTAGTTTGCTTATTTCCTCTCCATTTATTTGGACGTCTGTGTTTCTAGCTTGTTCCTTCATTTGTATATTATTTCTCATTTGTATTTGTATACAAATAATTTGTATAATTATTTTTATTATTTTTTTAAATTTATTGTGTTTGAGGTCTCTTTTTCCAAGGCTTCAAGGTTAAATTTGTTCTTCCTTTTGGTTTCTGCCCTCTTAATTAAGCTTTGTCCAATGGTTTGGGTGGGGAAGGCAATGGCACCCCACCCCAGTACTCTTGCCTGGAAAATCCCATGAACAGAGGAGCCTGGTAGGCTAGAGTCCATGGGGTCGCTAAGAGTCGGACACGACTGAGCGACTTCACTTTCACTTTTCACTTTCATGCATTGGAGAAGGAAATGGCAACCCACTCCAGTGTTCTTGCCTGGAGAATCCCAGGGACGGGGGAGCCTGATAGGCTGCTGTCTATGGGGTCGCACAGAGTCGGACACGACTGAGGCGACGCAGCAACGCAGCAGCAATGGTTTGGGTAAGCTTCATATAGGGTGAGATTTGTACTGAATTTTTGTTTGTTTCTTTTTCCTCTGAAGGGCAAGGCTGAGTGAGGTGGTAATCCTGTCTTCTGATGATCTGATTTGTATTTCTGTTTTGTTTGTTGTTTAGATGAGGTGTCCTACACAGGATGCTACTGGTGGTTGGGTGATACCGGGTCTTGTATTCAAGTGGTTTCCTTTGTGTGAGTTCTCATTATTTGATACTCCCTAGGGTTAGTTTTCTGGTAGTCTAGGTTCTTGGAGGCAGTGCTCCCACTCCAAAGGCTCAGGGCTTGATGTATGGCCATAATCTACATGGAAGAGAGGCTGGTCCCTCCTCAGGAGGGGGCAGGTTTTCAGGGGTGAGTTGCTGAACCTGGAGATGAAAGCAGACCCCAGGCAGGAGGCAAAGTTCCACCCTTCCAGAATTGAGCACAGCTGTCTCCAGAATCCCAGGTATATCCTTTCCTGAAGGTCTCCTTCTCTTTGTTAAGGCTAGTTAGTAGCTCCCTTGCACAGTGAGGCATAAAAGAAAGATAGAAAGAAAGAAATGTCTGAATTTGGATCAGAGAATGGTTCCTTGCAGGGCCAGGCCAGGAGACAGGGTCTCTCCTGCCCTAAAAGCCTCAAACTCAATTTTTTTTTGACTTATGGCCATTCTGACAGGTGTGAGGTGATATCTCATTGTAGTTTTAATTTGCATTTCTCTAATAATTACTGATGTTGAACATCTTTTCATATGTTTGTTAGGCATTTGTATGTCTTCTTTGGAGAAATGCCTATTTAGGTCTTCTGCCCATTTTTTTATTATATTATTTATATTTTTATATTGAGGTACATGAACTGTTTTTATATTTTGGAGATTAATACTTTGGCAGTTTATTCATTTGCAAATATTTTGTTGCATTCTGAGGGTTGTATTTTAGTCTTATCTATGGTTTTCTTTGCTGTGCAAAAGCTTTTAAGTTTAATTAGGTCCCACTTGTTAATTTTTATTTTCATTACTCTAGGAGGTGGGTCAGAAAAGACCCTACTGCAATTTATATTTTGCTTCATTCCTGTCTTGCCCTTTAGTAGCCCCATGAATAGGGCAAAATTTTAAATATTTCTGTCCTTTCATTTACTAACAGAGAATGAACCTATCCTTCCCATGTTCCAAGTTTATTATGAGGTACAAATAAGACAATATACTTTATAGTATACTATTTTACAGTACAAAGCTATGTAAATATCATGGTATACTGTGAATAAAGAAACACTAACTGCATCTCCAAAAACTAGAATAAATAAAGGTTTAAAATATCTAAATAACTAACCCATACTATTTTTACTGGAATTATCCAGATAAATGTTTAAACATTCCACTTTTCTTCATATATATATATGCTCACTGTTTTAAAGTGAACAATCTAAGAACTATAAAATAATGAAAAATAATATTTCATTTAATCTAATATTTTATATCCATATTTTGATAAAATAATATCATGAAAATATAAAAGCTGTTACATCTTCAACTTTTTCTAAAATGGAAACAAAAGTCATTTCAAAGATACCAATTCATTTGTTTTTATTTAATTTGAAAATTAAAAGATTAGCTTATTTTTCTCACTGAATTTATATTATATATAAAGTATACAAAGATAAAAGGGATATGTCACATTTAAAGTGGCATCTTGTCACATGTACAGTGACATAAAATGTAATCATGTAATAATGGCATCCGGTCCCATCACCTCATGGCAAATAGATGGGTAAACAGTGCAAACAGTGGCTGACTTTATTTTTCTAGGCTCCAAAATCACTGAAGATAGTGATTGCAGCCATGAAATTAAAAGACACTTACTCCTTGGAAGGAAAGTTATGACCAACCCAGACAGCGTGTTAAAAAGCAGAAACATTACTTTGCCAACAGTGGTCCGTCTAGTCAAGGCTATGGTTTTTCCAGTGGTCATGTATGGATATGAGAGTTGGACTATAAAGAAAGCTGAGTGCTGAAGAATTGATGCTTTTGAACTGTGGTGTTGGAGAAGACTCTTGAGAGTCCCTTGGACTGATAGGAGATCCAACCAGTCCATCCTAAAGGAGATCAGTCCTGGGTGTTCATTGGAAAGACTGATGTTAAAGCTGAAACTCCAATACTTTGGCCACCTCATGCGAAGAGTTGACTCATTGGAAAAGACCCTGATGCTGGGAAAGATTGAGGGCAGGAGGAGAAGGGGATGATAGAGGATGAGAAGGTTGGATGGCATCACCGACTCGATGCACATGGGTTTGGGAAGACTCTGGGAGTTGGTGATGGACAGGGAGGCCTGATGCGCTGCGGTTTATGGGGTCACAAATAGTTGGACACGACTGAGTGACCAAACTGAACCGAACTGAATAACTTTAAATGGATATGATTAATCACACTTTGATATTTCTATGATGGATACTATGATCACATGAGTGGTATAATATATAACTGTAAATACACACATTATATATGTATACATAAATAAAATATCTAATTAAAAACTCCAAACACTGTTAAGGTAAATTTACAGAACAAACTGACAACTAAAGTCCTTCTAGACACATTTTGATGATGCAAATTATACAGAGGCTTCGGGTTAAAACTAGTTTAAAACTGACATAGAACTTATTAGAAAGACTAAGAGATCAATCCACAAGGAAGAGAAATACCCCAATAATCTAGAAGAGAAACAGTTAAACTTTAGAAGTTTGTAAAATTTTAGTTTTTTGATCTCCTTAAAAGTAAAAATACCTAATATTTGTATAGTATATATGCCAAAAATAGTATGAATAATAAACTATCACTCTCATTTCAGTTAATTAAGATAATATTAAATTCCATGTTTCTGTTATTCAGGTTTCTTCAGTAACAAGAAGGCCACTAAGTATAAACCAAGGCCATAAAAGTAGTACCGTGTTTTAGTTGACAATTTCATGTTTACTATGTAATGTGTATATTATTGCCATACTTTTCAAATAGTTATCAGAATCTTTTAGTGGCAATGATTATTAATTTTTTAAGGACAGAAAACTAATATGTTGGGTTTTTTTTTCTTTTTTGCTATACAGCACAAAGACAAGCAAGATAGGGTTAATTTGTGGAACTTTAGAGACCCATTGTGAAAAAAGAACTCCAAAGGGAAAGTTCTTTTCCCTTGGTTTGCAAAGAATAGGTATCTTCAAGAAAGATTACCTACCAGGGATTCCAACTCCAACACACTTCTGTCCAACGAGATTGCTGCTCTGAAGACATTTCCATAAAAAAATTTCAAGTATACCTAAATAGATTGAAAGGGAGATTTTCCCCTTTTTTAGCTAATTGAATCAATTAGGAAAATTAGTCCATTTGAAAGAGGAAGTTATTAAACTTAAATACCTAATACTATCAGCCCTCAATATCTGTGCTTACAGAAGCCCAACTGTTCTGGGCCATTTTATATAAGGGACTTGAGCATCTATAGATTTCGGTATCTGCAAAGTGTCCTTGAACAAATCTCTTGTGGATACCGAGGGATGAGAACACATAGTTTTTATTATGTTTATTTTTATTCAGATGTTTGGAGTGACCAACTTGAAAATTAAATTAAAATTTTATTTGATTGGAATGAACAGAAACATTTCAAGAATCACTTCCCTTTTATCAAACTATAGAAAAGTCTACTTACCATTCACTACTATTCAGAATTCTCTAAAGGTATAATGAATTACAGCACTTAAGTTCAACAGTCTTTCATAACTGAATCTATCCTATAATACATTCCATTTTTCAGGTAAAGGTGAAATGTCCTCCTGTCTTACAACATAACTCAGTGTGGTTTTGCCCTATGGGAAATTTTACTATGATGTCTTCAGAGGAGTCACTAAGTCTGGTGTAATAATTAAAATATATTATGTTCATATATTTAATTGTTCTTTGGCATCAGCAGGGCTTCCCAAGTGGTGCTACTGGTAAAGAATCTGCCTGCCAGTGCAGGAGACACAAGAGACTTTTGCACAAGTGCATTCAATCCCTGAGTTGGGAACATCCCCAGAGTAGGAAATGGCAACCCATTCTAGTATTCTTGCCTGGAAATTTTCATGGACAGAGGAGTCTGGTGAGCAGCAAAGAGTCAGACATGATTGAACAACTAAGGACACATACACATAGCAGGGCTGAAAAATGGTTTTACTTAACAAATTTTTACTTTAAAAAAGTGAAAAATTCAGTGTCTTATAATCATTGTATGTTTTAAGCCACTGAAAATTTTTAAAAGTGAAAAAAATTTTAAAAAGTTAAAAGGCTTTGACAGCAAGATGCAATAATACATCTAATTTAAAAGAGATTAATCATTACCAATTTAGCATCAAAAGAATTGTCAAACAAAAAGAGTTCCATATGGGCCATGTTGTAGAAGGCTAAAAATGATGTGCCACTCACATCCCCCTCTCCCTGACTACAGAGGGGGGAGAAAAAGGAAACATAAATAAATTTGAGTCTTAAAAGAACATGTGGAATTCCTTTAGAATCATACCTCCACAAGTAGGTTCCACACTACCAGGGTCCCTCAGAAGTATGAGGATTCATCTATAATCCATGTTTTCACTATAGAATATTGGGGAAGCCATTTTCAACACGTCCATTCTGTATCTACCACATATGCTTTTTCTTTAGAATTTCCTGAATTGATTTCATCTGCTCCAGTAGTGAATCTGACCACAGGAGAGCTTTATTCCGCCTTCCCCTTATCTCATTTTCCTCCCTTCTTCCCTCACAAAGGCTAGAATAAAACACTATTGCTCTTATATATCGGGGAAGGCAATGGCACCCCACCCCAGTACTCTTGCCTGGAAAATCCCATGGACGGAGGAGCGTGGTAAGCTCCAGTCCATGGGGTCGCTTAGAGTCGGACACGACTGAGCGACTTCACTTTCACTTTTCACTTTCATGCACTGGAGAAGGAAATGGCAACACACTCCAGTATTCTTGCCTGGAGAATCCCAGGGACAGCCGTCTATGGGATCGCACAGAGTCGGACACGACTGAAGCAACTTAGCAGCAGCAGCAGCTCTTATATATATTGGGCAGGCACTGAGAGGAAAGACAAAGGATGTGAGATATTGAAATTCAATGAATAAACTAAGTGACTCTAGAGGCAGACAGGCCTATGTTCAAACACACCGGGAGCTACATAGAGGCTGTGTGACATTCAGTAGGAGACAAATCTATCCAAATCACAGTTGTCTAATCTACAAAATGAACTCCCTGTTAAGGCAATTAGAAGACTTTAAACTGTAATAAACTCCTTGACACACAGTAAGTTTTCGATTAATATTAGTCCACTATGAAGCAGTTGTCACCCTGTTTATTTAACTTATATGCAGAGTACATCATGAGAAAAGCTGGACTGGAGGAAACACAAGTTGGAATCAAGATTGCTGGGAGAAATATCAATAACCTCAGATATGCAGATGACACCACCCTTATGGCAGAAAGTGAAGAGGAACTCAAAAGCCTCTTGATGAAAGTGAAAGTGGAGAGTGAAAAGGTTGGCTTAAAGCTCAACATTCAGAAAACGAAGATCATGTCATCAGGTCCCATCACTACATGGGAAATAGATGGGAAAACAGTGGAAACAGTGTCAGACTTTATTTTTCTGGGCCCCAAAATCACTGCAGATGGTGACTGCAGCCATGAAATTAAAAGACGCTTACTCCTTGGAAGGAAAGTAATGACCAACATAGATAGCATATTCAAAAGCAGAGACATTACTTTGCCAACAAAGGTTCGCCTAGTCAAGGCTATGGTCTTTCCTGTGGTCATGTATGGATGTGAGAGCTGGACTGTGAAGAAGGCTGAGCGCTGAAGAATTGATGCTTTTGAACTGTGGTGTTGGAGAAGACTCTTGAGAGTCCCTTGGACTGCAAGGAGATCCAACCAGATCATTCTGAAGGAGATCAGTCCTGGGATTTCTTTGGAAGGAATGATGCTAAAGCTGAAACTCCAGTATTTTGGCCACCTCATGCGAAGAGTTGACTCATTGGAGAAGACTCTGATGCTGGGAGGGATTGGGGGCAGGAGGAGAAGGGGACAACAGAGGATGAGATGGCTGGATGGCATCACTGACTTGATGGGTGTGAGTCTGAGTGACCTCCAGGAGTTGGTGATGGACAGGGAGGCCTGGCGTGCTGCGATTCATGGGGTCGCAAAGAGTCGGACACAACTGAGCAACTGATTTGATCTGATTTGTTGAAGCATTTGAGGGGAGGTGTTGTACAAACAGGAGAATAAATACTTATCTACTTATAAAGCCGACCAAAATCAAATATTCAAGAAAACTTAGTTGTACTACTAAATTTAATAGCATATAATGAAACTATATCCATCTATATTACTCAATTTAAAATGCATATCAAATATCTGAAGTTCTTAATTATTATATTAGGTGCATAGTAGAAAATAGCTATATGTCCAGGAGATATTAAATAATTATAATAAAGATAAATCATAAGAATCATATAAGTATATTATTTAAAATCTTTATTTTGTTGCTATTTATTTCATTTTATGCCTGAACTATATGCTGCTGGAGCCCTTGGAAAATTTTAATTCATGAAAATAATTTCACATTTTAAGTAGATTGTCTAGATGTGATATAAAAAGTAATGTACAAAAATATGGATGTCATCAATGACTGGAACCATTCTTCAACCTTCACATCCAGGAGACAGAGAGAAGGGATATATCCCATAACAATCTAAAAAAGTTCTCAGTGTTACCCTGATTTCCACTGTGCTAAATCCTATGGCCAAGAGAATGCTATGTGATAGCTGGCTGCAGTCTTTGTTACAAGTCAAGATTCACCACTAGAATTTGGGATGGCATTAATTCCTACTAAATTACATGGCTGCTACACCAGGGAAGAGGGGCTTCCTGGTGACTCAGATGATAAAGAACATGCCTGCACTGAGACCCAGGTTAGATCCCTGGGTCAGGAAGATCCCCTGAAGAAGGGAATGGCTACACACTCTAGTATTCTTGCCTGGAGAATTCCAAGGACAGAGGAGCCTGGAGGGCTACTGTCCATTGGGCCGCAAAGAGTCGGACACAATAGAACACTGAGCACCTAGAACAGGAATGGCAAAAGGGATACTTGAGAGACAACCAGAGTGTCCAGTCTATGTATATTTCACAGTTGAAATTTTTAATGAAAAACAAAATTTCATGACATAACTAAGAGACTATTTATCACACGGTATGTGCGTGTGTGTGTGTATATATATATATATACACTATATATATAGTATATGTATATAATGTATATATATGATATATATGTATATATATATATGGTATAACTGAGTGAGCCAGCTCCATAGCTGGCTAGTCTAATTAAAACTAGTCACACATAAGGGAAATCTATTTTTACTATAATGTCATAGTTGATTCACTATAAATGGGTAATATGAAAATTATCATACTATTTGAGTCATTAAAAAGCAAACTTCTTAATAGCCCAAGGTGTGTCTAGACAGAGATTACTCAACAGAATACAAGGTCTATCCAGGAATACAAAATATATGGTCGCTGATTCATCCCAATAAAATTAGAGAAACTAATTTTATGAACTCAGAAATGTCAGATCTCAGAATTATTTTTTAAAAATAGTATAAGAAGACTCACGATTGATTAAGTAATAATAAATCAAATACAGGAAACAGCCAATAGTAGTCCCTAGGCCAGCACATTCAGTCACTGCTGTGTAAGTGCTTAAAATGGGTTATCTGGCCAATAAAAATCAGTTTTCAACAATGGGTTGTCAGAGATGATGGGGAGGAGAGAGGAAAGTTAGATGATTTTTAAGTCCATGAATCTGTCCTGTATGATACTATAATGGCAGGTATATGACACCAGTAGCACAGAGGGACACTTCATCCTTACAGCTTAAAAAAAAAATCATTTAGGAGGTCAGGAAATCCCTGGATCTCCCAGGTTGCATAATATGACAAAAGAATCTATCTATATTGCAAACGTATTAATCAACCTTCCTAATGAGGATGGAGGAACACTGCTGACTCAAGTAACTGGAAGTATGTGGAATCTGTAAGACTAAAAGCATAAGGCACTGCACATAGCACTATAAAGTTGTTTCCCTTGGAGGTACAGGCTATCAATTCAAAACTACTACATATGCATCTGGAACTGAATAATTCAATAAGTGGAGGGAGCTGGTAGGAGCCAGTTTTCTCACTGCTGGAGTGGAAGGTCACAGAGAATCAAGAGGAGGAGGCTAGAAAGATACATGCGATAATTTAATTAGAATTAGAGATGGAGATATCAGTACAAACTGATATTCAGCATAAAATAACCAGAGGGTTATATATAGAAATATTAATAGATTTATGCATGTATATGGATTAGTATACACATACATTTACTTATTTTGTCAGCTGAAAGCAAACACAGCCAGTCATGCCTCAGTAAATACAAGCACATCTGGTACTTAGATATTGGTTCCCAATACAGTTTTCTAATGAAAACAACAAAGGATAACTGGAGAAATGACTGATTCTAAGAATCAGAAATATATAACATGAACCTGGAGCAAGATGCAGTGCCAAAAGTTAAGGAAGTACTCAAACAAAAACAAGATAATGGAATACGTCAAAGGGATCCAAGAGTCAACTGAAAGAGATCCCAATGGCCAAATTGGCAACAATTTGAGCAGCAAAATAAAGTAGTATTGAATTATAACCCAAGTATAAAATAAAGCTGAGCCACAAGGGAAGCCCAAGAATACTGGAGTGGGTGCCCTATCCCTCTCCAGCAGACCTTCCCAACCCAGCAATCGAAGCAGGGTCTCTTGCATTGCAGGCAGATTGTCTACCAACTGAGCTATGAGGGAAGATCTTAAATCATGGGAGCAAATAGGCAAATATCCCATGCAGAAGAATTTCAAATAATGTATGTAGACACTTTACCCTCAGGGAAGTGGAACATAACTTCATTCTTGAAGTGTGGCCTTCACATATGTCTTCCTTCCAAAGAGTGTCACAAGAGGGAAAAAGAGCACCAGTACATGGGGAAATCTTACCAGTAGTACCTCGACATAATCAGCTGAATTACCTATGTTTCAATATAGGAAAAAAGAGAAACTCATATTTAATCATTTAAAATGAATCAAAGTAGTCAATACTTTTACTCTCTTTAAATGACTAAACCCAATAATCGTTGACGGGGAAGGCAATGGCACCCCACCCCAGTACTTTTGCCTGGAAAATCCCATGGACGGAGGAGCCTGGTAGGCTCCAGTCCGTGGGGTCGCGAAGAGTCGGACACGACTGAGCGACTTCACTTTGACTTTTCACTTTCATGCATTGAAGAAGGAAATGGCAGCCCACTCCAGTGTTCTTGCCTGGAGAATCCCAGGGACAGGGGAGCCTGGTGAGCTTCCGTCTATGGGGTCGCACAGAGTCGGACACGACTGAAGCGACTTAGCAGCAGCAGCAGCAATAATCATTGAAACTATTAAAACAAACTCTGAAACAAAATTCTCAACTATTTTGTGATTTTTAATTAATTGTCATTATTATATAAATTGTTTTCAATAGCAGTTAACTTCCAATTTGCCTATTTAAGATGAAGCAACATAGTTATTGTTTATTTAAGGTAGCATATATTTAAATGAAATTATTAGATTACAGTAATGCTTGATTTATTAACATTTTTAGAATATATTCAACAAAAGCAAATTTTCTGAAAGAGAAGTTTATCACTTTGATCAGTGATTCTTTTTATTCTACTCATTTTTTAATTTTTCCTAAAAAAAAAGTATTTTAAAATGTATTCAGGATGATTTAATCTTTTCCTGTCTATTCAGGATTTTCATTCAGAGCAACACTTGTTATACACTATTTCATACACCTAGCTATTTTTGCCACCAATTATTCTAAATTACTCCTAATGGCTATGTTCTTGTATTAGTTGTTTCTGTATGCTTTGCTCATACCTGGTTGCTATTTCATTCAAAATCATTCAACAAATATTTGTGATGTGACCATAATTTGCCAGGAATATCCTACTGCTGAAGATATAGCAATGGACAAAGATTCCTGTCCTCATGAAGCTTAAATTCACTCATTTCATAGCACTGTCAGTGTTTCTGTTTCTAATAGAAATGGTTTCTTCTCCAACTGAAATACTTGCAATCCACCATAAATTCATAAAATTTCTTTTACTCTTGATTAGAAAATCAGACTCTTGCCTGGAAAATCCCATGGACGGAGGATCCTGGTAGGCTCCAGTCCATGGGGTCGCTAAGAGTCGGACACGACTGAGCGACTTCACTCACTCACTCAAATAAGCTGGTATTAAACTTCAGCAAGAATACACAGAAGAACTGTACAAAAAAGAGCTTCATGACCCAGATAATCATGATGGTGTGATCACTGACCTAGAGCCAGACATCCTGGAATGTGAAGTCAAGCGGGCCTTAGAAAGCATCACTACGAACAAAGCTAGTGGAGGTGATGGAATTCCAGTGGAGCTATTCCAAATCCTGAAAGATGATGCTGTGAAAGTGCTACACTCAATATGCCAGCAAATTTGGAAAACTCAGCAGTGGCCACGAGATTGGAAAAGGTCAGTTTTCATCCCAGTCCCAAAGAAAGGCAATGCCAAAGAGTGCTCAAACTACCGAACAATTGCACTCATCTCACATGCTAGTAAAGTAATGCTCAAAATTCTCCAAGCCAGGCTTCAGAAATATGTGAACCGTGAACTTCCTGATGTTCAAGCTGGATTTAGAAAAGGCAGAGGAACCAGAGATCAAATTGCCAACATCCGCTGGATCATGGAAAAAGCAAGAGAGTTCCAGAAAAACATCTATTTCTGCTTTATTGACTATGCCAAAGCCTTTGACTGTGTAGATCACAATAAACTGTGGAAAATTCTGAGAGAGATGGGAATACCAGACCACCTGATCTGCCTCTTGAGAAATCTGTATGCAGGTCAGGAAGCAACAGTTAGAACTGGTCATGGAACAAACAGACTGGTTCCAAATAGGAAAAGGAGTACGTCAAGGCTGTATATTGTCACCCTGTTTATTTAACTTATATGCGGAGTACATCATGAGAAATGCTGGACTGGAAGAAACACAAGCTGGAATCAAGATTGCCGGGAGAAATATCAATAACCTCAGATATGCAGATGATACCACCCTTATGGCAGAAAGTGAAGAGGAACTAAAAAGCCTCTTGATGAAAGTGAAAGTGGAGAGTGAAAAGGTTGGCTTAAAGCTCAACATTCAGAAAACGAAGATCATGGCATGTGGTCCCATCACTACATGGGAAATAGATGGAGAAACAGTGGAAACAGTGTCAGACTTTGTTTTTCTGGGCTCCAAAATCACTGCAGATGGTGACTGCAGCCCTGAAATTAAAAGACGCTTACTCCTTGGAAGGAAAGTTATGACCAACCTAGATAGCATATTCAAAAGCAGAGACATCACTTTGCCAACAAAGGTTCGCCTAGTCAAGGCTATGGTCTTTCCTGTGGTCATGTATGGATGTGAGAGCTGGACTGTGAAGAAGGCTGAGTGCCGAAGAATTGATGCTTTTGAACTGTGGTGTTGGAGAAGACTCTTGAGAGTCCCTTGGTCTGCAAGAAGATCCAACCAGTCCATTCTGAAGATCAGCCCTGGGATTTCTTTGGAAGGAATGATGCTCAAGCTGAAACTCCAGTATTTTGGCCACCTCATGCGAAGAGTTGACTCATTGGAGAAAACTCTGATGCTGGGAGGGATTGGGGGCGGAAGGAGAAGGGGACGACAGATAATGAGATGGCTGGATGGCATCACTGACTCGATGGATGTGAGTCTGAGTGACCTCCGAGAGCTGGTGATGGATAGGGAGGCCTGGCAGGCTGCAGTTCATGGGGTCGCAAAGAGTCGGACACGACTGAGCGACTGATCTGATTTGAAACTTCAGACCACCAAGCTGACATGATGTAACTCAACTTCCTATTCAAGTAAAATGCTTTACTGAAATTTATACCTGCCAGCCTTCTCACATTCTGTTTACTCATCTCTGGGATTCTCCCAACACTTTCAGCCAGAAATTTTCTACTGTTCCTTTAAGATTCAAACATGAACAGTACTTCTCTTGGGATACTTTCTCTAGCTCCACCAGACAAATGCACTTCTCCCTATTCTGGCTTCCTGTGGACATTTATGTTTTTTTTAATTGAATTTTTATTTTTAATAAAAATATCAATAAAAGTTTTAAAATAATTTAATTTGAAACTGGTAGGTATTTTTATTTTAACACACATTACACTGTTTTGTTTATTTGGATATTTGGCTATTAGTTCAGTTCAGTCACTCAGTCATGACTGACTCTGCGAGTCCATGAACTGCAGCATGCCAGGCCTCCCTGTCCACCACCAACTCCCGGAGTTCACTCAGACTCACATCCATTGAGTCAGGGATGCCATCCAGCCATCTCATCCTCTGTCGTCCCCTTCTCCTCTTGCCCCCAATCCCTCCCAGCATCAGAGTCTTTTCCAATAGTCTTTTCCAATGAGTCAACTCTTCACATGAGGTGGCCAAAGTACTGGAGTTTCAGCTCTAGCATCATTCCTTCCAAAGAAATCCCAGGGCTGATCTTCAGAATGGACTGGTTGGATCTCCTTGCAGTCCAAGGGACTCTCAAGAGTCTTCTCCAACACCACAGTTCAAAAGCATCAATTCTTCGGCGCTCAGCCTTCTTCACAGTCCAGCTCTCACATCCATACATGACCACTGGAAAAACCATAGCCTTGACTAGATGGACCTTGAGTGAGTGAGTGAAGTCACTCAGTCGTGTCTGACTCTGCGACCCCATGGACTGTAGCCCACCAGGCTCCTCCATCCATGGGATTCTCCTGCCATGAGAAATGAGAATGAGGAAAAGGTATTCTCTGTTTCCAAATTTTCCTGTGTAGTAGGTGAGATTTACATTTATTCTCAAGTGAAGTTATTAAAGTAAATTAAAAATTCCTCACTTTGTGATCATATGTATTTGTTAAAGTGAAGGTAATAGCTGATGATATGTAGCCTATATATAAAAGTGCAGGAGAGTAACTTAAACATGTTTTTAATATGCATTATCAGAAAACTAACACACCTTGAAACTTCCTTTTGCTTTTGAAGGAAACAAGCCCTTTAACATTGGGCCAATCATGTTGGCTAGTAACATAAATTTTAAAAACAAAAGAACTTTGGTTATGGAGTTAAAGCTTAAATATCTGGTGTGTGTGTATGCTAAGCTGCTTCAGTCTTGTCTGACTCTTTGCAACCCTATGGACTGTAGCCTGCCAGGCTCCTCTGTCCATGGGATTCTCCAGGCTAGAATACTAGAGTAGGCTGTCATGCCTTCCTCCAGGGAATCTTCCCCACCTAGGGATCAAACTCCTATCTCATGTCTCCTGCATTGGCAGGTGGGTTCTTTACCACTAGTATCACCTGGGAAGCCCTAAATATCTGGTAATGAAACTTTAATATTCTTGTGTTAAACCTTCCTTAGAAATACTGTGAATGTGTGCTAAGAGCTGCAGTGCTAAGAGCTCTTCCTTTTAAAATAATAAAATATGAAAGCTTTCAATTTATTGTTGAATTCAGTGTGCCAGCTAAATTCATCACAAACTTTTGATAATATAAAATGGTGGTTAGGAGTTGTACTTTCCCAGATGATGAAGCAGTTTCATGGCAAAAATCAGAAGTCGATCTCGCATCGGTGCTGATTAGGCTGAATCAGCCAGAGATGAGCAAAGGCTGCCTGGAGCTCAGCTTTTAAAGCAATGTGACAATGTAATAATTCCTTCCATCACAATGTTTCTGATCAGAAAAAAAATAAACAGCTAATTCCCAAATAATAATTGATCCTAGCATACTGAGGCACAAGCCAGCCAATACTTGTCTGATCTTTTTAATGCAAAATCACTGCATATGAAGAATTCAAGTCCAGTTGTCTAGGGCTTTAAAATCATGTGCAAAACACACTGTAGCCATTGTGTTACGGTCATATCCTCTGATTGCCTGGCTAAGGATTTGGAAATGCTTGGTCATATTTATCTATTTCTGGTATCCCAGTAGGAGTTCAGTAATCTGAGTTCTTTGCATCTTGCCAGCCAATGAGTGCTCAAGGAGAGTCATGCATTTGATGAAATTTGCTTTAAGAAAATCCCAGCCCTACATCTTTCTCCCTAAAAGCCTGGGGAGGGAACATACTTGTCAACGCTTTCCTTCTTCCCCTCACCAAAGAGTTGGGTCAGAAATAACACTGATGAGGAATAAGACAAGCATTGTCCTCATGGGGCCTGTACACACAAGGAAAGTTATGGGACTCCCCAAAACAGCCAACAATTTCAGTTTTAGTACTCAGTTACATGAAGGCTTGTAGGATAATGAAAAGAAGACAGACAAAAAACACCATTATTACAAGCAGCAAAGAAAGAATGAAGGAGCCATAAGGCTTTTTCCATATTTTTTTAAAATCTTCTATTTATAATTAAAATTTTTGGTGTCACTCAATTGCACTGAAAGAAGTTAAAAAGCTAAATATAGTTTAAAAGACCAGACTGTAGGTCTAGGGGAAAATTATTATCCAAGAGTCTTATTGCCCTTATAGCTTTATCTTTCTCCTTTCACAGCAGAACTACTATAGACTGTAAGTTGAATCCTATTTTTTTTAATTAACTTAGCAAGAGCAGAAAAACCATCTTCACTTTTTATACTGCTGCTGCTGCTGCTAAGTCGCTTCAGTCGTGTCCGACTCTGTGCGACCCCATAGATGGAAGCCCACCAGGCTCCCCCGTCCCTGGGATTCTCCAGGCAAGAACACTGGAGCGGGTTGCCATTTCCTTCTCCAATGCATGAAAGTGAAAAGTGAAAGTCAAGTCACTCAGTCGTGTCCGACTCTTAGCGACCCCATGGACTGGAGCCCACCAGGATCCTCCATCCATGGGATTTTCCAGGCAAAAGTACTGGGGTGGGGTGCCATTGTATGTCACTATGTACACATTAACCATTACAAATTGTTTTAAACTGACAATAAATGATGAATCTTAATATAAAGATGGTTTTAAATACTGATGTTCATTCAAAATGTATATCACATGCTTGTTATGAATCAAGAATATATTTTTATGTTGCAATCTGTATTTTAAATGGAATTTTTCAAAGTTTTGCCTATTGCTACAATATTCTTAAAAAGGAATGGAATGATTTTAATCATGAGACTGCATAATGTAGTAAACTCATCTAGAGAAAATGTTTTTGAAAACACATAATAAAACACAAGGCATACATACAAAGCAGGGCATTTGAATTACATTAAAAGGCAAATATGGAAACTCACTAATCTAGAATTTATATTTTACAGGAAAACATAGACATCTTGAAAACCTCAAGAAGGTGCAGACAAGAGCTTGATTATTTGGACATTTGCTGTACACTCTCCAAAATTTTCTTAGATAGCATCACCACCCAGTTTCCTTTGTGTATCATCATAAATCTTATCTTTTGCCATTGCTCAGAAAAATTTGGAAGCTCTCTAAACACACTGTATAGAATGCTAACTTTAAAAATAATATATTATGTGTGCACACTATTAGTATTCACAATAAGCAATCAACTACAGGAATAAATTCAAATTTGCCTATATTAATGGAGTTTCTCCTCCATATATATAGAGTAGATTACATGTCCTCAGCTTCTGTGGGACCTGTCTGGCATTAACCATGGTGTAATGGTCCAATGGAATCATCTCAGGCATTCAGTCTGGCACTATAGTCAAATCCTTATATCAAGGCTTATCAGTGAAACAATTACATCACAGGGAGAGAATTTTAAAAATATATGTTGAATTTAGCACTTAGACTTTTCCTAAAGCAGCAGTAAAGACATAATTTTAACTCAATACATATTATTAAGTCAAGGAAACTTGAATATAATTACTTATTAAATAGATTTATATTTTATACCATTTCCATTTGGGATCATACTAAAAGAATAATATTTGTTCGTAACTATTTCCTTCAGGGAATATGAACACATTAAACTAAATTGATGAGGTAAACATACTAGCCTTGAGTTAAAACGTTGGAAAGTTCACGCCCCAGTTTTGCTGGGACAATGCAATTTCTCAGAAGCTCAGATTCAGAGTATTGTGATTCTAGATAAATACTGTTTACCTAAATGACACACTTCTAGAATACAGTTGAGAAGCACTTCAAAAACTCTCTTCCTCACATCCATCTCATCTCTTTTTCACCTAGTGTTTAAAAAAGTCATCATCAAGTGATCATAGCTTTTGTCAGTAACTTAAAACAATTTTCCAGGTAATAAGGTTACAAATGGAACAGATTAAAGGCCACAGGAATCTTTCAATATCAGAAGTCTGGTTTGCTCTTATAGGTTCCAATTTGCTCCTCCACTTTGGCTTATATTTTAATCTTGAACTGTCATTATCTGCAATCACAAGGCCCAACAAGTCATTGATTACAAGAGATTTTATAAAGGAATTTGTATCAATAGGGTTCATTTACTATATCCAGAAGTCACTTTCTAAAAATAAAACCCTGAAATATGATGTAAATATACTGCTCCCTTTGTATACATTTTCTCATTTTATCTCATAACAAGCCTTTAAAGTATATATTATCATTATTCTATTTTACAGAGGAGAAAAAATAAAGGATTGAAAGGTTGTCATTTTCCCAAGAGCACAGAGCTTCTGGTTTGACTTCCACTAAGCCAATACTCTTCACCATACTCTTCACTATGCCATGAGGCCAAAGGAGAAAAACAAAAACGGGTGGGGGATGAGTGCATTCACATCAACGCAAAGGCTGTCAAATTGTCTTCACACTAAGAAGAGCTATCTTGTCCCCCTCTGAGGAGTCACGGTTCAGAGGTCAGCAAACTATAGTCCAAGGGCAAAATCAAGCTAATCATTTATCTTCATAAATAGTTGGTTGTTTTTTTTTTTTTAACAGAGGTACACTAGTTCTTTCCCATTGTGTATAACTGCCTTCACATGACAACAACAAGAGTTAAGTTACTGCAAGAAATGTCCTCTGGCCCACAAAGCCTAAAATACAGTCTGACTCTTCACAGAAAATATTTCAGATCAGATCAGTCACTCAGTCATGTCCGACTCTTTGCAACCCCATGAACTGCAGCACGCCAGGCCTCCCTGTCCATCACCAACTCCCGGAGGTCACCCAGACTCACATCCATCGAGTCAGTGATGCCATCCAGACATCTCATCCTCTGTCGTCCCCTTCTCCTCCTGCCCCCAATCCCTCCCAGCATTAGAGTCTTCTCCAATGAGTCAACTCTTCGCATGAGGTGGCCAAAATACCAGAGTTTCAGCTTTAGCATCATTCCTTCCAAAGAAATCTCAGGGCTGATCTCCTTCAGAATGGACTGGTTGCATCTCCTTGCAGTCCAAGGGACTCTCAGGAGTCTTTTCCAACACCACAGTTCAAAAGCATCAATTCTTCGGCACTCAGCCTTCTTCACAGTCCAGCTCTCACATCCATTTGCCAGCCTCTAAATTACAAGACTGACAAATACAGGGAAGCAGTGACATTAAGTATTTTGACTGGTGGAGGGTCTACTGCTAAATACCAACTTGTAGATAGCAAGCATGTCAAGAAAAATGGGATTAATGGAGCAGATACACATGAAGCAAGGGAATTAGGAAGGATGGAAATAAAGGCTATGGTGAACACATTCCAGAACACTCACAGGAGCTCCTTGAACAGGCCAAGTTGTCTGTTGACCTTGAATCTACTGAATTCAATGGACTCTCAAGTGATTTTTGTTGACTAGCTCTGTGTAAAGCAGATCTATGAAATTCTTCTCTGAGTAAGCCCTTATAGTAGTTGTTACTCTGCCAAGTTATTCATACTTCCCATGTAAACTTGAATTGTACAAGGTATCAGGAAAAGAAAGGTCTTCATTCCACTAGAGAGTTGATGATCTTCCAATTTTAAAGAGTAAAGTGCTCTTGCTGGAAAAGTTTTAAGTAGGTGTAGAATTAGGTCACTCTCCATGGTGAATACAACCAGATGATTTTGATCATTAACTCTAGTCATTAATTCCCACAGCAGTTAGCCCCTAGAACTAACTCTAAATGTGAAACCCCAATGAAACATTGATTGGCCTTAATACTATATATGTATCCAACAGAATTTAAACATTTGCATATTGAGAAAGGGCTTAAACTTAGAAAATGGGTGTGCACAGGCACACACACACATCCTACCCCCACACACACACACACACACACACACACACACATACCCATCACACACAACAAGATGCTCTCAAGAAATTTTAACAAATCTATAGTATTGGCACATTTCCAGTTGTGTTTTTCTTTTTTAAAGCAGCAAAATTCCTAGATGATGGCACAGTTGCCCAAATCACTTCCCAGCTTTTCCCTGAGCCACTAGTTCTTAAAACATGAAAGAAGAGAGGGCACTTTTAGTTTGAAAAATCGTCTATGAAGTTCATATGGGAGGGAGAGAGAATTTGCCAAAGTGATTAGGTCCATGTGTGAAGGACTAAGTGAAACCTTCAGGCGTTCTGTCTCACGTTATTTTCACTTTTTTCTCTAATTTACATGACTGTGTGGGTGGCCACATGTCTATTTGTTTTCCTTGTTTTTCAACAAGTGAAATAGAGGTGGAGGAGGGGAGGTTAGAGGAGTATGCTTTTTAACTCATAGAAGTCCTGGTTTTATTATTTTCAGATTGACCCGATGTACAACTGAACAAGTTCTCTCATTAGCTGAACCCAGAAACAGATGGTAATTTGCTTATGAGGTTACTTTGTGCAGTTAATGTATCTGAGTACAGTTTTATCTTTCCTTTTGCTTACACTATGTTACACCCTCCACGTACACAGCTGGCATCCTAAGATGAGTGAGAATATCAATCTTTATGTAAGAATTTCATGAAGAGAAAAAAATCAGAGTCCTTATCATGTTGCTGCTATAGGTCTTGCTTCTAAACGAGCATTCACATAACTTTCTTAATTTACTCAATTCAAGAAAACTGAATACGACATTGGATATTATGATTAGTCTTACATATTGTCTGTTAGCAATTAACAATTTGCAAAATAAAATTTTAAGAAGTTAATCATTTTTTAATATACCCTGTTAATCATCTATTACGTATACTCTCCTATCATGTAAAAGAAATTGACCTAAGAAATCTGCAGTTGAAACAAAGTGACTATAAGTCACTAACCAACTAGTATTTGGTGACAATGTGTGTCTCATTTTAACTATTTTTCAATGGATTTTTATAGGACTTTAATAATTCATTCTGGCAAGGAATTTCAACCAAGGATTTCTACTATTTAACTCATATACCTATGTAAGAAAGAATAAAGTGGAATAGGGGAACCATACAAAAATAAAACCCTGGCATCTCACTACATAAAAATGGTGGCATATGATTTACCTAAATGCATTTTTTCCTTCTGTGGATGTTTGATTTTTTTTTTTTTTTGACCCTAGTCATCATTTCTCTGTTCAAGGAACAGTAACATGGTCATTACTGCAAGAGCCCTCTTTTGTTTTGGTATTTTTGTCCTACATTTTTCATCACAATGTCCATCTCTCCCTATTTCACATACATCATATCTTTTAATGTGCTTTATCTGTTTTCTTGTATATTCACGTACTCTCTCAAAATGTAGATTTCCTTGGTGTAAGGGGTATATTTTAATGTATACAAATGGTATCTTGCTATAGTAATCACACTGGTTTTTATATTTTTCCTCAAGTCAGTTTTGACCATCAACCCAAGTTTCTGTAAATGTTTATACTTCCACTGCTTTTCCTGGCTGATACTCTTTGTTTATACGTGCACTACGTTTAATCTGTGTGTTCCATAATGATGAACACCTGGGTTATCACTAACTCCTCAACAAACACAAAAAGGCTGCACTGACTTCCTTCATGCTTTAGAATTTATGGACATGTGCAAGAACTTATCTGGAATAAATGCTTAAGATTTCCATATAAATGCATAATTTCATTAAGTTCTATTAACTGCTCTCCAGAATGACTACTGATTTGGTCTCTTAGAAGCAGGTTATGAGGTTTTCTGTTTGCACACATCTACACTTTCCCTTGGAATTGCCACATGTTCACAGCTGTCAACCTGAAGGATTTAAGTGAGCAAACGACACTCTTTTTCTCTCATTTTATTAATGAGATTAATAATCATCCTTTTTTTATGGTCATTCAGTTCAGTTCCGTTCAGTCGCTCAGTCATGTCCGACTCTTTGTGATCCCATGAATCGCAGCACACCAGGCCTCCCTGTCCATCACCAACTCCCGGAGGTCACTCAGACTCACGTTCATCAAGTCCGTGATGCCATCCAGCCATCTCATCCTCTGTCGTCCCCTTCTCCTCCTACCCTCAATCCCTCCCAGCATCAGAGTCTTTTCCAATGAGTCAACTCTTCGCATGAGGTGGCCAAAGTACTGGAGTTTCAGCTTTAACATCATTCCTTCCAAAGAACACCCAGGACTGATCTCCTTTAGAATGGACTGGTTGGATCCCCTTGCAGTCCAAAGGACTCTCAAGAGTCTTCTCCAACACCACAGTTCAAAAGCATAAATTCTTCAGTGCTCAGCTTTCTTCAAGTCCAACTCTCACATCCATACATTATCATCATTAGCCTAGTTAAATATTCTCTTCTGTGAATTCTCCATCCATACACTTCATCTAATTTTTTTTAAATAGGGGCTCCCTTTGTTTTGCAGGTATTAAAACTATATTCATTTGAATAGTCTCTAAACCCACCATCTACATCCCTGAATATACATTTAATATGGGCACATCTGTCAGCTTTCCCCCGCCCCTCTACAGCTATGATGGGGCTGCAAAGAGTCAGACATGACTGAAGAAATGAGTGAGGCGATTGATGGCTATATGCTTTTTTTTTTTTCTTAATTGGAGTATAACTGCTTTACAATTAGTATGTTTCTGCTGTACAACAATATGAATTGGCCATATGTATATACATGTTATCTCCCTCTCAAGCCTCCCTCCTGATCCCCACCTCCTACCCCCTCAGATCAGATCAGATCAGTCGCTCAGTCGTCTCCGACTCTTTGCGACCCCATGAACTGCAGCACGCCAGGTCTCCCTGTCCATCACCAGCTCCCGGAGGTCACCCAGACTCGCATCCATCGAGTCAGTGATGCCATCCAGCCATCTCATCCTCTGTCGTCCCCTTCCCCTCCTGCCCTCAATCCCTCCCAGCATCAGAGTCTTCTCCAATGAGTCAGCTCTTCACATGAGGTGGCCAAAATACTGGAGTTTCAGCTTTAGCATCATTCCTTCTAAAGAAATTCCAGGATTGATCTCCTTCAGAATGGACCGGTTGGATCTTCTTGCAGTCCAAGGGACTCTCAAGAGTCTTCTCCAACACCACAGTTCAAAAGCATCAATTCTTCGGCGCTCAGCCTTCTTCACAGTCCAGCTCTCACATCCATACATGACCACAGGAAAGACCATAGCCTTGACTAGGCGAAACTTTGTTGGCAAAGTAATGTCTCTGCTTTTGAATATGCTATCTAGGTTGGTCATAACTTTCCTTCCAAGGAGTAAGCGTCTTTTAATTTCATGGCTGCAGTCACCATCTGCAGTGATTTTGGAGCCCAGAAAAACAAAGTCTGACACTGTTTCCACTGTTTCCCCATCTATTTCCCATGCAGTGATGGGACCAGATGCCATGATCTTCGTTTTCTGAATGTTGAGCTTTAAGCCAACCTTTTCACTTGCCACTTTCACCTTCATCAAGAGGCTTTTTAGCCCCTCTTCACTTTCTGCCATAAGAGTGGTGTCATCTGCATATCTGAGGTTATTGATATTTCTCCCGGCAATCTTGATTCCAACTTGTGTTTCTTCCAGTCCAGCATTTCTCATGATGTACTCTGCATATAAGTTAAATAAACATGGTGACAATATACAGCCTTGACGTACTCCTTTTCCTATTTGGAACCAGTCTGTTGTTCCATGACCAGTTCTAACTGTTGCTTCCTGACCTGCATACAGATTTCTCAACAGGCAGATCAGGTGGTCTGGTATTCCCATCTCTTTCAGAATTTTCCATAGTTTATTGTGATCTACACAGTCAGAGGCTTTGGCATAGTCAATAAAGCAGAAATAGATGTTTTTCTGGAACTCTCTTGCTTTTTCGATGATCCAGCAGATGTTGGCAATTTGATCTCTGGTTCCTCTGCCTTTTCTAAAACCAGCTTGAACATCAGGAAGTTCACGGTTCACATATTGCTGAAGCCTGGCTTGGAGAATTTTGAGCATTACTTTACTAGCGTGTGAGATGAGTGCAATTGTTCGGTAGTTTGAGCACTCCTTGGCATTGCCTTTCTTTGGGATTGGGATGAAAACTGACCTTTTCCAATCTTGTGACCACTGCTGAGTTTCCCAAATTTGCTGGCATCTTGAGTGCAGCACTTTCACAGCATCATCTTTCAGGACTTGGAATAGCTCCACTGGAATTCCATCACCTCCACTAGCTTTGTTCGTAGTGATGCTTTCTAAGGCCCATTTGACTTCACATTCCAAGATGTCTGGCTCTAGGTCAGTGATCACATCATCATGATTGTCTAGGTCTTGAAGCTCTTTTTTGTACAGTTCTTCTGTGTATTCTTGCCACCTCTTCTTAATATCTTCTGCTTCTGTTAGGTCCACACCATCTCTGTCCTTTATCGTGCCCATCTTTGCATGAAATGTTCCCTTGGTATCTCTGATTTTCTTGAAGAGATCCCTAGTCTTTCCCATTCTGTTGTTTTCCTCTATTTCTTTGCATTGATCACTGAAGAAGGCTTTCTTATCTCTTCTTGCTATTCTTTGGAACTCTGCATTTAGATGTTTATATCTTTCCTTTTCTCCTTTGCTTTTCGCTTCTCTTCTTTTCACAGCTATTTGTAAGGCCTCCGCAGACAGCCATTTTGCTTTTTTGCATTTCTTTTCCATGGGGATGGTCTTGATCCCTGTCTCCTGTACAGCGTCACGAACCTCATTCCATAGTTCATCAGGCACTCTATCTATCAGATCTAGGCCCTTAAATCTATTTCTCACTTCCACTGTATAATCATAAGGGATTTGATTTAGGTCATACCTGAATGGTCTAGTAGTTTTCCCTACTTTCTTCAATTTCAGTCTGAATTTGGCAATAAGGAGTTCATGGTCCGAGCCACAGTCAGCTCCTGGTCTTGTTTTTGCTGATTGTATAGAGCTTCTCCATCTTTGGCTGCAAAGAATATAATCAATCTGATTTTGGTGTTGACCATCAGGTGATGTCCATGTATAGAGTCTTCTCTTGTGTTGTTGGAAGAGGGTATTTGCTATGACCAGTGCATTTTCTTGGCAAAACTCTATTAGTCTTTGCCCTGCTTTATTCCGTATTCCTAGGCCAAATTTGCCTGTTACTCCAGGTGTTTCTTGACTTCCTACTTTTGCATTCCAGTCCCCTATAATGAAAAGGACATCTTTTTTGGGTGTTAGTTCTCAAAGGTCTTGTAGGTCTTCATAGAACCTTTCAACTTCAGCTTCTTCGGCGTTACTGGTTGGGGCATAGATTTGGATTACTGTGACATTGAATGGTTTGCCTTGGAAACGAACAGAGATCATTCTGTCATTTTTGAGATTGCATCCAAGTACTGCATTTCAGACTCTTTTGTTGACCATGATAGCCACTCCATTTCTTCTGAGGGATTCCTACCCCCTAGGTGATCACAAAGCCCCAAGCTGAGCTCCATGTTTTCTTTTGATTTATGGCTAGAACACTTATTTCAAGAAATCTTTCCCTACTTCATGGTTTACACATTCTCCTGTCTGTGTTTGCCTGTGTGTATGTGGATGTGTGAATACAAATGCATGTATGTATTTCATTGTATTACTTTTCATTTTTAAGACTGAGCTATTTGGATTCCACTTCTGTGTAAGCTTCAAGGCTAGATACACTTTTTAATTTAATAGGCCCTTTTTCTGAAGACAATCACACAGCTCATCTTTGCTGATTTGTGATCCTATCTTTGTCATAGATGATTTTTTTCCTTACATATGACTCAACATATCAACACATCAAACACATATATATCTTCATCTATATGTTTCTATTTTTATATTCACACTTTTATTTTTATTGAAGTAAAAAAATATACAAAATGTACATGTCAGTACAGCCAAATGAGTAAAAGTGATTAGGAAATAAAATATTACTAGCACCCTTCCCAGTCAATATTCCATTCCTTATGCCCAAAGACAGTAACTCTCCTGAGTTTTAGCACTATGATTATAAAGAAATATATTAGCTAATTATCAAACATAGGGTCAGATCAGATCAGATCAGTCACTCAGTCATGTCCGATTCTTTGCAACCCCATGAATTGCAGCACACCAGGCCTCCCTGTCCACTACCAACTCCCGGAGTTCACTCAGACACACGTCCATCGAGTCAGTGATGCCATCCAGCCATCTCATCCTCTGTCGTCCCCTTCTCCTCCTGCCCCCAATCCCTCCCAGCATCAGAGTCTTTTCCAGTGAGTCAACTCTTTGCATGAGGTGGCCAAAGTACTGGAGTTTCAGCTTTAGCATCATTCCTTCCAAAGAAATCCCAGGGCTGATCTCCTTCAGTAAGTTTTATTAATTGTTTATTTCTTTATAGATCAATTCTATTATGATAGAGAACACATTCTATATGATGTTACTGTTTGAAATTTGTTGACATATAATTTATTCTCTAGAATATAGTCAGTTTTTATAAATGTTTCATTCATACTTTAAGATAATATCTTGTGCTGTATATCTCTCATTGCTCAATATTCTATATGCTAACTATTTTATTGCTTGTTCTATCAATTTTCAGAGGTGCACTAAAATTTCCCACTAAATGTATGACATTGTGTTTTTCCTTTCAAATCTACCTATTTTGTACATATTGAGAATATGCTATTATAGAAAATAAATTTCTGAATTTATACATCTACCTGTTAAATAGATTTATTATAAAATTATTAATCATTATGAAATATTCATCTTACTAAGTTTGGCTAAAATCTTCTCTCCTATAACTTGCTTTCTGTTTATTCTTCTTGTTTTCAATTGCCTCTCTTTCATAGATTTTTTTTGTGATTGAATGTCTATTTTGGATTGAATTATTCTATTATTAACCTCATATTTCTTGTATCATGACTCTAGAAATTACAATATGCACCCATTCTTATGCTTACAGTTTAAAATAATTGACTATTAAAATTAGTACCTTATTTGCCCTAGGCAAAGTACATTATTTGCCCCAGGAAAATGCAAGCATCTTAAAATGTCTTCTCTTTATTACTGTCCTCTTTATACTGATTTATGTACTAGTGTAATAACTTATGCACTAATGTTATATGAATATTTTAAACCCACAAGTTTTTATTAGTGCTTTCAGTCTAAATGTATTTAAATGTATCCATATTTTTGCCTTCCTTGTGGGTTATCATTACTTCTTAATATCTGAGATTTCATCTAAGATTGTCTGCTGATTGAAAGAACACATTCTATTATTTTCTTTACTGCATGTATAATAATGGTGAATACTCATATTTTCTGTTTATTTACAAATGTCTTTAGGGAAAGTTGGAAGAACATCAACTGCACTCTACAAATCCAAATCAACTATAAAATAATAAGTTTTCTTGATCTCATGAGAGAGACATATCACACAAAAGTCAAGAAGCATTAATTTCACAGACAGTGAATCCCTTCGAGAAGAGACAGAAAGTACAGACTGGCAAAGCACAAGAAGAATAGCTGTGGGACTTCCCTGGTGGCTCAGACGGTAAAGAGTGCACCTGCAATGTAGGAGACCCAGTTTGACCCCTGGGAGGGAAGATCCCTTGGAGAAGGAAATGGCAACCCACTCCAGTATTTTTGCCTGGTAAAGCCCATGGACAGAGGAGCCTGGTGGACTACAGTCCATGCGGTCACAAAGAGTCAAACACGACTTAGTGATTGAACAACAACAAATGCAAACAGGTAAGGAAAAATAAGCTGACATTTTATTTCTAAAGGCTAGGTATAGGGCAGAATATAGAACCCCTGGTGACCACAGACACAAGGTGAGGTCACACTTATTCAGACTCAACTACTCATGGATCTCTTATCTAGCTGGCATGCACATGAAAAGGGAGGGAGGGAATTACAGAAACCCTTGATTGCAGCAGAAGCTTGCAGGAGGTGCATGGTCACTGACCTGGGAGTCACAAATTATCACTTGTTTTTGCGTTAGCTCACTGATTACAGGGAGAAAAAGTCCCAAACTTCTTAAGAAGGAGCAGGAATCCCTGTCACTCCCACACTGCTAAAGAAAAGTCAAGGAAAAATCTTTATTTCATTTTAGAATCCTATTTTAAATGGCTAGGCTGAAGCTTACATAGTTCCATTCATTGCTTTAAAAATATAATCCTGTGATTTTAAAAAATATAATTCTCTGATTTTCTGGGTTCAGTTATTTCTGTTAGTCTCATTTTTGCTCCTTTGAAAATAATTTATCTTCTAAACTTTAAAAATTATACTGTTGCCTGGTTTCAACAGCTTTATTATACTATTGAAATGTCATTTCCTCTAATTATCATATTTGAAACATGCACTGCTTTTGAATGTGTGATCTATGCCTTTTACCAGTTTTTTAAAAATTCTCACTTCTCTTCAAATGTAATTTCCATCCTATTCCATAGTTCATTTACTTTAGGGATCTCAATTTCATAGATGTTAGATCTTCTTGCTCTCCATTTAATCTCACTTCCCCGTTATGTTTTTCAAACTCATGCCTCTCCAGTTTCTCTGAATAATTTCTTTTCTGGTGTTGTACAATTTTACATTCACTCTAAATCAAGTTTGCCATTAACTTCATCCACTATGCACCTAATTTTGGTTATATTTTTTCAATTCTGTAATTTCTATGAATCCTTTAAAAATAATGTCTAGTTCTCTAAATGCTCTGCTGTTGCTGCTGCTGCTAAGTCACTTCAGTCGTGTCTGACTCTGTGCAACCCCATAGACAGCAGCCCACCAGGCTCCCCCGTCCCTGGGATTCTCCAGGCAAGAACACTGGAGTGGGTTGCCATTTCCTTCTCCAATGCATAAAAGTGAAAAGTGAAAGTGAAGTCGCTCAGTCGTGTCCGACTCCTAGTGACCCCATGGACTGCAGCCTACCAGGCTCCTCCGTCCGTGGGATTTTCCAGGCAGAAGTACTGGAGTGGGGTGCCATTGCCTTCTCTGCTAAATGCTCTAAAGCTATCATTTACGACTGATCTTTTTTGCTTGCTTGTTAGATAAAACATAAGAAAAACTTATGAAGATCATTTGAAATGTAGGATGATGATACTACATCAGAGAAAACTTGTACATGTTTTTAACAGGATGGTAGGAGCATTATCATTAGTCATTATTAGTCCAATCAGAGATTAAGATTATTTGAAATTGGGCCTCAGTATAAATGACATATGATCTATTTCCACTTCATTTAACTCTTACGGTTTAGCCCATTTTGGTCCCTACCTACTTACTGGGAGGTACCAGACTTCCCTTCATAAAGTTGCAAACCCCATTTTTTTTTTTCTTTCTAGCAACTTTATCAAAAACTTTATTCCACTTTTCAGACTCCAGCTACTTCTTTATAAATTGGTTTATGATGATATAATAGCACCAAATCTGTCTTATCTCTCTGAGGTTCCTTTTTCTACAGGGTATCATCCCAAAATTTTACTTTTTTAGCTTTCTTTTCCCTTCAAATATATAATTTTTAAAAGGTTTTGCCTACTTTTTCTAGTTGTATTCTCATGGCAATTAGTTCAAATTATCTATTATCAGGTAGATTCCCTATCTCTTCCTCTTTGGTTTGGTCTGGTGAGCATCTATCCTGTTCCTTTAGCTGCTGGGTATTCTTTGTCTCTTCATTTTGTTAAAATCACCAAGTTTAGAGTGTCCTTACTATATTCTGGTAGTTTGTTGAATTCTCTTTATTGAGGCGATTTACTGGTCTTTTCAATATCTGATCTCTGCCCTGTCACAGAGGGGGCAGAGATGAACACCCAAATTTAAGCCCGCCAGGTTCAGGCACTCGAATAATCCTCAGAAGCACAGACTCAGTTGAGTCTGCATTTTATGCCCTTCCCAGATCCGAGTAGCGCAGGTGATGAAGTGTTTAGCCAGCGCAGCTGCTGCGACTTATCGCCTCCGCGCTGCTCAGTTTTCTGGGTATAGAACCAGCGCACTTTCTCAGGCAGATGTTGACCATCCAGAGCCCCAAGAAGCGTGAGTCAGCACAGGAACCTACTTAGAGTTCTGTAGACAGTGTCTCTCTAGGGCTGTGATTGTCCACTTCTGGCTCTGGCTGCCTGTCACTGGAGTGGGACAGTCTGCAGCCGGCTATCTCTGTGCATTCCTTTGTTCCCTATGTAGTCCTGGTGGTGTCTTAAGTTAGGGCTAGCTTTTGATGTAGTAGATAACCGACAGTCTGGTTATTTCGCTCAGATAGCACTCGAGATAGCCAGGCCAAATCCTTTCTCAAAGCGATGCAGGCCGCGCCGCTCCTCCTAGCCCAGCCCCCGCTTGCTAATAGCAAATGCTGGTGTCCACGCTGCTTCTCTGCAAAAGGAGTTACCCCAGGGCTCGTATTCTCCTTTTGAAGACAATGAATTGTCTTTCTAAGTGCCTGATGTCCTCTGCCAGCATTCAGAAGTTGTTTTGTAGAATTTACTCAGTGTTCAAATGTTCTTTTACAGAATTTGTGGAGGAGAAAGTATTCTCCCCATCCTACTCGTCTGCCATCTTAGCTTCTCCCCCTGAAAGCCTTCTGACTAATCCTGATGTATATTATGGGAGTGGGTCTAGAGGACCTTTCTATTGTTAAACCCTAATCTTGTTATCCTAAAATGTAAATTGCTGCAGTGGGTCTGGTAAAATTTTCACAAACTCAAGACATTCTTTTGATTTATTGTAATAACTAAGTAAAAGGTATATAACTCCATTGCTAATGCTAGCAAGGGGGTACTCTTTTTTTGCCCCCTTCTGATGTCTATGTCAGAAGCTTTCTCTATCCCTTCTATACTTTAATAAAACTCTATTGCACAAAAGCTCTGAGTGATCAAGCCTCATTTCTGGCCCCAGATTGAATTCTTCTCTTCTGGAGGCCAAGAATCCTGGCATCTTTTCGTGGGTCAGCAACAACCTTTCAGTTATCTCATAGAGATACTTAATGAACTATTTATATTTGCAATTATAGGATTTGCTTGAAAATAATACAGGGGTTAAAGTTAGCATAACAAGATTGGCCCTATGCTGATAATGAATCTCTTCTCACTACTTTTGCAAATGTTTGTAATTTCCAATAATGTTTAAAAGAGAAAAAAATCTCCATAGCCTAATGCCATTTAACCTAACCAGCTTGATTTCTGAATACTTATCTATTCTTTATCCCAGTCCATTGGCCTTCTCTGTATTCTCTGAAGATACATAAGCATTTCTCTTTCAATCAAAATATGTTAATTCAGTACCCACATGCAGCAACAATCTTTCCAGACTATACTGTCTCAGCCCAATTTATGTAGAACTCGACCCTTCTATAAGATGCACTTGGGCTATCCACTGTGACAGTTATTTAGCTAGAGCTTTGAATGGTTTTAAACTCTATTTCTTGAACACATCTTTTTAAATTCTTTTACATTCTTGTGTGCAATTCAATACACAATGCACTGAATTTCAAACATCCCACAAATGATTACCTGTTTATAAATTAAGTCTTTTATGAACACAAAGAAATTTAGTTGATAATAAAATGTTTCTTCCATAAATATTCAAATTATACAACACTTCCAAAATATTTTAGATACAGAGAGTATACTTCTAAGGGATGTGGGTTTTTAAGCACTTTATTGAGATATGCTATGCTAAATCATTTCAGTCATGTCTGACTCTTTGGGACCCCATGAGATGTATCCCTGTAGCCCACCAGACTCCTCTGTCCATGGAGAGTCTCCAGGCAAAAATACTGAGGTGGGTTGCCATTCCCTGCTCAGGGATCTTCCCGACCCAGGGATCAAACCTGTATCTCTTATGTCTCCTACATTGGCAGGCAGGTTCTTTATCACTACCGTGACCTAGGAAGTCCCCTTATTGAGAAATCATTGACATATAAGAATTATATATATTTAAGGTGTACAGTTGGTGTTTTTATATGTATATATTGTGAAATGATCACTACAATCCATATAATCATACCTATCATCACATAGTTAGCATCCGCATGTGTGTGTATATTTTAAGATTTAAAACCTATTCTCCTAGCAAATTTCAAGTATAATAGTATAGTACTGTTAACTATTGTCACCATATTGTATATTAGACCTCCAGAACTTAGTCATCCCATATAACTAAACTTTTGTAACCTTTGACCAACATCTTCCCTTTCTTCACCCGCCTCTGCCCTGTCAACGACTATTATCAGATCAGATCAGATCAGATCAGATCAGTCGCTCAGTCATGTCCGACTCTTTGCGACCCCATGAACCGCAGCACGCCAGGCCTCCCTGTCCATCACCAGCTCCCGGAGGTCACCCAGACTTGCATCCATCGAGTCAGTGATGCCATCCAGCCATCTCATCCTCTGTCGTCCCCTTCTCCTCCTGCCCTCAATCCCTCCCAGCATCAGAGTCTTCTCCAATGAGTCAACTCTTCGCATGAGGTGGCCAAAATACTGGAGTTTCAGCTTTAGCATCATTCCTTCTAAAGAAATTCCAGGATTGATCTCCTTCAGAATGGACTGGTTGGATCTTCTTGCAGTCCAAGGGACTCTCAAGAGTCTTCTCCAACACCACAGTTCAAAAGCATCAATTCTTCGGCACTCAGCCTTCTTCACAGTCCAGCTCTCACATCCATACATGACCACAGGAAAGACCATAGCCTTGACTAGGCGAACCTTTGTTGGTAAAGTAATGTCTCTGCTTTTGAATATGCTATCTAGATTGGTCATAACTTTCCTTCCAAGGAGTAAGCGTCTTTTAATTTCATGGCTACAGTCACCATCTGCAGTGATTTTGGAGCCCAGAAAAACAAAGTCTGACACTGTTTCCACTGTGGAGGTGATGGAATTCCAGTGGAGCTATTCCAAGTCCTGAAAGATGATGCTGTGAAAGTGCTACACTCAATATGCCAGCAAATTTGGAAAACTCAGCAGTGGCCACAAGATTGGAAAAGGTCAGTTTTCATCCCAATCCCAAAGAAAGGCAATGCCAAGGAGTGCTCAAACTACTGAACAATTGCACTCATCTCACACGCTAGTAAAGTAATGCTCAAAATTCTCCAAGCCAGGCTTCAGCAATATGTGAACCGTGAACTTCCTGATGTTCAAGCTGGTTTTAGAAAAGGCAGAGGAACCAGAGATCAAATTGCCAACATCCGCTGGATCATGGAAAAAGCAAGAGAGTTCCAGAAAAACATCTATTTCTGCTTTATTGACTATGCCAAAGCCTTTGACTGTGTAGATCACAATAAACTATGGAAAATTCTGAAAGAGATGGGAATACCAGACCACCTGATCTGCCTCTTAAGAAATCTGTATGCAGGTCAGGAAGCAACAGTTAGAACTGGTCATGGAACAACAGACTGGTTCCAAATAGGAAAAGGAGTACGTCAAGGCTGCATATTGTCACCATGTTTATTTAACTTATATGCAGAGTACATCATGAGAAATGCTGGACTGGAGGAAACACAAGTTGGAATCAAGATTGCCGGGAGAAATATCAATAACCTCAGATATGCAGATGACACCACTCTTATGGCAGAAAGTGAAGAGGGGCTAAAAAGCCTCTTGATGAAAGTGAAAGTGGAGAGTGAAAAGGTTGGCTTAAAGCTCAACATTCAGAAAACGAAGATCATGGCATCTGGTCCCATCACTGCATGGGAAATAGATGGGGAAACAGTGGAAACAGTGTCAGACTTTGTTTTTCTGGGCTGCAACTATTATACTCTCTGCTTTTATGAGTTCAACTATTTTAGATTCCATCTATAAGTGAGATGATGAAGTATTTGTCTTTCTGTGTCTGGTTTATTTCACTTGGCATAATTTCCTCCAGGCTTAGTCATGTTGTCATAAATAGAATTCCTTTGTTTGTTAATAATATTTCACTATATATATGTGTATATACATGTGTATGTGTGTATGTATAATTCTCTTTATTTAAAAGAATATCACGTGTTGACAATTTTTTTTTTTTTTTCAGTACTTTGAATACACCAAGGTAGCTGGAAATCTCAAAGGCAAAAACTGTGGGATCCTCATGAGTGAAACTGCAGCAGATCCACTGGGGCTGTAATGGCTGTTGGTTTACTCACTGGCAAAATTTACTAGGATCGTCTGCAGAGCAAGCTACTGGGGTCCACAGTAATGAGCCATAGGGTCCTTGGGGTAAAACCTGTTGGATGACCATGCCCCAATATCTACTGAGGTTCTCAGTGGCAAAGGACCCTCTGCTAGAGAAGGCCAATGGTGACCACAGTTGTACCTACTGCATGGCGGATATTGATAATCTCCATCTTCTTTGTTTTTGTCAAAAACAGACATCTCAGCTATGCTGATTTCCACAACATTCTGGGTAGGGTAAAATCAGTGCAGATCCTCAGGCAGTGCTCCAAAAGGCCGAAGATCATTCATCCTGCCTTCCTTGTCCTGTGAGCAGAATTTGTGGTGAGCTGTGGCAGCCTGGGAAAATAGGCAAAATGCTCTTCCTACCATTTTAATGTTATTATTCTTATGTTTTGTTGTTGTTGTTGCTGCTGTTGTTCTGTTTTGTTTTGTTTTCCTCCACTGTTTTGCTGCAGCTATTTAACTGGACATACAGATGGTGACTGTAGCCATGAAATTAAAAGACGCTTACTCCTTGGAAGGAAAGTTATGACCAACCTAGACAGCATATTCAAAAGCAGAGACGTTACTTTGCCAACAAAGGTTTGTCTAGTCAAGGCTATGGTCTTTCCTGTGGTCATGTATGGATGTGAGAGCTGGACTGTGAAGAAGGCTGAGCGCCGAAGAATTGATGCTTTTGAACTGTGGTATTGGAGAAGACTCTTGAGAGTCCGTTGGACTGCAAGGAGATCCAACCAGTCCATTCTGAAGGAGATCAGCCCTGGGATTTCTTTGGAAGGGATGATGCTAAAGCTGAAACTCCAGTACTTTGGCCACCTCATGCGAAGAGTTGACTCATTGGAGAAGACTCTGATGCTGGGAGGGATTGGTGGCAAGAGGAGAAGGGGACAACAGAGGATGAGATGGATGAATGGCATCCCTGACTCGACGGACGTGTGTCTGAGTGAACTCCGGGAGTTGGTGATGGACAGGGAGGCCTGGCGTGCTGTGATTCATGGGGTTGCAAAGAGTCGGACATGATTGAGCGACTGATCTGATCTGATCTGATCTGATCTGATGAGCTTTTGCAGAGATGTTTTCGTTCAGGGATAGCTATTTATCCCTGTGTTTGTGCGGAGATGAAGTCTGTGGTCTCTCTTCTGTCATCTTGCTGTTGCCCCCTCCCTTCTTGTGTGGACTTTTTCAAAAGTAATTCTAGTGAAATGTGGCACATTTTAATAGCTATTTCGCATTCTTATGCTGGTACTCTCCTGCTCCAGTCTTACTGACATCTGTTTTGTTTCACTGACAAGAGAGTTCAAACCCATGTGGCATTGCAACTAGAATACTGGAGTGGGCTGCCATTCTCTTCCCCAGGGGATCTCCCCGACCCAGGGACTGAACCCAGGTCTTCCAAATTGCAGGCAGATTCTTTACTGCCTGAGCCACCAGGGAAGCCCATATTATGGGGTCGCAAAGAGTCGGACACTACTAAGCGACTGAACTGAACATTAAAAGAATAACTCAAAATATCCATATTAAAAGGTTATGGAGTTGGTTTCTATTTCAGTAAAAGAGTCATATTTTCTACCAAATTCTTATTATATACATTCAAATAAAACTTAACTACTTTAATGAAAAAAACAAAAGTTTGCACTCTATATCTTGGGGAACAAGGAACAAATCTGAATTTTAAACTAAAAAAATCAGTTAATCTTTTCAGTATTCCTAAATATCCATATGTTTTTAAGATGTTTGAGTTTTGTAACCATAAGCTTTATGTCATGTAATATAATTACTAGGTATTAGTTTCCTTGGACTACTTTGGACCTAAACACTATCTGTGCTAATTCTATTTGGGTTGTTCATTTCCACAATAAAATTTGCTACTGCATAATGTAGAGCCTCAACTTGTGCAAATTTTTAAAAATAAGAAAATTATTCAGCACCTTGGAATCATTAAATTTAAATCTAGAAAAGAGATGGGGAAATTAAAGGTAAAGAAATAGTACTTTTTCCTAACACTCACCACTGATACTCAGTTTTTCAAGTGATTTTATTACATAGGAATGTTTTTCTTTTTCTTTTGAAGTGTTTCAGGAATCATTTAATACACTACCCTTCCTCTCTGAAGGGCTTCCCTAGTAGCGCAACAGTAAAGAATCTACCTGCAATGCAGGAGATGTGGGTTCGATCCTTGGGTCAGGAAGATTCCCTGAAGAAGGAAATGGAAACCCACTCCAGCATTCTTGCCTAGGCAATCCCATACACAGAAGAGCCTGGCTGGCTACAGTCCATGGTGTTGCAAAAGAGTCAGACACAATTTAGCAACTAAACAACTCCTCCTCTCTGAATACATTCAGATACTTTTCATCTCTTTGATGAAAAGAAACTAAATCTAATATTTCTCTGAACTGACAAGGCAGAAGCAGAGTAAACAAATAGATAGCATGAGAGAAACTGGAATGAGATAGACATGACATTGAGGAATGGAACACAGATATTTGCATATACATAGATGTGGGACTTAAATATTTTTAAAGTACTTACTGAATTTCTAAAATATTATTTGACTTCTTCCTCTTTGGTTTTATTTATTATAATATAGTGTATTGCTGTGTACAAAGTACCTTTTGGTTAAACCTTTCTATTTGTATTACTTTTAGCAATTTTAACTGGTTGGTTTCACATATGCTAGATAGTATGTTTGGATACAGGCTCATGAAATCATAGAAATTTATTGACTCTCATTCCATGCTCCATGTCTCTTTGCATGCCTGAGGATATACTACACAACAGATGTATGACCATCTCAAGGACAGATGCTCAGTGAGAAAAACTGTACAACATCCAAGCCCTTCACTGTGTTCTGAGGCACTGCTATAAAACACAGTGTTACGTGAATGGTAAAAGAAATGAACCAGCAGGACTCCATGAGTTGTGACATGTGGCATCAGGAGATGACTGTTTATTACTGTTGTACTGAGTTCCTGACACTGTTTTCTCCCTTGGCTTAATAAATTTGATCTCTTTAAATCCAAGATTTTTCCAACAAGCAAGAGTTAAAAAAAAAAAAATAAAAACATTGCCAGATACTTTCATTGTGAGAAAATGCTGAGTGCTTTCAAGTGATCTTCTCCTTATGGGAAAACTGACCTGGGGAAAACTTTTCTAAATTACGTCATGTGCAAAAAAAATGAGCTGTCAGGGAAAGATGTTTTGCTTCACTATATCTTGCCCTATTGTGACAGTGGTAGATCTTTTTCATGGCAGTGTTGCCTCCAGCATAGGTTAGACACAGTTATCTTTGCAGAAAATTTCTAATTATGACATTACTTTAGGGATAAAAGAAGTTATTTGATTTGTATTTTACTGAGGTTTATAATTCCTTACCACTATAACAGTATACCAGGCTCAATCCATGGGATTTTCCAGGCAAGAATACGGGAGTAGGTTACCATTTCCTTCTTCGGGATCTTCCCAACTCAATATTCTCTCAAAATTGAAAGAGCATTGATATATCTTCTAGCTATCTTTTCCTCATATATTTCACATATTTTAATAAATTCTTTGCAATCAAAATAGTTTTAAAAAACAAAATAAATAATTCTAGTGAAAGAAAGTGGAGTCTCATAAATTAAGAAAATACAAATCTGAACACAAGAGGAAAATTTTTGCATCCACATCAAACAAAAATAAGCAAACAACTCTAGATCTAAGATACTGAATAGTTCCCACATAGTGACTTAACAGCAGCAGCAGCCTCCAAATATCTCATAAAAGCTTTTGTGTATTTTATATATATACACACACACATATTTGAAGTATAATGCTGAAAAGTTTTGAAACTCCTGTATATCTAATTTTTTTTTCAAAGTACTATATAAGACATGAAATCAATTGAATTGTTTCCATTTTATCATTAATACTAATATTAATGGTTGGAAGGAAAGTTAGACCAACCTAGACGGCATATTCAAAAGCAGAGACATTACTTTACCAACAAAGGTTTGTCTAGTCAAGGCTATGGTTTTTCCAGTGGTCATGTATGGATGTGAGAGCTGGACTGTGAAGAAGGCTGAGCACCGAAGAATTGATGCTTTTGAACTGTGGTGTTGGAGAAGACTCTTGAGAGTCCCTTGGACTGCAAGGAGAGCCAACCAGTCCATTCTGAAGGAGATCAGCCCTGGGATTTCTTTGGAAGGAATGATGCTAAAGCTGAAACTCCAGTACTTTGGCCACCTCATGCGAAGAGTTGACTCATTGGAAAAGACTCTGATGCTGGGAGGGATTGGTGGCAAGAGGAGAAGGGGACGACAGAGGATGAGATGGCTGGATGACATCACTGACTCGATGGACGTGAGTCTCAGTGAACTCTGGGAGTTGGTGATGGACAGCTAGAAACATATGGATAGAAACAGCTAGAAACATATGGATATCATTAAGGAAAATATGTATATTTAACTAATATGTTAAATAAATACTACATAATAATTTACATTTATTGATCAATATTTATACCTCAACTATAACTTCTAAACTATATCCAAGTAAAATAATGTGAACTCAGAGCCCCAATGCCACCAACTCATCAACTAACAACAAAATATATAAAATCAAAGTAGTTTTTGACAGAAAAATATACCATCAACTACAACATCTTCCTCAGACAATATTTTTATTTTATAAGATAGGAAATAAAGCAAAATACCTATTCATCATATCTTCTTATATATATGACATATAAGATGTCACTTTCTGATATACATATGATAGATCTGTCAGGTCAGAAAGTGTGCTTAGTCATGTCTGACTCTTAGGGACCCCATGAACTTGTAGCCTACCAGGCTCTTCTGTCCATGGAATTTTCCAGGTGAGAACACTAGAGTAGGTTGCCATTTCCGACTCCATCTTATATATAGACAGATTGATAGATATAGATATATTGTATATTTTATCAATCACATATTTGCAAGAGATAAAAGAATTATTGGTTACAGCACTTAACTAAAGCTTAACTCATACATACTTTCTTAATAAAATCTCAGATGCTGAAATTGTGCTATATTCAACTAGATAGAAACATATCAAACACAGAAACCCTCTAGCTTCATCCAACAGTTGGTTACTGTTAGATTTAACAAGGAAAATCTGCAGTGTGACAAGATCTGAGATCATCTTACATAATTTGTTTTTGTTGAATTAAGTAAAGAAATATATAATTTTATTTTTTATTGCATGACAAATCTAGTGCCCAGTGATTCAACATTTAACCACTAGGATACTTAAAAAGTTGCAATTACAGTTGTGTAACTCTCACACAGAAGAAAACCAATTCAACGAAAATCTAGATTACAACATTTCTATTTCTTAAAATATTTTTTCTATTTCCACAAATCTTTAATCAAAAGAATTAATAAAACTCATAGTGTACAAAAAAATCCTTTGAGATTTGTTGCTGTTGTTTTGTGTTTAACAAGTATTTCTTGTATCTGTCATACCCTGGTGGCTCAAACGGTAAAGAATTTGCAATGTGGGAGATCTGAGTTCGATTTCTGGGTTGGGAAGATCCCCTGGAGAAAGGAATGGCTAACCACTGCAGTAGAATTGCCTAGAGAATTCCAAGGACACAGTAGCCTAGAGGGCTATAGTCCATGGGGTCACAAAGAGTCAGACACCACTGAGTCACTTTCACTTTCACTTTAGCACAGTAGTGATTTTAGTGTTAAATAATCTGGGATTCAATCTTATCTCCATGTATTAGAAAGAAAGTAACTTACTTAGGCAAAGGCTAAGTTTATCTATATGTAAAATGAGTATAATGATATTGCCATACCTGTTTTAGGATTTCTATAAAAATCAAATAACTGCAACTTTGAAGTACTACGTGAAATATGTTATTATTTTATTATCACATCCACTAAGAATGTAATAAAGGTTTATGTTATTAACAATTCTGGTACTTGTACACTTCAAGTGCTAATTTATTTCTGTAATTTTCAGTTCCTGGTGGCATATATCACTGAAAGTATTTTCCTAATATTGTAATTATATTAGTAAAACTGCCCCTCAAAATTACAGTGTAACACTTTTAAGTAAATATTTTAACTGAGCATGATAAATGAGTAATCACAGTACTTTAATCATTTATAAATCTTCTTTTTCCATGTTATCACTCACACATTTAGGGGACTGCTTAAACTTTGATTTCATGATGCAACAATAACTGAATATAATAAATTAAAAGGAATCTAAAGTTAAATGCATAGCCACAAAAGTTTACAGAACCCTAAGAGAAAGGTTACAAAAACCTAAGAGAAAGAAGTTAAAAGCAACCAAAGAGAAAAGACAAATTACTAGGAAAGAATTATGAAAAATAAAGTTACTCTGATTGGTTTCATTAAAAAAAAAACAAAACATAGAAGTCAGAAAAATGCAATAATACATTCAAAGTGCTGAAAAGTTAAGTTTTGATAATTAATATATGCTCAGAAAAATAACCAATCAAGATAAGGATAAAATTAAGGTCCTTCTCAGGGAAACAGAATTTGAGAGAACTTACCATTAACATACAGAACTACTGAAGAACTGCCACGCAACTACTGAATATACTCAGGAATAACCAGTCAGAAAAGGGACTGTACTAAAAAAAGAAAATTAAAAATTCATGTCACTCATTAATATAAATGTAAAAATTCAAAATAATTAAAATTTCATACTATTTTTTTAAAAAATGCTAATTAAAAAGTGACTAAATTGTCTCCATCCTAAGAATACAAGGTTGGCTTCATAGAAATTCTAGATATAATCCTTGTTATTTTGCCAGATTTAAGAATGTAAACATGATCATCCCCCTAAATATAGTTGACTTCAATAAAATTACATACTCATTCATGATAACAACTCAGTAAACTAATATAGAAAATAATAAGCATGATTAACCTCCAATGCTGCTGCTGCTGCTAAGTCACTTCAGTCGTGTCCGACTCTGCGTGACCCCATAGACGTCAGCCCACCAGGCTCTCCTGCCCCTGGGATTCTCCAGGCAAGAAAACTGGAGTGGGTTGCCATTTCCTTCTCCAAAATACTATTCAAATTAAGGAACATAAGAAGCCATATGTTTAAACTGGAAATAAAAAAAGATGTCTATACTTACCATATCTATTGAACATTGTCACTTGCCAAAAAAATGAAGGGATTAAACTCCATAGCAGATAGAAACTCAAATCTACAAAAAAAAATAAAATAAAATTATAAAAATGACAATCTTATGGATAAATAAGATATATTTTTCCTTCTCTCTTTTTAATTTTTTTTGAAAAGAAAAAATGATCCATGGTAGCAAATTTATAATGCTTTACTACTGAATTTTTTATACAGATAAACCTAATACATATTATGTCACAAAGGATGAGGTTATAGTAAATGAAATTAAACCATTAACAAGCATTTTACACTGTACACAAAGTAGGCCATTATTGCTCATTGGCAACCTCCTGGAGTTCCCTGGGTATAATCTGACCCCCATGTGCAGAGGCCTGGGGTAGATTGAAAAAAGAAGCACATTACTCCAAATGGTAGGTGGCAGGTTTAATAAGCAAGGGAATTTACATACAAGGCCTGTCTTAGGAAGCCTGGGACAACAAAATGAGTAGATCTCCACACCTGCTTGCCAGAATTTTTAAAGTTTATACAGAGGCCTTAACTGAGTTTAGTCACATATACTACCCAGACGGTCTCAATCCACATTATTATCTCAAAGCTGTGTCCTCAGGAAACTTCTCAAATGGGGAAGGCAGACAAAACATACATTGCAAGGACAGGGAAGGAAATGGGAGTCTTCCTATTGCCCAAGTCCAGCTTACAGGTCAACTAGCACTTCTCTCTGGAGAAGGCAATGGCAAGCCACTCCGGTACTCTTGCCTAGAAAATCCCATGGATGGAGGAGCCTGGTGCGCTGCAATCCATGGGGTCGCTACAAGTCGGACGTGACTGAGCGACTTCACTTTCACTTTTCACTTTCACACAGTGGAGAAGGCAATGGCAACCCACTCCAGTGTTCTTGCCTGGAGAATCCCAGGGACAGCAGAGCCTGGTGGGCTGCCGTCTATGGGGTAGCACAGAGTCGGACACGACTGAAGCGACTTAGCAGCAGCAGCAGCAGTTCTCTCAATGACCTTCACCAACAATTATAAAGACAAATTGGAACTGTGATCATTTACAGACATGTTTTATAATTATTAGAGAAAAAATTTAAATATAAAGAGTTATAGCTAAAACAAAATGGAATATTAAAAAATACTTAACATGTGAAGATGTGGATCAAAGTAAATAAATTTAGATAGAATAGAGAAAAAATGTAAAATGAGAAAACTATAACCAATCATTTTGGCAATTATATTCAATATAAATGTACTAAGTTCTCCAAATAAAAAGCAGGTTATCAGACTAAATTTAAAAGGCAAGATTCAACTATATGCTATGTGCCTTTCAATATAAAGGAACAAATGATTTGAAAGTAAAAGTTAGGAAAAGATAAAGTATGCCAATAGTAAATGGAAGTCTGGAGTTCTAAAGTTTACTTATAAACACAAGGAAACAAAGACTTTATTCCCAAGGAGTATTGTACAATTAAAAATAAAATTTAATAATTACAAAAAGGCAAAACATATAATTACAGCATGCAAACAAAATAATATAATTAATCACTTCTAGGCACATGTACATGTAGTAAAAGTACAAATAGTTTTGACTGGTCATAGCATTAACAATACTATTCATCTCCAGGGGGAACAGAAATAAGGGTTCTTGAAGGATGGGAGCCACTCTATTTGTAATGACTATTTTACAGATTGGATGTGAGTGTAAAGAAGACTTGAGTGACAAAGAATTGATGCTTTTGAGTTGTGGTGCTAGAGAAGGCTTTTGAGTTGTGGTGCTAGAGAAGGCTTTTGAGAGTCCCTTGGACTGCAAAAACAAACCAGTCAATCCTAAAGGAAATCAACCCTGAATATTCATTGAAAGGACTGCAGGGCTAAAGCTCCTATACCTTGGCTACCTGATGCAAAAAGCTGACACAATAGAAAAAACCTCAATGCTGGGAGAGATTGAAGGTTAAAGGAGAAAGGGGCAGCAGAGGATGAGATGGTTAGACAGCATTACTGACTTAATGGACATGAATTTGAATGGACTTGAACAACTCTGGGGGATAGTGGAGGATAGAGGAGGCTGAGGTGCTGCAGTCCTTGGAATTGCAGAGTTGGACACAACTTAGCAACTGAATGACAATAAAGACATTTTACAGACCAGAGAAGATTTGAGGCTAACAGAACTTGATGTTTTATCTTGACTAAATCTCAAAAACTATGTTGAATTAAAAGAAACAAGTAAATTTTTAAAAGATGCATAAATATGATATAATTGATGGGAAATCATAAAACTCGCAAAACTTATATATATATATATACACACACAAAAGAATGAAATATATATGAAATATGTATGTTTACAAAAAGTATGGAACATATATAAGATAAGAAATACCAAATCCAAATAGCCTTTCTCTCTGGAAAGGACAAACTAAATAAAATAAAATAAAAAATACCTCAAAACAATAATAATAATATTTTTTCCTTAAAAGTGATCTTTATAAAAGGAAGCAAACGCTGTACACTAGTCAGATGTCACCAGCCTAGATGAAGATGCATGTATATTCATTATACATTTTTTATATTTTTCCATTTGTTTGAAGTATATATGTATGTGTGTGCATGTGTGTGTGTTTTACATTAGAAAGAAGAGTGAAAACTGAGTTTCACATGTTAGCTCTGTGAGGTGTTCATCAGGAATAATATAAGCTAAAAGAACCATTATTTTGTAGCTTCTGCAAGGCTCTGCATGTGTTTTACCAGCCTCATAATCAAACAAAGCATCATTAACAGTTAGAATAAAATATAAAATCTACTCTTTCAAAGTCCACCATTGCTCTAGATAAAGGTTCAGATCACCTAGACACATGTTTATGTTCTACATTTTTAACCATCAAAACCATTACTCTATCTAATGCAGTTATTAACTTTAAAGCAATTATCACCTACAGGAAAGCACAGGAGTAACTTCTCCAGCAAATAAACAATGCTATCCAGTTGTTTTCAAAGCAAAAATAGTTTGTTGATCAGTCCATACCTGCTAGTTGTTATCCTGATCAGATCAGATCAGTCGCTCAGTCGTGTCCGACTCTTTGCGACCCCATGAACCGCAGCATGCCAGGCCTCCCTGTCCATCACCAGCTCCCGGAGGTCACCCAGACTCACACCCATCAAGTCAGTGATGCCATCCAGCCATCCCATCCTCTGTCGTCCCCTTCTCCTCCTGCCCTCAATCCCTCCCAGCATCAGAGTCTTCTCCAATGAGTCAACTCTTCGCATGAGGTGGCCAAAATACTGGAGTTTCAGCTTTAGCATCATTCCTTCCAAAGAAATCCCAGGGCTGATCTCCTTCAGAATGGACTGGTTGGATCTCCTTGCAGTCCAAGGGACTCTCAAGAGTCTTCTCCAACACCACAGTTCAAAAGCATCAATTCTTCAGCGCTCAGCCTTCTTCACAGTCCAGCTCTCACATCCATACATGACCACAGGAAAGACCATAGCCTTGACTAGGCGAAACTTTGTTGGCAAAGTAATGTCTCTGCTTTTCAATATGCTATCTAGGTTGGTCATAACTTTCCTTCCAAGGAGTAAGCGTCTTTTAATTTCATGGCTGCAGTCACCATCTGCAGTGATTTTGGAGCCCAGAAAAATAAAGTCTGACACTGTTTCTCCATCTATTTCCCATGAAGTGATGGCACTGGATGCCATGATCTTCGTTTTCTGAATGTTGAGCTTTAAGCCAACCTTTTCACTCTCCACTTTCACTTTCATCAAGAGGCTTTTTAGCCCCTCTTCACTTTCTGCCATAAGAGTGGTGTCATCTGCATATCTGAGGTTATTGATATTTCTCCTGGCAATCTTGATTCCAACTTGTGTTTCTTCCAGTCCAGCATTTCTCATGATGTACTCTGCATATAAGTTAAATAAACATGGTGACAATATGCAGCCTTGACGTACTCCTTTTCCTATTGAAATAATCATATTACAGGAAAGTGTCATAATTGGATTAGATGAAAATCAAATGTGCTTCAAATCAAGGAAGACTCTGACCATAATATCATTAAACTCCTCTACTTTTTGTACACAAAGTATTTTTGTCAACATGTATTTTATTTTCATCTTGCTGTTTTACTATGTAAATATAAACGTTGTTCCATATAAATGATGTTCCAATCTGTGAGCAGTCACTATGATAGATGTGATATTTATATCTTTTCTCAATTCCATTATCATTTCTTTTTTGTTAAAAAAAATTAAAAGAGAGAGTGGGATCACATACACCTGCAGTATAATTTAGTTATTTTATGATCTGTATCTTAAAATGGGTAGTGAGTTCAAAAGTGAATACATAGGTAAAAACTCAAGACTGGACTAGTTGAATTCGTAAAGCAAAATATGTAAATATAGGGATGTTTTATCTCTTTATGTGGTGAAATATAATATTGCCAGGAAGTGTTTTCTGATTAAATATTTTACTAATATTCATTACTCAGATAATACATAAAAATATAAAATAAATTTAAAACTAACAATACAGGAAATGATGAGTATCAACTATCAGCTGTAATTATGAACTTACTATGTACACTTCTAGGTCATTTTATACAGACATGTGTGAATGTGTGCAGAAAATTTCCTTTCCTCTCTTCTCCCCGCTCCTTCCCTTCCTCTCATTTCCTCCCTCAACTTATCCATAAGTGATACATATTTTGGAAATCAGCTTGCAGTTTACAATTTTCACTACACAGAATAGTTTGAGGATATATAACTGTTAATACTACCATGTTTTAGCAGTTTCTTTATTGACTGTCTTGGTTATTCTTATGTTACAACATATCAATTTTTTTTTAAAATACTTTGCTGTACATGGCACCTTGGAGTGCCATAGAAAGTGTTTCTCCAGAGTAAATATGAGCGACATTACCAGGACTTGAAGTATATGAGTAACAAATTTGAGGCCTAGTTATCCTCTAAAGTGACTAAAATAAATGCTACCCCTACCTACAAACATTGTACATTCTAAAATTATAATCTGCTAACCATTTCCTAGTGAGTTGAAATGTCATCTTAATTACATATTAAATCTCTTGAACTATTTTATTGGTTTTAGTACTTGTATAATAAGCTGATTCTCCAATCTTCTAGGTAAATTTGAAGGCAGTTTTTACAATGGGATAGAAGCTGCAGAAACACAAGCTTATTCAACATCTGTTAACTTCAAAATTTTCATACTGGGAAAGCTAGAATAATCACAAAAATATAAAGCTAAAATAATCATAAAAATATAAAGCTAAAATAATCATAAAAATATAAAAATAATCATATAAATATAAATAATCAAAGGTCAAGATAAATGAGGATCCCTGGATAACGCAATTTTAAGAAGTTTAATGAGTTCTAGGTTCTTTTTTTTTTAAGTACACTATATATATCCAGTGATAGGCTGGTAAAAATTTAACTATCTGAAGTGAAAAGTGTGGGAGGAAGCTCTGATGAGCAGCATTTTCCATTCACACAGTGTATATACTTCCATTATGGCCAATTGCAAACCACCCACATGGCATCACTGAACACAGAATTATGAATAGATATGCAACAGACATAAACAGCCTCAGGAATACAGAGTTATGAATAGATGAACAGAACAATGCAGTATTCCCACATGGAAGATGCAACAGATATAATAACCTCAGGAATACAGAGTTATGAATGGATGAACACTGCAATGCAGTATTTCCATATGGCAGATGCAACAAATATAAACAACCTCAGGGACGTATAGTACAATAATTAAGAAACAGTGAAATTTTAATATGGCTTACTATATATTTATCTTTTAATAGGAGCTGTGTTTAACATAAATTCCCTAAATATTTAACAATCAGCTCTCAGGATCCAGAAAGAGCAGGCTCCAGAACACCATTCATTGTCCACTAACACTGAGGATGCTATGCTATGCTAAAGCTGAAACTCCAATATTTTGGCCACCTCATGCGAAGAGTTGACTCATTGGAGAAGACTCTGATGCTGGGAGGGATTGAGGGCAGGAGGAGAAGGGGACGACAGAGGATGGGATGGCTGGATGGCATCACTGACTCGATGGGTATGAGTCTGGGTGACCTCCGGGAGCTGGTGATGGACAGGGAGGCCTGGCGTGCTGCGGTTCATGGGGTCGCAAAGAGTCCGACACGACTGAGCGACTGATCTGATCTGATCTGATGCTATGCTATGCTAAGTCACTTCAGTCATGTCCGACTCTGTGTGACCCCATAGACAGCAGCCCACCAGGCTCCACCGTCCCTGGGATTCTCCAGGCAAGAACACTGAAGTGGGCTGCCATGTCCTTCTCCAATGCATGAAAGTGAAAAGTGAAAGTGAAGTCACTCAGTCATGTCCAACTCTTAGCGACCCCACGGACTGCAGCCTACCAGGCTCCTCTGTCCTTGGGATTCTCCAGGCAAGAGTACTGGAGTGGAGTGCCATTGCCTTCTCCAACATTGAGGATACTGGATGTAAAATCTCTCTGAGCCACAATCTATGGTTCTAGAGAGCATGGAGAACAAGAGTGATGTCAAAAAAGCAAGTGAGAAAAGTTTTAATTAATAATTACATTCAAATAAAATGCATACCTAAATCATGTAATCTACATGAACTTTGAATTTATTTTCAGGACAGAAGAAACATGAAAAATAGAATAGGTGAGTTTCATTCTCAATATATTATTTTACAGCCTGATCACATCTTTTTCCTAAGTTCCGCTTCCAGTTGGATGTTGGTGAAAGGATTTGGAAAACTACTGTATCTTTCAGTTACATTCCATTCTGCCTTGATTGCATAGATACTGCCTAATTTGTCTTTCTTTCAGGGGGATTAACATACTTGTCTCTACCATGCTCCATTATTTGTTTTGACTCTGTCTTTGAAGATTTGAATGAGCCCAGATGAACAGTAATTGGTCAACCTCTGAGACCAAGCATTAAAATTTCCAACTCAAGAAGGAATATCCTTGATAAACTTCTGAGTAAAGACAGCATCAGTAATGGAAAAAAGAGTAATAACCTTAATTCTAGTGTGTGCTACCACAAATGCAGGAGTTCACATGATACACGTAACTAATCTTGTTTTTAAAGGGGAAAGCCAAAAGCCATTTTAAATCATCAAATATTGTTGGCCAGCCATGAACTCTGAAGCCAAGCAGAAAACATGGCAAAACTTGACCTAATTTTCTTCAGAAAAGGAACAGGATTTCTAAGGGTTTCTTTTTAATCCTTTAATCACTGTTTCCCTGCACATTTCACTTCTTGGGAGTGGAGGAAGTTGAAACTTCTTTTAACAGGACAATGGAGTCAGGAGGGAAATTTTATACAGAAGCTAATTAAAATTATAAACTTAGGGTAGAAAGCTGGGATTGACTGATTTTACAGATCATAGCCAAACACAACAAGGAAAGCTAAAGTTTTTGTTTTGTTTTGTTTTCCTTTAGTTTAGGAGTAGAAGGTGAAGAACGTTGAAACACAGAGACTTCACGGAGGTAAAAACAAACATATGGAAAAAGTTACTTAAAAAATAAATGCTGAACTATACCAGAAAGTTTAAGAAGCAACTCATTTTATATTCAAAGGGATGAGAAAGGAGAATATAAATGAAGCAAAAAATTAATGAAGATGAGAAAAACAAAATCAAGTCAAACAGGTTTTTTGGATGCTTGCCTAACTCTTATATTAATATTTATGTAAAAGAAAAATGTCTTTGACTTAATGAAAAGAAAAGAAATTACATCTTCAATGACTATAAAGCATCCTAGATGTCATGAAATCCAGTGAACTGAAAATGTTGGAAGTGTGGTGACAACCATAGTGTCTTAAAGATTTGCATGGTTTGCTAGATGAATTAAAAATAAAGACAACTTTGGTTCCTAAATTTTTTTAAGAGCTGATAAGTATTTTAGCTAGTAAACGTTGGTTGTTTTTTTTTTTAAATACTCCCAAGTATTTAAGTGAACCATAGTTTTGATAACAGCATTCTGCTGCAAAGACTTAGCTATAAAATGACTTTTTTAAAAAATGTGTTAATATAACGAACTAAAAGCTTTCATTTTGACCTGAGTACAGTGCAGTAGTATTTTTCACAAAGATTGCTTTTAGTTTTCATGAATGGAATTCTGTACTATTCTTGCCAGTAAATACTACCTGTGTCTCACATTTTGCTTTCCTTGACAGGAAGAAAAGCAGTTGTAAATACTGAGAGGGAAACTGAAAAAAATGAGTCAGTTTTTTATAATCAAATAAATAAGATGTAAGAACCTGGAGAAATCACTTAGTTTACTCTCGTCTAAATTAAAAAAAAAAAAATTTAGGGTTAACAGTTGTAAAAACTTTCCAAGTGACATAAAATATTATATTGGAATTTACATCTTTTGAGATTTCAGCACAAGTAATTGAGTCCTGATTAGGATTAGGATTCAGGATTTAATGATTATTTCTTCTTCTGATTAACTATATTGAGATAAATGTGATTACCATATCATATATTAATATAAATCTTTACACTGAACCTAGTAAACTCAAAGAAAGAAGTTTCTATTATTTTTTCTACATTGAATATCTTGTTCTTTGACTATTTGGCCATACTAATATGGGCTGGCGGAGAAGGCAATGGCACCCCACTCCAGTACTCTTGCCTGGAAAATCCCATGGACGGAGCAGCCTGGTGGGCTACAGTCCATGGGGTCGCTGAGGGTCGGACACAGCTAAGCAACTTCACTTTCACTTTTTACTTTCCTGCATTGGAGAAGGAAATGGCAACCCACTCCAGTGTTCTTGCCTGGAGAATCCCAGGGATGGGGGAGCCTGGTGGGCTGCCGTCTATGAGGTCACACAGAGTCGGACACAACTAAAGTGACTTAGCAGCAGCAGCAATATGGGCTTGAAGAAGCACAACCTGGAATCAAGATTGCTGGGAGAAATATCAATAATCTCAGATATGAAGATGACACCACCCTTATGGCAGAAAGTGAAGAGGAACTCAAAAGCCTCTTGATGAAAGCCAAAGAGGAGAGTGAAAAAGTTGGCTTAAAGCTCAACATTCAGAAAATGAAGATCATGGCATCTGGTCCGATCACTTCATGGAAAATAGATGGGGAAACAGTGGAAACAGTGTCAGACTTTATTTTGGGGGGCTCCAAAATCACTGCAGATGGTGACTGTAGCCATGAAATTAAAAGATGCTTACTTCTTGGAAGAAAAGTTATGACCAACCTAGATAGCATATTGAAAAGCAGAGACATTACTTTGCCAACAAAGTTTCGCCTAGTCAAGGCTATGGTCTTTCCTGTGGTCATGTATGGATGTGAGAGCTGGACTGTGAAGAAGGCTGAGCGCCGAAGAATTGATGCTTTTGAACTGTGGTGTTGGAGAAGACCCTTGAGAATCCCTTGGACTGCAACGAGATCCAACCAGTCCATTCTAAAGGGGATCAGCCCTGGGTGTTCTTTGGAAGGAATGATGCTAAAGCTGAAACTCCAGTACTTTGGCCACCTCATGCAAAGAGTTGACTCATTGGAAAAGACTCTGATGCTAGGAGGGATTGGGGGCAGGAGGAGAAGGGGATGACAGAGGATGAGATGGCTGGATGGCATCACCGACTCGATGGATGTGAGTTTGAGTGAACTCCAGGAGATGGTGATGGACAGGGAGGCCTAGCATACTGTGACTCATGGGGTCACAAAGAGTCAGATACGACTGAGCGTCTGAACTGAATATTAAAAGAAGCTTTTCTGTTTCTCCTTGGTCCTTTCATATGCAATGCCAGAAAATTCATCTGCTACATATGAAAAAAAATCTGATTTTGGTTCTCTGTTATTCTGTTCCACAGGATGATATGGGGATAGTTTGTTTTTCTCCCATAATACAGTAGGCATAAACATTCCAATCCAATTTGGGTTATTCCCACATCCTAACTGATTTTTTAGATTTACATCAATAAAATACACTCTTTATGGTGTATTTTATATAGCTCTATGTCCTTTGACAAATGCATAGAGTTGAGTATCCACTATCATAGTCATAATACAGAACCATCCCCTTAATCCGGAATTCATGATCTTCTACAATCAACATGGGAGTGTTTTTGAACCTCTATACCAGCTCAATCTTGTAGTCTGATTCTAGATATTTTAGTTGTTAAAGAAAATAAATTCTTTTTTTAAAGTTACGTTTGAATCATGCTTTTTATCATTTGAATCTAAAAGGATTTGAAACCCAAGGAGGAACAGTTAATAAAATTAAGATTAATAAAGCCTACCTAAAAAGACTTTTCAGGAAATGAATCTGCCTTTGAGCATTAAAACAATAAAACTTCATTAGCTTCAGGAGGCAAAACTAGGATCAAAATTTGAATGGGATACTCAAGAACAAGTAGAAAAACATGCATCTAGGATTTTGTGGGGAAAAAATAAACTTTCTTTGAAGTTTGGACTAAAGTTTTATGCCTTCTAAGATTAATGACCTATGATCTTATAATTTTATGAAGGTTTAGTGAAAGAAGTTATAAATGAGGAATTCAAAAAGACAGGAATTAAGAAGTTATACAAAAAGCAAGCATTGAGGTAACTGAATACTATGGGAACATATGGATGATATCAGAATAAAAAGGAGTTGAGAGAAAGAACCAGAAAGGAGGAATATGAGAAGAGCCTGCTAGGTACAGTCCTGATTTTTGTAGTTGCAAGACCTGGACCTCAACCTGTTAATATGTGTTTATATGACCATGAACAAATCACTTAAATACTTTGGTATCCAGACTTAAAAATGAATAAGAATAATACATTTCTATTTATTTCACATATTTGCTTTCAAGACAAACAAGATGACCCATCTGATAGCTTATTTTTGAATTATGAAGGTTTTTCATGAGCATGTCATTATTTTTCCTTTTACTTTTATTGTCTTGCTGCTAAGTCACTTCAGTCGTGTCCGACTCTGTGCAACCCACAAACGGCAGCCCACCAGGCTCCCCCATCCCTGGGATTCTCCAGGCAGGAACACTGGAGTGGGTTGCCATTTCCTCCTCCAATGCATGAAAGTGAAAAGTGAAAGTGAAGCCGTTCAGTCATGTCCGACTCTTAGCAACCCCATGGACGGCAGCCTATGAATCTTCTCCCATGGGATTCTCCAGGCAAGAGTACTGGAGTGGGTTGCCATTGATTGCCTTCTCCCATTATTGTCTTACATGGAATTTAAGAAGTGGAAAGCAGAAATATTATTAAGAGCTTAGATGACTATCAAGATAGAGGACAATGTTTTGGGGTTGTATGTAAAGGATGGTAATTTTCTTTTTGAACTTAAGACTATCGTTACCCTTATTGGTCTTTTCATGCAACCCATGTTTTAATGAAATTATATCATAGTGTTCTGGTCCTCCTTCCAGTATTTGCCCTAAATCCTCACTAGTACCAGGAGTAATAAATGGCATCAACCATCTCAGGAGTTTTATTTACACATGTCTTCCCTGAGACCCTGGGCAGATCTTCATGCAACAACAGTGAACTTGAGCTGGATGGGAATATCCTTAGCGGTGAGAAGACTGTGCTCAGACAACTGACTGCACCCAGAGTTGTGCTCCAATACCAGCTGTCTTGTTCTTGAAGGCAAGGAAAATTTGGACATTTGGAAGAAGAATTCCCAGCTAGGGAGTTTAATTGCCCAAAAAGATGGTATTAAAATCTATTACCCATGGCTGATTCAAGTCAGTGTATGGCAAAAAAAACACACCTCAATATTGTAAAGTAATTAGCCTTCAATTAAAATAAATTACTTAATTAAAAAAAAAAAAACAGAAATATTTATCAAATTAAAAAAAAATCTATTACCAAACCATCTAGGAGGGTGAGTATTCTTTAGCTGGGATCATTTCCTATTCAGTGGCAAAATGAATAGGGCGTTTTGTTTGGATTGCAATCGCATGAAATCCGAATATCAGGAAAATTCATTAAAACTCTAGATCTGAGAATTTATATAGTACTATAGCTAAGCAACAATGACAAAAAAAAATGTTTTTTTGTCTGTCCAGGGTAAGGTAAGTGAAGACAGGACATGTGATTGAAAATATATACATATCCTAAAGATTTATACACAGAACCACTAGCAAAAACACAAAAGAAAACCCAGGCTAGTCTGGAATGTATTTAGAAGAATGAGGGTGTTTAAAAGGCAACTATTCAAAGGGCCTAAAAATGAAATTTTTGACCATGATTGTGACATTAGGGTAAGACACATACAGTTTTTGATGGTGAAAATATAGAAGAAATCTACCACTTATTGACATAGAAAGCTCAAAAGGTAGGACACTAAAAAATATAACTAAACAAATTTAAAAGATAAGTCAAGCACTCAAATGCAGTCATCTCACACCATTCTACTCTATGTTCCCAATACCCTTTCCACAAACAACACACATGCCCACAAATGCAGCTAGAGGTCCAGCGATCATTAACTACACTGCCTGAAAAACAGCAATGTAATGGAGACATGCAGCAGAGGACATTGGAAAATAAGTTTTAGCATTGGAGGTTATGCTGTACATTCATTTGCAATCATAATACATCCAAGTGATTGTACTGAATTTGCTCAGATTTTACTTACTTTTAAAATAAGTTTTAGCATTGGAGGTTATGCTGTACATTCATTTGCAATCATAATACATCCAAGTGATTGTACTGAATTTGCTCAGATTTTACTTAAAAGGGTAATATCAGTTGCTGCTTATTGAAACTTAACTTGGTAGGCCAAGCCGGTCTTGAGACCAAAGAACAGCCATATCCAATCCCTGTAGATCTTTAGAAGGAACTGGAGAACAGGCTCTTCCTTTCTGGTTTCCCCAGAGAACAGAAACCATCAAAATGGTTTCACAAAATGGCTAGAACTTAAAATGTCTCAATATTAACTACTGTTTTTTTTTTTTTTTTTTTTTTTAACTTTGAGGATCATTCTGGGGTATTTAACAAATGTGCTCATGATCTAATTCCTGCTAGCCAATTTGCTGGCATTTGTTGCCAATGTTTCACCAGAGAAACCAAAGGAAAAGCTCTGGCTGCTGCCAGCATCAACCACAAGTGCTGAGGGACTTGGGACCAAAGCTGAAAGTTTCTATGAGAATAGTGGGAGATCACAGTCAGCATAACCTGCTTTACTCCATGTACTTAAATTCATCTTTTAGATTTTACTTTGACTTCCTTTCTTACTAGGATTCTAAATGTAGACCCCAGCCTAGTGTCTAGCCCTTGCCATTCTTCCAATTCAGCATGTTAAGTCTCTCTTTTCAACTTAAATCCATTGTACCTGATACGTTATTCTGATACAGTTAGCTTGTCATCATCATCATCATAGTCACTGTTACTGTTGTGTTGCTGAGTGACTCTTCAAAACTAACTTCCTGCCACTTTGTCAGTTGCCAGATAAGGCCAAAGCATGAAATCTTTTTCAAGAGGCTCCTCCCCCTGGTAGAAATAACTTTCTTTGGAGCTTGTGTTCTCAGTTCAGTTCAGTTCAGTTGCTCAGTCATGTCCAACTCTTTGTGACTCCATGAACCACAGCATGCCAGGCCTCCCTGTTCATCACCAACTCCCGGAGTTTACCCAAACTCATATCCATTGACTCGTTGATGCCATCTAACTATCTCATGCTCTGTCATCCCCTTCTTTGCCTGCCTTCAATCTTTCCCAACATCAAGGTCTTTTCAAATGAGTCAGCTCTTCACATGAGGTGGCCAAATTATTGGAGTTTCAGATTCAACATCAGTCCTTCAAATGAATATCCAGGACTGATCTCCTTTAGGATGGACTGGTTGGATCTCCTTGCAGTCCAAAGGACTCTCAAGAGTCTTCTCCAACACCACAGTTCAAAAGCATCAATTCTTTGGTGCTCAGCTTTCTTTATAGTCCAATTTTCACATCCATACATAGCCTTGACTAGATTAACCTTTGTTGACAAAGTAATGTCTCTGCTTTTTAATATGCTGTCTAGATTGGTCATAACTTTTCTTCCAAGGAGTAAGCATCTTTTAATTTCATGGCTGCAATCAACATCTGCAGTGATTTTGGAACCCCAAAAAATAAAGTCAGCCACTGTTTCCACTGTTTCCCATTTATTTCCCATGAAGTGATGGAACCAGATGCCTGATCTTAGTTTTCTGAATGTTGAACTTTAAGCCAACTTTCTCACTCTCCTCTTTCAATTTCATCAAGAGGCTCTTTAGATCTTCTTCACTTTCTGCCATAAGGGTGGTGTCATCTGCATATCTGAGGTTAGTGATATTTCTCCCAGCAATCTTGATTCCAGCTTGTGCTTCCTCTAGCCCAGCATTTCTCATGATGGACTCTGCACAAAAGTTAAATATGCAGGGTAACAACATCCAGCCTTGATGTACTCCTTTTCCTATTTGGAACCAGTCTGTTGTTCCATGTCCAGTTCTAACTGTTGCTTCCTGACCTGCATATAGGTTTCTCAACAGGCAGGTCAGGTGGTCTGGTATTCCCATCTCTTTCAGAATTTTCCACAGTTTATTGTGATCCACACAGTCAAAGACTTTGGCACTGTCTTCTCAGTTCACCAAATAAACCCAGATGTGCCTGAGGCCCAGAAATGGGCTGAAAGTTTGGTTGTAAGGTGACCCGACTATGCTTGTGTTTTTTATGTTTTGGAGCAAATGATTGGACTCAATTTCTATGAAGGTTAATCTTTACACACCCATTCCTCACTAAAAATACCCTCTTGGCTACTCACTGCTTGCATTAACATTTAATAAAGTGCATTTCTTGGAATTTATGTCAATGAAAGTTATGACCAACCTAGATAGCATATTCAAAAGCAGAGACATTACTTTACCAACAAAGGTTCGCCTAGTCAAGGCTATGGTTTTTCCTGTGGTCATGTATGGATGTGAGAGCTGGACTGTGAGGAAGGCTGAACGCCAAAGAATTGATGCTTTTGAACTGTGGTGTTGGAGAAGACTCTTGAGAGTCCCTTGGACTGCAAGAAGATCCAACCAGTCCATTCTGAAGGAGATCAATCCTGGAATTTCTTTAGAAGGAATGATGCTAAAGCTGAAACTCCAGTATTTTGGCCACCTCATGCGAAGAGTTGACTCATTGGAGAAGACTCTGATGCTGGGAGGGATTGAGGGCAGGAGGAGAAGGGGACGACAGAGGATGAGATGGCTGGATGGCATTACTGACTCGATGGATGCGAGTCTGAGTGACCTCCGGGAGCTGGTGATGGACAGGGAGGCCTGGCGTGCTGCGGTTCATGGGGTCGCAAAGAGTCGGACACGACTGAGCGACTGATCTGATCTGATCTGATCTGATGTCAATGATGGGTGATATGAGATAAAGTCAGATAAGATGGAGAAGGGCTATTTTCTATATGTTAGTCACTCAGTCGTGTCCAACTCTTGTACAACCTCAATGAACTGTAGCCCACCAGGCTCCTCTGTTCATGGAATTCTCCAGGCAAGCATACTGGAGTGGGTTGCTATTCCCTTCTCCAGGAGATCTTCCTGACCATGGGATCAAATCTGGGTCTCCTGCACTGCAGGAGGATTCTTCACCATTGAGCCACTAGGAGAGCCCATTTTCTATATCTCCCTGCCAGAATATTCAAATTAGCTTATTAAGATCTTTGCTCCTTTAGAGAATTTTTAATTTTTTTACAAAACCAATCAACTTTTATCCTCCTTAATGACTCTCTCTGACAACCTCTTGACCAAATTATTCTCATATGCATATGCTCTAGTTTTGACTTTATACATTCTCTTATCATTACACATACTACCATGTACGATTCTTTTAACTTTCAGATTCTTTTTTAGATTTCTGAAACAGTTTCAGATTTATAAGATTGTATAAGTAATACGAAGTATTCCCATTTATTCTTCAGTAAACTTCTTTAAAAGCTAATATATTATATATCATAGGAAAGTATCAGCAAAATAACAGTGATAGATCTACAATATTAAACATTGTATAGAAATCACTTCTCCCATTAAAGAAAATTTATGACCCAAGACCCAACTGAGGATTTCACATTGCATCTAGATGTCAAATCTCCTTAGTTTTTGATAATCAGTTACAGTATTTCTTTTCTTGCTTAGGTTTCAAGGCCTTGACACTTTTGAAAAAAATGGCCAGTTATTTTATGGCCTAGCCCTCACTGCAAGTATGTTTCCCCATGATTAAATTCAGGTTTTACATTTTGATAAGAATTCCACATAAGGGATGCTATTCTCTTCTCGTTGCATCAAATCAGGAGACAGGTGATGGCAGTGAGTCTCTTACTAGTTGACTGAGATGATGTCTATTAGATTTTTTGCAAAAAGTAAATTAATTAAATTTTCCTGCATAATTCATAATCTTTTAGACATCTAATTTGAGAACATTCAATAATCCTACACCCCATATTTTTTTCCAACTGTAACACATTCATTGATGCAGCAATTACCACTGTGGTGCTTACCATATTTGTTGTTGTTCATTCACTCAGTCATGTTCGACTCTTTGTGACCCCATGGACTGTAGCACGCCAGGCTTCCCTGTCCTTCACCATCTCCCAGAGCTTGCTCAAACTCATGTCCATTGAATCAGTGATTCCATCCAAGCATTTATCCTCTGTTGCCCCTTTCTCCTCCAGCCTTCAATCTTTCCCAGCATCAGGGTCTTTTCTAGTGAGTCAGCACTTTACATCAGGTGGCCAAAGTGGTTTGCCACATAGTGATTTTATTTTCCATCTTTCCTTCTCCTTTTATTATTTGGAATTTTACTCTGAGAGTACTCCTATTTAATTTATTTCTTCAATACCTATAACTTAAAGAACACACAGATTTTTGTTTGCTTTTATGAATAACATTCAAAGTTACAATTATTTATTTTGTGGCTCTAATTATACTATATTTGGTTACTGGGAGCTCCTTCAAGTTGGTTTTGTGTCCTTTCCACATGCAGGCTTACTTCAAACTTTCCTTGACCCAGAGACATGGATCACTTCTGCGAGTTAGCCTCATGTCTTTGGTTAGAGAATGGTATTCAGAAATCAAGCTGTGGAAGCCAGCTGAGCTCATTGCTCCTAGGGTTTTATTGCTTCTCAGTGAGCAAACTAAGAAACAATACGTATATATGTAGACACATATGTCTGTATGCATCTAATTCCAATCAAACACAAGATAGTTTAGTTTAGTATTACTTCTTTCCATATTTGTAACACTTTTCTCTGAAAATGAGAAACCTTTAGTTTTCATTATCCACAATGTTTACAAAGTAGCTTCAAAATTGCTAACCCATAACTTTGCAAAAAAAATTACTATACTTATATCCACTCATTTTCCTCTGTGGCTTTGTAATATCAAGTCAAATGCCCTTTTCCAAAATTAATTGGTTAATTTCTTCCCTAATCCCTCAGTATATTTATGTTAATTTTCTATAACACAGTTATGTTTATTAATATTTTTATTCTACTATGGATTCTCCCCATGTCCAGGTTAATTTTAATTATTTATTTATATTTTACATATGTTAAATATCACCAACATACTAAAAGCCAAACTAAGCAAAGAAATTATGCTGTGTCATCCCTTCATTATTCCTTCCACATTATATTTAGTTCTTTATTCCTATTCTTCCTACATGTCTTGATTTACTTTTCATAACCAACTAAGCTCATTAATTTTGGTTTACCCTTCTTGTATTTATTTTTGTTTATATAAGTTAATATCTGTTATTTGTCTCAAAAAACAAGATTTTGATTTAATAAATAGACCTATTGCTTTTCTATTCTCTATCTCATTAATTTTAGCTTTTATCTATCTATACTGTTTCTGTTTTATGCTTTCTTTTGCTTTACATACTTATTATTCTAGTTTTGTTTGGACTCAATTGATATTTTTCTTTTTTACTATCAATAGTTTTGAGAGATAGGGATTTTAAATGTACCTCATAATTCTGACACTTTTTAAAACATTCTTATCTATCAATGTAGGTATTTAAGTACTGTTTGTTTCTTTTTTGGCTGGTAGATAATAATATACATATTCCAATTAATTGCTTCTCTTTTGTCTTGCAAGATCCTAAGTTTTCCCTTTTGCTTCTTCTTCTCTTCAACCCCAGTTTCTAAAGGGTGCCTCCTCCTTCCCTTTTGCCTTTTCTCTTCACCAAAACCTATGCATCCCAAAGGCTATTACTTCCTATAATGTATATTTTTAAGTCTTTCTCTAAAACTTATCTTTGATTCACCAGGACATTTCTAAATATTTTCCTGCTGAGGATGATCTGGTTCCTTCTGGTGATGGTTTCAGATGAAGTTAGGCCGGTCTCTAGTTCCTCTCTTTTCCCTCCATCACAGTTAATCTCAGTCAACCTTTGCTTGGCTTCTGCCACCACCAGTCTGGCAAAAGATCACTCACTAGAATTTGGTTTTCTTTTATTTATAGTTACATTGAAGTTTGGGTATTCTCTGACTCCAAGCTATGTTTGATAGTGAAGTTTTGTGTAATTTTACCTTATATAATGCTATTCTGTATAGTATTATTTGGGAGGAAATACTGAGAGATACATACTTGGGTGCCTCTATTTTCTTCAGATATTTACACATGTATTGCAATCATTTTTGTAGCTGTCACACCATCTATCCTTCATACTCATTAGTTCCTCGAGGGCAGGAACTACTTAAATCATTTTTTATACTGAAAGTGAAAGTGTTAGTTATACAGTCATGCCTGACTCTTTACAACCCCATGGACTATAGTCCAGCAGGCTCCTCTTTCCCTGGAATTTTGCAGGCAAGAATACTGGAGTGGATAGCCATACCCTTCTCCAGGAGATATTCCCAACCTAGGGATCGAACCTGGATCTCCTGCCTTGCAGGCGATTGGCCAAAAAGTTCATTCAGGTTTTTCCATAAGACTGTATGGAAAAACTTGAACAAACATTATGGTCAACCTCATACCAGCAGAATCTAGGCTCTCAAAAATGTTAGTTGAATCAAAGAGAAGATTCAGGAAAGATTCCTGATGATTTGTGTCTTCCCCTGACAATTCTTATCAGTTTGTGATGATCTGTGTGGATATAGGAATCTTTTGTAAAGTATAACACAATTATTGATATTTTAAAAGTACACTTACCTGATGTCACATTAAAACGAAATACATTCCAGTTTTTAATGCTTTGATTTTAGAATAATATATGTGAGCATTTATTATTACTATTACTGCCAGTTTCTTTGCCACATGGGTTGACTCCTACCAGTAGCATGTACTGTGGGCTCTCTATTCAATAGTTTTCTTCTCCTTCTCCTTCTCTGTTGGATCCTGATTTTAATTCTGGTCTTCAACTTTCTCACATTTTATTTGTGGAAATAACGACTGCCTTAGGTTAAAGAAGATCATCTCACTCCTCTTGACTTGAGTGAGACTTGAAAAATACTCCACTGGAAAAATCCCTGTGAAATTCTGTGTTAACAGTAAACATGGCTACAAGGTAAAGCTAATCCTTTTTCTACTCTGCATTAAGAGTATATGCTATGCTAAATCACTTCAGTCGTGTCCGACTCTGTGTGACCCCATAGACAGCAGCCCACCAGGCTTCCCCGTCCCTGGGATTCTCCAGGCAAGAACACTGGAGTGGGTTGCCATTTCCTTCTCCAATGCATGAAAGTGAAAAGAGAAAGTGAAGTCACTCAGTCATGTCCGACTCTTAGCGACCCCATGGACTGCAGCCCACCAGGCTCCTCCATCTGTGGGATTTTCCAGGCAAGAGTACTGGAGTGGGGTGCCATTGCCTTCTCCAACATTAAGAGTATAAAGGCAGGCTATTTGGACCTACAATGGCACCTCACTCCAGTACTCTTGCCTGGAAAATCCCATGGATGGAGGAGCCTGGTGGGCTGCAGTCCATGGGGTTGCTAAGAGTCAGACACGACTGAGCGACTTCACTTTCACTTCTCACTTTGATGCATTGGAGAAGGAAACGGCAACCCACTCCAGTGTTCTTGCCTGGAGAATCCCAGGGACGGGGGAGCCTGGTGGGCTGCCGTCTCTGGGGTTGCACAGAGTCAGACACAGCTGAAGCGACTTAGCAGCAGCAGCAGCATGGTCTTACTGGGCTTCCCTGGTTCCTCAGACAGTAAAGAATCTGCCTGCAGTGCAGGAGACCTGGTTGCCATCCCTGGGTTGAGAAGATCCCCTGGAGAGGGCATAGCAACCCACTCCAGCATTCTTGGCCTGGAGAATCCCGACAGACAGAGGTGCCTGGGGGGCTACAGTCCATGGGGATGCACAGCATAGCACATTATCATACTATAATCATGAGGGAACTAATATCGTAAGATTTGAGTGACAAGAACCTGAGTTTTTGATGCCATCACCGAAAGACTAGCTTTGAGTTTTAACAAATTTATGTCTTCCTTGAAATAAGGAAGACATTTTATTATGTAATAATAAATTCATTGTTATTTAAAATAAGTTGAAAGCTCCCATTAATAATACATTTCATTCACATTGTAATTATATTTTATTTTTCTTATTTTATAATAGTAGAAGGGAAAGCCAGATAATATATTGCAGCTTCTATTGGGTAATCTATTGGGTAGACATTACCAAAAAAATAACAAAACCTAAGGCCCAGATAAATACTGATTTTATAAAGGAATATCATAACAAATAGAAATTTTTTTTAAAATGCAGGGTCTCACCAATAAGCAATTTTAATAGTTCTTAAAATGGTGTACTTATTCTTGAAGAAAAGCAGTTCCTCCCAAAGTTTGACTAATTTTAATAATTAAAATATTTTAATTGTTTTTAGCAACTTCTTTCTTTTCCACAAATGTTATAAATGTATAGCATATTTATTGATAATTTTTTCTGCATGCTAAATTGCTATATTACCAGCAGCATATCTGTTGTTTCTTTACATATTTTCTTTTTCAAGCTTCACTTAAAATAACTGGGTGAATTTATGCAATTCTTTCAAAAGGAATATTTCACAAATTTTTAAAACCCAGTATCTTTAAAAGTCGTCAGAAAATAAATGGAATATTAAATATGTCTCCTTTTTAAAGTTCATCAAATAGAAGCTAAAATTTAATATCTAAATTGTCCTTTAAATGAGTTATTTTATTGCTAATATTTTCAATCCAAGTCCACTAAAAATGAATTTCTTCAATTATTCCAAGGATTTAAGATGTGCCTCCTCATATCCAAAACTAACACAGTACTGTAAATTAACTATAATGCAATTTTGTAATGCACTACATGCAAATTTTATTTTTGTTAGTCTGGCAGTTTGATTAACAAGGAGTAGGGTAGGAGGGAAAGTGGAAGACAAGTGAAAATAGCCCTTCAAGGACAAGGAAGATCTTATCCGTACTCAATGCTGCAGAGAAGCCAAAGGATGAGAGGATTAAGAACTGAATATAAACTTCAGCAAATGCTCCACATTGGTGACTTCAAGAACATTATCTGTGGATTGGGTGGGTGAGCAGAAAGTCCATAAACTCCATGAGAGAATGTGAGTAGTTACTAACTGCAAATACACACTGCCACTTTGTCAAATTTGCTTTTTAGGGAATGAAGAAATGAGACAATAGCCAGAGGGAAATAAGGGAAGAGCATAAAAGAATGTTGTTTTTTTCTTTTTATTAGAAGTCATTATAGTTTCTGTTTGTTTGTCTGTTTTAGGCTGGTTGTAGTAACGAGAGAGAAAAGCAGAAGGAGAGGGAAGAATCCCTTGAATGTGGTCTTTGATTAAACATGGAGGAAAAGATTCAGTGTAAACATACAAATATTGACTTGAAGATGGCAAAGAAGCAGAGTATATGGTCACAGATGATGAAACACTGGTGCGGTAAGAAACTGGAAGAGCTCACCTGATTTCTATCTCTGTAAAATTGGGAATAAATCAGAAGGTTTGGTCAAGGGGAAAAGTTATGGAAAAGGCATCCAGGAAAGAAAAGGTTTAGAGAAATACAGCATGACTGCTAGGGAATAGTAAGGAAACATTTGAGAGTAGCGTTCATGACAGTTGAATACATAATACTTGAAATGCAAAAGTATAAAAAGGTACTGCTGCTGCTGCTAAGTCGCTTCAGTCGTGTCCGACTCTGTGCGACCCCATAGACAGCAGCCCACGAGGCTCCCCCGTCCCTGGGATTCTCCAGGCAAGAACACTGGAGTGGGTTGCCATTTCCTTCTCCAATGCATGAAAGTAAAAAGTGAAAGTGAAGTCGCTCAGCCATGTCCGACTCTTAGCAACCCCATGGACTGCAGCCTACCAGGCTCCTCCATCCATGGGATTTTCCAGGCAAGAGTACTGGAGTGGGATGCCATTGCCTTCTCCGATAAAAAGGTACAGGTAAAGTAAATGAGGCTAAGAATGTTTCAGCATAACCTATAGTGCACACATGGGTATTAATGTATTTTCTTTTTCTGAAGGAATTAGAATATCATTTTTAAAATACATTTTCTTAAACTTTCTTTTTATAATTTGTTTATTGAAGCATAGTCAATTCATAGTGTTATACCAAGCTCTGCTACACAGCAAAATTACTTAGCTATACACATATCAGCATTATTTTTTAAATTATTTTTCATTATGGTTTATCACAGGATATTGACTATAGGTCCCTGTGCTATATTAATAGAACCATCCTATATAAAACGATTTACACTTGCTAATCCATAGCTCCCAGTTCTTCCCTCCGCCACTCCCTAAACATAACATAAAATAAGAAAAATAATTATTCACAAAAGAATAGATTTATTCTTGTGTAGGCTCTTATCATCAATTTAATCCATAAATAAGCCAGTCTTTTTCTATTAGCTACTCAACATGCATAATATATTTGACTTTGCAGATTAATGTTTAATCCCTATCCTTTGTTCTAATCCCATGGATATTCAATTACTACAATTTCAGGCCACAAACTCGTAGGAAAGAAAAAAAAAACTTATTGAGTAAATTTCCATAACTCAACCCAATTTCTTGAGTTCACATTCTAAAAGATCATCAAAACTTAAACATCACTCATTTAGGAAACCCTCTCCTAATGCCCCAGGTTTTCATGTAACTTCTTGAGAGATGACTTAATGTCAAGGTATCATATATCATCTAACCATACTGGCGTGGGGGGTATGAAGGGTAACACCATGCCCACCAGTTCCTGGCTATGAGTCGAGGTTGATGTTTAGTCACCTTTAATTTCTAACCACGGAATTCTTTAGGACTGGAGCACTGAGTCACTTCGTGCCCTGCCAAACTGAGATTGCCAAAGGCCTGGGGCAGCAGAGATTGAGGGAAGAGGAGAGTGGGAAGACAGAAGGGAAGAGGGCAGATGGAAGTAAATGCTCTGCATCTTGCTTTTCCTCTCATTCCATTCTCCTTCCTGAATCCTAGAGAATCTATCTAAACTCAATATTGGAAAGAAATTCTTTTCATGCTTTGTAAAAAATGCTTTGTATGTCTTTTTAAAAATGCATGCATTTTTCCTTGTTATGCCTGAATCCATTGTCTTCTCCTCAGTTGCCTTTAAAAGCTAAAATTTTAATGCTTAAAAAACAGAAAAGAATTGAACCTTTTTTTTTTTTTTTTTTCTGATTTCCACGTGACTAATTCTAACATATCTCTTTTCTCAGGCCTAGGGCAAGAACTGTCAAACTTCTATTCATACCATTATATTGTCACCAAATTTTAAACAGCATGGTGTCCAGCTGTTACAGAAAATAGGGTGAGAAAGGTAGAAGAAAGAAGTATCAAATTTATCTACCTGCCTTATTAATTTCATAATGATGGCACCATATTTGCTAGTCTAGGAGATGAGCGAGTGTGTGTGCGCTCAGTCACTCAGTCGTGTCCAAGTCTTCAATTCTTTGCAACCCCATAGATTGGCTTCCCTCATACATCAGCTGGTAAGAATCCACCTGCAATTCAGGAGACTCTGGCTCAATTCCTGGGTTGGGAAGATCCCCTGGAAAAGGGAAAGGCTACCCACTCCAGTATTCTGGCCTGGAGAATCCCATGAATACAGTTCATGGGATCCCAAAGAGTCAGATATGACTGGGCAACTTTCACTTTCACTTCCATAGACTGTAGCCCATCAGGCTCCTCTGTCCATGGGATTTCCCAGGTAAGAACACTCGAGTGGGTTGCCATTTCCTCCTCCAGGGGATCTCCCTGACCCAGGAATCGAACTCGTGTTTCCTGTGCCTATTTCATTGGGAGGCAGATTCTTTACCACTGTACCACTTGGGAAACCCCAGAGTCAGAATGCTGGAGTACAAGAAGTAATAACACTTGGGAAGACTTGGCTGTGAAAATAGTATGAAGCAAAAAAATGTAGTATATATTTATACTTTCAGCATTTACCACTTCAAGATTATCTTAATTATACTGCTGAAACACCAATAAAAAGAAGTGCTTGTCAAAGAAGCAATGAAAATATATATTCTCTACTTTTTTGAGAACACTTCATTTTATTTTCATATTACATAGTCTTTTATAAAAGAACATTTTTATTTATATATACATATGTGTATATACACAGATGTACATGTATATTTTTAAATATATATGTGTGTGTGTGTGTGAGAGAGAGAGAAAGCCACTGGGTGGCTCAGTGGTCAAGAATCTGTCTGTATTGCGGGAGACACAGGTTCAATTCCTGGGTCAAGAAGAGCCCCTGGAGGAGGAAATGGCAACCCAAACCAGTATTCTTGCCGGGAAAATCCCATGGAGAGAGGAGCGTGGTAGGCTACAGTCCAATGATTCACAAAGAGTGGGACACAACTGAGCACACACACATGATTATATGTATATATATGTGTGTGTGTGTGTGTGTGTGTGTGTGTGCATGCATATAAATGTGTGTATGTATATATATACCCACTATTTATTTATTTATATTGTTTAAATCAACCACCTAACCAAAGTAGTTTTCACAATAAAATCAAGTCATAAAAAAACCTTAGTGCTTTCAGAATTTCAATCCCTGCTTTTAGTTCCAGCACATCTGCAGGAGTAATAACTTTTGTGATTTCTTTGAGTCTTGTGGTTAACCTCATAGCATGGAATGAATTGTCTACAATTCCATCCTTCATTAAACACCCTTTCCAGGAAATGTGTCAATGAAGTCAGAACCTCGCTGGCCATGGATCAACCAGAGCACTGGCCATCCATTCTTTATATTTTCATTATATTCCTTAATTATAGCAAAATGCAGTCATTCATCCCCAAGAATTTTAAACTGTTTATGTTGTGCCCTGACTAAGTTAAAAACACCTATAATGTTCTAATTTAAACAGGGTAAATATATACATGTATCATAGCTAGATGCCATACAACATGGATAAACACAAGTATCTTTGATCTCAAATGAGGCTGAATGATTATATTTAACCATTTTTATCTCAAACTGCATAAATATATTCCTTTGAAAGCATTTTAAATAATATTTTTAAAGTCTTTATCTCCTAACCATACACAGGAAATCTATAATCCCCAAAGAGTGCTTAAATTTGAGAGAAAATGGAGGGACTCACTTCAAAAGTTCTTTTCACAACTTTCACAATTCTACATTTTCACTTCCGAGCACATGCAAATGACCCTTCTGCCATTCCCAATTTTTCCCTTTCACCTCTTACTCCTCATGAGTTTGGTAAAAAGGAGATAGTTTGGGTAAAAGCATTCTCCCCTATTTTTTTTTTTTTTAATCCACGTCTCTACTATTGTGACATCTCTAGGCAAGAATACTGAAGTGGGTTGCCATTTCCTTCTCCAATAATCAACCATAAATTTCCCCAAATTAAAAACATAGTATCCGCTCAACTGAACACTTGGGGAGATTTACCAAAGACCATTGCTTAGACTCTAGTTGAAGACATTCGTTAGGAGTCATTATCTTGAAACAGATAATGCTTGAGATAAACAAATGTATATTCAGTATGTAATTGAAATCACAACAGAATTTGCATCTAAATTGACATAGAAGTCCAAAACTGAACTGAATGCTCTCATAAGTAAAATTTCATGAGGAGTCAAGGACTATACTACCCTTCAAAACCTTTATAATAGTTCATAGACCAATGTAAGGACAAAGAAAAATGTTATAAAAGGTGTTTACATGTCTTTGAATATTTGAAATATTTAAATCTCATTCCAAGAAGAGATTATATAGTTCTTCCTCAAAAATAAGACAAACTTTTCCAGGTACTTTAAAGAATATTAATAAACAACTCTATCCAATATATATAAATTATATTAAAAGGAAACATATTTTCAAGTTTAAATGATCTATTACTTTGAATAAGTCTGTAGATACATGTGCCAGAAATAACTGTTAGGATGCCAAATCACATATCAAAATCAGGTGTTTTATTTTTAACTTAATATCTCCTACTCATCTTTTACTCCCTATATTATTGTGGAATTTATTAGTATGTTTTATAATATTTATGATAATATTCCTGATCATTAAATGAAAGTTTTCTTAACTTGTAATAGTGTCCACAACTGTATTTTGATGTGGAGCTCAATGAAGAAAAATATGGGGGAGTTTTGGAATGGAAAAATAAAAATATCACTTAACAAGATGAACTACCACTCTGCAAGAAGGACTTCTAACAGAAGAAAGCATAATCAAATTGTGTCACAACCTATTCTTATACAGATTTTTACTTTCTGGAATTGATTCTTACCCTTCTAACCAAAAGAATCCTGGGATTTTCTTTTCTTTTTTTTTTCTTTTGGCACCAACAGGAGTCTTGGCTAAACAGTACCATAACTCCCTTCTCCTGTTCCATAAGAATTCTTGTCACTGATATATGAAAGAATCCTTGGATACATTCCTGCTGTTCATATTCTCTTCAGAGTGGGGATTAGGAGTCATCTGCATTGATAACAGATTTATGCATTACATACAACTTTCTTTACTAAGCTTTCTTTTTCTTTATAGATGATGGAAAACTTACATAGTATTCTGGTTAATTATCCTTATGCTCAAGTAAATTCTTTTGCATAACTGCACTTTGTGTTCAAATAATGCCTCCCTTATGATGTTGGAACTGCAGTATATAAATGAGCTTTATCTTAATGCAAATGAATTATAACTAGATTAGGGAGAATAAAATAGACAATTTTTAGGCACGATGGCTAAAATGTTAGGGTTTTCTAAATGTTCTTTTGGATCACCTAATTTCTCCAAGGGTTTAGTACAAAACCAGTAAAGAAGCAACTTCAGAAAGTTTTGGATTAAAAACTCTAAATCAAGACTGGTTTACTGCCTGTGCCAAGTAAATTATAAGTTCTTAGAGAATTGGAAGAGAATTAGAGAATTGGTTCTATATGACCTTGGTGGGGAGCAGGGGATAAGGTCTTTGGAAACAAACCCTTTCTATCATGTCTGTGTATACTACCTATGTGCTATGTTAAATGTCATTCCCTTCTTCCTTCTAGTAGTTGAACATTTTCACCCAAGCATTGGTTTATACTGTGAACCTTGCAAAATCAAGAAGAAAATGGTCATCAAGAGGTTTCATGCCATTAGGATTTCATCAAAGAAGGCAAAATCAGATTTCCTGATAGCCATCCCTGATCCTATGAATAGCCATAGTATTTTCTCTGTCTTCTTAGGACAATCTAAACACATTTAAGTGCTTCACATTTATTTAAGTACATGCATAATCTAGCCAGCTGAATCACAAGCTCTTTGAAGTTAGGAAAATTTATCTTATTCATCTTTCTATCTTACACATCATTTTTTAAACATATTGTACGTGATCAACATAGGTTGAATAGTATTTTAAAATCAAATGGGTTTCATTTTTTCATGTAAGCAAAAATGTCTAATACATTCTGGTAATCAAAAAGTCTAGTGAAAGAAACCAAGAAATCCATCACTACTTAGTGTAAATGCAATTCATAATCCTATACAACTTGAAGAGGAACTTTAAAACGTCATTTTAAGCAATAACTCAAACTTTTATCAGAAACCAACAATGCAGGACAAAATATTTCAAAAGCATACATTTTTCTTCAGTTATCCACATAAATAAGAACACCTATGTCATTTTGACACAGTACACTTTTAAAATTGGCCACAAAATCATGATTTGTCTCCATACAAATAGCTTAAATGTGTTTTCCTCTAAACACACTGCTACAATTTAGTTTCAGCTCTCCCAGAAAAAACATAATAAGAGTGTACTCATTGAATGCAGTGCAAATTAAATCCAGAGAGAAGTTACTACAAAGAACATTTCCACACATGCCCTCCATCCCAGGTTCCTAGAAGGTCCTAGGGCATTCAGTACCAAAAGGAAAGAGGCACATCGACAATTTAATTTAAAATCCTTTGGTAATTTGCAATGGAAACTTACAAGAGCTGGATTTAATCTAAACTGTGTTTCAGCTGCACAATGTAAAACTACAGTTTTCATCTTACATTTCAGGCAAGAATTCTGAATATCAATGAGTTTGGGAATTGGGATTGAACGATAGTAGAAAATACTTTTTGTGTAACCATTTCCGAAATTCCTACTATATTAATAAATTCTCCTTAGCTTTCCTGTGATTCCTTAAAGTGTTTGCCTCAAATTCCAAAAGGTACTTTATTTCCCCCCTCTATATTTATGGAGTTGTCAATCAGATAAAAGTTTTAGAGGGCTGCGGCCTTCAAGAGTACTGTTTTCTTCAAGAATTCTGTACTTAAGATGAACCTCCCCGTCCTTAACATCTTCGCTAAATTTTTTTCATTCCTGAGAGCCTTCGAGGACTTGTACTTTTCAAGAATTTACCCTGATACAGTGAGTTATCCTTGTATTTTATCCTATGCCAGCTCTTATTACCTTACACAATCTCCATTAAACAGCAAAACTATTCTTGGTGAGAACACATAAGAAGCGAACTCTTGTACAAAATCAAATCAACTTCTTGAAGCAAAAGGTTACCTGGTGTTTTCTTTTACTTTAGTGACTATACATTCTAGAATAAACAAAAAGTATCTGTCATCAGTATTTAAAATTCCAGTTATGGCATCATACTCAAAGAGATTCAGATTCAATAAGCTGTAAGGGAGGCCCATGAATTCTTTAATAAAAAGCCCCCTGGATCATCCTGGTTCATGTCAAATATGCACCGGTCATCCTTTGAACCACACGTGGGAAGCACAGCACATGTTTACAAGACAAAAACTCACTCTTCATCATTTCACCACTTGAAAAACACAGGTGTTAATATTTCTAAAAGGCATCCATATCTTAGTTCCTTAAGATCTGTAATAATGTACTATATTGGCTTAAGAAGTTTTGAAGAAATTCAAGAATATTTGAAAAGAAATAGTTCTTTTTAAAATGTGGCATATTAGAAAATATTTAAACAAGACCTAATAATGTTTTACTTTTTCATCAACTACAGCATTTTATAGCAGTAATATCTAAACTGTTATCACAGTTGATCTTTTTGTGTGGCTCCAACGTGGCCATTTCTAAAGATCATACTTGTTTTTTCATCTTGATAGTCCTTAAATGGATTCTATGTAATAACAATATGCTGTTATCTTTTAGTATAATTCTCACAGAAACATTACAGAATGCATTTCAGTCCCCTGAAATGAGTACAGCTATAAAAAATAATTACAGGTATTGACAGTATAAACAAACACTGGTGGAAAAATAGAAAGATTAAGGCTTTCGGTCATATGAGGTGAATCAGCAATTCGGAAACTACTTATCTGTCTGTAAATGGAAAGAGCATGAAACAACAGTAATTGAGCTATAGAAGAGAGACAAGAGGGTCAGGATACAGGGGAAAAGAGGGTCGTGATACAGAGATTCATTTAAAAGAAGCAACACACCAATGAGTAGTAGCATATTTCCAAATACATAATTGAAGAGCATTCTGGATGAAAAACCATAGTCACTTCAACAGTTAGACAAGTGGTTCTAAAATATTTTGTTTTTAGGATTTCATAATACTCTTAAAAATGGTAGAAGACTTTAGAGTGTTTTTTTGTTGTGTTTTGTTTTGTTTTTTAATGTAGAAATAGATCATCAGTTCAGTTCAGTTGCTTAGTTGTGTCTGACACTTTGCGACCCCATGAATTACAGCACACCAGGCCTCCTCCATCACCAACTCCCAGAATTCACTCAAACTCATGTCCATCGAGTTGGTGATGCCATTCAGCCATCCCACACTCTGTCCCCTTCTCCTCCTGCCCCCAATTCCTCCCAGCATCAGAGTCTTCTCCAATGAGTCAACACTTCGCATGATGTAGCCAAAGTATTGGAGTTTCAGCTTTAGCACCAGTCCTTCCAATGAACACCCAGGACTGAGCTCCTTTAGGATGGACTGGTTGGATCTCCTTGCAGTCCAAGGGACTCTCAAGAGTCTTCTCCAACACCACAGTTCAAAAGCATCAATTCTGCAGCGCTCAGCCTGCTTCACAGTCCAACTCTCACATCCATACATGACCACGTAAAAAACCATAGCCTTGAATAGATGGACCTTTGTTGGCAAAGTAAAGTCTCTGCTTTTGATATGCTATCTAGGTTGGTCATAACTTTCCTTCCAAGGAGCAAGTGTCTTTTAATTTAATAGCTGCAATCACCATCTGCAGTGATTTTGGAGCCCCCAAAAATAAAGTCTGACACTGTTTCCACTGTTTCCCCATCTATTTCCCATGAAGTGATGGGACCAGATGCCATGATCTTCATTTTCTGAATGTTGAGCTTTAAGCCAACTTTTTCACTCTCCTCTTTTGCTTTCATCAACAGGCTCCACTTCATTTTTTGCCATAAGGGTGGTGTCATCTGCATATCTGAGGTTATTGATATTTCTCCTAGCAATCTTGATTGCAGCTTGTGTTTTCTCCAGCCCAGTGTTTCTCATGATGTACTCTGCATATAAGTTAAATAAGCAGGGTGACAATAGGCAGCCTTGACGTACTCCTTTTCCTATTTGGAACCAGTCTGTTGTTCCATGTCCAGTTCTAACTGTTGCTTCCTGACCTGCATACAGGTTTCTCAAGAGGCAGGTAAGGTGGTTTGGTATTCCCATCTCTTTCAGAATTTTCCACAGTTTATTGTGATCCACATAGTAAAAGGCTTTGGCATAGTCCATAAAGCAGAAATAGATGTTTTTCTGAAACTCTCTTGCTTTTTCCATGATCCAGCAGATGTTGGCAATTTGATCTCTGGTTCCTCTGCCTTTTCTAAAACCAGCTTGAACATCTGGAAGTTCATGGTTCACATACTGCTGAAGTCTGGCTTGGAGAATTTTGAGCATTACTTAACTAGCGTGTGGGATGAGTGCAATTGTGCAGTAGTTTGAGCATTCTTTGGCATTGCCTTTCTTTTGGATTGGACCTTTACCAGTCCTGTGGTCACTGCTGAGTTTTCCAAATTTGCTGGCATATTGAATGCAGAACTTTCATAGCAACATCTTTCAGGATTTGAAATATCTCAACTGGAATTCCATCACCTCCATTAGTTTTGTTGGTAGTGATGCTTCTTAAGGCCCACTTGACTTCACATTCCAGGATGTCTGGCTCTAGGTGAGTGATCACACCATCGTGATTATCTGGATCATGAAGATCTTTTTTGTACAGTTCTTCTGTGTAGTCTTGCCACTGCTTCTTAATATCTTCTACTTCTGTTATGTCCCTACCGTTTCTGTCCTTTATCGAGCCCATCTTTGCATGAGATGTTCCCTTGGTATCTCTAATTTTGTTTAAGAGATCTCTAGTCTTTCCCATTCTATTATTTTTCTCTGTTTCTTTGCATTTATCACTGAGGAATACTTTCTTATCTCTCCTTGCTATTCTTTGGAACTATGCATTCAGATGTTTATATCTTTCCTTTTCTGCTTTGCTTTTCGCTTCTCTTCTTTTCACAGCTATTTCTAAGGCCTCCTCAGACAGCCATTTTGTTTTTTTGCATTTCTTTTCCATGGGGATGGTCCTGATTCATGTCTCCTGTACAATGTCATGAACCTCCATCCACAGTTCTTCAGGTCTATCAGATCTAGTCCTTTAAATCTATTTCTCACTTCCACTGTATAAACATAAGGGATTTGATTTAGGTCATACCTGAATGATCTAGTGCTTTTCCCTACTTTCTTCAATATAAGTCTGAATTGGGCAATAAGGAGTTCATGGTCTGAGCCACAGTCAGCTCCTGGTCTTGTTTTTTTCCTTATTGTATAGAGCTTCTCCATCTTTGGCTGCAAAGAATATAATAAATCTGATTTCAGTGTTGACCATCTGGTGATGTCCATGTGTAGAGTCTTCTCTTGTGTTTGGAAGAGGGTGTTTGCTATGACCAGTGTGTTCTCTTGGCAAAACTCTATTAGCCTTTGCCCTACTTCATTCCATACTCCAAGGCCAAATTTGCCTGTTACTCCAGGTGCTTCTTGACTTCCTACATTTGCATTCCAGTCCCCTGGTGATGGATAGGGAGGCCTGGCGTGCTGCAGTTCATGGGGTCACAAAGAGTCGGACACGACTGAGCGACTGATCTGATCTGATGATAAAAAGGACATCTTTTTTTGGGTATTAGTTCTAAAAGGTCTTGTAGGTCTTCATAGAACCTTTCAACTTCAGCTTCTTCAGTGTTACTGGTTGGGGCATAGGCTTGGATTAAAACCATTCATGATATTGAATGGTTTGCTTTGGAAATGAACAGAGATCATTTTGTTGTTTTTGAGATTGCATCCAAGTACTGCATTTCAGACTCTTTTGTGGACTATGGTGGCTACTCCATTTCTTCTAGGGATTCATGCCTACAGTAGTAGATATAATGATCATCTGAGTTAAATTCACCCATTCCAGTCCATTTTAGTTCGCTGATTTCTAGAATGTCAACGTTCACTCTTGCCATCTCTTGTTTGACCACTTCCAATTTGCCTTGATTCATGGACCTGACATTCCAGGTTCCTATGCAATATTGCTCTTTACAGCATTGGACCTTGCTTCTATCACCAGTCACATCCACAACTATGTATTCTCTTTGCTTTGGCTCCATCCGTTCATTCTTTCTGGAGTTATTTCTCCACTGATCTCCAGTAGCATATTGGGCACCTACTGACCCGGGGAGTTCCCCTTTCTGTATCCTATCATTTTGCCTTTTCATACTGTTCATGGGGTTCTCAAGACAAGAATACTGAAATGGTTTGCCATTCCCTTCTCCAGGGGACCACATTCTGGCAGACCTCTCCACCATGACCTTCCCGTCTTAAGTGGCCCAATACGGCATGCTTAGTTTCCTTGAGTTAGACAAGGCTGTGGTCCGTGTGATCAGATTGGCTAGTTTTCTGTAATTATGGTTTCAGTGTATCTGCATTGTGATGCCCTCTCGCAATACCTACTGTCTTACTTGGGTTTCTCTTACCTTGGTCATGGGGTATCTCTTCACGGATGCTCCAGCAAAGCACAGCCACTGCTCCTTATCTTGGACGAGGGGTATCTCCTCATGGCTGCCCCTCCTGACCTTGAATGTGGAGTAGCTCCTCTGGGCCCTCCTGCATCCATGCAGCCACCACCACTCCTCTTGGCCGCCACCATGACCCCAGGCATGTGTTAGCTCCTCTCAGCCACCCCCCCCCCCCCGACCTCCGGTGTGTGGTAGCTCCTCTTGGTGGAAAGTAAAACTGATGGACTTTTAAAATATTTATTAGTCTAAGTAAGTAAGTGCTAGTCATTTAGTGTATCCGACTCTTTGTGACCCCATGGGCTGTAGCCCATCAGGATCCTCTATCCATGGTATTCTCCAGATAAGAATACTGGAGTGGCTTGCCATTTCCTTCTCCAGAGGATCTTCCTGACCCAGGGATTGAATCTGGATCTCCTGTATCACAAGCAGATTCTTCACCATCTGAGCCACTAAAGAAGCCTAGTCATTCATTTAAAATTCTCCTCCTCAGGAGGTTGTGTTTAAACCCTATCCCTGGCCCTCAAATACAGGCTGGACCTGGGAATTCTTAGTGAATCACTTTCAAAGAAAAAAAATATATAGAAATGGAAAAACAGCAACGTTAGAATTAAAGTTGATGGGCAGGGTCTTAAACAAGTGATCAAATGTAACATATCGATTAGTTACATCAACTTCCCAATATGATGTAGGTACATCATAATGAGAACAGTACATTATCTCAGTGCTACCCCTCCACAAAATCCATGACCCTGGTCTAACCATGAAGTTTCCTCACAGAAATTCAAATTAAAGAACATTCTGTAATATACTTAAACAGTCTCTTCCAAACTGAGGTCACACACAAAATAAAGACTGAAGAAATTGTCACCAGAATTACAACTTAATGCATTATGGAATACTGGATTGGATCCTGGAGTATAAGAGAACAATAATGAGGAAACTGGCAAAGTCTGAACTATAGTAAGCAGTAATGTACCATAACCAATCGTGATAAAAATTCTCAGTAAACTAAAAATAAGAAGAAAATTTGACAAAGACTATCTATAAAAACAAACAAACAAAGACCTATGGCTAACATCATACTTAATGGTCAGAAATTTGAAGCTTTCCCAGTGAGATTAGGTATAATACAAGGCAAGGATGTCTCCTCTCTCTACTCCTATTCAATTTAGTACTTGAAGTCCTAACTAAAAAGAAGTAAAGTGTATACATATTGGAAAGGAACATATAGAACTGTCCTCATTCACAGATGACACTATCATCTACATGAAAAATCCAAAAGAATCGTTAACAACAACCTTTGGGACTAATAAGTAATTATAGCAAGGTTGCAGGACACAAAATTTATACAAAATTCAATTGCTTTCCTTTATACTGGCAATGAACAAGTGGAATTTAAAATTAGAAACAATATCATATTCAATGGCATCCAAAAAATACAAAATATTTATATAAATTTATGTACAAGATCTAAATAAGAGAAACTGTAATTGTGTAATGAACAAAATCAAAGAACTAAATAAGAAATATTCCAGTTCATAGATTAGAAGACTCAATATTGTCATGGTGTCAGTTTTCCAAAGTCTATAAAATAATGCTATCACAATCAAAATTCAAACAAGTTATTTTATGAATATGAACAAGATTATTTTTAAGTTTTATGTAGAGGGACAAGGCTCAGAATAGCCAACATGCCATTAAAGAAGAATGAAATTAAAAGGACTGACATTAACCAACTTTAAGACTTACTCTAGAGATATAGTAGTCACCGAGTGTGGTATTAGTCAAAGAGGAGACAAATAGGTCAGTGGAAGAGAACAGAAAGACTAGAAATAGACCCAAATAAATATAGCCAACTGATCATTGACAAAAAAGCAAAGACAATACAATGGACCAAAAATAATCTCTTCATTAATGGAGCTGGAACAACTGGACATGCACATGCAAAAAAAAAAAAAAAAAAGAATCTAGGCACAGACCTCATACTCTTCACAATAACAAACTCAATATGAACCACAGAACTATAAGTAAACACAGAACCATAAATTCCAAAGTGTAACATAAAAGAAAATCTAGATGACCTTGGGTACAGTGATGCCTTTATAATACACCACAGACATGATCTATGAAATAAATAACTGATAAGCTGGAGAACATTAAAATGTAAAACTTCTATCTTTGAAAGACAATGTCAAGAGAATTATAAAACAAGACATAACTCTGAGAAAATTTTTGCCAATCATGTATCTTAAGAGGAATTTCTATCCTACCAGACAACCACACACACACACACACACTCAAATTTACAATGAAAAAATGACCACGGACTTTACTAGAAATTTCTCCAAGATGATATACAAATGACCACCAAACATGAAAAGATGCTCAACCTCACAGTCATCACAGAAATTCAGTATGGTACTACAAATAAAAAAACAAAAATCTTAAACAAGTGTTGGTGAGGATACAAAGACACTGAAATCATGTATCTTTTGGTAGGATTTTAGAATAGTGCAATTACTATAAAAACAGTATTGAGGTTCCTCAAAAAATTAAGAAGAGAAGCACCATATGATCCTATAACCCAACTTATTAGTATATCCAAATTAATTGAAAGCAATTAAAAAAAAAAATCCTGCAACCCAAAAGAATCAAAAGCAGAGTCTGGAAGAGATATATGCACATTCATGTTCATAGCAGCAGTGTTCAAAGGGGCCATGAGGTAGAACGAACCCATATGTCAGCTAATGGATCAATGGATAAACCCTGACATACATAAAACAGAAAATTATTCAGCCTAAAAAAGGAAGGAAATCCTGTCACATGTACAACATGATGAAATCTTGAGAAAATTATCCTAAGTGAAATAAGCCAGTAACAATAAGAAAAATACTGTATGATTCCACTTGTATGAAGTATAATTGCAGGCAGACTCTACCATCTGAGGCACCAGGGAAGTTCATCAAGTATCTAAAATAGTTGAATTTGGAGGAATAGAAAGCAGAATGGTGGTTATCAGGCACTGCAAGAAGGGAGAAAAAGAGACTTGTTTAATGTCTATAGGGCTTTAGTTTGGAAAATGAAAAGGTTCTAGAGATCTGTGTCAAAACAACACAAATACACTTAACATTATTGAACTTTACAATGTAAAATAGTTAAGAAGTAGATTTTATGTTTTATACTTTTTACTTATAATGCTATCAAAAAGCAACTAATTTACTATTAAAATTAGTCACTTAAACATAACTGGACTCTAAAATAAGGTCAATGAACATTTCACACTAAAAAACCCCACTAGTCTATCATGCAAGTTTTTAAATTTAGTTATCTAACTGAAATTAAATATACAAAGATAATTATAACTTGGAATTTCTACTCCTGACTAAAGAATATCAGAGACATTCCTTGAATCTATATTGGCAAAATTATTAAGGTTACTGTTCCTTTTTTCCACATAACTATAATACAATTGTAATATCATTGTACTCTTTTGTGTATAGGAACTACAATTCTGAGTTAAAGATCAAAGGCCCCTTGTCCTTAAGAAACGCATGACTAGTACTCCTGAAACTAACCTAACATTGCATGATAACTACATTCTATTGTCAAACAGAAAGAAAGGGAGCATAACACAATACTACAGGAATAAAAAAGATAAAAATAAAAACAGGTCAGGAGCTAAATCTATTTACTAACTCCCAAGTGGAATCAATTTCCTTTTCTTTGCTGTGTTCTAACAGCTGATGCTTGACTCAGCATTACTAAGCAGCATTATGGACATTGCCTACATTAGATGCTCAGAATAATCTATTTGTACAAGCTGTTTTTATTACAAGTAATAATTCTGCTCTTACCTAAGATAGTAAGATGGTTGCTTTGTTTTTATAAAAAAAACTTTGAAGAGGAAAAGCTAACCAGACTTGTATACAGAAAAGGGAATAAATAAACTATAAGTTATACAATTTACGTTATTGTTTGCATAGTAAGAGTTAAGACAAAAGTGATGTGAATTTGGATAGTTACAAATACAGATCCCCAAATGAGTAGAATATTAAGAAAAGAATAGGAATTCACTAAAAAGAATTGGATAAAAATCAATTACATGCAAAGGAAGCAATAAATGAACACACCAACGTAGGGAGAAAATGGCTTAAGAAACTCTTTCATTTTGTTGTGACCAAAAACTAGAGATTGTGCGGCAGAAATGTAAAAGATTACAATGAAAGTATAAAACATATTGTAAACTCTTTTCTTCAAAAAAGTCTGTAGTTTATTTTCCAGCACTGAAATTTCCAAATATTATTCCATAGATGGACCTTTCACTCTACATATGCCCAATGTGAATTTCCAAGAGGTAAATACATAATGGGCTTGTGTAACTCAGTGAAGCTATGAACCATGCTGTGAACAGCCACCCAAGGTGTTTGAGTCACAGTGGAGAGTTCTGACAAAACATGGTCCATTGGAGAAAGGAACAGCAAACCACTCCAATATTCTTGCCACGAGAACACAGTGGACAGTTAGATAAGGTAAAATGATATAACATTGGGAGATGAGCCCCCCAGGTTGGAAGGTGTCTGATATGCTGTTGGCAAAGACTGGAGGGCAATTACTAATAGCTTCAGAAAGAATGAAGAGGATGGGCCAAAGCAGAAACAATGCTCAGTTGTGGGTGTGTCTGGTGGTAAAAGTAAAGTCAGACACTGTAAAGAACACTGCTGCATAGGAACTTGGAATATTAGGCCTATGAATAAAGGTAAACTGGATGAGGTCAAGCAGGAGATGGCAAGAGTGAACACAGATATAGGAATCAGGGAAATAAAATGGATGGAAATGAGCGAATTTAAAAATCACTGCAGATGGTGACTGCAGCCATGAAATTAAAAGATGCTTGCTCCTTGGAAGCAAAGTTATGACTCACCTAGACAGCATATCAAAAAGCAGAGACATTACTTTGCCAATAAAGGTCCATATAGTCAAAGCTATGGTTTTTCTAGTAGTCATGTATGGATGTGAGAGTTGGACTATAAAGAGAGCTGAGTGCCAAAGAATTGATGCTTTTAAACTGTGGTGTTGAAGAAAACTCTTGAGAGTCCTTTGGACAGCAAGGAGATGCAACCAGTCCATCCTAAAGGAAATCAGTCCTGAATATTCATTGGAAGGACTGATGCTAAAGCTAAAACCCCAATACTTTGGCCACCTGTTGCGAAGAACTGACTCATTTGAAAAGACCCTGATGCTGGGAAAGACTGAAGGCAGGAGGAGAAGGGGATGAGAGAGGATGAAATGGTTGGATGACATCACTAACTCAATGGACATGAGTTTAAGTAAACTCCGGGAGTTGGTGATGGACAGGGAAGCCTGGTGTGCTGCAGTCCATGGGGTGGCAAAGAGTCGAACAGGACTGAGCAACTAAACTTGAACTGAACTGAATTCTAATTCAAATAACCATTGTATCTATAACTGTGGGCAAGAATTGTTTAGAAGAGATGGAGGAGTCCTCATAATCAACAAAAGACTCTGAAATGCACTTTTGGGTGCAATCTTAAAAAATGACAGAATGATCTTGGTTCACTTCCAAAGCAAACAATTCATCATCAGAGTAATCCAAGTTTATGCCCCCAACCACTAATGCTAAAGAAGCTGAAGTTGAACAGCTCTATGAAGACCTATAAGACCTTCTAAGACTAACACCAAAAAAGATATCCTTTTAATCAAAGGGGATTGGAATGCAAAAGTAGAAGTCAAGAGATACCTGGACTAACAGGCAAGTTTGGCCTTGGAGTACAAAATGAAGTGGGATAGAGGCTAATAATGTTTTGTCAAGAGAACACACTGGTCATAGCAAACACCCTTTTCCAACAACACAAGAGGCAACTCTTCACATGGACATCAGCAGATGGTAAATACTGAAACCAGATTGATTATATTCTTTGCAGTCAAAGATGGAGAAGGTCTATACAGTCTGCAAAAACAAGACTTGGAGCTGACTGTGGCTCAGATCATGAACAACTTATTGCAAAACTCATGCTTAAATTGAGGAAAGTAGGGGAAAACCACTAGACCATTCAGGTATGACCTAAATCAAATCCCTTATGATTACACAGTGGAGGTGATGAATAGATTTAAGGGATGAGATCTGGTAGACAGAGTGCCTGAAGAATTATAGACAGAGGTTCATATATTGGACAGGAGGCAGTGATCAAAACCATCACAAAGAAAAAGAAAGGAAGGAAGCTGGTTGTGTGAGGAGGCTTGACACACAGCAGAGGAAAGAAGAGAAGCAGAGAGCAAAGGATAAAGGGAAAGATATACGCAACTGAATGTAGAGTTCCAGAGAATAACAAGGTCAGATAAGTCATTCTTAAATGACCAATGCAAAGAACTAGAGCAAAACAATAGAATGGGAAAAACTAGACGTTTCTTCCATAAAATTGGAGATATCAAGGGAACATTTCATGCAAGAATGGGCACGATAAAGAAAGAACAGAAACAGGGCCTAACAGAAGCAGAAAAGATAAAAAGAGTGGCAAGAGTACACAGAAGAAATATATTAAAAAGGTTTTAATCACCCAGATAACCATGATGATGTGGTCACTCACATAGAAGGTGACATCCCAGAGGCTGAAGTCAAGTGGACTTTAGGAATCATTACTATAAACAAGAGGTGATAGAATTTCAGCTGAGCTATTTAAAATCCTAAAAGATGATGCTGATAAAGTGCTACACTCAATATGTCAGCAAATTTGGAAAACTCAGCAGTGGCCACAGGACTGGAAAAGGTCAGTTTTCATTCCAATCCCAAAGAAGGGTAGTGCCAAAGAATATAAAAGTGAAAGTGAAGTCGCTCAGTCGTGTGTGACTCAGCGACTCCATGGACTGCAGCCTACCAGGCTCCTCCATCCAGGGGATTTTCCAGGCAAGAGTACTAGAGTGGGGTGCCATTGCCTTCTCCCATATCTATGCACTGCTGCTGCTAAGTTGCTTCAGTCGTGTCCAACTCTGTGCGACCCCACAGATGGCAGCCCACCAGGCTCCGCCATCCCTGGGATTCTCCAGGCAAGAACACTAGAGTGGGTTGCCATTTCCTTCTCCAATGTATGAAAGTGAAAGGTGAAAGTGAAGTCGCTCAGTCGTGTCGGACTCTTAGCGACCCCATGGACTGCAGCCTTTCAGGCACCTCCATCCATGGGATTTTCCAAGCAAGGGTACTGGAGTGGGATGCCATTGCCTTCTCCTAAGAATATAAAAACTACCATAAACTACCATACAATTGTGCTCATTGTGCATGCTAGTAAGATTATTCTCAAAATCCTTCAAGCTAAGCTTCAGTAGTGGGTGAACCGAGAACTTCCAAATGTACAAGTTGGGCTTAGAAAAAGGCAGAGGAACCAAAGATCATATTGCCAACATATGTGGGAACATAGAAAAAGCAAGGGAATTTGAAAAACATATCTACTTCTGTTTCACTGACTGCACTAGAGCTTTTGAATGTGTGGATCACAAAAAAAAAAAAAAAAAAACTGTGGAAAATTCTGAAAGAGATGGGAGTATCAGACCACCTTACCTGCCTCCTGAGAAACCTGCATGCCAGTCAAGAAGCTACAATTAGAACTGGACATGGAACAATGGATTGGTTCAAAATTGGGAAAGCTGTACAACAAGGCTGTATACCATCACCCTGTTTATTTAACTTATATGGAGAGTACATCATGCGAAATGCCAGATCAGATGAATCACAAACTGGAATCAAGATTTTGGGGAGAAATATCAATAACCTTAGATATGCAGATGATACCACTTAAATGGCAGAAAGCGAGGGGGAACTAAAGAGCCCTTGATGAGGGTGAAAGAGGAGAGTGAAAAGGCTGGCTTGAAACTCAACATTCAAAAAATGAAGATCATGGCATCTGGTCCCATCACTTCATGAAGAAAAGGTATGGAAAAAGTAGAAACAGTGACAGATTTTATTTTCTTGGGCTCCAAAATCACTGTAGACAGTGACTGTAGCCATGAAATTAAAAGATGCTTGCTCCTTGGAAGAAAAGCTAAGACAAACCTAGACAGCATATTAAAAAGCAAAGACATCATTTAGCTAACAGGTTTGTGTAGTCAAAGCTATGGTTTTTCCAGTAGCCATTTTTGGATATGAGAGTTGGACCATAAAGGAGGCAGAGTGCTGATGAATTGATGCCTTCAAATTTCTGTGCTGGAGAAGATTCTTGAGAGTCTCTTGGTCTGGAAGGAGATTAATCCAGTCGATCCTAAAGGAAATCAACCCTAAATATTTATATGAAGGTATGATGCTGAAGCTGAAGCTCCAATACTTTGCCCATCGGATGTGAAGAACCAACTCACTGGGAAAGATCCTGATGCTGAGAAAGATTGAAGGTAAGAGGAGAAGAGGGTGGCAGAGGATTAGATGTTTGGATGGCATCACCTACTCAATGTACATAAGTTTGAGCAAATTCTGGGAGATAATAAAGGACAGGGAAGCCTGGCATCCTGCAGTCCATAGGGTTGCAGTGTCAGACAGGACTTAATGACTGAACAACAAATATATTATGCAGAGTTTGCTAAACTCATTATGTTTAACCCATCTAACATTAGGCAATATCTTCAAATTGATAGGTACATTTTCTGTAGCAGTTTTGCTTTTGAAACTTCCCTGTACACAAAACAGTTGTTGTAGATCACATCTTATAAAATCTACGTAGTTGTGTAAAAGGGCTTTCCCAGTGGCTCAGCAGTAAAGAATCACCAATGCAGGAGACCCGGATCTGATCCCTGGCTTGAGAAAATCCCCTGGAGAGGGAATGGCTCCTCACTCCAGTATTCTTGCCTGGATAATTCTATGGCCAGAGGAGCCTGGCAGGCTACAGGCCATGGGGTCACAAAAGAGTTGAACATAACTCAGCGACTAAACAAGAGTTGTATAAAACAGAAAGTATCGTGCATTTTTCTTTCATTTAACACTTATTAATAACTTGCTGAATTAATGTTCCTTGATACAGTTTAGGAAAAAGTACTGTAGGAATTAGTCAGCTCTTTGTTTAGTTTGCTTTTCAACTTTTACCTTCTAAAGCTAACTTAACCATTGTTCCATGTTTTTTAGAATTGATGATTTGGGCAGTAATTTAGGATTAAGGACTTTTGGCAGAAAATAATAATTTCTCCAAAGTCTAATACCCTCTTTGGGAAGATTCAGTTAAGCACCATCTCTTGATGAAGTATCTCAGAAGGGCTACCATAGTATAGAAATAATACAAAGTAAAAAACCAAATTTCTGGTTTTCATGTCCCACATCTTACTGGAGAGAATTAATTAATTTCTCCCATGTCCAGTTTTTCTACAAATTCCAGTTTGAATTTTGAAAATTTCAAAATTTGGGGATTTTGAAAGTAATGCATGTATGTATATTGGGGGAGGATTAAGGAAAATAATAAGAATTGAGTTATTTGAATTGTATTACTTTTACATTGAAATTAATTACATTCAAGACAAAACATTATATAATATCATAATTCAACTACAAAGATTGCATCATAGGATATGTAAGATGAGACTAGCTCAGCAAATAAGAAGATTCTACCGATTTTCCTATTATAAACTCTAAATGAATCTCTAACCCTTCCTGCACTGACATGAATAATATGAAACCAAAGCAATGTGAAGAGGAAGGCATTGTGATATGATGGCATCCTTACAAAATTTACTGTATTCTGAAAACAATCACTCTGGGGTTGATTTTGAGTGGTACAGCCAGCATTTATTGTTGGAAATGAGAGTTATTGAAAACAAAAATATGGTTGTAGCCTTAGGTAATAAGTTTTGTTCATTAAACTATTTGCCATTAAGATAACAGAATGTTATTTTTTCTTATAAATATCATTTCATCTTAAAACTAATAGTTTTTCCTGTGTTGATCTATATTTTACTGCAAAGAAAGTCATTAATTGCCACATTTGAACATTTTGAATTGAGTATACAGAGAAATCACAAGAATGGATAATCACTGTGGAGTGACATATTTTGCTACCAATCATCTTAAAGTCATGTCTCACTTCTCCACCTAAAATCTATTTCAAACAATCTGTGAAGTCACACTCAACAGATTTCTTGTATATTTCACAAGGGAATATTGAAATGTCCAGTGATATGGTTCTGGAATATTCTGACATCAGTTGAGGACTGAATACTACTGGCAGTTTTCCTTCTGCTTACACCCTTCAGAGTATCGAGGTGGGTGAGCAAGGCAGACTGCTGGGAGTCAAGACAGGATCTCTCAAGGTAAGGCTGAAACTAAGGTGTTTGTCCGATGGTTCACTGACAAGACAAACAAAATGTGGGCTAGTGTGTGACATGTGGTGACTGCCTTTCTTGATATGTAAATAAATGTCATGGTCCCTAAGAACTGTTTTATATATTGAGTCACATTCGTTTCCCATGATGCCACTGCTTGACACTTTATTAATGATATGATAAAGCTACCGAAAGTAGTTTGAGATTCAGTTTCTGACCACAACCAACATAAAATCTAGCTAAACATATACCTACTAGGTAAATGAATTATCAAAGTACATGAATTTACATAAATTAAAAGAATAAAGTATAGAGAAATGTAATGGAATAGTCATGTGGGTATGCTGAATATGAAGCAAGAAGAATTTGATAATGTGAACAGCAAAGAGAAACTCTGAAGAATTTCCATCTGCAATTGCAGAGAAGAGAAAATTCAAGACTTAGAAATGATATCACTGATAAGTAAATAGGAACAACACAATAGTTTGAAAATTAAAACAATGGAAGTAAAAATAATTCCCTTTGAATATGACAAATTTAAGGTAAAGCTAATTTGCTATTATCTTCTATACAAAGTCATGGAATTAGAAGAAAATATGGAAAGTGCTATAAATTCCCTAATAGAGTACATGGTTACAAAAGGAAAAGATAGAAAAGGTCGTGAAGTCATGAAATGGTTAGTGGGTTATCTTTTAATAGATTTAAAATATATGGCAAGGATCTTTAAATCAGTGTTTGAAAGTAAAATATAAAATAAAAGAAAGTATATACACAAGTTAATTATGGAAAAATTTTTTCTTGGATTATCATAGAATCAATTTTTATCAGCCACATACACACATGAAATCAGTTTCATTATTTCTATGTGACATTTTGGAATAAAAATGTATATTACTCAGCTTATATATGTTTCCTGTTTATGAAATATGTATCCAATGGACTTTAAGCCATTTCAAAAACTATAAACAATCTCCCAAAGGCTAATAATTGCCCTTTGTGCATGCTAAGTCACTTCACTCCTGTCCAAGTCTTTGCAACCCCATGGACTATAGCCCACCATGCTCCTCCACAATGTGATTCTCCAGGCAAGAATACTGGAGTGGGTCACCATTTCTTTCTCCAGGAGATCTTCCTGACCCAGGGATTGGAGTTATTTTTAAAAATATGCAGTAGAATCCAAAGGATCAAAGGTGGAATAATTAACTAAGCTTACAGCACCCTAAAGCCACTACTTTAAAGGTGAAAATACATTTGAATAAATAAGTTCCAGTGTGATAATTCAAAAAATTATTTATTTACTTAATATTTCCACCTTTTATTTTTAAAGTAGAAAAAAAAAGGAAGACAACTTTTGCTCTCTGATTCAAATCTTTTTTGAAATGAGATAGGATAATAACTAAGTTTAATTTTTAAACTGTATCTTTTGAGGGGCAATTCTGTGAGTTAATTCCTAAGATAAGAGTGTGCCTTCAACTCTTTTACTTTATATTCCTTTTTCTCCTGACTTTCCTTAGCTTTATATGGTCAAGATCTGGTTTTCTCTCCAAGTAGCCTGAGAGAATTAAATTCTGTCATGGTTCACAGAATCAGAAAGCTAACTTCGAAATCTTGTTATCCTAAACAGATTGCATACAGGTTAGGAACTTTAAACATAATAATCAGCAATGTGTTTTCAATTCCAGAGGGGCTGCAATGAGGTCTGCAGTCAATGATACAGTCTTGTCTAGTCTGCTGCTATGGGTAATGGTGCAGAAAAAAACAATATATGATGCATGACAGATGAAGATTGAAGACTGAGAATCAGAACAGACTGAGCACTTTTATTCACAAAGCAACTGAGCTACAGTAATCAATTTACCTATGACCAAGTGAGTGTTGGAGGAGAAAATTCCAGGGAAGGTTACAGTCTCATCTAGGGAACTATAGGATCCTACTGACAAATACAGTACGAAAACAGGAGAATGCCTATCACTGCCAGCCAGGAGGATCTAGATTTCTTCATCAGCAGGCGCCTGGTTCCCTGTAATAAAGGAGGCTTTCTTTAAGCATTAGAAAAAACATTTACTTCATCCGGTGTCAGATTGCAATAATGTTCATTTCCAGACATTATGGGATTTGTGTTTAAATATGCTCTCTCAAAGTGGAACCTTAGCTAAAGCATAGGGTCGGTTTAGTTCATGCTTCTCCCTAAAAAAGTTCAACGTGCTATCCTCTACCTTCACATTCCCATGATGAAAGAAACTAAAAAAAAAAAAAAAAGATTGTCAGCTTCCTTATTCTTATCAAGTTTCCAAGCCATTTTTAGAAACCTCTTAGGCTGGAGGGTATAAAAAAGGTATGCAAATATTGCTCCAGTTCAAGAACTTAAACTCTAAAACTATGACAAAGTTATTAGAGTCCTTACAGTGTATAGAGCGGTTTTCAACATTCCAAAATCTCTGAAGAACTGACATTAATTTTCTTTAAGGGGAAAGGGAGGAAGAGATTGTGGGACATCTACACTCTTTTAGCAAAGTCTCCTGTTTATTAAACAGTTTGACGACATTAGAAAAGTACTTTGAATTATAAAAGTGATTTTTAAATTGAATTGTCTTCACTGTGGTTTATAACTAACATATGAAGTTAACCATGATAAACTCATCAAGAAAGTTAGAATAAATTTTACAGACAAGAATGAAAGTAAGAATATTTCTGCATTAGATAAAATATTAGCTATCACAATACAGATATGTGGATATTTGTAAACTAAAACACAGGGCTTAAAATGGAGTAAGACCAGTTGATAATCATGACATATCTCCATCCATAATTGTTTATAACATATTCATAGAAACCTACTCTCTTAGGCCCTGGAGAAAACAAGACACATAAGATTCTAATGACATTGTCTTTGCTTCTCTCTCACTCCTTCACCTCATAACCACTTCTAGAAATTATAATCTTACATGAGAGAGGTTTTGATACATAAGCAGGCATATTCAGTAAAATACGGTAAGTTTTATAACAAAAATATGAATAGGATTCTTTTACACAAGGAATTAGGAGTCTCCCAGGAGATTTCATTTGACTTAAATCATAAAGTCTAGCAAAGAACCAAAGGATGAAAGATCAGTTGAGCAACTTGGGCTATTTAAGCTAGGGAAAATTCAATTTACAAAATTAATGTCCATGAGGATCTGTTTCACTGCATGGCAAGTAATCATTTAAAATTCTGGTATAATGTTAAGCCAGTATCCTGAATGCTCACAATATAAGAGACTCTGAAGGAATATTCAGTTTTCAATGGCTAGCAGTGAGTACTGGGGAGAGGGAAAGAAATATAAGACTTTCTTTCCTCTAACCTTGAGTTATCATTTCACTTAAAATATAGTTGATAAACTAAATATCAATCCATGAAATGCTACTCATCAAACTGGTAAGCTCTGACTTTTATGTACTCCATTTGGGATCCTTTTAATCTCAAATCTCAGAAAATTGAACACTAATAGCTTATAATCACATTAGTTTGATTAGCTAATAGTTATTGGTAGGCTCCTGGCACAAAATTGTTGCTCTGTGGCTTTTAATATCACATCAACATACATACAAAATGAATAACTATTTCATTTAACATTATCTTTAGACATACACTTGATATAAAAATACAGCAACAAATTTAAATGTATATTAACAAAGTAATCTTAAATCTGAATCACTGAGCAGCTGGAGAAAAATATTTTACAGAAAACTCACTCAACTCTGCAAACTACACATACAAAATAGTGCAATTCTCTACTGAATCGTCCCTCTCTATTTGTCATCCTACCCTGATTTAACATCTCTTTTATTATTCCTTTCTCCTTACTCCTTAGCAATTTATCCTGCATAGTATCTATGCAGGATATCCAGGATTGCCTGGAAAATCCCATGGATGAAGGAGCCTGGTAGACTGCAGTCCATGGGGTCGCTAAGAGTCGGATAGGACTGTGCGACTTCACTTTCACTTTTCACTTTCATGCACTGGAGAAGGAAATGGAAACACACTCCAGTGTTCTTGCCTGGAGAATCCCAGGGATGGGGGAGCCTGGTGGGCTGCCGTCTCTGGGGTCGCACAGTCGGACATGACTGAAGTGACTTAGTATCTATTTATCCTAAAGGCTATTAAAGTACAAAATATATTTCTCAGTGAACCTTTGAACATTAGCAAACAGATGAATTCTAGGGTAAATTCAACTTCACATTAGATGGTGTGAAGCTGAAAGAGAAATTTCAGAGAGAACATTTTTCACTGTAAAAGATTATAGACAATTTTCTCACACAAAAATAGACTAAGAAGAAAAAACACAAGAGTATCCATACCTATAAAATAAATGTACTAGACTAGAAGACCTTAATCTTGAGGGATCTGTACATTTGGTAAAGTAAATATGACATATTTTACAGTTTTAAGGAGTAAATTTTACATTATAGATTCATTTAAAATGTCACAGTACTTACTCATTCAAGTTATGTCATTCCTTGAAGATTCATTAATCTTTCCAGTCACAGGAATCTATTTTACAAGGGTTTTCTAAATTCAAATACCATGTCACAGTTACTAAATAGAATTTTAAAAAGTCAAGCCCTTCTAAACGGTGTGAAATCTGTCCCTCTATAAAACAAGGGGAACATTCACAAATAATATGTAAAAATATGAATCATAACTATGTCACAATATGAATGCATTATTTAAAAAAATTAAAGTCAATTGAAGAACATATTAAAATACTATGAAAAGTGGGACAAAAATAGTTCATATATTATATATGTATATATATATATATATAACACATCCTTTCCCTATTACTTTCATATTATTTTTCAAACTAAGACTTAAATGCCTCATGGGTTGGAATTACTCCTCTCAGGGACTACTCTGTTGTCCTCTGTACACAGGATTAGAAAAATATCAGGAACATAGGAGATTTTCTGTAAATGTCATTTATTTGCAGTGTAGCTTATATGTCACTGTTAGTTGGCTTAATTATGGCACTGTATAAAACATTTAAAATGAATATACCTTCATTTAAACCTTATTTTCCATGTATTTTGACCTATTATGAACAATATCATTCCGAAAGGGTTAAGAAACATATTGGATCTGAGCCATTTAGGGAATATAACATCTATTTTTAGTTTGATTCAAATTTTAGTTACTCAGATTGCTGTTTTGGCTTTGACTAGACACAGCCTGAAAGGTTAGTTCTGAATAAAAACTATTCCTGGAAATTATGATTTTTCACTTCAAAACCAGCAGGGGTATTTTCTGATAACCTATGTTTCAGATAAGTTATGCAGCTCTCTTTTTATGAGAACTGTAAATCAGGTTAAAACATAAGTTGTAAATGCTGCTTAGAGATATGCTTATAAATAGTTACTTTATAATATTAATTAGTTTACAGTGACTGAAATGATGTTTGCAATTGAGGGTATAGGTTCACTTTTCTTATATGAAAAGAAACAATAAATATGTAATTATTGTTGTCATTTTGTCACTAAGTCCTGTCTGACTCTTTTATGATCCCATGGACTATAGACCAACAGGCTCCTCTCTCCATGGGATTTTCCAGGCAAGAATATTGGAGTGAGTTGCCATTTCCTTCTCCAAGGGATCTTCCTGACCAGGAATCCAACCCATGTCTCCTGCATTGCAGGCAGATTCTTTACCACTGAGTCACCAGTGGTCCTCCCCTTTTAAACAGTACAACCTTAAAAAGGATTATGAAATTTAACTCCAAGTTCCCTCAAAGTCCACATCCAAGCAGGAAAATGTGTAAAGATAAATTCCAATACCTTTATATTTGAACTTCAATAACCTCAGAATGCAGATGACATCACCCTTATGGCAGAAAGTGAAGAGGAACTAAAAAGCCTCTTGATGAAGGTGAAAGTGGAGAGTGAAAAGGTTGGCTTAAAGCTCAACATTCAGAAAACGAAGATCATGGCACCTGGTCCCATCACTACATGGGAAATAGGTGGAGAAACAGTGGAAACAGTGTCAGACTTTATTTTTCTGGGCTCCAAAATCACTGCAGATGGTGACTGCAGCCATGAAATTAAAAGGCGCTTACTCCTTGGAAGGAAAGTTATGACCAACCTAGATAGCATATTCAAAAGCAGAGACATCACTTTGCCAAAAAAGGTTCGCCTAGTCAAGGCTATGGTCTTTCCTGTGGCCATGTATGGATGTGAGAGCTGGACTGTGAAGAAGGCTGAGCGCGGAAGAATTGATGCTTTTGAACTGTGGTGTTGGAGAAGACTCTTGAGAGTCCCTTGGACTGCAAGGAGATCCAACCAGTCCATTCTGAAGGAGATCAGCCCTGGGATTTCTTTGGAAGGAATGATGCTCAAGCTGAAACTCCAGTATTTTGGCCACCTCATGGGAAGAGTTGACTCATTGGAGAAGACTCTGATGCTGGGAGGGATTGGGGGCAGGAGGAGAAGGGGACGACAGAGGATGAGATGGCTGGATGGCATCACTGACTCGATGAATGTGAGTCTGAGTGACCTCCGGGAGTTGGTGATGGACAGGGAGGCCTGGTGTGCTGCGATTCATGGGGTCGCAAACAGTCGGACACGACTGAGCGACTGATCTGATCTGATCCCTCGAAGTCCACATCCAAGAAGGAAAATATGTAAAGATAAATTCCAAGACCTTTATATTTGAACTTCTGGATCTGGTACTCAAAAAAAATTATCTTTCTGTTTAAAATTTCAATGTCTTTTCTGAAAAAGATTTAAGCCCAACAGCATAATAGCAGATTGGCATGTTTACAAATTAGTGTTTTGGGGCTGAGAATAAATTAGAAGGTATGGATCAGATCAGATCAGTCGCTCAGTCGTGTCCGACTCTTTGCGACCCCATGAACCGCAGCACGCCAGGCCTCCCTGTCCATCACCAGCTCCCGGAGGTCACTCAGAAGGTATGGATAGAGGCATCTATTCCTAACACCCCGATTTGCTCCGCAATTTTTTTTTTTTTTTTTTTGCTTAGAAGTCAAGAGATCTAGCAGCAAGTTCAAATCTAACATGTAAATGCCATGTGACCTCTTCAAAGTCTTTTAATCTATCTATGCCCTAGTTTTCTCATCTTTGTAAACAGAGGGTTTTGAAGAATTATTATCTGTATATCAGACGCCCATGGAATCAAATGGCGTTCACCAGTGGATGAGCGTCCAGAGGGAGGGAGGTCACAGAGCCTGCTGTGGGGATGCCCCCGGGACTCCCCCAGGCACTCAGGAGCAGAGGAGGCTGAGCGGGTGAAGTGTGTCATGGAGGCACGAGGCGGACAGAGCCGGGGGACAGGGAGAGCAGTGAGAACATCTGGAGGAACCGGCCTGTGGGAGTTAGGAAAAACACAGCCTCCACTGTGCTCCCCTCGCGGCTGCCAAGGGTCTGGAGAGTCTCAACTATCGTCTATAATCAGGACCATGGAGGGGAGGAAGTACAGAAGAGAGATAAATACGGGGAGCCCAGCTACGGAAGAGGCCTGAAGGAAGGGAGGCCAAGGAAGGTGAAAAAGGAAAGAAGTCGTGTTTGTAGGTCCACTTCGTCATCTGAAAGGTGACAGGAAGGAACAGAAGAAAGACGAGTGAAAGTCAAGTCTATGGGACTTGAGGAAGGGCAGGCAGAGCACGCAGAGCATTTTAGGGAGCTGCACTTCAAAGGGAATGAGAGCAGCTGTTGAGCAAGGGCTGTGATGGAAGCTATTAGTATCATATGAATTCAAAGAAAATAAAAGATTAATAGCAGCTGATATCTACACAGAATCTTCACATTTAGCCAAGTACTGGTAATTTGTTATAATTCAAATATTTGATAGATATTAGATGAGAACTTCAAACTGAAAAAGAAGTTAAATTAGAAAGTTGGGAGAAAGTGTCTGAGTCATACTGTGAATGTCACGGTAAGCATATTAGATCCCAGACAAAGAATTTATTTCCTTTAGGAATAAACAATAAAGACAGAGAAATTGCAGTGTGATTAAAGAAACTGCTATGAAAGCCATCTAAATGAAAATACAAGTGAGACTGAAATTTTTATTAGAAAGGAGGAAGACAATTTATGGCAAGGGGTTGATGTACTATATTTGCTGACAAATATCATCTGCTTTGGAGCTAGAAAATAATAAATGTTTGTTGACTTATCAATAAAGTTTAATATTTTATTGCACATAATTTGACATGGCTTCCATTCTGTGTCCTTTCTAAAGTCACAAACAGACATAATCTTGTTTCTACAGAAACCCAGAGGCCTACCACAGATGTGCAGTGCCAGGCACTTGAAGGCAGAAATTGAGCTAAACATCCTGAATAGTAGAGAAAAAAAAAATACAGTACTCATAGGCAATTGGCATACCGAGGCCAAAACCAAAGAATGCCCCAAATGCCAAAAGATACGTAGCAGCTTATGGATATTATATCAACAAGTAGTAGGTCCCTGGGCTATGTAGGCAGAATAAGAAAAAGGTATGGTATGAGATAGACAAGGCCCTACTCCCATAAAGGAATATACTTCTAGGAAAATATACGAATATCAGAAAATGTTTGGTTAGCAAGGACAAGGCAGAATCAAAATAATGAGAACTGTGCAAATGTCAAAGCTTGACAAGCAGTAGAGATTTATGCACAGTCTAACAGAAATGAGCTAAAACTATTTTGACGTCTGTTTTTAAGCTAGAACTTCCCCTCTGACAAGGTGAGCTGAGCTTACAGGATGCAATTAACTGGTACTAGCTGTGAAAAAAGTGAGTCAAAAATTCTAGGAACTAGACAGGTCCTGACATACTGAATTTTGAATTTTCACAAATGATTCTTTGGAAGTATAAGGAATACGGGCCATCTTTTACAGTAGAAAAATACAATATTATCGATGCAAAGTGCTTTATGATTTCAGTTGCTTTTTGGAGGTAGGTAATGGCCAGTGAAAATCAGGGTTAAAATAGACTGGCTAACACAGTAAGACTACAAGCCAAAGAAATATATGATTTTTTTGTTGTTGTTAAAGTATGTTGCTGATATCACCAGACCAGATTCCTGGATGCTTTTGTACACAATATGGTACAAATGAGTTTTCACTGTGGGAAGTACCCATGTGCTTATAAATCAAAATAATCAAGGAAGGACTCTCAGGAATTTAGTGGACACAATTTCACAGCAGCAGCAGCTGTGAGGGAAAAAAAAAAAAAAAATCAGGAGCCTGATCAGTGCCAGCAAAGCCTTGTGATGGAAGTGGTTGGTCAGTGGAGTGTACCTCCAAGTGGCAAATGGGCAGAAACAACACACTAAATTCAGTTAAGTTACAAAGGGATACTACTGAGATGACTCCAAATGATAGCTGGCTTTTCTATGAATATTTTGGAGGATTTAGGGGTCAGCAGCATGATAACTTTAGGCTACTACAGTAAACATGGGGAAAAATATTCAGCACCTTGGTGACTTTTCCATCTGGGAACTCTACACACAGTGGCCTCATAGACACTCAAAGTTCAACTCTAATGTGAAAACCACAAACTCTGGCAGAAGCTGGAGATAATGGTGGAGCAAAGAGGAGGCACCCGGCAATGGGACAAGGGAAGAGGCTGAAAGCAGATGCAATGGTAGTGGTATGTTAAGAATCTTAAGCTATATGTTGGGTTCATGGTTTTAAGGTTTTTGCGCTTCATAACTTACATGTTGCATGTGTTAATTTTTTTTGCATGTTTCAAATAATAAATAAATTTGAAAATAAAAGAAATAGAAAGGAGTTGAAAAGTGAGCATGTAGACTTAAGAGTTAATGAAAAGCAAAAGCAAAGGAAATAATTAAATGTAAACATGATCCTGTTTTCCCAAGACAGCCTCAGTTTCCACTTATTGTCTCAGTGTAACTATTAATAAAGTAAGAGTGCCCCCATGTACTCTCAAAGTTGTCCAATTTTTAATGTTTATTCCATAAGATTTCTGTCCCTTGGAACAGAACCATGACCATGACAGATTTCACTCTCATGATTAGGCTATGTTTTATGGTATAGTTGCCTTTATTTAAAAAAAAAAAAAAAGACTATCTGGGATGGACCACCTTAAACAAGTGAGCCCTTAAAAGGGACAGGCCTCTTTTTGAAGAAAGAGATTTGAAGTATTGGAGATATGCTACAAGGGAGATTTTTCATTCTGTGTTAGGACAGAAGGAGTCATGTGCAAGGAATGCAGTCAGCCTTTAGGATTTGAGAATGGATCCTGGCTGACACCCAATAGGGTAGGGGGACCATAGTCCCATAACCACAAGGAACTGAATTCTGTCACAACCACGTTACCTTGGAAGAGAACCCTGACCTCCAAATGAGACTACAGCACTAGCCAACACCTTTATTTCAGCCTTGTAAGATCTGGGATATGCTGGGCCCAGATTTCTGATCTACAAAACTGTGAGCTCACAAAGCAGCTAGGTTTGTTGTATTTGTTACAAGGCAATTGACCACAAATGTGGTTAACCTAGAAATACTTGAATATTCAAATTTTAGTTTCAAACTGTATGGTATGAAAAAAAAAAGTAGCAGAAAAAGAAATTTTAAGTCAAAAAAGGCACAGATTTCAAAATTAGAATCAATCAAGTTGCTAAGGGCTACATTAATGATCCTGACAAAATATAGAGATATTTAAGAAACAAAAGTTTTTCTGAGAACTACAAACTCTTAGACTGAGCTGATGACAAACAGCCACCAGTGTTTTACTTGCAAAATTGGACATTTCAAGTTTGTGGTTTGTGTGTCTAGCAAGAAATATTTCCATTTGATCATGGAAAAATTCTCAGTCAGTCATACATTCAATCTGTAGTAACTTGAAAAAAAATAAAATGTACTTATAACAGTATATAGTATAGTATGTTACCAAGTTCATGGTTATATTCATATTTGTGTTTATGCTTTAACTTGAAGGATATAACTAAGACATAAGAGGATATAATCCCTTATTAAAAAAAGAACCTAAAATTATACTCCTACTATTTAAATGCTTCTGTAAGTGTGCTCTAATAGTTGTATGAGGAAGTCATCTAAAAGTAAAAATAAAATACTATTTGATAAATACTGCAAGAGAGATATAATCCCAGTATCAGAGGAATAAAAACAATGGAAGTAACAACTAATTTATCTTTAGAACTCCAGGAATCTTATAAAGAACAGGTGAATTTGGAGCTGCATCTTTAAGCACTGTCTATAGCACCTGTTAAATGTTATAAACACTCAGCTTACTGAAAATCTGATGCTCCTTGAATGTGCTAAGCCCTTCCTAAACCCTTGCTGTGGCACAATTTTTTTCTACATTTCCTATTAATATTTCCTATCTTCTTAGTTTTTCAAATTTCTTCTAACCCATGGAAAGTTACAGTTTTCAAAGAACTAATATATCTCAAACTCTTCTGGAAGCCTGCAGCTTTCCCATCAAGAGTTAATATCTATGTCTCTTCTTAAAACCGAGCAGCACTTTGTGACTGCCTCAACCAATGGACTGCGGTGCAGGTAACACAATGTGAAATCCAAGGCTATATTAGAAAAATACTCTGTACTTCCACCCTGTTTACTTGGGACCTTAGATCTTAGGACCCATCTACCACTCTCACCTGGTGGCTCAGACGGTAAAGCGTCTGCCTACAATGCAGGAGACCTGGGTTCAATCCTTGGGTTGGGAAGTTCCCCTGGAGAAGGAAATGGCAACCCACTCCAGTATTCTTGCCTGGAAAATCCCATGAACGAAGGAGCCTGGTAGGCTACAGTCAGTCCATGGGGTCACAAAGAGTCGGACACAACTGAGCAACTTCACTTTCACTTTCACCATGTTATAAGGAAGTTCAAGCAGCCTGTGAAGAGGTTCATATATAGAAGACCCAGGGTTGAACGTAAAGTTGCTCAGTCATGTCCAGCTCTTTGTGACTCCATGGACTATACAGTCATGGAATTTTCCAGGCAAAAATATTAGAGTGGGTAGCCGTTCCCTTCTCTAGGGGATCTTCCCAGCCCAGAGATCAAACCCAGGTCTCCCACACTGCAGATGGATTCTTTACCAGCTGAGCCACCAGAGAAGCTCATAGAAGGCCCAAGGCCCTTTCAAATCAACAGCCAGCACCAACTAGCCAGAGAGTGAGTGAGTACCTTGAAAGCTGGTCCTTTAATCACTATTTGACCTGTCCCAATAAAGCAGCCATAGTTCATTCCTATGAAGCACTGCACAAAATACAGTTCAATGAGTAAAATAAACATTGTTTTAAGCCACTAAATTTGGGGGCTCTCTTATAGTAATAAATACTTGGAACATTATCCTTAAAGATGCAGCTCAGAATTTACCTGTTCTTTCCCCGCCATGCTCTCCACACTGTGGCAGCAATCCAGTTTATATATTCCTGCAGAAAAACATAATTTACTGAAGTATATTTGATTAACAACGTTGTCTTAGTTTCAGGTGTACAGCAAGGCGATTCAGTTATATATATTAAATTATGTATTATCAAAAGATACTGAATACAGTTCCTTTTGCTATATAGTAGGCCCTTGTTTATCTGTTTTATACATCTGTGTGTATTAAGTTGCTTCACTCACATCCAACTCTTTGTGACCCTATGGACTGCAGCCTGCCAGGCTCCTCTAACATAGTATATATCTGTTAATTCCATGCTCCTAATTTACCCCCTCTTGTCTTTCCCATTTGGTAAACATAAATTTGTTGTCCATATCTGTGAGTCTGTTTCTATTTTGTAAATAAGTCCACTTGTATCACTTTTTTTTAGATTCTACATTTAAGTGGTATCATATGATATTTATTTTTCTCTGTCTGGTTTACTTAACTTAGTATGATAATCTCTAGATATACTTATGTTGCTGCAACTCACTTTATTTCATTCTTTTTTATGGCTGAGTGTGTAGAAAAAAGGGAACCTTCCTCTACTGCTGGTAGGAACGTAAATTGGTGTGGCCACTAAGGAAAACAGTATGGAGGTTCCTTAAAACACTAAAAATACAGTTGCCATATGATCCAGAAATCCCAATCCTAAGACTGTATCCAGAAAAGATGAAAACTCTAATTTGAAAATATATTTGTACCTGATTGCCCATAGAAGTACTACTGTCAGTAACCAAGACATGGAAGCAACCCAAGTGCCCATCAACAGATGAATGGATAAAGAAATTGTGATATTTACATATATATATATATTTTTTTTTATATTCTTTTTAATGTTACAGTTCTAAGGTAAATTCACTTTTATTCCTCTCTCTTTGCTCTTCTTCCACTTGATTTATATCTCTTCTGCAGTTCTTATCACATGGTATTTTATTTCTGCTTTTGAATAACTGTCTTCCTAATTTGAGACCCTCAAATAGCTTCAAATAGGAACTATTTCATTATGTCTATCTGATGCCTGATCCAGTGAAAAGAACATATAAGGTATGTACTTTGTAAGAGCTTGTCGATCTTCTGAAGTAAAGGCTGCATTAACAAAGAAATAAGAGAAAGGATCATGTAATTATACTACTGAAATGGTCTTTATTTTTGTTTGCCCAGAGGCTTTTCTGTGGGTCCTCCCTTCTGTTTGTAGATTTCTCTGCTTTAAACACACAAAACAAGGCTGCATGCTAAGTTGCTTCAGTAGTGTCAAGGCTGGTCCAGTTATAAACCAATGTTCCCACCAACAGTCACAGGCCAGAGGATGAAAACTTGATCAAAGTTTACTGTTTTTCAGACTCTCTCCTGGCTACTTGAAATGACTAGAGACAGGACTGCTGAAAGATATTAAAGGCTAGTTATCTTAAATGAATTCTTTAGTCTATGGGTCAGCAAAACTACCCTGTATAGGCTCAGAAATAAATATTTTCAGCTTTGTAGGCAAAGCTCTCTGCAAACAATTCTGTCACTATAATCCCATCATTGTAGCACTAAAGTAACCACATGCGATACATAAATGAATGGGTGGAAGCATGTCTCTGTAAAACTTTATTTATGATCACTGAAATTTGATTTTCATATAATTCTTCTATGTCACAAAGTAGTAGTATCTTTAGTTTTCTAATTATTCAAAACTTAAGCAAAACAAAATCTTATTAGCTTGCAGGCAATGGTGTTTGGTGTTTGTACCATAATTTTCAGGCTACAGATCTAGAGAGAAGCTTTGCTAGATCCTGCATCTGAGTCCCCCAAACTACCTGCCCTGGCTCCAAGAGCTCCGATTATGTGAGCACATTGCTGCTGCTGCTGCTAAGTCGCTTCAGTCGTGTCCAACTCTGTGCAGCCCCATAGATGGCAGCCCACTAGGCTCCCCAATCCCTGGGATTCTCCAGGCAAGAACACTGGAGTGGGTTGCCATTTCCTTCTCCAGAGTATGAAAGTGAAAAGTGAAAGTGAAGTTGCTCAGTCTTGTCCGACCCTCAGTGACCCCACGGACTGCAGCCTTCCAGGCTCCTCCATCCATGGGATATTCCAGGCAAGACTACTGGAGTGGTATGCCATTGAGCACATTAGCAGCCTTTTAACCAGTCTTTCTATTTGCTTATTTGTTTAAATGCTTATTTGAGTTGAGGCGAGTTTTTGTACATGTGTGCCCCAAAGACACCAATGCACAGTTAACAGCTACAAGTCCTTGTGATTAATTTTATGACAAGAAAAGAACTATAACAAGCAGTAAAAAAAAAAAAAAAAAAAAAACCCTTCATAGTTTAAAAGAAAATCATGTCTCCAAATATGGAGTGTAAAACAGCTTGAAGAGCACTAATTATTTTGCTGTTTCAATTAACTCTAATAATACTGAAAGTAGCAAATGTGCCTAATAACATTTACCCTCCAGGTCTCAAAAAAAAAAAAAAAATGTTGAATGGGTATATTTTGGAAGTAGAAGTTTTAATAAACATTAAAAATCTTCTAAGTGAGGTTTTTATAAATTGGATTATCAGAGCAAAGCTTCAGGTATGAGCAAATTGACTAGGTTTCTATGCTAAATTATGCAATTCAAGGTTGAGAAATAATTCTGGAAAACAAATTTAAATATAATTTGAACATACTGATGCCTTCATTACCACACTATTAAAAGCTACAAGAGATGCTTTTAGTCAAATTACTTTTTGTGGTGCATTAGTGAAAACACACACACAATTCGGTTAGGCGCCTGACTTCTCTATCCCACATTTCCACTATTTATAGACAGTTATCCAGCTGCATGTGAACACTAGGTACTAGCCAAAGGGCATGAGAATCAATTCTGTAAATAGTCTGTCTTTCAAAACAAGTGTGCATATCCATCCACACACATATCAATTTTCTAGGTAGGAAAGTGTTCACATAGAAACATGCAAAATTATAAAATAAATATGTTTGCATATCTATGGTAACCATGAATTGGTTATGATTCTTAAAATTGCTTTTAATATTTTAATTTTGTGAAAACCCTCCTTGGTAACTGCACACGATGTAAATAACAAATATCATGGAGCTGTTTATGGGTAACAAATGCCTGTCTTGTTTGTTACTTGCTGTGAGTCACATGTGGATAATTTGGTATTTCATTTAAATCTTTTTTTTTTTTTTCCATGTCACTATTTTAAGTTGAAACCAAAAAACAAACATCTATGAGAAGCATGAGGGATACTTGAGTCTACCCAGTTTGTTTTTAGGTCAACCCTCTGCCCCTAGTAGAGTCTAGGATTTTTTTTCCCATTTCTGATATTTTTATGCTCATGACTCATCTGTTCTTACACTTTTACATAAATAGATTTTGTCTCCTGGAGGCTATGAGTTATGCCCCCTGCTTAAATTTTCCCAAGGGCCCCTGATTAAGTTTATCCTTTTATTTACAGCTAATGGGATGGCTGAGTTTAAGGCAACATTCTATGGCTTTAACTTTAATTACAAAATGTATTTATGCCTGGGTACACATACAGAGAGTTGCCTTTAAGAAAAAAAAATAAGATTTTGAGGTCCCCTTTAAGCTTTTCTGGAAGATCATTTAAATGGCTGCCATTTCTATTTTTTCAGCTTGTTCATCAAATTAGGAAAATATTTGAGTGAGAAAATTAAATCCTTATTTATGTTCATACTTTCAAAACTGCCCACAGGCAGCATTAAATGACTACATTTTTTTCTTGAATATATGCACATGGATATTAAAAATTCATATTTATGTAGACAGGCTTCAATTTTATATACATCAAATCATATTAAAAAGATTAAAATAAAAACAGGGATAGCTGCATTTACCAATGCCCATATTATGAGCAACTCACACATGAAAATACCAAACATGAACAATTTTCAAAACTCTTTTTACTTCTTCTGTCACTTTAAGGTCACTGCTTCCACTGTGCCCATATGTAGGAGCTCTTAGAAAATAGTAATATCCCTTTTCTTGGCCTGTCCTGAAAATTCACTAATAGTTTAATTATTTCTCTGTTTTTCTTAACCAAAGAAATACATGGTGTATACAGCTGGGCTTCCCTTTCTATCATCAGTCATAACTTAGTATAGACTACTTTAGCTACATATGTATCATATATATTAATTAATTTGATTTTTGTGGCGTATCAGTGAAAGCACCTGCACATTCAGTCAAAGCATTTTACTGTTCTGTTTAGCAGCTCTACCATGTATAGTCCTGGGATAAGTTATCTGATTGCATATTACACTTATGACTATGTCATGTATAGATATATATATTTTGCTTGGGGCGTATATATTTATATAAAGCCTATATTATGTGATAGATAATTAACTGAAATCCAGAGTCAGCCTGCCAAGATTTAAATCCTAATTCCACCAATTCCTAAACTTGCAAAATTGAGAAAGTTACTTAACTGCTTTGTGCCTCAGTGTCCTCCTTGGTGAAGCTGGATGCTAATAGCACCTACCTCCCTGTGCAGGAGGATTAGATGATTTCATACGAGAGAGACACCTAGAACGGGACCTGGCACACTGTTCGCACTCGATATTATTGTCCTCTTAACTCCTTAGTTTCTTCTCCTAAGTTTTCCAATTCTCCTAACCACATTAAGAAAACATCGTACGTGTATGTTTTCATACACATACAAACACAAATGACGCTGGGCCATCACCATTAAAAAAAAAACAAACCCTCTAATATGCCATTTTAGAATATGCCATTAATCTATTAATATACATCTTGAATTCTAGGTAACAACAATTCTAAGTTAAATCATTTATTTTTGTTTATTTGTATTAAACAGTTTGGCTTTCAACTTAGCATAAAGTATTTTATTCATATTATGGTTTCAGTTAGGATTGTCCAAATAGTTTTTCATCATTGGTGGGCAGGGGCGGGGCAGGGAGGGGACCCTTTCAGGTATCCATATGAAGGGCAGTCCAGCTAAGAATCTTAACACCAGTGGCACTGGACCTGAACCCCCACCTCAGAAATTCGGATCAGCTTTTCTTTCTCTTGCTGACTCTTGGCTCAGCTGAGTCAACATACCCCACATTGAAAAAAATCATTAGCAACTGCACTTTCCCTACAAACCCATCCCTATTCCAGGCTTCACTCTAGACTCTGAGATGGAACAGCCTGATTAAGGATCATCTTTGAATCCTTCCTTCCCCTCATTTTTCATATGGAAAAAGTCAAAAACCTCTACTAAGTCTCCTCCTACCAAATATCTACCAAATCCTTCCAGTTGGTTCCATCGCCACTATCAAGATCCTAGACCAGGACCGGTCAAGGTCGAGACTACAGGAATCTCCTGAATTTCCCTCCGTTTATCCAGGCTCGTTTCCCTCCAACTAATTCTTGATGTCAGCAGAGTGAGCTTTCTGGAATGCTCCCTGTTACTCCATCAATTATGAGCTTTTAAAGGCTTTCTATTACTCTTGGAATAACAGTCAAAACTGTCAACAAAACTGACAACACCATCAGGGCCTTTGATCCTTCTATCTCACATCGTCATGGTCCTGCCAACTATTTTCTTCTGTTTCCCCCAAAATACAGACCACTCTCTATCCTCTGCCTCTGCTGGCAGCACTGCTGTTCACCCTCTCTGCCACTGAATCCTATTTCACCCTGCCTGCCTCCTAGCCATCTTTCCTCTCTTAAACAGTTTATGCTCTAGGCAGATTCTCCGGCTCATGTTGGGTGACATTGAAGCACTTGTATTTCTCCTTTCAGATAATTCACTACGCCTTCAGATAAATTTTTTGTTCTTCAAAAACTGTTCCCTGATCTCACCACCACCCCCAGCTCCACTCATTGATCTGTCAGTCTAAATCCTATTTTAGAAGTGAAAGTGTTAGTTGCTCAGACATGTCCAACTCCTTGTGATGCCATGGACTGTGGCCCACCAGGAATCTCTGTCCATAGGATTATCTGCCAAGAATACTGGAGTAGACGGCCATTCCCTTCACCAGGGGATCTTCCTGACCCAGGGATTGAACCCGGGTCTCTCACATTGCAGGCAGATTCTTCACTTTCCGAGCCACCAGGGAATTGTGATTTTTACTTTGGTGCCAAATATATGGAATAGTATCTGGCACAAAGGTGAAGAACAATAAATATCCATTGTGTTGGGCATATCTGTCAGTCTCTCAGGTCTCTACGGAATGACAGTATACAACTGCAAAATGTCAGCCAGGAAAATGTAGAGGAGATTCATCCAGCAGATATAAAATCTCAATACATGTCTGGAAGGAACCAAGTGTGTCACCTGATGAAATAAAGAGGAAGGAATTGCATCCCAGTATATGCTGTGAGGGGCTGCATCTGAGATGAGAGCACAGGTTCATTGGAACCCAGGAGAAAATTGCACCTCAGAGTCAGCTGATATTAGAGAGTGGTATAGAGGGTGGCATTAGCATTAGCGGAGCATACAAGAAATTAATGGATAAATCCTATTTTATTCCCAGAGCAGCAAGCCAAGCAGTGTTTCTGACCAGGAAAAAAGCAAATATCTTTTCTACATATTAACTTTCAAATAGAACAGCTCTGCTTTTAGGTTTGGCATTGATACCCCAGATTCATACATGGGGCCCACACCTGAAAGCTGTCACAGAGCATCCTCTCACCCTAAATAGAACCTGACTATGGACTTAATTCCTCCCAAAGGACAGTTCCTCACTCACATTTCCTCCTATTTGAGTACCTTATCAGGAAATAGAGAGCAGAGCAATTCCAGTGGACAATTATGATCTTCAAACACAGGGACAGTTTGAAAAAGGAAGTCAAAAATAAACAGAGGGCTTCCCCGGGGGCTCAGTGGTAAAGAATCCTCCTGCCAATGCAGGAGACATGGGTTTTGCTCCTGGTCTGGGAAGATTCCACATTCTGCGGAGCAGCTAAGCCCATGTGCCACAGCTGCTAAGGTTGTACTCTAGAGCCCAGGAGCGACAACTACTGGAGCCCATGCGCCTAGAGTCCATGCTCTGCAGTAAAGTAGCCGCTGCAATGAGAAGCTGGAGAACCACACCTAGAGAGTAGCCCCTCGCTCCCACCATTTGCCACAATTAGAGAAAAGCCCACGCAACAATAAAGACCAAGCACAGCCAAAAAGAAGCAAATCAAATTATTAAAAAAAAAAAAGTGGGGGGGGGGGCCTCAGGAGAATCAGAATAATGAAGGGAACATAAGAAAATATTTTAAAATTTTGTAGTGGATTTTATTACAGAGATAAAAGAAAAAATTGTGTATAAAGTAAGATTGGTATGTTAAAAAAAAAGGGATGAAAAGAGAACAAGAAAAATTTCCTAGAAATTAAGATACATAACTGTTAAAGAATAGAAAGTCTATGATGTAAATTGCAGGAAATGTCTCAAAATATATTACAAAAGACAAGGTGAGAAACATAAGTGAAAAAAAAAAAAAAAAAATAGAGGCTCAATCTTAAAGGTTCAACGTGAAAGTTGCTCAATTGTGTTGAGTCTTTGCGACCCCATGGACTATACGGTCTGTGGAATTCTCCAGGCCAGAATATAGGAGTGGGTAGCCATTCCTTTTTCCAAGGGATCTTCCCAATCTAGAGATCAAACCCAGGTTTCCCACATTGCAGGCAGATTCTTTAGCAACTGAGCCACCAGGGAAGCACAAGAATACTGGAGTGGGTAGCCTACCCCCTTCTCCAAGGGATCTTTCTGACCCAGGAATCCCAGGGTCTCCAACGCAGGCAGATTATTTACCAGCTGAGCTATCAAGGAATCCTGGTTCAATACCAGGATTGAAAAAGTATTGAAAAGGTTCAATACTTAACAATAAATACATTAAAAAAAATTATAAATTAAAAAAATTCATATAAAAACATGAAATGTAGTATTAAAAAAGCACACTCAGAAAGTGACATATGTCTAAATTAATAATGGGGTCGCAAAGAGTCGGACATGACCGAGTGACTTCCCTTTCACTTTTCACTTTCATGCATTGAAGAAGGAAATTGCAACCCACTCCAGTGTTCTTGCCTGGAGAATCCCAGGGATGGGGGAGCCTGGTGGGCTGCCATCTATGGGGTCGCACAGAGTCAGATACGACTGAAGCGACTTAGCAGCAGACCTAGATAGAGCCTTGTGAAATTTTAGAATGTTAAGGGGAAAAGAGATACTAGAAGTTTCCAGAGAAAGAAAATATACAATATACAAGGGAACAAAAATAAAACTAGAGTAACCAGGTCAAAATTAGCATCAGATCAGATCAGATCAGATCAGTCGCTCAGTCATGTCCGACTCTTTGTGACCCCATGAACCGCAGCACGCCAGGCCTCCCTGTCCATCACCAGCTCCTGGAGGTCACCCAGACTCGCATCCATCGAGTCAGTGATGCCATCCAGCCATCTCATCCTCTGTCGTCCCCTTCTCCTCCTGCCCTCAACCCCTCCCAGCATCAGAGTCTTCTCCAATGAGTCAACTCTTCGCATGAGGTGGCCAAAATACTGGAGTTTCAGCTTTAGCATCATTCCTTCTAAAGAAATTCCAGGATTGATCTCCTTCAGAATGGACTGGTTGGATCTTCTTGCAGTCCAAGGGACTCTCAAGAGTCTTCTGCAACACCACAGTTCAAAAGCATCAATTCTTTGGTGCTCAGCCTTCTTCACAGTCCAGCTCTCACATCCATACATGACCACAGGAAAGACCATAGCCTTGACTAGGCGAACCTTTGTTGGTAAAGTAATGTCTCTGCTTTTGAATATGCTATCTAGGTTGGTCATAACTTTCCTTCCAAGGAACAAGCGTCTTTTAATTTCATGGCTGCAGTCACCATCTGCAGTGATTTTGGAGCCCAGAAAAACAAAGTCTGACACTGTTTCCACTGTTTCCCCATCTATTTCCCATGCAGTGATGGGACCAGATGCCATGATCTTCATTTTCTGAATGTTGAGCTTTAAGCCAACCTTTTCACTCTCCACTTTCACTTTCATCAGGAGGCTTTTTAGCCCCTCTTCACTTTCTGCCATAAGAGTGGTGTCATCTGCATATCTGAGGTTATTGATATTTCTCCCAGCAATCTTGATTCCAACTTGTGTTTCTTCCAGTCCAGCATTTCTCATGATGTACTCTGCATATAAGTTAAATAAACATGGTGACAATATGCAGCCTTGACGTACTCCTTTTCCTATTTGGAACCAGTCTGTTGTTCCATGACCAGTTCTAACTGTTGCTTCCTGACCTGCATACAGATTTCTTAAGAGGCAGATTAGCATAGTACAAATCAAATGTAAGGGGGAAAAAAAAGAGGAACTTTGGATCCTCATTGGTGAAGACTGGATGGAGAACTTGAAAATATGAAGACATACACATGCACTTAAATGTCAAACTGCTTTAAATGAGTCATTTTGTGGGCAACATTAAGTAATTTTAGTTACAAATATCCTGTCAGGCTCTTTCTCAGTTCCCAAGAGTTTTTTCCACTCATCCATTTTCTACCTCATGTATTATCTGAAGATGACTGGAATTACTGTGGGTCTCCCATGAATAACCTTTTCCTACTGTGAAGAAGCTCTGGGTGTACTAGTCCATTAAAACATAAGAAAGTCTATACCATGCCCCCTTCAACTTATGGAAATCCAATTAGCTCAGTGATAGATTCAGAGAGGAGCATATAAAACTTCAGACACATAAAATCCAGGGGGAAATTCTCCAGATTTTTCTTATGAAAAGCAGCCTTGCCCTCAGGAGAGACACATAAAACAAGTGGTCACTCCCTTTCCCTGGTCAAAAGGCTACACGGATAGGAAGCTCAGTGTCTATAGCCATCTAGCTAACCACCGTGGGGATGAAGTCAACACACAGAGCATAGCCGGCAGCATCATGTTCGGTGAAAGAGACAAGAAAACCCCTTGAAGCCACCCTACCTGTAGTCCTTAAGTAGTGTGTGTCAATCAATTTCTTTATTATTTTAAGACAATTTGAGTTGAGTGCTCTCTAATTAGCAGCTGAGCTGCTGCACATTCTGGTGTAGAAGTGGGGGAAGGTCTCTGTTCTATATGCTATCCTGTGGATCTTCTGGTCTCTACTGAGCTGTTTCTTCCTCCAGGCCATGAGCCTTCCTGTGCTGGTGTCTGTTAAGTCAGAGTCTGATTTGTCAGTCTTCTAGAGCCCTATACTGGAACTCTTATTCAAATTTCACAGCCTCGGTTGCACTCTCATGCTCTGCAGTCTACCTACTATTACTCCAGACTTTTTCAAAACAAGTAGTTTGTCTTGACACTTCTTTACTTGTCTTCCCAAAGTGCATCAAATTTCTTTATGACATGGAGACCCCAGAAAACTTGGAGTGCTACTTCAGGTTCTTCCATCTACACACTTCTGTTACTGAGGCTACTCTACTGTTTCCATGCTATGTTGGAAAAAAATAGTGAGAAAATTCAATATGTAAAAACTCAATGCACAAAGATGCTATCAAGACTATTTCCTCCTTTCTCCTTCTCTCTCTTTCATTTGATTTTTGCTTTGCTTAAGCTTCTAAAACTCAGATGGATCTCTACTTCTAAATGATGAGACTGTAACTCTAAAATTTATTATTTTTACTATGTGCATGCGTGCTCAGTCATGGTCGACTTTTTTTGACCCGTGGACAGTGGCCCACCAGACTCCTCTGTCAATGGAATTTTCCAGGCAATACTGAAGTGGGTTGCCATTTCCTACTCAAGGGTATCTTCCCAACCCAGGGCTCCAGCCCGCGTCTCCTGTATTAGCAGGCAGATTCTTTATCTCTGTGCGACCTGGGAAGCACTATTTTTCATTATAGTTTAGACTTTAAGCTCTAATATATGTAAATTTTGCTCTGATTATGTAAATAAAAACTTCTGGAATTTAGGAACTAGTTTTTTTTTTTTTTTTCTTTTCAGCAAGTTTATCTTGTGCTTTCAAGATAATTTTCTTATCGTGGGTTGAAGAAGTATAATTTGAGACCCCCAAACTGAGCAAAGATCACTATTTTCTAGATTGACTTGCCCTCCCATTGAATTGGATGACACTGATTACCAAAGAATGGCAAGGTATTATTCAAGTAGAAATACATTAATTAAATAACTCAAAAATATTATTATGTTACATGAGCATCAGTTGTCTCATTAGCAACACTGGATGCTAAACAACAGTCAGGAAACAATTTAATTTCTTAAAGGTTCAAATGATAAATTCTGTACCCAACAATTTGATAATCAGTTGGAAGATAGAATTTTAAAAATCCATATATTAAACATCAGAAAGTTATGAGCCTTCCACCTTTTCATAAATGGTACTTGAAGATATATTTATCAAATTGCCCCATGAAATAAAAAAGAAAAAGAATCCAGGAAAATGCAATTTAAAAACAGGAAGGTAATATGGGGATCTTTGGTGATATAAAAATTAAGGGATAGTAGATCAAATCTCTAGTTACTAAAGGTGGGAGGTTAGGAGGAGGAACAACTGGATAAAGGTAATCAAAAGGTACAAATAAGAACACTCACAGATAAAGAGAGAATTTTAAAGACAACAAGAAGAAAAAATAAGAGACAAGGAAACCACTATAAGGCCATCAGCAGATTTTTCAGCAGAAAATTTGCAGGCCAGAAAGGAGTGGCAAGATATATTTAAAATACTGAAAGAAAAAAAAATCTATAACCTAGGATACTTTACCCTCAAGATTATCACTCAGAACTAAAGGAAAGATGCAGAGTTTTCCAGACAAACACAAACTTAAAAAGTGCATCACCACTAATCTGATTTTACTAGGAATATTAAAGGGTGTCTATAACTGAAAACTGAACAGCTATAAGAAAAAACTAAAAGATGTAGGAAGGGAAAGATCCCATGGGTAACGGCAAATATATAGTAAAGACAATGGATCAATCACTTAAATAAGCTGATACTAAGGTTAAAAGACAAGTGTAAATTCAACTACCACAACAGTAAACAATTAAGGGTTAGACATGAGGATGCAAAGTACAAAATTAAAATCACAAAACAGGACTTCCGTGGTGGTCCAGCGGTTAAGAATCCACATGCCAAGGCAACGAACACAGGTTCGAATCCCTGGTCCAGGAAGATCCCATGTAACTCAGAGCAATTAAGAACATGCACGCCAACTACTGAGTTTATGCACCACAACTTGTGCACCACGGTGCTTATGCACCACAGTGAAGACCCAGTATGGTCAAAACTAAATAAATAAATAACAATTTTTAAATGTATGACAAAACCACTAAACATTTAGGGAGTAATAAAAGTATAGATCTCTTGGAATGTGTTTGAACTTAAATTACTATAAGCTTAAAATAAGTAAATATAGATCAATATATATGAATTTCATGGTAACCACAAATTAAAAACCTATAATAGATATACAAAAATTAGAAGGGAACAAAAACATAACGCAAAATAAAATCATCAAATCACAAGGGAAGAGACTCAACAGAATAAAATAATAAAGAAAAACTACAAAACAGCCAGTTTGCAGTAATAAAATAGTTATAAGTGCACATCTATCAATAATCATTTTAAGAGTCAATGGGCTAAATGTTCCATTCAATATAAGTAGGATGGCTGATTAAATTAAAAACAAACAAGACCCATCTGATGTGCTACCTATAAGACTCATATCAGAGCTAAAGACACATGCATACTGAAAATAAGGGGATAGAAAAGATACTCCATGCACATTGAAACAAAAAGAAACTGGGGTAGCAATACTCACAACTAACAAAGTAAACTTTGAAATAAAGCAATAAAAAACAAAAAGGAAATTATATAATGATAACTGGGTCAATATAAAAGGATATGCCATTTGCAAACATATATGGATCGAATATAGGAGCACTCAAATACATAAAGAAATATTAACAGATATCAAGGGAGAAACTAAAACTGACAGTAATTTTTTAAAAAACAACTTTATGGGACTTTAACACACCATTTACATCAATGGATAGACTATCCACATAGAAAATCAATAGGGAAACAGTGATATTAGATGCTGGACTTAGATATCTACAAGATATTCCATCCAAAAATGCCAGAATACACATTTATTTCAAGTGCATGTGGAAAATTCTCCAGCACAAATCACATGGTAAACCACAAAAAAATTTCAACAAATTTAAGAAGACTGAAATTGTATCCAGTATGTTTTCCAGCCACAAAAGCATAAAATTAGAAATCAATTACAAGACAAAAAATGGAAAAAATACAAACAAGTGCAAAAAAATAAGTAAATTAAAACATAAAGAGGAAAGAAGGAAATAATTCAAAACAAATGAAAATAAAAACACAACATTCCAAAATCTATGGAACAAAACATTCCAAAATCTATGGGGCACAGCAAAAGCTGTTCTAAGAGGTCTAAAATAGAAATTTATAGCAATAAAGATCAACTGTAAGGAATAAGAAAAATTCATATTCCTGCCATATAAAGGAATTAGAAAAAGAAGAATAAGCAAAGCCAAAGTCAGCAGAAGGAAGGAAATAATAAAGATCAGAGCAGAAATAAATAACAAAAAGCAAATAAATAGAAAAGGTCAATGAAGCCAAGAGCTGGTTTTATTTTCTTTGAAAAGATAAAACTGATAAGCTTCTAGCCACGCTCATCAAGAAAAAAAAAAAAAAAAAGAAGTGACCCAAAGAAACAAAACTAAAAATGAGAGGAGAGGTTACCACAGATATCACAGAAATACAAACAATTATAATACTGTGAAAGTATACTCCAACACATTCGACAACCTAGAAGAAATGGATATATTCACAGAAAAATAAAATCTTCCCAGAGGGAACTGGGAAGAAATAGACAATCTGAACAGATCAATGACTAACATAAAATTAAATCATTTAAGTTTTTAAAAATCCCCCCAAAAAACAAAAGTCCAGTTAGGCATAGACAGTTTCACAGGGGAATTCTATCAAACATTTAAGGGAGAGTTAATCCCTATGCTTCACAAACTCTTGAAGAGGAGGGAATAGTTTCAAATTCATTCTAGAAGGCCTGAGACAGACACTTTACCGTTTGAGCCACCAGGAAAGACTGATAACAAAACCAGACAGAGACAATATCAAGAAAAAAAGAAAACTTCAGGTAATATTTCCAGTGGATATAGATATAAAATTCCTCAACAAAATATTGACAAATTAAACTCAACAAAACATTAAAAAGGATCATTGTTATTGTTCAATTGGTAAATTATGTCAGATTATTTTGACCCCATGACTTTCAGCATGCCAGGTTTCCCTGTCCAACTTATGTCCATTGAGACAGCGATGCCATGTAACCGTCTTGTCCTGTTGCCCCTGCCTTCTCCTCACCCTCAACGTTTCCCTGCATCAGGGTCTTTTCCAATTGGTCGGCTCTTTGCATCAGGTGCCCAAAGTACTGTAGCTTCAGCTTCAACATCACATTTTCCAATAAATATTCAGGGTTAATTTCCTTTAGGATTGATAGGTTTGATCACCTTACTGTCCAAGGGACTCTCAAGAGTCTTCTCCAGCACCACAATTCAAATCAGTTCTTCAGTACTCAGTCTTCTTTATGGTTGTAAACTCTCACATCCTTACAGAACTACTGGAAAAACCATAGCTTTGACTATATATACATTTGTTGGCAAAGTAATGTCTCTATTTCTTAATCTGCTGTCTAGGTTTGTCATAGCTTTTCTTTCAAGGAACAGCTTCTTTTAATTTTGTGGTTGTAGTCACTGTCCATAGTGAATTAGAGCCCAAGGAATAAAACCTGTCACTGTTTGCATTGTTTCCCCATCTATTTGTCATGAAGCAATAGGGCCAGATTCCATGATCTTCTTTTTTTTTTTTTTTTTTTTGAATGCTGAGTTTTAAGCCAGTTTTTTCACTCTCCTCTATCACTATCATCAAGAGGCTCTTTGGTTCTTCTTACCTTTCTGCCATTAAAGTGGTGTCATCTGGATATCTGAGATTATTGATATTTCTCCTGTCAATCTTGATTCCAGCTTGTGAGTCAACCAGCCTGGCATTTTGCATGATATACTCTACATATAATTTAAACAAGCAGGGTGATGATACACAGCCTTGACATAGTCCTTTTTCAATTTTGAACCAGTTTATTGTTCCATGTCCACTTCTAAATATTGCTTCTTGACCTGCATACAGGTTTCAGGAGACAGGTAAGATGGTCTGGTATTCTCATCTCTTTAAGAATTTGTTGTGACCCACACAGTCAAAGGCTTTAGCATGGTCAATGAAGCAGAATTGTTTTTCAACAATTCCCTTGCCTTTTCTATGATCCAGTGGAGGTTGGCAATTTGAACTTTGGTTCCTCTGCCTTTTCTAAATTCAGCTTTAACATCTGGAAGTTCTTGGTTCATGTACTGTTGAAGCCTAGCTTGAAGGATTTTGACAGTAACCTTGCTACCATGTGAAATGAGTATAATTGAATGATAGTTTGAACATTCTTTGGCATTGCCTTTTTTTGGGATTGGAATGAAAACTGATCTTTTCCAGTCCCTGTGGCCACTGCTGAGTTTTCCAAATTTGCTGGCATATTGAGTGCAGCACTTTAACAGCACCATCTTTTAGCATTTGAAATAATTCAGCTGGAATTCTATTGCCTCCACTAGTTTTATTCCTAGTAATGCTTCAGGTTTTAGCGCACCAGTCACAGCCGCCTGCGCTAAAGCACGCCGGCCCACTTGACTTCACATTCCAGTATGTCTGGTTCTATCTAGGTGAGTGTCAACACCACTGTGTTGATCTGAGTCATTAAGACTTTTTTGTACATTTATGTGTATTCTTGCCACCTCTTCTTAATCTCTTGCCATTTATCTCCTTTATTTTGCTCATCTTTGCATCAGATGGTCCCTTGGTATCTCCAATTTTCTTAAAGAGATCTCTAATCTTTCCCATTCTATTGATTTCTTCTATTTCTTTGCATTGTTCACTTAAGAAGGACTTATCTCTCCTTGCTATTCTCTGGAACTCTGCATTTAGTTGGTCTTATTTTTCCCTTTCTCCTTCACCTTTCCATTCTCTTCTTTTCACAGCTATTTGTAAGCCTCCCCAGACAACCACTTTGTCTTGTTGCATTTATTTTTCTTAGGGATGGTTTTGGTCACCACTTCCCATTCAACATTATGAACCTCTGTCCGTAGTTCTTCAGGCTCTCTATCTACCGGACCTAGTCCCTTGAATCTATACAATGACAGAGTGGGATTTATCCCAGGGATGCAAGAATGGTTCAATATCTGAAACTCAACAAAATAAAGAATAAAAATAAAATTATCGTGTCAACAGATAAAAAGTATTTGAGAAAATTCAACATTCATCCATGACAAAAACTCTTAGCAAACTTGATATACAGGGAATATATCTCAACATAATAAAGGATATCACAGATTTATGACAGATTCACAGCTAATGTCATACTCAATGTTCAATAACTATAAGCTTTTCCTTTAGGATCAGGAACAAGACAGACAGGCTCACTCTGACCACTTTTATTCAACACTGTATTAGAAGTCCTAATCACAGCAATCAAGCAAGTAAATAAAACAAAAGGCATCCATATTAGAAGGGAAAAAGTAAAACTGTCACTATCTGCCAATGAAATGACATCATACACAGGAGACCCTAAAGTTTACACCAAAAAGTTATTACAAAAAATGAATTAATTAAAGTTGTTGAATACAAGATTCATACACAGAAATCTGTTTCATCTCTATATACTCATAATGAATTATCAGAAACAGTAAGGAAGAAAATAAGCCTGTTCAAAAATCACTTTTAAGAAAGTAAATACCCACTAATAAATCTAATCCAGGAGGTCAAAAGACCTATCATCTGAAAAAATATAAGCTACCAATGAAGGAAATTGAAAATAAAACATAAATGGAAAGATATCCCAGGTTCATGGATTATAAGAATTAATGCAATTGAAAAATTCATACTACTCATTAAAAAATCTACAGATTTAATGCAATCCTTGTATAAATAACCATGACATTTTTTACAGAACTAGAACAATAACACTAATTGTTTGGAACCACAAAGACTTCAAATAGCCAAAGCAATCTTGAGAGGAAAAAACACACACACACAACTGAGGGCACCACACACCCTGATTTCAGACTATACTCGAAACTACACTAACCAAAACAGTAAGGTACTGGTACAAAAACAGACATGGAGATCAATAAAATAAAATAAAGAGCCTTGAAATAAACTCATACACATACTGTGAATTAATTTATGACACAAATGCCAAGAATATGCTAAGGGGAAAAGACAATCTTTCCAATAATTGGTGCAAAGAAAACTGGACAGCTGTATGCAAAAGAATTTCTTAAAAAGATGAGAAGACCTCTATGCAAGTCAAGAATCAACAATTAGAACCAGACATGGAACAATAGAATGGTTCAAAATTGGAAAAGGAGCACATTAAAGCTATATATTGTCACTCTGTTTATGTAATTTATATGCCAAGTACATTATGTGAAATGCCAGGCTGGATGAAGCACAAGGTGAAGTCAAGATTGCCAGGAGAAATATCAATAACCTCAAATATGCCGAAGACACCACCTTTATAGCATAAAGTGAAGAGGAACAAAAGAACCTCTTGATGAGGGTGAAAAAGGAGAGTGAAAAAACAGGCTTAAAACTCAGCATTCAGAAAACTAAGACCATGACATCTGGTCCCAACATTTCATGGCAAATAGATGAGGAAACAATGAAAACAGAGATAGACTTTATGAAAACAGAGATAGACTTTATTTTCTTGGTCTCCCAAATCACTGCCGATGGTGACTGCAGTCATAAAATTAAAAGATGCTTGCTCCTTGGAGAAAAGTTATGACCAACCTAGACAGCATATTAAAAAGCAGAGACATTACTTTGCCGACAATGTCGATATAATCAAAGCTATGGTTTTTCCAGTAGTTGTGTAAGGATGTGAGAGTTGGACCATAAAGAAGTCTGAGCCCAAAGAATTGATGTTTTCACACTATGGTGTTGGAGAAGACTCTTGAGAATCCCTTGGACTGCAAGGAGATCAAACCAGTCAATCCTTAAGGAAATCAACCCTGGATTTTCATTGGATGGGCTGATGCTGAATCTCCAATACTTTGGCCACTGATACAAAGAGCTGACTCATTGGAAAAGACCCTGATGTTGGGAAAGATAGAAAGCAGGAGGAGAAGGGGATGACAGAGGATTAGATGGTTGGATGGCATCACCAACTCAATGGATATGAATTTGAGAAAGTCATGGGAGATGGTGAAGCTAGGGAAGCCTGGAGTGCCGCGCCCACGGGGTCACAAAGAGTCTGAAACAACTGAGCAACTGAACAACAACAAATATGTAAAATAATGAAATGAGAACATTTTTTCACACTGTATCTCAAAATAAACTCAAAACCTGTTAAAAACATAAATGTAAAACTAGGAACTGTAAAATGCCTAGAAGAGGATATAGGGAGAACACTCTCTGATTATAGGTCTTCACAATATACTTTTTTGTAACTGTTTCCTCAGGCAAGGAAAACAAAACCAAAAAATAAACAAATGGGACACATCAAACTTAAAAGCTTTTGCAGTATGAAAGAAATCATCAACAAAACAAAAAGGTAACCTATTGAGTAGGAGTAGAAATTTTGCAATTACAACAACATGGATGAAACTGGAGGGTATTATGTCCAGTAAAGCATATGTAGTACATTTTCACTTAAATATGGAACCTGTAAAAATAAAACTAATAAACAAACATAACAAAACAGAAACAGATTCACAGAGAATAAACTTGTGGTTGCCATGGGGGAGAGGGTTGACAGAAGATGAAAGTTAGGGAAAGGGGATTAGAGTTACAAATTATTGGGCATGAAATAAATAAGATATAATACTGTAATATCCCTATATGGTATATTACAGTATTAATAGTCAGTATTACAGGGATAGTCAATATTTTATAAGGACTTTAGATGAAGCAGGGCTTCCCTGGTGGCTCAGAGGGTAAAGCGTCTGCCTGCAATGTTGGGAGACCCAAGTTCAACTCCTGGATCAGGAAGATCCCCTGGAGAAAGAAATGGCAACCCACTCCAGTACCCTTGCCTGGAAAATTCCATGGACAGAGAAGCCTGGTAGGCTACAGTCCATGGGGTCGCAAAGAGTTGGACATGACTGAGCGACTTCACTTTCACTTTCTTTAGATGAAGCATAATCTATAAAATGGCTCTGTGACCCCCATGGACTATACAGTCTATGGAATTCTCCAGGCCAGAATACTCGAGTGGGTAGCCGTTCCCTTCTCCAAGGGATCTTCCCAATCCAGGTCTTCCCAACCCAGGATTGAACCCAGGTCTCCTGCATTGGAGACAGATTTTTTACCAGCTGAGACACCAGGGAAGCCCAAGAATACTGGAGCAGGTAGTCTATCACTTCTGCAGCGGATCTTCCAAACCCAGGAATCAAACCAGGGTCTCCTACATTGAAGGTGGATTCTTTACCAACTGAGCTACCCGGGAAGCCTGAAGCATAATCTATAAAAATATCAAATCACTATACTGTACACCTGAAAACTATATAAAGTAATGGTAATATACTTCAATTTTTTTAAATTTCAGATATATATTTCCTATTCCTTAGTCCTATATCTAATCTGCTTCTTAATGCCTCCATTTAATTCAATTGTTTAAGTATAATTTTCATTTTAAAATTCCATTTTTGTTGATTGCTTACTTTTATGATTTCATCCTTTATTAACTATTTCACGTATACTGCTAAGTCACTTCAGTTGTGCCCGACTCTGTGTGACCCCATAGATGGCAGCCCACCAGGCTCCCCCATCCCTGGGATTCTCCAGGCAAGAACACTGGAGTGGGTTGCCATTTCCTTCTCCAAAGCATGAAAGTGAAAAATGAAAGTGAAGTCACTCAGCCGTGTCCGACTCCTAGTGACCCCATGGACTGCAGCCTAACGGGCTCCTCCGTCCATGGGATTTTCCAAGCAAGAGTACTGGAGTGGGTTGCCATTGCCTATAGGCTGTCTATATTCTGGTTTCAACAGATCCAATATCTGATGTCTTTGTGAACTTGAATCTGTTAATTGTTTCTGCTGACTTTCATTCACGGTGGCTTGTGACTCCCCCTGTGCCTGATGCTTTTTGTGAGTTCTCTGAGCTTAAAAATCTGTGAGAATCTTAAAAGTCTTCAGTAGGATGTTTCTGTTTCTTCTCCTTATAGCTGGAGAAGGTGGGTACCACAAATTTGGCATAATCTCTGTTGCCCTCTGAAGCAGACATGGTAGTACCAGGCTCATATATACCACCACAGTGGGCTCAAAGCACTCATCTGAATGCCAGTGGTTCTTTGAACACCTGCCTGAAAGTATCCCTGCCTTTCATCTCCTATGGCATACTTTTTGAGCTTTGGATCTGTACACTTGATTTGTTTGTTTTGGAAGATAATGGTAGAGGATGGGGTCCTTGAGGGGACAAAAAAAAAGGTATGATTTATGCAAAATCTAGTTATTCTATAGCAAAAAATTGCTCCAGAGTTTCTAGTCCATCATACTGCCACAAGCAAATATTTATTCAACTCAGTCCTTCAATTATGTTCTGCTTTTCACATCCTAGAAGTACTGTCTCTTGTACACACTGTATCATCCTTCTGGATAGAGTTCTGCCTCTTCTCCTTACTACCACCAACTCAAACCAGAAACAAGTAAGATTTTATATCATAAGGCAAGATCATTAGCAATCTATATGTAGTGCTGTATAACCTCACCTCTCTCTTTCAGCTTCAACTATGTTCTTCTTACCTGGCTTTCTATATCCACAAATAACCCTATTCTTTCTATTTCCAGTCAAGTAGCTTCTCTTTTTCCAACCACATACAGAAGTCTACATCTTTCTGACAAAAAAGTTCCATATGTGTATGATGTTATACTAAGACAGTTTTCCCCCCAAAAGAGATTTTTTCATTCCTCCTTTTTCCCTTTCTTCTCCCTCTTAACCTGCAAATAATATATGTGTAGTCACATATGAGAGGCAAGTGTATTGTTATATTTTACTAAGTGGCAAAAAATAATTCTTAGTTTTAAAAGTCAATCATAGAGGAAACTATTCAAAGATTACCCTTAAGATCACTTTCATCTTTAAATGGCTATGATTTATGAAATGGAAACTTCCCTGAGGTTAAGAGGCAAATCACTTCATATATTTGTCATTAAAAAGAAAAATAACTATCTAATAGACTTTGAATTTCTTTTTATAAGTGTATTAACCAAATAATATATGATGAAGGAATAAATAGAATCAAACAAATCTGAAGAAGAGATTCCAGCACCATCTGGGAAATCAAACAGGTGCTCAAGGCATCTCATGTAGTGGAAAAAAGGAATAGATTATATGCCAAAGGTTCAGGGATTTACAAAGTACAAGTTTCAAGTTTACATCAAGTACCTTTTCTATTATTTCCTCTTCAAACACTAATAATTTGGGCATATGTATTCAGACACTTGGCCATGTCCCACTCTTTGTGACCCCATGGACTATAGCCTGCCAGGCTCCTCTGTCCATGGGATTTCCCAGGCAAGAATACTAGAGAAGGTTGCCATTTCCTTCTCCAGGGGATCTTTCAGACCAGGGATCCAACTTGCATCTCTTATATCTCCTGCATGGACAGGCAGATCAGATCAGATCAGATCGTCGCTCGTCGGTCCCCTCTTCCCCCCCCAACACCCCCCCCGCCACCCCCCTCCCCCCGCCCCCATCCCACCCACCCACCCCCCCCCCCCCCCTCCCCCCCCCCCCCCCCCCCCCTCAGGCAGATTCTTTACCACTAATACCACATGGGAAGTCCATAATTTGGGCATAGCCTCCTCCTAAATAATCCACACCTTTCCAAGTATGATCATATTCCTCTTATAAAGATTTAAAATTCTTGGAACTCAACTTTGGATTTGTTTCTATTAATGTTACAATACAATGCAATGTTACTTTGTGTCACAAGTTAATATACAATCTTAATGAGTAACAACCAACTTTTTAAAAGGCCTTGGTATCAACCAGTGAGGCATAAATTATCACAACAAATAGAGAACATAGAAGAATTGGTATAGCTGTAAAAGACAATTGTTTGAATAATGTGCATGATTAAAGCCAATATATTTTCCTAGACCTCTTACAGTATTGTTTTTGCTAAAAGCATAAAAACAAACTTATTAAGATTATGTATGTCTTACAAAGCCTGGCAACTTTTAGGGTATGGGTTATGGATATAGTGATGGTAGGAAGGCATCAGCAAGATTCAGCAGCTCTAAGACAAATGGTTTTATGTCACAGGGCGTGAGAGAGGAGAGATTAGTCACAAGAGTTAGAGGGTTCAGTCTATACAAAACTTCCAGGAAATTTCTTTTCTATTCTTCAGTCCCTCCGTTCTTTTCCTTTTTTTTCCCCCCCTTTAACCAAACCCCCGGCCCCCCCTCCCCCAGCTCCCGGAGGTCACTCAGACTCGCATCCATCGAGTCAGTGATGCCATCCAGCCATCTCATCCTCTGTCGTCCCCTTCTCCTCCTGCCCTCAATCCCTCCCAGCATCAGAGTCTTCTCCAATGAGTCAACTCTTCCCATGAGGTGGCCAAAATACTGGAGTTTCAGCTTGAGCATCATTCCTTCCAAAGAAATTCCAGGATTGATCTCCTTCAGAATGGACTGGTTGGATCTTCTTGCAGTCCAAGGGACTCTCAAAGTCTTCTCCAACACCACAGTTCAAAAGCATCAATTCTTCCGCGCTCAGCCTTCCTCACAGTCCAGCTCTCACATCCATACATGACCACAGGAAAGACCATAGCCTTGACTAGGCGAACCTTTGTTGGTAAAGTAATGTCTCTGCTTTTGAATATGCTATCTAGGTTGGTCATAACTTTCCTTCCAAGGAGTAAGCGTCTTTTAATTTCATGGCTGCAGTCACCATCTGCAGTGATTTTGGAGCCCAGAAAAACAAAGTCTGACACTGTTTCCACTGTTTCCCCATCTATTTCCCATGCAGTGATGGGACCAGATGCCATGATCTTCGTTTTCTGAATGTTGAGCTTTAAGCCAACCCTTTCACTCTCCTCGTTCACTTTCATCAAGAGGCTTTTTAGCCCCTCTTCACTTTCTGCCATAAGAGTGGTGTCATCTGCATATCTGAGGTTATTGATATTTCTCCCGGCAATCTTGATTCCAACTTGTGTTTCTTCCAGTCCAGCATTTCTCATGATGTACTCTGCATAGAAGTTAAATAAACATGGTGACAATATGCAGCCTTGACGTACTCCTTTTCCTATTTGGAACCAGTCTGTTGTTCCATGACCAGTTCTAACTGTTGCTTCCTGACCTGCATACAGATTTCTCAACAGGCAGATCAGGTGGTCTGGTATTCCCATCTCTTTCAGAATTTTCCATAGTTTATTGTGATCCACACAGTCAAAGGCTTTGGCATAGTCAATAAAGCAGAAATAGATGTTTTTCTGGAACTCTCTTGCTTTTTCCATGATCCAGCGGATGTTGGCAATTTGATCTCTGGTTCCTCTGCCTTTTCTAAAACCAGCTTGAACATCAGGAAGTTCACGGTTCACATATTGCTGAAGCCTGGCTTGGAGAATTTTGAGCATTACTTTACTAGCGTGTGAGTTGAGTGCAATTGTTCGGTAGTTTGAGCACTCCTTGGCATTGCCTTTCTTTGGGATTGGGATGAAAACTGACCTTTTCCAGTCCTGTGGCCACTCCTGAGTTTTCCAAATTTGCTGGCATATTGAGTGCAGCACTTTCACAGCATCATCTTTCAGGACTTGGAATAGTTCCACTGGAATTCCATCACCTCCACTAGCTTTGTTCGTAGTGATGCTTTCTAAGGCCCATTTGACTTCACATTCCAGAATGTCTGGCTCTAGATCAGTGATCACATCATCATGATTGTCTAGGTCTTGAAGCTCTTTTTTGTACAGTTCTTCTGTGTATTCTTGCCACCTCTTCTTAATATCTTCTGCTTCTGTTAGGTCCATACCATCTCTGTCCTTTATCGTGCCCATCTTTGCATGAAATGTTCCTTTGGTATCTCTGATTTTCTTGAAGAGATCCCTAGTCTTTCCCATTCTGTTGTTTTCCTCTATTTCTTTGCATTGATCACTGAAGAAGGCTTTCTTATCTCTTCTTGCTATTCTTTGGAACTCTGCATTTAGATGTTTATATCTTTCCTTTTCTCCTTTGCTTTTCGCTTCTCTTCTTTTCACAGCTATTTGTAAGGCCTCTCCAGACAGCCATTTTGCTTTTTTGCATTTCTTTTCCATGGGGATGGTCTTGATCCCTGTCTCCTGTACAATGTCACGAACCTCATTCCATAGTTCATCAGGCACTCTTATCTATCAGATCCATTATATCTACTACTGTGGGCAGGAATCCCTCAGAAGAAATGGAGTAGCCATCATGGTCAACAAAAGAGTCCGAAATGCAGTACTTGGATGCAATCTCAAAAATGACAGAATGATCTCTGTTCGTATCCAAGGCAAACCATTCAATGTCATAGTAATCCAAGTCTATGCCCCAACCAGTAATGCCGAAGAAGCTGAAGTTGAAAGGTTCTATGAAGACCTACAAGACCTTTTAGAACTAACACCCAAAAAGATGTCCTTTTCATTATAGGGGACTGGAATGCAAAAGTAGGAAGTCAAGAAACACCTGGAGTAACAGGCAAATTTGGCCTTGGAATACAGAATGAAGCAGGGCAAAGACTAATAGAGTTTTGCCAAGAAAATGCACTGGTCATAGCAAATACCCTCTTCCAACAACACAAGAGAAGACTCTATACATGGACATCACCAGATGGTCAACACCGAAATCAGATCGATTATATTCTTTGCAGCCAAAGATGGAGAAGCTCTATACAATCAGCAAAAACAAGACCAGGAGCTGACTGTGGCTCGGACCATGAACTCCTTATTGCCAAATTCAGACTGAAATTGAAGAAAGTAGGGAAAACTACTAGACCATTCAGGTATGACCTAAATCAAATCCCTTATGATTATACAGTGGAAGTGAGAAATAGATTTAAGGGCCTAGATCTGATAGATAGAGTGCCTGATTAACTATGGAAAGTCACTGTATGTGCCTTCATTTCTTTTGTGTGTGCAATAATTTGAGGGTGCAAATCATTTGCACCAAAATTGCTTCACTGAATATATCCAAGTTAGTGGTTTTGTCTTCCTTCACTCTTTGTGTGATAGTAATGAGCTCTGAGACTTTCACTTGAACCTGAATTTAGGGGTGTGTGTGTATGTGTGTGCGTGTTGCTCAGTTGCTTCAGTGTGTGTGTGTGTGTGTGTGTGTGTGTGTGTGTGTGTGTCTGCATTGCTCAATTGCTTCAGTTATGTCCAAGTCTTTACGACCCCATGGACTGCAGCCTGTCAGGCTCCTTTGTCCATGAGACTTCGCAGGCAAAAATACCAGAATGGGTTGCCATGCCTTTCTCCAGGGGATCTTCCTGACCCAGGGATCGAACCAGCTTCTCCTACAGGCAGATTTTTTTACCCACTGAGCCACCTGGGAAGCCCCGATCTTAGCTAATACATATCAAGCTAATTTTTGTGAATTATAACTAAATACACTAGGAAGTCAGGCTACTGAAAATAATTGTATTACAAAAGGAAATGTTATTGTAATGCTGCTGTTGACTCCTAACTCACTATTTCTCACTTTCATGCTTGACAACTTTATAGTTTTGTTGTACCTTCAGTGTATACTATTGCTTACTTAGCATTTTTCTTTGTAAGACAGAACTTTTAATATATCCTTCTATTTCTCATGAAATTAAGATTTGGATGTATTAACATTTTTATAATGGCATACAATAAGTAAGGAGTAATTAAAAGTAAAAAGAAGATTGCTCGTATGCCTGCTCCTAATATTTTCACATTCTACCACTTGTATGTTGATCTTACTTTGCAAAATGCTATTTTAACTATGTTTATGTTGTAACTATGTTTGTATAACTATGGTTTTGTATGTTTTTATACATTTTCAATACTATATTTTCTCTTAAAAAATTATGTGTTTATCACTTATTAAATAGAGGTCATGAATGAACATAAAAGTATAGTAAAAGGAAGGATCAAAAACATTTGTCTACCCAAGTGCCACCAAAGAATCTGCCTGCCAATGCAGGAGATGTGGCTCTAATCCCTGGGTCAGGGAAGATCTCCTGGAAGAGGAAATGGTAACCAACTTCACTATTCTTGCCTAGATAATCCCATGAACCGAAAAACCTGGCTGGCTACAGTCTAGAGTTGCAAAGAGTCAGACATGAGTGAGCAACAGAAAACACAGCATACATATAGTTACATAGGAATATCTGTCCAAATGTATGAGATGTACAATAAAATAAGAAAAATGAAATAACAATACTTTTTTTTCATGAGACTTACATTGACTATTTGATGCTGTACAACTTTCAGACTGGTAAAGTATGTGTCCTTTCCAGTTTAGATTTAGAATGCATCTATTCACATATTTTGCAATGAAGATACAGTTTCACGTTCAGTATATTCTTAAAGAAAAATGCAACTAAGTTCCATTAATGGATAAATCAAAAGAAAAAAGACCACAATATCAACATCTATGACATGAAAAAATTTTGAGAGTCTTCTTTATTGACCACAATATTTCGCTAACAAAACTGAGTAAATTTCATAAATTCATTGTGTTTCAAAAACATGTAAACATATCAGGAAGAAAAATTATGTGTACAGATTACCGATTGTCCTAATGTTGTAGCAGCCAGATTATTTAATGGTTTAAGCAAAGAATACCTATGAATGTTTCAAAAGATAAGCAAAAGAGGAATGCTAAAATCATCAATTATAGGAAATAGCCATTTTAAAATGTACTTTAAAAAATTGTACTTAAAAGAGTTGTATCAATTGTAGTTAAGCAGTACAAACATACAGCAATGATATTAATGTATTATAAGATAACATGTTATATTGTTTCACAACTGGCTGGACTTTCCTACATTAAAATCTTTCAATGAAATTTTCAAAAAATAAAATAAAAATTGATTAATCCAATTTGATTATTTAAATTAAAATGTATGTTATATTTCATTATACCAAAATTAGTATAATATTACTATTATCTTTCAAAAGAAACTAAGCTACAGAGAAATAATGAAGATAAAATACCTATATGCAACAAAAAAGGAGGAATGAAAGATGTCAAAAAGTAATTTTACAAATCATAAAATATTATACTAGAAAATTAGCCCAATCTCAAATATTATATACAGTTTAAAAATAAAAACCCTCTTATCTAGAAATACAACTAATGGTATTAGGTATTACTCCTATTTCAGTAATTATGTCTTGTTCATTTTTGTAGGCCATTGTAACTTAATTTTTTTTTTTTTTTTTTAATGAAGAAAGGCTATTGATACTTCAGGTTTCCAGTCTGTTAATTTAAGGAGGTTAGAAGTCACCACTCCATGTTAACAAAAAATAAAAAGTTGAGCAAATTAAAAAAAAAAAAAAAAACCACTTCTTAGACACATCAGAGAAGTGAAGTTGCAAGCAAAGGCTGCCTTGAAAACTGAACAGACAAGTAGATACTTAGAACCAGAACGTAGCAGGGCAGAATGCTACTAGCAGAAACCTCCATGGGAACCAATCTAGGGTATGAAAATCTAACTTGTAACTGACAAATTGCTGGAGATTCAGTGTAGACAATTCTGCAAGTTAAACACTCCAAGGCGACATAGTCATAGAACTGACACACTTGGGAGTTTTACCTCTAGGAAGCTCTACTAGGTTTTCAATGAATATCAGAGAAAAAAATTCTCTTATTCTTCTAGCAGGAGGAGGGGGATATTAACCATTTAAAATATACAATAGCATTCTGCTCTTCTTAACATGGCCTGACCTTCAGAGAAACTATTTTACCAATAAATAACCCATCAGATCAGATCAGATCAGTCGCTCAGTCGTGTCCAACTCTTTGCGACCCCATGAACTGCAGCACGCCAGGCCTCCCTATCCATTACCAGCTCTCGGAGGTCACTCAGACTCACATTCATCGAGTCAGTGATGCCATCCAGCCATCTCAGCCTCTGTCATCCCCTTCTCCTCCTGCCCCCAATCCCTCCCAGCATCAGAGTCTTCTCCAATGAGTCAACTCTTCCCATGAGGTGGCCAAAATACTGGAGTTTCAGCTTGAGCATCATTCCTTCCAAAGAAATCCCAGGGCTGATCTCCTTCAGAATGGACCGGTTGGATCTCCTTGCAGTCCAGGGAACTCTCAAGAGTCTTTTCCAACACCATAGTTCAAAAGCATCAATTCTTCGGCGCTCAGCCTTCTTCACAGTCCAGCTCTCACATCCATACATGACCACAGGAAAGACCATAGCCTTGACTAAGCGAACCTTTGTTGGCAAAGTGATGTCTCTGCTTTTGAATATGCTATCTAGGTTGGTCATAACTTTCCTTCCAAGGAGTAAGCGTCTTTTAATTTCATGGCTGCAGTCACCATCTGCAGTGATTTTGGAGCCCAGAAAAATAGTCTGACACTGTTTCCACTGTTTCTCCATCTATTTCCCATGTAGTGATGGGACCAGATGCCATGATCTTCGTTTTCTGAATGTTGAGCTTTAAGCCAACCTTTTCACTCTCCACTTTCACTTTCATCAAGAGGCTTTTTAGTTCCTCTTCACTTTCTGCCATAAGGGTGGTATCATCTGCATATCTGAGGTTATTGATATTTCTCCCGGCAATCTTGATTCCAACTTGTGTTTCTTCCAGTCCAGCATTTCTCATGATGTAAAGGAGTACGTCAAGGCTGTATATTGTCACCATGTTTATTTAACTTATATGCAGAGTACATCATGAGAAACGCTGGACTGGAGGAAGCACAAGCTGGTATCAAGATTGCTGGGAGAAATATCAATAACCTCAGATATGCAGATGACACCACCCTTATGGCAGAAAGTGAAGAGGAACTAAAAAGCCTCTTGATGAAGTGAAAGAGGAGAGTGAAAAGTTGGCTTAAAGCTCAACATTCAGAAAACGAAGATCATGGCATCCAGTCCCATCACTTCATGGGAAATAGATAGGGAAACAGTGTCAGACTTTATTTTTCTGGGCTCCAAAATCACTGCAGATGGTGACTGCAGCCATGAAATTAAAAGACGCTTACTCCTTGGAAGGAAAGTTATGACCAACCAGATCAGATCAGATCAGATCAGTCGCCAGTCGTGTCCGACTCTTTGCGACCCCATGAACCGCAGTACGCCAGGCCTCCCTGTCCATCACCAGCTCCCAGAGGTCACCAGACTCGCATCCCAAGCCCAAGGTAAGAGAAACCCAAGTAAGACAGTAGGTCTTGAAAGAGGGCATCAGAGGGCAAATACACTAAAACCATTCTCACAGATAACTAGTCAATCTAATCACACAAGGACCACACCCTTGTCTAACTCAATGAGATTAAACCAACCTAGATAGCATTTTCAAAAGCAGAGACATTACTTTGCCAACAAACGTTCATCTAGTCAAGGCTGTGGTTTTTCCAGTGGTCATGTATGGATGTGAGAGTTGGACTGTGAAGAAGGCTGAGCACCGAAGAATTGATGCTTTTGAACTGTGGTGTTGGAGAAGACTCTTGAGAGTCCCTTGGACTGCAAGGAGATTCAACCGGTCCATTCTGAAGGAGATCAGCCCTGGGATTACTTTGGAAGGAATGATGCTAAAGCTGAAACTCCAGTACTTTGGCTGCTTCATGCAAAGAGTTGACTCATTGGAGAAGACTCTGATGCTGGGAGGGATTGAGGGCAAGAGGAGAAGGGGACGACAGAGGATGAGATGGCTGGATGGCATCACTGACTCGATGGATTTGAGTCTGAGTGACCTCCGGGAGTTGGTGATGGACAGGGAGGCCTGGCGTGCTGAGATTCATGGTGTCGCAGAGAGTTGGACACGACTGAGCGACTGATCTGATCTGATCTGATGTATAAATATGCATATGAATGCTTATGTATAAGTGAAATAAATGACAGTAATGATGCAAGAAACAGGAGATAAAAGTTAGTAACTGTTGTCACTATATGGTTTTTGCACTACCCATGAAACAGTGCACAATTGTTTGAAAATGGACTTGGATTAGTTGTAAGTATACATTCCAAATTCTTGAACAATCACTAAAAAAGTAAAAATGTATAAAATTAAAGAAATAAAGTGAAACTGGTATGCTAAGGAGAGAAATTATAATCATATAAAATGCTCATTTAAAACCATAAAAGTCAGAAAAGTTGTAAAGAATAGAAACTGGAACAAAGAACAGAGGCAACAAAGAGAAAACAGTAACAAAAAGGACAGATATTAATCCAATTATATCAATAAATACATTAAGCATAAACAACCTAAAACAGCAACTTAAAAAAGAGGTTGTCAAAGAGTATTTCCTCCCTCAAAAAGAGGAAAGACCTAACTGTAGGTTGCCTGGAAGAAACCCACTTTAAAAGTAATGGAATGGAGAAAGATATACCACATGAACACTAATTCAAATAAAGCAGAAGCAGCTATATTAATTTCAGATAGAGCAGTCTTCAGAGTAATGAAAGTTATCAGGGATAAAGAGAAACTACATAATGATAAAAATGTCAATTTTAAAAGAATGCAATAACTCTTAATAAGTATGTGCCACTACACACCTATTCCTGCTGCTGCTGCTGCTGCTAAGTCGCTTCAGTCGTGTCTGACTCTGTGTGACCCCATAGATGACAGCCCACCAGGCTCCCCTGTCCCTGGGTTTCTCCAGGCAAGAATACTGGAGTGGGTTGCCATTTCCTTCTCTAATGCATGAAAGTGAAAAGTGAAAGTGAAATCGCTCAGTTGTGCTGGACTCTTAGTGACCCCATGGACTGCAGTCCACCAGGCTCCTCCGTCCATGGGATTTTCCAGGCAAAAGAGTACTGGAGTGGGGTGCCACTGAATGGTCAAAATCCAAAACGCTGTTGCCAAATACTGGTGAGTATACAAAACAACAGGAACTCTCATTTGCTGCTGGTTTAAATGCAAAGTGGTGCAACCACTTTGGAAAACAATCTGGAAATTTCTTATAAACCTAAGCATACTCTTATCATATAATCCAGAAATCATTCTCCTTGATATTCATCCCAAAAAACTGAAAATTATGTTTATAGGAGACTTATTCATAACTGATAAAATTTGGAAGCAACCAAGATGTACTTAGTAGGCAACTGAATAAGTAAACTGTAGGACATCCAGATAGTAAAATATTACTCAGTGCTAAAAAGAAATGAAATATCAAATCATGAAAAGAGAAATGGAGGAAATTTAAATGCATACACTATATGAAAGAAACCAATTTGAGAAGGTTACACACTGTATAATTCCAACCATATGGTGTTTTGGAAAGGGAAAACTATGGAAACAGTAAGAAGTTCAGTAGCTGCAAGAGTCTGGAGGGAGGGAGGAAGGGATGAATAGGCAGATCACAGAGGAATTTTAAGCGAGAAAAACTATTCTGTATGATGTCAAAGCAGTGCTTATATGTCAATATACATTTGTCAAAAACCCACAGAATGTAAAAACCAAGAGTGAAACCCCATATAAAGTACAGATTTGGGGTGATAATGATGTGTCTGTATAGGTTCACTGATCGTAACAAATGTACCACTGTCGTGTGGAATGTCAAATGTTGGGGACATTCTATGGGTACGGAAGTGGAAGTATATGTGATCTCTGTATTTTCAGCTCAGTTTTGCTAATGAATCTAAAACTTCTCTAAAAATAAAGTTCATTAAAGTTTTTTAAAGATTATTTCCAATGCTATGCAAATTAAGGAAGTCGTGCCAATGTGCATTCTTTAATAAAGTTAGGCAGTGAGAAAAATGAATGATTTGTCAAGGGACTACAATTGGTAAAGAACAGCATTTTCCAAGGTAGTCTTCAAAGGAAATTTTCCTTTCAGAAATAATTTTGAGAAATTCTGTCCATTATATTCTCTCTTGGAAAGCAACAATGCATAGTTGCTAATAAGTCCTAAAGTAAAGAAAGTTACTTAAAGCTGTTACTTAATCTGGTGCTAATTTGTGCAGCAAACCCTCATCTGGCATTACCTTTTCAGGAGGTATTCTTGTAAACAGTTTTTTTAACTCTTCATTAAACTTCTCATAAGAATAAACACAAAAGAACTTGATGGAATCATTATTATTCCTATTTTACAAGAGATTAAGTATCACAAAGTTATCCAAGTTGGCAGCTAGTAAACTGTGGAGCTGGAGCTGGGATTCAAATAAACACATGTAAGCATGGAGCCACATTTTAATAGAAAACTATGAAAATAAAATGGAATTAGTACTCTGAGATCTAATGATACATTTTATTTTTCAAAATGTTTCCTTTGGATTTTCTCATTTGGAAAATCACAGGGATATGTATCACAGAGATATCTTATAAATATTAAATGATTTTTATAAGATTTCAGAACAAAGAAGTGATAAAGTTGACATTTTACTTTTAGTTTTCTGAATTCTGAAAGTCTGTTCTTTTTGCAGGATACTCTGCTAGGAAAAACAGGATTTTCTGCTATGCAATGATAGGCAAGGGGGAAGGTGAGGGAATAATGGGCTTTAAAACTGGAAAGGGATTTGAAGGCCAATTGTAAAAATTGTAAGGAATCTTACTTTCAGGCTAAGGTGTTTGAACATGATTGAATAGAAGAAAATGGTGATTTAATGAGAGAGTTTTTTCCACTGGTCAGAGGACAATCTAAGCTGTTCTCTATAAATGTGAATCTACTTAACATAAAAAATGTTTGGAATAAAGAATGAATGAAAGTCAAAAGAACCACAAAATTGTTAAATTAGTTTAAAATAAAAGGTTGTGTGATCAAAATAACCAACACTTTACGCTCTTTAATTATAGGAAAAAAGTTTTATGTATGTAACATTAGAGTTAAAAGTAAACACATTTACATAAAAATTGAGTTATTTTCTATTTACCATTTTTATACATTTCTATTATCCTATTTTATCTATGCTGCTGCTGCTAAGTCGCTTCAGTCGTGTCCGACTCTGTGCGACCCCAGAGACGGAAGCTCACCAGGCTCCCCTGTCCCTGGGATTCTCCAGGCAAGAACACTGGTGTGGGTTGCCATTTCCTTCTCCAATGCAGGAAAGTGAAAAGTAAAAGTGAAGTCACTCAGTCGTGTCCAACTCTTAGCGACCCCATGGACTGCGGCCCACCAGGGTCCTCCATCCATGGGATTTTCCAGGCAACAGTACTAGCGAAATTCATTCTTTGCTTATCTTCAGAAAGGGAATACTAATTGCTCCTTTGGACCAGAGAGATCACTGTTACCCTCCTGCACACAATAGGGGAAGCATATGCTATAAATCTGCAAGGACCTATTTGCTAATGATATGTCCTTTATCTGCGCTTTACAATAAGGAGTCGTTTTGCTTAAACGACATTTGGGCTCTTTTCAGCTTCTTTTAAAGCCAACAAATACAAAAGAACAGGTCTTGACACAAGTATATAGTGCTGTTTTCACATGATTAGGTCAACTTGACAAATGCTCAGCACCAAAACAGAACTCCAAACCATGCTGTTCACAAGGACATATAAGCACAGCTTCGATAGATTTTTCAAGGTTATGACAAGAACATGATGAAGAATCCCTCTTAAAAAAAAAAGAAAGAAAATCTGAGGAATGGAAAATCAATCGTGACCATGAAATATATACGCCTATAGTTTTTAATGTGATTTTTAAAATAGTGGATAACCAACTCAAAACAGCTACATGTGTTCCTATCTTTGGGGAGGAGTTGAGTCTTAGAGAAAATGATCTCATGGGCCTACGCACTCTCTGCGTACCCGCAAAGCCCTCGGACTGTTTTCAGGCCAGCTGTGGCATAGACTGGATCAAGGCCCTTCAAGGATCCCTATCCTGACCTGAGGGTAGAGTGCACATCTAGAATGCGTTTCTGCCAGCGCTGTTGGTTTACAAAGCTGCAAGCTGCATGCAGTTTCTATTTGCATTTCCATTCTCTTGCTTTCAGTGTTTTTGGAATCAGTTGAAGTTGAAACATCTTGGAAGAAAAGTTTGGTTTTTTGAACCCCCTGGTTTCAATTATTTTTAAATCTGATGCACAAACACTGCTTTTAAAGATATGTGACTAAAGTGCCAAATAAGGACCTTTTGATTTTTTTGAAATACATGTGGTTGAAATTTGAGACCTGGCTGCTGCCAAGCTGCAGTTCAGGGAATAGAATACTGGCACAAGAAAATGAACTGTTGCTCTGGGGATAATGTTAGAAGGAACTGTCCTACAGAAGGAAAATGTAAATTTTCATGATTTAGCTTATACTTGTGGGACAATTCTATAATCCTTTGTTAAACATGTTAAAGTTGAAATGCTGACGTGTCCTGTTGTTTATTCAGGTTCTCAGCTGTAAGTTTCTCATACATAAGTCAGGCTTTCACTGAATTTTTATTATGATCATTTATAAAGATACATTCACAAGATACCATGACATTTTCAAACTAATGCAAACAGGTCCTTTTTTTTTTTAAGTATAACCTGAAGGTAATAGGCATTGATTTCTCAAAGAGAAAAGTTATAGTACTTTGCAGTAGTAGAGACTCCTCTGGTAAAATTGGAACTCTGGTAAAAATCACTTAAGCTAAAATGTGATTCAGGGAGAAAGCATCAAAGTAAAATTTACCTATTTGTGAAAGGTACTCTAAGTGGGTGCCTCCAATAAATGTATCAGAGAATACATGGTATGAGTCACTATAATTCATCATCTAGTATTTTAGGCAATGCTATGCACAAAAAGAAAAAACCAACAGTATGAGAATTTCTGACTAGCTAACGATAGATGCCATATCTGTCAAAATATGCCAGGAACTGTTATATCAATTGGAAAGATATCAAAGCTGAAACTAGATTGTGGTGCCAAAAACGACCGTGCGGCAGTAGCAAAAGCATACACGGAAATTAACATGCAATAAAGTCAAATAGGGGCAAATATTAAGACTCAAAACAGGAATAGAAAAGGTACTATTTAAATACGTCCAGAGTGTACTACCAAATCCTCAGAATCGGTTACTTCAGACCAGTAGGACCAGAGAAGCAAAGAGATACTATTATTATTTTTCACATTTTCACCATTGTTTGAATTCCATGTATGTGAACATATATTACTTTTTTAAAAATGGTTATTAAAGTTGAATTTTTTTTAATTTAACATAGATTTCCAGAATCACCATTCTCTTCCAAAAGTATTTACTATGTACTTTTACTTCACAGTAACATAAAAAGTCTGATGATAATAGGTCTCTTTGGTAGCTTAAGCTAAAGCTACAGTTAAATGACATCAAATCTTGATATTAGATGCAACAATTTAAATCAGCTAAACATTTTCTTAGGCCCCAAAATCACTGAGGACTGTGCCTGCAGCCAAAAACTTGGATGACCCTTGCTTCTTGGAAGAAAGGTTGTGACAAACCTAGACAGCATATTAAAGAGCAGAGATATCATTTGGCTAACAAAGATCCATATAGTCAAAGCTATGGTTTTTCCAGTAGTCATGTGTGGATGTGAGAGTTTACAACCATAAAGAAGGCTGAGCACCCAAGAACTGATGCTTTTGAACTGTGGTGTTGGAGAAGACTCTCAAGAGTCCTTTGGGCAGCAAGGAGATCAAACAAGTCAATCCTAAAGGAAATCAACCCTGAATATTCACTGGAAGGACTGATGCTGAAGCTGAAGCTCTAATACTTTGGCCAGCTGATACAAAGAGCCAACTCATTAGAAAAGACCCCGATGCTGGGAAAGGTTGAGGGCAAGAGGAAAAGAGGGCAACAGAGGATGAGATATTTGGATGACATCACTGTCTCAACAGACATGAGTTTGAGCAAACTCTGGGAGATAGTGAAGGACAGGAAAGCCTGGTGTACTGCAATTCCTAGGGCGGCAAAGAGTCAGATGTGACTTAGTGATGGAAGAACAACAACAAGCATATACTTGGCATTACACAGCTTAATGTCAAGATAACTTAACCAAATGTTTACTATTTATCAAGATGCATGAATAGTGTAAGGCACAACCACAAAGAATTTATCTATAAATATGAAAGAAGGACAAAATAGATACATATGATATTACTTGGGCTTTCCTGATGGCTTAAATGGTAAAGAATCTGGCCACAATGCAGGAGACCCAGGTTCAATCCCTGGGTCTGGAAGATCCCCTGGAGAAGGAAATGGCAACCCACTCTAGTATTTTTGCCTGGAGATTCCCATGGACAGAGGAATCTGGCGGGCTACAGTCCATGGGATTGAAAAGAGCTGCTCATTATTGAGCGACTAACACATGATAATACTTAAATTCATAATAGGTATTAACATAGTATAATATGGGAAATAATTTGAGAAAATAGTTGAGGATGAAAAGAGCATTTTATGATTACTATACGTTCATGGAAGAGTTTAGAATAGAAGGGTTATTTTTCCCTAATTTGTCTTAAAAGTTTTCTAGAAAAAAATTAAGAATTCAAAATTGTTTTTTTGGAAACTAGGTAGTATTTTGGCAAGCTTCAGAGGATGATAGATTTGAATTTGAGGTTGAAAAGAAACATGAAAGCAGACACCAATTAGTTGCATAAATAATTTATGATACAAGGACTGAAAACCCCATGATTACAGTCTAGGGTAATTATCCTGTGGGCTTCCTGTAGGAAAGTCCACTCTCCTCCAGAAGCCAAATTTAACATTTTTATGAATACCTGAATTTGTATAAATCATGTTGCAAGTGATTAAGTACCATTTACTTTCTAAACAGACAAGACCAGAAGCAAAACAGACTTAAGAAGTTTAAAATAAAAGAAGACCATCCTAAATGCCTTAATTTACCTCCTAGAGGTTTAAGAATTTGATGCAATAGTGTAATTTGTGGCAAAAATTCTTATGAAATCAGCTCTCTATATGAGGAGCCACTATTTTTTTAAATTTATTTATTTTTAATTGGAGAATAACTTCTTTACAATATTTTGTTGGTTTCTGCCATACATCAACATGAATCAGCCATAGGTATACATGTACCCTCTCTCTTGAAATTCCCTCCCACCTCTTACCCCATCCCACCCCTCTAGGTTGTCCCAGAGCACTGGGTTTGAGCTCCCTGAGTCACACAGCAAATTCCCAATGGCACCCCACTACAATACTCTTGCCTGGAAAATCCCATGGATGGAGGAGCCTGGTATATATGGCAATGTTCATGTTTCAGCGCCACTCTGTCAGTTCATCCCACCCTCTCCTCCCCCTACTGTGTCCACAGTCTGTTCTATGTCTGCGTTTCCATTTGCTGTCCTGCAAATAGGTTCATCAGTACCATCTTTCTAGATTCCATACACATGCATTAATATACAATATTTGTTTTTGTCTTTCTGACTTACTTCACTCTGTATAATAGGCTCTAGGTTCATAGCTCATTAGAACTGACTCCAATGTATTCCTTTTTATGGCTGAGTAATATCCCATTATGCATTGTACACACAACTTCTTTATCCATTCATCTGTCAGTGGACAGCTAGGTTGCCTGAGTGATAATATCCCATTATACATTGTATACACAACTTCTTTATCCATTCATCTGTTAATGGACAGCTAGGTTGCTTCCATATCCTAGCTATTGTAAATAATGCTGCAGGCTATATGCATCTCTTTGAATTATGGTTTTCTCAGGGTATATGCCCAGTAGTGGGATTTTTGGGTCATATATTAGTTCTATTACTAGCTTTTAAAGAATCTCCATTCTTTTGTCCTGATCAGTATATCCTCCATACAGATATAGTGGTGTGTCAATTTACATTCCCAGAGGGTTCCAATTTCTCCAAACCCTCTCCAGAATTTATTGTTTATAGATTTTTGATGATGGCCATTCTGACCGTTTTGAAGCAATATCTCATTGGAGTTTTGATTTGTATTTCTCTAATAATGAGCAATGTTGTGCATCTTTTCATGTGTTTACTAGCCATCTGTACATCTTCTTTGGAGAAATGTCTATTTAGGTCTTCTGCCCATTTTTTGATTGGCTTGTTTGCTTTCCTGAAGTTTAGCTGTATGAGTGGCTTATATATTCTGGAGATTAACCCTTTGTCAGTTGTTTCATTTGTAACTATTTTCTCTCATTCTGAAAGCTGTCATTTACTCGTTTATTGGTTCCTTTGCTGTGCAAAACTTTTTAAGTTTAATTAAGTCCCATTTGTTTATTTTTATTTTTATTTCCATTACTCTAGGAGGTGGGTCAAAGAGGATCTTGCTGCAATTTATGTCAAAGAGTGTTCTATGTCTTCCTCTAAGAGCTTTATAGTTTCTGGCCTTACATTTAAGTCTTTAATCCATTTTGAGTTTATTTATGTATAAGGTGTTAGGAAGTGTTCTAGTTTCATTTTTTTACATGCAGCAGTCCAGTTTTCCCAGTACCACTTAGACTAGCTGTCTTTTCTTGAAAAGTATGAATTCATTTGTTATAGCTCCATGCTACCACCTAGAAAAGCATTTTTTTCTCTTTGGGGCTGAAAGAAGAAGATATATAAATAATTCTCAATTTTGTGAACAAATCCAACATTTTTTAGTTGAAGATAGAAAAAACATATAGAATTATCTCTTCTATTCTCAAAATGAAGAAATGATAGGCAATGGCTTATTTTTTTATTGTTTAAAATATGGAGACAAACTCAGTAACTAAATAGGTAAATATCCAGGAAGGAGAAAAAGGATAGCTTAGAAAAAGTAAAAGCAAGAGAAAGAAAGTAATTGAAACTCTAGTTATGTAACCTTTGAACACAGAGGCAAATACAGGTTATGAAATCACGGGCTAGACTGATACAAACCTGGGAGTCTGATCTGTACCCTCTTCCCATGAAAAGGGAAAGAAATAAACTACCAGACCACAGCCTAGCACAGGTGAAAAGTTAGTTGTGTGCGGCATAAATATGAGGCATCACACAGACTGAGTTTTAAGCCAAACGTAATGTTCAAGTTACACACCTTATTAACCCAGAGAAGAAATAAAGCAGTCACATAGACAGTTACAAATCAATTTAGGGTGAGTTTACAGAAAAGATTTAAATAAGAACAAAAGCACAAGCATTACTGCATGGCAGGCAGGTTCTTTACCATGTGAGCTACCATAGAGGTCATATTACTGATGCAACAAATATTTATTAAATATCTACTATATGCCTACGTGTTGAGATTGATAAAAAAATGATTTTTATAAAGGTATTTAACAAATCAGCACCTTCGTGGAGCAAACATTATGTACCAGCAGAAGTAAAATCAAACACACAATAATCAGATAAAATGTAAGAGTGTTCATTGCTTCCAACAGGGGAGAATTGGACCCCAGAAAACTAAGTTAATAATACAAGAAAAATGTTAAAGTGAAGTCACTCAGTCATGTCTGACTCTTAGCAATCCCATGGACTGCAGCCTACCAGGCTCCTCCGTTCATGGGATTTTCCAGGCAAGAGTACTGGAGTGGGGTGCCATTGCCTTCTCCAAAAGAATTGTTTAAATATCTGCTGGTGGTCCAGTGATTAAGACTCTGTGCTTAGAGGGAATATGGCTTTGTACCTGGTCAGGGAACTAAGATACCACATATTATGTAGCATAGCCAATAAATAAAAAATAACTATTTAAAAATAAAGAAATATGTCAAAGAGATAAAGAGAAAAGATTTTTATGAAAGTGATTAGTGATTATCAAATAGCAGACAGGAAAAAGGATGAAGTAATAATTTGGAAATACAAAAATAGGGTTGTTAGGGAAATTTTAAAATCCTTCAAACTACAGGGTAAATCTCAAAGAAATGTAACCACAAAATTAATAAACTATAAAATGACTAAGGGAATCTTCCAGAAACTAAAACAGAGAAAAAGAGAGAGAGATTAAGAGACATGAGGAGCTCATGTATCTGCCAAATATCAGAAAACAAAAAAATAGAAAGACTACAAAGAGGTAATATTTGAGGATATGAGAGATGAAGTTTTCCCAGAACTAATTATGTGAATGGTCATGTTAAAAAAAAATAAAAAAGATCCACCAAATGCATAATCTACATCTCTACACATTATGAACTTTGCTACTGTTAGCAGCAATTAAAATATATTTTAGTAAAAATTATTTCCTATAAGACCTGATTTTCTATAAGGAAACTTTGCTACTTGGATGGATGGCAGATTTCTTATTCCTAGAAATATATGACAGAAATCAGAAAATAAGTATATATAGATAACTGTAGGAAAAATACCTTGCATTCATTATATGCCTTTTCAGACTATCACTCAAGAGTTAGGATGAATTAAAGACATCTTTATAAATCAAGGACACAGAAATTTTAGTTCCTCACTGAATATATACATATATATATATAAAGTGTACATTTCACCAAGGAGACATTAACTATGTAATAAGCCACAGAAATAAAGCTTCCACAAATTTCAAATAATTGATATTCTAAAACTGTCTTCTCTTACCACAGCCCTATGAAGTTCAATAACAGAAATTAACAAAACTAAAAAAAAAAAAGAACAAAACTACGAAATATTCAAAAGCCATAAAAGTCAAATCTAAATAATCCAGTAATCCATAAATTCAGAGAAAAAAATCATATTACATTTACCAGGACCTCCAGTAATTAATGATTTAAGTGGGAATAGTGAGAGTATGTGAACTATGAACTTCCTGATGTTCAAGCTGGTTTTAGAAAAGGCAGAGGAACCAGAGATCAAATTGCCAACATCCGCTGGATCATGGAAAAAGCAAGAGAGTTCCAGAAAAACATCTATTTCTACTTTGTTGACTATGCCAAAGCCTTTGACTGTGTGGATCACAATAAACTAGAAAATTCTGAAAGAGATGGGAATACTAGACCACCTGATCTGCCTCTTGAGAAATTTGTATGCAGGTCAGGAAGCAACAGTTAGAACTGGACATGGAAAAACAGACTGGTTCCAAATAGGAAAAGGAGTTCGTCAAGGCTGTATATTGTCACCCTGTTTATTTAACTTACATGCAGAGTACATCATGAGAAACGCTGGGCTGGAAGAAACACAAGCTGGAATCAAGATTGCTGGGAGAAATATCAATAACCTAAGATATGCAGATGACACCACCCTTATGGCAGAAAGTGAAGAGGAACTAAAAAGCCTCTTGATGAAGTGAAAGAGGAGAGTGAAAAAGTTGGCTTAAAGCTCAACATTCAGAAAACGAAGATCATGGCATCCAGTCCCATCACTTCATGGGAAATACATGGGGAAACAGTGGAAACAGTGTCAGACTTTATTTTTCTGGGCTCCAAAATCACTGCAGATGATGATTGCAGCCATGAAATTAAAAGACGCTTACTCCTTGGAAGGAAAGTTATGACCAACCTAGATAGCATATTCAAAAGCAGAGACATTACTTTGTCAACAAAGGTTCATCTAGTCAAGGCTATGGTTTTTCCTGTGGTCATGTATAGATGTGAGAGCTGGACTGTGAAGAAGGCTGAGCACCAAAGAATTGATGCTTTTGAACTGTGGTGTTGGAGAAGACTCTTGAGAATCCTTTGGACTGCAAGGAGATCCAACCAGTCCATTCTGAAGGAGATCAGCCCTGGGATGTCTTTGGAAGGAATGATGCTAAAGCTGAAACTCCAGTATTTTGGCCACTTCACGCGAAGAGTTGACTCATTGGAGAAGACTCTGATGCTGGGAGGGATTGAGGGCAAGAGGAGAAGGGGACGACAGAGGATGAGATGGCTGGATGGCATCACTGACTCGATGGATGTGAGTCTGGGTGAACTCTGGGAGTTGGTGATGGACAGGGAGGCCTGGTGTGCTGCAATTCATGGTGTCCCAAAGAGTTGGACACAACTGAGCGACTAATCTGATCTGATCTGAGTGAGAGTGGAAAACCTGTATGCAGGGCAAGAAGCAATATGTAGACCCAAACACAGAACAATAATTGGTTTAAAATTGGGAAAGGAGTACGTTAAGGCTGTGTATTATCATCCTGCTTATGTAACTTACATGCAGAGTACATCATGTAAAATGCTGGGCTACATGAAGCTCAAATTGGAATCAAGATTCCGAGGAGACATATCAATAACTTTGGATATACAGATGATACCACCTCAATGGCAGAAAACAAAGAGGAACTAAAGAACCTCTTGAAAGTGAAAGAGAAGAGTGAAAAAGCTAGGTTAAAACTCAACATTCAGAAAACTAAGATCATGGCATCTGGTGCCATCACTTCATGACAAATAGATGGGGAAAAAGTAGAAACGGTGACAGATTATATTTCAGGGGCTCCAAAATCACTGCAGATGGTGACGGCAGCCGTGACATTAAAAGATGCTTGCTTCTTGGAAGAAAAGCTATGAAAAACCTCAACAGCATATTAGAAAGCAAAGATATCACTTGGTCAACAAAGGTCTGTATATTCAAAGCTATGGTATTTCCAATAGTCATGTCAGACGTGAGAGTTGGATCATAAATAAGTGTCAAAGAACTGACGCTTTTGAGTTGTGGTGTTGGAGAAGACTGATAGTCCCTTGGACAGCAAGGAGAACAAACCAGTCAATTCTAAAGGAAATCAACCCTGAATATTCACCAGAAGGACTGATGCTTGAAGCTGAAACGCCAATATTTTGGCCACCTGATATGAAGAGCTGACTTACTGGAAAAGATCCTGATGCTGGGAAGGATTGAGGGCAGAAGAAGGGGGCGACAAAGGATGAGATGGTTGGGTGGTATCACGGACTCAGTGGACATGAGATTGAGCAAACTCTGGAAGGCAGTGAAGGACAGGGAAGCCTGGTGTGCTGCAGCCCATGGGGTCGCAAAGAGTCAGACATGACTGAGAGCCTGAACAACAGCCACAAGTGAGAGTAGGCATTGCTTTTTAAAATGCTTCTGAAGTTAAAAATTAAGCACCATTTTTTGTATTTGGTTGTGGAAGATACACACAAGTAGGTTAAGTAAAATTCTCTTCTACTCAATACACACACATACACAAACACACACTGACACTTTTATGTGTCTACAACACTGAATGACTTTCCTGTATCTATTGAGATGTTGACGAATTCTACTCACAGAGTGATGAATTTACAGTGATCAAGTCCCTGGGGAATTTAAGGTTCTTACTTTGTCATGGAAAGAATTCAGAGATGAGACAGGGAGGTTCAGGAAGTAAAGTGAAGATTTATTTAAGCAAGAATACACTCTTAGAGGGAAAGTCAGCAGACAGGCGAGTAGTTTCTGCCCTGGGTTTTTTGGCAAGCCACTTATGAGGGAAATACAAATGAATGGGTGGAATATTTATTGGGGATGAAGGGATTTAAGGTTGTACTCCCTGATTGTCATCTCAGCTCGATCTTCCTGGGGGGAGGATGGGTTTTTATTCTCATTTAGCTCAGATAGGAAGTGTCATAGTATTGGGGCCTAATGGGTACTTCTTATATGCAAGGCTAATTTTATTATAATAAGAACATAATGAGCTAAAGTTTACATTTGGAGGCAGGAGATTCCAATCTTTGCCCAACTTTCTTTGTGTGTCTCCAGGACATTTATCACCCATAATGTGTGGCTTCCTGTCAATCTGAAGTTTCTTGTCTTTCTTTGTCTGCCCATAGACCTCCACTGTTTAAACATTTCCTTCCACCTGGTCCTTGCCCCCATTTCTCTGCTCATATCTAACTACCTGCCTGGTGTAACAATAAGGTAGTACAACAAGTATGTCAAAACTTTCTTGCATAAATATTATTAGTTCTGATGTGGTCGTCACAGGTGTATGATCAGATTGTGCTTACTTCTCTGATTGGATGTTTCTGGACTCCAGAAACATTGAACTGGTCTCTCAAAATCAGTCAGAGAAGTAGGCACAAGCTGATCATATACCTGTGACCCTCTCCTTCACACTGTCATTAAAAACCCTTCTTCAAAAGCCACCAGGGAATTTGTTGTTGTTTTTTTTAACATGAGTTGTCCATTCTTTTTGCTTGGACCAAATTGGGCACATGGCAATAAATGCTATAAACTGCGTTTAGAATGGGCATCAAAATTTATCTCTACCTTCCTAACAAAGGAAAGTCTTTAATGACTTCCAAATTATACATCAACTAGTTGATTCTTGACCGATTCTTTCAAAGTAAGGAATCTCTTAAACAGTGTTAACAGCTGAGTACATACTGACAGAGAGTAAGACTCAGAATTACTCTTCAGTTCAGTTCGGTTCAGTCATTCAGTTGTGTCTGACTCTTTGTGTCCCCATGGACTGCAGCACATCAGGCATCCCTATTCACCACCAACTCCCATAGCTGACTCAAACTTATGTCTATCAAGTCAGGGATGCCATCCAACCATCTCATCCTCTGACATCCTCTTCTCCTCCTGCCTTCAATCTTTCCCAGCATCACGGTCTTTTCCAATGACTCAGTTCTTCACATCAGATGGCCAAAGTAGTGGAGTTTCAGCTTCACCAATGAATATTCAGGATTAACTTCCAATGAATCAATCTTTTCAATGAATATTCAGGACTAATTTCCTTTAAGTTGGATTGGTTGCACCTCCTTACAGTCCAAGAGACTCTCAAGAGTCTTCTCCAATACCACAGTTCAAAAGCATCAATTCTTCAGTGCTCAGCTTTCTTTATAGTCCAACTCTCACATCCATACATGACTACTGCAAAAACCATAGGCACTAGATGAACCTTTGTTGGCAAAGTAATGTCTCTGTTTTTTAATATGCTATCTAGGTTGCTCATAGCTTTTCTTCCAAGGAGCAAGCATCTTTTAATTTCATGGCTGCAATCACTATCTGCAGTGATTTGGGAGCCCCCCCAAATTAAAGTCTCTCACTTGAAAACAGACATTGTTTCCCCAACTATTTGTCATGAAGTAATGGGACAGGATGCCATGATCTTAGTTTTCTGAATGTTGAGTTTTAAGCCAACTTTTTCACTCTCCTCTTTCACTTTCACCAAGAGGCTCTTTAGTTCTTTGCTTTCTGCCATAAGTGTGGTGTCATCTACATACCTGAGGTTACTGATATTTCTCCTGGCAATCTTGATTCCAACTTGTGCTTCATCCAGCCTAGCATTTCATATGATGTACTCTGCATATAAGTTAAATATGCAGTTAAATAAGCAGGGTGACAATATACAGTCTTGACATACTCCTTTCCTGATTGGGAACCAGTCTGTTGTTTTATGTCCAGTTCTAACTGTTGCTTCTTGATCTGCATAAAGAATTCTCTGGAGGCAGGTGAGATGGTCTGGTATTCCCATTGCTTTATGAAATTTCCACAGTTTGTTGTGATCTACACAGTCAGTAAAGCAGGAGTAGATGTTTTTCAGGAAATCTCTTGCTTTTTCTATGATCCAGTGCTACTGCTGCTAAGTCACATCAGTCGTGTCCGACTCTGTGCGACCCCATAGATGGCAGCCCACCAGGCTCCTCTGTCCCTGGGATTCTCCAGGCAAGAACACTGGAGTGGGTTGCCATTTCCTTCTCCAATGCATGAAAGTGGAAAGTGAAAGGGAAGTCGCTCAGTCATGTCTGACTCTTAGCGACTCCATGGACTGCAGCTTACCAGGCTCCTCCATTCATGGGATTTTCCAGGCAAGAGCATTGGACTGGGGTGCCATTGCCTTCTCCACTATGATCCAATGGATGTAGGCAATTTGATCTCTGGTTCCTCTGTCTCTTCTAAATCTATTTTGAACATCTGGAAGTTTACAGTTCATGTACTGTTGAAGTATGGCTTGGAGAATTTTGAAGGCACTGGTTATCACAAACACCCTCTTCCAACAACACAAGAGAAGACTCTGCACATGGAGATCACCAGATGGTCAATATCAAAATCAAATTGATTATATTCTTTGCAGCCAAAGATGGAAAAGCTCTATACAGTCGGCAAAAACAAGACCAGGAGCTAACTCTGGCTAAGATCATGAACTCCTTATTGCAAATTCAGACAAAAATTGAAGAAAGTAGGGAAAACCACTAGACCATTCACATATGACCTAAATCAAATCCCTTACGATTATACAGTAGAAGTGACTAATAGATTCAAGGGATTAGATCTGAGAGACAGTGTGCCTGAAGAACTATAGATTGAGGTCCATGACATTGTATAGGAGGCAGTGATCAACACCATCCCCAAGAAAAAGAAATGCAAAAAAGGCAAAAATGGTTGTTTAAGGAGGCCTTACAAATAGCTGGGAAAAGAAGACAAGTGAAAAGCAAAGGAGAAAAGGAAAGATATACCCATTTGATGGCAGAATTCCAAATAATAGCAAGGAAAGATAAGAAAGCATTCATCAGAGATCAATGCAAAGTAAAAAGAAAAACAACAGAATGGGAAAAACTAGAGATCTTTTCAAGAAAATTAGAGGTACCAAGGGAACATTTATCCAAAGATGGACATAATAAAGGACAGAAACATATTGACCTAACAGAAGCAGAAGATATTAAGAAGAGTGGCAAAAATGCATAGAAAAACTACACAAAAAAGATATTAATGACTAAGATAACCATGATGGTTATGTGATCTCTCACCATGAGCCAGACATCTTTGAATGCAAAGTCGAGTGTTCCTTAGAAGCATCATTACAAACAAACCTAGTGGAGGTGATGGAATTCCAGTTGAGCTATCTCAAATCCTAAAAGATGAGGTTGTGAAAGTGCTGCATTCAATATGTCAGCAAATTTGGAAAACTCAGCAGTGGCCACAGGACTGGAAAAGGTCAGTTTTCATTCCAATCCCAAAGAATTTCTGTATTTTTATTTAACAATTTCATTTGGAATCTGGTTGACTGATTATACGTGTATTCCAGGAGAGCACAATGCACTGAAGTGTGCTTGCCTTAGTGTCTTCTTGGGCCCGTGTCTGAGATTACATACAAGCCAGATCTCATGTCTTTACTTTCCTGAATTATACATATAGATGATATAGGATTCTTTTTTTTTTTTATTTCTCAAAGCTTTGGAAACTTAGAGTGCACAAAATATATGATCATATCTCTATTAGTTACATATGCAATTATACAGTTTTATAGTCTAAAACTGGCATTTCCTATGTGTTTAACTTTGCATAATACACATAAAATGGAGAAAAATCACTACACTAAAAGAACCAGCATGATTGAAATATCATAGTCAGTAGCCTATGCTGTAAAAATTGTAGTCACTGAAGTATAAATGCAGGAATATCTATAACTAATTACCACAGAAAGAAGCAAAGACTATTCCCTTTGGGTGCAAATCTTTACAGAGACTAACAACATGGTGATCTATTTGCTAAAGCAAATGATAATACAAAAGGTATTCTTCTTATAGTTTATATTTCTGGTCTGCTAAATATGACAGGTTAATGTTTTTTAATGTACATAAAATTTTTACGAGATGCTAAAAACAATGCACTTTAAAGAAAGAGTCTAGGAAATTTAATTAGGAGGCACTTAATTTAAATAAGTTTAGACAAAAGGAGAGAAATTATTTCAAAGGCGCTGCTTGCAAATATTTATGTAAAGACAATTTCCCAGTCATTAAACTATTTTTAATGAACATATAAGAGATAAACCTATATCAAGGTCAAGCTCCTTGAAGAAATGTAATTCCTTAAAGGCTTTGATTTAAATCTGTAGTTTGGACTTTCTCCACAAAAAAAAAAAAGGAAGTTCAGACACATGAGACATATGTTCTCAACCACACTCAAATGAACCACATTTACTACTGAGAAAGTCAACACATAAGATGCACCGCAACTGAGAAGTGAAATGCCATGTCTGTGTTCACTTTTTAATATAGCCTAATAGAGCAACACTCACATACACAGCAATCTTCAGCCCCACTTTTTATGATCATGCTCAGAAATGGCATCTTAGCCTTCTGCTCTTCCTCTTACTCTCCCCAAAAATGGTGCACTTGGGATGATGTGCAATTTGGCCTACAGGCGGTAGTTTGCAAATCTCTGCTCTATGTTCTTAACATTGCTTCTGTTATTGTTGAATTTTAATGAAATATATGTATGTTCCAAATTAGCGAGTGTTTATTATTTACCTTTAATAAAAATGGTATTCTATGGGGAAGCTAATTTGGTAAAATTCAAGTTACCCAGTTAGCCCTGACACACACAAATTCAGCTATCATAGCTTCCCACATGCATTTTAAGAGTAAATTCAATATAGTTTGAAATAACAGTTCAGTTCAGGCACAGTTCACAACTATAACCATTATGGCTCGAGATATTATTGCATCTGTAAATTAAAAATAAACAATGATAGCACCGTGTTTGTTAAGATGAAGAAAGAGTATTTGGCTTACTTTAATAATGTAACTCTATTCACAAATCATTCTCTGAATCTTACAGAATTTATTTTCTTGAAGGTATCCATCATGTGTTTCTTCCCTATTTTTAAAAAATACTTTAATGAGATTAAGAAGTATTAATCCATTCATACTTTTTTGTTTTGTAATTTTTTACTGGCATGATTATATATACAAATTTAATATATTAAAATTTCCCTGTATTTCTTTTCCTGTTATTATTTCTGCTATTATCTGCTTCATTTCATGATTATTACAAAAATAGCTTTATTATATAAGAAATACTATAAGATAGTCCACTTTGAGGATAACTCACCATATATACAGCATTGTTCCATGGGTTTATTAAGCAAGCATATGCATTTTGAACATTTATTTACTCAGGAAAATATTTAAATGTTTTCAGAGGTAAAAATGCATTAAGATAAAATTAATCTGAGAAATCAACAAAGTGCTAATAATATATTAGAGAAAGTTCAGAGAACATGAAGGTTGAAATCTTCTCATTCAAAGATTATTCAGGCCTAAACAGATAAAATCAGTAATGAGAACTTTCACAAGATTAATAAGATGCAAATAATAGGCAAGCTGCAATCATGGTAAAAGAACACAGTTTAGGAAATGTGTATTATAGCTATAACGACAGGTGAGTTTGAATATTGGCCTTATTACCAATTACCAACCTGATATAAAAGTGTTTCCTCAAAAGAAGTTGGCTTTCATATAAATCTAGTCTTTTCAAACATATTATAAAGTCAGAAGGGACACTTTTGTTAAAATCTGATATTTGTATTATCTATTGTGTTAGTCTCTCAAGAGATGAATCACGACTCATTATCATATATTTAACAAAAATAGGATGACTAATTAGTTTGAAAGGAAACGCAATAATGAAAACACATTCCTTTATTATCATCACATTCTTTAGCATTCAAACTATTATATAACTTTAGAGATGTTAATAACATATAGTTTAATTAATTCACCAAACCTATATTGAGACTTGACTAGGTCTGAGCAAGAAATACCAACACAAGGTTTTCCAAGTCAATTCTTCAACAAAAAGTAAAAAGAGGGCAGGGGAGTAAATGATAGAGTGAGGAGAAAAGAAAAGAGAACAGAAATGTAGATTACCTCACAGGATCTCAACTGCAAAGTGTATGGTACATAAAAGTTAACTAAATCCCATTATTTTGCTGTCAGAGCAAAATGTCTCCTTGTTTAGAAAACTTTGACTTTACAAGTATAGTGTCCTTACCAATGAATATCTATATTGTTTCTGATCTTCTTAACTGCTTGTTCTTTGACAAGATTTATGAACCTCTTCCTCCATTACACAACAGCTGTCTTACATGTGCCATTCACTGATTAAATACAAATCTAAAGAACTGTCATACCAAGAGGTTTGGGTATCGCCAGTCTGGGCTAAAATGCTGAGATAATTCCAGAGATCTTACATCATTGAAAAAAATAACTAAATGCATAACATATATTTCCACCAAGTATTTTAAAATTATGGGCTTTGAATGATTTTGAAAAAAATCCCTACAATTATGAATGCCTGGTGCAGTTGAAGAAGTGAACTAATCAGAAAACTTGGACTGTAATTCCAGTAAGACATCTAACTTCATTAAACCACAGTTTCTTAAAATAAGCAAATGATACCTGCACTCGGAGACTGTTTGAGAAAATGAATCTACATACAAAGAGAGGTTGAGCAACAAAAAATGGTTTTTTAAAGATAAATTCTCAACATAAATAGATTCATTAGATTAGTGTATCTCTAAACGTAATTTAGGAAAAGTATTTTCAATCTATGGCTGCTTAAATTGTGCTTAAACATTCACCAGAGAAGGCAATGGCACCCCACTCCAGTACTCTTGCCTGGAAAATCCCATGGACAGAGGAGCCTGGTAGGCTGCAGTCCATGGGGTCGCTAAGAGTTGGACACAACTGAGCGACTTCACTTTCACCTGTCACTTTCATGCATTGGAGAAGGAAATGGCAACCCCCTCAGTGTTCTTGCCTGGAAAATCCCAGGGATGGGGGAGCCTGGTGAGCTGCCATCTATGGGGTCGCACTCCAGTCGGACACGACTGGAGCGACTTAGCAGCAGCAGCAGCAGCAAACATTCACCAGTGGCCAATTTTCTTCCCCCCAAATTATTACAAATTACACAAAAATTTCTACAATGATTTTGATGAGTCTCTTTAGAAAGATTTCCTTGTTCTAAATATGATATTATGTGACTATAAATCTGAACCATTACGAAGTAAATATGATTCATGAATTGGTTGTTTCAGGAAAAGTTTTGGAAGAGTGTTTTGAAGTCAAAGACAAAAAAAAAAAAAAAAAAACCCTCAAAATCTTAATGATACAGTAATTCTTTGGGTTTGTTTTTAACACTGAACATTGTATATTCTGTACAACATTCCGAATACAAACATACAAAAAGTTGTTTTATTTTTAACAATTAATTCATGTATATGTTACCTTATAAAATTTGTAAGAAAAGTAACAGCTTCTTCCCTATCCTTCCTTGCATACATCAACATAAGGCCCAGTCCCACCAGCCAGAGGCAATAATTTGTATTTCCTGCTTTTGTTGGTTACTTCCACAACTCCTAAGTACTATGTTCCTGTCTAATTCTGCTATCCAGGGAATATATGTACCTGTTGGTGCTATTTAGCAGTATCTGGGTTTTTCTCACCCAAGAAACTAGTTTTCCTTTCAGGCTTAGAGACTGTGATTCCCTTTTTCCTGTTTGAGGAAAGGATTATGTTGATTACGGGGGTATCTGGCAGTCATCAGGCCTCTCTCTCAACTGAGAAGCTTGCTGGGAGCTCTATGTACACAACTTAGGGGTATGGACTGACTTCTTTGGGGTGTATGTATCATGGTGGTCCCACAATAGTCAGACTATTTTGGAGTGCCAATGTCCACTTTAGTAACCTCAGCTCTCCTTAAGAAGGTTAGCCATTCTCTTTACAGAAGAGCCCTCTGATTTTCTTGTCCAGGTATATACACACCAAAGATGTTCAGTGCTTGGGGTACAAAATGCTAGAGGATACAGGGATAGCATCTGCCGCAAGGATTCCAAAACACGTCTTTAATTATCTGCCTATTTCAGCACCTCTTCTCACATCTATACTCGGTGCCTGCCTCTGGGGTTCCACCTGAGAGCCACCTGGTAATACCTCTAAAAGCTCATAGGATCATATTATTCTTAAATAGTTTTTTTTGTACCATGTTGAATCCACTTCCCGGCTCATATTCACTTTCCAAATTCTACAGACTTGCTGCAGTCTCTCCAATTATGATACTTCACTGTCATGGATTTATTTCCACTTGGAGATTGTTTCTGTTCTCTTAGTGCTCTCTCCCTAAACAACATTCTGAATAATTTTATCCATGCACCTATACAGTTTTGGAAGGAAAGTTACGACCAACCTAGATAGCATATTCAAAAGCAGAGACATTACTTTGCCAACAAAGGTTCGTCTAGTCAAGTCTATGGTATTTCCTGTGGTCATGTATGGATGTGAGAGTTGGACTGTGAAGAAGGCTGAGCGCCAAAGAATTGATGCTTTTGAACTGTGGTGTTGGAGAAGACTCTTGAGAGTCCCTTGGACTGCAAGGAGATCCAATCAGTCCATTCTGAAGGAGATCAGCCCTGGGATTTCTTTGGAAGGAATGATGCTGAAGCTGAAACTCCAGTACTTTGGCCACTTCATGCGAAGAGTTGACTCATTGGAGAAGACTGATGCTGGGAGGGATTGAGGGCAAGAGGAGAAGGGGACGACAGAGGATGAGATAGCTGGATGGCATCACTGACTCAATGGATGGGAGTCTGAGTGACCTCCGGGAGTTGGTGATGGACAGGGAGGCCTGGCATGCTGCAATTCATGGGGTCACAGAGTCGGACACGACTGAGCAACTGATCTGATCTGATACAACCATCAGAAGCATTCTGTTCATCCTGTGTCTGCTTAACCTCTATCTTCCTAGAACAACGTGCTTTTTTCTTTTAGTCTCTGTTCATCCTTTAAGTATCACCTTTTTGGGGAATCTTCTGTGATCTCTGTCTTGTGTCCCTTCAACGAGTCCCCACAGCACCTCATTTTCCATCACAGAGTCTATTGCAGTAGGTTTGACAAGTCTCTTTTTTTTGAAGCCAGGAGGTCCTTGATAATAGAGACTGAAATGTTTCCAAATCGCATATAATTGAGCTTAGTTCCTTATCTAAAATGTTTTTTTTTTAATTTTTTATTTAACTTTATAATATTGTATTGGTTTTGCCATATATCAAAATGAATCTGCCACAGGTATACATGTGTTCCTCATCCTGAACCCTCCTCCATTCTCCCTCCCCCTACCATCCCTCTGGATCATCCCAGTGCACCAGTCCCAAGCATACAGTATCGTGCATCAAACCTGGACTGGTGACTAGTTTCATATATGATATTATACATATTTCAATGCCATTCTCCCAAATGATCCCACTCTCTCCCTCTCCCAGAGTCCAAAAGACTGTTCTATACATCAGTGTCTCTTTTGCTGTCCCGTATACAGGGTTATTGTTACCATCTTTCTAAATTCCATATATATGTGTTAGTATACTGTATTGGTGCTTTTCTTTCTGGCTTACTTCACTGTGTATGATAGGCTCCAGTTTCATCCACCTCATCAGAACTGATTCAAATCCATTCTTTTTAATGGCTGAGTAATACTCCATTGTGTATATGTACCACAACTTGCTTATCCATTCATCTGATGATGGACATCTAGGTTGCTTCCATGTCCTGGCTACTATAAACAGTGCTGCGATGAACACTGGGGTACACGTGTCTCTTTCAATTCTGGTTTTCTCAGTGTGTATGCCCAGCAGTGGGATTGCTGGATTGTAAGGCAGTTCTATTTCCAGTTTTTTAAGGAATCTCCACACAGTTCTCCACAGTGGCTGTACCAGTTTGCATTCCCACCAACGGTGTAAGAGGGTTCCCTTTTCTCCACACCCTCCCCAGCATTTATTGCTTGTAGACTTTTGGATGGCAGCCATTCTGACTGGTGTGAAATGGTACCTCATAGTGGTTTTGATTTGCATTTCTCAAATAATGAGTGATGTTGAGCATCTTTTCACGTGTTTGTTAGCTATCTGTATGTCTTCTTTGGGGAAATGTCTATTTAGTTCTTTGGCCCATTTTTTGATTGGGTCATTTATTTTTCTGGAATTGAGCTGTAGGAGTTGCTTGTATATTTTTGAGGTTAGTTGTTTGTTGCTTCATTTGCTATTATTTTCTCCCATTCTTAAGGCTATCTTTTCACCTTGCTTATAGTTTCTTTTGTTGTGAAAAAGCTTTTAAGTTTAATTAGTGAAAATGAGTATACTACCCAAAGCAATTTATAGATTTAATGCAATCCCTAACTAGCTACCAATGGTATTCTTCACAGAGCTAGAACAAATAATTTCACAATTTGTATGGAAATACAAAAAACCTCGAATAGCCAAAGCTATCTTGAGAAAGAAGAATGGAACTGGAGGAATCAACCTGCCTGACTTCAGGCTCTACTACAAAGCCACAGTCATCAAGACAGTATGGTACTGGCACAAAGACAGAAATACAGATCAATGGAACAAAATAGAAAGCCCAGAGATAAATCCACGCACATATGGACACCTTACCTTTGATAAAGGAGGCAAGAATATACAATGGATTAAAGACAATCTTTTTAACAAGTAGTGCTGGGAAAACTGGTCAACCACTTGTAAAAGAATGAAACTAGAGCACTTTCTAACACCATACACAAAAATAAACTAAAAATGGATTAAAGATCTAAACGTAAGACCAGAAACTATAAAACTCCTAGAGGAGAACATAGGCAAAACACTCTCCGACATACATCACAGCAGGATCGTCTATGACCCACCTCCCAGAATATTGGAAATGAAATCAAAAATAAACAAATGGTACTTAATTAAACTTAAAATGTTTTTTAAATTATTGTAAAAAGTCACCCAGGAAAATATTTTTAGTATTTATTTCCTATAGAAGATACTCTAGAATGAATTTCAGCCTCAAAAACCATTAGTATGGAACTTGTTGGTCAAGAAAGTCTGGGAGATACTGTTATATATCCTTTGCATAAATATACAATTCACGTCTTAGCATATTAAAGGTTCTAAACAAAGTAAAGGAAAAAGCTACATTTTATTAACTTGGTATTTCCTAAAGTTTTTAACTACGTAATTTTATTATGAAACAAAGGCTGCTGCTGCTGCTAAGTCACTTCAGTCGTGTCCGACTCTGTGTGACCCCATAGATGGCAGTCCACCAGGCACCATCCCTGGGATTCTCCAGGCAAGAACACTGGAGTGGGTTGCCATTTCCTTCTCCAATGCATAAAAGTGAAAAGTCAAAGTGAAGTCGCTCAGTCATGTCCAACTCTTAGGGATCCCATGGACCACCGCCCACCAGGCTCCTCTGTCCATGGGATTTTCCAGTACTGGAGTGGGGTGCCATTGCCTTCTCCAAAACACAGGCTAACATCCCACAATTATAGTGCATGAGGAAAAATAGAGGACTGTAAGGAATCTAGGATAAAAATGTGATAATTCTGGATAGGCAGGCAGCTTAATAATCAAAGAGGACTTTTGGATGAGCACTGGCCTTTGATTCTTGTGCGAGGGGTAAAGGTAAACGCTGGAGAAATTCTTTATGCCTCTCCTTGGGAGAGAAGTTTAGGGCTTCATTAAGAGTCAAATGTGTACTTGTTATGCCACAGTGCCTGGCAGAGAGTTCATCCTTTGTGGGCCAAGGTCAAACCAAAAATATTGTTAGGCAGAACTTCAGTCTTAACCAAAAGAAAAATAATTCACTCAAACACAGCTTAAATTAGTCCAAACATAAAATAATTTCTTAAAAAAATAATAATCACTTTTAACCTTTTCTAAGAGTAAATCCTTCCCTGGTGGCTCAGCTGTAAAGAATCTGCCTGCAATGCAGGAGATTCAGGAGACCCAGACTCTATCTCTGGGTTGGGAAGATCTTCTGGAGAGAGGAATGGCAACCCACTCCAGCATTCTTGAGTGGAGAATCTCATAGACAGAGGAGCCTGGTGGGTTAGAGTTACATAGGGTAGCCAACAGCCCTTAAAAATCCAGGAATAAAACCATAGAGTTGGGAGGGAGGCTCAAGAGGAAGGGGGCCTGTGTACACCTATAGTTAATTCATGTTGATATAGGACAAAAATCAAACCAATATTGTAAAGCAATCATCAATTAAAAATAAATATACATAAAAAGAAGAGTTGGATATGACTAAAGTGACTTAGCACACAAGCCCAAGGGTAAATGCATAGATAAGTTATATCAAATCAGCCTCTGAAATGGTGTTCTGGCACCATTCCAATAAGTTGAGGCTGCTGGATGGATATAAACTATGTATTTGAAACATTTTAGGGCATTTGTCTCTCTGTTTACATCATTGTATCTTATTTTCATTGGGTAGTCCAGAAAAGAGACATATTCAATCAGAGAGGTAAACACAGAATATATTATGGGTATTTTACACAAATTCTATTGATTTATAATTTTGTAAGTAAGAATTTTGAAACACTATCACATTTTTAGAGACTTTTTCAAATATTGAACCACAACGTAGATTTAGGCTGAATTTTATTTGAATGTGATGTTTTGTCTCTCATTTTTGGTTTAAAAATTTAGAATATCACTTTATGCGAATGAGAAAATAAGTAAATCTACATTTTTAGTGCAATGAACACAAGTCTAGGAGAAAAGAAATTGGTTCCGGCCTAGGTTTACCATCAATTATTTATGTGACTTTGCCTGCACTCTCTCATTTCTGAGTCTTCATCCTGTCCAGATGTAATTTTGGAGGAGGGTGAATAAAACAGTAATAATACATTAAGTTAAATGCTTATGAGGCCGAAAAGACAAATATTGTAAATTCTACTTATATGAAGTATATACAGTAGTCAGATTCATAGAGACTAAGAGTAGGATGATGATTGCCAAGGGCTGGTGGGATGGGGCAATGGAGAATGACTCCTTAACATTTATGGATCTTCCATGTAAGTTGAAAAAAAAAGTTCTGGCAAAGGATGCTGGTGATGGTTGCACAGTAATGTGAGTATAGTTAATGCCACTGAACTATATACTTAAAAATGCTTAAAACGCTAAAATCTGTGCTATATATATTTTATCCCAATTTTTTAAAAAAATTAAATCTTTTCAATTCCTAGGGGAGCCAATGAGATAACATAAATGAACAAGCTGCTTTGCGTATAATGCACTAAGAATTGGTGTATGTCATACTGGAGAATAAATGCTCTGCTGCTGCTGCTGTTGCTAGGTCGCTTCAGTCGTGTCCAACTCTGTGCGACCCCATAGATGGCAGCCCACCAGGCTCCCCCGTCCCTGAGATTCTCCAGGGAAGAACACTGGAGTGGGTTGCCATTTCCTTCTCCAATGCATGAAAGTGAAAAGTGAAAGTGAAGTTGCTCAGTCGTGTCCGACTCTTAGCAACCCCATGGACTGCAGCCTACCAGGCTCCTACATCCATGGAATTTTCCAGGCAAGAGTACTGGAGTGGGGTGCCATTGCCTTCTCCAATAAATGCTCTAATCAGTGTTAATTCAACAAATGTTTACTAAATGAACTGTACCTAAATGCAAGGAGAATAATGCTGGAACATTGAAGAATCTTTTCCCACTAATATAATATATCACATCTATATTTCTGGCATAACATAACAAACCACTTTCTGACAGCACAATGATCAAGACCACCCCAGAAATGCACTATATAACCCTAAGCTGTGTTTGTTAAGAAGAGAAACAGAACAAAAAAATTTATGAGCTTCACTTTAGCTTCTATCAGTATATTTCAAGCAACAGAACACTTGCTCATTTTGCAGGTGGTGATTTAAAGCCTGTACTATAGATTAAAAAAAAAAAAAATCATTCCTAACAATTTTAAGCCCCTAAGACCCATTAATTAACTCTGTATTATGAAACATTTTTAAACCAATCATTACCTCTTCTATGCAAGCTGAAACGAATGCTAGCAAGCACTTTCACTTTAATAAATGAAGAGTTGTTTCAAAAGTTAAGATAACTGTATGCTCAAACTGTATTATGTACATTGTCGGGTGATTTGAGTTATAAGAAATTCTTTATTGTGCATTTTTAAAAATCACCTTTCTGTGGGGAACCCATCAATTTCTCCCTGTCATCCTCCTCTCCTTCCCTCCAAGCCACCCACTAATCTAAGCATTCTTGAACCCAAACCTTCTAAGAAGTGTTTCTTCATGCATCTGTACTACATTGGGTAACTAAATGAAACACAGCTGGGAAATACGGAGTGGACATTGAAATGACTCATTAGGCAGCTGTACAGAATAGACAGAAGAAAGCAGCAGGAAAAGCTACCATGAAGATGCCTACGGTCATACATACCATTTCTTGTGGATGACTAGAAGCAATAGAAAATAAAGCCCTGGGGAAGAACATGGAGTTTTAAGATTCCAATGCTAGACAGGAATAGAAATAAAACTTACTAAAAGTACAGATTTGCAGATAAAATTCATACCAGAAAACACTCAATCCAAGACCATGATTAGTATTAACAAAGCTGAGGGTATGAATGATTAAAACAAAACAAAAACTGGCAATATTTTAGAGAAGTCAGTAATTAACAGAGAGCTTAGGGCCCCAAAGTATCTATATTTTACTTTGCTTCTTAATCCTAAACTCAATAAGGAAATTAATATAGCATGCAGGTCATGAAATTTGGAGCAGGAAACCTTAAATTAAAGCTCAGCTTAGCCATTTTCTATCTGGATAAATGAGTCTGTTCACTAATCTAAAAATAAATGGAGATAATACAGACTGCAAAAAGCTATATATGTAAGGATTCAGTTATATTAATTGATTTTTTTAAAATAGCATTACTTGAAACCAGACTAACTTGGGTACTTCCTCTATTGTTTATTAGCTGCCTGACATATGAAAAACATTTAATGTCTCTAAACCTCAACGTATTCTAAGAAATGGGTAAGAAAACATACAAATCATAGGATTGTAATTATTACATGAAAGTGAAAGTGTAGTCATTCAATCATGTCTGACCCTTTGCGACCCCATGGACTGTAGCCAACCAGGCTCCTCTGACCATGGAATTCTCCAGGCAAGAACAATGGAGTGGATTGTCATTCCCTTCTCCAGGGGATCTTCCCAACCCAGGGATCGAACCTGTGTCTCCTGCATTGCAGGCAGATTTGTTACTATCTTAGCCACCAGGGAAGCCCAATTATTACATAGGATAATATATGTAGTATGTTAGCACAGTGACACCTTATTATACACTGCTGGGGGAAGGCAATGGCACCCCACCCCAGTACTCTTGCCTGGAAAATCCCATGGACGGAGGAGGAGCCTGGTAGGCTGCAGTCCATGGGGTCGCTAAGAGTCGGACACAACTTAGCGACTTCACTTTCACTTTTCACTTTCATGCATTGGAGAAGGAAATGGCAACCCACTCCGGTATTCTTGCCTGGAGAATCCCAGGAACGGGGGAGCCTGGTGGGCTGCCGTCTATGGGGTCGCACAGAGTTGGACACGACTGAAGTGACTTAGCAGCAGCAGCAGCATTAGCAGCTAAGTCACTGCTGCTGCTGCTGCTGCTAAGTCACTTCAGTCGTGTCCGACTCTGTGTGACCCCATAGACGGCAGCCCAAAACTTAATTATCACTAGTAAAAGAAAGTACTGAGAGAATAGTTCATGTTCTAAAAATCTTTGTTGAACCTAAATATGATAAATAGAGGATAATTATCTTAAGCACAATTATGCATGTTTTTATCTTTGTCAACTATGACCTACATATATTTAGAATTTTTAATGATAACTAGGATGAACAGCAATATCAGCCAATGCTATACACACATACACATGTACATATATGATCTGAACTAATGCAGTATTTTGAAAAGTTCATTATAGCTAAATATCATACCTAAGGAAGAAAGTAAAGGTATTATGCTACTGATTTAAAAGACATGCTAAGAGGAAAAGTGTTCTAGAGTTGCCAGTAAACATTGGAAGGCAAGACTAAGAGAATCCAGAAAATGAAAATAACAATAATCCAAGAAATACACCCCTAACTATCACCAAATGGCCTGTTCTGCCTCTTAGCTGTACCACTTCCAGCAGCCTTTTTCTGCAGGCTGACATGTCACTTAGCAAACTACTATCCAATTACTTCCTAACACCAAGTCATCTCTGCACTCACCACACTTCCAAGATGTGTCCATTACCCAAGCATTTAAGTAAAATGCAGTCTAGGTTAAAATCTCTCTAAAATGAGAGGTCAATTCATTTAAGTTCTCATTTTACCCTACACACGAAGCTCCAAGGACATGGAACCATGTACTGTGCCCAAGCACTTCCTGAGTGTTCTCATTTTCCTGCTCTTCTGCATTTAGTTCTACCTGAAAGCCTTCTTTTCTGTCTTTACTTGTTTGAATACCCAGTTACATACCTTTATATATAATGTGTTTCAGCTAACAAAATATTTCCGTCTGTTCTCTCATTCCCAAATACTGAGTGTCAATTGAGTGCCAGTTATGCAACATGCATAATAAGAGATTCTGTAGGTGAAGTGTTAAAAAAATTTTTTTCTGAATTTAATTAAAATGTCAGCTGTAAAGATAAAATGCTTTAGCTGGATGTGAGAGCTGGACTGTGAAGAAGGCTGAGTGCCGAAGAATTGATGCTTTTGAACTGTGGTGTTGGAGAAGACTCTTGAGAGTCCCTTGGACTGCAAGAAGATCCAACCAGTCCATTCTGAAGGAGATCAATCCTGGAATTTCTTTAGAAGGAATGATGCTAAAGCTGAAACTCCAGTATTTTGGCCACCTCATGCGAAGAGTTGACTCATTGGAGAAGACTCTGATGCTGGGAGGGATTGAGGGCAGGAGGAGAAGGGGACGAAAGAGGATGAGATGGCTGGATGGCATCACTGACTCGATGGGTATGAGTCTGGGTGATCTCCGGGAGCTGGTGATGGACAGGGAGGCCTGGCGTGCTGCGGTTCATGGGGTTACAAAGAGTCGGACACGACTGAGCGACTGATCTGATCTGATCTGATCTGATAGAGTGATATGAAAGCAACTGTAGTTTCACATTATTGAACTTTGCTGTTTGCTATTGGAATACATTCTTAAATAAGTGTGATTATGTTATACACCATTTTAATGTGCATTTCTCGCTTTATGTTTTGCTAATGACTTATTACTTGTTGTTTATTTTAAATTTAGTTTAGATTAGGGAAATGATGTTAGATAAAAAGCAAATTCGAGTGATTTTCTTATTTAAGTTCAAAATGGGTCATAAGCAGCAAAGACAACTCAACATCACCAACACATTTGGCCCAGGAACTGCTAATGAACATAGAGTGCAGTAGTTGTTCAACAAGTTTTGCAAAGGAGACTAGAGCCTTGAAGATGAGTGTAGCGGCTGACCATTATAAGTTGACAGTGGCCAATTGATAGGATCATCAAAGCTGATCCTCTTACAAGAGAAGTTGCTGAAGAACTCAAGGTCAACCATTCTATGGTCATTCAGCACTTGAGGCAAACTGGAAAATTGAAAAAGCTTAACAAATGGGTGCTTCATGAGCTGACCACAAATCAAAAAACAATCATCATTTGAAGTGTGGTCTTCTCTTATTCTACACAACGAAACAAGCCATTTCTCAATCTGAATGTGACATGAGACGAAAAGGAGATTTTACATGACAACCAGAAATAACCAGCTCAGTGGGTGGACCAAAAAGAAGCTCCAAAGCACTTCCCAAGGCCAAACTTGCACCCAAAAAAATGGTTACGGTCACCATTTGGTGGTCTGCTGCCCATCTATCCACTACAGCTTTCTGAATCCAGGAGAAACCATTACATCTGAGAAGTATACTGAGAAAATTGATGAGATGGGCCAAAAACCACAAAGCCAGCAGCCGACATTGGTCAACAGAATGAGCCTAATTTTCCATGACAATGCTGGACTGCACATCACACAACCAATGCTTCAAAAGTTTAACAAATTGTACTATGAAGCTTTGCCTCATGAGTCATACTCACCTGACATCTCACCAAACAACTACCACTTCTTCAAGCATCTCGACAACTTTTTGCAGGGAAAACACCTCCACAACTGCTGGAGGCAGAATATGCCTTCCAAGAGTTCACTGAAATCTGAAGCATAGATTTTTATGCTGCAGGAATAAACAAACTTTTTTCTCACTGACAAAAATGTGTTGATTATATTGGTTACTATTTGACTAATAGAGATGTGTTTGAGCCTAGTTATAATTGTTAGGTAGTTAGAATAGGAAAAAGGAGTCCAGAATGGTGGTGGCTAAAAGACAAGAAAGGGGAAAGCCTGCGAAAATAGAACAAAGGAAGGTCAAGGAAGGTCCAAGGACTGGAGTGAGGACCTCGGGTAGAACAAACAGCACTCCTGGCTAGCCCAATTTACATAGGGCAGGCCCAGGGAGAGGAAAAAACACATACAAAGAGGAGCCAAAGGGCCGGGGTCTCGTCCTACGCTCATGCTCTCACTCTCTCTCTCTCGTCTTTGCGTCTTTTGGGTTGGCATGCCCTCATGGCTCAAGGATGTATCTTCCTTTATTTTCTAAATAAAACTGAGTTGTAACACAGAGCTGTAACACTGTGCGAGAATTGTTATATGCCAAGGCCTTTAACTTCTATCCCTTCAAATTTTTGTTGTGATGAGACAGATTACTTTGCCAACAAAAGTCCATCTAGTCAAGGCTATGGTTTTTCCTGTGGTCATGTATGGATGTGAGAGTTGGACTGTGAAGAAGGCTGAGTGCTGAAGAATTGATGCTTTTGAACTGTGGTGTTGGAGAAGACTCTTGAGAGTCCCTTGGACTGCAAGAAGATCCAACCAGTCCATTCTGAAGGAGATCAATCCTGGAATTTCTTTGGAAGGAATGATGCTAAAGCTGAAACTTCAGTATTTTGGCCACCTCATGCGAAGAGTTGACTCATTGGAGAAGACTCTGATGCTGGGAGGGATTGGGGGCAGGAGGAGAAGGGGACGACAGAGGATGAGATGGCTGGATGGCATCACTGACTCGATGGATGTGAGTCTGAGTGAACTCTGGGAGCTGGTGATGGACAGGGAGGCCTGGCGTGCTGTGATTCATGGGGGTTGCAAAGAGTCAGACACAACTGAGCAACTGAACTGAACATAATGATACAAAATTCAGGATCCAAAAAGGCAATTATATTTCAACACTTAATATTATGAATTCTAGAAAGCAATATATGTATTTGGCGGTTTAGGGAAGCACATGAGCTTGCATTAAGTGTACTGAAAACCCCTTTGTGAAAGTGTCTAAAAGTAAAAGAATGTTCCAGCCTAAAAAAGAAATGAAAAAGAACTTTCTGAAGGACTAATGATACAATCAGCAACGTGTCTCAGGCAATAATTTTTATGCTTTGAAAACAAATTTAAACAAAGTTTCAGTTCAGTTATGTCGTTCAGTCATGTCCAACATTTTGCAACCCCATGGACAGCAGCACACCGGGCTTCCCTGTCCATCACCAACTCCGTGAGCTTACTCAAACTCATGTCCATCGAGTCAGTGATGACATCCAACCATCTCATTCTCTGTTGTTCCTTTCTCCTTCTGCCTTCAATCTTACCCAGCAACAGGGTCTTTTCAAATGACTCAGTTCTTCGCATCAGGTGGCCAAAATATTGGAGTTTCAGCTTTCACATCAGTCCTTCCAATGAATATCCAGGACTGATTTCCTTTAGGATTGACCACTTTGATCTCTTTGCAGTCCAAGGGACTCTCAAGAGTCTTCTCCAGCACCACAGTTCAAAAGCATCAATTCTTCAGAGATCAGCTTTCTTTATAGTCCAATTTTCACATCCATTCATGACTATTGGATAAACCATAGCTTTGACTAGATGGACCTTTGTTGGCAAAGTAATGTCTCTGCTTTTTAATAAGCTGTGTAGGTTGGTCATAGCTTTTCTTTCAAGGAGCAAGCATCTTTTAATTTCATGGCTGCAGTCACCATCTGCAGTGATTTTGAAACCCCCAAAAATAAAGTCTTTCACTGTTTCCATTCTTTCCCCATATACTTACCATGAAGTGATGGGTCTGGATGCCATGATCTTCATTTCCTGAATATTGAGCTTTAAGCCAACTGTTTCACTCTCTTCTTTCACTTTCTTTGAGGGGCTTTTTAGTTCCTCTTCACTTCCTGCTATAAGGGTGGTGTCACCTGCATATCTGAGGTTATTGTTACTTCTCCTAGCAATCTTGGTTCAAGTTTGTGCTTCATCCAGCCCAGTATTTCTCATGATGTTCTCTGCATATAACTTAAATAACCAGGGTGAAAATACACAGACTTGATATACTCCTTTCCTGATTTGTAACCAGTCTGTTGTTCCGTGTCCAGTTCTAAATGTTGCTTCTTGACCTGTGTACAGATTTCTCAGGAGGCAAGTGAGGTGCTCTGGTATTCTCATCTCTTTAACAATTTTCTACTGTTTGTTGTGATCCATTAAATCAAAGGCTTTGGCATAGTCAATAAAGCAGAAGTAGATGTTTTTCTGGAACTCTCTTGCTTTTTCTATGATCCAATGGATGCTGGCAATTTGATCTCTGTTGACTGTGCCTTTTCTAAATAGCTTGAACATCTGGAAGTTCATGGTTCACATACTGTTGAAGCTTGGCTTGGAAAAATTTGAGTATCACTTTGCTAGTGTGTGAGACAAGTACAATTTTGCAGTAGTTTGAACATTCTGTGGCACTGCACTTCTTTCAGATCAAAATGAAAACTGACCTTTTCCAGTCCTGCAGCCCCTGCTGAGTTTTCCAAACTTGTTGGCATATTGAGGGCAGCACCTTCACAGCATCATCTTTTAGGATTTGAATTAGCTCAACTGGAATTCCAGCACCTCCACTACCTTTGTTCATAGTGATGCTTCCTAAGGCCCAGTTGACTTCGCATTCCAGGATGTCTGGCTCTAGTCTACTGATCATACCATCTTGGTTATCTGCATCATGAAGATGGTTTTAGATACTTCTTCTGTGTATTCTTGCCACCTCTTCTTCATATGTTCTGCTTCTGTTAGGTCCATACCATTTCTGTCCTTTATTGTGCCCATCTTTACATGAAATGTTCCCTTGGTATCTTGAATTTTCTTGGAGAGAGCTCTACTCTTTCCCATTCTATTGTTTTCCTCCATTTCTTTGTGCTGATCAATGAGGAAGGCTTTATTATCTCTCCTTGCTATTCTTTGGAACTCTGCATTCAGATGGGTAAATCTTTTCTTCTCCTTTGCCTTTCACTTGTCTTCTTTTCTCAGCTATTTGTAAGGCTTCCTCAGACAACCATTTTGTCTTTTTGAATTTCTTTTTTAGGGGGATGTCTTGATCACTTCCTCTTATACAATGTCATGAATATCTGTCCATAATTCTTCAGGCATTCTGTCTATCAGATCTAATCCCTTGAATCTATTTGTCACTTCACTGTATAATTGTAAGGGATTTGATTTAAGTCATACCTGAATGGTCTAGTGGTTTTCCCTACTTCAATTTAAGTCTTAATTTGGCAATAAGGAGTTCATGATCTGAGCCAGTCAACTCCCAGTCTTGTTTTTGTTGATGTATAAGGCTTCTCCATCCTTGGCTACAAACAATATATTCAATCTGATTTTGGTATTGGCCATCTGGTGATGTCACACGTAGAGTCCTCTTGTGGTGTTGGAAGAGGGTGTTTGCTATGACCAGTACATCCTCTTGGCAAAACTCTGTTAGCCTTTGCCCTGCTTTATTTTGTACTTCAAGGCCAAATTTGTCCGTTAGTCCAGGTATCTCTTGACTTCCTACTTTTGCATTCCAGTCCCCTATGATGAAAAGGACATCTTTTTTGAGTATTAGTTCTAGAAGGTCTTGTAGGCCTTCATAGAACTGTTCAACTTCAATTTCTTCAGCATTACTGGTCAGGGCATAGACTTGGATTACCGTGATATTGATTCGTTTCCAAGATTTGCCTTGGAAACGAACAGAGATCATTCTGTCATTGTTGAGATTGCATCCAAGTACTGCATTTTGCACTCTTTTGTTGACTAAAAGGGCTACTCCATTTCTTCTAAGGAATTCTTGCCCACAGTAGTAGATATAATGGTAATCTGAATTAAATTCACCCATTCCAGTCCATTTTAGTTCACTGATGCATAAAATGTGATGTTCATTCTTGCTGTCTCCTGTTTGACCAGTTCCAATTTACCTTGATTCGAGGACCTAACATTCCAGGTTCCCATGCAATATTGTTCTTTATAGTATCAAATTTTACTTCCATCACCAGTCATATCCACAACTGGGCTTTGTTTTTGCTTTGGGTATGTCTCGTCATTCTTTCTGGAGTTATTTCTCCACTCTTATCCAGTAGCATATTGAGCACCTATCAACCTAAGGAGTTCATCTTTCAGTGTCATATCTTTTTGCCTTTTCATACTGTTGAAAACTCATCAAACTGATCACATTGACTATGGCCTTGTCTAACTCAATCAAACTATGAGCCATGCTGTGTATAGCCATCCAAGATGGATGGGTCATATGGAAAGCTTTGATAAATGTGGTCTGCTGGAGAAGGAAATGGTAAACCACTTCAGTATTCTTGCCTTGAGAACCCCATGAACAGAATGAACAGTATGAACAGTATGAAAAGAAGTTTAGAAGATGGCAATAAAATACATACATTATTATTACTCTGACTTTCATTTTAAGGAATAAGAGGAAATTATTCATCATTCAAAGTACACCAAAAAAGAAAAATATGAAAACCAATCTGACACAAAGAGTGCTATATAGAGAGAATGTACTCACGATAAAGGCAATAAGACTTAGTTAAAACAATCTTTTGGACTTCATGCAATTTTTCCCACACATTTTATAATAAATCAAGCATATGAAATGATCTTGATTTTTGACATCATGTTTAATCATTGTTTCTTTGCCATGAAAATAATTTCTTCCATTTCTCTAGTTAAATTTTTTCAGATCTAACTAGGAACTCCTATAATATAAATAAAACGCAGGGACTTAATATACCTAAATCTGCCTCCCTCGAAGTAATCTACCATTTACTTAAAAGAGGATTCAGAAATTGCTAATGCAACAAAACCCACAAAACTTGTGTAATGAATATAATGAATAAAGAGCATCTACAAACATGGAGAAACAGGAAACAGTTTATTTTTGTACTTTTCTTAGATTGACATTTGAACCCATCGCTTGAAACTTAGAGATACTTCATCTAAAAAGGTGCCTCAAGGATGAATTAAAACACATATTGAGCATATTATTGGGCATAAAACAAATATACCTAAAAATTGGTTTATGCAATGTTTTCAAATCATTTGTACAGTCTTTAAATATAGTCAAGATTCAAGCAAGAAACAAGTCCATAAATAAGTGAAGATTGTCTTTAAATTCTCGAGTTAGATTGATTGTTCTTCATAACTCATTTATCTTAGCACTAGAGAACACTGTCACCATAAGTAGAAACAAAATATGCTAATGGTTATGTGTTTTATAGTCCTTTGAAAGATAATTTATTTTGACATGACATGCAAATTTTTAACATCTTGGCCTACATCTTTTTTTCCCTCCTGGCTATAAAATAGCCAAAAGTTTCAAAGACCATCTGGTAAAACAAAGGCCTATAGATTTTTCAAATATTCAAATATTGAGCACTGACATTTTGATAACACTATTATATGGTAAGTTAATGGAAAAATCAATGTTACAATATTACTATTAAAATTATTTTTATTATTATGCTTTATACATTACTATTTTTAAAATCAATTTTCCATTACTATGACCTAAGAAAATGGAAGATTTGTTTAAACTGTTTTATGAAAAATACATATTTTTACTTAGAAGACAATGCAGATTTACTAAAATAAAGATACATTTAACTTAAAAGTTTGATGTGGGCTTATTTAAATAAAGTAACAAATAAACAAATGGGACCTAATCAAATCTACAAGGCTTTGCACAGCAGAGTATAAAAATAAACAAATAAACAAAAAGACAGCCTACAGAATGGGAGAAAATAATAAAATGATGTGAGACAGGCTTAATCTCCAAAATATACAAACAGCTCATACAACTCAACAACAAAAAAAACAAAGGACTCTACTAAAATATGAACAGAAGACCTTAATAGACATTTCTCCAAAGAAGATATACAGATGGCTAGTAGGCAAATGAAAAGATGCTCAACATCTCTGATTAATAAAGAAATGCAAATCAAAACTACAGTGAGGTACCACTTCACACTGTTCAGAATGGCCATCATTAAAAGTCTACAAATAACAAATGCTGGAGATGTTGTAGAGAAAACAGATCCATCTTACACTGTTGGTGGGAATATAAATTGGTACAGCAACTATGGAGAATACTGTGGATGTTCCTCAAAAAACTAAAACTAGAGTTACCATATGATCCAGTAATCCCACTCCTAGGCATATACTTGGACAAAACTAAAATTCAAAAAGTGATATTTGCACACTATTCATAATAACCACAACATGGAAACAACCTAAATGTCTATCAACAGATGATGGGTAAAGAAGATGTGGTCCATATATACAGTGGAATACTACTCAGCCATCAAAAAGCAAAATAACGCCATTTGCAGCAACATGATGCTACTAGATATTATCATATTGTGAAGTAAGTCAGAAAGAGAAAGATAAATACTATATCACTTATATGCGGAAGCTAAACCATGGAACAAATGAATGTACCTACAAAACAAAAAGACACAGACTAAATAGACTGAGTTCAAAGGGGGAGAGAGGACTAGAAGTTTGGGACTGGCAGATTAAACTATTATACATAGCATGGATAAGCAACAGGGTCCTATTGTGTAACACCCGGAACTATTTTCATTTCCTGTAATAAACCAGGAAATAATGGAAAAAGTAATTAAAAAAGAATGTTTACATGTGTATAAGTGAGCCACTTTGCTGTACAGCAGAGACTGGCATAACATTCTAAATAAACTATACTTCAACAAAAATAATGGAAAATTCTATAAAAGAGAAAAAATAGATGTTTTAATAATATTTCAGTGTGTACAAGTAACTTCATTTGCTTGACTCATTAATGAGTAGAAACTACAAAGTAATATCTTTGTGACATCAAATTAGCAAGCTTGAGAGAAAATTAAAGGCCTTGATTTAGTTTTCTGCCTTTTTTTTTTTTTTTGGTCTATAGAGGATCAAATTTGTCATCTTTTTTTCCCCCATGGAGTTTTTCAATGTTGTGAAAGTTAGGATCTATTTGGCTATATTGGCTACTATAGGATACTGAAACCATACACATTTAAGACAGTTGATAGTTGACAAAATATTCATAGCATTTTGGGGTCACTAAGTTTTAAAAATGTCAGATTCCTAAGAGCAAGAGACAAGGCAGGAGAAAACATATAGGAAGTATTTCTTATTTCCTAGTCCCAAGAGACACAGTAATATAGGAAATGGCCCATCTGACTAACAGTCACTGTACATATACTAACCTAATAATGAGCTCCAGTATTTTGGTCATCTGATGTGAACAGCTGTCTCATTGGAAAAGTTCCTGATGCTGGGAAAGATTGAGGGCAGAAGGAGAAGAGGGTGTCAGAGGGTGAGAGGGCTGGATGGCATCACCAATTCAGTGAACATGAACTTGATCAAACTTAGGGAGAGGTAAGGGACAGGGAGGCCTGGTATGCTGCAATCCATGGGGTCACAGAGTCAGACATGACTGGGCGACTGAACAATAACAGCAATGGGCTAAAGAGAAAGGCCACTGTAGTAATTCAGTCAGATTCAATTAGTCTCTTTTATACTCTTCCTAAGGGCAATTTGAGCTTCGCTGCACCTCCTCCCCCCACCCCCACCCCGCCCCCGGTGGCTCAGATGGTATAAAGCCTCTGCCTGCAATGCAGGAGACCGGGGTTCGATCCCTGGATTGGGAAGATCTCCTAGAGAAGGAAACAGCACCCAACTCCAGTACTCTTGCCTGGAGAATCCCATGAATGGAGGAGCCTGGTAGGTTACAGTCCATGGGGTCACAAAGAGTTGGACACGACTGAGCAACTTCACTTTCACTTCACTTCAAGGGCAATTTACTTGTACCTCCTCTGTGCCTATACCTTAAAACTTCCTCTTCCAGGTTTTGCAAAACCATTTCTGACTTGTATAGTTAACTTTGAAGAATTAGAGAGCAACAGAAATTAACCTGGAAGGCTTTTCTATCCCATTTAGTAATGAAAATAACTAAGAGGAAAGATAGGAAGCAATGGCCTGACATTTTCAAAATAGACACAAAGTTTTTTTGTTTTTTTTCTGCCCCAAAGACACCTAGAGATGCCCACAGCCAAAAGGCAGCCCATCATAGGGCATTTTCTAGACACCAGTTCCTCTGGATACTCTGTAGAAAAAGGAGTACTATGGCTGAGCACCTCTGGAAAATAGTGTCTACAATATGTCCCATTCTACTCAAGTTAAGGGCTTCCCAGGTTACGCAGTAGTAAAGAATCTGCCTGCTAATGCAGGAGACACAAGGAATGTGGGTTCTAACCTTGGATCAGGAAGATTCCAAGGAGTAGGAAATGGCAACTTGCTCCAGTATTCTTGCCCAGAAAATCCCATGGACAGAGGAGCCTGGTGGGATGTACAGTCCATGGGGTCTCAAAGAGCTGCACACAACTGGACACACACACACACACACACACACACACTAAAATTATACACTGTATATAGGAGTGAAAATCTTGCTATAAAAACAGCAACATTTAGAATCCTTATCTAATTAACTCAATATTTCCAGACCCAATTTGACTGTGAGGATTGCTGCTGCTGCTGCTGCTAAGTCACTTCAGTCGTGTCTGACTCTGTGTGACCCCATAGACGGCAGCCCACCAGGCTCCCCTGTCCCTGGGATTCTCCAGGCAAGAACACTGGAGTGGGTTGCCATTTCCTTCTCCAATGCATGAAAGTGAAAAGTGAAAGTGAAGTCGCTCAGTCGTGTCCGACCCTCGCGACCCCATGGACTGCAGCCCTCCAGGCTCCTCCATCCATGGGATTTTCCAGGCAAGAGTACTGGAGTGGGGTGCCATCGCCTTCTCCTGTGAGCTAAATGTTTGTGTCCCCAATGCAAAATTCACATGCTGACAGTCTAACCCCAATGTGATGGTATGAGGAGGTGGGTCTTTGGGAAGTAACCAGGTTTAGATGAGGTCATGAGGGCAGGCTCCCATGATAAGATCAGTGCCCTTATGCAAGGAAGAAGAGACACCATGGCTTCCTCTCTCTGCCATGTGAGCACAGAGCAAGAAGGCATTGGTCTGCAAGCCAGGAAGAGTGCCCTCACCAGCAAGAAACCAAATATACTGGCACCCTGATCTCAGATTGTCCAGCTTCCAGAACTGTGAAAAATATATGTCTATTGTTGAAGATACTAGTCTGTGGTGTTTTATTAAGCAGACTAACACAGGGCCTTTTTCCCCCTTTTTTACACATCTATTTTATTTTTTATATGTCTATTACATAGCGACAGAACCAAACTTTGTCAACACAGCAACAGGCTCAAAAGGCTTTACACAGGAGGGAGAATAAAAATGTCCACTTGGGAAATTCATCAATTCATTTACATTTGTGGAAAACAGGAGGGAGGAAATAATGAAAGCTGTGGGAGTAGAACATACTTAAAGAACAGATGAGAGAGCTCAGTTGTGTTCAACTCTTTGCAACCCTATGGACTATACAGTTCATGGAATTCTCCAGGCTGGAATACTGGGATGGGTAGCCTTTCCCTTCTCCAGGAGATCTTCCCAACCCAGTTATCGAACCCAGGTCTCCCGCATTGCAGGCAGATTCTTTACCAGATGAGCCACAAGGGAAGCCCAGATGAGAGAGGAGGAGGAATTAAAATTGGCTGAAGACTTTCTGGATTGAACACCTCCATAGATGACAGTAGTCACTGACTGAGATGGGAAGGACCTGAGCAAGAAAGGGCTATAGGGTGAGATCAAGGCACACCGCTACCCCCCAACAAGTAATAAGACTACACTCTATGTTACACGTACATGTTATTAAAGCAAAGTACCAAGCCTAGTAGGGCATCCCCGGTGGCTCAGTGGTAAAGAACCTGTCTGACAATGCAAGAGACACAGGTTCAATCCTTGGGTTGGGAAGATCCACTAGAGAAGGGAATGGCAACCCACTCCAGTATTCTTGCCTGGGAAATCCCATGGACAGAGGAGCCTGGCGGGCTACAGTCCAGGCGATTGCAAAAGAGTTGGACATGACTTAATAACTAAACAACAACAACAAAACCTAGCTCATCATTTTACGTACTATTACTGTATGTTAGGTTGGAAGTTGGGCAAGAGCAATGAGTGGTGGCTTAGTTGAAAAAAATTCAAGCTGATCTCCACCCAAGACATGCCCCTATGCAGCACAGGAGAGCACACAGGCATGCTACAAAATAACCACAGAGGCATTTCCAACTCCTATGCAAGCACCCTAGGTGCAGAGTAAATGCAAACTAACCACAGGGATTTCTCCAACCCTGGCACATGCACCCTTGGTGCACAGCTATGTCCTCAAGTGACCTTAGTTACAGGGGAACCCATTAAGGGTTCATAAATATTCTATGGGCTTCCCTGGTGGCTCAGATGGTAATGAACCTGCCTGCAATACAGGAGACCTGGCTTCAATCCCTGGGTCAGGAAGATGCCCTGGAGAAGAAAATGGCAACTGGTAACCCACTCCAGTATTCTTGCCTGAAAAATTCCATGGACAAAGGAGCATACATACATTTATCTGATTATAAGAGACTAAATTATGGGAAAGATTTGCACAATAGACCCTGTTATGTAATTTACAACTGTCAATCAAAACTGTCAGTCTAAACCTGTTTAGATGACTATGTAAAGGCCCTGTCTTGAAAACCCCAGTACCTCATCATTCCAGCACCAGCGCTTCTCTTGGGTTGGCACACTTCTCCCTTGAGATGTTCTTTCTGTTCTTTCTTCAGTAAGCTTGCTTTTGTCACAGATAAGACCTCAGATTCTTCTTTATGCCCTTACCAAGAACCAAGGCCCATGAAGAAGTGTCCTTTTCAACTCTCCCTATCCAATAACAGTATATTTTTTCAAAATATAAAGTACTGAGACATACACACAGATTTTGTTTCAGTAGATCTGATGTGGGGGTGGAGAATTTGAATTCCTATACAACTTCTCAAGTACTTCTGATGACCAAACTAGCTTGACTGTCACAGTTAGATCTTTTTGCCTGGCTTCATCTCTTGAACTCAGCAAGTGCTTCATTAGCACTAACTGAAAGGGCAGAACTTGGTTAGAACCTTGCCTTTCAGGAAGTGGGAAGAAGTGAAACTGCAGAGAGAAAGAGAAAGCAAATATAAAAATCGAGATGCCTGAGGACTAGCACTTGCTCTATCACTGGGCTCATCTTCATCTGCTTCACTTATAAAATAATCTCTAATAACGCTTCGGACTCCAAAATTCAGTGTTTTCAAGATATTATGTGGTTGAGTGCTTGCAATCGGCTATTAGGGGGCCATGACCACTTACTTGATCCACGCAGTCAGGACATACAAAGCAAGTTGGTCTTTAGTACTGTAGGCACACCGTACTTGAGGGGCCGTATCTGCTAAAATGCAGTCTACAGATAACTGATGTGTAGAGTGCAAGAGCTTGCCTGTGAAAGAGCTCTAGAGTTATTTTGCTACCATAATGTTCCAAATGATCCAACATCAATGTAAAAACATATTTAATGTCAAGAGTTTATACTTTTCATGAGAAAAACAATTTTTTGAAGAGTTCTCTGGATCCACACTGAAAGCCACTTATAACAATTGGAAGCCTCCTGAGTCAATGCAAGAGTGTAGCTTCTTTCATTTGCAAGTTTCTGTAAAGAATATCAAAGCAGATCTGGAAGAAGAGGACTGCAGCCCTCCAGCACTCTTTCTACAAGAAAGGACAAGGCAAGGCACACTGAAGCTGAAGCTGAGTCAGCCTGTAGTGACTGTGCCTGCCACCACAACCCTGCTTCAAACAGCCATTATCTTTCAAGTTTTACACCTTTGTTCAGTGTTTTGTGAACTTCCTCTATCAACAATACTAGGTGAGGTGTCTCTTACATTTCCAGCCTCAAAATAGCTATAGACTTTCCAAACAAAACAACAAAACAAACTACTGAGCTGGGAGGATATGGTATATTACTCACCATTCCATTTTTAATTTTGCGTTCAAAGCACTTGTTTTCCTTCTTCATTTGCTTTGGATAAGCTATGCTTAAGCTTTTCCTCCCTCCTGCAGAATGGAAATATTTACAGCAACATATCCAGCCACTACAGAACAATTTAGTTGTCTCATGGAATCCAATATACTGGTATTTTACCTGTTCTTGATTAGTCCATGACCCCTTCCCCACTTCCCAAAACTGTTTTTTTCACCAACTGTCTGATGAGTCCAACATGAGGTGCCTGCTCCACAGCTGTGTATTGATTTATGCATAACTATATATCTCATTTGGCTCCTTCTGGTGGAATTATTTTCTCCTACCTCCAATATCAGAGCAGACCATATCCCAGATTCTCTTTCTGCTCTTGCTACCAGTACATTCCTAATATTCACAGAACTAGAATTTGTCATGGTTCCAAATTGGCTTACCCATTCCTAATTATTTAAAAATACACTGTACTTTGAAATATGACATTCTACTGAATTATGAACCTTGCAAAACAGATGCTCAGAAAACATCTGATATTAAACTGCATTTTTCAATACTGTATTATGGTCTTCTGGGAAACAAATTTATAAGGATCATCTGGACGCAAAATGTGATTTTTAGGACTGGAACATTGAAAGCATTTAGCATATTTTTGGTATATGCACTATAAAAATTAACATCAAGAGCATTCTCAGAACACACTGAATGCCATAAAATCAATCAGGGCTCCATGGTGTCTAAAAAGCTATACTAAAAATGCCCAAATTGTTCCTGATAATAAAAGTGACACTATGTGTGCCTGTCTCGGATACCACTTTCAGCCCACTGACTGTTCCCATATTCCTTGAAATCCTTATGTGTTTTGTTTCAACCATTTAAAGTATAAAATACAAAAGAGCACACACATTTTGACATTTCCCAATGCCTCACCTCATATCTGTCCCAACTCTGACTCCTTTGCAGATTATATTTATATAAATAAAGGTGAGTCCAAGGTGTCTGGGCTCAACCCTGTAAATTTCTCTTTCTGTAGTAGGAATGGATTCAGATTTTATGGGCTCTGATATTTATACTTGGAGTATCATCTTTAAGAAAAGTAATTTAATATTACAGATACCAAATTTAGTATATCAATGAGTATATATTTAGAATGGAGAAGGAAATGGCAACTCACTCCAGTATTCTTGCCTGGAGAATCCCAGGGACGGGGGAGCCTGGTGGGCTGCCATCTCTGGGGTCGCACAGAGTCGGACACGACTGAAGCGACTTAGCAGCAGCATACATCTATATTTTTTTATGTATCTGAGACAAGAACATACAGGATTTTTAAAATCATGGTGTGATGTTTATAGGTTCTTTTTTTTTTTTTTTTTGTACTTTTATGGAAGTTTTATGGTATTATTTAATTAATGGTTCTAAAAGTTTTTAAACTTTGTCTCCATAGAGAAGTCCCCACTGATAGTATTTACATACATAACAAATCGGGATGGGGAGTAGTCAGGGAGAGACCGAGTTTTTAGAACAGTACCTGTAATTCTACCCATTTATTTTCCACTCAAAATAAACAAACAAACAAAAAAAATCACACTAAATGATAAAGATAAAATGTGGTCATCTTTACCAGTGGTTATGAACTATAATCTTCTGTTTCATTGCTTCAATTAGATTTATTTCTCTTTGCATTGGCCAGAATTCTTGAACAATGTTATATAATTAGAGTGATTATAGAGAAACTTCATTTTGTCTTTATTTTAGTAGAGATGATTTTTAAGGAAGATGTCATAATTTTGCTTTAGAAAAACACTTATTTTATCATTAGAGGTGTATCTTTTCATTCTTAGATATCAAAGGACTTTGTCTTTTTGGATACAAAGGCTAAAATATTGTTAATATTTTTGTAACGTATCTTTCAACACTCATTTGCCTACTATCATATGCCACTTTTTGGCATCATTATACTATCATGAATATGATATATATGATAAATATATAATATCTATTTTATATATATATATATACACTATCCTATATATATCATATATATCATATGTATGCTATAAGCAATTATAACATACTCCTGTCAACCAGGCTCAGTGCTACACATGTTTACCACATTATGTCATTTAATATACTTATTTGATGGATTAAAGAGTATTTATTCTACTTTAGTAGTTTCAAATTAGTTTTAATTGCATAAGGCATATGTTAATATGGTTTCCTTATAAAAATCTAAGCTATGTCAGATAAGCTCAAGCTTTCATTTCTTCTAAATTTCTCCCTCAATTCTTAATTAGTTCATAAGGTTATATATATTTTCTTTCTATATGCTTTCCATATAAGTGTACATATAGCCATAAAACACAGTTTTATCATTGTGATTTTTTTATATTTTACATAAATATTTTTATAATCTATATGTTTTTTATAAACCTTTCTTTTATTCCCAAAACAATATATTTTGGAAATCTTTGTTTGATAATACATGTAAATATTCTTTATTATTTTTAATTGTTTCAAACCATTCAGTAGCATTAATCACAACAGTTTATTGAACCATGCCCCTTTTTAAGTAAAATGTAAGAAGGCAAAATAATTGTCTGAGAAAGCCTTACAAATAGCTGAGAAAAGGAGAGAAACTAAAAGCAAAAGAAAGATATAACCAACTAAATACAGAGTTCTAAGGAACAGCAACGACAGATAAAAAAGCCTTCTTTAGAAAAAGAGGAAAAAATAGAATGGGAAAAACTAGAGATCTCTTCAAGAAAACTGGAGATACCACAGGAACATTCAGGGAAAGATGGGCACAATAAAGGACAGAAACGGTAAGGACCCAACAGAACTAGAAGAAATTAAGAGGTGGCAAGAATACACAGAAGAACTGTACAAAAAATGGTCTTAATGACCTGGATAACCAGGATGGTGGTCATTAACCTAGAGCTAGACATCCTGGAGTATAAAGTCAAGTGGGACTTAGGAAGCATCACTATGAATGAAGGTAGTGGAAGTGGTGGAATTCCAGCTGAGCTACTTCAAATCGTAAAAGATGATGCTGTGAAAGTGCCGCACTCAATATGCCAGCAAATCTGGAAAACTCAGCAGTGGCCACATGAAAAGGACAGTTTTCGTTCCATTCTCAAAGAAGGGCGATGCCACAGAATGTTCAAACTACCAGACAACTACATTCATTTCACATGCTAGCAAGGTAATGCTCAGTCTTCAAGCTAGGATTCAACAGTGTGTGAACCAAGAAATCCCAGATGCACAAGCTGGATTTAGAAAAGGCAGAGGAACCTTGTCACTTTGCTGACAAAGGTTTAGATAGTCAAAGCTATGGTTTTTCCAGTAGTCATGTACGGATGTGAGAGTTGGACCATAAGATGGCTGAGCTTCAACGAATTGATGCTTTACAACTGTCATGCTGGAGAACACTCTTGAGAGTCCCCTGGACTCTAAGGAGATCAAACCAGTCAATCCTAAAGGAAATTAACTCTGAATATTCACTGGAAGAACTAACATTGAAGCTGAAGCTTCCATACTTTGGCCACCTGATGGCAAAAGCCGACTCACAGGAAAAAAAACCCTGATGCTGGGAAAGATTGAAAGCAGGAAGAGAAGGGGATGACAGAAGATGAGATGGTTGGATTGTGTCACCAACTCAATGGACATGAGTTTGAGCAAGCTCCAAGAGATGGTGCAGGACACAGAAGCCTGCAGGCTACAGTCCATAGGGTCGTAAAGAGTGGGACATGACTGAAGTGACGTAGCATGTACGCATGCAGAATTTGATATAGTATTAGTCAGCTAGTTTCAATGATATTCAATGATACAGTATTAGTATAGTGTAGCTTCAGATATACAGCAAAGTGAATCAGTTGGAGATATATATATAGATATATAGATATATATCCACTCTTTTTAAATTTTCTGATATCATTTATTAGAGTATTAAGTAGAGATCCCTGTGCTATACAAAAGGTCCTTGTTGATTATCTATTTTATATATAGTAGTATGTATATGTCAATCACAATCTCCCAGTTTATGCCCCTCTCTCTTTATACCCTAGTAACCATAAGTTTGTTTTCTACATCTGTGGCTCTACTTCTATTTTATAAATAAGTTCATTTTAACCCTTTAAATTGAGTTGGTTGCCTTCAGTAAAATTTTGAACACTAAAAAAATAGTGACACTATAGAAACAATCACTTTAAAACAGCATTGATTATTAAAAACTACTACTAATCACTGGCATATTTACTGTAGCTATTCCACTCCTGGAATCTTACAGATTACTCAGACTGTTACAACTTTACCAGTTTCTGAGTTATTTCTTCCACATAGTGTTGGAGTTTACAAATGTTACCTGTTCCGCTTTCTTTATTAAACACACTTAAATACCTTAAAAAGACTGGAACTTGAATGCCAGTAAGTTAACTTTAACATTATTATAACTAAGAGAAATAAAATTCATTTGGGCATTTTGAGACTATAAAATAAATGGAAAAAACTGTTTTTCAAGTCTCGGTGAGGATGAGGTGCTGTCTGGCAGAGAGAAGTACAACTAAAACCAGTCATCTGATCAATATCTTTATCAGATCAGATCAGATCAGATCAGTCATTCAGTCGTGTCCAACTCTTCGCGACCCCATGAATCGCAGCACGCCAGGCCTCCCTGTCCATCACCAATTCCCGGAGGTCACTCAGACTCACATCCATCGAGTCAGTGATGCCATCTCATCCTCTGTCGTCCCCTTCTCCTCCTGCCCCCAATCCCTCCCAGCATCAGAGTCTTCTCCAATGAGTCAACTCTTCACATCAGGTGGCCGAAGTACTGGAGTTTCAGCTTTAGCATCATTCCTTCCAAGGAAATCCCAGGGCTGATCCCCTTCAGGATGGACTGGTTGGATCTCCTTGCAGTCCAAGGGACTCTCAAGAGTCTTCTCCAACACCACAGTTCAAAAGCATCAATTCTTCAGCTCTCAGCCTTCTTCACAGTCCAGCTCTCACATCCATACATGACCACAGGAAAGACCATAGCCTTGACTAGGCGAACCTTTGTTGGCAAAGTAATGTCTCTGCTTTTGAATATGCTATCTAGGTTGGTCATAACTTTCTTTCCAAGGCAAGTCTCTAAATGTGAAAAATGGTCAAAATAAAAATTGACCATTGTTAATAAAAACTCTCAATTTTTATTGCTTTTTTTTTTTAATTGAGGAAAAAGGGTATCCACATCTGCAGTGTATGCACAACCTTCACATAGAACATGTAACAAAATTATATTAAAAAACAGCCAAATCATTCACAGGATTAGTGGCCTTTTCATCTATTTTTAATACTAAAAATGTAGTTTTATGCTCTTGTTGATATTTAACACACATTCAGTTGCTAAACCAAACATGAAATTTGTCATTTGAAAATGTTTATTGACAAGTTATGCCTTTCTGAAAACTAAGTCAGTTAATTAAGCAGTATGTGACACAAGCGGGAAAATGAGAAATTTGCCTATATAAAATATGATCTTTGCAAAGAAATATTTAATAGCATATGATATAAAACAATTTTCCTATATCACACACAATTACACATTATCATTAATATTCCAAAGAAGAGTTTGCTGGACATAGACCCAGACTGCATGAACACTGGTAGGTGTTGCCTGAGACAGACACTGTTTTTCATTCAAGTACTTAACTGGCATTGAGAATCTGACTTCTGATCTCATAATTAACTATCTTCAACCAATGGAAAGTAAAAAGAGCTACCCGTAAGAAACACAAGTTGGAATCAAGATTGCTGGGAAAAATATCAATAACCTCATATATGCAGATGACACCACCCTTATGGCAGAAAGTGAAGAGGAACTAAAAAGCCTCTTGATGAAAGTGATTGGGATGAAAACTGACCTTTTCCAATCTTGTGGCCACTGCTGAGTTCTCCAAATTTGCTGGCATATTGAGTGTAGCACTTTCACAGCATCCTCTTTCAGGATTTGGAATAGCTCCACTGGAATTCCATCACCTCCACTAGCTTTGTTCCTAGTGATGCTTTCTAAGGCCCACTTGACTTCACATTCCAGGATGTCTGGCTCTAGGTCAGTGATCACACCATCATGATTATCTGGGTCATGAAGCTCTTTTTTGTACAGTTCTTCTGTGTATTCTTGCCACCTCTTCTTAATATCTTCTGCTTCTGTTAGGTCCATACAATTTCTGTCCTTTATCGAGCCCATCTTTGCATGAAATGTTCCTTTGGTATCTCTGATTTTCTTGAAGAGATCCCTAGTCTTTCCCATTCTGTTGTTTTCCTCTATTTCTTTGCATTGATCACTGAAGAAGGCTTTCTTATCTCTTCTTGCTATTCTTTGGAACTCTGCATTCAGATGTTTATATCTTTCCTTTTCTCCTTTGCTTTTCACTTCTCTTCTTTTCACAGCTATTTGCAAGGCCTCCCCAGACAGCCATTTTGCTTTTTTGCATTTCTTTTCCATGGGGATGGTCTTGATCCCTGTGTCACAAACCTCATTCCCTAGTTTATTAGGCACTCTATCTATCAGATCTAGGCCCTTAAATCTATTTCTCACTTCCACTGTATAATCATAAGGGATTTGATTTAGGTCATATCTGAATGGTCTGGTGGTTTTCCCTACTTTTTTCAATTTCAGTCTGAATTTGGCAATAAGGAGTTCATGGTCTGAGCCACAGTCAGCTCCTGGTCTTGTTTTAGCTGATTGTATAGAGCTTCTCCATTTTTGGCTGCAAAGAATATAATCAATCTGATTTCTCACACACTAGTAAAGTAATGCTCAAAATTCTCCAAGCCAGGCTTCAGCAATATGTGAACCGTGAACTTCCTGATGTTCAAGCTGGTTTTAGAAAAGGCAGAGGAACCAGAGATCAAATTGCCAACATCCACTGGATCATCGAAAAAGCAAGAGAGTTCCAGAAAAACATCTATTTCTGCTTCATTGACTATGCCAAAGCCTTTGACTGTGTAGATCACAATAAACTGTGGAAAATTCTGAAAGAGATGGGAATATCAGACCACTGATCTGCCTCTTGAGAAATCTGTATGCAGGACAGGAAGCAACAGTTAGAACTGGTCATGGAACAACAGACTGGTTCCAAATAGGAAAAGGAGTACGTCAAGGCTGCGTATTGTCACCATGTTTGTTTAACTTATATGCAGAGTACATCATGAGAAATGATGGACTGGAAGAAACACAAGTTGGAATCAAGATTGCTGGGAGAAATATCAATAATCTCAGATATGCAGATGACACTACCCTTATGACAGAAAGTGAAGAGGAACTAAAAAGCCTCTTGATGAAAGTGAAAGTGGAGAGTGAAAAGGTTGGCTTAAAGCTCAACATTCAGAAAACGAAGATCATGGCATCTGGTCCCATCACTGCATGGGAAATAGATGGGGAAACAGTGTCAGACTTTATTTTTCTGGGCTCAAAAACCACTGCAGATGGTGACTGCAGCCATGAAATTAAAAGACGCTTACTCCTTGGAAGGAAAGTTATGACCAACTTAAATAGCATATTCAAAAGCAGAGATATTACTTTGCCAACAAAGGTTCGCCTAGTTAAGGCTATGGTCTTTCCTGTGGTAATGTAAGGATGTGAGAGCTGGACTGTGAAGAAGGCTGAGCGCCGAAGAATTGATGCTTTTGAACTGTATTGTTGGAGAAGACTCTTGAGAGTCCCTTGGACTGCAAGGAGATCCAACCAGTCCATTCTGAAGGAGATCAGCCCTGGGATTTCTTTGAAAGGAATGATGCTAAAGCTGAAACTCCAGTATTTTGGCCACCTCATGCGAAGAGTTGACTCATTGGAGAAGACTCTGATGCTGGGAGGTATTGGTGGCAGGAGGAGAAGGGGACGACAGAGGATGAGATGGCTGGATGACATCACTGACTCGATGGATGTGAGTCTGGGTGAATTCCAGGAGTTGGTGATGGACAGGGAGGCCTAGCATGCTGCGATTCATGGGGTTGTGAAGGGTCGGAAACGACTGATTGACTGATCTGATCTGATCTTCAGTTTGCTACATCTTTGAAAACTGTCACTACTCAAATGATTCTCTAGTCAAGTAATGACTACTTTCATCTACTGCTCATATGCAAACGTTTCTTAAGAATTTGACTCCGAAATATTGATATTTTTATCAAAAAGAAAGTATTGACTAGACAGATTTTTTAATATTTTTCCTTAAAGAAAACACATCATATAAACATCAAGTAAAAAAATTTAGAGTTCCAGAAACCTTTAATGGGAAAATATAAGATGCTAAGATAATAAGAATAATTAACATTAAAGGAAACCCAACATGTTTCATCAACCTTTACTATAACAGAAGAAGGCAGTCCCATACTGACCAGGAACACTGTTAGCAGAGTTATCTAATTACCAGTCCCATACTCCCAATATGTGAACTACTGTTTTCAAGTCCACCTCTCCACAAAAGTCTCAGTGTTCCTGTTACTCTCATCTAGAACAATGTCAAGGAGTTAGTAAAAACAATAAATATTTGTTGACTTTAAAAAAGACTATAATGAACAAACTTCTGATATCCCTATGGTTCTTCAAGAGCTTTTTGAAAACAGCTAATATTGTAATTCTTTGGAATTGCCTTTCTTTGGGATTGGAATGAAAACTGACCTTTTCCAGCCCTGTGGCCACTGCTGAGTTTTCCAAATGTGCTGACATTTTGAGTGTAGCACTTTCACAGCATCATCTTTCAGGATTTGGAATAGCTCCAAATCCTGAATTTGGAATTCCATCACCTCCACTAGCTTTGTTCCTAGTGATGCTTTCTAAGGCCCACTTGACTTCACATTCCAGGATGTCTGGCTCTAGGTGAGTGATCACACCATCGTGATTATCTGGGTCATGAAGACCTTTTTTGTAGTTTTTCTGTGTATTCTTGCCACCTCTTCTTAATATCTTCTGCTTCTGTTAGGTCCATACCATTTCTGTCCTTTATCGAGCCCATCTTTGCATGAAATATTCCCTTGGTATCTCTCATTTTCTTGAAGAGATCTCTAGTCTTTTCCATTCTTTTGTTTTCCTCTATTTCTTTGGATTGATCACTGAGGAAGACTTTCTTATCACTCCTTGCTATTCTTTGGAACTCTGCATTCAGATGCTTATATCTTTCCTTTTCTCCTTTGCTTTTCACTTCTCTTCTTTTCACAGCTATTTGTAAGGCCTCCCCAGACAGCCATTTTGCTTTTTTGCATTTCTTTTCCATGGGGATGGTCTTGATCCCTGTCTCCTGTACAGTGTCACAAACCTCTGTCCTTAGTTCATCAGGCACTCTGTCTATCAGATCTAGTCCCTTAAATCTATTTCTCACTTCCACTATATAATCATAAGGGATTTGATTTAGGTCATACCTGAATGGTCTAATGGTTTTCCCTACTTTAAGTCTGAATTTGGCAATAAGGAGCTCATGATCTGAGCCACAGTCAGCCCTGGTCTTGTTTTTGCTCACTGTATAGAGCTTCTCCATCTTTGGCTGCAAAGAATATAATCAATCTGATTTTGGTGTTGACCATCTGGTGATGTCCATGTGTAGAGTCTTCTCTTGTGTTGTTGGAAGAGGGTGTTTGCTATGACCAATGCCTTCTCTTGGCAAAATTCTCTTAGCCTTTGCCCTGCTTCATTCTGTACTCCAAGGCCAAATTTGCCTGTTACTCCAGGTGTTTCTTGACTTCCTACTTTTGCATTCCAGTCCCCTATAATTAAAAGGACATCTTTTTTGGGTGTTCTGCCTGGGTGTTCTTTGGAAGGAATGAAGCTAAAGCTGAACCTCCAGTACTTTGGCCACCTCATGCGAAAAGTTGACTCATCGGAAAAGACTCTGATGCTTGGAAGGATTAGGGGCAGGAAGAAAAGGGGACGACAGAGGATGAGATGGCTAGGTGGCATCACCGACTCGATGCATGTGAGTTTGAGTGAGCTCCGGGGGATGGTGATGGATAGGGAGGCCTGGCATGCTGCCACTCATGGGGTCGCAAAGAGTCAGACATGACTGACTGAACTGAACTGAATATTGTAATTATTGAGGCAAACTAATATTGTAATTATTGAGGCAATAAGTAATATTGAGGCAAGAATTTTATGGTCTTAGAAACCATGAGAGTGACATTGCCCTGAACACCGCCTGCCTCTCCTACAATCATTCTCCTAGGAGACTCACTATGTCAGGGAAGGTACATCCTGCAACTTCTACCCTGAGGTAGGGAGACAATATCACAGAAGTTTTTCCTGGTTTCTGAATCTCCTTAGCACTCTAGGAGAGAGCCTAGCCTTGCTGTTGGGTCTCTCCTAAGTAACTTAATAATATAAATCATTTATTGAGCAGCTATCCCAAACCAAGAACTGTTTTACAACAGAAAAAGAAGCTGGCCTCAAAAAAAATTGAATAACATTGTCCAAAGTCACAGAATTATTTGTAAATAGTGGGAAAAGATTTCAAATTCATCTCTGTTTGATTCAAAGCTAGAGTTTATCCTACCTGTGTTATGATGTATTTTACTTATTTCTTAATTAAATATAATAATACAAAGAGGGAAAAAAATTGGCTTCCAAAATAAAGTACATATGAACCTGTTTCTGCATGGTCATTGCTGTTTAGTCACTAAGTCATGTCAGAATCTTTGTGACCCCGTGGACTGAAGCCCACCAGGGTCCTCCGTCCATGGGATTTCCCAGGAAAGAATTCTGGAGTGGTTTACCATTTCCTTCTCCAGGGGATCTTTCTGACCCAGGAATCAAACTCATGTCTCCTGCTTGGCAGGCAGATTCTTTACCACTGAATCACCTGAAATTGAACCCTGTTCTTCTGAATGGCAGGCAGATTCTTTAGTGTCTAAGCCACCAGGGAAGCCACTGTATAGTCATACTAAATGTCAAAAGATGAAGAAGTGAAAATGGTTTTGAGTTATATTAAGAGAGATACTTGGAGAAAGAAATGGCAACCCACTCCAGTGTTCTTGCCTGGAGAATCCCAGGGACGGGGGAGCCTGGTGGGCTGCCGTCTATGGGGTCACAACAGAGTCGGACACGACTGAAGTGACTAAGCAGCAAGCAGCAAGAGAGATACTATAACTATACATACTTACTTACTATATATGACTTACTTCTTTGGTGGCTCAGATAGTAAAGAATCCACCTGTAATACAAGACACCAAAGTTTGATCCCTAGGTTGTGAAGATCCCCTGGAGAAGGAAATAGCCACCCACTCCAGTATTCTTGCCTGGAGAATTACGTGAATAGAGGAGCCTGGAGGGCTAAAGTTCATGGGGTTTCAAAAAGTCAGACACCACCAAGCATCTTAAACACTAACGAATTGTAACTATACATGCTTATACACATACACATAAATATTGTTATGGTCATTATTTTATGTAAACCTGGGTAAATTACACTTTCTCAATAAACACTAACCTATTCACTGTCACTAAGGTATTTGGTAGATATGATTAAAGTTTATAACCAGATGACTAAGTAAGACTAGCCTCCATCATCTGTGTAGGCCTGATCCAATCACTGAAAGCTCTTTATTAATTTTTTAATTTAATTTTATTTTTTAACTTTACAATATTGTATTGGTTTTGCCATATATCAAAATGAATCTGCCACAGGTATACATGTGTTCCCCATCCTGAACCCTTTTCTCTCCTCCCTCCCCATACCATCCCTCTGGGTTGTCCCAGTGCACCAGCCCCAAGCATCCAGTATCGTGCATCGAACATGGATTGGCGACTTGTTTCATATATGATATTATACATGTTTCAATGCCATTCTCCCAAATCATCCTACCCTCTCCCTCTCCCACAGAGTCCAAAAGACTGTTCCATACATCAGTGTCTCTTTTGCTGCCTCACATACAGGGTTATCTTTACCATCTTTCTAAATTCCATATATATGCGTTAGTATACTGTATTGGTGTTTTTCTTTCTGGCTTACTTCACTCTGTATAATAGGCTCCAGTTCCATCCACCTCATCAGAACTGATTCAAATGCATTCTTTTTAATGGCTGAGTAATACGCTATTGTGTATATGTACCACAACTTGCTTATCCATTCATCTGATGATGGACATCTAGGTTGCTTCCATGTCCTGGCTATTATAAACAGTGCTGCAATGAACATTGAGGTTCACGTGTCTCTTTCAATTCTGGTGTCCTCAGCGTATATGCCCAGCAGTGGGATTGCTGGATTGTAAGACAGTTCTATTTCCAGTTTTTTAAGGAATCTCCACACTGTTCTCCATAGTGGCTGTACCAGTTTGCATTCCCACCAACAGTGTAAGAGGGTTCCCTTTTCTCCACACCCTTCCCAGCATTTATTGCTTGTAGACTTTTGGATGGCAGCCATTCTGACTGGCGTGAAATGGTACCTCATAGTGGTTTTGATTTGCATTTCTCTGATAATGAGTGATGTTGAGCATCTTTTCATGTGTTTGTTAGCCATCTGTATGTCTTCTTTGGAGAAATGTCTATTTAGTTCTTTGGCCCATTTTTTGATTGGGTCATTTATTTTTCTAGACTTGAGCTTTAGGAGTTGCTTGTATATTTTTGAGATTAGTTGTTTGTCTGTTGCTTCATTTGCTATTATTTTCTCCCATTCTTAAGGCTGTCTTTTCACCTTGCTTATAATTTCCTTTGTTGTGCTTTTAAGTTTAATTAGGTCCCATTTGTTTATTTTTGATTTTATTTCCAATATTCTGGGAGGTGGGTCATAGAGGATCCTGCTGTGATGTATGTCAGAGAGTGTTCTGCCTATGTTCTCCTCTAGGAGTTTTATAGTTTCTGGTCTTACGTTTAGATCTTTAATCCATTTTGAGTTTATTTTTGTGTATGGTGTTAGAAAGTGTTCTAGTTTCATTCTTTTACAAGTGGTTGACCAGTTTTCCCAGCACCACTTGTTAAAGAGATTGTGTTTAATCTACTGTATATTCTTGCCTCCTTTGTCAAAGATAAGGTGTCCATAGGTGTGTGGATTTATCTCTGAGCTTTCTATTTTGTTCCATTGATCTATATTTCTGTCTTTGTGCCAGTACCATACTGTCTTGATGACTGTGGCTTTATAGCAGAGCCTGAAGTCAGGCAGGTTGAGTCCTCCAGTTCCATTCATCTTTCTCAAGATAGCTTTGGCTATTCGAGGTTTTTTGTATTTCCATACAAATTGTGAAATTATTTGTTCTAGCTCTGTGAAGAATACCATTGGTAGCTTGATGGGGATTGCATTGAATCTATAAATTGCTTTGGGTAGTATACTCATGTTCACTATATTGATTCTGCCAATCCATGAACATGGTCTATTTCTCCATCTATTAGTGTCGTCTTTGATTTCTTTCACCAGTGCTTTATAGTTTTCTATATATAGGTCTTTAGTTTCTTTAGGTAGACATATTCCTAAGTATTTTATTCTTTTCATTGCAATGGTGAGTGGAATTGTTTCCTTAATTTCTCTATTTTCTCATTATTAGTGTATAGGAATGCAAGGGATTTCTGTGTGTTGATTTTATATCCTGCAACTTTACTATATTCATTGATTAGTTCTAGTAATTTTCTGGTGGAGTCTTTAGGGTTTTCTACGTAGAGGATTATGTCATCTGCAAACAGTGAGAGTTTTACTTCTTCTTTTCCAATTTGGATTCCTTTTATTTCTTTTTCTGCTCTGATTGCTGTGGCCAAAACTTCCAAAACTATGTTGAATAGTAATGGTGAAAGTGGGCACCCTTGTCTTGTTCCGGACTTTAGAGGAAATGTTTTCAATTTTTCACCACTGAAGATAATGTTTGCTGTGGGTTTATCATATATAGCTTTTATTATGTTGAAGTATGTTCCTTCTATTCCTGCTTTCTGGAGAGTTTTTTTTTATCATAAATGGATGTTGAATTTTGTCAAAGGCTTTCTCTGAATCTATTGAGATAATCATATGGTTTTTATTTTTCAATTTGTTAATGTGGTGTATTACACTGATTGATTTGCAGATATTGAAGAATCCTTGCATCCCTGGGATAAAGCCCACTTGGTCATGATCTATGGTCTATTTAATGTGTTGTTGGATTCTGATTGCTAGAATTTTGTTAAGGATTTTTGCATCTATTTTCATCAGTGATATTAGCCTGTAGTTTTCTTTTGTTGTGGCATCTTTGTCAGGTTTTGGTATTAGGGTGATAGTGGTCTCATAGAATGAGTTTGGAAGTTTATCTTCCTCTGAAATTTTATGGAAGAGTTTGAATAGGATAGGTGTTAGCTCTTCTCTAAATTTTTGGTAGAATTCAGCTGTGAAGCCATCTGGTCCTGGGCTTTCGTTTGCTGAAAGATTTCTGGTTACAGTTTCAATTTCCATGCTTGTAATGGGTCTGTTAAGATTTTCTATTTCTTCCTGGTCCAGTTTTGGAAAGTTGTACTTTTCTAAGAATTTGTCCATTTCTTCCACGTTGTCCATTTTATTGCCATTTAATTGCTGATAGTAGTCTCTTATGATCCTTTGTATTTCTGTGTTGTCTGTTGTGATCTCTCCAGTTTCATTTCTAATTTTACTGATTTGATTTTTCTCCCTTTGTTTCTTGATGAGTCTGGCTAATGGTTTGTCAATTTTATTTATCCTTTCAAAGAACCAGCTTTTGGCTTTGTTGATTTTTGCTATGGTCTCTTTTGTTTCTTTTGCATTTATTTCTGCCCTAATTTTTAAGATTTCTTTCCTTCTACTAACCCTGGAGTTCTTAATTTCTTCCTTTTCTAGTTGCTTTAGGTGTAGAGTCAGGTTATTTATTTGACTTTTTTCTTGTTTCTTGAGGTATGCCTGTATTGCTACGAACTTTCCCCTTACGACTGCTTTTACAGTGTCCCACAGGTTTTGGGTCGTTGTGTTTTCATTTTCATTCATTTCTATGTAAATTTTGATTTCTTTTTTGATTTCTTCTGTGATATGTTGATTATTCAGCAGCGTGTTGTTCAGCCTCCATATGTTGGAATTTTAAATACTTTTTCTCCTGTTATTGAGATCTAACCTTACTGCATTGTGGTCAGAAAAAATGCTTGGAATGATTTCAATTTTTTTTGAATTTACCAAGGCTAGATTTGTGGCCCAGGATGTGATCTATCCTGGAGAAGGTTCCATGTGCGCTTGAGAAAAAGGTGAAATTCATTGTTTTGAGATGAAATATCCCATAGATATCAATTAGGTCTAACTGGTCTATTGTATCATTTAAAGTTTGTGTTTCCTTGTTAATTTTCTGTTTAGTTGATCTATCCATTGGTGTGAGTAGCATATTAAAGTCTCCCACAGTTATTGTGCTATTGTTAATTTCTCCTTTCATATTTGTTATTTTTGTCTTCCATATTGCAGTGCTCCTATGTTGGGTGCATATATAATTGTTATATCTTCTTCTTGGATTGATCCTTTGATCATTATGTAGTGACCTTCTTTGTCTCTTTTCACAGCCTTTGTTTTAAAGTCTATTTTATCTGATATGAGTATTGCTACTCCTGCTTTCTTTTGGTCCCTATTTGCATGGAAAATCTTTTTCCAGCCCTTCACTTTCAGTCTGTATGTGTCCCCTGTTTTGAGGTGGGTCTCTTGTAGACAACATATGTAGGGTTAGGGTTAGGTATCCATTCAGCCAGTCTTTGTCTTTGGTTGGGGCATTCAACCCATTTATGTTTAAGGTAATTATTGATAATTATTGATAATCCCGTTGCCATTTACTTTATTGTTTTGGATTCGAATTTATACACCCTTTTTGTGTTTCCTGTCTAGAGAATATCCTTTAGTATTTGTTGGAGAGCTGGTTTGGTGGTGCTGAATTCTCTCAGCTTTTGCTTGTCTGTAAAGCTTTTGATTTCTCCCTCATATTTGAATGAGATCCTTGCTGGATACAATAATCTGGGCTGTAGGTTATTTCCTTTCATCACTTTAAGTATGTCTTGCCATTCCCTCCTGGCTTGGAGAGTTTCTATTGAAAGATCAGCTGTTATCCTTATGGGAATTCCCTTGTGTGTTATTTGTTGTTTTTCCCTTGCTGCTTTTAATATTTGTTCTTTGTGTTTGATCTTTGTTAATTTGATTAATATGTGTCTTGGGGTGTTTCGTCTTGGGTTTATCCTGTTTGGGACTCTCTGAGTCTCTTGGACTTGAGTGATTATTTCCTTTCCCATTTTAGGGAAGTTTTCAATTATTATCTCCTCAAGTATTTTCTCATGGTCTTTCTTTTTGTCTTCTTCTTCTGGGATGCCTATGATTCGAATTTTGTAGCGTTTAATATTGTCCTGGAGGTCTCTGAGATTGTCCTCATTTCTTTTAATTCGTTTTTCTTTTTTCCTCTGTGATTCATTTATTTCTACCATTCTATTTTCTAATTCACTAATCCTATCTTCTGCCTCTGTTATTCTACTATTTGTTGTCTCCAGAGTGTTTTTTATCTCATTTATTGCATTATTCATTATATATTGACTCTTTTATTTCTTCTAGGTCCTTGTTAAATCTTTATTGCATCTTCTCAATGCTTTTCTCCAGGCTATTTATCCGTGATTCCATTTCGATTTCCAGATTTTGGATTAATTTCACTATCATTATTCAGAATTCTTTATCAGGTAGGTTCGCTATTTCTTCCTCTTTTGTTTGGTTTGGTGGGCATTTATCCTGTTCCTTTACCTTCTGGGAATTCTTCTGTCTCTTCATCTTGTTTCAATTGCTGAGTTTGGGGTGTCCTTCCTGTTTTCTGGCAGTCTGTGGCATTCTCTTTTTTTTTTTTTTTTTTTTTTGCAAAGTAATAGTGGGTTATAAAAGTAAAAATTAAAGGAGTAATAGAGGTCTTAAAAATTTTTTTAAAATTAAAAAAAAAAAGAAAGAATGATCGTTAAAAATAGTAAAAATATATCTAGGACTTTCTCTGGTGTTGTTGTTGGTATTGTGGGGTCAGTTCATTTTTGGCTAGTTCCTTGGTCTGGCTTGTATTTCTCAAGATCTATAGGCCCCTTCCTATGTAGTTGGTACTAACGACAGTGTTTTAATCTATTGTCTGTTGCTTCCAAGGCGATTCCCTCTGTTATAGCATCTTCTGTTTGCTGGTCTCTTCAGTGTCTGATTTCCACCCTGATACAAAGCGGGTGGTGATGGACAGTTTTGTTTGTTTGTTTTTTTTTTTTTTTTAGGCTCACTTGTTCAGTCATGCTGTTGGGAGGAATGGAGGCTGCAAAAAAATAACACTGGAGTGTGCTTAACACTGGCATGTGCTCGCAGTGCCTCAGCCACACTGGGCCTGCCCCCACTCACGGCGCATGTAGCCTCCCTACCCACACTGCTCAGGCTCTAGGTTGCTCCACCGGGAACCATCCAAGGCCGGCCCTGGGCTGCCTACACCTCCCAGGTCTAAGTCACTCAGGTTCAGGCACTCAGGTAGTCCTCAGAGGTGCAGACTCAGTTGGGCCTGCGTTTTGTGCCCTTCCCAGGTCTGAGCAGCTCAGGTGATGAGGTGTTTGGCCAGCATGGTTGCTGCAACTTATTGCCTCCCTGCCGCTCAGTTTTCTGGGTGTACAACCGCGCACCTTCTCAGGCGGATGTTGACTGTCCAGAGCCCCAAGAAGTCTTAGTTAGCAAAGAAGCCTGCTTACAGTTTTGTAGATAATCTCTCTCTGAGGCTGCGACTGCCCCCCTCAGGCTCTGGCTGCCTGTCACCGGACAGGGATGGTCTGCAGTCGGCTATCTCTTACAGTCCCTTGTTCCGTGTGTGGGCCTGGCGGTGTCTTAGGTTAGGGCTGGCTTTTCGCGTGGTAGATATTCCACAGTCTGGTTTGCTAGCTCAAATTAGTTCGCTCAGATAGCGCTTGGGGCATTCAGGTCAGATCCTTACTCTTAGCGATGCAGCCTGTGCCTCCCTGCCCAGCCCCAACTTGCTAGTGGCGGGTGCAGCTGTCTGCGCTGCTTCTCCGCTGGGGGAGTTACCGTTGGGCTCGTAATCTTTGGTTTTTAATTGTTTATTTATTTTTCCTCCTGTTATGTTGCCCTCTGTGCTTCCAAGGCTTGGCACAGACTCGGCAGTGAGACTGGTGTTTGGAAACTTCTCTCTTTTTAAGACTCCCTTCCTGGGATGGAGCTCCATCCCTCCCTCTTTGTCTCTTTTTTTTGCCTTTTATATTTTTTCCTACCTCCTTTCGAAGACAATGGGTTGCTTTTCTGGGTGCCTGATGTCCTCTGCCAGCATTCAGAAGTTGTTTTTTGGAATTTACTTGGCGTTTAAATGTTCTTTTGATGAATTTGTAGGGGATAAAGTGGTCTCCCTGTCCTATTCCTCTGCCATCTTAGCTCCTCCTCTGAAAGCTCTTTATTGCAGAGCTGAGGATTCCACAAAGAAGGTATTCCACTTATAAACTGCACGTTCAGTTAAACCTGAGAGTTCCAGCCTGCCCTTCCTGATGGTCTGCCTTAAGGATTTCTGACTTGCCTAGCCTGCCTTCACATCGTACAAGTCACTTCTCTTAATATAGTCCTCCTACTAGCTCTGTCTCCCTGGTTGAATCCCAACTGATTAGATAGACAGACAGACAGATAGATAGCCAGATAGATAGATAGCCAGACAGATAGATATGGAGATATCTTCTCAAAATATATCCTAATTCTTAATCTTGCCTTTGTAATAATTTACTTATAATCACCAATAGCTCTAAAGTAGAGACTAGCTAGCTGGTCACTAAACATTTCCTCCTCCTCCTGGACACACATACAGATCATATTTCCCAGAATCCTTTAAAGTTGGGCATGGCCATATGGCTGAGTTCTGGCCAATGGAATATGAGTAGAAGTGAGTAATACTATTTCCAGATTTGTCTATGCAGGCTAAAGTTTGCAACCCCCATGCCTTTTCCCCTTCTGTGGTAATTTCAGAAGTCAGACGTTGAAGATTATTAAGCCAATAAATAGAAAATGGGTTACTGAACCAATGTTTTCACAAATGCTGCCTGCCACTCAGGATTGCCTGTTTGAGACTCTTGATTAGAATTTTGATTAAAAAAAATTAAACTTACATTGTGTTATATGTTAACATGTACTCACTGCTATATTTAACAAAGAATTAATTTATAGCACAGGGAACTCTGCTCAATATTTTATAATAACCTAAATATGAAAAGAATTTTAAAAAGAATAAATACATGTATATGCATAACTAAATCACTTTGCTGTACACCTGAAACTAACACATTGTTAATCACCTATATTCCAATATAAAATAAAAATTAATTATAAGCTTATGTTGCATTAAATTGCTGAAATTATTTTATTAGTGTTTTACATAAATTCTGGTACCTTAACTAGCATAAGCACTTTCCATTTTTTTCCAAAATAAAATATTCCAGTTTAGTACCAACAAAAGCTTAAAATATCCATTACTATTATTTACTTCTACTGGCTGAATAGCATAGAGATAAAGTCAATAGAATTTTATTCTATCTCCTAACTTAGCAAAAAACTGTCAATAATTCCCAAAGAACCAAAACATTCTGAAATGTAACAGATATAAGGAATATTCAAATTATCTGTGCGTGTCTACATTCAGTTGCTTAGTCATGTCCAACTCTTTGTGACTCCATAGACTATAGCCCGCCAGGCTCCTCTGTCCATAGAATTTTTCAGGCAAGAATACTGGAGCAGGTTGCCATTCCCTCCTCCAGGGGATCTTCCCAACCCAGGGATGAAACCCATATCTCTGGCATCACCTACATTGGCAGGCAGACTCTTTACCACTGTGCCACCTGGGAAGCCTCAAATTATCTAGATCATTGAACATATATTGTTTTCTTCTACAGAATTACTTACAAAGCATTTTAATTAAAAAGCTTATGCCATAAAAGATAAGAAAAATAATTCAACATACTTCAGAAAGTTTACAATGTTAAGTCTGTTTGCTATCCTTATACGTTTCAACTTAACAAACCAAGATCTATTGCACCACAAAAGGATTAGAGATTTGCTAGTGGGAAAAAAAACTAATAAATTATGTAAAATTTTAATGGAAAAAAATGAACTTCACAGTAATTTAGAGCTGTTCATATCTCTGACCCACCCTACATGTGTATTTTGATAACAGCAATTCTATTTCTGCTGTGGCCCTGCCACCTTGTGTTCTCTTCATAAGCACACAAGTAATTTTACCTTTTTTTTTTTTTTTAGTACAATGAAACATGTTATGAGAGCTCATGTGTCATGGATTTCAGATATTTTGCTTTAATAAAAATAAAACTCAGAATCACCTCTTGCCTTTGGCTGCATCTCTGTATGCACAAAGAAGTGGAAATTTAATGCAAGTGTCAAGACTCACATAATCTTGTTATTGAGGGGAAAAAATTAAAGATGAAATGATCCAGATTTGCTGTGCATACTGGGCACATTTTTCAGATAATTCTTCAACTCTCTACTTTTACTGGCTCCCATTGGCTTACTGTGTAGTCTTTATAAAGTGCGTAGAAACTCAGGAGATAAGTTAACTCAGCACTCTTAAAATCTCTGACTCCAGACAATGTACTTTGGTGGAAAGCCAGGTTTTAAGTCCTTTGGGAAGGCTTTAGGGATAAAATGATAGAAAAGGAGACAGAAAAAAAAAGTGTGAAAATCACTCATACAAAAAAGAGAGAGAGATGAGGAGAAATATTGGCTCTGCTGACAAAAGGTGGATTCAATCAAATGTGTTCATAACCACGGTGAGAGAAAATGAGTTCAATTAGAGAATACGACTGGTTCAGTAGATGAGAGATGTTGATTTGAAGGAAATATTCTTAACATACATCATCTCTAAATCATCTCTAATAAATATAATATTGAAAAATCGATTTAAAAAAAGAGAAGTTCATCAGGAAGAATTTTATAACTACCTGTTACAGATAAATTTCAAAAATTTAACGTAGCTATAAAAACAGATAAATTGATTTTTAAATATATAATTGATTTTGGAAGTTTCAGTGTTCACTGATCAAAAACACATCCACATAACATCTCTGCAACATAACTATAAACCTTGATAGCAAATACAAATACTTTAACTGTCATGTGCAATTTAATCTCAGTAAAATACACATATTACTTCGAAAGAATTGTATCTCTCTACAATAGAATCTGCAAACTAGCTAAATGCCAAACTTAGATTAAAACATATTTTTGTACCTTGGTGATAAACCAGAGTAAATATGTTTCTTATAATCCTTTAGTATTTAATTAACATATGATAACTCTCCTAATAAACCTAAATTAAATCCTTATTGGAAAGATAGCTTAAAATGCAACTGCAGCTTCTTTTTATGTAAATTATAACTATTCACAAGGATCAAAACCAAATCTCAAATGCAAACTATCTAAAGTGATTACATAGTTTGATTTCGGAGAATGGAAACTTGGAAACCAAAGGAAAGCGAAACTTGGAAGGAGGGGGGTGACATGCATCAATAATTCCTTTTTAAAATTTTTATTTTAAAATTTTGCTATGAATTCAACTGTATTCATTGAGATACCCAAATAGAATTTGGGATCTAAAATTGTTTATATGCTTTCCTCCTGCCTAGCAACCCAACTGCTTTTGACTGGCTCCCAGAAAATGTGCCATTTTTCCTTCTGTTTATTTCTCTGGTATATCAGCATTCATCTGTTTGAGTCTGCTTTAATGGAAGTCTTTCAGTATGCCATGCAACGTTTTGCTGGGGGAAGGAAGTTTTCTGACTGACAATCATGTGTAGTAGACCAAGGCCGAGGCTTTGCCGGGAGAACCAAACATTAAGACTGTCTCTTGTCTGGGACCTCTGAGAATGTTTATAGAATATTCTGTGTTAGGGAATGTCTGCAGGAAGGAAAGTCCCCAATAAGATTTGTTTGGAATTAGTCGTAACCTCCCTGTTTGAGGATATTGCACGATTTAAGGATGACATCAGGTGGGAATAAAAGACAGAAATAAGACCAAGAATGTGTTTTACTTTCTTTTCAGGCAGCCAAGAATAACTTGCTTTGTATGATCATGGAACCACTTCAGTAAAATGTTTAAATCTCAGGATTTTATGCATAATAAACCCACAGGAGCATTTAAGCCTTGAACAACCTCCTTTCCATAATCCAACCACATAAATCACTACTCTACAAAGCGTAGATTATGTGTCCCTGAAAAAATATGTTCAAACAAGTATTAACAGGTATGATATTCTACATATCATTTATTCTTTGGAATGGGTTTGGTAACTTGGGTACTAGAAACCCTCATAGAATATCAGAACCCTATCACTGATATCATACTCTAACACAGAATCTAATAAGCAGAACTGAATGGTTTGCATGATATGCCTTCTTTGATTCTTGGAAATGGATTTAAAACAGTAAGGTGACAAAAAGTCAACAGGAATTAACAAACTGTTTCAAAACAAATTAATTCATTGTTTATAAGGCCACTACTTGATAGAGAACGGAACCAATTATTTAATCAATTCAATGTGACACAGGGGTTAGGATGGCCCAGCAACAGTAACATTTGTACTTCTACTTCCTTATTACTCAAAGAGTCACATCAGGTCTAATGAAGATATGTTACAGGCCAACATATATTATGAGACAGAATTCAATAAATATTTCAGTTGAAGCCAATTCCTACCTTTCAAACAACTAACTCAGAGTAAGATGAAGTAAGATTTGAGATAAAATCAGCAGATTTCTTGCAATAATGTAGCCTAATCCCTCTATACACAGAACATAATGTAATGATACAAAAGCACCTAACATTTCACAGGACTTAAGCCTCCTTCATGAGAAGGCATAGTTTAGAACAAGTTTACCCCTTATACACCCAGTCAAACACTGAGTTTTAGAGAAATGGGGTAAACAAGACCAAGGTCAGGAATGGACATTAGTTTTTCAAACACAGTGAGTTAGCCATAAAGAACCACACAAAAATCCCATGGCCATCTAAGAGACTATAAGAGTACTCTATGGGAAGAAATAGTGAAAGCACAAAGGAAACAATGGAAAAAACAAAGGTGGCCCAAAGCATGCTTTTTCCCTCCTAATCTGGGCTAGGCCCATGCCATTCCAGACCAATCTAGTTTGAGGTTATTTCTTATCTTTTTAATTACTGTTTCTTTTTTTCCCAAAACTGCCTCAATCTTGTCCTGTCTCTTTTCCAAGGATGAAGGAGGAAATAGATATCAAAGTATTTTCAGCTTTTAAGAATGAAGGCTTTTAATAAGGAGCATTATTAACAGTGTTGCTTTATAATTCTATTGATTCTTTTAAGATTATCTTGAACATATCCATCTAACTGTAGCTCACAGAGAGGGGAAAAAAAAGTGTCATGGGTTGGATAGCTTCTTTATGCTCAAGTCAATCTAACCCTCAAAATCAATTTAAGTCTTTCAGATAGTCACATCTTTATGCCAGTCATAATATCCTGGCTGGAAAGTCACAGACTAAGCCCGATTTCTGTTTCCTTTTTTAAACTACTAGAATGCCAATTGATTAATAAAAATACAATGTTAGACAATCCACTTAGCCTAACTACTGCATTCTCCTTTCTCCCTGTAGTTCTCAGACCACTGTGTTAGGGAACCTGCATATTTCCCTGAGCAAATATATGTACTTGTACCCCGCCTTGCTCCCATAAGCATAGACTGGATACACACAGAAATAGGAAAGAGGACTACACTGCACTCCAGACCAGTCCATCTCTCCATTCACATAGCCTTAACTGCTCACTCTTGCCAGTTCCTGGAGAAAAATTTCTACATAATAAGGAACCCCTTCTCTCACAGCACCCAAACTAGCACTAAGTCCACAGGGAAATATTCAAAACTCATTTCAGCCGTTAGATTACTCCATTGTCTAAAATGCCCTCCCAATCCAGAAAACCAAACAAAGAACTCACAGTAAAAAAGAAACAAACAAAAAAAGAATCAGACTGTATTCATCCATTTCACTCTAACTATTCTTAAGAATGTGTGTGTGTGTGTGTGTGTGTGTGTGTGTGTGTGTGTGTGCGGCGGAGGGGGTGGGGGTGGCGGGGGGTGAGGTAGGCTAGAGCAAAACATTCATGTCATTTATCACTACTCACGCACATTCATGAGGCTTCCCTAGTGACTCAGATGGTGAAGAATCTTGCCTGCAATGCAGGAGACCCAAGTTCAATCCCTGGGTAAGGAAAATCCCCTGGAGAAGGGAATGACTACCCACTCCAGTATTCTTGCCTGGAGAATCCCATGGACAGGGGAAACTGGGGGCTACAATCCATGGGGTCCCAAAGAGTTGGACATGGCTGAATGACTAACACTTTCAAAACTTTGACACACATTGACAACTACTTTACTCTTTCTGCAGTTCACAGGCTTGGTTTCTTAAACATGGCATTAGAAAACATTTACATTTAAAAGCAAATTTCTTTGAAAGCTGTATCCATAAAATTTTTATTGCCTCCTAAGGAGCAGTCACAAAACTCCCAGCAAGGATAGAGAGCAATCCCACTTCCTGAGTATGGTGGTTCTCTTAACTATTTGTTACTGACTTGAGATGTCCATTGTTGCTTTTTGATAAAGACTCTGTTAAATCAGTTAAGTTCAATTGCTCAGTCATGTCCAATTCTTTGCAATCCCGTGGACTGCAGCATGACAGACCTCCCTGTCCATCACCAACACCATAAGTTTGCTGAAACTCATGTCCATCAAGTCAGTGGTGCCATCCAATCATCTCATCCTCTGTCGCCACCTTCTCCTCCTGCCTTCAATCCTTCCCAGCATCAGGGTCTTTTCCAATGACTCAGTTCTTCACATCAGGTGGCAGAAGTATTGCAGTTTCAGCTTCAGCATCAGTCCTTCCAATGAATATTTAAGACCAGTTTCCTTGAGGATTGACTGGATGGATCTCCTTGCAGTCCAAGGGACTCTCAAGAGTCTTCTCCAAAACCACAGTTCAAAAGTATCAATTCTTCGGCACTGAATTTTCTTTATCATCCACCTCTCACATCCATACATGACCACTGGAAAAACTATAGCTTTGACTAGATGGCGCTTTGTAGATAAGGTAATGTCTCTGCTTTTTAATATACTGTCTAATTTTCTCACAGCTTTTCTTCCAACGAGAAAGCGTCTTTTAATTTCATGGATGCAGTCATCATCTGCAGTGATTTTGGAGCCCCCAGAATATAAGTCTGTCATGGTTTCCACTGTTTCTCCAACTATTTGCCATGGAGTGATGGGACCAGATGCCATGATCTTCGTTTTTTGAATGTTGAGTTTTAAGCAAACTTTTTCACGCTCCTCTTTCACTTTCATAAAGTGGCTCTTTAGTTCTTTGCTTTCTGCCATGAGGGTGGTGTCATTTGCATATCTTAGGTTATTGATATTTCTCTGGGCAATCTTGATTCCAGCTTGTGCTTCATGGAGCCTCGCATTTCACATGCTATATTCTGCATATAAGTAAAACAAGCAGGGTGACAATATACAGCCGTGACATACAGCTTTCCCATTTTGGAACCAGTCCATTTTTCTATGTCCAATTCTAACTGCTGCTTCTTGACATGCATACAGATGTCTCAGAAGGCAGGTCAGGTGGTCTGATATTCCCTTCTTGTTAAGAATTTTCCACAGTTTGTGTGATCCACACAGTCAAAGGCTTTGGTGTATTCAATAAAGCAGAAATAGATTTTTTTCTGGAACTCTCTTGCTTTTTCGATGATCCAGCAGTTATTGGCAATTTGATCTCTGGTTTCTCTGCCTTTTCTAAATCCAGCTTGAACATTTGGAAGTTCTTGGTTCACATACTGTTGAAGCCTGACTTGGAGAATTTTGAGCATTACTTTGCTAGGTGTGAGATGAATGCTATTGTGCAGTAGTTTGAGCATTCTTTGGCATTGCCTTTCATTGGGATTGGAATGAAAACTGATGTTTTCCAGTCCTGTGGCTACTGCTGAGTTTTCCAAATTTGCTGGCATACTGAGTGCAGCACTTTCACAGCATTATCTTTTAGGATTTGAAGTAGCTCAACTAGAATTCCATCTCCTCCAAGTACCTTTGTTCCTAGTGATGCTTCCTAAGGCCCACTTGTCTGGCTCTAGATGAGTGATCACACCATTGTGGTTATCTGGGTCATGAAGATCTTTTTTGTATAGTTCTTCTGTGTATTCTTGCCACCTCCTCTTAGTATCTTCTGCTTCTGTTAGGTTCCTACCATTTTTGTCTTTATTGTGCTGACCTTTACATGAAATGTTCTCTTGGTATCTCTAATTTTCTTGAAGAGATCTCTAGTCTTTCCAATTCTATTGTTTTACTCTATTTCTTTGCAATTATCACTGAGGAAGGCTTTCTTATCTCTCCTTGCTATACTTTGGAACTCTGCATTCATATTGGTCTATCTTTTCTTTTCTCCTTTGCCTTTTGTTTCTTTTCTCAGCTATTTGTAAGGCCTCCCCAGACAACCATTTTGCCTTTTTGCATTTATTTTTTGGTGGGATGGTCTTGATCACTGCCTCCTGTACAATGTAATGAACCTATATCCATAGTTCTTCAGGCACTCTGTCTCTCAGATCCTAATCCCTTGCATCTGTTTGTCCCTTCTACTGTATAATCATAAGCAATTTGATTTAAGTCATACCTGAATGGTCTGGTGGTTTTCCCTACTTTCTTCAATTTACATCTGAATTTTGCAATAAGAAGTTCATGATCTGAGCCACCGTCAGCTCCCAGTCTTATTTTTGATTACTATATAGAGCTTCTCCATCTTTGGTTGAAAATGAACTCAGGTCAGTAGGTGCCCAATATGCTACTGGAGAAGAGTAGAAAAGTAACTCCAGAAAGAAGGAAGAGACAGAGCCAAAGCAAAAACAACACCCAATTGTTGATATGACTTGTGATAGAAGTCCGATGCTGTAAAAAACAATATTGCATAGGAACCTGGAATGTTAAGTCCATGAATCAAGGTAAATTGGAAGTGGTCAATAGGAGATGATAAGAGTGAACATCAACATTTTAGGGATCAGTGATGTAAAGTGAACTGGAATGGGCAAATTTAATTCTGATGACCATTATATCTACTACTGTGGGCAAGAATCCCTTAAAAGATATGGAGTAGCCCTCAAGGTCAACAAAGGAGTCTGAAATGCAGTACTTGGGTACAATCTCAAAAATGACAGGATGATCTCTGTCCGTTTCCAAGGCAAACAATTCAATATCAAAGTACTCCAAGTCTATGCCCCAACCACTAATGTCAAGAAGCTGAACAGTTTTATGAAGACCTATAAGACTTCTAGAACTAACACCCAAAATAGATGTCCTTTTCATCATAGAATGCAAAAGTAGGAATTCAAGAGTAATACCTGGAGTAACAGCCAAGTTTGGCCGTGGAGTACAAAATAAAGCAGGGCAAAATAGTATGCTTGTAGACAAAAATATCAATTCTTTATTTATTAAATATGCCCAGACATATATTATTTTAATGATCAATGAGATTATATCCTAAAGAGACATTAAAGGTTTATTAGTTTTCATTTTTAAGGAAGATAAGAGATGATTGGAATCTAAAGATTGCTAGAAAAGAAGGAAAATTATGAATGTAGAGTGAAAACTAAGACAGAACTAGATATATCTTTTGGAAAGAAATGTTAAGTGATCTCACAAAAAGTGATAAAATAATGGAAAAGTTAAAAGGCATTTTCTCTCATTTTCATGCATCCAATCATTGTATACAGTTAAAAATTCTTGATTATATAACCAAAATATTGCAAGGTCTAAACACAGTCTATTAGATCACTGAATGAAGCAGAGGCAATTCTAATCTTAATACAAAATGTATTTCCAAATCATCATCTAACGCCCTCTTTAATATTCCACAGCCTTTTTTGTCCTAGAGATATCTTATTTGAATGAAGTAATTTGATGCACTTCAAACACAAAATCACTAACATATTAAGTTTGATTGCACTTCTAGCTTACCCTATGACCCAAGCAAATTCTCCTTTAAAAAAATAGAAAAACTGTTTTATAGATTATATCCAAAAGTTTCATAGTATTTGATTTTTAAAAATCTGCTATTATTTAAATAATATAAGAGGAAACAAATCAATGTGTTGGAGAGATATTTGGCTTGTCCATTCACAACTGAAGTGAAGTTTTTTTGTTGTTTGTTTCTTCATGATTCTATGTCAGCAGTGCTCAGAGAATTTGTAACCAAAGGAGACAGTTCCATTAAACCAAGAGATTTGTAGCTAAAACCAGATGCATTATACTCATCCAAAAAATGAAGGTGGGAAATAATTTTCATCATTATGTCACTAGCACCTACCCAAATGCTTGAAATTAGTTGGCTGCTCAATAAATATGAAAGGAAGAAAGTAAAGAAAGGAGGAGGGAGAGGACAATAAAGGAAAGAAGGGTAAGAAAAGGACTAATTTGACCCAACGAATTCAGCAACTCATTTATTTCAAGCGGTTTGGAGCAAAAACACTATAGAATAAAAATAATTGACAGAATAAATTATTAATACTTTGCTTCACAGGAAAATATTCATATTTGCTCAAATAAATGTGTGCTCTACTTCTTTCTTTATATCTTGGTCATTAGCCATTGAATGGACATTACCTATACTAAGAACCTAAAACCTGTGTGATCAACCTACACTTTGTCTGTGGCAGATCCTTAGTATGGGAATTCCAATCTTCCATTTCCTCATCTAAGCTTTTTTGTGCTATTACTAAAAGTCAGAATATATTATTTGAGTATGGCTTCTATTTGTTAGGATAATTTTAACTTTTATTACAAGATTACAACTGCTACATGTGTCCAAACCAAGGAAGTAATGTGCATGCAACACCAGCACCTAGAAATTACAAGCAAATAAAGGATTTGCATCGTAAGTTAGTTTCTTTTGATTCTGTTCTATGTTCTATTTTGGGGCGCTGTACTGAAAAGATTCTAACATCTAAAATGTAGGTTCTTTCCTTTTCCACCAAATCTTAAATTTGTTCACCTGAATAATGTGGATAAGTATAAAAGAACAGTTCACATGATGTCAATCTTCTAACCACTAGTCTTCTTTGGAATCCCACAGATAAATTCAAGTTATATTCTTAGGAAATCAATCCCACAGGTTTTAGATTTCCTCTGACTCATTGCTCTTACTATCACCATATCCAAATTCTAAGAGATTCTTTTTTTTTTTTCACAATAGACAATTCTCCTTTTGTGAGACTGACCAGCAATAGCAAATCACCAAGTCACTTTCCCACAGTCACTTGGAGCGCCTTGCTTTTCAGAGAAAAACTAATTAACATGAGCCAGTATGTTACGTGCATCGTATTTAATGATGATGCTTTGGCCTATCCAACCTTCTTTCATGCTAACACTAAACTCTATTCCATAACTGCAATTTAGTCTTTTAGAGAGAGCTTCATCCAAAGCAGTTTGACACCATGAGAACAATTAACTCTACTAATCCTAAAGGCAATAGTGAAATGTGAGGATCAATATTACTCATCTTTCAGAAAGTATCAGTCAATGCATAAAACAAAAAATATACTGAATATTTTGATTCAATTCGTACACTTATCAAGTAAGGCTTATCATCTAAACTTATCATATAAATAACCAGAATCTTGAGTTTCCTTGTGTTTGGGGGCAGGGGGGAGTGGTGTGCTATCAACAGCTGAATTCATGCCACATATCCCTCTTGCTCTCTTGTTTATAACTTCAATACAGGCAAAGCAGCAACCACATTTGTTCTGCTTTATCATAGATGGAAGTAAAACCAAAAATAATAATAATAATTAAATGTATCTGTTTCCTGTTTGACAAAGCTGGCATTTTGCTTTCAGCACTCTTCACCGCATTAACGCCTCTCTCAATTAGGCAGTGAGAGGAGACGGGGAAATGCACACACTGCGCTCTGGCATTTCAGCAGCAGTGACTCTACTCAATTCCAGCAGAGCAGTTTCCCTTCTGATTTAATCCATCTTGTCAGCTGCTCATCATAAACTGTATAAGTATGTTGCATGTATTTTACAATTTACAGTTCTGCAATAGGAAAGACAACGTGTCTGCTAATGTATATTGGAAGAGCAAAGCTTGAAAACAATCTGCATGCCTTTAAAATTTTATTTAAAATCAGATGATTTATGCTTATTCTAATTGCCAAGATATAATAACTGATAAATCTATATATATATATATATACACATACACACACACATATATACATACACACACACAAATGGAGAAAGGAAGAAAATAAGAGAGAGAGAGAAAAGGAAAGGGGGGAGAGAGAAAAGAAAAAGGTTAGTCATCTCTAAGTTTACTTAATGAAATCTAAGCTTATCATAAAATGAGAACATGAGCAACAGATTTGTAAATCCCACACTTAGGATTTCCCACTGTATCTGAGAAAAGTCAATCTTGCTTAAACAAATTCTCACCTCTCACTACAGAGGTGAGAATGAAAAATGGCAAATGGTATTCCTTTCTCTCCATAAAATCATTTCTCCATCAGAATAGCAATGAGACTAAAAACTTGAGACAACTGTCCTTTAATATGATATCTATTTTCAGTCTACTACTTGTCTTTCTATTACAAAAGTTAAAGTAAACAGAAATCTAAGATTCCTTTTGACAAACTCATGATAAGGACCTATGCTTTCTATCCCTTAATCTCTATTCTAACTTTCTGCATCTCTCACTAGGTTCCTTATATCTAACTTTTATCATGAATTTTAACCCATTGTTCTGTCCCATTAAAACTTTATTCTTTCCCTTCCCACTTAAACTTCTATTTTATCTCCAATCCACTCCATTTTAATTTTCTCTGCCTTTCTACACAGAATAATGAAAAAAACTATCAGTTTCATGGCACTCTGCATTAGGAGACAACAGCTGAATACTAGCGGCTGTTATCTTTCTTATTATATTTACTTAGGTGTTATGTGAGGATTTATACTAGAGTTATTCCTTAACACTATAGTGTAAGTCATTTGTAAAAAAATAGATTCTTTATGAAATAAAGTCAAATTTAATTAACCTAATACTTTATAGCCATGAGAAGCCAAAAACAAAAGCAAGAAAATATTTCCTGTATTAATGACAAAGGATATCTTCCTATCTGCCTAGCAAAACCCATCACTCAGCATGTGAGACAATGAGAGTAAAGAGATGTTTTGCATACTGCAACTCCAGGCATTTTCATGCACTTCAGTGGAAATGAAGTACTTTGGGATATGAAAACCAAAGATATGGGACTTTCCTGGTGGTCCAGCAGCTAAAATTCTGTACTTCCACAACGGGGTGTGCAGGTTTGATCCCTGGTTGCTGCACTCAATATGCCAGCAAATTTGGAAAACTCAGCAGTGGCCACAGGACTGGAAAAAGTCAGTTTTCATTTCAACCCCAAAGATGGGAATGCCAAAGAATGATCAAACTACCGCACAATTCCACTCATCTCACACGCTAGTAAAGTAATGCTCAAAATTCTCCAAACCAGGCTTCAGCAATATGTGAACCGTGAACTTCCTGATGTTCAAGCTGGTTTTAGAAAAGGCAGAGGAACCAGAGATCAAATTGCCAACATCCGCTGGATCATCAAAAAAGCAAGAGACTTCCAGAAAAACATCTATTTCTGCTTTATTGACTATGCCAAAGCCTTTGACTGTTTAGATCACAATAAACTGTGGAAAATTCTGAAAGAGATGGGAATATCAGACCACCTGATTTGCCTCTTGAGAAATTTGTATGCAGGTCAGGAAGCAACAGTTAGAACTGGACATGGACCAACAGACTGGTTCCAAATAGGAAAAGGAGTATGTTAAGGCTGTATATTGTCACCATGTTTATTTAACTTATACACAGAGTACATCATGAGAAACGCTGGACTGGAAGAAAAACAAGCTGGAAGCAAGATTGCTGGGAGAAATATCAATAACCTCAGATATGCAGATGACACCACCCTTATGGCAGAAAGTGAAAAGAAACAAAAAACTCTTGATGAAAGTGAAAGTGGAGAGTGAAAAAGTTGGCTTAAAGCTCAACATTCAGAAAACAAAGATCATGGCATCTGGTCCCATCACTTCATGGGGAAATAGATGGGGAAACAGTGTCAGACTTTATTTTTCTGGGCTCCAAAATCACTGCAGATAGTGACTGCAGCCATGAAATTAAAAGACGCTTACTCCTTGGAAGGAAAGTTATGACCAACCTAGATAGCATATTCAAAAGCAGAGACATTACTTTGCCAACAAAGGTTCACCTAGTCAAGGCTATGGTCTTTCCTGTGGTCATGTATGGATGTGAGAGCTGGACTGTGAAGAAGGCTGAGTGCCAAAGAATTGATGCTTTTGAACTGTGGTGTTGGAGAAGACTCTTGAGAGTCCCTTGGACTGCAAGGAGATCCAACCGGTCCATTCTAAAGGAGATCAGCCCTGGGATTTCTTTGGAAGGAATGATGCTAAAGCTGAAACTCCAGTATTTTGGCCACCTGATGTGAAGAGTTGACTCATTGGAGAAGACTCTGATGCTGGGAGGGATTGGGGGCAGGAGGAGAAGTGGACGACAGAGGATGAGATGGCTGGATGGCATCACTGACTCGATGGATGTGAGTCTGAGTGAACTCCGGGAGTTGGTGATGGACAGGGAGGCCTGGCGTGCTGCAATTCATGGGGTTGCAAAGAGTTGGACACGACTGAGCGACTGATGTGATCTGATCAGTTCAGTTCAGTTCAGTCACTTGGTCATGTCTGACACTTTGTGACCCCATGTACCGCTGTACGCCAGGTCTCCCTGTCCATCACCAACTCCCGGAGTTCACTGAGACTCACATCCATCGAGTCAGTGATGCCATCCAGCCATCTCATCCTCTGTCGTCCCCTTCTCCTGCCTTCAATCTTTCCCAGCATCAAGGTCTTTTCCAATGAGTCAGCTCTTCGCATCAGGTGGCCAGAGTATTGGAGTTTCAGCTTCAACATCAGTCCTTCCAAAATACCATAGGTGTTTGTGTCCAGGCAGGCACTATCCTAGCAGTTGGGAGCTTAGGCAGCACTTGACCTCAAGTTGTTTTCACATTATTTGGGAAGATGAACACCTAAAGAGACAATTTTAATATAAATGCTCACTGAGATATATACAGAGAATGTGTGTAGGAGAATGTGGAAGGCCACCTAAACCTCCAGGAAGTCTAGGGAAGTTTACTCTGAAGAGGAAAGGAAAGAAAGCTGAGGGGCAACACAGCCACATCCAAAAGATGTGGGGCATTAAAACACTTATGAACGATGTCCAAAACACAATCCCTTTGCCTACCTTCCTTCCCCTCTCTCCTCCTCCTCCCCTCCCTTCCTTCTCTACCTCTCCCCTCACCCTCCACATCCCACTCCCCTGTCCCTCTCACCCATTTTATTCTCTTCCTGATTACAAAGCACCAGAGCAAGTGGCAAGGATCCCAGCTCTGCCCTTAACTCTGTCCTCTGGTGATGTGTGTCTTGGCAGGTATGATGGTTTAGTGGAGACATCTTCCGGGAGGTTATTTACATGACAGTTTTGGAAAGAGTAAAGGAAAACTTTGGAAAAGACAAAATTTTGTGCATCATGGTTACTTATTACTTCACCAAGTCTATTGGATTTCTATCTTAGCCCAAGGGAGGGAAAACTATAAGTCAAATTTCAAGGAGCATTTTCTAGAAAAACTGACACTCAGAAGCACATACGAAGTACCACTCTGGTGCCCAACTCACAACCAGAAGGCACTTCATTTACTCAAAAACAAGGATATTAATCAACACCTATATGGTAGCTTCTTCAAAAAAGAAGAGAGTATTTTAAAGGTTATATTATTGTATTCTGAGAATTTTGCAAACCGGAGGCTCTTTTTCCACCTGATGGATACTCTCACTGCTGTGACATTTCTAAAGCAATGTTTTTCAACTTCTGCATTACTGGACCAGATGATTCTTTGTTGTGGGGTCTGGGCTGTGTACTGCAGGATGCTACGAAACATTCTACAAAGGCTGCCCCACTGAGATGTCAGCAGCAAATAGTTGTGAGTGTCAAGAATGTCTCTAGATCAGATTAGATCAGATCAGTCGCTCAGTCGTGTCTGACTCTTTCAGACCCCATGAATTGCAGCACGCCAGGCCTCCCTGTCCATCACCAACTCCCGGAGTTCACTGAGACTCACGTCCATCAAGTCAGTGATGCCATCCAACCATCTCATTCTCTGTCATCCCCTTCTCCTCCTGCCCCCAATCCCTCCCAGCATCAGAGTCTTCTCCAATGAGTCAACTCTTAGCATGAGGTGGCCAAAGTACTGGAGTTTCAGCTTTAGCATCATTCTCTCCAAAGAAATCCCATGGCTGATCTCCTTCAGAATAGACTGGTTAGATCTCCTTGCAGTCCAAGGGACTCTCAAGAGTCTTCTCCAACACCACAGCTCAAAAGCATCAATTCTTTGGCACTCAGCCTTCTTCACAGTCCAACTCTCACATCCATACATAACCACAGGAAAATCATAGCCTTGACTAGATGGACGTTTGTTGGCAAAGTAATGTCTCTGCTTTTGAATATGCTATCTAGGTTGGTCATAAGTTTCCTTCCAAGGAGTTAGCATCTTTTAATTTCATGGCTGCAGTCACCATCTGTAGTGATTTTGGAGCCCAGAAAAATAAAGTCTGACACTGTTTCCACTGTTTCCCCATCTATTTCCCATGAAGTGATGGGACCAGATGAACAGTATGAAAAGATGTCTCCAGACAAGGCCATATGCCTCTGGAGGGCAAAATAATCCCAATTGAGAACCGCTGTTCTACAGTAGTATGTAGTCCTTTGGTACTTTGATGTCTTCTGTCTCATGTCACTGACTAGCTTTCCATGTATCTTTCTAACAAGCTGCCAGTGAAAATCACATAGTAGACACTCAATAAATACTCATTGACCAAAATGAATAAACCTTCTCAGCAAAGCATGTTTTTCCTTTTCTTAAATTCTTTAAAGTTGAGACAGCCACACGCTTTCCCATGTGGACCTCCCTCTGCGAGCAAACAGAACAAGCCAACAAACCAAAGGCAGAACTTGGCTCCAAGAAAGAAAATGTGTAGAATGGAGTTATTTATTAAGAACAATCCAATCTGAGAAACATCTTTAAAGATAATTTATCTTCCCTTCAGTTGCATCCATTTTCCTCCAGGGAAGCTTTAAAACTGTGTATAAATGTTTGTAAACTCTTGCTTTATCCATGGTTACAAACTATGAGATCCTATTTATTTATACTGAGAGGTCAAGACTGAGGCTATTATCAACAAGAGATACACTAAGATAATGGTACTCTACCCATATTATTTAGGGCAAATATTTGTCAAAAATATAAATTGAAGCTCCTTTAAATGAGTCAGACCTTATATACCCTTCCTACAACTCTAAAAAAAAAAAAAATCTTAAAGGAAGGAAAAAACCGCAGGCAAAATAACTATGACAATATGAAGCTGGGCAGACTAGGAAGTGAATCATGGGCAGAAAGGACTACAAACATCAAGGAATGAGATACCCTGAATGGTATGCAGCGTCTGAGAAGAAAAGTCAAGCTTTGAAACCTGGTACTCAACAAATCAATGTCTGACAAATGGCACACAAAGGAGGCTGGTATCATGTCCCTTGACTCAGTCTAGGGCCCAAATGTTTTGCATTTGAAGGCATTTATGAGAAGTTGAATGAACTCTTGTGGCTGGCTCAGAAATGTCGGTGTCTTAAGGCCAGAATGCTTTCAACCTCATCATTTCCTAACTTGAAGACAGGAAACTGGAAAAGCTTCATGAAGTGTAAGGGAGACAGATTTCATGTTTAAATGTAACAGTATGTTTCTCAAAATATTTAAACGAGTTAGGGAATAAATCTCTTAACTAGAAAGTTAATAAACCAAATGCATGTGTTTTATCCATCTCAAAATCTACTGTAGTATTTTCCTTAAATACTTTTTGGCTTTTTAAAAGGAGAGAAAACCAGAAAAGAAATGTCTTTTTTTTTTCTTCTCTCTCTCTCATTCACACATGGTAGAAGTTTCCAGAGGGAGAGAGGGAAGAAAGGGGACCTCACATTTACTGAGCATTTATTACATGATACTTACTGAATCTTTCAAAAGTACTATTTCATTTGATTAGAAAAATCCTGTGAGGTAAGTACTGATAACCCCATTATGTAGATGAAGGAACTGATGCCCAAACTATAGAGTTAGGAAGTACCAGAATTTGAACACCAAAATCTATGCTATATCCCTAAGTTACCAAAACAATGCCCCAAAATTTTTCCTGTTTTTTTTCTCAGAGAAGCCCAAAGTAGAAAACAAACAAACACAAAACAATCACAACTGTGTTAGAATCTGAAGATGATAGAATTTTTTTTTTCAGTGTGGCCTACAAAAACAATACTTTGTCAATATATTACATTTCTTCTCATGTTCTGCTCAATTAAACTTAGGTTAAGGGACTTCCCTAATGGCTCAGACAGTTAAGCGTCTGTCTACAATGTGGGAGACCAGGGTTCAATCCCTGGGTTGGAAAGATCCCCTGGAGAAGGAAAGGGAGAAGGAAATGGCAATCCACTCCAGTACTGTTGCCTGAAGAATCCCATGGATAGAGGAGCCTGGAAGGCTACAATCCATGGGGTCACAAAAAGTCAGACACAACTGAGCAACTTCACTTTCACTTTCACTTAAGATAATAAATATACATACTTTAATAGTAGAATTATTATTTAACAGTGAAATAGAAAATAAAACACCTAACTGATCTCAGATGTAACTAAATGTAATAACTTCTGGCAAAAGTATGCACAGAATTTACTACAGAGGATTTATTTTTAGCCTAATAACCGCAGCTCAGGGAATGTTTCTGATCTAAAAATCAAGATATATTTTTCCCTTTTTCCTAATTGTTTTTGACTTTGAGGTTATCATGATGATACTAGAAAAGAAAAAAAGATTGTACAAATTTGTCTTTGTTGAAATATAAAGTGGTTGTACCCAATTTTCCTATTAGATATCCCATGACTATTCATATTGATGGGTTGAATAGGTCTACATGGCTGATGCAAAATATACCTGACATGCGGGGAGAAAAAAAAAAGGGGGGGGGGGGCAAGTTATCCTACTCCAGTAGGAAAAAGAGTCAGCCAGTTTCATTACTCCAAAAAACACTGGCCCATACCCAGAATCTCCTTTCATATTCCAAAGTCTAAAAGAAAATCTCAAAGATGCTCTTTCCCATTCGCTGAATACCACTGCAGAAGGCTCCACTGGCTGGTGTTCTGCAGTGCTGAAACATTCATTTGCTTTGGGGAAAAAAAAAGAGAGAAGAAGTGAAACATTTGCTACTGAAAGATTTTACTTAAAGTAAAATCATATGTTTCCCCCCATTGCTCATATTAATGTATGGTGCATTAAAATTTAGTCCCATAAGTCTTCATTATTCAGGCACTCACTCATATGGAAAACGTGGTAATTTAATTAAAACAAGCATCGTAGGTTAGATATCCCATGGGATACAAACCTAGAAAAATTATCTAATCCCCATGGTTTTCATTGTGAAAATGTATTAATATTAGACCACAAGACCACAGCAGAAAAAAACTGCTGCTCATTTGCAAAGCAGTAATCTGATACAGAAACAACTCCAGTCTAAGAAGCCAAAGAACACACCATTATTGCTGGAATGAGTGGAGAGTTCGTAAGAGATGGCTGCTCTGCTCTCACAGAGGTTAGCAAAATGCTGCAGGAGAAGCATTTTCAGAGATAACAACTCTACGTTGTTTAGAATACAATTGCTGATAGTCACGTGGTGATAGTCTATTGAACGGACTTCCAAAATGCAATCATCTTTTCAGAGCATAATATTTCATCTTTTAAAATATGTTACTATCTTTTTTTATGAAAAACAATATTAACAAGTACTATATGCAAACAAAATCAATCCATTTACCCCTGAGTATCTATTACTGCTAACGTGGAGGTTTCCGTTTTCTAATTCCATACTCGTTTATTTCCATAGACTAGTCACAAGCCATAATACCCTTAGTTTTGGGAACCTAAAACAAAAGAATTTTAAAAGATCAACCTTAGATCAACAAGATCTAAAAGATAACAAGATTCCATAATAAAAAATATTTTAAAATTACCTCCTCTATCAATCTTGCCACAATGAATAAAATCTTTATATCATTCACTCCTTGCTGCTAAGTCCTCAAAGCCTACAATTTTAGATTACTGCCTATTTGGGTTCATGTTGATGTATTTCCTCATCATCCAGATTACAATACCTTAGGTTGAACTACCGTAGTGATGATAGTGAAGATAGCTTTTCTTGAGTTAGGAGGACAGGAGAGCTTGCCTGGCACATGGAACACCGATTTGGAAAAGAATATCATAAAAGCATAAGACATATTTCCTGGATCATATTTTATTCAACATGAACATCTCTGGAATAGAAATTTAGTAGGGCATCAATGATTTCTCATGACTTCTGGAGTTCACTTGATACTGTATTATTTCTACTCTAATTTCAGATAAACCAATATAAATGGGACAGAGCATTCATAATGTTAAAATAGCTCCTCAAAACTTTTTTGTGCCTTTCCTCACCAATCCTACTCTATCAAATTAATGCTTCCGACATCATCTGCCTTTGGCCCACAACAGGCATACCCAATGGATCAGAAGAAATTTTAGAAGGGTGACAAAAAAAAAAAAGTTGAAACTAGAAGAAATGGAATCCCAGAATCAAAAGAAAGAAAAAATTTCAAGACAAATAGGTTGAACAGGAGATCAAAGTTCAAAAGGATAAAAAACAAAATGTAATCATGACCTTCATATGCCTGAGGAGCAACTAGTAGGGCAGAATGAGACAGTAGTAAGAACCTTATCTCTAAGTGGTAGGAAAAGCAATAATGATGTAAGATAATGTAACCTTTCAAACTAGAAAAATGAATACATGTGATGAGAATCCATTGTGAATGAAAATCCATCTATATTTGTGAAAGCAAATTCTGACATCTCTTTGGACAAAAGACTATAAAGAAAGAGTGGAAATAGAAATAATAAAGAAACAATCAATTTAAAGACAAATGTTTAATTCCCATTTCTCCTTGTTTAATTACTTGCCTTACATATTTTCCCATCATTTTATTTTTAAGCTGTGTAAAGAGCTGAGTCTGGAAAAGACCCTGATGCTGGGAAAGACTGAGGGTAGGAGGAGAAAGAGGTGACAGAGGATGAGATGCTTGGATGACATCATTGACTCAATGGACATGAGTTTGAGCAAACTCCAGGAGCTGATGAAGGACAGGGAAGTCTGACGTGCTGCAGTCCATGGGGCGCAAAGAGTGGGACACAACTTAGCGACTGAACGATAATTTTTTGAACAGTATGTAGTAGAATTTGTTTTGTGACTTTGTGAATCTATTGTCTTATAATTGAGCTCAACTCATATTTATTGTTATAACTGATACATTAGTTCTTACTTTTTCTTTCTTCCTTTTTACTTCTTTTTTCTTTCTTTTCTTCCCTCTCATCTGCTGATCTATATATTGTTTCCATTCTTTCATTCTCTAGAAAATTAGAGACACGCAGTCTATTTTTATTCTACTATAATTTAAGATTTTACCAATATGTTTATACTATAAATAATCCAGTAGACAAATACATAATTTCACTGGGGAAATTCTTTTCCTAAGCATCGGTGCAAGAAAAGAAAGAGCTCTTCTTTTTCTCTTAATCATCTAATTACCAGGTGCTATTTCACTGATGAAGACTCCCTCCCAGATATCACGAATATTAACAAGAGTATCTTGTTAAACATTAAGAGCAGTTTCCATAGCTGTATCAGCCAAGGAAAATAGCATTTTCGGGCAAAAGCAAGTCTTGGAAATACCTTCATATTATACATTGGAGTCAACCATGGAGGATATCTGCTGCTATGTCATAGCAAGAATCCTTCAATCACAGAGATTATTTTAACTATTTAACAACTATGTTGTGATTTTGCTCTCAGAGCAGCTGGTTCAATAAATAAAACTCTCCATATCCTTCTTAAAACAAAACTAATAGAAAAACATGTTTTTACAATTATTTTCTCACCGAATAACCTATTTGGAAATAGACATTAAAAAAAATCCATTAAGTCCTCATTATATAATTTCCTGAATACAATTCAACTCCCCCAATTAGATTAGTGAGAATCTAATGCATAGAAATCACATTCCTTACTCTCAAAATAGGTTGAAACTTGGTGAAGAAACTTCTTACAGTATCAACTGAAAAGTAAGGCAGTGTTCTAATCATTAACACTTCACCTTTTACACAAGGTATAAATTCTCACAGTGTAATAGAATGAGAGAACTCATTTCTCAACTTCTGTCCTCTGTCTTTTTCTCTCTCACATCTCATGTTCATTTATTTATTTAAAATCACTTCTATGATGTTTACTATCTGCCAGGCAATGTTCTCAGTCTTTTACATATACTAAGCCACTTAATTCTGACAACTCTAGAGGTAAATATTGATATCATACCCATTCTACAAATGAGAGGACTGAGGATTTGACTACAGCTAGGACTGTGTTCTTGCCTGGAGAATCCCAGGGACGGGGTAGCCTGGTGGGCTGCCATCTATGGGGTCACACAGAGTCGGACACGACTGAAGCGACTTAGCAGCAGCAGCAGCAGGACTGCTTTAGAGTGTGTGGTTTAGACATTACACTCTACCGTCTCACCAGCATCCGCAGATATTACTGGTTTGTGCTTACACAGCTCAGGTAAAAGTTAAGGTGAGTCTAAGGAGGAAACAGAACAAAAGTCAAAAAATAAAACAGATTCGAGTATACGTCCCTTACTGTAAGTCTGTCCCTTACTACCTATGAAAAAATGGGTAGGCAGCATTATGGCTCTAAGAACATTTCATCCTAATCCCCAGGACTAAAAGTAATGAGATATCACACCGTTAATATGTTAACTTCACATAGCAAGAGGGCTTTGAAATGTAATTAGGATTATTAATCAGTTGATCTTAAAATAGAGATTTTATCCTGGATTATTTAGGAGAGCCTAATGTAATCCCAGGAGGCCTTAAAAGCAGAGGCAAAAGAGGAAATCGAATTGACTCAAAGTATGAGATGTATTCAATGTGCTGAGGCTGGTGTGAAGATGGAGGAGGCTGCTGCTGCTGCCAAGTCGTGTCAGTCGTGTCCGACTCTGTTGGACCCCACAGACGGCAGCCCACCAGGCTCCCCAGTCCCTGGGATTCGCCAGGCAAGAACACTGGAGTGGGTTGTCATTTCCTTCTCCAATGCATAAAAATGAAAAGTGAAAGTGAAGTTGCTCAGTCATGTCCGACTCTTCGCGACCCCACGGACTGCAGCCTACCAGCCTCCTCCGTCCATGGGATTTTCCAGGCAAGAGTACTGGAGTGGGGTGCCAATACCTTCTCCGTGGAGGAGGCTGGCTGGCAAGCAAATGGAGACCTCAGTCCTACAACTACAGTGAACTTAATTTTGCCAATGAAGGGCTTGAGCTTGAAAGCAGGGTCTTCCATACAGTCTCCCGACAGGAACACAGCCTGGTTCAGACCTTGATTTTAACCTTGTAGGTTTCTGAGCAGAGTAACCAGTCCTGCTGTGTTGGACTTCTGATCAAAGAACACTGAAATAATAAATTGGTATTTCAAGCTATTAAAAAAAAAGTGGAAACAGTAAAACATTTTAGGAGATTATTACATGGGTCTATTGAAAGGTGGTACTGGTTTGTACTAGCGTGGAAGAAGAGAAGGTAGTGAGAAATTATCTAAGGAAAATATTTTAAAATTAAAGGTAGGAAGAGAGTAAGGGTAGGAGAGAAACTAAGGATAACTTGGTAATTTTGTGTCTTAGCAACTGGGAAAATAATATTATATATTATGGGGAATAATTGGGGAAATATCGTATTTAAGGAGGGTGGTAAAGACTTCTTTGTCGGAAATGTTATGTTTGAGATCTCTATTAGACACTGAGATAAGGGTTTCAAGTTGGGAGCTATATAAACAAGTCTAGAAATTAGAGGAGAGGTTAGGACTAACACAATAATATGAGTGTATATCAGGATATACATGATATTTAAACAGTGGGAATTAGTGAGATCCTCTGTAAAGTGACGTATGTGTGCACGCATGCTAAGTAGCTTCAGTCATGACCGACTTTGTGCGACTGTGATGCTATGGACTAAAGCCCACCATGCTCTCCTCCAGGGGATCTTCCCAACCCGGGGATCAAGTCCACGTCTCTTATGTCTCCTGCATCAACAGAAAAGTTCTTTACTACTAGCTCCACCTGTGAAGCCTTGCAGAGCAACAGCAGGCAGGAAAGAAGGTGAGGACTAAGCAAGCAGATCTAGGGTACTCCAACTGATAGAAATCAGGAAGAAGAAAAAAACCTGCAAAGGAGAATGGAAGGATCTAGCCAACGAGGAAAGAAGAAATACAGACTGTATATCCCTGAATCAAGGGAAAGAATTTTTTTGAGAGCAACATCAAATACAGCTGAAAAATTAATGAACACAATGTTTAAGAAATTATCATTGAATTTTATGACAACAGTTTGCATGTAAACTTAAGAACTTACTAAATGACATGATGGGAATAAAATGTAGATATGAATGCATTAAAACAAGAATGAAAAGCAGGAAGAGTTGATGCAATGAGTGCTGTGCTGCTTCTGTACTGTGGTGACTTGAGTAGCTTGGAACTGTGTTTTATAAAAATCCTTCTCTCTATGGTTCTGGATTAGAGCTGGACAAAAGAGAAATTTGCAGACAGAATGAAGAAGTAACCATTGCTCTCTTCTTGTTCCACAGGTAATTCTCCTTCCTTATTGCAAGCCCTGCTAACTGACCTACCACCAGGTCCAGAGGCAAGAGCCTTCCCTGGACTTCTCTAGCTCTGCTTCATGGCCCCGCTCTGGCAGTTAAGACCTGTCTGGCTTTCCAGAAGCTTCTAGCTTATTCACCCACAACAGTGTTTCAGAAGAGTGATCAGAAACTTTTCTTTGATCCTCCAACTCCACCTTTTGTAGTCTTGTTCCCAGCTCCTCCCTGCCATAATTCCTATAATTAATCCCTATTATAGAACACTTATTCTCTCCCTACAAGTACAAAACTTTTCAAGGAGTTTTGTTCTAAAGAGAAGGAAAGAAATATAAAACAGCTGGATATAGATGCAGATATAAAGTCAAGGGGATAGCTTTCTTAAATTTTTAAGATCAGAATGATTAATATGATATATTGGTTATACTAGTGGATTGATTTGGTAAAAAGGAAAAATTGATGACCCAGGACATGGAGGAGGTAATTCAGAAGTAAAATCCTTAAGTAAGCACATGGGAATACAACAAAAGGAATGGTCTTATATAGATTTTGAAGCTGTTCATCATCATAATAGAAGGTTGAGAATATGAACACAAATACAGGGAAATTGATAAATTGAGGGTAATATATTAAGATGAGGTTTGTGTTTTGACTGCTTTATTAGCTGAGACTGAAGAATAAGAAATAGATGTTGAAGGTCTGACAAGGAGAAACTGTAAAATAAATGTTGAAAAATAGGAGAAAATTTGACTAGGGAAGTGTAGTAGAATAATTGGACAGAGCTAAAGGAAAGCATAAACTCTTAAACTGACACCAGTCAGTGAGTTTTCTGTTTCTTGGTTGTTTTTTTTTTTTTTTTTTTTCCCAATATACCCACCTGTTGGTTATAGGTTTGGAACAGAAGGCTTGGATTTAACCTGGTAATTTTAGATGATGGAGAAATGGAGATGCATGTAAGGTGATGATTTCATAACTGACTCTAAGCATAGAAAATGGGAAAATGAGCACATGAAAAAGAGTATGATGTGGACAATAGCATTCAATTTCTCAATTAGGCATGAGAATTCATCCAGTGAGGATACTAGAGCAAGTGTACTGTAAAGTTAGTAGAGTTGATAAAAAATGGGATGCTTGATATCTATGTTTTGGAAGTGGTGTAATCTTTGATAGTAACAAGGTCTAAAGTATGACCCTAAAAACAAGTGAATGAAAAGAAAGATTACTAGAAAAGGTGTCAAGTCAAGGAACTAAGATGGATTGTTACAGGGTAACATATCTTTTAGGAAGTTAATCCTGCCAAATAGAGAGAGGATAATAACAGGGCTGGAACTCAGGTGAAGGAAGCATGGCACCCAGGGTTCAAAATTTAAGGAGATATGCAATTGCAGGGATTGATTCTGCACTTGCATTATCTTGAGAGAAGCAATTCCTAAGCAGGTTGATAAGAAGTCTGGGGGTCCCCAAGGAGAGAGGGGTCTGGAATTCTCAAGGAGGAGGAAAGGACATTTTTTCCCCCCTCTACATTCCTTAGGATTATATAACAATAATACATCCTGCTTGAGGGCAGTTTCTGGAAAAATCTGGCTAATCCCATTATCTTAAAATGTAAATTATGAGAGTGGGTCTAGTAAGGTCTTCATAACCTCCAGACATTCTTTTAATTCATTATAACTAATTAAAAAGTATATAACTCCATTGCTAACACTAGCGAGGGGGTACTCTTTCTACCTCCTTCTGATGTCTATATCAGAAGCTTTCTCTATCTCTTTTATACTTTAATAAAACTTTATTACACAAAAGCTCTGAGCAATCAAGCCTTGTCTCTGCAGCCAGATTGAATTCTTTTCCTCTGGAGGCCAAGAAATCCATCATCTTTCATGGTTCAGCAGCAAACTTTCAATATCAGTAATGTTAACCTAGACATTAAGAAGCATGAAGAGCAACAGAACATGGATACCATCCATTGAAAACAGAATCATGTAAGTTTTCATAGTCAAAATCTATATTCTGTATTGTGCATAACTTTAAAAAACTAGTAAAGAGTCTGCTCATAAAAAAAAATCAATGGTTTTAATATTAAAGAATACTCAGTAAATAAGAATTACTCCAGCTTAACATACTGTGTAGATCACAATAAACTGTGGAAAATTCTGAGAGAGATGGGAATACCAGACCACCTGATCTGCCTCTTGAGAAAGCTGTATGCAGGTCAGGAAGGAACAGTTAGAACTGGTTATGGAACAACAGACTGGTTCCAAATAGGAAAAGGAGTACGTCAAGGCTGCATATTGTCACCATGTTTGTTTAACTTATATGCAGAGTACATCATGAGAAATGCTGGACTGGAAGAAACACAAGTTGGAATCAAGATTGCTGGGAGAAATATCAATAACCTCAGATATGCAGATGACACCACCCTTATGGCAGAAAGTGAAGAGGAACTCAAAAGCCTCTTGATGAAAGTGAAAGTGGAGAGTGAAAAGGTTGGCTTAAAGCTCAACATTCAGAAAACGAAGATCATGGCATCTGGTCCCATCACTACATGGGAAATAGATGGAGAAACAGCGGAAACAGTGTCAGACTTTCTTTTTCTGGGCTCCAAAATCACTGCAGATGGTGACTGTAGCCATGAAATTAAAAGACGCTTGCTCCTTGGAAGGAAAGTTATGACCAACCTAGATAGCATATTCAAAAGCAGAGACATCACTTTGCCAACAAAGGTTCGTCTAGTCAAGGCTATGGTCTTTCCTGTGGTCATGTATGGATGTGAGAGTTGGACTGTGAAGAAGGCTGAGCACCGAATAACTGATGCTTTTGAACTGTGGTGTTGGAGAAGACTCTTGAGAGTCCCTTGGACTGCAAGGAGATCCAACCAGTCCATTCTGAAGGAGATCAGCCCTGGGATTTCTTTGGAAGGAATGATGCTAAAGCTGAAACTCCAGTATTTTGGCCACCTCATATGAAGAGTTGACTCATTGGAGAAGACTCTGATGCTGGGAGGGATAGAGGGCAGGAGGAGAAGGGGATGACAGAGGATGAGATGGCTGGATGGCATCACTGACTCGATGGATGTGAGTCTGGGTGACCTCCGGGAGTTGGTAATGGACAGGGAGGCCTGGCGTGCTGCAGTTCATGGGGTCGCAAAGAGTAGGACACGACTGAGTGACTGATCTGATCTGATCTGAACATAACTATGTTGTTCACATGTGAATCTGAAACTGTCTCACTCCCTTTAACTATCTCTCATTGTTTAAGAAGGATTCAGTGATTAACAGCTAAAGCCATTTTCTCTTCAACACCATATGGTAGACATTTGGTTTTGCTATTGTCTATTCCTTGACAATAGGTTTTGGAGTTGACTTTAGATAACTACAGAATTGAAACTGACTTCATGAATTATTTCTGATCAATGGCCATTCTCTTTCTTAAACCTAATGAATCTCTAAAAATTTTCTTAACTTTTACCCTCAAATACACATTTACCAACTCACTTAAATTCATCACTGAATTTCCAACATATATACTAATCTGAGAAGAAAGGAGAAATAAGGATATTACATTGACACTGAAAAAGTTTAGTAAGTATCAACCATGAGAAAATAATTATTAAAAGAGAGCATTTGGTCTTAAAATGCATTCAGAATTCTCCTGAGAACTCCAGACAGAATAACAAAGTGATCATTGTTTTAACTTTCCAATTGAAGAGGAAGTATTTTTGTTTGCAGAGCCGAGTGAGTGGGTAGAGTGAAAGTCACTCAGTCATGTCCAACTCTTTGTGACCCCCATGGATTATACAGTCCACAGAATTCTCCAGGCCAGATACTGGAGTAGGTAGCCTTTCCTTTCTCCGGGATCTTCCCAACCCAGAGATAGGATCCAGGTCTCCCTTATTGCAGGCGGATTCTCTACCTGCTGAGCCACAAGGGAAGCCCAAGAGTACTGGAGTAGGTAGCCTATCCCTTCTCCAGCGGATCTTCCCAACCCAGGAATCGAACCAGTGTCTCCTGCATTGCAGCCAGATTCTTTACCAACTGAGCTATCATATTTATTCAGTTCAGTTCAGTCACGCAGACGTGTCTGACTCTTCAATCCCAAGGACTGCTACACGCCAGGCTTCCCTGTCTATCATCACCCCGAGCTTACTCAAATTCATGTCCATTGAGTAGGTGATGCCATCCAACCATCCAATCCACTGTCATCCCTTAATCTTCCTGCCTTCAATCATTCCCTGCATCAGGATCTTTTCAAATGAGTCAGTTCTTCACATCAGGTTGCCAAAGTATTAGAGCTTCAGCTTCAGCATCAGTCCTTCCAATGAATATTCAGGACTGATCTCCTTTAGGATGGACTGGTTGCATCTCCTTGCAGTCCAAGGGACTCTTAAGAATCTTCTCCAACACCATAGTTCAAAAGCATCAATTCTTTGGCACTCAGCTTTTTTATAGGTCACCTCTCACATCCATACATGACTGCTGGAAAAAATATAGCTTTGACTAGATGGACCTTTGTTGGCAAAGTAATGTCTCTGCTTTTTAACAAGCTATTTAGTTTTCTCACAGCTTTTCTTCCAAGGAGCAAACGTCTTTTAATTTCATGGCTTCAGTCACCATCTGCAGTGATTTTGGAGCCCCCCAAAATAAAGTCAGCCACTGTTCTCATTGTTTCCCCATCTATTTGCCATGGAGTAAGGGGACCAGATGCCATGATCTTAGTTTTCTGAATGTTGAGTTTTAAGCTAACTTTTTCACTCTCCTCTTTCATTTTCATCAAGAGGCTTTTTAGTTCTTCTTTGCTTTCTACCATAAGGGTGGTATCATCTGCATATCTAAGGTTATTGATATTTCACCTGGCAGTCTTGATTCCAGCTTGTGCTTATTCCAGCCCAGCATTTCTCATGATGTACACTGCATATAAGTTAAATAATGGTGACAAAATACAGCCTTGACGTACTCCTTTCCCTGTTTGGAACCAGTCTGTTGTTCCATGTCCAGTTATTACTGTTGCTTCTTGACCTGCATACAGATTTCTCAGGAGGCAGGTCAGGTGATCTGGTATTCCCATCTCTTTCAGAATTTTCCACAGTTTATTGTGACCCACACAGTCAAAGGAATTGGCATAGTCAATAACGCAAAAGTAGATCTTTTTCTGGAACTCTCTTGCTTTTTTGATGATCCTGCAGATGTTGGCAATTTGATCTCTGGTTCCTCTGCCTTTTCTAAATCCAGCTTGAACATGTGGAAATTCACCGTTCATGTACTGTTGAAGCCTGGCTTGGAGAATTTTGAGCATTACTTTACTAGTGTGTGAGATGCATGCTATTGTGTGGTAGTTTGGGCATTCTTTGGCATTCCCTTTCTTTAGTACTGGAATGAAAACTGACCTTTTCTAGTCCTGTGGCCACTGCTGAGTTTTTCAAATCATATTTGTAAATACATCTAACTCATTCAAGCTTTTGTTTCTATCTAAATTCACACTGATGACTCCTGGTATGCCATCAGATGCAATGATAACCTGCACTGCTTTGAGAAAAATAATAACATCTTATAACCCAAACTTCCACTTCAGAGCAATCATCCTAAAAACCTCCTAATACCGTCAATGTAACTTAAAACTATATAAACCTCAGTATATGTAATGAATGCTGATAATGGCTTTAGTAGTTACCCCCAAAATCACTGCCCCTACATTGAAAAAAAAATAAGAAGGATGTAAAGATAGAATCTACTATGCTGAGCCAAAACATGTAATCATGAGTGATATTTGCTATCCCAGAGATGTAATTAGATTCCTTTAGAGAATGAACAAAGGCTTAAAACTACCACCTGGAATAATTACTTTAAAGGTCAAAGAAATTAAAAATACTCACAAATCCTATTTGGGTTAGACCTTTATGAGATACGTTTAACATCCAATTTCATTGAAATGAGGAGAAATATTAGACCAGGCCTGCCTAAAAACAGATCCAAGATGGGATTAAACATGCAAGGATTTTATTAAGGAAAATGTCTGTGTGAGGAAATGGGGAGGGAGCCAGGAGAGGCAGGGAGAGACACCAACACCTGATACAAGCCTGGCTCCAAGGGAAGGAGAGACAAAATAAAGGCCTACTGGAAGCATCCTGGACTGTCTTGCAATTCAAGGGAGCTTCAGCCAGGCGCTCAGGGAGCCCGAGCCCCAGACACCTATCAGCGGAGCCGAGTCTGCCAGGAACAGGCCTACCTTAGAGTCCCGCCTGTGCTGTACGGTAGCAGCAGGCCATGGAAAGCATGGCTTCTGTGAAAATGTCTTGATAGACTTCAGAGCAGGGAACCTGGAGTCTTCTGTCGATCATATACTTGCAAGTGGAACTTTGAGGCACATTCTCATGGCTCCCAGAGGTGGCGGTGGTTAAGTTGCTAAGTCGTATCTGACTCTTGTGACCCCCATGGATAGTAGCCTGCCAGGCTCCTCTGTCCATGGCTCCCAGAGGGGGAGACATAACTAATATCTACTATTTTCAATATCAGACTTGTACCAAGATTTAAACCTCACAAGCACTTAAGTCTCTTTTAACTGGACTGATATTGTTAATGAGAATTATCACTGAAATAGCATCAAAATATTTATCTTAGGCATACATATGTAACAAAGATTTTACCGGAATGCAGACTGACAACTCATTCCTTCTCCTGCCCAAATACATAACTTTGCTTCTGGAACAAAACAGAATACTCATTTTTTTTTTCTTTTTTACTCAGTTACACAAAGACTCTTCAACATTCTTTCAGATTATGATTTTATATATTACTGCTTTAGTAGAGACACTTTGGATTTACTTTGTTCAAATATCTCCTGTAAATTTCTACCTAAATAAGCTTTTCCACTACATTTTTTTCCTAAACAATTTTAAAACTTGTTTGTGTGCTAGCTGTTATTAGAAATATTTATTAATGCATCCTTTCAGTTCAGTTCAGCCGCCCAGTCATGTCTGACTCTTTGTAACCCCTTGGAAAGCAGCATCTCAAGCTTCCCTGTTCATCACCAAGTTCTGGAGCCTGCTCAAATTTATGTCTATTGAGTCAGTGATGCCATCCAACCATCTCATCCTCTGTCATTCCCTTCTCCTCTGCCTTCAATCTTTCCCAGCATCAGGGTCTTTTACAATGAGTCAGTTCTTTGCATCAGGTGGCCAAAGTATTGGAGTTTCAGCATCAGTCCTTCCAATGAATATTCAGGATTGATTTCCTTTAGGATGGACTGGTTGAATCTCATTGTAGACCAAGACTCTCAAGAGTCTTCTTCAACACCACAGTTCAAAGGCATCATATCTTTAGTGCTCAGCTTTCTTTACAGTCCAATTCTCACATCCATACATGACTACTGGAAAAACCATAGCTTTGACTAGATGGACCTTTGTTGGCAATGTAATGTCTCTGTTTTTTTATATGCTGTCTAGGTTGGTCGTAGTTTCTCTTCCAAGCAGCAAGTGTCTTTTAATTTCATGGCTGCAGTCACCATCTGCAGTGATTTTGGAGCCCCCCTCAAAAATAAGTCTCTCACTGTTTCTACTGTTTCCCCATCTATTTGCTGTGAAGTGATGGGGCCAGATGCCATGATCTTAGTTTTCTGAATGTTGACTTTTAAGCCAACTTTTTCACTCTCCTCTTTCATTTTCATCAAAGGTTCTTTAGTTCTTCTTCACTTTCTGCCATAAGGGTGCTGTAATTTGTATATCTAAGCTTATTGATATTTCTCCCAGCAGTCAATCCAGTATGTGCTCCAACCAGCCCGGCACTTAGCATGATGTACTCTCCATATAAGTTAAATAATCAGGGTAACAGTATACAGCCTTGATATACTTCTTTCCTGATTTGGAAACAATCTGTTGTTCCATGTCCAGTGCTAACTGTTGCTTCTTGGCCTTCACACAGATTTGTCAGGAGGCAGGACAGGTGATCTGTTCTTGCCATATCTTTAAGAATTTTTCAGTTTGTTGTCAAAGGCTTTGACATAGTCAATAAAGCAGAAGTAGATGTTTTTCTGGAACCCTCTTGCTTTTTCAATGATCCAATAGATTTTGGCAATTTAATCTCTGGTTCCTCTGCCTTTTCTAAATCTAGCTTGAACATACGGAAGTTCTCAGTTCACATACTGTTGAAGACTGGCTTAGAGAATTTAGAGCATTACTTTGTTAGTGTGTGAGATGAGTGCTATTGTGTAATAGTTTGAACATCCTTTGGCATTGCCTTTCATTAGAATTAAAATGAAAACTGAACTTTTCCAGTCCCATGTCCACTGCTGAGCTTTCCAAAATTGTTGGCATATTGAGTGCAGCACTTTCACAGCATCATCTTTTAGGATTTGAATTAGCTCAACTGGAATTCCAGCACCTCCACTAGCTTTGTTTGTAGCGATGCTTCTTAAGGCCCACTTGACTTCACATTCCAGGATATTTGTCTCTAGTCCACTGATCACACCATCGTAGTCATCTGGGTCATGAAGATCTTTTTTGTACAGTTCTTCTGTGTATTCTTGGCACATCCTCTTAATATCTTCTGCTTCTGTTAGGTCCATACCATTTCTGTCCTTTATTGAGACCATATTTGCATGAAACGTGCCCTTGGTATCTCAAATTTTCTTGAAGAGATCTCTAGACTTTACCATTCTATTGTTTTCCTTTATTTCTTTGCACTGATCACTGAAGAAGGCTTTCTTATCTTTCCTTGCTGTTCTTTGGAATTCTGCATTCAAATGGGTATATCTTTCCTTTTCTCATTTGCCTTTCACTTGTCTTTTCTCAGCTATTTGTAAGGCATCCTCAGACAACCATTTTGCCTTTTTGCATTTCTTTTTCTTGAGGATGGTCTTGATCACTACATCCTATACACTGTTATGAACTCTGTCCACAGTTCTTCAGGCACTCTGCCTATCAGATATAATCCCTGGGATCTATTTGTCACTTTCACTGCATAATCATAAGTGATTTGATTTAGGTCATACCTGAATGGTCTACTGGTTTTCCCTACTTTCTTCAATTTAAATCTGAATTTGGCAATAAGGAGTTCACGATCTGAGCCACAACCCACTCCTGGTCTTGTTTTTGCTGACTGTATAGAGCTTCTCCATCTTTGGCTGCAAAGAATATAATCCATCTGATTTCGGTGTTGACCATCTGGTGATGTCCATGTGTAGAGGGACACATGGAAGAGGGTGTTTGGTATGACCAGTACATTCCCTTGGCAAAACTCTGTTAGCCTTTGCCCTCCTTCATTTTGTACTCCAAGGCCAAATTTGCCTGTTACTCCAGGAATTTCTTAACTTCCTACTTTTGCATTCCAGTCCCCATGATGAAAAGTACATATTTTTGGCTGTGAGTTCTAGAACGTCTTGTAGGTATTCATAGAACCATTAAATTTCAGCTTCTTCAGCATTACTGGTTGAGGCACAGACTTGTATTACTGTGATATTGAATGGTTTGCCTTGGAAACGAACAGAGTTCAGTCTGTCGTTTTTGAGATTGCATCCAAGTACTGCATTTTGGATTCTTTTTTTGACTATGATGGCTGCTCCATTTCTTCTAAGGGGTTCTTGCCCACAATAGTAGATATAATGGTCATCTGAGTTAAAGTTGCCCATTCCAGTCCATTTTAGTTCACTGATTCCTAATATGTCAATGTTCACCTTTGGCATTTCCTTTACCACCCTGAAATTAAATGTAATTGTTTGCCAATTTTAAATTAGTCATAGGTATCACCTACATACAGTTATCATTTTTTAAATATTTCTTCCAGTTGACTATTTTTAATTGGAGGATAATTCCTTTATAATGTTATATTAGTTTCCTATGTACAACAATGTGAATCAGCTATAAGTACATTTATACTCCTTTCCTCTTGAGCCTCCATCCCACACCACCATCCCCTTCCCATTTCTCTAGGTCATGACAGAGCACCAAGCTGAGCTCCTTGTGCTATACAGTGGTTTTCCACATACTTTTTTTTTTTTTTTTAACCTTCAATAGAAACATGTTTTTATTTTTTTAATTTATTTATTTTAATTGGAGGCTAATTACTTTATATATTGTAGTGTTTTTTTACATACTTTGACATGAATCTGACACATGTGTACATGTGTCCCCCATCCTGAATTCCCCTCCCACCTCCCTCCCTATCCCATCCCTCTGGGTTGTCCCAGTGCACCGGCTTTGAGTGGCCTGTTTCATGCATTGAACTTGGACTGGTGATCTATTTCAATATGGTAATATACATATTTTGATGCTATTTTCTCAAATCATCCCATCCTTGCCTTCTCCCACGGAGTTCAAAAGTCTGTTTTTTACAGCTGTGTCTCTTTTGCTGTCTCACATATAGGGTCATTGTTACCATTTTTATAAATTCCATATATATGTGCTAATGTACTATATTGGTGTTCTTCTTTCTGACTTACTTCACTCTATATAATAGACTCAGTTTCATCCACCTCATTAGAACTGAGTCAAATGTGTTCTTTTTAATAGCTGAGTAATATTCCATTGTGTGTATATACCATAGCTTTCTTATCCATTCATCTGCCAATGGACATCTAGCTTGCTTCCACGTCCTAGTTAATGTAAACAGTGCTGTGATGAACATTGGGGTACATGTGTCTCTTTCAATTCTAGTTTCCTCAGTGGTATGCCCAGCAGTGGGATTGCTGGGTCATATGACAGTTCTATTTTCAGTTTTTTAAGGAATCTCCACACTGTTCTCCATAATGGCTGTACTAGTTTGCATCCCTACCAACAGTGTAAAAGGGTTCCCTTTTCTCTGCACCGTCTCTAGCATTTATTGTTTGTAGACTTTTTGATAGCGGCCATTCTGACTGGCATGAGATGGTACCTCACTGTGGTTTTGATTTGCATTTCTCTGATAATGAGTGATGTTGAGCATTTTTTTCATGTGTTTGTTACCCATATGTACATCTTCTTTGGAGAAATGTGTGTTTAAAAACAAAAGACCTACATATAGAAAACTATAAAACAATGATGAAAGTAATCAAAGATGACACAAATAGATGGAGAAATATAACATGTTCATGGATCAGAAGAATCAATATAGTGAAAATTAATATACTACCTAAAGAAATCTATAGATTCGATGCAATCCCTATCAAGCTACCAATGGTATTTTTCACAGAAACAGAACACATAATTTCACAATTTGTACAGAAATACAAAAAACCTCGAACTGGCAAAGCAATCTTGAGAAAGAGGAATGGAACTGGAGGAATCAACTTGCCTGACTTCAGACTGTAATACAAAGCTACAGTCATCAAGATAGTATGGTATTGGCACAAAGACAGAAATATAGGTCAATGGAACAAAATAGAAAGCCCAGAGATAAATCTATGCACCTATGGACACCTTATCTTTGACAAAGGAGGCAAAAATATACAATGGAGAAAAGACAACCTCTTTAACAAGTGGTGCTGGGAAAGCTGGTCAACTACCTGTAAAAGAATGAAACTAGAATACTTTCTAACACCATACACAAAAAGAAACTGAAAATGGATTAAAGATCTAAATGTAAGACCAGAAACTATAAAACTCCAAGAGGAAAACATATGCAGAACACTTTCTGACACAGATCACAGCAAGATCCTCTATGACCCACCTCCAGAGTAATGGAAATAAAAGCAAAAATAAACAAATGAGACATGATTAAACTTAAAAGGTTTGCACAATGGAGGAAACTATAAGCAATGTGAAAAGACAGCCTTCAGAGTGGGAGCAAATAAATAATAGCAAATGAAGTAACTGACAAAGAATTAAGCTCAAAAATATAAAAACAGCTCATGCAGCTCAATACCAGAAAAATAAACAACCCAATCAAAAAATGGGCCAAAGAACTAAACAGACATTTCTCCACATACTATTTTACACATGGTAATGCATATATGTCAGTGGTACTTCTCAGTTCATTCCACCCTCTCCATCTCCTCTGAGTCCACAAGTCAATTCTCTACATCTGTGTCTCTATTCCTAGCCTGAAAATAGGTTCATAAGTACCATCTTTCTAGATTCCACACATAGATTAACACACAGATGTGTTAATAATGATGTTTGTTTTTTCTCTTTCTGACTTACTTCACTCTGTATTCATCTACCTCATTAGAACTGATTCAAACGCATTCCTTTTTATGACTGAGTAATAGTACATTGTGTATATATATCACAGCTTCTTTATTCATTCATCTGTTGATGGACATTTAGGTTGCTTTCATGTCCTTACTATGTAAATAGTACTGCTATGAATATTGGGGTTGCTGCTGCTGCTGCTAAACCAGGCTCTCCCATCCCTGGGATTCTCTAGGCAAGAACACTGGAGTGGGATGCCATTTCCTTCTCTAGACTATTGGGGTACATGTACCTTTTTGAATTATGGTTTTCTCAGTATATATGCCCAGTAGTGGAATTGCTGGGTCATATGTAGTTTTATCACTAGCTTCTTAAGGAACCTCCATAGTTTGTCAATAGTGGTTCTATCAATTTACATTCCCACCAACAATGTAAGACGGTTTCTTTTTCTCCACATCCTCTCCACCATTTTGTTTGTAGATTTTTTTGATAATGGCCATTCTGACTGGTGTGAGGTGATAATTCATCATAGTTTTGATTTTCATTTCTCTAATAATGAGCGATGTTGAACATCTCTTCATGTTTTGTTGGTCATGTATATGTCTTCTTGGAGAAAAGTCTATTTAGGTATTCTGTCCAGTTTTTGATTGAGTTGTTTGTTTTTCTGATATTGAACTACATGCGCTCTTTGTATATTTTGGAGATAAATCCTTTGTCAGTTGCTTCATTTGCAATTATTTTCTGCCTTTCTGAGCACTGCATTTTTGTCTTTTTTATGGTTTCCATTGTTGCACCAAAGCTTTTCATTTTAATTAGGTTCCATTTGTTTATTTTTGTTTTTACTTCCATTACTTTAGGAGCTGAGTCAAAGAGGATTTTGCTGCAACTTATGTCAAAGGGTATTCTGCCTATGTTATCCTTTAAGACTTTTATAGTGTCTGGCCTTACATTTAGGTCTTTTTTGAGTTTATTTTTCATCTATGATATTACATATATATATAAGAAGTGATTTCATTCTTTTACAATAGCTGTCCAGTTTTCCCAACACCACTTACTGAAGGGACTGTCTTTTCTCCATTGTACACTCTTGCCTCCTTTGTCATAGCTTAGGTGGCCATAGGTGCTTGGGTTTATATCTGAACTTTCCATCCTATTCCATTGATCTGTGTTTCTGTGTGCCATTACCATACTGTTTTGATGACTGTAATCATCTGATGTCTGGAGTCAGGGAGTCTGATTCCTCCTGATCCATTCTTCTTTCTCAAGATTGTTTCAGCTATGTGAAGTCTTTTCTGTTTCCATACAAAATATAAACTGTTTGTTTCAATTGTGTGAAAAATGCACTTGGTAATTTGATAGGGATTGCACTGAATCTTTAGGTTGCCTTAGGTAGTACAGTCACTTTCATAATATTGATTATTCCAACCCAAGAACATGGTATATTTTTTCAACTGTTTGTGTCATCTTTTATTTCTTTCATCAGTGTCTTACAGTTTTCTGAGTACAGGACTTTTGTCCCCTTAGGTAAGTATATTCCTAGGTATTTCATTATTTTTGATGCAGTCAATGGTAAACTGAACTGTTTCCTTACTCTCTTTCTGATCTTCCATTGTTAGTGTATAGGAATGCAAGAGATTTCTGGGTATTAATTTTGCATCCTGCAACTTTGCCAAACTCATTGATGAGCTCCAATAATTTTCTGGTAGTAACTTTAGGATTTTCTACATGTCGTAACATGTCATCTTCAAACAGTGACAGTTTTATTTCTTCTTTTCCAATTTGGATTCCCTTTCATTTATTTCTCTGATAGTATGGCTAGGACTTCTAAAATTATTTACTCCCCTACCCAACATTTTACATTTTTGATGCCATCCTATACATTTTCATATGTTATCTCTATTTTTTAATTAACTTATTTTAATTGTAAGTTTATTACTTTACAATATTAACTGTTTATTGTGGTCATAGGTGAGTCTACAACTTCTGTCTTTTAATGTTCTTACTAGCTTATTTTTTAAGTGGTTGAAAAACAGCTATTATTTTATGTTTGATTTCACTAGTAGGATTTTTCCTTTTCTATAAATTCTTACTTCTTATTGTGTTTTTCACCCTAGTGGGGAGCTGCACCAGAGTTACAGGGGATAAGAACAGATGCATGGTGAGCTCTGAACAAAAACACTGAGACCGTCACAGAGAATCAGACAGCGCCCTAGGCAGTTTCAATCCAGTTCCTCCACTTTACATCAAAGAGCAAGCAAGCATGTGTACTCTTTGTGAGTTTTTCAGTTTCTTACAGCAGTCTTTAAGTCCCACTGGTTTTCAATCCAGTTGAAAGATTCTTCTTCTCAGTGTCAGATCCCAGGGCTGGGGTGCCCAGCATGTGCTCTGAACACATCACTCTCCAGGGAGGCTATCCAAGCCATCATATTCCCTTCTTCTTCTGTGGACCCTCTTTGGGGAATGTATCCCAATCTCATCACCTCTCTTCCCTTCCTACCTGACTCAGTGTGGATCTTTCTTCACAGCCTTGATTGCAGAAGACTTTCCACCAGTCTCCAGTTTGTTTCTGGTGAGAAATGCTCCACATGTTGATTTATTTTTTATGTGTTTGTAGGGGTAGGTGAGCTCAGTACCTTCTTACCCTGCCACCTTGATCTCCTCTTCTCAAATTTTTAAAATCTTAAACAATTTACTTTGGAGAGTGATCTGCCATGCACAGAATGAGACTGCTGTATAATATTAATCAAATGGTTAATCATATTTTAATATAACTTAAAATAATATTCATTAATTTGTTGAATCTTTCACTTAGCTTTCAGAGATCAAGAATCAAAGTATAAGGCAATGAATTCCTAAATGATAGTACTAGTGTACTCAACTGACTGAAAACATACATAGTAAGCAAGTATACCTTGCGCTATGCCTCTGGTATAAGCAGTGAGATTAGATTACATTGGATATTTTTTATGTGAATTACCTTCAAATATTTTATATATTAATAACCTTTTACTGCCATCATATATAATTCTGACACATTTAGTCTATGACTATTTCATTGCTTGAAATGAAATGTTCATACAAACATTTTGTATGCCACCAATAAAACTTCATTACTAGGATGAAAATTCCCTTGACTGCTGTTCATTATATAAAAATATTTCAATATTTTTCACCATCCTGACAATATTACTTAAATACCACTCATAAATGAAATAATTAAGATTCTTATATTTGGATCTCTGTCAATCATAGACAGGACTTCCCAGGTAGTACTACTGGTAAGGAAACCATGTGCCAATGCAGGAGACAAAAGAGATGCGGATTCGATCCCTGGGTCAGGAAGATTCCACTGGAGGAGGACATGGCAACCCACTCCGCTACTCTTGCCTGGAGAATCCCATAAAATAGTGGAGTCTGGCGGGCAAAGGTCCACAGGGTTGCAGAGTCAGACATGACTGAAGCAAGGGCACACACATATTCAGTAGAAAAGGTATTTTTTGTCCCTTGTGCTATATCAATTGTAGCATTTTGCAGTTTTATATGAAACACAGTGTTTATCCTTCTGATTAGAAGATGTTTGAACACACCAAGTAAAACCTTTAACCCTCTGATGAATGAAACATCTTATATATCTTTCAATTTTATTACCATGATTCCTTCTAAAGCACTGATTTACTCTTCACTACTCCATTACTTTATTAGGAAAATGTGTATTGGCATGGTAAATGTGTTGGTAACAGTTCAGTTACAGGAAAAGTTATTAAATCCACTGTCAATATTCAACTGAATGTTATCAACACTTCTCCATATTTGATATTTTTAAATAGTGGATAAAGATGGAGGAGCCTGGTAGGCTGCAGTCCATGGGGTCGCTAAGAGTCGGACACGACTGAGCGACTTCACTTTCACTTTTCACTTTCATGCATTGGAGAAGGAAATGGCAACCCACTCCAGGGTTCTTGCCTGGAGAATCCTGGGGACAGGGGAGCCTGGTGGGCTGCCGTCTATGGGGTCACATAGAGTCGGACACGACTGAAGTGACTTAACAGCAGCAGCAGAGGGATATGGCCCAAGATAACAATGTAGGAAAACCCTGAATTCACCTGCTCCCCCAGTCATGCCAAATCTACAGCTATATATGGAATAGTTCTCTCTGAAAATACCAGAAAACTAGTTGAACAGCTCCTTTACATCAAATGAGAAAAAAAGCCATGCTGAGCTGGGTAAGAGACTCCCAGATGCAGTCTTGCCATAATCCCCATGCTTGGCACAGCATCCCACAATCAGGAGGAGACCCACAAATCCAGACCCTCTCTCTGAGAAGCAAAGGGTTCACTCTCCATATCAGGTACTCTAACTCTTCAGACCAGCATGTGAGAGATGAGGCCTCAAAACATCTTGGTCTGAAAACCAATGGTGCTCCAAGGGTTACAGCAAACTGAGAATCTGCTTTTAAAGGGTTTGTAAGCAGACCCACTCACCCCATGGCTTGGTGCAAAGGCAGTAGTTTGAAAAATGCTCAGCGGTATGTGTGTGTGCTCAGTTGTGTCTGACTCTTTGCAATCCCATGGACTGAGCCCACCGGGCTCCTCTGTCCATTGGACTTTCCAAGCAAGAATACTGGAATGGGTTGCTGTTTCCTGCTCCAAGGGATCTTCTCAACCCAGTGACAGAACCTGTATCTTTCACATCTCCTGCATTGGCAGGTAGGTTCTTTGCCAGCTGAGGCACAGATTCATTTGCTAATCTGACAGTGTCCACCTGCAGGGCACAGGCCTGCTGGGATACTCTCCAGGGAGTGAGGCACTGGCAGAGGCCATGTTCACACTGTCCTCTACTTGTTAAAGCCAGTGGACAGCAGGCATATTTAATTATTTATTTTTCTCATGGCATCTTAAATCCCCAGCCAGCAGCACCATCTGTAGCCTTGTTAAAGCCAGTGGACAGCATTACTTTTTTTTTTTTTTTTTTCTTTTCTCCTTTTTTCCTTAGGGTGTGCTGCCATTTCTGCATTTCTGCACTCTTGTTTCAGTCACACTCCACAGAAATAGAATCTCCTGCAGGGAAGTTTTTGTACATGTCTACCTCAGTTTTCTCCTTGGAAGAAAAGTTATGACCAACCTAGATAGCATATTCAAAAACAGAGACATTACTTTGCCAACAAAGGTTGGCCTAGTCAAGGCTATGGTTTTTCCAGTGGTCATGTATGGATGTGAGAGTTGGACTGTGAAGAAAGCTGAGCACCGAAGAATTGATGCTTTTGAACTGTGGTGTTGGAGAAGACTCCTGAGAGTCCCTTGGACTGCAAGGAGACCCAACCAGTCCATTCTGAAGGAGATCAGCCCTGGGATTTCTTTGGAAGGAATGATGCTAAAGCTGAAACTCCAGTACTTTGGCCACCTCATGCAAAGAGTTGACTCATTGGAGAAGACTCTGATGCTGGAAGGGATTGGGGGCAGGAGGAGAAGGGGACGACAGAGGATGAGATGGCTGGATGGCATCACTGACTCGATGGATGTGAGTCTCATTGATCTCCAGGAGTTGGTGATGGACAAGGAGGCCTAGCATGCTGCGATTCATGGGGTCGCAAACAGTCAGACACGACTGAGCCACTGAACTGAACTGAACTGACCTCAGTTTTCTCAACTATAACTCAAGCCTGCCACCCTGCCCACCTTGAGTGACTGGCCTCATAAAGCTCTGGAGGCCAGGAGGGTTTGCATTCTTAAGTCTGTAACATTTGTAGAGTTCTTGGTAGACTACCATGCCCACTGCACTGCACAGATAGCAGAATGAAGCACATCCCCAGTCTTTCTGATAAAGAGGCCACTTTTTGTGTTCAGGTCCATTAGCACTGAAATTCACCCAATCAGAGCACCAAAAAGAAGTCTGAGAAGTCAAGATAGTTTAAGGGTCTTGTAGGACAACATCAATCAGACTAATAATTGCCTTATAGGACTCCTAACAGAAGAATAAAGAGAAATGTTACTCAAGAAATAATGGCTGAATTTTCCCTAGGCTGGGGAAAGAAACAGATATCCAGATCTAGCAAGCTCAAAGACTTAATAATTAAGTAAGCCAAAGAGATCCACACCAAGACATTATAATTAAAATGTCAGGACCTAAAAGAGTGAATCTTAAAAGCAGCAAGAGAAAACTTGTTATACACACAAGGGAACTTCCATAAGAATACAGATTTTTCATCACAAAATTTGTAGGTCAGAAGAGAGTGCTGTGATATATTTAAAGTTCTGAAAGAAAAATCTTTCAATCAATAATACTCTACCTAACACAGAATACTCTACATTACCATTCAAACTGAAGGAGAAATAATTTTCCAGACATGCAAAACTAAGGGAATTATCACCACTAAATTAACCTTACAAGAAACTGTTAAAGGATAATTTAAAACTGAAAGGGGCACTAATTAGTAATAACTTGTGAAAGTATAAATCTCACTGATAAAGATAAATATATAGAAGAGGTAGTAGATTAATGATTTATAAAACTTTGAAGTATTAAGATTAAAAGCCAAAAGTACTATAAGTATGCTGCTGCTGCTGCTGCGTCGCTTCAGTCATGTCCAACTCTGTGCGACCCCATAGATGGCAGCCCACCAGGCTCTGCCGTCCCTGGGATTCTCCAGGCAAGAACACTGGAGTGGGTTGCCATTTCCTTCTCTAATGCATGAGAGTGAAAAGTGAAAGTGAAGTCGCTCAGTTCTGTCTGACTCTTCGCGACCCCATGGACTGCAGCCTACCAGGCTCCTCTGTCCATGGGACTTTCCAGGAAAGAGTTCTGGAGTGGGGTGCCATTGCCTTCTCTGAAGTATGTAAAACTATAATAAGGGGCACAGCAGACAAAAAATGTAAAATGTAACATCAAACTATGAATTGGAGGTGAAAAGTAAAACTGCAGTATTTTAGAATGTGTCCATCGTAAGTTGTTACTAGTTTAAAATACATTGTTGTATAAATATAGGTTATGATAGTTTTACCATGTAAAACTCATGGTAACCACAAAGTAAAAGCCTATAGTAGACACACAAAAGATAATGAGAAATGAATCTAAGCATACTACCTATAAAAGTAATAAAACTGCAAAGGAATTGAGCATGAGAATGATAAAGGAACAGAGAGCAACTAAAAAACAGCCAGAAAACATTTTTTAAGTGACAGGTGTGTCAACAATTACATGTAAATGGACTAAAGTCTCCAAGAAAAATACACTGAATATAAAAATGAATAAAAACAAATCATCTATAAACTTCCTACAAGAAATTCACTGCAGATGTAAGGACACACATAAACTGAAAGTAAAAGAGTGGAAAAAGATGTTTCACACAAATGAAAACTAAAAGAAAGCATCTATGGTAACTGTAATTATATCAGATGAAATAGAGGTTAAAACAGAATAATAAAATACAAAGAAGGGCATTATATAATGATCAAGAGGTCAATCCACCAAAAGGATATGACATTTGTAAATATGTATGCTGCCAACACAGGAGTACCTAAATATATAAAGGAAATATCAAACAACCTAAATAGAGAAAGAGACGGCAATGTAGTAATAGGGAACATTAACACCCACTGACAACAAAGATTTTTCCAGAGGAAATCACTAAGGAAACAATATGTTAGATCTACCAGTCTTAATGGGCTTCCCTAGTGGCTCAGATGGTAAAGAATACGCCTGCAATGCAGGAGACCTGCGCTCAATCCCTGGCTTGGGAAGACTCCTGGAGAAGGGCATGGAAACCCACTCCAGTATTCTCACCTGGAGAAATCCCACAGACAGAGAAGTCTGGCAGGCTACAGTCTATCGGGTCACAATGAGTCAGACACAACTGAGCGACAAAGCACAGCACAACAGTCTTAATATATATAGAGAATTCCATCCATAGCTCAGTTGGTAAAGAAATCACCTGCAATGCAGGTGACCCCAGTTCAATTCCTGGGTCAGGAAGCTCTTCTGGAGAAGGAATAGGCTACCCACTCCAGGTATTCTTGGGCTTTGCTTGTGGCTCAGCTGGTAAAGAATCTGCCTGCAATGTAGGAGACTTGGGTTCAGTCCCTGGGTTGGGAAGGTTGCCTGGAGAAGGGAAAGGCTACCCACTCCAGTACTCTGGCCTGACAAATTCCATGGACTGTACAGTCTATGGGGTTGCAAAGAGTCGGACATGACTGAGCAACTTCCACTTTCATTGATTCAGATTCAGATTCCATCCAAAAGCAACAGAATCCACATTTTTCTCAAGTGAACATGGAATACTCTCTTAGATCAATCATCAATTCAGTTCAGTTACTCAGTCATGTCTGACTCTTTGTGACCCCATGGACTACAGCATGCCAGGCTTCCCTGTCCATCACCAACTCCTGGAGCTTACTCAAACTCATGTCCATAGAGTCAGTGATGCCATCCAACCATTTCATCCTTGCAATCCAAGGGACTCTCAAGAGTCTTCTCCAGCACCACAGTTTAAAAGCATCAATTCTTTGGCGCTCAGTTTTCTTTATAGTCCAACTGTCACATCCATACATGACTACTAGAAAAACCATAGCTTTAACTAGATGGACCTTTGTTGGCAAAGTAATGTCTCTGCTTTTGAATATGCTGCCTAGCTTGGTCATAGCTTTTCTTCCAAGGAGCAAGTGTCTTAATTTCATGGCTGCAGTCACCATCTGCAGTGATTTCGGAGCCCCAGAAAATAAAGTCTTTCATTGTTTCCATTGTTTTGCCATCTACTTGCCATGAAGTGACGGGACTGGATGCCATGATTTTGGTTTTCTGAATATTGAGTTTTAAGCCAGCTTTTTCACTCTCCTCTTTCACTTTCATCAAGAGGCTCTTTAGTTCTTCTTCACTTTCTGCCAAAAGGGTGGTGTCATCTGCATGTCTGAAGTTATTGATATTTCTCCTGGCAATCTTGATTCTAGCTTGTGCTTAATCCAGCCCAGAATTTCTCATGATGTACTCTACATATCATATGCAGATTGATCATATGTTAAGCAAAAAGTAAGTTTCAATAAATCTAAGATTGAAATCATATCAAGCATCTTTTCCAACCACAAAGATTAAAGGCTGGAAATCACTCACAACTGGAAAATTCACACACACATGGAGATTAAACAACATGCTACTGAAAAATAAATTAATCACGGAAGAAACCAGAGAAGAAATCAAAAGATATCTGCAAACAAAAGCAAATGCAAATATAATATACCAAAATCTATATGATACAACAAAAGTACTTCTAAGAGGGAAATACATAGAATTGCACACATTCCTTCCTCAAGAAACAAGAAAAGTCTCAAGTAAACAATATAATATTTTACCTCAAATAACTAGAAAAAGAAGAACAAACAAAATCCAAAGGTTAGTAGAAGACAGGAATAAAAAAGATCAGAGATAGCATAAGTAAATGAACAAAGATTAAAATGGATGCAGAGAAGATCAGTGAAACTAAGAGCTACCTCTTTGAAAAGATAAGCAAAGTGAAAAACATTTAGCTGAACTGACAAAAAAAAAGAGAGGGCTCAAATAAACAAAATAAAAAATGAAGCAGATATTAAAACTGATACCATAGAAGTACAAAAGATCAGAAGTGATTACTATAAACAATTCAATGCCAATAAAACAGGCATCCTGGAAGAAACGAATAAATTCATAGAAATATGAATTAAGAAGGCATCATGAAAAATAGAAAATCCAAGTAAGCCAATCACTAGTAAAAGAGATTGTATAAGTAATCTAGAACTTCCCAATATACAAAATTCCAGGCCATATAGTTTCACTGGTGATTTCTTAAACATTCAAAGAAGGATAAACACCAATCCTCTTGCTTTTTCAATGATCCAATTGATGTTGGCAATTTGATCTCTGGTTCCTATGCCTTTCTTTATCCAGCTTGAACATTTGGAAGTTCTCAGTTCACATACTGTTGAAGACTGGCTTGGAGAATTTTGAGCATTATTTTGCTAGTGTATGAGATGAGTGCTATTGTGCAGTAGTTTGAACATTCTTTGGAATTGCCTTTCTTTGGGATTGGAATGAAAACTGACCTTTTCCAGTCCTGTGGCCACTGCTGAGCATTCCAAATTAGCTGGCATGTTGAGTGCAGCACCTTCACAGCATCATCTTTCAGGATTTGAAATAGCTCAACTGGAATTCCAGCACCTCCACTACCTTTGTTCATAGTGATGCTTCCTAAGGCCCACTTGACTTCACATTCCAGGATGTCTGGCTCTAGTCTACTGATCATACCATCTTGGTTATCTGGGTCGTGAAGATCTTTCTTGTATACTTCTTCTGTGTATTATTCTTGCCACCTTTTCTTAATATCTTTTGCTTCTGTTAGGTCCATACCATTTCTGTCCTGTATTGTGCCCATCTTTGCAGGAAACATTCCCTTGGTATTTCAAATTTTCTTCAAGATATCTCTAGTCTTTTCCATTATATTGTTTTCCTCCATTTCTTTGCACTGATCACTGAGGAAGGCTTTCTTATCTCTCCTTGCTATTCTTTGGAACTCTGCATTCAGATGCTTATATCTTTCCTTTTCTCCTTTGCCTTTCACTTCTCTTCTTTTCCTAGCTATTTGTAAGGCCTCCTCAGACAACCATTTTGCCTTTTTGCATTTCTTTTTCTTGGGGATGATCACTCCTTCCAATACAATATCACAAACCTCTTTCTGTAGTTCTTCAGGCACTCTAACAGATCTAGGCCAACCTACACAACATATAAAAGCAGAGGCATTATCTTGCCAACAAAGTTCCAGCATCTAGACAAAGCTATGTTTTTTTCCAGTAGTCATGAATGGATGTAAGAGTTGGACTATAAAGAAAGCTGAGCACCAAAGAACTGATGCTTTTGAACTGTGGTGTTGGAGAAGACTCTTGAGACTCAGACTGCAAGGAGATCAAAGTTGTCAATCCTAAAGTAAATCAGTCCTGAATATTCATCAGAAGGACTGATGTTGACGCTGAAACTCCAATACTTTGGTCACTTAATGTGAAGAACTGACTCATTGGAAAAGACCTTGGTGCTGGGAAAGATTGAAGGCAGGAGGAGAAGGGGATGACAGAGGACAAGATGGTTGGATGGCATCACTGACTTGATGGACATGAGTTTGAGCAAGCTCCGAGTGTTGGTGATGGACAGGGAAGCATGGCGTGCCACAGTCCATGGGGTCACAAAGAGTTAGACACCACCTAGCGACTGAACTGACAATACCCAAAATATGGAAAACAGCTTACCCACTCATTGATGAATGAATGAATAAAGCCAATGTGATACAGGTAACCCTCACTTTTAGAAAGTTTGTTTTCACAGCTTCACTTTCACAAAAGACCTAAATTAGTACTTGTTTTTGTTGTTGGAAAATATCCAAAGAGGATATTCAGTTTTATGCAAAAAGGTAACCACTTCACCTTATGCCATTTCTGCTTATGAGGTATTTAACAGGAAAAATCTGCTTTCACATTGGGGAAATCTGCAAATACATATAATGAAATACTTTTCAGCCATTAAAAATGAATGCACTCCTGCCATGTACAAAAACATGAATGGATCTGGAGGGCATTATGCTATGTGAAAAATGTCAGAGAGAGACATACAAAAATTCTATATTTGACATCTTATAAAAGCAAAAGAAAGAAAGGAATAAAAAACCAAGCTCATAGATACAGAGAACAGAATTGTCATTGCTAGTGCTAAGGAAAAGTTAGGGGTTGGGTGAAATGAGTATAAAAGATCAAAATGTACAAACGTCCAGTTATAAAATAATTTATAAGGATGTAGTACACAAAATGGTGACTATACTTCACAATACATATCACCTATTTGAAAATTGCTGGGAGAGTAAAAGTCCTCATGACAAGAGGAAAAGAAAAGAAAAAAAGTTTTCTAATTACATAATGGTGACAGGCAGTATAACAAGACTTACTGTGGTGGTGATTTCACAATGTAAATATAGAATCATCATGTTGTATACCTGAAACCAGTATTAAATTATATGTTGAATATACTTAAATAAAGGCTAAATCATAAACAAATTTATATGCAAATGTGCTATCTTAATAAATCCAACTCCATAAATAGTGATGTGAGTTCCAATATGGTGAATAATTTGGAGATAATTCCATACAGATAGAATTCCCTGCATAGACATTTTCTATACCCATTTTTTTCAACTATGATTTTTATCTTAATTTATAAGTCATTGGCATATTAGAAATACTGACCAAACTATCATAGACAATGTAATTTTTCCTAGTTAAATGTCTTCCTTTTGACTTTGGTATAATCTAACACTCAAATTTTTCATTCTCCAATTCTCAAATATATTTATCTTTTCTTATTTTTCTCTCTTCTTTTGAAAGACTTTTTCTATATTGGGCTGACAATTTACTGTTTTACTATTAGGTTTTTACCTTTGATCTTCTGAAACCTCAGCTTTGTTAAAGTCTTTGCCAGAGAGAGAAACAAGCATCTCTCATTAAATAACTTATTTTTCCACTAAAATATACTATAATTTTATCTGTTATTTTAAGCCTCTTATGCCTTGATTTTATGTCTGAATTCCTACTGTGTTAAACTAATCTGCTTTTCTACTCTTGTGCCAATGCCATGCCATTTTGATTACAATGATATAGTAGTAAGTTTCAGTATCAGGCAAAGCAAATATCCACTTAATATACTTCTAATACCTTTCTTGATTGTTCCAGGACATTTATTCTTTCATATAAATTTGTATATAGTTTTATCTAATTATTGAAACCACTGCCTAAAATTGCATTGAACACAGAAAAACAAATTGCTATGTTTATAATGTTTTCACCAATCACCATGAGCAGCTCTCTATTATTTGTCTACCTTTTGTTTTATTTCCTCATTAAAATTATGCTTTTGCTTTCTTTCTTAAATTATGTGATATAATGCATCAAGGCAAAAGTAAACAATGTATAAACATAATGAAAAAATAAATAGTGAACACTTTTCTAACTACCATTTAGATAGTATATTACTTAATACTTAGTACTAAGCATTTAGATAGTACATTGCCCAAAAGTTGCCTACCCAATGTGTTTCTTCACAGACACTTGGTAGTGAGCAAAGCTTCCAAGCTCCATCAAACTGCCTGGCAGGCCTCCCCCAGCACATATACCTACCTATATTTTATTGACCTGAAAGGAAGATTGAAGGGAACTGAAACAACTGATACATCTTCCTTTAATCCTCTCCTAAACTTTTTTTTGTTAATGAACACTTAGAAAAGGGAGTTTAAGTGAACTATTGCTAGAGCACAATAGATTTATCTTTTGGCTTTGAGGTAAAATTAATTTTGTTAAATTAAATAGTCTTAAAGTACATTATATTTGCCTTTTAGCTTTATTTTTAAATAATATTATTTTCATTTATTTTAATAATAACCCTTAAATGGAAATTCACATGATATAAAAAATATTATAAAAAGTATGTTAGCATGCTTATGTGTGTAGGACTACTAAAAAATAAAAATATTACCCAAATTATTAGGCCAAATAGTTACAAAATCAAATAAAAACATATATATAGTTGATTAAAATATACTTTTTGAAGTAATTCACGTAGCTATCTCAATTATCCACTTCAGTTATCATGTAAAGTTCCCAGGTAAATAATTTCAAAGTATCTTAACAATTTCTTGAAACAAATGGCATAAAATTACTTTTTTTGAATCCCCACTTTGATGGACCAATTAGAGCAACTGCACAAATTCTAAATGATTTAAAATATAATATGCCCATTGATGAAATATATATAATATACAGTGAAGTAATTACTATAACATACATAGTACTACATTTAGATTAAAAAGAATCCCCAATATCATGAAGACACAAAATTTAAGAATATACATTATATTGTACCAAATATTAATCTATAATATGATTTACCTAAATATTTTATAGATTTTTATGTTCAAGTCTTCTTGTGACCTAAGTTTGACACTGAGTCTCTGTGGAAGCTCAAAAGCAGTTTACATTTGAAGCAGTTTTATATTTTATCCTATGTGAAAAATCAGCTTTTCCTTAATTGTGTGTGTGTGTTTGTGTGACACAGAGAGAGAGGCAGAGAAGGAAAGTCAAAAGTAACAGATTATGGAATTTAGGGTAGTGGGAGAGCCAGAATTTGGGGCCTCAATGATCTCAAATGGCCAAGAGAAGGAAAAAATGAATAGAAATAAAGAAATATGTAAGGTCAAAGAAATCTTAAATATGAGAATGTTCTGGTAACTCAACCTAAGAACTGTGAAATCCCACTGAAATTTAAATAGATTGATATTTCTAACTGCAAAGGACTAAAAAATAAGATGTGAAAATGTGAACAAATAAAGTTATCAGTTTTATGCAGTTCTTCTATTATATTTTTCCTAGTCTGAATTGATTTTGCTTCTCTTACCTCCTTTTATCTCTTCCTGGCTTCTCGCCACAGACACAAAAGGTACAAAGAAAACCAAGTCTAGAATTTTCTCAATGAGTGAGTGTGTTGGGAAAGGTTAGTTCTGACAGAAATATCTGATGCACACAGTCTGCCCTGAAGTAAAGTAAAATAATTCTGTTAATTTTGAGCTGCATCCCCAGTACCTGCCCAGTATGTGACACATGACAGATGCTCTATGAACTGAAAATGAATCATCGACACTGAATCCAATGTATCCAATTATATTTTAATTGCAACAGAGTCTGAAAATTATCACCACCTTATAAAAGTAGGACAGAGATGGTGTGGACCTAACAGAAGCAGAAGATATTAAGAAGAGGTGGCAAGAATACACAGAAGAACTGTACAAAAAAGAGCTTCAAGACCTAGATAATCATGATGATGTGATCACTGACCTAGAGCCAGACATCTTGGAATGTGAAGTCAAATGGGCCTTAGAAAGCATCACTACGAATAAAGCTAGTGGAGGTGATGGAATTCCAGTGGAGCTATTCCAAGTCCTGAATGATGATGCTGTGAAAGTGCTGCACTCAATATGCCAGCAAATTTGGAAAACTCAGCAGTGGCCACAAGACTGGAAAAGGTCAGTTTTCATCCCAATCCCAAAGAAAAGCAATGCCAAGGAGTGCTCAAACTACGGAACAATTGCACTCATCTCACACGCTAGTAAAGTAATGCTCAAAATTCTCCAAGCCAGGCTTCAGCAATATGTGAACCGTGAACTTCCTGATGTTCAAGCTGGATTTAGAAAAGGCAGAGGAACCAGAGATCATATTGCCAACATCCGCTGGATCATGGAAAAAGCAAGAGAGTTCCAGAAAAACATCTATTTCTGCTTTATTGACTATGCCAAAGCCTTTGACTGTGTGGGTCACAATAAACTATGGAAAATTCTGAAAGAGATGGGAATACCAGACCACCTGATCTTCCTCTTAAGAAATCTGTATGCAGGTCAGGAAGCAACAGTTAGAACTGGTCATGGAACAACAGACTGGTTCCAAATAGGAAAAGGAGTACGTCAAGGCTGTATATTGTCACCATGTTTATTTAACTTATATGCAGAGTGCATCATGAGAAATGCTGGACTGGAGGAAACAGAAGTTGGAATCAAGATTGCCGGGAGAAATATCAATAACCTCAGATATGCAGATGACACCACTCTTATGGCAGAAAGTGAAGAGGGGCTAAAAAGCCTCTTGATGAAAGTGAAAGTGGAGAGTGAAAAGGTTGGCTTCAAGCTCAACATTCAGAAAACGAAGATCATGGCATCTGGTCCCATCACTGCATGGGAAATAGATGGGGAAACAGTGGAAACAGTGTCAGACTTTGTTTTTCTGGGCTCCAAAATCACTGCAGATGGTGACTGCAGCCATGAAATTAAAAGACGCTTACTCCTTGGAAGGAAAGTTATGACCAACCTAGATAGCATATTCAAAAGCAGAGACATCACTTTGCCAACAAAGGTACGCCTAGTCAAGGCTATGGTCTTTCCTGTGGTCATGTATGGATGTGAGAGCTGGACTGTGAAGAAGGCTGAGCGCCGAAGAATTGATGCTTTTGAACTGTGGTGTTGGAGAAGACTCTTGAGAGTCCCTTGGACTGCAAGAAGATCCAACCAGTCCATTCTGAAGGAGATCAATCCTGGAATTTCTTTAGAAGGAATGATGCTAAAGCTGAAACTCCAGTATTTTGGCCACCTCATGCGAAGAGTTGACTCATTGGAGAAGACTCTGATGCTGGGAGGGATTGAGGGCAGGAGGAGAAGGGGACAACAGAGGATGAGATGGCTGGATGGCATCACTGACTCGATGGATGCGAGTCTGAGTGACCTCCGGGAGCTGGTGATGGGCAGGGAGGCCTGGCGTGCTGCGGTTCATGGGGTGGCAAAGAGTCGGACACGACTGAGCGACTGATCTGATCTGAATGAGTCTTTATCGTTTTTAAGGTTTCTAATCCTAATGACAGATATAAAAGGAAAGTAAGAGTCCAGTTTGACTAAAATTAAGTTTCAATTTTAAAAGTTGTATATCATGTTATATTAAAGACAAAAATCACAGTTACAAAGCACCTCTGAGGTACATCCTTACTATAGTGACACCATTTGGTGTAACTCCTACAAGAAAACGAACCAGCCACTATGAAGAGCTAACAACTAGAGGACATAATATTGTGGGAAGTTGGCCTGTTTTCCAGCTGTGCCAAATTACCCACCCTGCTGCTTGACTCTCAATAAAAGCCTTTCGTACCAGATACAGACTTTGGCAAAGTTCATGTGACAGTGTTCCCAGGAATCTTTCCAAGAAGTCAAATATGCCCAGTCTTTATGAAACTGCTTTCGCCATGACTGCTAAGAGGGACCCAGGAAACAAAGGGTGGAAGCTATTACAACTGCAGTTGAATCAGGAGGTCACTGCTACAGTTCTTAAGCTGTCATGAAAATAGCAGTGAACCCAAATAATCCCCAATAAAGCAAATTTAAGTGTCTGAACAAGAAAAAAGAAAACAAGGTAGTTTTAGTAAACCTGTTTGTCAAAGAATAAGATCAAAGCATCAGGACTTTTTTATATACTACATCTCTCTATTGTAAAAATTAAAAATACAAATGAATTTTCTACCGCATTAAGTCTTCAAAGAGAAAATCCTAACCTTGTCTATGATATGAGTAGCATTACTCCCATTTTGCTGTTTTGTGTTTTTTTTTTTTTTGAAAGATAAATAATAAAGTTCTTAAGGCACAACCATGAATTGATAGAGTAGAAAACTTGTTTTTAAACAAAGTAGGCCATACAGGTTCTAAAAGAAACCTTAAAAAGACAACAAAACAAATGTATGTTATTCTCCAACTGCAGATAAAAATCTACCCACTGAATTATGCACACTAGGCTGAAAGAACTGGGAAAGAAAACAAACTTATTTGTGAACCCTAAAATAGAGAAAGAATCCACATAGAGCCTTTTTATTCTTAATTTTCCTTTAACGAGATTCCTTAGGTGTAGAAATCATTCAATTTACAATCTACATCATATTTCTATTTCTAACTTGTTATTGGTTTCCAAGTACTACGGTAGCAAGGTACTATAAATTTAGCAGGCACAAACAGGACTTAGCATCTTACTAACCTTTCTGGAGGTCACGGGTCGGAAACAGGCTTCATTGAACTAAAATCAAGGTTTCTGAAAGGTCGCGTTCTTTATGAGGCTCTGGGAAGAATCTGAATCTAGGCTTTTTACCTTTCTAGAATTTGCTTGCGTTCTTTGACTCATAGCCCTCTTGGTCCATCTTCAAAGACAACAAAGGCTAGCTATAGCTTTCTTCCAGGACATGACTCTGACTCTGCTCTTGCACCTCCCTCTTCCACAGTTTAGGAGCCTCCTAACTACATTGGGAACACCTGGGTAATTTGGGCTACTCTCCACCTCACAATTACATCGGGCACACCCTGCTGCTGCTGCTGCTGCTAAGTCGCTTCAGTCATGTCCAACTCTGTGCGACCCCATAGACGGCAGCCCACCAGGCTCCCCTGTCCCTGGGATTCTCCAGGCAAGAACACTGGAATGGGTTGCCATTTCCTTCTCCAATGCTTGAAAATGAAAAGTGAAAGTGAATTTGCTCAGTCGTGTCCAACTCTTAGTGACCCCATGGACTTCAGCCCACCAGGCTCCTCCGTCCACGGGATTTTCCAGGCAAAAGTACTGGAGTGGGGTGCCACTGCCTTCTCCGTTGGGCACACCTAGGTAATCCAATTATTCCCCTGGACAGAAATTTAATTGACTAACAACCTTAATTCCCTCTTTAACCTTCATTTCCCTTTGCCATGTAAACTAACATACTTAAAAGTATCTAGGATAAGGAATACAGGCATCTTTAGGGGTTGGGGATAAAAAGTTTATATACATTAAAAAGTATAGTCTAGTTTTGAAGTGAGAGCACAGCAGTTGGAATACCCAAAGCTCCACTTTGGTTCTGGTCCTACAACAGACAAATATTATGATCTTTACCCCTATACCTCCAAAAAAAGAAACCATGGGGCTTCTCTGAATCTTAGCTTCTTCATCTAGTAACTTTTAAAATACACACTAAATATGAAATAGGTAATTTAACTGAGTTCATCTAAGTTATTTACCTGATTATGGAATTTTAAATTTATCACAGAAAACACAAGATCATTTCTTAACAAAAGACTTACATACAGTTTCATATCCATGCTATACTAAACTATCTTCCTATTTTCTTAAGTTTTATCAGCACTGTAGAACAGTTTGATTGTTAAGTCATAATTTGTAATAATTTTGATCTTTGTAAACCTATCTAGAAGTGATTGTTAAGTACATGATATTTCTAAAATTCATTTCATTAAGCACAGAAAACAGCTTCTTATTTCCTAATATATTATCTCTATCATTAAACTGTCTGACCTTCAAAAGTTCAGATTCTTGGTCAAGGCATTCATATTTTATCTATTAATATGCTGAACAAAAACATGCAGAGCAAGATATAAAATAAATCAAATATCACAAATAGCTAAGATGTAGAGATTCATATTGGAGAAGGCAATGGCACCCCACTCCAGTACTCTTGCCTGGAAAATCCCATGGACGGAGGTGCCTGGTAGGCTGCAGTCCATGGGGTCGCTAGGAGTCGGACACAACTGAGCAACTTCACTTTCATTTTTCACTTTCATGCATTGGAGAAGGAAATGGCAACCCACTCCAGTGTTCTTGCCTGCAGAATCCCAGGGACGGGGAGCCTGGTGGGCTGCCGTCTATGGGGTCGCACAGAGTTGGACACGACTGAAGCGACTTAGCAGCAGCAGCAGCAGGATTCATATATAGTTTTTACCATGATACATATTGAAACATAGTTCACTTGATGTAATTAAGTTGAGGTGATTATATGTATCAGATCAGATCAGATCAGATCAGTCGCTCAGTCGTGTCCGACTCTTTGCGACCCCATGAACTGCAGCACACCAGGCCTCCCTATCCATCACCAGCTCTCGGAGGTCACTCAGACTCACATTCATCGAGTCAGTGATGCCATCCAGCTATCTCATCCTCCGTCGTCCCCTTCTCCTCCTGCCCCCAATCCCTCCCAGCATCAGAGTCTTCTCCAATGAGTCAACTCTTCGCATGAGGTGGCCAAAATACTGGAGTTTCAGCTTTAGCATCATTCCTTCCAAAGAAATCCCAGGGCTGATCTCCTTCAGAATGGACTGGTTGGATCTCCCTGCAGTCCAAGGGACTCTCAAGAGTCTTCTCCAACACCACAGTTCAAAAGCATCAATTCTTCGGCGCTCAGCCTTCTTCACAGTCCAGCTCTCACATCCATACATGACCACAGGAAAGACAATAGCCTTGACTAGGCGAACCTTTGTTGGCAAAGTAATGTCTCTGCTTTTGAATATGCTATCTAGGTTGGTCATAACTTTCCTTCCAAGGAGTAAGCGTCTTTTAATTTCAATTTTAAATGACAGAAAGAATGATCTGGGTCTCAAAAACTTTGAGTATTCCAAAAGAATCAAACTAGGTCTCTTGGTCTAAACTACAATTAAAACTTACATATTTTTCTATTTTACTTGTCAATATTTTTTTTAATTAAGACTGGACAGTTTCTTTAATAAGAAAGTAAGCATTTTAAAAGTGAGGAAACAGTGGTGCCTCAATCTTATCAGTATATTAGCCTTTCCAAAAGGCAAATAATAATTGAGTTTGTCCAAAGGACAATATATAACTAGTCTGTTTTGGACAAAATATAATCTACCTAAAATTACAAAACAGGGAAAAATATAGAATTTCATATATCTTGATAGGAAAAAGAAATCAGTTTAGATCTGTCTATGCCAGCTGTTCCTTTATATTACAACATTGTTTCCTATTTAACATCTATATATCTTGAATAAAATTTTCATAAAGAAATTATTTTGAAAAAGAGTCCACTCAGTTGAATTACCAGTTTTTAAAAATATAGGACATGCTATTTCCCCATTCGGGATGGTAACAAAAAAGACATATCACCTGTCATGTAATGAATGACTTATTACTTTTTAAATCTCTTTCAGTTCAGGACACTAAAAAAGTTTGAGAATGAAATCTTCTCCATAATTAAAATATGTGAACCAGGTATAACCATGAAAAAGTTTTGGTCAAAAGTATTGGTTTAAATACTCCTATTCATACTAATTTAAAGATCACAGACTACTGAGAAGCCAGAAAGAAAATATAACCAAAATACATGTGAGAAAAGCTAAACCTATTGACTAACTAAAAGTTCAGAATCATAAAAATATAAAAAGTAATTAAGAAATTAAGAAAATTAGATCGAATCAGACACACATATTTATATAACCATTCTAGGAAGTTTTCCCACAGGAACTATTTTAACAAATAAGTGATAACTGTTTTTTTTTTTCCCTCTAAATAATTCAGTCATTTCATTACCATTTATTAAAATTTGCTTATTAATTCTTTAATAAAAATACAAGAATGGTAGTCAGTGACTCAATTTGTTAAATTTCACAAAATACCACATACCTACTTTACATTCAACAAATCAAGCACTTTGTTATAAGACTGAATAATCACACTTGTTGACATTGACTAAAACAATGGTGACCAGATTCCATAAGCCTTGGCTCCCTCGAGAAATGTTTCCTTTCTGCCAAAAGGGAGATCTGTGCAGCAAACCCATACGTTAAGTGTTCTAGCAGATATCATCTACTTAAGTTTACTTTTTTTTTTTTTAATAAAAATAAAGTACTAATTCCTGTTTGTAGATTCTGGAGGCACAGCCAAGGCCATAGCTATGGTGATCTAGAATAAGAGTTATATAGGTAACAATGTAACGTGGCCTATTTCTCAATTCTACCTTCCTTAATAGTTAACAGATGTAGTTCTTAAAACCTGGCATGTCTCCTTACTTCAGCTTTAATACCCTGATCATCGTGGATAATATCAGTGAGTGAATATTTCTCATCTCAGACCACTTGCATCACGTCCTCAGTTTTGTAACCTCTCAGTCTTACCAATCTTCATAATACCCTTCAGTGTTCTGTCACTTCTGTAGCCTCATAGTTTTCTAAACAGTTGTGGAGTCTTGTAAACAAACAAAAACTTTCTAATTCCATTTCAAAACACTGAAGATTCAACATAAACTACATAATATTTTTTTTCAAAGAGACTATTAATTAAGGATAAAAAGATATAATTTGAGTATACAAGCCCTAATACTAAAATGACATAATTACGTTAAAAAGCAGATGTGTCAGCAATTTTCCAAACAATTTTGTAACAGAGTTGTTATTTAAGAACTAACTTTGGAAGAGTGGCCAAGTTGGTGGAATAGAAAGACCCCGAGTTCATGCCCTCTCCCTGGCACACCAAAATTGCAACTATTTACAGAGGAGCTGTAGGTGAGAACAATCTGAAGACCAGCAGAAAGACCTTCTACAATTCAATATCTACAGAAGGATCCACAATGAGAAGAGTAGGAGGAGTGGATATGTGGACCAAGCAAGACCCGTTCCCCAGACAGGTCACCCAGAAATGGAAGAACAGTTAATTTGTTACCAGCCAGGTTTCTTGGCCTCCTTAATCAATGGAAATTGATTAGAGCCCAGACAAGAAATTCAGGAAAGGTTTTTATTGGGGCTTCTACTGCAGCAAGGCCTCTACGAGAACAAGTAGCAGGTTCCCTTGCTAGCTCACTCCCTAATGAGCAGATGAGCTAGTCCGTTGGAAGGGGTAGAGAGCAGACATGTGTCTAGTGGTTGGGCCTGAGGTGTGGCTTATGGGGTTTGCCACCGCTTTGTGGTTCTGAGTGCAGGGGACATGCCTAGTAACCTTTTGCTCCCGACACACTAATTTGCTCCCAGAAGTGGCAGTTCACCTTTTATGGTCTTTATGTATCTTTAATCCAGAATGGAATGATGCTAAAGCTGAAACTCCAGTACTTTGGCCACCTCATGCGAAGAGTTGACTCATTGGAAAAGACTGATGCTGGGAGGGATTGGGGGCAGGAGGAGAAGGGGACGACAGAGGATGAGATGGCTGGATGGCATCACCGACTTGATAGACATGAGTCTGAGTGAACTCCGGGAGATGGTGATGGACAGGGAGGCCTGGTGTGCTGCGATTCATGGGGTCACAAACAGTAGGAGATGATTGAGCAACTGAACTGAACTGACTGAATCCATAATTTGCCATAAGTGCAAATGTATGCAGTTATTGTTAGTCACTTATAGTTTTTTTGTATTTTGTTGCACAAAGAGACGGTCTGTCCAAGTGCAAGCACAGCAGCTCTGAAGCCAAGGGTCTTATGTCCCAGCATGTTTCAAAACTGCAGAAGTTCTCCACAAGGAGGAAAAGACCTAAATTCTGCATCAGTTCCTTCCACTATGCCCACTAGTGGGCCAGAAGTAGCAACAAGATCCCTTGGAACCCACAAGGAGTCATGTCAGGACTCAACACCACCCATCAGCAGGAGAGCACCGACTCAGAACTCCTATCAGTTCAGTTCAATTCAGTCACTCAGTCATGTCCGACTGCAGCAACCCCCTGGACTGCAGCACACCAGGCTTCCCTGTCTATCATCAACTCCCGGAGTTTGATCAAACTCATGTCCACCAAGTCAGCAATGCCATCTAACCATCTCATCCTCTATCATCTCCTTCTCCTTCTGCCTTCAATCTATCCCAGCATCAGGGTCTTTTCCAATGAGTCAGTTCTTTTCATCAGGTGGCCAAAGTATTGGAGTTTCAGCTTCAGCATCAGTCGTTCAAATGAATATTTAGGACTGATTTCCTTTAGGATTGACTGCTTTGATCTCCTTGCAGTCCAAGGGACTCTCAAGAGTTTTGTCTAACACCACAGTTCAAAAGCATCAATTCTTTGGCATTCAGCTTTCTTTATAGTCCAACTTTTACGTCCACTCATGACTACTGGAAAAACCATGCTTTGACTAGACAGACCTTTGTTGGCAAAATAATGTCTCTGCTTTTAAATATGCTGTCTAGGTTGGTCATAGCTTTTCTTCCAAGGAGCAAACATCTTTTAGTTTCATGCCTGTGGTCACCATCGGCAGTGATTTTGGAGCCCAAGAAAATACAGTCTGCCACTGTTTCCACTGTTTCCCAATCTATTTTCCATGAAGTGATGGACCAGATGCCATGAACTTTGTTTTTTGAACGCTGAGTTTTAACACAGCTTTTTCACTCTCCTTTTTCATCAATAGGCTTTTTGGTTCTTCTTCACTTTCCTCCATATGGGTGGTGTCACCTGCGTATCTGAGGTTATTGATATTTCTCCAGACAATCTTGATTCCAGCTTGTGCTTCACCCAGTCCAGCATTTCTCATGATGTACTCTGCATGTAAGTTAAACAAGCAGGGTGACAATATACAGCCTTGACGTACTCCTTTCCCAATTTGGAACCAGTCTGTTGTTCTATGTCAGGTTCTAACTGTTGCTTCTTGACCTGCATACAGGTTTACCAGATGGAATTGCTCTGGAATTCCATCTCTTGAAGAATTTTTCAGTTTCTTGTGATCTACACAAATGCTGTGGCATTATCAATAAAGCAGAAGTAGAAGTTTTTTTCTGGAATTCTCTTATTTTTTCTATGATCCAATGGATGTTGGAAATTTGATCTCTGGTTCTTTTGCTTTTTCTAAATCCAGCTTGAACATATGGAAGTTCTCAGTTCACATACTGTTGAAGCCTGGCTTGGAGAATTTTGAGCATTACATAACTAGAGTGTGAGATGAGTGCAACTGTGCGGTAGCTTGAGTATTCTTTGGCATTGCCTTTCTTTGGGATTGGAATGAAAACTGACTTTTCCAGTCCTGTGGCCACTGCTCTGAGTTTTCCAAATTTGTGGGCATATTGAGTGCAGCACTTTCACAGCATCATCTTCTAGGATTTGAAACAGCTCAACTGGAATTGCATCACTTTCACTAGCTTTGTTCGTTGTGATGCTTCCTAAGGCCCACTTCACCTTGCATTCCAGGATGTCCAGATCTAGTCTACTGATCACACCATTGTGGTTATCTGGGTCATGAAGATCTTTTTTTGTATAGTTCTTCATTCAGTATATTCTTGCCACCTCTTCTTAATATCTTCTGCTTCTGTTAGTTTCATAACATTTCTGTCCCTTACTGTGCCCATCTTTGCATGAAATATTCCCTAGGTATCTCAAATTTTCTTGAAGAGTTCTCTAGTCTTTCTCATTCTATTGTTTTCCTCTATTTTTTGCAGTGATCACTGAGGAAGGCTTTCTTATCTCTCCTTGCTATTCTTTGGAACTCTTCATTCAGATGCTTATATCTTACCTTTTCTCCTTTGCCTTTCATTTCTCTTCTTTTCTCAGCTATTTGTAAGGCCTCCTCAGACAACCATTTTGCCTTTTTGCATTTCTTTTTCTGGGGGGTGGTCTTGATCACTGCCTCCTGTACAGTGTCACAAACCTCTGTCCATAATGCTTCAGGCACTCTATCAGATCTAATCCCTTGGATCTATTTGTCACTTCCACTGTATAATCACAAGTGATTTGATTTAGGTCATACCTGAATGGTCTAGTGGTTTTCCCTACTTTCTTCAAGTAAGTCAAATTTAAGTCTGAATTTGGCAATAAGGAGCTCATGATCTGAGCAACAGTCAGCTTCCAGTCTTGTTTTTGCTGGCCGTAGATTCTCCATCTGCAGAGATTCTCCATCTTCAGCTGCAAATAATATAATCCATCTGATTTCAATATTGACCATCTGGTGATGTCCATGTATAGAGTCTTCACTTGTGTTGTTGGAAGAGGGTGTTTGCTATGACCAGTGCATTCTCTTGGCAAAACTCTATTAGCCTTCACCCTGCTTCATTTTGTACTCCAAGGCCAAATTTGCCATTTACTCAAGGTATGTCTTGACTTCCTACTTTTGCATTCCAGTCCCCTATGATGAAAAGGACGTTTTTTTGTACATTATTTCTAAAAGGTCTTGTAGGTCTTCATAGAACCGTTCAACCTCAGCTTATTCAGCATTTTTGGTTGGGGCATAAACTTGGATTATTTTGATACTGAATGGTTTGCCTTGGAAACAAAGAGAAATCATTCTGCCATTTTTGAGGTTGCATCCAAGTACTGCATTTCAGACTCTTTTGTTGACTATGAGGGCTACTCCATTTCTTCTAAGAGATTCTTGTCCACAGTAGTAGATGTAATGGTCATCTGAATTAAATTCTCCTATTTCAGTCCATTTTAGTTCACTGATTCCTAAAATGTCAACGTTCATTCTTGCCATCTCCTGTATGACCACTTCTAATTTATCTTGATTCATAGACCTAACATTCCAGGTTCCTATGCATTTTGCTTTTTACAGCATCAGACTTCACTTCATCACCAGTCACATCCACAACTGGGTGTTGTTTTCACTTTGGCTTCATCTCATCATTCTTTTTAGAGTTATTTCTCCACTCTTCTCTAGTAGCATATTGGGCACCTACCGACCTGGGGAGTTCATCTTTCAGTGTCCTCTCTTTTTGCCTTTTTATACAGTTCAAGGGGTTCTCAAGGCAAGAATACTGAAGTGGTTTGCACTTCCCTTCTCCAGTGGACCACATTCTGTCAGAATTCTCCACCATGACCTGTCCATCTTGGGGGCCCTACACAGCATGGCTCATAGTTTTACTGAGTTACACAAGGCTCTTGTCCATGTGATCAGATTGATTAGTTTTCTGTGATTGTGGTTTTCATTCTGTCTACCCTCTGACTGATAAGGATAAGAGGCTTATGGAAGCTTCCTGATAGGAGGGACAGCTGCAGGCAGCAGAAGGCGACCAGTCAGTGTGCAGTGCCCGCTGCACTTGCCCATGGTTCAAGTAGCCAGTTCACCCAGACCCAAATCCAGCTCTGCTGGGACATGGCCCCACATGTCACTGGGCAGGAACCAGCCAAGTCAGGGAACAGCTCTTCTTAACTTCACACCACAGTAGTTGACTCAGTCCCAACAGAAGGGCCCACTTAGCGCACATAGGGGCACCCCTAGGGCATATATTTCTGGTGAGCAGGGGAGACTGTGCTGCTGGCCCCACGGAACATTTCCTATGTAAAACTAATTTTAACTAACAAGACTGGGAAATGTATCCAACCTAACTAATACACAAATGAGCATAGAGAATTAGGCAAAATGAAGTGACATACAAGGAAACTCTCAGTTTGACTTTTCAGCACAAAATTTGCAGGCCAGAAAGGAGTGGCACAATATATTTAAAGTGATGGGGAAAAAAAACTACAACCAAAAATACTCACAAGGTCATCCCTCAGATATGAATTTAAGAAGACTGAGAGCATGTCAAATATCTTCTCCAACCATGACATTATGAAACCAGAAATCCATTATATGAAAAAACTGCAGGATAAAAAAACAAACACATGAAAGCTGAATAATATTCTACTAAACAACCAATAAATGGATCACTGAAGAAATCAAAAAGAAAACATAAAAATAATTGGAGACAAATAAAATTGGAAACAAAATGATCAAATATCTATAAAATACAGCAGATGCATTTCTAAACGGGAAGTTATGCTGATACAAGCCTACCCCAGGAAATAAGAAAAAAAATAAAAAAAATCTAACTGCACAGATAAAGGTTTCCCTTTTCAGGAAATAACAATAACAAATGCAGAATCAGCAAAAAAGAAATAATAACTATCAGAGAAGAAATAAATACCGTCTAAAAAAACACACAGAAAAGATAAACTAGAACCTGGTTTTTTGAAAAGATAAACATAATTGATAAGCTTTTAGCCAGACTTATGGAGAATAAAAGGGAGTGGGCACGAGTAAAAAAGAGATGCTACAACTGACTCATAGACATGCAAAGAATCATACGAGACTATTACAATTATATGTCAATGGACAACCTAAAAGAAATGCATAAATTCCTAGAAATGTACTGTCTCCAAAGACTGAATCAGTAAGAAAACAGAAAATATGAACCAAACAAGCATCAATAATAAAACTGAATTAGCAATTAACAAAAAAAAAAAACTCCCAACAAAAGTCAGTGACCAGGTGGCTTCATAGGTGAATTATACCAAACATTATAAAGAGTTCTGCTTCACAAATGATTTCAAAAAATGTGCAGAGGAAAAAATGTTTCAAAACTCATTCTATGAAGTGACTATGATCCTGATACTAAAACCAAACAAAGATATCACACACACACACACACACACACACACACGCACGCACACACATGATTACAGGCCAATATCACTGATGAACATAGATGCAAAAACTCCGGAACAAAATCCTAGCAAACTGAATCCAGCAATACACTAAAAGGATCATATATCATGATCAAGTGGGATTTATACTAAAAATGCAAAGATGTCTTAATATACACAAATAAATCAATGTGATACACCACATTAACAAACTGAAGAATAAAATCCATATGGTAACTCTATTTTTAGTTTTTCAAGGAACCTCCATACTGTTCTCCATAGTGGCTGCACCAATTTACATTCCCCCAGCAGTGGAGGAGGCTTCCTTTTTCCCCATACTCTCTCTAGCATTTACTATTAGCAGACCTCTTCATAATGGACATTCTGACTAGTGAAAGGTGATATCTTACTGTAGTTTTGATTTCCTTTTTTTGAATAATTAGTGATGTTGAGTATCATTTCATGTGCTTCTTGGTCATCTGTATGAGTTCTTTGGAGAAATGTCTCTTTAGGTCACCTGCCCATTTTTTGATTTGGCTGTTTTATGTTTTTTATATTGAGCTGTATGAGCTGTTTCTATATTGGGGAAATCAATCCCTTATTTGTAAATATTTTCTCCCATTCTGCAGGTTGCTGTTTCATTTTGCTTATGGTTGGTTTCCTTTGCCATGCAAAAGCTTTTAAGTTTAATTAGGACCCATTTGTCTATTTTTGTTTTTATTTCCATTACTCAAGGAGATAGATCCAAAAATATAGTGCTGCTATTTATGTCAAAGAGCATTCTGCCTATATTTTTCTCTAGCAGTTTTAGAGTACTGAGTCTTAAATTTAGGTCTTTAATCCATTTTGAGTTTATTTTTGTATGGTGTCAATGGCACCTCACTCCAGTACTCTTGCCTGGAAAATCCCATGGACAGAGGAGCCTGGTAGGCTGCAGTCCATGGGGTCGCGAAGAGTCAGACATGACTGAGCGACTTCACTTTCACTTTTTACTTTCATGCATTGGAGAAGGAAATGGCAACCTACTTCAGTGTTCTTGCCTGGAGAATCCCTGGGATGGGGGAGCCTGGTGGGCTGCCGTCTATGGGGTTGCACAGAGTTGAACACGACTGAAGCGACTTAGCAACAGCAGCAGTAGCAAATTTGTTAATGTCATTTTTGTACATGTAATTGTACAGTTTTCCAGCACCACTTAACTGAAAAGACTGTCTTTTCTCCACTGTATATTATTGCCTCCTTTGCCATAGATTAAATAACCACAAATGCACAAATTTATTTCTAGGAGGAGTACGTCAAGGCTGCATATTGTCACCATGTTTATTTAACTTATATGCAGAGTACATCATGAGAAATGCTGGACTGGAAGAAACACAAGTTGGAATCAAGATTGCCGGGAGAAATATCAATAACCTCAGATATGCAGATGACACCACTCTTATGGCAGAAAGTGAAGAGGGGCTAAAAAGCCTCTTGATGAAAGTGAAAGTGGAGAGTGAAAAGGTTGGCTTCAAGCTCAACATTCAGAAAACGAAGATCATGGCATCTGGTCCCATCACTGCATGGGAAATAGATGGGGAAACAGTGGAAACAGTGTCAGACTTTGTTTTTCTGGGCTCCAAAATCACTGCAGATGGTGACTGCAGCCATGAAATTAAAAGACGCTTGCTCCTTGGAAGGAAAGTTATGACCAACCTAGATAGCATATTCAAAAGCAGAGACATTACTTTACCAACAAAGGTTCGCCTAGTCAAGGCTATGGTCTTTCCTGTGGTCATGTATGGATGTGAGAGCTGGACTGTGAAGAAGGCTGAGCGCCGAAGAATTGATGCTTTTGAACTGTGGTGTTGGAGAAGACTCTTGAGAGTCCCTTGGACTGCAAGAAGATCCAACCAGTCCATTCTGAAGGAGATCAATCCTGGAATTTCTTTGGAAGGAATGATGCTAAAGCTGAAACTCCAGTATTTTGGCCACCTCATGCGAAGAGTTGACTCATTGGAGAAGACTCTGATGCTGGGAGGGATTGAGGGCAGGAGGAGAAGGGGACGACAGAGGATGAGATGGCTGGATGGCATCACTGACTCGATGGATGCGAGTCTGGGTGACCTCCGGGAGCTGGTGATGGACAGGGAGGCCTGGCGTGCTGCAGTTCATGGGGTCGCAAAGAGTCGGACACGACTGAGCGACTGATCTGATCTGATCTGATCTGATCCTGTTCCATTGATCTATAAGTCTGTCTTTGTGCCAGTATTATACTGTTTGGCTTTGTAGTATAGTCTGAAGGTACGAAGTACGATTTTTTTCAGCTCCGCTCTTCTTTCTCAAGATTGTTTTCACTACTTAGGGTATTTTTTTGGTTGTTTCCATACAAATTTTAAAATTTTTGTTCTAGTTCTGTGGAAAATGCCATTAGTAATTTGATAGGAATTGCACTGATTGTCTTGAGTAGTATGGTCATTTTAACAATATTGATTCTTCCCATCCAAACCACAGCATATTTTTTCCATCTGTTTCTACTGTCTTCTATTTCTTTCATCAGATTTTTATAGTCTTGAGAGTATAGGCCTTTTACCTCCTTAGGTAGATTTATTCCTAGATATTTTACTATTTTTGATGTGATGGTAAATGGGATTGTTCCCTTAATTTCTCTTTATGATATTTAATTGTTAGTTTATAGAAATGCAACAGATTTTATATATTAACTTTGTACCCTGAAACATTACTGAATTTATTGATGAGCTCTAGTAGCTTTCTGATAGCATCTTTAGGATTTTCTGTGTATAGCATCATGTCATCTGCAAACAGTGACCATTTTATTGCTTCCTTTCCAATTTGGATTATTTTTATTTCTTTTTCTTCTCTGCTATGGTTAGGATTTCCAAAGCTACATTGAATAAAGTAGCATGAGTGGGGCATCCTTGTCTTGTTTCTGATCTTGGAATGCTTTCAGCTTTTTATCATTGAGTATGATGATCCAGCAGTCCCCTTCCTGAGCATATATCCAGAGAAATTAAACTCTAATTTGAAAAGATATATGCACTTCAGTGTTCACAGTAGCACTATTTACAATAGCCAAGACATGGAAGCAACCTAAATGTCCATCAACAGAGGAATGGATAAAGATATGGTATGTATGTATGTGTGTGTGTATGTATATATATATATGATATTTATGTAAATATCATAGAGAAATTCCACACAATGGAATACTACTGCTGCTGCTGCTAAGTCGCTTCAGTCGTGTCCGACTCTGTGCGACCCCAGAGATGGCAGCCCACCAGGCTCCCCCGTCCCTGGGATTCTCCCGGCAAGAACACTGGAGTGGGTGGTCATTTTCTTCTCCAATGCATGAAAGTGAAAAGTGAAAGTGAAGTCGCTCAGTCATGTCTGACTCTTAGCGACCCCATGGACTGCAGCCTACCAGGCTCCTCCATCCATGGGATTTTCCAGGCAAGAGCACTGGAATACTACTCAGCCATAAAAGAGAGGGAAATAATGCCACTTGCAGCAACGTGGATGGACCTAGAGACTATAAGTGAAGTAAGGCAAACAAAGAATAAAACACCTGAGAATAAAGCTAACTAAGGAGGAAAAGGGGATGACAGAGGATGAGATGGCTGGATGGCATCACCAACTCGGTGGATATGAGTTTGGGTAAACTCCGGGAGTTGGTGATGGACAAGGAGGCCTGGCGTGCTGCAATTCATGGGGTCCCAAAGAGTTGGACATGACTGAGCGACTGAACTGAACTGAATTGAAGGAGTTATAAAAATCTGCACTCAGAAAACTAAAGGATACTATTCAAAGAAATTTAGGAGTATACAAACAAATGGAAAGACACAGTCAGCTCATGGACTGAAAGAATTAACATTGTTAAAATAAACACACTACCCAAGGCAATCTACAGACTTAATACAATCTCTATCAAAACACCAATAGCATTTTCACAGAACTAGAACAAATTATTCTAAAATTTGTGTAGGCTTACTAATACACTGAAGAAACAAGAAAAATACCAAATAAACAACCTAACTTTATATCTAAAACAACTCAAGAAAGAACAACAACAACAACAAAAAAAAAACTTCAAGGTTAGTAGAAGGGAACTAAATCATAAAGATCAGAGCAGAAAAAAGTGAAAAAGAAATGAAGGAAACAATATTAAAGCTTAATAAAACTAAAAGCCAGTTCTTTGATAAGATAAACAAAATTGACAATTAGCCAGACTCATCAAGAAAAAAAGGGATTTAAACAAATTAGAAGAATCCAGATTGGAAGAGAAGTAAAATTCTCACTGTTTGTTGATGACATGATACTATACATAGAAAACCTCAAAGATATTATCAGAAAATTACTAGAGCTAATAAGTGAATTTAGCAAAATCACAGGATACAAAATCAATACACAAAAATCACCAGCATTCCTTTACACTAACAATGAAAAATCAAAAAGAGATATTAAGGAATCAATCCCATTTACCATTGCAATAAAAATAACATACCTAGGAATAAACCTACCTCGGGAGACAAAAGAGAAGTAAACAGAAAACTGTAAGACATTCATTAAAGAAGTCAAAGACAACATGAAACAGATGGAGAGAGATTCCATGTTCCAGGGTTGGAGAGAAGCAAGTGAGAGGATGAGATAATTGGATGGCATCATCAACTCAATGGACATGACTTTGAGCAAGCTCCACGAAATAGTGAAGCACAGGGAAGCCTGGCGTGCTGCAGTCCATGGGGTCACAAAGAGTGGAACATGACTTAGCAACCGAACAACAACAAGAAGGAAGTGTCAAGGCTCTATTTCTGAATCATGTTTTTCAGCCTTCACTGTGGCATATGAACACATTGTGATGCAAAAATAGTAACTTAAAGGGTATCTGTATTTTTAGAAGGGAATAAAAATTGACTTACTTTAGGAAAAATATATAAAATAATTCTGGCATATTCTAACCTGGCACTCTCAGAATGTTATTAGGGGGAAATTTGTGCTATAGAAAAGTTTTTATTTTCCCTACATAATCAGAAACACTGTACCACTTCATAAAAGCCAAATTCTCCTCTCTCAGTTGTGAAAAACTGACTAAGTAAAAAGAGAAACTTTATAAAAGCATTTTGAGTGACAAATACTAATTCTGTTGTGAAATTGAAAAGACCTAAAAGGCTAAAACTATACTGAGAAGCTCATAAACAATTCATCTTAAATCAAGATATACATAGACTTAATTTTATGCTTTTTTATAATAAGAATAATGGTATGGGAAGAGAGGAGGGAGAAGGGTTCAGGATGGGGAACACAAGTATACCTGTGGCAAATTCATTTTGATATATGGCAAAACCAATACAATATTGCAAAGTTAAATAAAATTAAATTTAAAAAATAAGAATATCAATATTTTCTATATTTCAAAAAATTCATTGTTACTTCAAAATTTAAATATTTGGGTCTCTTCCAAAATACTCCAAGTAACTAGTTTACTAATAAAATAAAGTTAATCAAATCCTTGGGAAAGTAATACATCTTTTCAAATCTTTTATTTTTTTTAATTCACAAATGAAAGTTATTTTCAGAACAAACTGAACATAAAAGATATTTTAACTTCGGAGATGTTTTATTCATCAATACATACCTAAGACCAGAGCATGATACATAGCAAGCATTCAAATTTTTTATTAAGTTGATGAGTCAATTAGATAGATGTTTATGAGTGTGTATATAAATTCATTAACCTAACTTTCATAAAACTTGATGTATGACTGCTGCTGCTACTGCTGCTGCTGCTAAGTCGCTTCAGTTGTGTCCAACTCTGTGCGACTCCATACACGGCAGCCCACTAGGCTCCTCTCTCCCTGGGATTCTCCAGGCAAGAACACTGGAGTGGGTTGCCATTTCCTCCTCCAATGCATGAAAGTGAAAAGTGAAAAGTGAAGTCGCTCAGTCGCTCAGTCGTTCCTGACTCTTAGCGACCCCATGGACTGCAGCCTACCAGGCTTCTCTGTCCATGGGATTTTCCAGGCAAGAGTACTGGAGTGGGTTACCATTGCCTTCTCTGATGTATGACTATTCCCCTGTAAAATAATGCAAATCAGCACCCCAAAACATATTAGACCATACCCCAGGTCACTGTGTTGATGGAATTTGAAGTTGAAAATTCTCATGCAAACTGTGTGATTTGCTAAAACATATTGTTAGAAATTCAGGTTTTGTTTTTTGATGGCAGTTGGGGGGAAATGTCACTTGAAGTTTTGAACTGAGCTTTATCTTGCACATGTGAATTAAATTACATTTTCTTGGTTTCAGATGAATAAACACATTTCCTCAATGGCACTGTGCCAGCAGAATAATACACCTGGAATATGTTAATTCTCTTAATGACCTCACAGTCTGTCATAATAAGCTAATCACCTCCAGACAACAAGATTAGCATGATTTGTACATTTGGAAAAAAAGGCCTTAAATGCCAGCTTATTATTATTATTGAAATTCATCTCCTTATTTATTAATTTAAGGTCTGAATTTGTAGGACAGTCTTTTCTCCCATACTTCTAATTGTTTCTTATTTTCTGATATTACTTAATCATTAGGTTGGTTTAACATGCCCTCGTAAAACAACCTTTAGAATTGTAGGACTTTCTTTAAAACACTGTAGAAAGGGGCCTATATGCATGTTTAGTAATTCAAGTCAAGCTAGTGGCACCACATATGTTTTCTGTTATGATATGGTTACAATTTTACATACAGAAAATGTGGAATATATGTATTTTTTCAACTCTTTTTATCCACATCCTCTAAAATTTTTACCCCCCTGACACAATCTTATACTTAGCACTACCTAGAGAGTTGAGCCAAAACAATCAATTCCTTTATTTTTGTCCCATCATAACCAAAGATTTCACTTGGCAACAGAATCTATATATAGGTTAGAGTTTGTTATACCTACATAAAGTAGTAAACAAAGTATCTGCTCCCTGATTCCTTCTGACCTAATGTGCTCTATATTACCTTAAATAAGAAATTAATATACTCAATGTGGCCTTAATTATTTGACATCTATATGCAAAAAATGAAACAGAATTAGAATAGGTTGGAAGTGTAATTCAATAGATTGATCCATTTTGAAACCTAAGCTATGCATATATGCAAATTGTACACTATTTCAAATGGTTATAAACAGTTTATAATTGCTTCAGGGCTTGCTTGAATCAGTCAGCCAAGTTAAAGCCATATTACTTAGAGGAAAAAATGATGACAAAAGAGACAATCCACAGATATTTTGCAATTCTTAGAAAAGTCCATTTCATTTTTGGTTTGTTAACCAGACCCAATGACTTGTCACAAAATAACAAATATTTCTACAAGTCTGGAGTTCTAGAGTAGCTGCTAATTTTACTCCAAGTGATGTCAGTGTCAGTCAATAACAATCCCAGGAGTTTGGCATTTATAAAGAACCCAAAGGAATCAGCATCAACGGGCAAGACAGAATTGGCGTTCATTTTGCTTGATACATCAAGCATTATATCGGGGCCTGTAATAAAGTCTAAGGGCTTCCCCAGTGGCTCAGTGGTAAAAGAATCTGCTTGCAGTGCAAGAGCCATGGGAGACATAGTTTCGAGCCCTGGATCAGGAAGATCCCCTGGAGAAGGGCATGCCAACCCATTCCAGTATTCTTGCCTAGAGAATCCCATGGACACAGGAGCCTGTCAGGCTACAGTCTATAGGGTCACAAAGAGTCGGACATGACTGAGCTTAAAAAAATTTTTTTTTTTAGGCTCTAAAGCTTGTTGACTGTCCTACTGGATCACTAATGTTCCTTGCTTTCAGGTTATTGTCCACTAATCCTATCATCAGAGAAGGCAATGGCACCCCACTCCAGTACTCTTGCCTGGAAAATCCCATGGATGGCGGAGCCTGGCGGGCTGCAGTCCATGGAATCGCTAAGAGTCAGACACAACTGAGTGACTTCACTTTCACTTTTCACTTTTGTGCATTGAAGAAGGAAATGGCAACCCACTCCAGTGTTCTTGCCTGGAGAATCCCAGGGACGGGGGAGCCTGGCGGGCTGCTGTCTATGGGGTCGCACAGCATCAGACACAACTGAAGCGACTTAGCAGGAGCAGTAGCAGCAATCCTATCATATAAAAATAATAATAAAAATAGTAATACTCTCTGAAAAAGAATACCCTAGACAAAAGAACTTAGGAGAGAAATATACATTTTTCCACACATATTAAAGGGGTAAAATGCATGCAGTCACAATTGAGAGTGATTTTAACACCAGATAGCCTTTTTATTGTCAGCTCTGTTGGTTTCTTGAAGTAGCTATGATATTGATATCTTACAAAGTGGCTGATTAAATAATTTCTTGAAGTGGCTATGATTTTGATATTCCTGTATCCAAATGGAATTATATTAGACCTGCTCAATATCTTCTTATCCATTGGGTTAGTAAGGTATTATAAGTAGTTAACTTCTGGGGAAAATTCTACTGCTATTTTTTTTAAGGCCACAATCCACAAGTAGATTATTTTGAAAACTCCATATGTCTTGACGTATCATACTAAGCAATACAGTTTTAACATAAGAAGCTTGGGCTCTGAAAACCTGCAGGTCTATACACAAATGTCAACTCTGCCACTTTCTAATTTGTAATTCCAATCAAGTTATTTAACCCTACTGAATTTAATTTTCTCATCAGTTTAAAAAAAAAAATGGGTGAAAGAGAATATGAGAAATGGAATGTCTCATTTGGAACCTTTTTTCAATGTGTTGCTGATACATTATTTTTGAATTTTAACTGCCACCTGGAGACTGGAATCTAGCAAAGAGCCTATATCATGGGAGGCACTCAACTAATTTTACTTCCTTTCCCTGAGAAGTCATTAAAATTAATGGCTTAATTATATCACCACATCATTACCTACTAAAAGTATCAAAATGTTAAATCAATCAAGAGTTGGCCAACTTGTCACTAGAATGAGTTTGAAATGAACTGATTTACATGAAATCACTGAGTTCCCAGCCACATCAAGAGATTTTCCTAAATCTTAATTTGCAGAAGAAAACTAAATGATCAGGTTCTATAAGAGAAACAAAATGAACTCTGGCTTCAATGCACAGGGCAGTTACATAGTAATAAATTGAGTGATCCTCAAGGACGGGGATCAACAAACTTTCTACAAAGACCTGATGCTAATTATTTTAGGCTTTGCACACCATATGGTCATTGTTGCAACTTACTAGACTCTGCCTTTATAGTACAAAAATCAGCCACAGGTAATAGGTAAACAAATGGGTAAGGCAGCATCACAAAAATCTTTATTTATGAAAATTGATGGTGGCCCAGATTTGACTCATAGGCTGTAGCTTTCCAACTTATATTCAATATTGGTGATGTCTCAACACTCCACCAGTTGTCAGTTACATAATTCCTTATATTCCTGATATTGCCTATCAGTCAGCAAGATTACCACAGCTATATGTACAGATTTAGAGAACGTATTAAAGGAATATCTTAAAAATTAGATATAGGGACTTCCCTGGTGGTCCAATAGTTAAGACTTCACTTTCCAATTGCAGGGCATATGGGTTTGATTCCTGGCTAGGGAACTAAGATCAGACATGACTCACAGACAAAAAACAAAAAAAAGAAGCAATATTGCAACAAATTTAATAAAGACTTTAAAAATGGTCCACATCAAAAAAATCTTTAAAAATAAATAAACCAAAATTACATATAAATTCTAATAATATTCTTCTTAAAAATGTTTAGTAGTAAAATATAGGAGTGGACCAAGAAAGATGGCTAAATTTACAAATAATAGTATGATTCCTATCTATCATAAAAACCCAATATTAAATATCTTCTAACCTCAAAGGCCATATGCCAAGTCTCTAGGCAATCAAGAGGGCATTCCAAATAATAATTTGCCATAAACTGGTATGCCAGTTATAGGTTATGCAAATAACCAGTCAAAAACACAGAAAATTGTCACTAGGTAACTACAGTAGCTGGAAATACATGAAAACCAAAACAAAATATTTTTAATCTATCCACCTACTCGCAATAGGATTAAGTCCAAGAATTAGAAATCACTGGTTTTACAAATGTAAAGCAATTTTTAGATGTTTGAACAAATGGAAAGAACAAAGATATTGCAGAACATTTGGTAAGCCTCCCCTACAAAACATGTTTCAAACCACAGAATTGGAAAACAAAGTAGAAATAAGCAAAAGACTATTATGTGAAGATATTTGAACAGTTTTCTCCCATTGCACACTACAGCTCTTTCTAAAGACCAACATTAAAATAACCACCCGATGTTTTCCAATGAGTCAATAAGCTCATGTATTAGATTGTGAATTTAGAGGCATGAACGATATATTAGTCATCATTTCTACAAGTTGAAGATAAAAATAATATAGGTATATTTGTTAAGAACAGTAGGTTCTAAGCAAATTACTTAAATACATTTAATAATCTACTAGCCTTTATAGGGTATAGAAATCACAAAGTTTCTCATTATGTTACTCTCTCAAAATCCACTCATTTAAATAGCAGGATATTCCCTAAAAGCTTAAATCTCTTCTTGTATCCCACAGTGATGTGCTGCAAAGACCAGAGTTCTTATGAGAAGACTGGAGAATTCAGAAGTGCACCATTTGGCCATTCAAAGCAGGCTCCTGCCCCTCTTAATTAAACGAATCCCTCAGCACTACACAAGCAGGCTGCTTTCCAGGATGGAAGAGATGTCACACAGATGTTTCCAACAAAATTTCCAAAAGTTCACCTTGCCGGGAAAGAATGACTCCATAGAAAGTAAGAATTTTACCAATCCTGTAAGAATGAACACAAGCAAAAGCGCTGGAATTTGCCTCTTTTTAAAGGAAAACACATATGCAACGTACAACCAGACACGTGTTCAGAATGTCCAGATGTCTTCACCATGCACGGGAATAATTTTTAAAACTCCACAGAAATAAGAAGAGGCACTGAGGAAACGATGAGAAGGTGTTGCAAATATGAGAAGTGAGACTACACAGACCTCTCTTGGATTGCCAACTTGATTAGCTCTTCTCCTTTACAGAAAGATGCTTTAGTCATTGACATGCCAAAGAAAGGACCCAAAATTATGCCTGATTTCTGGTCAAAGGTGAAAGGAAGAAATGCCAAGAAGACAAATTCTTACAGAAGAGACATGTGAAACAAGGCAGTAAAGATAGGTTTTATAGATCTGCAGGACAGAAGATGAAATCCAGTGTGGAATGGATCATGTCTGCTTGTGAATTTTAATGTGGATGATGGAACAAGAGGGCATACATAAAAATTAGGGAAAATCTGATTTGAAACAGATGTCGTGCATCCCTTCATTGCAAAGAGTTATAAATGAATGTATGGAATATCAGGCAGGAAAAAAAAAAAAAAATAAGCTGTCCAGGTAAAGAACACTGACTCTGTTAAAAAAAAAAAAAAAAAAAGCAATTGCATATCATTCCAAGTTAATAGAATTATAAAGTATTAGGAGTCTTCACTGGATTACTACAACTAATTTCTTAAATTTGAATGCTACTTAATTTTTGGCTTTATCACTTCAGAACACAACAAAGGTATTCATTATTAACACATGATAAGAAAGCCCAGAATCAACACATGGACAAGATTCTGAGTTTCTGATTTGGAGTCTGTAGCTCTACAGTCTTGGCGTTACAATCTCACACAGTGAATTTGGAGAGTTCCAAGTTGTAAAAAATCAGATTATTTTGAAGACTAGAGTTCTATAACATATTGTATTTAACTTTTTTAAAGTAACCAAGGAGAATAGCACTTTAACTGCTGCTACATTATAATACAGTAATTCTCTTGAGCAATTTTTGTTTTAACAGACACATGAAATTGAGTAACTGAAGTTTTCTTACTGGCTGCTAGCAATTTTAGAACCATATTTCCTCACTAACTCAAAGCAACTGAGTAACTTTTGACATAAGCATATCTGTCCTGTGCTTACTACCTCTCCATTTTATGTCATTTCCCTAAATGGTTTTAGTTTTTCTCTTGCAAATTTTTAGCATATTCTAATTTGTTCTATTTTACATAACTTTTAAAATCACTTTAAAATGATTTGAAACAAAAAGAAATACAATAAATTAATTAATTAGATCCTTCCTGTACAGCTGCACAATAAAACATGAGAGCCCAGATTACTCCCATAGTTTAGCTCCAGTTTAGTTCAGTTAAACTGAAGTTTAGCTTCAGTTCATACTGATCTTAATACAAGACATCCAGAACATGTCATTTATTGGATAGCCAACATCATCCTCTTGTTTCAAATGAGCCTGTACAAAGACGTTCAATGAATACAAAACAACAAAGCAAACATCAAACCTAGAGAATGAATACAGAAACAGAATTCTCTGAAAAAAAAAAAAATCTCATTTTATAAAACACCTGTGAATCCATGCTTATGGGATTCAGAAAGTGTCCTTGCCTGAGTAGCTCCCAGCTCAGTGTCTCAGCAATAACTCTTGCTTTCAATATCATGGTGCTAAACTCCCAACCCTTGTCAGAATCCAACATTTGACACATACATACCTATTCACTGAAACTGGCATGGGTATTTGGTAGTTCAAGTGTTATGGGATGCAAAGGAAGGAAAAATCCCTGGTTCCTTCTCCGTAGTGCTACCTTTTTTCTTCTTTCATTTTCACACTTCTTACCACAGGAGCACTTTCCTAAAAGTCACAATCAGAAAACTAAGCTCACACACCCTGGTGGTACCCAGTGAATTCTCCCCTATATAACACTTATTTTTTGATGGCAAGTGTGTGGGAGTGAAAAGAGATTTTTAAAAGGCACATTGTGATTGCCTAGATTCTGAAATTGTCATATACAATATCCTGCCAAAATCTACATTCCTTGTGTCTCTTCCTTAACAATCTTAATAACCCCAGGTATTAGCATTTATCACAGTTTACTTCATCTCAGCAAGATAAAAATTACAAATATAGCTTAATAAAAGGAACTCCAACTGCCAGGCAGCTGTGTACTAAATCAAGGTTTCAGCAGTCTTCAGTATCTTATATACTTATCAAATTTCTCATTTGTTTCCCATTGGAGATAATGTCATTATCTAAAACAAAACTTATTTTTAATAAGCTTTTTGAAATAGACATATACCCATGGGACAGAGGAACAATAAAATGAAGAAGGAGGGGAAAAAGACTTCAGAAGGGGATCACTCTGATTTTCAGGGGAGCATTTTCAAAATCAGATCAGATCAGATCAGTCGCTCAGTCGTGTCCGACTCTTTGTGACCCCATGAACCGCAGCACGCCAGGCCTCCCTGTCCATCACCAACTCCCGGAGGTCACTCAGACTCACATCCATCGAGTCAGTGATGCCATCCAGCCATCTCATCCTCTGTCGTCCCCTTCTCCTCTTGCCCCCAATCCCTCCCAGCATCAGAGTCTTCTCCAATGAGTCAACTCTTCGCATGAGGTGGCCAAAATACTGGAGTTTCAGCTTTAGCATCATTCCTTCCAAAGAAATCCCAGGGCTGATCTCCTTCAGAATGGACTGGTTGGATCTCCTTGCAGTCCAAGGGACTCTCAAGAGTCTTCTCCAACACCACACTTCAAAAGCATCAATTCTTTGGCACTCAGCCTTCTTCACAGTCCAGCTCTCACATCCATACATGACCACAGGAAAGACCATAGCCTTGACTAGATGAACCTTTGTTGGCAAAGTAATGTCTCTGCTTTTGAATATGCTATCTAGGTTGGTCATAACTTTCCTTCCAAGGAGTAAGCATCTCTTAATTCCATGGCTACGGTCACCATCTGCAGTGATTTTGGAGCCCAGAAAAATAAAGTCTGACACTGTTTCCACTGTTTCTCCATCTATTTCCCATGTAGTGATGGGACCAGATGCCATGATCTTCGTTTTCTGAATGTTGAGCTTTAAGCCAACCTTTTCACTCTCCACTTTCACTTTCATTAAGAGGCTTTTGAGTTCCTCTTCACTTTCTGCCATAAGGGTGGTGTCATCTGCATATCTGAGGTTATTGATATTTCTCCCAGCAATCTTGATTCCAACTTGTGTTTCTTCCAGTCCAGCATTTCTCATGATGTACTCTGCATAGAAGTTAAATAAACATGGTGACAATATACAGCTTTGACATACTCCTTTTCCTATTTGGAACCAGTCTGTTTTTCCATGTCCAGTTCTAACTGTTGCTTTCTGACCTGCATACAGATTTCTCAAGAGGCAGATCAGGTGGTCTGGTATTCCCATCTCTTTCAGAATTTTCCACAGTTGATTGTGATCTACACAGTCAAAGGCTTTAGCATAGTCAATAAAGCAGAAATAGATGTTTTTCTGGAACTCTCTTGCTTTTTCCATGATCCAGCGGATGTTGGCAATTGGATCTCTGGTTCCTCTGCCTTTTCTAAAACCAGCTTGAACATCAGGAAGTTCACGGTTCACATATTGCTGAAGCCTGGCTTGGAGAATTTTGAGCATTACTTTACTAGCGTGTGAGATGAGTGCAATTGTGCAGTAGTTTGAGCTTTCTTTGGCATTGCCTTTCTTTGAGATTGGGATGAAAACTGACCTTTTCCAATCTTGTGGCCACTGCTGAGTTTTCCAAATTTGCTGGCATATTGAGTGTAGCACTTTCACAGCATCATCTTTCAGGATTTGGAATAGCTCCACTGGAATTCCATCACTTCCACTAGCTTTGTTCCTAGTGATGCTTTCTAAGGCCCACTTCACTTCACATTCCAGGATGTCTGGCTCTAGGTCAGTGATCACACCATCATGATTATCTGGGTCGTGAAGCTCTTTTTTGTACAGTTCTTCTGTGTATTCTTGCCACCTCTTCTTAATATCTTCTGCTTCTGTTAGGTCCATACCATTTCTGTCCTTTATCGAGCCCATCTTTGCATGAAATGTTCCTTTGGGATCTCTGATTTTCTTGAAGAGATCCCTAGTCTTTCCCATTCTGTTGTTTTCCTCTATTTCTTTGCATTGATCACTGAAGAAGGCTTTCTTATCTCTTCTTGCTATTCTTTGGAACTCTGCATTCAGATGTTTATATCTTTCCTTTTCTCCTTTGCTTTTTGCTTCTCTTCTTTTCACAGCTATTTGTAAGGCCTCCCCAGACAGCCATTTTGCTTTTTTGCATTTCTTTTCCATGGGGATGGTCTTGATCCCTGTCTCCTGTACAGTGTCACGAACCTCATTCCATAGTTCATCAGGCACTCTATCTATCAGATCTAGGCCCTTAAATCTATTTCTCACTTCCACTGTATAATCATAAGGGATTTGATTTAGGTCATACCTGAATGGTCTAGTGTTTTCCCTACTTTCTTCAATTTCAGTCTGAATTTTCAAAATACAAACACCTTTTTTTCTCTCCCCTACCTCCCAAATTCTGAACTACTCATTTTTTCCTATGGGATGGGCTAAGAAAGGGAAATAAGTTCATAGTTTCAGCAATTCTTCTTAAGGTTCTATGAACTAATTAGTGTTTTAACCACTGTTTACAAAGCCACTGGGTGTACTCCATCCTTAATACTTCAGAAGCTCTAATCTGAAGGTGTCATTATTTCAACCAACCAGAGGAACAATCTTTTCTGAGAAGGTGGTATGAGGGACAAAGAAACAGTAACATATAAATCAAAGGAAATTGATGGATTTTTCCATTGTTAAGACTCAGTTGACAAGAGAAAAGAATAAGGGAAAAGACTGTGCTACATTATGTTCTGGAGGACAATAGAAAAAACGATTTTTACTGAAAGTATACTAGTAAACTATCCATTCAATGGAAAACAGTCAATTCTTAGACTAATGTTTCCAATTCACAGATTCTTAATCTACCAGATACAAATTCAACAACAAGAGCAGTAACTCCACACAGTATATAGCACTTTAGAGTTCAAAATACAGTGTAAGGCAGATTATCTCTTTTAACCCCACAAAAATCTGTTTTATTATTTTAAGTTACAGACATAGACACAGGAAAAATAAAATTCAGAGAGGTTAAATGACTTGCCCCTGTCATTCAGGGAGGGACAATATCAGGTCTCTGGTTCCTAGTCGAGTATTTTTGCTCTACCTCCTGGAGGTTGTTAATTTCATCAAGTCAATACAATTTCAACAAGGTGTTGCTGTTGTTTTTCAGTCACTAAATTGTGTCTCACTCTTTGCCCCCCCATGGACTGCAGCCCACCAGGCTTCCCTGTCCCTCACTATCTCCTTAAGTTTGCTCAAATTCATTAAGTGACACTATCTAACCATTCTCATCCTCTGCTGCCCCTTTCTTTTGACTTCAGTCTTTCCCAGCATCAAAGTTTTTTCCAGTGAGTCAGTTCTTCACATCAAGTGGTCAAAGTACTGGAGCTTCTGCTTCAGTATCAGTCCTTCCAATGAATATTCAGGGTTGAGTTCCCTTAGGATTGACTAGTTTGATCTCTGTGATGTCCAAAGGACTCTCAATTTGAAAAGCATCACAATTTGAAAGCATCATTTCTTTGGTGCTCTGCCTTCTTTATGGTCCAACTCTCACATCCATACCTGACTACTAGAAAAAACATATAGCTTCGACTATACAGACCTTAATGTGCAAAGGGATGTCTGACAATATTCAGTTGTTTCTCTGCAGGCTGTTTTCTTCATCTAAACATTATTTTCCTCCTGGTATCTCTTTGACAATAAATTACAAGAACTCCAAAATCACAGTTAGGCTATACATGGAAACCTACAGGAGGGACGTGGGAGTCACGAACCAGCATCTGTGTCGGTCTCCTGAGAGCATCAGAAAGAAGCACTGAGGCTCTAACTAACAAACAGGAACTGACAGATGTTCTTATGGCTTGCATCTAAATTAGCACAAACGATGCCTTATGCTGCCAAAATGAAATTACGTCCTTTTTAGTATGCCGTACAATTAAATAATTTCTAAATATTGTTAAGGGGCTAAAAATAAGAATAAAGGACCGGTGCTGTGACAGTGTAACAAACAGGGCTTAGTTTTTAGATAGATCAGATGTAAGTTATGGAGCTCGGCAGAGCCATGAAAGAATGTATTCTCTTCAGTGTCAACAACTTATTTTATGAGCAGTTACTCACCAGAGGGTCAGGCACCATTAAAGTCAATATAAAACTCCAGAAAGGGGCTTCTTCTCTGGCACATGCTGTATTACTCCTCAGGAATATAGTGGTGATTTAAACAAACCTATACAATTCAATTTCAAAACAAGTGAGCTTAAATTAATATAATCTCTTATGGAAGACAGTAATATCTGTGCTTACCTATTACTAGTTTAGAATAAGCTAAGATTTCTATATTACTTCAAATGTCTATATGCCTTTAGCTGCAGAGACAGTATCATCTTACTCTCAATAAAAATAGAAAAAATAGTCATTAATAAAATAGTGGCTCAACAATGCGTTAATCAGTGAGTATGAAAATAAAAGAAAAATCTTCACTAGCCTGTGTCATTGCAAAATCTAACAAAGCTGTTCCTAAAGTGCGTCCATAAAAAAAAAAAAAAAAAAAAAAAGGTGAAAAAGAGGAAAGAGAAAGAGGAGAAAGAGAGGGAAAAGGAAAGCATCTGAAACTATAACTAGATGAACTACATTTCTTTTAAATATGTCCTGAGTAATTATTCAAAGAATAAAAGGGAGCTTTTAGGGGAAATAACTATAGCTCTTCAACCACAAAACAATAGTATATGTCTCCAGACTATTTGTTTATGAATAATTCAGCTTTTATCACCAAACATGCTTGATCATTTCAAGTGTGAAGCCCATGAAATGGCATTTCAATTCATTCTTCGAGTGTCTTCTTGGCAGTCAGAGGAGAGAATTATAGGATTAAGAGGTCTGGCTATATATAAAACAAGGCAGAAACATTAAAAGCTCTTCTTCAAATGCAAGACTGATGTAATGATTTTAATGAGTTGCATAGTATTGTTCTTCATTCTTAGGAATGGATTATATTTCTGGAAACTGACTTGCCTGATTAGGTTTCATCCAGTCTCTCTGGATTTTGCTGCTGAATACAGTCATTTCTATCACATGAACAGCAGGATCCAGGCATCTGCCTCTTTATTGTGTCTTCCATGGTATTATTGCTGAATGTGTGAGCCAGTAGGCTCTTGCTGAATGAAGTGCACAATTCAAATCATAAAGTTTTTCATACACCAGAGAACACTTTGGAGGCAACCCAATGGTGAAATACAATTTCTATCCCAAGGAGCTATTTGCTACAGACCTATAAGGCACAAAAAGAATAAGCTTTAAGAACAGTGTTCTCAAAGTGAAGTCTGGGGACCAACTCCTTCAGAATCATCTACAATGATGAATAAAAGGAGATTCTTGGGTATCTCTTTAGATACATGCAATCATATTCTCTATAGGCAAATCCCAAGCATGTACACAAGTTTGCCCAATGATCCTAAAAATTTTAAAGCCACTGTTTTTAAACATATGCCTGCCCTAAAAAATAAAGTCTTAATTTTTGCAGTTATTCTAATTTTTTCTCAGTTCTAAAGTCTCTTTTAAAATGTTATTTATTTATCTATTTTTGACTGTACCGGGTCCTTATTGCTGTGCAGGCTTTTCTCTAGTTATGGAGAGTGGGGCTACCCTCTCATTGTGGTGTGCAGGCTTCACATTGGATGGCTTAGAGCATGTGGGCTCAGTAGTTGTGATTTCCGGGCTCTAGAGAACAGGCTCAATAGTTGTGGCATACAAGCTTAATTCTTCCATGGCATGTGGGATTTTCCTGGACCAGGGATCAAATCTGTGCCTCCTCCATTGACAGGCTGATTCTTTGCCACTGAGGAAACAGGGAAACCCTGTTTTAAAGTTTTGAGTCCACACAACTCTCAGTTTGCAGTGATGGTCCCCCGAAGAAGACTTATGTAGCACTTTTTTGAATAGGACCAGTATCTTACTACAGGCTGTCATGTAACCCAAATGAGTAGGGTATAACAATGCTGGGGAAATGTCCCAGTAGGATGCCAGACATAAAACTTGAATGAAATAGGTTAACTCTTATGGCATCAAGAGAAATCATGGCATCAGATCAGATCAGATCAGATCAGTCTCTCAGTCTTGTCCGACTCTTTGCGACCCCATGAATCGCAGCACGCCAGGCCTCCCTGTCCATCACCAACTCCCGGAGGTCACTCAGACTCACGTCCATTGAGTCAGTGATGCCATCCAGCCATCTCATCCTCTGTCGTCCCCTTCTCCTCCTGCCCACAATCCCTCCCAGCATCAGAGTCTTTTCCAATGAGTCAACTCTTCGCATGAGGTGGCCAAAGTACTGGAGTTTCAGCTTTAGCATCATTCCTTCCAAAGAAATCCCAGGGCTGATCTCCTTCAGAATGGACTGGTTGGATATCCTTGCAGTCCAAGGGACTCTCAAGAGTCTTCTCAAACACCAGAGTTCAAAAGCATCAATTCTTCAGCACTCAAGGCATAGAGCTTTTCAAAAATACTATACAACATATAATATGAATTTCAGTATTCTTATTGACAGTTCTTTCCCAAACTAGATTATAGTGCCAATGGCACAGTTGAGACATACACACACACCACATGGGTAGAAGCATATGCTAGAAAAATGGTTACTTTTCTGCCATATCCACACTTGCCACATATCCTGGAACTTATTAAAATTCTGTTGAAGTGGTCAGACTGTTCTTAGCATGCTTGTTTTTTCTTGGGGAAATCCATTGCCCTTTCAATAAGGAAACATTCAGTTACCACGCTATTCCTGGTTTAAAAATAATCTGCAAACTCTGCCTTGTAAACACTTACAAATAGACCACAGAAGTCCCCAGAGCTACCTTGGAAGCAGACCAAATTTATCTCAAACATATCTTGTTCATATAAAACAAATATTGAAACCATTATTCCAGAGAAACTATTTTTCTAAACCAGTTTCTTTTCCAATTGAAAGCCCAAGCATCATCATGGAGGTTGGAAAAACAAAGGAACACGTTTGGTGAAATTGCCAATGCAGAAGAGGGATGGAAGGCACAGTTGCCTGCCTCCTCTTTCGACTAGAAGAGGCCTTGTTGCTCATCTTCACCAGCTCTTAGGGAAAAATGCCTAAATACAGAGCTGAGCTCTAATCTAGGGTTATTCTCATATACTTTCCCCCTCCCTTCAATCTTCAATATTTCTTCTAGAGTGGGGTTGCAAAAATATGGCCCATGGGGGTGACACATCCTTCAACTAGTTTTTGTAAATAAACTATTGCAACACAGCCATGCACACTTATTTACACATTGTCTATATTGCTTTCCCACTACAAAGTCAGAGCTGAGTAGTTGCAAAGGGACAAAGTTAAAAACATTTACTGTCTAGCCTCTTACAGATAAAGTTTATCTAACACTGATCTGCTGCTGCTGCTGCTAAGTCACTTTAGTCGTGTCCGACTCTGTGTGACCCCATGGACAGCAGCCTACCTGGCTCCACCGTCCCTGGGATTCTCCAGGCAAGAACACTGGAGTGGGTTGCCATTTCCTTCTCCAATGCATGAAAAGTGAAAAAAGTGAAGTTGCTCAGTCATGTCTGACTCTCAGCGACCCCCATGGACTGCAGCCTACCAGGCTCCTCCATCCATGGGATTTTCCAGGCAAGAGTACTGGAGTGGGATGCCACTGATCTAAAGGATATTTATTGTTGTCTCAGTAGTGGTTATTCTCAAACAGAGGTAGATAAAAGCAGAGATAATGAATGCCCAGCATGATACAGGTGGAAATTTCACATGAATATTACTCCAGGAAAAAATAGATTATCTTCAAAACAATGTCTATTTTTCACAAAAAGATTTATTCTAAAAGTGAGAATTTAACTGAACTGCTGTGATAAAAATGAGGTCAGGAATAACCAAGGTAAAACAGTGATTGCAGAAACACTAAATCCCCAAACCTTCCCCCCTTTACTACAACTGCCCTTTACTGCCGTATGCTTGATCTTGTTAGATGAGCAACTTCTCGCCTAACTTTGCCAGATAAATACCAACACTTAATTATTTCTTCATGCTCCCCCACATTCTCTCATTCATTCACTCACTCAACAACTATCTAATGAGGACTTATGATCAGTCAAGCCCTGTGCTAGGCACTTGGTATATAATGACCAACATATGAACATGGGTCAGCTTTCACAGAAAGCTTTTTCAGGTGCAAATTTTGAACGAGATGGTCTTATTTTTGAACTTACGAATAAAGAGAAAAGAATCAAACCCATAAATGTCTTTTGTTCCCAGATTAAGTATATTATTAGGTTGGCCAAAAAGTTCATTTGGTCTTTTTTCCATAACATCTTAGGGAAAACCCTAATGAACATTTTGTCCAACCCAATATTATGCTATGATATACAATGAAGCAATGAAACTTAGTGCAAAATATCCACTTATAATATAATAGTATAGATTACTGCCATTACAATTTCCATATCATGACTTTTTTTATAGTAATCTAAATCGTATGTTTTATTAAAAACTTTGGTAACCCTACTCACAGAGCTTAATGAAGGAGAAATTCAAACAAGAAAAATTTTAAGTGCAACAGTGTCCAATGTGTTCTAGAAAACATGAAATACAGAGCTCTACGGAAGCAATATGGTAGAGAGTTGGGGGAGAGGTGAAGCCTGATAGAGAAGATAGAAAAGGAAACAAAGAGGAAATGAGGAAAGGAGAGGATAATAATCATACATGGTCTGTTGACCATGTAAACAAAATGGATGCTTTCTTTTGCTGTTTTTAAATTGAGATAAACGGGAAGCAATTAGAAGTTTTAAATAAGGAGTACCACAATCACATTTTTCTGTAGACTTTAGAAGAATGATGATTGCTGCTAAGTCGCTTTAGTCGTGTCTGACTCTGTGTGACCCCATAGACGGCGGCCCACCAGGCTCCCATTCCTGGGATTCTCCAGGCAAGCATACTGGAGTGGGTTGCCGGTTCCTTCTCTAGTGCAGGAAAGTGAAAAGTGAAAGTGAAGTTGCTCAGTCGTTTCTGACTCTTTGCAACCCCATGGACTGTAGCCTACCAGGCTCCTCCATCCGTGGGATTTCCCAGGCAAGAGTACTGGAGTGGGGTGCCATTGCCTTCTCCGACTAAAATCTCCTGGGAAGGTAGTTTAGAAATTTAAGAAAGAGCTCAGGGAGGCTGATCTATGGTGACATTAGTGGCGATGAAAAGAAGTAGAGATATTCAAAAGGCATTAAAATCAACAGAAAATGATAATTTTTCAGATTTGGGAGTTGAAGGAAAAGGAGAGAATCAGTGAAGAATAACTTAGTTTTTTTTGCCTTGCCTAGGTTGTGGTGGCATGTGCTATGATTGGAATCACAGAGGGGGAATTCCAATCACAGATTGGAATCACAGCAAGTTTAATTTGGAATGCTGAGTGTCTAGTATCTGAGGAACATGCATTTGCAGAATATGCATCTGAGTAGGGACACCTGAGGCTCAGGAAAGTGGAAATCAGGATGAATCATCAGTCTATCAATAATGATTGAGACAGTCAGAGTGGATGAGATTACCCAGGTTGCATATTTAGAGTGAAAGAAGAAGGGCCCTGAACAGAATCTATCAGAGCATGAGAATTATGAAAAAAAAGTTAAGAAGGTGTGGCTAAGTAGACTAGAGGAAAAATATGTGCATCTTTGAATCATAGGAGTCAAAATAAAAATGCTTCATGAAGAAAATAATGATTGATCATATCATATATTTCTGGAAAACAAATATAAGACCTAAAATACATTCCTTAGATTTACTGTCATTACCAATTATGGTAACAGCACTTAGGAGCACAAGCTATTTTAAAGAAGGCTGAGAAATCAACAAAGAAATACAGTGCAGCAACAAATTTAGATAATGCTTTTTAACTAAGGATAAAGAAAGGACAAGAAAGATAGGAGAGAAGATAGAAACATTCGGAAGAAGTTATGACAAGAAGAGATCATAAATGAGACTTCTAGAGAGTAGCTATCACTATTGTATTTCTTAAGCTGGTGGTTGGTCACACAGCTGTGTGAATTTCTAATAATTAAGCTGAACTTTGTGTTTCGGGCACTTTTGTTTGTTTATAATGTGTGCCAGCTTAAAAAGTATATATATAAATAGTTTTAAACCACAAAAAGAATATAAAAGTAAATCTAACAAAAAGTCTGTAAAATGTATGTGACAAAAATTGTAAATACTCATTGAAAGCTATTTTTTCCTTGTTTTTATTTTTTTATTAAATTTTATTTTGCTTAACTTTACAATATTGTATTGCTTTTGCCATACATCAAAATAAATCCGCCACAAGTATATATGTGTTCCCCATCCTGAACCCTCCTCCCTCCTCCCTCCCCATACCATCCCTCTGGGTCATCCTAGTGCACCAGCCTCAGGCATCCATTATCAGGCATCGTACCTGGACTGGCGACTTGTTTCAGATATGATATTATACATATTTCAATGCTATTCTCCTAAATTAATATTCTTCATTTGGAAAGGCATAATTATGTGTTTTGATAGGGATACCAAGAATAGTTGAGACGCACATTTTCCCAAAATGAGCTATGCATGCTAAGTTACTTCAGTCATGTTCAACTCATTTGCAACCCATGGACCATAGCCCATCAGGCTCCTCTATCCATGGGATTCTCCAGGCAAGAATACTGGAGTGGGTAACCATATTATAAAGGCTTAGAAACAAGAAAAACAGGTCTGAAAAAAAAAAAAGTGGGATGATTTACCTTGCCAAATATTGAGATTCATAAATACCACAGATATAAGGTATAAAGATAAAAATATAAGTGAAAAGAGATAGAACAGAAATAAATCCAGACATATATAAATGTGTCATCTGACATTGTAGACTCGTGAGGAAATGACTGACTGTTAAAAAGATGCTGGGAGACTTGTTACTCCTTTGGAAAAAAAGAAGAAAAATACATGATCATTACTTCACACTCTACCCAAAATATAAGCCCCAGATATAATAAGCACTTTACTTTTATAAAATAAAATCTATAAGCCTTTATTTGACAATTAGGATAAGATCTTAATGAGATTGGGAAAGGAAAAGATCCACTAATGATATAAAATATTTAGTCATAAAGAAAGTAATAAGTTCAGCTACATTAAAATGATTTAGTTAAAAGTATTTTCTATTCTTTAAAATACACCATGAAAAGAATAAAGAGAAGCTGTTGCTCACAAGAAAAAATTTTTAGCATCTATAAATAAGGATTAGTATTCAGGACATGTAAAAGTGCTTATTATCAAAAAGAAAAGACAAATAACCCGAATAAAGCATGAAGTAGACATAAACAGACATTTTATAAAAAGAAGAAACAGACAGATAATGAACATGAAAGTGTGTTCATTCTTGTTAATAATTGGGAAATAACAATTTAAAACCACAAGAAGGTAGAATTTCAGGTAAAAATTTTAAAGTGAGTCAATGTCAATTTTAGAAAAACGGTGGAACACGAGAACTTGTCCACCTAATCACTGCTGGAGTGTGGGTAAATGGTACAAAAACTTTGGAAAATATTTGCATCTAAAGTTGAGCACATGTATATGTAGCAACTCTATAATTATATTCCTAACAGAATACCTTACATCTATATGCTGGCAGATTTGCATAACAAGATGCACAGCACCATTGTTCCTAACAATCATAAATGTTTATCAAAACAAATGCACCACAAAATCTATTGCTGTTATGTGGTTATGTGAGTTACATGGAGCAAAGAAATAAATTGTGCTATTCAATAAAATTAGAGATACCAAGGGAACATTTCATGCAAAGATAGGCTCGATAAAGGACAGAAATGGTGTGGACCTAACAGAAGCAGAAGATATTAAGAAGAGGTGGCAAGAATACACAGAAGAACTGTACAAAAAAGAGCTTCATGACCAAGATAATCATGATGGTGTGATCACTGACCTAGAGCCAGACATCCTGGAATGTGAAGTCAAGTGGGCCTTAGAAAGCATCACTACAAACAAAGCTAGTGGAAGTGATGGAATTCCAGTGGAGCTATTTCAAATCTTGAAAGATAATGCTGTGAAAGTGCGGCACTCAATATGCCAGCAAATTTGGAAAACTCAGCAGTGGCCACAAGATTGGAAAAGGTCAGTTTTCATCCCAATCCCAAAGAAAGGCAATGCCAAAGAATGCTCAAACTACTGCACAATTGCACTCATCTCACATGCTAGTAAAGTAATGCTCAAAATTCTCCAAGCCAGGCTTCAGCAATACGTGAACCGTGAACTTCCAGATGTTCAAGCTGGTCTTAGAAAAGGCAGAGGAACCAGAGATCCAATTGCCAACATCCACTGGATCATGGAAAAAGCAAGAGAGTTCCAGAAAAACATCTATTTCTGCTTTATTGACTAGGCCAAAGCCTTTGACTATATGAATTACAATCAACTGTGGAAAATTCTGAAAGAGATGGGAATACCAGACCACCTGACCTGCCTCTTGAGAAACCTGTATGCAGGTCAGGAAGCAACAGTTAGAACCGGACATGGAACAACAGACTGATTCCAAATAGGAAAAGGAGTACATCAAGACTGTATACTGTCACCTTGCTTATTTAACTTATATGCAGAGTACATCATGAGAAACGCTGGGCTGGAAGAAGCACAAGCTGGAATGAAGATTGCCAGGAGAAATATCAATAACCTCAGATATGCAGATGACACCACCCTTATAGCAGAAAGTGAAGAAGAACTAAAGAGCCTCTTGAAGACAGCGAAAGAGGAGAGCGAAAAAGTTGGCTTAAAGCTCAACATTCAGAAAACGAAGATCATGGCATCTGATCCCATCACTTCATGGCAAATAGATGGGGAAACAATGGAAACAGTGTCAGACTTTATTTTGGGGGGGCTCAAAAATCACTGCAGATGGTGACTGCAGCCATGAAATTAAAAGATGCTTACTCCTTGGAAGGAAACTTATGACCAACCTAGATAGCATATTGAAAAGCAGAGACATTACTTTACCAATAAAGGTCCGTCTAGTCAAGGCTATGGTTTTTCCAGTGGTCGTGTATGGATGTGAGAGTTGGACTGTGGAGAAAGCTGACCGCTGAAGAATTGATGCTTTTGAACTCTGGTGTTGGAGAACACTCTTGGGAGTCCCTTGGACTGCAAGGAGATCCAACCAGTCCATTCTGAAGGAGATCAGTCCTGGGATTTCTTTGGAAGGAATGATGCTAAAGCTGAAACTCCAGTACTTTGGCCACCTCATATGAAGAGTTGATTCATTGGAAAAGACCCTGATTTTGGGAGGGATTGGGGGCAGAAGGAGAAGGGGATGACAGAGGATAAGATGGCTGGATGGCATCACTGACTCCATGGAGGTGAGTCTGAGTGAACTCTGGGAATTGGTGATGGACAGAGAGGCCTGGCGTGCTGCAATTCATTGGGTCACAAAGAGTCAGACATGACTAAGTGACTGAACTGACTGAACTGATATTCATACACTAAAATTCTAATGGATGATATACTACTATCAGATCAGATCCGATCAGATCAGTTGCTCAGTTGTGTCCGACTTTTTGTGACCCCATGAATCGCAGCACGCCAGGCCTCCCTGTCCATCACCAACTCCCAGAGTTCACTCAGACTCACATCCATTGAGTCAGTGATGCCATCCAGCCACCTCATCCTCTGTCCTCCCCTTCTCCTCTTGCCCCCAATCCCTCCCAGCATCAGAGTCTTCTCCAATGAGTCAACTCTTCGCATGAGGTGGCCAAAGTACTGGAGTTTCAGCTTTAGCATCATTCCTTCCAAAGAAATCCCGGGGCTGATCTCCTTCAGAATGGACTGGTTGGATCTCCTTGCAGTCCAAGGGACTCTCAAGAGTCTTCTCCAACACCACACTTCAAAAGCATCAATTCTTCGGCACTCAGCCTTCTTCACAGTCCAGCTCTCACATCCATACATGACCACAGGAAAAACCATAGCCTTGACTAGACAAACCTTTGTTGGCAAAGTAATGTCTCTGCTTTTGAATATGCTATCTAGGTTGGTCATAACTTTCCCTTCCAAGGAGTAAGCGTCTTTTAATTTCATGGCTGCAGTCACCATCTGCAGTAATTTTGGAGCCCCCCAAAATAAAGTCTGACACTGTTTCCACTGTTTCCCCATCTATTTCCCATGAGGTGATGGGGCTGGATGCCATGATTTCAGCATCAAAAGTGAATCTTGAATTTTGAACAAAAGATATAAGGCATAGACACATCTTACATTACAATTCCATTCATAAAGTCAAACCAGTAAACAAATCATACTGTTATGGAATATACATGTCATTAGATCCAAAACTGAGAAAGAGAACAGAATGTTATCTGGGAGGGTGATAATGGCATATATTTTATTTCTTAAGCTACATAATACATGAGTGTTACTTTCATGTTACAATTTTCAGCACATATGATTTTATGCAGTCTTTTGTATAATGTATTTTCTAAATATTTTCAAGTAAACTATCATATGTATTAAAAGATATGAAATATTTGATGAGAAAAATTTAACCAATAGATTTTATCTGCCACTTTGAAAATTTAGAGATTGTTTTAATTCCTCAATTTAAGAAAGGGTATGTTGTACTGAGCTAGGAAAAAAATAAGTCTAACAAGAATGGTCATATGGAAAAAAATAATTTTAAAAAACTCTAAACAAGTTAAAGTAGGGAGGATAAAGGGGATCCTAAAATCTTGAACAAACTGTTAAAGAAAATCAGTTCACTGTTTTCAACATGTCACTATGTGACCCTCAAAAGTATAATGAATTAAAAATTCAAAATAGATACACAGATAAAGATAAAATGGCTATTTTTCTAGTAATAAAGCAAAGGAAAATTACTAGCTTCACCTTATAAGTGTTCATGAAGGGAAAAATTTATCCTCTGTTTCCTCAAGTCACATTTTGTTAGTGTAAAAATATAGGCAAAAGGAAAAGATTATTTCAACATGAATATACTTTAAAAGTTTATCTCATTATTAATGTAAGGTAACAAACACATACAAAGAGATGTGCATAATAATGTTACATGGCTGTGTACAATAGTTAACCTGTGAAAGCCAAAATCCCAGAGGATATATGCGTTATATACTTAGGTGGTTTATGTATTTTATTCAGAGGAGGTAGCTTAATTTTTGAAGGAAACAGAAATTAGTTTCCCCACTTGGAACCTAGTCCAAGTGGTGTATGAGTCATGATCAAATGTTTTCATAACCTACTAGACATGCAGTGATCTTTGAGACTTGAGCTGATGGTCTTCCATCATTCTTTGGTGGGCAGGTGTCACCACCATTAATTAGGCTTTTGCTTAAAATCTGCAGGGGGTGTGGGTGGGCAGAAATCAAGGAAGTCTGGAGACTAAGCAGCCATTCATAGCCTGTGGTGGTCCTCCCCAGGTTGGCACAGAGGCTCCTGGCCAAGGCCACCTGGTAAATGTAGTATGTCCGGTCAAACAAAGAGGGAGTTTCATTGATACCTCATTTCATTGATACCTCATAGAGCTCTCAGTCTGGATCATCTACCAGTATTCAGTTGGCAGGGCCAAATTTCAAAAATATAGGTGCTTTGATGAATAAGCCTTTATTTTGAAAAACTCGGTTACATAAGCGCTGTAACTGACATATCACACTATTCATTGTAATGCATTCTGTTTAAAAATCTATTAGCCACACAGATCAGAAGAATCTTAGAATAAATAGATATCAGGGAAATGTGCTTTATATGTAACCGGGTTATACTACAGATTCAGTTCTGGAAATAAACCATAAAAAAACATTATTAAAATAATAATGGTCTCCAATCATAAAGAAATTTACAATTTATCAAATGACTTCACCTATCATAAGATGTGGAAAATTTTAATTCTAGAAGTAAAAACTTTGCCCAGGTACACACAGGGAGTATAGGAATGAGTCAGGACATACTATTAACATAAGCTGAAGTCCAGTGTTAGATCCACTATACTACACATGCCTAAAAGTAGTAACAAGAATAGTGATAACAACTGCCATTTTTAGTGAGCACCTACTAAGTGTGAGGCATTATATTATGCACTTTATACTTCTGTGTCTAAGCTTAAAATATTTAATTATATTTAAATACTTAGCAAAAGCTATCTATGTTGAATCCTTTGATTAAAACAATGATACATCAGTCTTATAAGTTAAAATCTCCATGTTTTGCTTTCTTTACTGGAGCATAACACTATTAAATATATACATATATATATAATTTTTATATATATAAAAATGTATACATATTGTTTACATATAAAAGTTTATAAGTATTCATGTGTAACATGTGAAACTAGGAAATAAGTAATTTCCTATTGTGCAAACTACAGTACTACCTTATTCTGCACAAAGTAAGATGTAGTCCACCAAAGATAGTTTTAAGTTTTATAATTTAAATTATATTATTCAAGATGATATAAAAGTAAAACTTTCTTTTCTCAGTTATACTACTCACTTTTCAACTGGTAAAGAGTTACATGTGTCTAGGAGCACATTCTATAGACAAGAGTATTTTTTAGAAAATTGAAGTTTATTCATTTAAATATTGAATTAAAGACAATTTAGATGGAAATATTTAGATATATTGCACAGTACCTGCCCTTATTAAGTGTTTCTGGTCATTTAGATCATCAATCTTTAAACTGTGTATATAAATCATGGTACTGTGCACATGGATTTGTACACACAGTGGTTTCCTACCCCTTTGACAAGATACATTTACTGTATATACTCATTGTTTCCCAAGCATACAAGGGATCATCTGCTGTTACTGTAATTTCCCCATTCATGAAATGAGGATAACAATATAACTAACTGTCTCAGAGTTAAATGATACGGTGAAGATAAAATACTTAGACTATTACCTAATAAATAGGAAATATCCAATAAATATTATGTTTGTTTAAATACAATTTCAACTATACTTCAATAAAAAAATAAATTAAAGCTTACATGTATATCTCATATACATTTATATATCTCATAAGTAACTATATATATGAAATTAGCCACAGGGACAGTATTATAGATTAAAGACTGATGATTTTACTAAACTCAAAAGAGATTTGTGAAAACTATACTAAACTATATTTATTTATTTATACTAAACTATAAAAGAGATTTATAGTTCTTCTAAAAGATCAATATTTAAAACTAAAATTTTTCTTGGTCATCATTTTTATTTTATTCTTTACCCTGAGTATCAGGGAAAAATTGCTTGGTTTAAAAGTGAAAGTGAGCAAACCTTTCCCCTGCACGAGCACATACCTGCTGGTATGTCATTTAGTGAAAACCGTCACAGTTACTCTGTGCTTATGTTTAGTCGCTCAGTCACGTCCGACTCTTTGCAACTCCATGGACTACACAGCCCACCAGGCTCCTCTGTCCATGGGGACTCCCCAGGCAAGAATACTGGAGTGGGTTGCCATGCCATTGTTCAGGGGATCTTCCCAACCCAGGGATCAAACCCAGGTCTCCTCCAGTGCAGGCAGATTCATTACCATCTGAGCCACCCAAGAAGCCCCACAATTACCCTAAAAGGTTGTACTTAACAAGTATTTATTGAAAATTTGCTGTGTCAAGAAAGAAAGATATGCAAAAATGAGATCAGACAGACAGTAGCCATTTTTATGGACGTTTTATTCTAGTGAGAAGAATAAGAAACACACAAGAAAAAGATAATGAGAATTAACCAGAATCAAATATTTTATTTCCTTGAGTTCTTCTAAAAGAAAAAGGAGTATACTTTAATTTGAAATAAATACATTAAGATGAACATATCAGCAACGGTAATCCTCTAAATCATATCAGTTCAGTTCAGTCGCTCAGTCATGTCCGACTCTTTGCAACCCCATGAATCGCAGCACGCCAGGCCTCCCTGTCCATCACCAACTCCTGGAGTTCACCCAGACTCAGGTCCATCAAGTCAGTGATGCCATCCAGCCATCTCATCCTGTCGTCCCCTTCTCCTCCTGCCCCCAATCCCTCCCAGCATCAGAGTCTTTTCCAATGAGTCAACACTTCACATGAGGTGGCCAAATAGTTGTCTATAAAAAAAAAAAAGTCAACCCCAAATCCATTCCCAGTGGTTTCAAATGGCATTATTTGGTCACATAATCAACTCAGAGGAATAAAGAGGAATGTACAGGAATAAGGTGAAGGAACAGGTGATATCTCTTCATTCTGAATGACTCATTTCAGCACAATTAATAGTAATGGTCCTTGTTCTTGGAAGAAATATTTTTCCATCCTGATATTTTTCATTCAATACATAAGTGTTCAAATGTACACCGAAAGGCAGAGTTAAAGTTTCTAGCTTCAAGTACAATACCTAAGAAGGGGAATCTCAGAATCATTAGCCTACATAAATATTCTTCTTCCTCATTTCCCATCCCAAACTCTCTCTCCTTCTGACAACACACAATACACACACACACACACACACACACACGCACACGCCTCACACCTGAATCAGTCACTGTGATACACAAAAATATGATTGTACCTTCAGTACTTTTAAGGTCACTTTTAGTTTAATCTAAACCAGAACATCATTACTGATAAACTACATATGCTAAAGAAGCAGAGAAAATAATATGATACAGATTTCTGAATATCCTTTTAGCTCAGAAATCTTATCATGCAATAATTAGTGACATACTAAACATCCAAATAAAGAGACCTGCTGTATAGATCTATAAACTGCATATCAGTGTTACAGATGCCAAAACACAGAAAGATTAGCTCTCCGCTCCACCCCTGCTGAGGAAGTTCCCTGGAGGATGAAAGAGCCCTGGAACAAAGTGAGATGCTTTAGCTGATCAAGCCCTATTTGGTCACTTTCATCTTTGCGATGCATGGAAAAGGAGCCCTCCCCCCCCCACCCCACCCCCGCCACCTCCCTTTCTGCCAGCTCCTGGCACTCTGACCATGGAGAGACATAAAGGGAGGCAAGGCAAGGCCAGCACAAAAGGGAAGTGGTTAAAGGCAGCAGCCCATTCCAAAGAAACAAAGATGCTGGCAGGAGTGTTAACAACGAAGATGCTTGTGCCTCCACGGTAAATAGAATGGCAATGGCCTAATAATAAACCTGAAAGACACAAGTGAGGATGGCTGCATGCAAAGTGGGGGAAAACCTTCCAATTACTGCTTTAGACAGCCCTATTAATCCTTAGGAGCACTCCCGACAAAAAGTCTATTCAATTTTCCCTCAGTGTGTTCTGTCTAATGGGAGCGGTATTATGTCTGACACTGAGGGTAATTACCTCATGAGAATTTCACATACAGAGAAGTAAAGTCTTTTAATTTTCTGCAGGTGTCTTGGACACATTCTGCATAATTCTTTGCCCCCAAATTAGGTGCACATTCCTCTTCTGCCGAGCAGCTTTCATATTGGGTTGGTATGCATCTGAGGGTTGAGTAATAGTCATTTATCTCATCCCTTGTGGAAAGCAGCACGTAGTATATTCTCCCTTCATCACATCACAAGTGCTATTAATATCTTCAGCAAGGCTGAAAAATGTGTGTATACATGTATATATATATATATATATGATGTGTGTGTGTGTATATATATACACACTGCTGCTGCTGCTGCTGCTAAGTCGCTTCAGTCGTGTCCGACTCTGTGCGACCCCATAGACGGAAGCTCACCAGGCTCCCCCGTCCCTGGGATTCTCCAGGCAAGAACACTGGAGTGGGTTGCCATTTCCTTCTCCAATGCATGAAAGTGAAAAGTCAAAGTGAAGTCGCTCAGTCGTGTCCGACTCTTAGCGACCCCACGGACTGGAGCCTACCAGGCTCCTCCATCCATGGGATTTTCCAGGCAAAAGTACTGGGGTGGGGTGCCATTGCACATACATATAAATCTGGTTACAACACTCCCTTTGGGTCACAACCATTAGCAGCAGATAAATAGTTAGGAACCTTTCTATACACACTAGTTATGAGAGCACCAACAAGACCATAACCCTGCGGGGAAGCACTTTACTCCTGCCAGTTCTTGAAACTTGGAAACAACTGAAATTGAACAGGAAAGAGGATAAATGGAAAAAAAACAGTATTTAGGGCTGCTTTGTTTCCTGAAATAATTACACATGTAGCATGTCTTATTGATTTATTCTAAAGACTCTTCAGTCAAACACAAATGGATTACCTTTTTCTTTGCTAAATTATACAAAGCAGTTTTATTATTGTAGCATCACCTGACAGCAGAGGTATGACAAAAGGAATGTTTAATATAACAGCTTAGTGAAATAAGCACCAGAAAGAAAAAGGCCTTTTTTTAAAAAAATTGTTTTGTAGTAGTGGAGCAGTGAAGTATATAGAAATAGACCGCTGCTGCTGCTGCTGCTACTAAATCACTTCAGTCGTGTCTGATTCTGTGCAACTCCACAGATGGCAGCCCACCAGGCTCCCCCATCTGTGGGATTTTCCAGGCAAGAACACTGGAGTGGGTTGCCATTTCCTTCTCCAATGCATGAAAGTGAAAAGTGAAAGTGAAGTCACTCAGCTACAGTGGGACTAACCACTTAATGGAAAAATGTTGAAACATTTCTTGAAGTTGATGGCTGTAATGCCACTGAGGCATTCTTACAAAGTACCAGAATAAAGATAATTTTCTACTCACATGTAAACCACATGAATAAGACCATACCATTTGCTATAATATATGTTGTTTACGATTCTGTGTTTTCTTTACAGTACTCATAATTAACTGAGAAAAAACAGCACTTAAGCATCAAAATATGGCTCATGGAAAACAAGTTGGCTGAATCCTTTTATTTCTAAATTGCTTTCACCCTAAAATACAATGACTTTACATTTTAGAAGCTACACCTGCATGGGGCAATCAGACTTTTGTCCAAAGTATGCCTTCCACCAGCACTATCTGCTGTTCAGGGTTGCTCAAACCAATTACTGGTGTTTCTTTCTTACCCAAGTATCTTAAACACTGTAGAACATTTTGATTGTGCTCAGGTCCCAGATAGCCTGACAGAGTCTAACAAGAACATTTTTATTACAATTAGACTTTGGCAAAATTTAGAATCTCCTGGAGAACAAGTTATGTTTAATTTTCATTTTTAATAAGTAATGCCTTAGAAGAGTTGTCTTCCTCTCAAAACCCAAGGCATCCTTTCGGAGAGAGAAGACTAAGGACGTGCTCATGCACCTCCTCCTTGCTCACCCTAAAAATCCCAGGACGTGCTGCCGTCAGGGCTTCTGCTAAGTTCAAAAGACATGCTATCCTTGGCTTCCATTATTTTCCAATTTGCTCAGTCAGGCCAAGACATCTATCAAGGTCTTAAACTTACTGGCATTCTTTACAATTTTCTCAAGTCTCCTGAGGCTGAAGATAGTGAAAACTGACTTGGAAACATGCATAACGAAATGTGTACAGTACTTATTTTGGCTAACATATAATGTGAAGTACAGACTTGGAATGCCCAGTTTACTGTGTAGATTGCTCTTATTTCTTGACAAAAATGTCACAGGCAAAGGTGAAGAAGCTATCAGTTATCTATATACCTCTTTGCTTAGAAGAAGATAGCACCAATGCATTACACTTCTCTTTTATAGAAAATGCTGAAGGAAAATCTTGGTTTGTGTGTATGCTAAGTTGCTTCAGTCATGTTCAATCTTTTGTGACACTGTAGACCATAGCCTGCCATGCTCCTCTGTCCTTGGAATTCTCCAGGCAAGAATACTGGAGTGGGTTGGAGTGAGTTGCCATGCCCTCCTCCAGGGGATCTTCTCAACCCAGAGGTCAAAATATGTCTCTTATGTCTCCTGCATTGGCAGGCAGGTTCTTTACCACATCTGCCCCCTGGGAACCCCAGCTTCTTCATGTAAAATGGTTGTTTATGAAACCTTTGTGTGTAAGTTTCAAACTTCCCTGTGAATTTGTCATGCCATCAAATATTGTAGTATCATATAATTCTCCCATATATTCTTAAAGAGACATTGATTTCCAAATTAGGTCAGGTTAGTAAATACTGAGTAGTACCTAAATCTGAAAGATGATTCAACACAAAATTTTAAAGTAGTATAATTTTCCCTAATACCCATAATGCTCACTGTTTTTGCATAAGAGGTTTTCCAAAACCCCCGGCAATTCAGAACAGACTCAGGAAACAGCATTACTTCTTACTTAAGAATTAGTTCCAAACTAATACAGATGATGAAACAAGAAAGCATACCTGGGAAATAAAATGTGAAACAGCTGGCAGGAAGCTCTATGTGAGAAATTATATATGCATAAATGATCCAGCTGAAGAATGTTATTCTGGTATAAACACTAGGCCCATTCAAGAGATGGTCAAGAGGAAGGATGACGTGAAATGGTCTGACCAATAACTGGACATCATAATGCAAAAAATATATTTAAAGTATACTTTTTGTGATGTAACTCACATTAAGATATTCTGGTCAAAGCAAGAAATGAAAACAGAACAAGTATTATTCATCCCTATTTGCATGCAGTAATTCCCATAAAAATGAATCAAGTGGGACATGCATTCAAAGCCTGCATGGACTCCCATATGTTACAAGAAAAGGCATTATGGCAGCATTATACCATCCATGGGTTTATGACAACAGGATGAAAGGACGAACAAAGGTTCAGAATATGTATACAGAGTATATCGAAGAAGGCATTTATTCGCACTCAGATTATTTTTATACATCTCAACTGATTTACTTTTAGTGTCTCTGAGGTCTAATGTGTTCTGAAAACTGTAAACAATCTCCATCATTTTTACTTGTCATCCTTATGGCAACTGTGTACATTTTGCATCTCATAAGCACTTAAACAACAACATGTATTAGGATCTCAAAATTGAAATTAAGAAATTTCAACAGTTCACAAGAAATCATATTTCAGGGCCAACAAAGACAGATTTATGCAACACACTAGTGACACTTCCATTTCTCATTCTGTTCAATGTAGCACAATAATGACTTTCACAAAGTATGTGGGGACTATTGGCTTTAGCCACACATTTTAAAAACATTAAGACAAAAGTAAAATAACCCCTTGACAGTTTTTTTTTTTTTAATTTTAATTTTGTATTAAAAACTATGTGAGGATGAAAGGACGGAAGAATCTTCACTTTACTGAGCACTTACTGTGTGCTAGCCACTACTCTAGTGGTTCCTTTAATCCTCAGAATCCTCTAGAATTGCTTAATTTTTCTGGGCTCCAAAATCACTACAGATGGTGACTGCAGCCATGAAATTAAAAGACACTTACTCCTTGGAAGGAAAGTTATGACCAACCTAGATCACATATTCAAAAGCAGAGACATCACTTTGCCAACAAAGGTCCATCTAGTCAAGGCTATGGTTTTTCCTGTGGTCATGTATGGATGTGAGAGCTGGACTGTGAAGAAGGCTGAGCGCCAAAGAATTGATGCTTTTGAACTGTGGTGTTGGAGAAGACTCTTGAGAGTCCCTTGGACTGCAAGGAGATCCAACCAGTCCATTCTGAAGGAGATCAGCCCTGGGATTTCTTTGGAAGGAATGATGCTAAAGCTGAAACTCCAGTACTTTGGCCACCTCATGCGAAGAGTTGACTCATTGGAGAAGACTCTGATGCTGGGAGGGATTGAGGGCAGGAGGAGAAGGGGACGACAGAGGATGAGATGGCTGGATGGCATCACTGACTCGATGGATGTGAGTCTGAGTGACCTCTGGGAGTTGGTGATGGACAGGGAGGCCTGGCGTGCTGTGATTCATGAGGTCACAAAGAGTCGGACACGACTGAGCCACTGATCTAATCTGATATGATCTGATTATTTTTCTAAACCTAACACAGCCCTGCTAAGTCACTTCAGTCGTGTCCGACTCTGTGCAACCCCATAGATGGCAGCCCACCAGGCTCCCCCGTCCCTGGGATTCTCCAGGCAAGTAAACATACTTTAATTCCCAACATAATTTGGGAAGGCACTGCTGACTAGCTGTAAGGGATCTAAGACTGTAGCTTCCTACTGAAGTATTCTTTGTCTTGAATTACTTTATTCATCTGTTATTTTCCATTATCTAAAAATAAAAAATATCTTTTTCAACACATTTCCTTTACTGGGCCTAAATGAATAAAATAGATCCCAGTTACCCACAATGCTATTCTCTCTAAATTTATACACACAACTGAATGAATGAATGAATGAATGAAAGATGTGTGTGTGTGTGTATGTGTGTGTGTGTGTGTGTAGGTGTGTGTATGTGTGTATGGTATTTACCTCCCCATTTGGAATCAATAATAATTGCTTTAGGACAAAATAATCTAGTACTTAATTCCTCTACCATAGCTATACTGTAAGTTTATAATCTTTTAAGGCAGTATCTTATTAAGTCATCTTATTACCAGATATTATATTTAACTCTTTGATATCCAATTCATATTGCTTTTCTTTACATACATTTCAAAATTTTAAAACCAGTATCCATTACTCAGTCAAAATATCAAATTGAAAGGTAGAAACTTTTAAATAAATAAAAAGTTCCAGATATTTCACAGGCCAGTGTTTTTCAAACTTCTTCACGATTTTTCCCATATCTGTGTACTCATCTGTACAGTCTACCAATGTTACCAAGCACATATAATAAATATCTTTACAGCAACACCCAAACTGGTATTTGACCAAACAACAATGCTGTAGCCTAGTCAATTTGACATATATGAACCATCACAGTGGCTCACATGTAAACTTTAAATTTTAGAAACTATGAATATCACAGAAGAGCAGTATGACTGAAACTGGTTTTGCTATCCTAAGTCCTAAGTAGTGTATCTTAAAGCCTAAATGATTCTGTAAATCTTGGCGTATCAAATCTTGAATAATTGTACAAAGACACTTTCCAAATAAGGAATGCAATTCTACTGAAAACCAACACCACTAATGGAAAGACATTTAAAGCTTGAATTTGAATTTGTGGACCACACAAAATACTTCAGTGCCCTACATCAAGTGTGATTTCAGCAAATGAAAAAACGAGCCTTGGTCTGACCTCATGCTGTTTGGATGGCTTCCTTCCAACAGGCTAAGGGACAGGGAAAATTGGAAAAGTCACTACTGTACCCAGAAGCAACATATTAATGCCAAATATAAATCTGATAGTATAGCACACATTACATCAGTCATCACATTCACACCTAATTTCACTACAAAATTAAGATTGGAAATTTCTAGCATTCTGGCATGTAGTTTCAGGGTACAATCAAAATCTCATGTCACCTGAGGCAAAATTCCAGAGTGCCAACAGCACTACCTAATTTGACGATACAGTTGCATATTTTTGCTGCAAACATAAAGAGTGCAGTGGCAATATTTGCTTGCATTTGTATTTTACCATGTAAGTGGCTTCAAGGTCTTTTTTTTCCAAGCATAACGCGATAGAATTCTGAGATCATCAGTTCTGCCCTTGCTTTCTGAGGGAGAAGTTGACACTCAGTTGTATTTAAGTTCTCTGCCCTCAGCAATTAAGGTTTATTTGTAGGATACACACTTTATCACAATACTTTCTTGAGCATATTAATCCAAAATATTACCACCAAAATATTTAAAACTGTAATATTGATTTTTGTATCTTTGCTGTTTATCAGCTTAAATGCAATAAAATTACACTTAATCATTTCAACAGTTACAGATTAAACAACATCAGATTGAAAATCTATCCTTTATTCTATGTACTTGGCCTTTTCTCACAAATGCATACATTCATTTGGCTATGGATCATTCAACAGAAATTAGTGATCATTACTTCATTCTGCTGCTACTGCTGCTGCTAAGTCACTTCAGTCGTGTCTGACTCTGTGTGACCGCATAGACGGCAGCCCACCAGGCTCCACCGTCCCTGGGATTCTCCAGGCAAGAACACTGCAGTGCGTTGCCATTTCCTTCTGCAATTCATGAAAGTGAAAAGTGAAAGTGAAGTCGCTTAGTCGTGTCTGACCCTCAGCGACCCCATGGACTGCAGCCTATCAGGCTCCTCCGTCCGTGGGCTTTTCCAGGCAGAGGTACTGGAGTGGGGTGCCGTTGCCTCCTCTGTACTTCATTCTAGATATGGCCAAACAGAACACTCATAGAAAACCAGGACACAGCATTTCAAAAAGCTGAGAGTCTTCTAAGGGAGAAAGAAAAATGACAAATTAAAAAATAAAGGGTTAGTCTTGAGTACCATGGGGGTTTGGGAAACTCCAAATCTCTTGGAATGACCAGGGCTCAAACATAACATGAGATAAAATAAAGCTACCTAAGAATCAGTGTAAGGATTAAGACAGCATTGAAAGACCAATTTTATTTAGTTAGTTTTATTTGGCTGTGCTGGGTCTTGGTTGCAGCATGCAGGATCTTTAGCTGCGGCATGTGGGATCTTAGTCTCCTAACCAGAGATGGGACCTGGGCCCCCAGCATCGGAAGCATGGAGAGTTAACCACTGGACCACCAGGGCAGTCCCCAAAGTGCAGTTTTAAAGTATGATTTTATAATGGTACAAACTTATATAATAAACATAGACTGTTCCTGTTTAATCTTACCAAATCATGTCATTCTGACTATAATTATTTTGATTGCAATAAATGATGTACGTGGGGCTCAGAGGAATTTATTCAGCCAACTTTGTTGAGCACTTTGTTAGACAGAATAATTGTTCCCCAAAGATATCCACATTCTAATCCTTGAAACCAATAAAAAATGTCACCTTTGCCTGTTCTGGCAAAGCAGAATTTGTGAATGTAATTAAATATATTGAGATGAGGAGATTATTCTGATTATCCTAGTAAACCCAAAAAGAAGAAGGCAGGGAAGTCAGAGTCAGAGGAGATGTGACAACAGAAGGAGAGTTGGGAAGAAGGGGCCCCACGGTGAGGAGGCTCCAGGAGCTAAAAAGCAGGGAACACAGTCCTAAGGAAATCTTGATCTCCAGACTGTAAAATAAGTGTGCATTGTTTTAAGTCACTACTGTGCCTGACATTATTGTAATGCTTTGTATAAATGAAATCATTTTAGCCTTACTCAGCTAAGTCAGTTACTGCTAAGAGATTTATGTTTAAACATCACAGCAACCCTTACAATGTAGGTATTAGTTTTAACCATACTTATAAGTGTTAAAACCACGACACAAAAGACTTAGCCTGCCTCAGGTCATACAGCTACTCTTTAACAAACTTTGAGCCTGAACCCAAGAAATCCAGGCTGCCTCTTGATTTAAAGGGGATTTTATTGTTTTTTGTTTTGCCATGTTCACATTCTTACTAAATATTTTTTAAAACTATCTTAATGTTATGATACTTAAATACAGTGTCATAAAAGCAGTGAAAGTGTTAATTTCTCAGTCGTATCCAACTCTTTGGGACCACATGGACTGAAGCCAACTAGACTCCTCTGTCCATGGAATTTTCTTGCCAAAGATACTGGAGAGGGTAGCCATTTCCTTCAAGGTTTGTGTGCAAATAATTTATGTATCATTACAGTCCAGTCTCTCAGTCGTGTCCAGCTCTTTGCGACCCCATGAATCACAGCATGCCAGGCCTCCCTGTCTATCACCAACTCCCAGAGTTCACTCAGACTCACATCCATCGAGTCAGTGATGCCATCCAGCCATCTCATCCTCTGTAATTCCCTTCTCCTCCTGCCCCCAATCCCCCCCCACCCCAGCATCAGGGTCTTTTCTAATGAGTCAACTCTTCACATGAGGTGTGTATTGGAGTTTCAGCCTCAGCATCAGTCCTTCAATGAACACCCAGGACTGATCTCCTTTAGAATGGACTGGCTGGATCTCCTTGCAGTCCAAGGGATTCTCAAGAGTCTTCTCCAACACCACAGTTCAAAAGCATCAATTCTTTGGCACTCAGCTTTCTTCACAGTCCAACTTTCACATCCATACATGACCACTGGAAAAATCATAGCCTTGACTAGACGGACCTTTGTTGGCAAAGCAATGTCTCTGCTTTCGAATATGCTATCTAGGTTGGTCATAACTTTCCTTCCAAGGAGTAAGCATCTTGTAATTTCATGGCTGCAATCACCATCTGAAGTGATTTTGGAGCCCCCAAAAATAAAGTCTGACACTGTTTCCACTGTTTCCCCATCTATTTCCCATGAACATTTCTATAAAGACCTACAAGACCTTTTAGAACTGACAACCAAAAAAGATGTCATTTTCATTATAGGGGACTGGAATGCAGAAGTAGGAAGTCAAGAAACACCTGGAGTAACAGGCAAATTTGGCCTTGGAATACAGAATGAAGCAGGGCAAAGACTAATAGAGTTTTGCCAAGAAAATGCACTGGTCATAACAAACACCCTCTTCCAACAACACAAGAGAAGACTCTACACATGGACATCACCAGATGGTCAACACCGAAATCAGATGGATTATATTCTTTGCAGCCAAAGATGGAGAAGCTCTATACAATCAGCAAAAACAAGACCAGGAGCTGACTGTGGCTCAGACCATGAACTACTTATTGCCAAATTCAGACTGAAATTGAAGAACGTAGGGAAAACCACTAGACCATTCAGGTATGACCTAAATCAAATCCCTTATGATTATATAGTGGAAGTGAGAAAAAGATTTAAGGGATTAGATGTGAAAGACAGAGTGCCTGATGAACTATGGACGGAGGTTCATGACATTGTACAGGAAACAGAGATCAAGACCATCCCCATGGAAAAGAAATGCAAAAAAGCAAAATGGCTGTCTGAGGAGGCCTTACAAATAGCTGTGAAAAGAAGAGAAGCCAAAAGCAAAGGAGAAAAGGAAAGATATTCCCATTTGAATGCAGAGTTCCAAAGAATAGCAAGGAGAGATAAGAAAGCCTTCCTCAGTGATCAATGCAAAGAAATAGAGGAAAACAACAAAATGGGAAAGACTAGAGATCTCTTGAAGAAAATTTGAGATACCAAGGGAACATTTCATGCAAAGATGAGCTCTATAAAGGACAAAAATGCTATGGACCTAACGGAGGCAGAAGATATTAAGATGTGGCAAGAATGTACAGAAGAACTGTACAAAAAAGATCTTCAGGACCTAGACAAAAACGAAGGTGTGATCACTCACCTATAGCCAGACATCTGGAATGTGAAGTCAAGTGGGCCTTAGGAAGGATCACTAAGAAAAAAAGCTAGTAGAGGTGATGGAATTCCAGTGAGCTATTTCAAATCCTGAAAGATGATGCTGTGAAAGTGTTGCACTCAATATGACAGCAAATTTGGAAAACTCAGCAGTGGCCACAGGACTGGAAAAGGTCAGTTTTCATTCCAATCCCAAAGAAAAGCAATGCCAAAGAATGCTCAAACTACCGCACAATTGCACTCATCTCACACGCTAGTAAAGTAATGCTCAAAATTCTCCAAGCCAGGCTTCAGCAATACGTGAACTGTGAACTTCCAGATGTTCAAGCTGGTTTTAGAAAAGGCAGAGGAACCAGAGATCAAATTGCCAACATCCACTGGATCATGGAAAAAGCAAGAGAGTTCCAGAAAAACATCTATTTCTGCTTTATTGACTATGCCAAAGCCTTTGACTATATGAATCACAATAAACTGGAAAATTCTGCAGGAGATGGGAATACCAGACCATCTTGAGAAACCTGTATGCAGGTCAGGATGCAACCGTTAGAACTGGACATGGAACAACAGACTGGTTCTGTATAGGAAAAGGAGTACATCAAGACTGTATATTGTCACCTTGCTTATTTAACTTACATGCAGAGTACATCATGGGAAACACTCGGCTGGAAGAAGCACAAGCTGGAATCGAGACTGCAGGAAGAAATATCATTAACCTCAGATATGCAGATGACACCACCCTTATGGCAGAAAGTGAAGAGGAACTAAAAAGCCTCTTGATGAAAGTGAAAGAGGAGAGTGAAAAAGTTGGCTTAAAGCTCAATATTTGGAAAACTATGATCATGGCATCTGGTCCCATCTCTTCATGGGAAATAGATGGGGAAACAGTGGAAACAGTGTCAGACTTTATGTACAGATCCTAGGAATTAGGAACAGGGCACTTGTACTAGTGAAAGGAAGAAGAAGGAAAAGCCAGTTCAAGCATGCCTTATCAAGCTGTCTTATGATAATAACTGGGGTTTCATCTCACTGGATACCCTCTGAGGAGTGTGGAGAATGCATTCCAGAATTGGCTACAGATGGACAACAGAGGGAAATATTTATCTACCAGCTCACACTTCTTAGTGACCTAAGGGTTTCTCACACTTTCAGAACTGCTGAGTGAGTTTCCATTATCTCCCATGTGATGGCAGCTGAGAAGCAATGTGGTGACAAATATTCAGTGCAGCAGAAGTGAGGTTCCACCAGGTTACCCCAGCTGCAGCTGGATGCTACAGTAATGACTGGAGAAAAATTATAGGCTGAAATAACACAACTTTGGGCATAAGAGGAATCTGACACAGCTAGTCTTCTGATACCAGATTCCAGATTCTTTCTATTGTATCATCAGGCATCTATACAAGTAATCACTTACTTTTGCACTGATATGGTCTGACAGTTTCTATGAGAATAGTTGATCAATAACGTGTATTCTTACAATGTATCCCATGAAAAGTAGGATATGCTCTTTTATATGAATTGCTTTTGCCTCACTAAACAGAAGTTAAATTCCTAGAAGGCGGACATAACATACACCACTCTTGTTTTTCCAGTTCAAAAATGGACTCAAAACAGGAACTCAAAAACAGAACTCAAAAGATATGTACTAATGATGATCACTTGAATGCAACTTTTCATTTGTTTTATTAATAATTACTGCCAGAATTTAAATAGTCCCACTAAAAATGTTTATAAAGTATTTTTTCATATTTTTGTGATACTTTCAAATCTGTTTCAATTCTGTTTACATCTAATTTTAATGGTTAAATGTTTTTTATCCAATATATCACTTAATTTGATAGGTTTTTCAATCACTAAACAGTAGAATCACCAAGCACCAAGCATGGAAACCCTGAAAAACAATTTTTTCCAGGCAGAACACAATCCAATTTGAACAAAATGAAGCTTCAAAAAGTTCCCAAGTAAAATTCTATTTTTATACATTTACTATTTTTATGAAATACATTTTTTCTCAGTTGGACAAAATGTACACTGTAGCAGACCACTCAAACAATGACAGTATTAGACTCTATAGCATAATATGGTGGTGACTATCAGTTATTAATTTATAAAGGATTAAAATTAATAAAGGAATTAATTAGTTGTGATATACTGTTATGTAACATATCTGGTCAGTTAGTGAAGGACAACAAAAATTAAGATGGAACCATATACCAAAATTTTCTAACATATGGAATACCTTAATCTGTATAATTGTTTAAAGTTACTTTGAAATTTATTCTTGAGTATCATTTCATTTAATGAATGTGTGTGTGTGTGCTCAGTCACTTCAGTCACGTCCAACTCTCTGTGACCCCGTGGACTGTAGCCCATCCGGCTCCTCTGCCCATGGGATTCTCCAGGCAAGAATACTGGAGTGGGTTGCTGTGCCCTCTTCCATGGAATCTTTCCAGCCAGGGACTGAACCCATGTCTCTTATGTTTCCTGCATTGGCAGGGGGGTTGTTTACCACTAGCACAAACTGGGAAGCCCCATTTAATGGATTCAGTTCAGTTCAGTTCAGTCGCTCAGTCGTGTCTGACTCTTTGCAACCCATGAATCGCAGCATGCCAGGCCTCCCTGTCCATCACCAACTCCCGGAGTTCACCCAGAGTTGCATGTAAATAATTTTCTGTACATATGTATCATATACACAAGCTATTTCTATATATTCACTACTTTAAAATCATTTAAATTTATTGATATAAATTTATTTCAATTTTATCTGCATTGAATAGAAATGTGTTCTAGAAATAGCTGCACAAAATTTTTAAAAATTAAGATTCATCAATTTTTTAAGTAATCGACATGTTATGGATAAGCCACATACTTAGGATTTTGGAGGCTCTAAGCAGAGACATTACTTTGCCAACAAAGATCATCTAGTTAAGGCTATGGTTTTTCCAGTGGTCATGTATGGATGTGAGAGTTGGACTGTGAAGAAGGCTGAGCACCGAAGAACAGATGCTTTTGAACTGTGGTGTTGGAGAAGACTCTTGAGAGTCCCTTGGACTGCAAGGAGATCCAACCAGTCCATTCTGAAGGAGATCAGCCCTGGGATTTCTTTGGAAGGAATGATGCTAAAGCTGAAACTCCAGTACTTTGGCCACCTCATGCGAAGAGTTGACTCATTGGAAAAAACTCTGATGCTGGGAGGGATTGGGGGCAAGAGGAGAAGGGGACAACAGAGGATGAGATGGCTGGATGGCATCACTGACTCGATGGGCGTGAGTCTGAGTGAACTCCGGGAGTTGGTGATGGACAGGGAGGCCTGGCGTGCTGTGATTCATGGGGTCACAAAGAGTCGGACACGACTGAGCGACTGAACTGAACTGAACTGAATATTCTGTGAGAGTCATTAATCATGAAGAAGTATACCTTGAAAAAAAATCTTATGCCAATGAAAAGAACTATTCAACTATGGTAATAAATCATCAATTCACAAGGAAATGTAGGGCTTCACTTTTTATGGGCTCATCGGAAAGACCTGCATACCATAAACACATATGCTTGGTATTTAGTGTTTTTGCTTTTAGAAGATGGAGAAAGGACAAAAATGTTCTATTTTTCTAATAAAAAGATTAATCTAAAATACTATTTTTTTAAAATCACACTCATAACTTCTTAAGAACAGGTAGGCATCTTTAAGGAAAGTTCTTTGGAAGCCTGGCACAATTATTTAAATGACAGAGAACAGAAATTTAAAACCTATTTTTCAAAAGTAAGAATTCAGGCTTTAAAGAGCAATACTTTAAAAAAACTAAACAAATATTTTCTGTTTCATTAGAAAAAAAAAAAGAGGCTTACATTACAGTTGCAAGTTGTAATTTTATACATAGAAGATTTTTATTCATACTGATTTTATTCTTATTCACTTACCTGCTAGGCTCACATATTTTCCCTGCTCCTACAGTGGGATTTCAGAGAATGGCCTCCAATGTCTGAACAGGTCAATGAGCATGTACTGCTGCTGCTGCTAAGTCACCTCAGTCATGTCCGACTCTGTGCAACCCCAGAGACGGCAGCCCACCAGGCTCCTCCATCCCTGGGATTCTCCAGGCAAGAACACTAGAGTGGGTTGCCATTTCCTTCTCCAATGCATGAAAGGAAAAGTCAAAGTGAAGTTGTTCAGTCATGTCCAACTCTTATCGACCCCATGGACTGCAGCCTACCAGGCTCCTCCATCCATGGAATTTTCCAGGTGAGAGTACTGGAGTGAGATGACATTGCCTTCTCCAGAGCATGTACTAGAGAATAAAATTCAACAGAGCTTCTGGAATGCTGGGAATACCAGGATAATGTGTGAAACACAACATATCACAACCTATCCTATATTGGCCCATCTCTGGTTGTTTGAAATTACATGTAATTAACTTGTAAGGATATTGTTTTGACCATCTGTGTCAAATAATTCAGTGGTCTAACAGCATGGAAAAGCATGCAATTAATAACAGGAATGATATTAAACTATGAAGAACCTAAGTTCTGCTGTAATGGGAAAGTAGACCAATGGAGATCAAAACCCAAAGAAATATAAAACAGAAACCTTTATACAAAATAAAAACTTAGCCATCCAACATCTTGTCCAATAATTAAAATAAACAAAGTATCCATTTATCATGTTGCAGTGTCTGGAGTTCTTAGTGGAATAGTTTCTGACAGTGTTCAGAGAAATTTCCTTTGTTCACTCACACTAAATAATCTCAAACCAGATGTATGACGATCAGCCAGGTTTAGGTGGAGGAAGACTTTCATTCTCATTAACCTGTTAACAAATAGTATGTCAGTAACACCCTGTAGTACCATTTGACTTACAGGAATAGAAGAGTATATTCCTCCAGTTTCAATAATTCCTTCATAAAGATTATTAGTCTTACAACTTTTGATTTAAATACAGATATACTTTCATCAAATATTTTTCTTCTAGAATCTACTTGAGTGTTGTTTTTCAAAATTTCTATTATAACTACATGTGACCTGGATGGCATCACTGACTCGATGGACATGAGTTTGAGTAGACTCTGGGAGTTGGTGATGGACAGGGAGGCCTGGCGTGCTGCAATTCATGGGGTCACAAAGAGTCAGACATGACTGAGTGACTGAACTGAACTGAACTGAACTGCCCTCAGCTGAGTGGTATGCTAAAATTCCAGAAGGAAAAAATGTGAAGAACCACCTAGGGACAGGGCTAAATGTAAGAGGTAAACTGTGTTTCAATGAAGAGTGATAATTTCAGTGAAAGAGGATTACAAACAATAAATGCTGGAGAGGACATGGAGAAAAAGGAACCCACTTGCAGTGTTGGTGGCAATGCAAATTGACACAACCACTATGGAAAACAGTATGGAGATTCCTTTAAAAACTAGGGATAGAACTACCATATGACCCAGCAATCCCACTACTGGGCATATACCCTGAGAAAACCATAACTGCAAGAGATTCTTGTACCCGAGTGTTGCAGCACTATTTACAATACCTAGGACATGGAAGCACCTAGATGTCCTTTGACGGATGAATGGATACAGAAATTGTGGTGCATATATAAAATGGAATGTTACTCAGTTTTACAAAAGAATGCACTGAGTCAGTCCTAATGAGGTAGATGAACCTAGAGGCTATTGTACAGAGTCAGGCAAGTCAGAAAGAGAAAGACAAATACTGTATAATAATGTATGTGTATAGAATCTAGAAAGATAGTACTGATGAATCTATTTGCAGGGCAGCAATGGTGACACAGATATAGAGAACATATTGGGAACACAGAGTGGGAGGGACAGGGTGAATGAATTGAGGGAGTGGCATAGAAATATATACATTACCATATGTAAAACAGACACCCAGTGGGAATTTGCTGTGTAACACAGGGAGCTCAATGCAGTGCTCTGTGACAACCTAGAGGGATGGGATGGGGTGGGAGATGGGAAGTAGATTTAAGAGGGAGAGGACATGTGTATACCTATGACTGATTCATGTTGATGTATGGCAGAAACTAGCACAATACTGTAAAGCAAATATCTTGCAATTAAAAAAAAGCACTGAAAGAGTTTTCAACCTCACCAATAAAATACAAATTAGACAAGGTAAAAAAATGAAATACAGGAAAGAGACTTAACTTTCTGCTGATTATGCAAAATGCTGAAGTTCAGATAAGGTAAAACTCTCTAATGATGTCATCAGTGACATATTGGTTACTGAAGATTATGAAATCAAAGAGGATTTAAGATTCGACACTGCACCAATAAAGGTATTATGCTCTGAATACTCTGAGAATGTTTGTATCTGAAACTTGATAAAGGGTTTCTTCTGCTTGATAATCTGAAAACACTGACAAAAGATTACCAATGATGAGTTATAAAGATAAAAAGAGATCTAAATTATCAACCATGCTAGAGGATAGATTGAACTACTCTTCTATTTTTCTTTATAAAAAATACTACAAAATTATTTTCATTTAAAAAGTGATCAAAATGTATGCAAGCAAAAGTGTTAAAAAAAAAAAAAAAAGCAGTGATATAGAGGTGTAAGATGTATACCTATGGCCAATTCATACTGATATATGGCAAAAAAAAACCATCACAATATTGTAATTATCCTCCAATTAAAATAAATAAATAAAAATTTTAAAAGATGCAGCCAATTAATAAAATGTTATGTTTATAAATTTTATTATACTATTTATAAACCTTCTAAAGTTAATTTTTTGTAGGTTTTTTTTTTTATTCTAAGTAATCACTTATACCTAGTTCAATATCCCTTTTCTTGAGGATCACCAAATTGTATATGCTTTAGGTTACACAAATCCTAGAACTATCTCTATTCCGAAACTGAGTTATCAGTCAGCAACTTGGAAGGAATACAAAATGGCAGAGATACCAAAAAATAAGAAGCCAGCAAAGGAGGCAACTGTTACCAGACTAAATTTTTCCAACATTTTAACATGAAATGTCTAAGGGTATATTCCTTGACCAGTTGTCTGATGTAGGGTCAAAAGATTTTCTCTGAGAATAGATCACTGATTGGTGTAACACATTTTTTAAAGAAACCATGCCCGTACCACTGAGTCAATAATTATCAGTTTCATTTTCTGTTAGGACTGAAAGAAGCATCTCATAAAGTTACTTGCTTGCAAACTCCTTCTATATTTCTATGATATTTTCCTAATAATTTATATTAGTGTTTTCCTTATGAAATTGTCAACTTTAACATTTATGATCTATAAAATGGTCATTTCATAAGGTTAATTTGGGGCCTATGAAAAGAATGATATTTATATACTTAGCATGTAATTCAGTTCTTACCTTAATTTTTGAGTCTTTAAAAACAAAATCAATTTTTTTTTGCCATAGAAGGAGCTACCACTTTCTGACTGTATCTTATGTGGATTTAAGTAATATTTAACTAAATAAATGTACTGGCAATAACTACAATGTTTATTAACAGGTTTAGTAGAAACAGATCCCCCTTCAGGACGAAAGGCCTTGCTCCTCCAGATACTGGGAGGGCAGCACAAACAGTCTTCAGCCACCAGCTCTCCTTCTCCTGCAGAAGAGAAAGCCAGTGTCTGGAGCAGGTCAAAGCCAATGACCAGTTAACATGAGGGGGAAAAGTCCAGCATCTTGATCCCCAGTCTGATACATCTCTAAAGTGGCATTCCAGATTTCAGGAGCTGTTTGTGGTGGTGGATAAAGGCTTTTTTGAAACTGTGTTATAGCCCAGCTTCTCCCTCTGCTGAAGCCTGTTTCTTTCCCTTTCTTTTTGCAGGTGTTGCTTCAAAAGCACTCCCTAATAAAGTTCAAGTATGCTAATCTCTATCTCAGAATCCACCTCCCAGGGAACCTGGCTGAGAGTAAAACAACTCTTTATTATAGGTAAGTAACTTTAAAACGTACAGGTGCAAAGGTGCACAAGAACATCAGAGAGGAGCCTGTTTGTAAGACGCTTGCATGCGCTCTTGGCCCTAAGCAATATGTTTCATGGAGACTCTGGTGGCTCAAAATGGTAAAGAATTCACCTGCAATGCGGGGGACCTGAAGGAGGGTGTGGCAACCCACTCCAGTATTCTTGTCTGGAGAATCCCCTTGGACAGAGGAGCCTGGCAGGGTCCATGGGGTCGCAGAGACTCGGACACAACTGAGGGATAAAGCACACGGATGAACTGGCAGGTTAGTTAAGAGATTGGTGAAGTGATCACTGTACTCTGCAGAGCTGGGCAAGGACCACTTCTAGCACTGGAGGGTAGGGAGCCTGGATGGCAAATGTCTTCTACTTATAATTCCTCCTTCTTAGAGAAGAGAGGGATTGGCAGTTTCATATGAATGAAAGGCCAATGAAACCAGTAAGTCTGACTTCCTCAATCAGATCATACAGACAGTATGGAATTCACCACTGAGGTGTGTCCATGATGTAAACTGGAAACTACCAAGTGGCCCAAGCGCAGACCATCTCACTGTGATGGGACTCTCTTTATCAACTGTCTGAACAAAGAAAGTTTGAAATCGACTAAATCTTTGACTCATATTTTCCATAGCCTTTCTCTTTATAAGTAAGGAATTGAAAAGTATAAGGCATATACTATAGTGGAAAACCACTATGATTCAGAAAAAGTTAAAGACAATTGTATTCAAGAAGAAATGCCTATAATTTTTATGAGTGATCCATTTAATTACATATGTACTAATTTCTCTTAGTAGGAAGTTAAGGCACAATTTTGCTAACTCCACATAGTTCTAGGCCCATCCTCTGTTCCATGCTCTTTGAGGAGACACCACAACAATTCTAACAGAGTATTTTGGATCTGTACTTGAGCAGGGGGAGGGCCAATGTTAAAGTCGAAGCCTATCTTACGACACATTGTGGAATGAACAAATCAGTACAATTTAGATTTTACTTTAGGACCAAAGCTGGAAATCACTGCCAACTAAATTCTCAAATCAGTCTTTTCTATATTTTCCAACATGTAGATAGATGTCTGGAGTTTATCTCCTCGACTGTAAGCACATGATAATGTATAGAACCTGAATTTCTACTCTTTTGTAAGTTCAAAATAAAGCCTAGAAACCAAATAAATATCCCCATAGTGTTACATCATGTCTTTGACTCTGGTGCAGACTGCAGGAATAACCATCATTCCCTCTGTCTATCAAATTTAAAGTAGGATGCCTAAGAAAAGCAGATAATCACCACATAGCTTTATTTAGCTGAACAAGACAGCCTACATAAGCAAAATAATGAGACGCATAAGGACTAGCATAAATTTTGGAAATAAATTCCCAGAGGGTGCAGCTAATTGCTACTTTAAAACAACTGCCTACATTCAGATGTCAACTGGAAGATTAAAACAGTGGCTCTGGCCACGTTATTTGCCTTGTGACACCACAGACATGTTGTCTGTGGTGAGTGGGCACACAGCAGGGCACCAGGCATTCTGTTGAGCTTTCTGAGAGGCTGATGAGGGAATACAGCTGCTTTTAGGGGACAACATGTCATACTTAAATTTCAGAATGTTTTTTTCTTTGAGTTATTTTATGCTTGTGAATGGAAAGTTCACTCTCTTATGCCCTCCCTTCCACACACACACACACACACACACACACACACACACACACTCTCCCCCAACTGATACAATCATTACCAAGCCATGATGACTGTAGTTTCTGAAAGTCAAATGTTGTCTTGACTTGTAACTAATTCAGATGACTAAAATAAATTCAGACAAACCTGTTACACTATAAAAGGAAATAGAAAACCTTTTCACATGTTTCTCCACTATGCACAAGCAAAGTATATATATGGAATATACTGCACAGGCAAAATGAGAACCTTTTTCACATAGTAGCCTTTAATTTTTAATTTCAAAATAAAAATGACTTTCCCATGTAGAAGAAAGGAAGAAGGATGTTTAGAGCCAATGGGACAGGGAACATAATACACAGGAATGCAAGAGAAAGGAGGACATTTAGGGAACAGCGCATCAGTCCCCCAAAGGCCACAGCTCTGACCCAGCAGCCACACAAGTTCTCCTGCATTGCTTATAATCTGCAACACAGGTGCCCCTGCATGGAGCGTGCACTCCTGGAGAGGCCCAGGACAACCCTTCACCAAGACCTGTCACACATGACAGCCCAGACCTGATGCTGAACTCCAAAGACCCATTCTCAGAGGGAAGTTTTAAAAATTATTTAAGCACCATTTTTATATCAAGTGTTCTAAATTAAGGAGAACTATAGGCAAAAATGAAACCACATTTCTTTGTGTTTTCCAATTTGCAATTTCCCAACAGAATCCTACTTTGTTACAACCTGATGCCTTTCTGCAAGCTGTTCCTCCTACAAAAACATTGCTCTCCTTGCTTCTGCTCAGACAGGCTCAATTCTTTTTGTATGCCCAGCCAGAAAGGTTACTTGCTCTGATAAACCTTTCTCTACTCCTGCTCTTTAGTACTTAAGGAGCCTAGATATATCCCTTTTCATGTTTATTGTAATTTGTAAGACTAATTTTCTCATTTCCCAGCATCCTGCTCCTCTTTACCTCCCCTACCACATTATGAGACTGTAAAGCACAGAGAGTACAGTTTATTCCTTTTCTACCCCTGGAGCTTAGTACAGTACCTGACAGTAGGTTCCCACCAGATGTGTGACAGCTGAGTAATTTTTAGGCTTGTGCTGGTTGCTTTTGGTTTACTTCAATTTGGACAATCAGGTGTCTCCCTTAGTGAGGGTGATGATACTTGCTGAGATGTAGCATATCATCCCCTGCTCCAATGCAGGTTAATTTATAAGTAATTGGGTTTCATTCTCTAGTACACAGCTGGCAGAAGTCTCTGAAATTCCTGCATACGGAGCAGTCCTGGAATCATGTTTTTACAGTGTGGATGCAAAGTCAAATTTTGCTCTCCCCTCTAATTCTTACCACACTTGGGAGAAAAGGAGAGCATGAGGCCTTAATTTCACTATATATTAGTTCAGAAAATACATCTGTAGTCTAAGTGGTTTTATACATCTAAATGGAATCTAAATACCTCCCATAACCTTATCAATGGGTCGTACAAACACACACGCACACAAAACAAACCTGTCCTTTGAGGTATTTAAAGAGCAACCCACTTCAATAGTAATTCACTCCCAGAACACAAGTTTGGCTCCCTAAATAAGCATCAGAGTGAAAGACAGTCTTCTTTTTCAACTAGGAAGATTTTTTTTTCCCATAGCATAAAGAAAAATAAACCCAGGAATCATTTCCTTTATATATTTCCCCAAAAGCTTTATATATTCCTCCTTTAAGTTTTACAAAAACCTATGTAATTTCAGCTTCATTTAGCCATTCTGTAACATAACAAATAGCCAATTAAAAGAAATGGTGATTAAAAGGAATTCTAATCAAACTATCTGACTCACCGACCTTCATTTATGTTTTCATTGGTACCACATACACACTAATTTTTAAAAGTTTCCAACAATCATATGCTCATACTTTTAACTGTAAATTCCTACTATGTTTTATTTAGAGTACATCTTGATATCCAATTTGAATCCACCCCTGAGTTTTATGTGGTGAATATTACTATCCCCGATAAATGTATTGATTGATAGAAACCTCAGGCGCTGTGTGACCTCTCCGAGTCGGCGGTTCTGAGTTGGGGTTTCCTGAGCCTCTGGTCCTTGGCCCAGATGCTTCAGAGTCTTATTAAGAAAGTTTGGATCCCCATGAAACCCCACTATACCCAAGCTTACCAGGAGATTTGGGTAGGAACGGGGTTGATGGCCTACATCGTTTATAAAATCAGGAGTGCTGATGAAAGAAGTAAAGCCTTGAAAGCTTCCAGCTCCGCTCCAGCTCATGGTCATCATTAACCAGCTTTCCGCGGACGGGACATCGGCCTGGCTGTGCTCTGGGAACATGGGACCCCGTGTTAACGTGCCGCGATGCCACTGCCCTCCGGCCTGAATAAACATACCTGTGAGACCCCCCCCCCCCCCCCCCAAAAAAAAAGAAACCTCAGAATCTCTGGTCCCTGAGTTTGGACAGTGAGGGACACTATACCCAAGAAAGGGTGACAGTATGGAGAAACCCAATGGCAGTAGAAGAGGCAGAGTAGAACAGTGGTAAAGAGCACAGTCTTCACACAAAAAAAAGAATGAAATAATGCCTTGTGCAGAAATATGAATGGACCTAAAGATTGTCATATTGAGTGAACTCAGAGAAAGAAAGACAAATAGTATATGATACCATTTATTAAAAAAAAAAAAAAAAAACAGATGCAAATGAACTTATCCACAAAACAGCAAGAGAGTCACAGATGTAGAAAAGAAATTTACACTTACCAGGAGAAAGGGGGAGGGAGGGGAAAACAGGAGACTGGGATTGACATATCTACACTACTACATACAAAATAAATAACTAATAATATGGACCTACTATATAGCACAGGGAATTCAACTCAATACTCTGTAACATCCTACATGAGGAAAGACTCAAAAAAAAAAAAAAAAAAAGGGTGGATATATGTATATGCATAACTGATTCAGTTTGCTATATGCCTGAAACTAACACAATATTATAAATAAACTATACTCCAATTGAAGAAAGTGGGGAAAACCATTAGGCCATTCAGGTATGACCTAAATCAAATCCCTTATGATTATACAGTGGAAGTGAGTAATAGATTTAAAGGACTAGATCTGATAGACAGAGTGCCTGATGAACTATGCACAGAGGTTTGTGACATTGTACAGGAGACAGGGATCAAGACCATCCCCAAGAAAAAGAAATGCAAAAAGGCAAAATGGCTGTCTGAGAAGGCCTTACAAATAGCTGTAAAAAGAAGAGAAGCCAAAAGCAAAGGAGAAAAGGAAGATATAAGCATCTGAATGCAGAGTTCCAAAGAATAGCAAGGAGAGATAAGAAAGCCTTCTTCAGCGATCAATGCAAAGAAATAGAGGAAAAAAACAGAATGGGAAAGACTAGAGATCTCTTCAAGAAAATTTGAGATACCAAGGGAACATTTCATGCAAAGATGGGCTCGATAAATGACAGATATGCTATGGACCTAACAGAAGCAGAAGATATTAAGAATAGGTGGCAAGAATACACAGAAGAACTATACAAAAGAGATCTTCATGACCCAGATAATCACAAAGGTGTAATAACTCACCTAGAGCCAGACATCTGGGAATGTGAAGTCAAGTGGGCCTTAGGAAGCATCACTACAAAAAAAGCTAGTGTAGGTGATGGAATTCCAGTTGAGCTATCTCAAATCCTAAAAGATGATGCTGTGAAAGGGCTGCACTCAAAATGTCAGCAAATTTGGAAAACTCAGCAGTGGCCACAGGACTGGAAAAGGTCAGTTTTCATTCCAATCCCAAAGAAAGGCAATGCCAAAGAACGCTCAAACTAACGCACAATTGCACTCATCTCACAAATTAGCAAAGTAACGCTCAAAATTGCCCAAGCCAGGCTTCAGCAATATGTGAACCGTGAACTTCCAGATGTTCAAGCTGGTTTTAGAAAAGGCAGAGGAACCAGAGATCAAATTGCCAACATCCGCTGGATCATGGAAAAAGCAAGAGAGTTCCAGAAAAACATCTATTTCTGCTTTATTGACTATGCCAAAGCCTTTGACTGTGTGGATCACAATCAACTGTGGAAAATTCTGAAAGAGATGGGAATACCAGACCACCTGATCTGCCTCTTGACAAACCTATATGCAGGTCAGGAAGCAGCAGTTAGAACTGGACATGGAACAACAGACTGGTTCCAAATAGGAAAAGGAGTACGTCAAGACTGTATATTGTCACCCTGCTTATTTAACTTCCATGCAGAGTACATCATGGGAAATGCTAGGCTGAAAGAAGCACAAGCTGGAATCAAGATTGCCTGGAGAAATATCACTAACCTCAGCTATGCAGATGACACCACCCTTATGGCAGAAAGTGAAGAGGAACTAAAAAGCCTCTTAATGAAAGTAAAAGTGGAGAGTAGAAAAGTTGGCTTAAAGCTCAACATTCAGAAAATGAAGATCATGGCCTGTGGTCCCATCACTTCGTGGGAAATAGATGGGGAAACAGTGGAAACAGTGTCAGATTTTATTTTGGGGGGCTCAAAAATCACTGCAGATGGTGACTGCAGCCATTAAATTCAAAGACGCTTACTCCTTGGAAGGAAAGTTATGACCAACCTAGACAGCATATTCAAAAGCAGAGACATTACTTTGCCAACAAAGGTTTGTCTAGTCAAGGCTATGGTTTTTCCAGTAGTCATGTATGGATGTGAGAGTTGGACTATAAAGAAAGCTGAGAAATTATTTGTTCTAGCTCTGTGAAGAATACCGTTGGTAGCTTAATGGGGATTGTATTGAATCTATAAATTGCTTTGGGTAGTATACTCAGCCATTAAAAAGAATACATTTGAATCAGTTCTAATGAGGTGGATGGAACTGGAGCCTATTATACAGAGTGAAGTAAACCAGAAAGAAAAACACAAATACAGTATACTAATGCATATATATGGAATTTAGAAAGATGGTAACAATAACCCTGTTTACAAGACAGCAAAAGAGACACTGATGTATAGAACAGTCTTATGGACTCTGGGAGAGGGAGAGGGTGGGATGATGTGGGAGAATAGCATTGAAATATGTATAATATCATTTCTGAAACGAGTCGCCAGTCCAGGTACAATGCCTGATAATGGATGCCTGGGGCTGGCGCACTGGGACAACCCAGAGGGATGGTATGGGGAGGGAGGAGGGAGGAGGGTTCAGGATGGGGAACACATGTATACTTGTGGCGGATTCATTTTGATGAATGGAAAAAGCAATACAATATTGTAAAGTTAAGCAAAATAAAAAAAAAAAAGAAAGATAGCTCCAAAGAATTTATGCTTTTGAATTGTGGTGTTGGAGAAGACTCTGGAGAGTTCCTTGGACTGCAAGGAGATCCAACCACTCCATCCTAAAGGAAATCAGTCCAGGGTGCTCATTGGAAGGACTGATGTTGAAGCTGAAACTCCAATACTTTGGCCACATGATGAGAAGAGCTAACTCATTTGAAAAGACTCTGATGCTGGGTAAGATTGAGTGCAGGAGGAGAAAGGGACGACAGAGGATGAGATGGCTGGATGGATGGCATCACCGACTCAATGTACGTGAGGTTGGGTAAACTCCAAGAGTTGGTGATAGAGAGGGAGGCCTGGCTTGCTGTGGTTCATGGGGTCCCAACGAGTTGGACATGACTGAGACTGAACTGATACTCCAGTGACATTTTTTTTTTTTAAAGTACAAGCTCCGAAGCTAGCCTGATGAGGTACACATTCTGAAACAGTAGGCGTTACTTAACACTCTTTCTTTTTCTATAAAATGGTGATAACAATGACACTATTTTCTTCATGGGTCAATTGTGAGGATTAAAGAAGAATCAGATCAGATCAGATCAGTCGCTCAGTCATGTCCGACTCTTTGCAACCCCATGAATCACAGCACACCAAGCCTCCTTGTCCATCACCAACTCCCGGAGTTCACACAGACTCATCCAGCCATCTCATCTTCTGTCATCCCCTTCTCCTCTTGCCTCCAATCCCTCCCAGCATCAGAGTCTTCTCCAATGAGTCAACTCTTTGCATGAGGTGGCCAAAGTACTGGAGTTTCAGCTTTAGCATCGTTCCTTCCAAAGTAATCCCAGGGCTGATCTCCTTCAGAATGGACTGGTTGGATCTCCTTGCAGTCCAAGAAGATACACACATTTAAAATGCCTGGACTCCTACTGGAGACAAAGTGAGCTCCTAAGAATTTCCTCTTATAAACATTATTGTTATCAATAAAGTATCCCAACTTAAAAAAAAAAATCTAAGTAGGTATCAAGCCTCTGAGTTAAAAATTATTTTAACTGAAATACATTGATTGACCATCCTGAAATCAATGGCATCACTGAACAGTCATCACTTCATGGGAAATAGATGGGGAAACAGTGGAAACAGTGTCAGACTTTATTTTTCTGGGCTCCAAAATCACTACAGATGGTGACTGCAGCCATGAAATTAGAAGACACTTACTCCTTGGAAAGAAAGTTATGACCAACCTAGATAGCATATTCAAAAGCAGAGACATTACTTTGCCAACAAAGGTCCATCTAGTCAAGGCTATGGTTTTTCCTGTGGTCATGTATGGATGTGAGAGTTGGACTGTGAAGAAGGCTGAGCGCCAAAGAATTGATGCTTTTGAAGTGTGGTGTTGGAGAAGACTCTTGAGAGTCCCTTGGACTGCAAGGAGATCCAACCAGTCCATTCTGAAGGAGATCAGCCCTGGGATTACTTTGGAAGGAATGATGCTAAAGCTGAAACTCCAGTATTTTGGCCACCTCATGCAAAGAGTAGACTTATTGGAAAAGACTCTGATGCTGGGAGGGATTGGGGGCAGGAGGAGAAGGGGACGACAGAGGCTGAGATGGCTGGATGTCATCACTGACTCAATGGATGTGAGTCTCAGTGAAAGCCGGGAGTTGGTGATGGACAGGGAGGCCTGGTGTGCTGTGATTCATGGGGTCGCAAAGAGTCGAACACGACTGAGCGACTGATCTGATCTGAACAGTCATCAACTGCAGGTCATGCCTTGTCTTTAAGGAAAGGTGCCATGAGTTGAAGGTACTATAAAAACAATCATGGCATATATTTCAAAATTACCCTTCTTGGTTCATTATTCTTAAATTGTAGCTAATCCACCTAAACAATGACATATTATATATCTGCTATTATATCAAGAATTGTGGATAAAGAGTAATGCAATATAATACATGGTCACTTTCCTCAGTAAATTTTGGTGAGAGAAAAATCTCTATCATAGGAAGGAACTGACACCAATTCAAAATGCAATGGGAATTATAGACACCAACTCAAAATGCAATGGGAATTCTGAAGAAAGAATACTCAATTTAAAAGAAAGCCTTTAAGAATAAAACCGTTCTTGAGTTAAGCTTTGAAAGATAAGGAAAGATGGACTAAGAAAGGAAGAGGAGCAGGCCTCCAGGTTAGAGAAGAACACATGGGCAATCAGTAGTCATGCTGAGATGAGTTTTTATTGGCTGGGAATGAGTGACAGAGTCAAACCTTACACTGAGGGGCCGGGCAGTGTGAGCACACATCCAGCCCCCATGACTGAGGTTAGTTTTATGTTCCTCCTCATTTCCCTTCAAAATGGAAATGTGTTTTCACTTCATATGAAAGGGAAAGAGATGCTTTGATAGATGACACTCCTAAAGAGACGTCAAGGCTTCATGAAACAACCTTGAATACCATCCAGTTCTCTTGATACCTTGTACCCTGCTTTCTTTTCTTCCTTCATGTTAAATTGCTATGGAGATTTGCATGAAAAGGGGAGCTTTGTTTCTCAGAGTTCATCTGCTCCAGTAGCCATTTACTCCTCACTTCATTGTCACTCATCTTCTCAGCAAAGAGCGGGTGAGGACTCAAAGTAGAGAATAGCAGCAAGAGCAGACATACTTAGACCATAGACTCTGTTGTCATGTTAATCAGCTCAGGAATAAAAGGGAAGAGAAGTACAGAGAATAGGTTTTAAAAGCAACTAAATAAAATGGTTTCCATGGGGGCTATAGTGGCTCTTTAATATTTATCAGTGTCACTGAGTTCTTTTTGCAACAGTAATTCATCATCAGAAAGCCTATTTCCACGTAGCTTCTTCAGTATTGCTTTCAATGAGGATACTCCCCTTTAAAAAAATCCACTGCTAGTGGCTCTCTTGGTTTCAAAAGGTTAGATTCATCCTAATGGAGGAGATGAGCAAACAAAAGAAAAGAGATGCAAAGAGAAACATCATATTTTTCACAAGGAAAACTTCAGTTGAGCTGTGGACCATAATAAGGACCTTCAACATTTAAAATGAAAATTCATTAACACATTAGCCCTATACATCATGGATTTGTGGGAAGCCATACACATATAGACAAAAAGATAAAGAATGACATTTGATGCGTTTCAACAAAATTCTCCTTGCACAACATGAATTTCATTATATTGAAACGTGCAGCAAGGAAACATGCACAACAGACCCTAAGAAGATGTTTGCTTATCTGTTTTAAAAGTGTTTAATGTGTTATGGTTAAGAGAAAAGAGTCTTTAAAAGTTGCTGTCAGCAGCCACTCATTTGACTGACAGATTCCTTAACAAAGCTAAAGGAGTGAGTAACCCTGGAAGCAGCGCATGCATGCATGCAGCATCAGTCTTAAGAGAGCCCAGAGTAAATTTCTCCAATGCACTCCTTCTAATGGTAAACAACTCACCAGTGTATAGTGTAAAATCAAACAAACAAACAAACAAAAACCACTAAAGGAATCTAAAAATGATTGAGGGGACAAAGGAAGCTTAGAGAACAGTAATAGACAGTTGCCGGTTATATAAGGCACACTTTGTTTCAGAAACTAGCTCGACTTCTGAGTCAAAGAATCTAGACAAGATGGAAAACAAAGGCCGTTATCTTACCTTTTGAGTCAGTGAAAGAGCACCAAGAGGACATTGAAAGCCAAGAAGAGTTTTTGTTTGCTGTTGCTTTGGTTCCTCTCATCCCCATCACTGCTCACCACTGTATAGCCTAGCATGGTGACTGATGGCAGTCCCTAGGGAGATGTAGCTTGAAACAGGTTTACACCAACCAGCTGCCTCCCAGAGTCACCTTAAAGTCAAAGAACTGAAAAAATCACTGGAAATCCCTTCAAGGACTCTCTCCTGGGTACTTTAAATCTATGCAGAAGTGAAGTGAAGTTGTTTCAGTTGTGTCCGACCCTTAGCGACTCCATGGACCGCAGCCTACCAGGCTCCACCGTCCATGGGACTTTCCAGGCAAATCTATGCAGAGAGGTCCATAATTAGAAAATGGTAATGAAGAAAAAGAAGAGCAATGCCAAATTCATCTGAAGCCTAGAATAATTTGCTTCTATATCATCTTTCTTTACTTCTGTTATTAGTTTAGACCTCATAGTCACAAGACAATCAAACATTTTTGTGCCATAAATAAATCCAAAAGAACTAAAACTGAAGCTAGCTTTTCTTCCATCAAATGTGTTTCCCTCCCATGTCATCTGCATAATCGCCCAACCAGAAACCCTGAGAGTCATCCCTGCATGTTCCCTCACACACAGTTACCAATTCTTCCTCACCCACTGTTCTAGAATCTCTTTTATAATTACCCCCTAAACTTAGTGCTTCTGCTCTAGTTAAGGCCATTATATATCATCTATACCACTGAAATAAACCCAATAACTTACCTTTTAAACCCCAGATTTACTCCTATCCAATAAATCCTCCACACTGCTACCGAGGTAGTCATTTCTCCCTACCTGTAGTACACAATGCAAAATCATCCTGATTTAGTACTTATAATACAAGTCACATTCGCCCCCACACATTGTTTCTGCACCAGCCTTGCTAAACTACTGCCTATTCCCTGAGATCACTTGTTCTCTCTTGTCTCCCTGTACTTCACGGTTGGTCCCCTGTCCTCCCCCTGGCCCACCCTATGTGTCCTTCAAGTTTCAGGTGAAGCACGATATGATGCACTCCCTGATACAGAGTCAGGACTCTTTCTTTCATCATCTCAGAGAACCTTTGTGTTTGGCACTTCACATTGCTAAAACCAGAAACCACTCAGGCTACAAACAAATGGACATCTGTTGTGAAAACAGGAGCTGGAATGAGGAGGAGAGGCCCCGTGGGAATGCCAGAATACCCATCCAGCCAGGCCACAGGACGTTGGAACTCAGAGAGAGGAAAGCACTGAGGTCCCAGGGCAGCTCTCATGACTTGTACCAGAAGCAAGCATATGTTAAGCCCTTTGCTGATGCCTTGTCATTACTCTACCACAGGGTCTTCCAACTTCTTATAACTTCCATTTTATCCACTGCCTGACTTTTTCTATATGTTGAGTTTGAACTATTTGGAAAAAAATGAAATGAAGTTAGTTGTTCAGTCATGTCTAACTATGCTACCCTGTTGACAGTAGACCACCAGGTTTCTCTATCCATGGAATTATTCAGACAAGAATACTGGAGTGGGTTTCCATTCCCTTCTCCAGGGGATCTTCCTTACCCAGGGATTGAACCTGGGTCTCCAGCATTGCAGGCTGATTCTTTACTGGCTGATTCACCCAGTGAAGCCCCATTTGGAAGAAAAGATTGTATCTATGCAATTAGGCACCATGATCTCCATTGAGGTGTTCTTTCCTACCACCCACCCCAGGAGAACACTGTCCAGCTATAAGATATGCTATGTGGTGGCAGAGTTAGCTTTGACCAGAGTAGCAAGTCCATTGGGCAGTAGCATGGTAACCATGGTGAAGGAATCTCATAAAGGGATTGTGAGGTGGCAGCATTCTGAGACCTGGGATATCCAACACTTTGTATATAACTTACAAGAAATTTATCACATTGTGTTATACTTGCTTGCCTAATTGCATGATTATCTCTGAGAAGACCATGAGCACTTTGTGAAAACCTTTAGACCCTGAGTTCCAGATCCACTGTAAGAACATAGTAGGTATACAATAAATATTTGCTAGTAAATAAATGAATTAAGGGTACACACAAAAAGTTTTATTTCATTAGTAAAACTGTTCTAAGTATCTTGTTTTTATATCCCATTTAGTTGAAGCATGTTATCCAAACCTGGCCCTGTGAGTCTCCTAGAAAACTGTTGAGTGGAAATTCCCCAAGTCATAGACACAAAAACCTCACACCAATAACAGGAGTCCTGGTGCATAGAAGACAGTGAAAGTATACAACAGCAAGACTAAGGCATCTGTGAATGATAGTCTTGATCCTCTGTCTATGAGGACACACACAACTCAGGGACTGTACATGAGTAACACAATTTTCCGAGGGTAAAGGGGACCACAGCTCTGTTCAGCTGTATTCAAAATGCAAGTCTATTCTTTACTTCCCATCGATCCATTTCTCAGTTGAGACTGATAACATGCTGAGATTAGGAAATCTAAGCCTTGAGGTGAGAAACTGGCTGTTCAAGGTCACTCAGATGCCTAATGACAAAGCCAGATTCCTCATCAGACCAATGTTCTTTTCTAGTTCTTGCTTAACATTCCTTAGTACCAAAGGCCCAAACAAAGTTTTAACCTAATATTTTAATTTAAATGTCTGCCTTAAGGGATTTCCAGATGGTGCTATTAGTAAAGGACCCATCTGCCAATGCAGATGTAAGAGACATGGGTTCGATTCCTGGGTGGGGAAGATTCCCTGCAGGAGGGCATGGCAACCCACTCCAGTATTCTTGCCTGGAGAATTCCATGGACAGAGGAGCTGACTGGCTACAATCCATAGCATTGCATAAAGTCAAACACAATTGAAGCAACTTGGCACACATGTGTACACTGCCTTAATCATTTACCAGCAGAGATAAGAGCAAACCTAAGTTTACAAAAATAGAGAATTCAGAAAACTATATTTAAGGGGAAACACTCATTTGCATATAATAGAGAAGCAAGGGCAAGAGCAGGGACATAGGGAAAACTAAAGCTCCAGGAAATTCTGTAATTCAGTGAACTGATGATTCAGTAAACTGACTTCCGGCATATTGACTAGATCCAGTACCTAAAGGCAGCTGTATGAACATGCAGAGTTGTGAGCTAACCTAGAAATCTCAAGTAGGCCAATATCTGTTCATATAAAACTGTGCATTATATAAAGTACAATTATTGTTCTTTACTCAACCTCGTTAATGTTTGGTTGTTTTGTAATTTAAAAAATACCAGATACCCAATTAATTTAAGCCCATTGTTTTCCAGGCTTTTAAGTTACAAATTAGCAAATTTCTGCTATACATACTCTTGGCATATCTGTGGTAATTGAGAACAGAATTTGGAGGCGTACTAATAGCAAGCATATGAAGGAGAATATGAAATGTTGATTACATTCAGGGATTAAAACAAGAATGTGTGGTGTGTGAAGTGTTTGGTATTTAAACCAAGAGCTGATGAAGATCAACATCAAAAGAAAATTTAAATTAATTACTATGGATTATATGTTTGCAGAATCTAGAGTAAGAGAATAAGGAAATGCAACTGAGAGAAAAAAATGACCAAAACATTGGCCTGCACTCCATTTAAAGTTTACACTTCATTTTTTCACTAATCTTATAGTTACTACCTTCTTAAACCACTAAGTGAAAAGTAAAATTTATACTACTTTTCACTATGTGGGTATACATATGTATTAAGTATGAATGCACATGAATGCAAAGGAAAATAATTAGGAAAAAGAAAGAAAATAAATCCAGATTTTATTCCATTCACTCTTACTTACAGTGTTTTGGGAAATCTAGTTTCATTCAAAGAATCTCCCTCATTTCTTCAGGGAAGGACCTGCAGTAAAGAAGAGGATTCAGTGATAACCAACCTGGGCATTTGTGTTATTTCTCCTTCATTTTTTCACATCAGGTTATCACTCTCAAAACTCTTTGCCTTTTGGCTGCTGTTGCTGTCATTGTTCTTTCTCTCCTAGAAAGGTCATTTCTAAGAATCACCTCCTATTTTTCTGCTCTCCAACCTACTGATTTATTTCTCTCTCAAGAGAATCAGAGGAATTCCATCACAACAGGAAACACTTAGGATTCTGAGCCTCACACACACTCCTCTCCAGGCTGAAGATGAGATTTCCTTGAATTTTATCCTGGGATTGTCACACAATTTCTGGACCCTGAATCTGCCTTCTCAGAGGTAGCCACTTACCTTCTACTTGCCAAAAGAAGATGATCCACAAATTGTGCCTACTTATACTAAGGTTTCCAGATCAAATACAGGTTTTCATTAAACCTGAATTTTAGATAAACAATGAGTACTTTCACAGTATAGCTATATTCCATGCAATCAATATCTGAAATTTATCTGTAATTCAAATTTAATTGGAAAGCCAATTAAATTTGTATTTGGTAAATCTAGCAATTATAACTTGGAGAAGGCAATGGCACCCTACTCCAGTACTCTTGCCTGGAAAATCCCATGGACGGAGGAGCCTGGTAGGCTGCAGTCCATGGAGTCGCTAAGAGTCAGACACGACTGAGCGACTTCACTTTCACTTTTCACTTTCATTGGAGAAGGAAATGGCAACCCACTCCAGTGTTCTTGCCTGAAGAGTCCTGGGGATGGGGGAGCCTGGTAGGCTGCCGTCTATGGGGTTGCACAGAGTCGGACACAGCTGAAGCGACTTAGCAGCAGCAGCAGCAATTATAACTAGGAATTCTCCCTCCTTTTGAGAGATTCTTTTTCATTTTCTCCTCTAGGCTTTTCTCACTCTTGAGGGAAAATTCAGAATTATGTTCCTTATTGTTTTATATTCTTTTAAGGGATTTTCTATGCTAGATACAAATGTATGTTCATGACTATATATGAGCATGAATGTATAGTCAGGAAAGTTTAATGTTGATAAACACAATGCTGCTGCTGCTAAGTTGCTTCAGTCATGTTCAACTCTGTGCGACCCCATAGATGGCAGCCCACCAGGCTCCTCTGTCCCTGGGATTCTCCAGACAAGAATACTGGAGTGGGTTGCCATTTCCTTCTTCAACACATGCATGCTTTCATGCTAAGTCACTTCAGTCATGTTCAAGTCCGTGCGACCCTATGGACAGCATCCCACCAGGCTCCTCTGTACACAGGATTCTCCAGGCAAGAATACTGGAGTGGGCTGCTCTTCTTCTCCTAATAAAACCACAATAACACAAGGATAAAGTATAAGTCTATTGCCAAGCCTCCTTCAAGGATTTTGATAATTTTCCACGTCATCCAACAGAAATCCAAAATGGTCCTTTATTCTCTAATTTGTGCCAACATGACTCTTAAGATGGTTTTGAGAAAGCCTATTTTGGTAAAGCTTAATGTGCAATCTCTATCTATCAGATCTAGGCCCTTAAATCTATTTCTCACTTCCACAGTATAATCATAAGGGATTTGATTTAGGAGGAACTCAAAAGCCTCTTGATGAGAGTGAAAGTGGAGAGTGAAAGGGTTGGCTTAAAGCTCAACATTCAGAAAACGAAGATCATGGCATCTGGTCCCATCACTACATGGGAAATAGATGGAGAATAGTGGAAACAGTGTCAGAATTTATTTTTCTGGGCTCCAAAATCACTGCAGATGGTGACTGCAGCCATGAAATTAAAAGACACTTACTCCTTGGAAGGAAAGTTATGTCCAACTTAGATAGCATATTCAAAAGCAGAGACATCACTTTGCCAACAAAGGTTCGCCTAGTCAAGGCTATGGTCTTTCCTGTGGTCATGTATGGATGTGAGAGCTGGACTGTGAAGAAGGCTGAGCGCCGAAGAATTGATGCTTTTGAACTGTGCTGTTGGAGAAGACTCTTGAGAGTCCCTTGGACTGCAAGAAGATCCAACCAGTCCATTCTGAAGGAGATCAGCCCTGGGATTTCTTTGGAAGGAATGATGCTAGAGCTGAAACTCCAGTATTTTGGCCACCTCATGCGAAGAGTTGACTCATTGGAGAAGACTCTGATGCTGGGAGGGATTGAGGGCAGGAGGAGAAGGGGATGACAGAGGATGAGATGGCTGGATGGCATCACTGACTCGATGGATGCGAGTCTGAGTGACCTCCGGGAGCTGGTGATGGACAGGGAGGCCTGGCGTGCTGCAGTTCATGGGGTCGCAAAGAGTCGGACACGACTGAGCGACTGATCTGATCTGATCTGATACCTGAATGGTCTAGTGGTTTTCCCTACTTTCTTCAATTTCAGTCTGAATTTGGCAATAAGGAGTTCATGGTCTGAGCCACAGTCAGCTCCTGGTCTTGTTTTTGTTGACTGTATAGAGCTTCTCCATCTTTGGCTGCAAAGAATATAATCCATCTGATTTCGGTGTTGACCATCTGGTGATGTCCATGTTTAGAGTCTTCTCTTGGGTTGTTGGAAGAGGGTGTTTGCTATGACCAGTGCATTTTCTTGGCAAAACTCTATAAGTCTTTGCCCTGCTTCATTCCGTATTCCAAGGCCAAATTTGCCTGTTACTCCAGGTGTTTCTTGACCTCCTACTTTTGCATTCCAGTCCCGTATTCCAAGGCCAGATTTGCCTGTTACTCCAGGTGTTTCTTGACTTTCTCCTTTTGCATTCCAGTCCCCTATAATGAAAAGGACATCTTTTTTGGGTGTTAGTTCTAAAAGGTCTTGTAGGTCTTCATAGAACCGTTCAACTTCAGCTTCTTCAGCATTACTGGTTGGGGCATAGACTTGGATTACTGTGATATTGAATGGTTTGCCTTGGAAATGAACAGAGATCATTCTGTCGTTTTTGAGATTGCATGCAAGTACTGCATTTTGGACTCTTTTGTTGACCATGATGGCCACTCCATTTATTCTGAGGGATTCCTGCCCACAGTAGTAGATATAATGGTCATCTGAGTTAAATTCACCCATTCCAGTCCATTTTAGTTTGCTGATTCCTAGAATGTCAACATTCACTCTTGCCATCTCTTTATTGACTATGCCAAAGCTTTTGACTGTGTGGATCACAATAAACTGTGGAAAATTCTGAAAGAGATGGGAATACCAGACCACCTGACCTGCTTCTTGAGAAATCTGTATGCAGGTCAGGAAGCAACAGTTAGAACTGGACCTGGAAGAAAAGTCTGGTTCCAAATAGGAAAAGGAGTACATCAAGGCTGTATATTGTCACCCTGTTTATTTAACTTATATGCAGAGTACATCATGAGAAATGCTGGGCTGGAAGAAACAAGCTGGAATCAAGATTGCCGGGAGAAATAGCAATAACCTCAGATATGCAGATGACACCACCCTTATGGCAGAAAGTGAAGAGGAACTAAAAAAACCTCTTGATAAAAAGTGAAAGTGGAGAGTGAAAAAGTTGGCTTAAAGCTCAACATACAGAAAATGAAGATCATGGCATCCATCCCATCACTTCATGGGATATAGATGGGGAAACAGTGTCAGACTTTCTTTTTCTGGGCTCCGAAATCACTGCAGATGGTGACTGCAGCCATGAAATTAAAAGACGCTTACTCCTTGGAAGGAAAGTTATAACCAACCTAGATAGCATATTCAAAAGCAGAGTCATTACTTTGCCAACAAAGGTCTGTCTAGTCAAGGCTATGGTTTTTCCTGTGGTCATGTATGGATGTGAGAGTTGGACTGTGAGGAAGGCTGAGCGCCAAAGAATTGATGCTTTTGAACTGTGGTTGGAGAAGACTCTTGAGAGTCCCTTGGACTGCAAGGAGATCCAACCAGTCCATTCTGAAGATCAGCCCTGGGATTTCTTTGGAAGGAATGATGCTAAAGCTGAACCTCCAGTGGTTTGGCAAACTCATGTGAAGAGTTGACTCATTGGAAAAGACTCTGATGCTGGGAGGGATTGGGGGCAAGAGGAGAAGGGGACGACAGAGAATGAGATGGCTGGATGGCATCACTGACTTGAAGGACATGAGTCTGAGTGAACTATGGGAGTTGGTGACGGACCAGGAGGCCTGGCGTGCTGTGATTCATGGGGTCTCAAAGAGTCAGACACGACTGAGTGACTGAACTAACTGACTGTCTGTGTAATCTGAACTGGTAGCCAGATCCAAAAAAAAAAAAAAACAGATCCAAACATACAGTAGCCAACTAGTAAATAGAAATTGCCCAGATTTTGTCTTGGCATAGAAAAGTCCCAAACTAAATACTCTATTATAACATTTGACCTATCTAAAACTATACACATTGTGTCAACAATTTAAGTATAGGAAAGAAGAGAAGCCAATAATTTTTGTCTCTCTCCATGTTTATTTTTCCCTTATGCTTTCTCTATTTGCACTGAAGTTAAAAGAACAGTGAAGATTCAGAAAGAAAATTCTATGCACATGCTGCTGCTGCTGCTGCTAAGTCGCTTCAGTCGTGTCCGACTCTGTGCGACCCCATAGACAGCAGCCCACCAGGCTTCCCCGTCCCTGGGATTCTCCAGGCAAGAACACTGGAGTGGGTGGCCATTTCCTTCTCTAATGCATGAAAGCGAAAAGTGAAAGTGAAGCCGCTCAGTCGTGTCCGACTCTTAGCGACCCCGTGGACTGGAGCCTACAAGGCTCCTCCGTCCATAGGATTTTCCAGGCAAAAGTACTGGGTGGAGTGCCATTGCCTTCCCCGTCTATGCACATATACACACACATTTCAACTTTTAACACATTTTGACTTTTAACACATTTCAGCTTTTAAAATAAAGAATATATACAAATAGATGTTAGAAAGTACACATTAAATAAGTTCATCCAAAATAATTGATAAATCGTGGATTCTACTAGTGAATGTATGGGTGAAAGTTATTTCCTAAAAAACAAATTCTTTTTCTCAGTTACCCTGATGACATATCCTGAAAGCCAGAAGCCCAAATAGCTTAGATTAGATATAATGCTTAGATATAATTAGATATAATGCTTTTTCCTTCTTCTACAAACCCTAGATACTTCAAGATGATGATTCCTGTGGTGGAGTTGCTTCCATAGCCAGGCTTCCAATGCCCAGAATTGTAGGGATGTTATTCATGAAAGAAAGGAATGGTGAGCTTCTATTTTCTCCTAAAGTAAAATACCTAAGCACCTAATATGTAGAGAGGATGCTCTTGCAAAGTGTCCCAGAGAGGGAGGTCCTTTAAGACTTTGGGATGTTCATTTTATGAGATTTAATATATTTTTTACGGCAGTAGTGACTAAGAGAATACTATCCATATATACAAAGAATATAAATATCAGGCCACAAACTCAGGCATGTGAGAAATAATCAACACTTTTATAAAGCAACTTAAGTTACATTCAAGCTGTCATCCCCATGAGCCAGTGGGAAACTTATGGTCCATAACAAAATTTAAAGGTTCTTTAGGCAGCAATAAGGGGTTGGAAAGCTGAGGTTAACTGTAGTATCTCATAAGCAAAACTAGCAAACAAATTAGCACCAAGATGCTTAGTGATCCTCTCAGCCTGGTTTTTCCATGTCTATCAACAGTCTTATGATTTCTACCATGCTTAGAAAGCTCTTGCAAGGTTTCCTATGGCCTTGCCAACCTAGATGCCCCATGAAGCCTCTGCTTTCTAAGATCTAGCCATATGCTGCCAAAAAATCAGGGCAGGTCTACTGTGTTCTTGGGGCCACATATTTTCCCTCTCTCCTCCTCCAAGAAAATATTAAAGATAGATCAGAGGGAATTCATTTCTGTCTCATGATTCTTTAAGATAATTATTTCATAATCAGTAACTGCCACTCATTTAAGCCCTTTATATGTTCAGACTGGACAGTTTGCCCTGCCACAGGCCTCCCTGAGTTAGGTATTACACATCCATCCACTGCTTACAGGAAGTGTGGAGTAATGGGATGAAGAGGAGAGAAATGCAGAGGGGAAAACTCACAGAATAATAACTGAAAATATCAAGAACCAGATATCTAAGTTCAACCTCAACTAAGAGATCCTTGTTTTAAAAGACAGAAAAGAAGCCATTAGTGATCTAAATTCAAAGCTTTCATTTCTATGTCTTTTTAAGATGTTTGACCTCAAAACACTTCACCGCAGAGAAAATTTTTGAAGAGTCTTTGGTTGACCAAAAGATAAGTTTCGAGAACACACAAGAATAGGATGTCTATGTTATTTTCATAAGGTGATAATATTAAAACATAAAAGAAAAAATGTAAGAATACAGTGGGACATAATACATCAAAATTAAATGTAGAACTGACTGCTATTGTAGGTACTGGCAAGTAGAATGGGTATTTTCTATTCTCTTAAGGATGGAAACAATGGCCAATATGAAAGAAACATCTCATTCTTTAAATTCTGACAGATTTACAAACCAGAATTCCAGAAAAACATCCACTTCTGTTTCACTGACTATACTAAAGCCTTTGATTGTGTGGATCATAAAAAGCTGGAAAACTCTTAAAGAGATGGGAATACCAGACTATCATACCTGTCTCCTAATAAACCTATATGCGGGTCAAGAAGCAACAGTTAGAACCTTATATATAAGGAACAACTGGCTGATTCAAAATTGAGAAAGGGGTATGACAAGGCTGTATATTGTCACCCTGTTTATTTAACTTATATGCAGAGCACATTATGCAAAATGCCAAGCTGGATGAGTTACAAGCTGGAATTAAGGCTTCCAGGAGAAATATCAACAACCTCAGATATGTAGATTACACCACCCTAATGATAGAAAGTGAAGAGGAATTAAAGAGCCTCTTGATGAAAGTGAAAAAGGAGATTTAAAAAGCTGGCTTAAAACTCAATTTAAAAAAAAAAAAAAAAAACAATATTAAAAGAATCATGGCATCCAGTTCCATTACTTCATGGTTGAATAGAAGAGTTCCAAGTGGTGGCTCAGACGGTAAAGCGCCTGCCTGCAATATGGGAGACCCAGGTTCCATCCCTAGGTCGGGAAGATCCTCTGGAGAAGGAAATGGCAACCCACTCCAGTATTCTTGCCTGGAAAATCTCATGGATGGAGCCTGGTAGGCTACAGTCCATGGGGTCGCAAAGAGTCAGACACAACTGAGCGACTTCACTTCACTTCAAGTGGAAGCAGTGACAGATTTTATTTTTTAGGCTCCAGAATCACTGTGGATTGTGGCTGCAGCCATGAAATTAGAAGACAATTGCTTCTTGGCAGGAAAGTTATGACAAACCTAGACAGTATATTAAAAAGCAAAGATATCACTCTGCTGACAAACGTCCGTATATTCAAGGCTGTAGTCTTTGCAGTAGCCATGTATAGATGTAAAAGTTGGACCATAAAGAAGACAGAGGGCTGAAGAGTTGATGCTTTCAAACTGTGGTGCTGTAGAAGACTCTTGAAATTCCCTTGGACAGAAAGGAGATCAAACCAGTCAATTCTAAAGGAAATCCACTGTGAATATTCATTGGAAGGACTGATGCTGAAGCTGAAACTCTAATACTTTGGCCACCTGATGCAAAGAGCCAACTCACTGAGAAGACCCTGATGTTTGGAAAGATTGAAAGCAGAAGGAGAAGAGGGTAACAGTAGATGAGATGGTTGGATGGCATCACCAATTCGGTGGACATGAACTTGGGCAAACTCCAGGAGATGGTGAGAGACAGGGACGCCTGGTGTGCCGCAGTCCATGGGGTGAGAAAGAGTTAGACATGACTTGGCAATGAACACACGCGTGCACACGTGCACACACACACAGAGATTGACAAACCAATAAACATCACACCTATGATCTTTTCAGTACACGGACTCTGCTGAATTTTTATTCCAAGAGATAAAGCTCTTTTGAATCTAATAACAAAGCAGATCAAGTTTTGGCAGGATAAAGTTGTAGTTTCTGAAGTGTGGTTTTACACTTACATGAAAACAGAGAATAGGACCCCACTTTACAAATAGCTTTAGTTTGGCTACCCATGACCAGAATTTTCCAAAGAGTAGTTCCAGGAGACGCACTTGCAGAGCGAGAAATGTGGCCAAGTAGCCCTGTGCAGGTGGACAGCAGGGTTAGAGAAGGCTTCCAACTAGCCCTGAAGGACTACCTAGTGCAATATACCAATCCAGTGACCAGATTCTCGGACCACCTAGCAAAGGGAACATTTCAAAGGCAAACTCCCCTGATAAGCGTTGCTGAAATTAACAACAACCTGTTTTTGCCTAAGCTTCAGACACACCAGAAAACAAAAGGATGAGATTAAATTCCATATAACGGGTAGGAAGAAAAAAAAAAAAAAAAAACTGACAAAGAAGGAACTCAAAAGAATGAAGAATGAAAAAAAGAAACATTTCATGAACCTCATTTTGGATAAAGAGGGAGCCTAAGAGAAGAAGGATAGAGCCATATAGAAAGAACTGTTTCAGTCTCAACTAGGCCATGGGCTTAAAGCTCTTTGCTAAAGGACAATGCAGCCCTGGCAGCAGAAAGCTCAAAATGACCTCATGGGCCTCTCAGATTACTCCATGATTCAAAAGTCATGTGTGTCTGGTGTGTGTCCACCAAGGCTGGAGGACACGTGATGGGACAATCCAGCAAGGCATTGCCTGGTACCACATGTGAGTAAGGCAAAGAATGCTTAAAGATAATGAATGTCTATTTTTTAAACGTGATATTTACTGGACTCCTAATCCTACTTTGGAAGTCTGCTTCTTTATTTATACAAGCATGTTTGTTTTAACTTTTGGTATATTCTAGAAAAATGATAACATTCCAAAGAAACACAGAGAGAAAAGGCTGAGTCAGAAGAGTCTCTGTTCATTTGCTGAAGCTTCTAGAGAGGGAAATGGGCACAGAGTTAATGATTAATGTGGGTAAATTAACACCTGATTGGCATAAAGTGGGGTTTTTCCCCCAAATAATGTCAAGATGCTTTTTGTACTGTATAACACCACAGGGCAATCTGACATTTTCTTAGTGGCCTGCAGGTTAACTGACTTTCTACTTGATCACAGGAAAGTAGGATCAAGTAGGTGCTATGCTCAGCCTTTCTGTATAACCAACCCTCTACATACCTACAGTGGCATTCCAACCACTCTTCCTGGATCCGGCTTTATCTCCCTCCAAACCTTTCTTCACATTGCAACCAGAGTGTTCTTTCAAAAATGCAAACCGAATAAATGCCAAAGGCATAATCATGAAAAGGATAATTAATAAGCGGGACTTTATTAAAATTTAAAACTCTGTTCTGCAAAAGACATTGCCAGAAAAAAAAAAAGTGAGAAAGAGAAGACAAGACTGGGAAAAAATATTTTGCAAAAGACACTTGATAAAGACTATTATCCTAAATAACTCTTACCTCAAAAGGGACTCTTACAACTCAACAAAAATAAAAAAACCTGATCTAAACACAGAAAAAAATTCTGAAAAGGACCTCACCAAAGAAGATAGATGGAAAATAAGCATATAAAAAGATGTTCAAAAGCATCTGGCATAAGGGAAAAGCAAATTAAAACAATACCGAGATACCATCACACAACTACTAGAATGACCAAAACCCATAGCAAGGACAACACCAAACGCTGGGGAGGATATGAAGTAAGAACACTCATTCACTGCTAATGAGAATACAGAATAGTACAAACACTTTAGAAATTACTTGTCAAGTTTCTTATGAAACTAAACATCTTAGCACATAATCCAGCTCCTTGGTACTCCTCCAAAGAAGTTGAAAATGTGTCCACACAAAAACCCACACATGGATGGTCATAGCAGCTTTAGTTATAACTGCCAAAACTTGGAAGCAATCAAGATGTCTTTCAGGTGAATGGATAAATAAACTGCAGTATATTCAGACATTGGAATATTATTGAGTTTTAAAAAGAAATGAGCTATCAAGCCATGGGAAGACATGAGAAAACTTTAAATGCATATCAACAAAAGAAAGAGAACAATCTGAAAATGCTGCATGAATACTATATATTCTATATGAATACTATATGAATACAACTGCATGACATTCTGGAAAAGGCCAAACTATACATATAGTAAAAATATCAGTAGCTGTCAGGGCTGGAGGTGGGGGAAAAAAGAACACGTAGAACACAGAGAATTTTTAGGGCAGTAAAAATACTCTGTAGGACACCATAATGTTGGATACATGTCATTAGAGAAAGAAAGTGAAAGTGAAAATCCCTCAGTCATGTCTGACTCTTTGCAACCCCATGGACTACACAGTCCATGGAATTCTCCAGGCCATAATACTGGAGTGGGTAGCCTTTCCCTTATCCAGGGGATCTTTCCAACCCAGGGATTGGACCCAGATATCCCACATTGCAGGTGGATTCTTTACTAGCTGAGCCACAAAGGAAGCCCATGTCATTATATGTTAGTCCAAACCCATAGAATGCACAACACCTAGAGTGATTCTCAATGTGAACTATGGACTTAGGTTGGTTATAATTTGTTAACGGACTAGTGCTCACCTCTCTATCATCATTCATGATCCTCCCATACCTTGGAGCATTATGAACTGTTCAAGGTTGGTTATAATTTGTTAGCGGACTAGTGTTCACCTCCCTATCATCATTCATGATCCTCCCATACCTTGGAGCATTATGGACTGTTCAAGGTTAACTTGACCCTTCACTTCTCTTCCAAGCCGTCACTGTACTCTTCTCTGAATTTTTACAGCATGTTCACTTAATTTGACACAGTATTACATTAGGGTTTTGCAATAACATTTATTATTATAACTTCTTATCTTGATTGGAAACTACTTAGAGAGAGTCCATGAAGCCTCATGCTTCTGTAACCCAACCACTGCCAGCACAATGCTTAGTAGCCCATGACTGGTTGATTTTACAAGAAACCTTTCCAGAGGTGATTCAGCTCTTATCATGTCACATCCCAAGGGACACAGCTTCTAAAATCACAGGCAAACCTTTCGCTCTCTAAAAAATATGTTTCTTTTTAGTCTACACTTTGCATGTGAATTTCCCTGAGTTCAAAAGACAGGACACATTCAGCATGCTGGACTTTCAGGGGTTTCTTGTGAGCAAAACTTTTCTTGATTTTGAGTGCCATAGTATATCTTGCCTAGAGCTCCAATAATAGAAAAAAGAGAAGAAACAATACTGTTAAGGAATCTGACAAAATTTTACATATGCCAGCTGTGAAAATAATGCATGTGTCTTCTAAATGGTAGATCTCTGAGCACACTCCTTGGAGTGATGCTGGATTATTATGATAATATAGTTTCACAACAAGCTTAAATATATCTGAAGTGTCTGTCCTATAGATTTTTCTTAAAATATAAAGTCACGTTCCTCTAGCTCTCATCAGCAATGGTAATATAGTTTCCAAATGATTATTTCCATAAGAATTATTCTGATTGATGAGTATTTTAAATTTCCTCTCTTTTTTTTTCCCTCCAACATTAAATAGGCTAACAGTTCAAAACTTCAAGTATCTGGCTGTCATTATTTGGACCTTGAGGACCACTATACTAAAGGAGATTCATGTTCCTGTTACCTACTTGATGGTATGTGTGTAACCATTGGTACACACAACATTGGTATATAACAATGGTATATATACCATTTATATATTTATAAATATATATATTTATACATATATATATAAAATAATCAAGTATTTATCTACAACACACTAATTATCCAAGAAATTTCCTAGATAAGAACAAGACCACCAAGAAAATCAACAACAGCAACAGCTATTTTTGAGCACCTCAATGTTCAGACATTTTAAGTGAAACCTTTTTAATCCTCACAGATATGCAAGAAAATAGAGATATTACTTTCCTCAATTTTACTGTTAAGAAGACAGATTCAGAGAGTTGAAATAGGAAAAAAAGGAGTCAGAATTTGAATATTTAAAAATAGTATTCTTTCTACCACAGAAAGCATGTAACTGACAGCTCTTGAAAATGCAGAAAGCTTGTAAAGGGAGAGTGGGATAAGTGAGGGTTTTACTTTCAGTCCCCAAACTTCAACATAATGTATTGATTGAACATGCCACAATATAGGTTGCAATTACATGAAGGAAGCTGAAGTTGACTTACTATAAGAATTTTTCTCTTGTAATCACAATAATAATTAACATTTTATAACAAATGTCAGAACTATGCAGAAACGATGTAGCATGCATTTAGCATAACAATTTGGTTTTGTTCTTCTTATTTTAAACTTGTTATTAACCTATTATATCTGATCTTCCCTGTGGGAAGACCCAACGTCTCTACCCTGTGGGAAGACAACATCTCCACCCTACTGACCTTCAGAGTAGCTACGTTATTTCCTATGGCAATAAAATCTGACCAGAATCATCATTTCTACTTTTGGCTGCAAGCTTTGAGAATCATCATATGCTTTGTCATCCTCACTTTCCTCTTTAGCCATGACACCACCAATGTTCTTGCCTGTAGCTGCCCCATCAGCCTGGGTCCTAAATTAGTCACAACAAACCCTCAATGGACACACTGCATGAGACACACACAAACCTCTATGGTTATAAGTCACTGAGACATTGTGACTGTTTGTTATCACATTATAAGCTAGTCCATTTTAACAGACTGTTGTTGTTGTTGTTCAATTGCTAAGTATTGTGACCTCATGGACTGAAGCACGCCAGGCTTCCCTGTCCTTCACCATCTCTCAGAGTTTGCTAAAATTCATGTCCATTGTCGGTGATGCTATCCAAACATTTCATCCTCTGTCACCCCTTCTATTTCTGCCCTCAATCTTTCCCAGCATCAGAGACTTTTTCAATGAGTTGGCTCTTTGCATGAGGTGACCAAAGTATTAGAGCTTCAGCATCAGTCCTTCCAATGAATATTCAAGGTTGATTTCTTTTACACACATCTTTTAACTACTCTTTCTACCAATTCCCATTCTATTTGATCTCTGTTGCAATAATAATAACGATCAACTCCAAAACTCAGTAGCTTGTAACAAAAAGCTCTCATTTCTTCTTCATGGGGCTGAAGGTCTTTTGAAGCTTTCTGTTCTTAGGGTATATATGACCCACACTCTCATATATCCATCATAAATGGTGGGATATGGAAAGGATAATTGCAATAAGTATCACCATTTCAAAAGGGAAAGAATGAAAGGCAATAGCAGTTACTGGTCTAGAGCTACTCTAAATCACTCTGGACAGAATGCCCTGCCATGGGATAGAAAATGTCTGTTTCTCAGGAGAAACTTCCCAGTCCATTTTTCTCCTTGACTACTAGCTCCAATCTTTGGGATATTCTTCCTCTTCCATGGCCATATACAAAGAAAACATTGGAGAAAATGCCATCAGTGGTTGATAAGTCTCTTTTTCCACCTGTTTCATGTTTGTAGAAAGCTAGAGGATCAAACCCCTTCAGGGATCACAGCCTTGTTGCGGAGAAGGGGCTTGCATAACTAACAAAGCTATGAGATATGTCATGCAGGGTCAACCAAGACAGATGGGTCATGGGTCATGGGCAGACTTCTGAGAAAATGTGGTCTACTGGAGAAGCGATTGGCAAACCACACCAGTATTCTTGCCATGAGAACCTCATTAACATGAATAGTATGAAAAGACAAAAGATATGACATCAGAATGAGGCCCCCAGGTCAGAAGGTGTCCTATATGTTTCTGGAAAAGAGAGGATGCTAATTACTAATAGCTCCAGAAGGAAAAAAGAGGCTGGGACAAAATGAAAACAACACTCAGTTGTGGATGTGTCTGGTATTGAAAGTAAAGTCCAATGCTGTAAAGAACAATACTGCATAGGAGCCTAGAATGTTGGGCCCATGAATCAAGGTAACTTGGATGTGATCAAGAGGCAGATGGCAAAAGCGAACGTAGATATTTTAAAAATCAGTGAACTACAATGGTTCACAAATAGCTGAGCAAAGAAGAGAAGCTAAAAGCAAAGGAGAAAAGGAAAGATAAACACATTTGAATGGAGAATTCCAAAGAACAGCACGGATAGATAAGAAAGCCTTGCTCTGTGATTGATGAAAAGAAATAGAGGAAAACAATAAAATGGGAAAGACTAGGGATCTTTTCAAGAAAGTTAGAGATACCAAGGGAAGATTTTATGCAAGATGGGCAAAATAAAGGACAGAAATGGTACAGACCTAACAGAAGCAGAAGATATTAAGAAGAGGTGACAAGAATATACAGAACAATACAAAAAAGATCTTCATGACCCACATAACCACAATGGTGTGATCATTCACCTAGAGCCAGACATCCTGGAATGTGAAGTGGATCTTAGGAAGCATCACTACTAGGAATAAAGGTAGTGGAGGTGAAGGAATTCCAGTTGAGCTATTTCAAATTCTGAAAGATGATGGTGTTAAGGTGCTTCACTCAATATGACAGCAAGTTTGGAAAACTCATCAGTGGCCACAGGACTGGAAAAGGTCAGTTTTCATTCCAATCCCAAAGAAAGGCAATGCCAGAGAATGTTCAAACTACCGCACAATTATACTCATCTCACATGCTAGCAAAGTAATGCTCAAAATTCTCCAAGCCACACTTCAACAGTACGTGGACCATGAACTTCCAGATGTTTAAGCTGGATTTAGAAAAGGCAGAGAAACCAGAGATGAAATTGCCAACATACAATGGATCATCAAAAAAGCACAGGAGTTCCCTAAAAACATCTACTTCTGCTTTCTAGACTAGGCCAAAGCCTTTAACTGTGCGGATCACAATAAATTGTAGAATTCTTAACGAGATGAGAATACCAGACCACCTGACCTGCCTCTTAAGAAATCCATATGCAGGTAAAGAAGCAACAGTTAGATCTGGACATGGAACAACAGAGTGCTTTCAAAATGGGAAAGGAGTACATCAAGGCTGTATATCATCACTCTGCTTATTTAATTTATATGCAGATTACATCATGCAAAATGCCAAGCTGGTTGAAGCACAAGCTGGAATCAAGATTGCCGGGAAAAATATCGATAACCTCAGATACGCAGATGACACTACTCTTATGGCAGAAAGCAAAGAACTAAAGAGCCTCTTGATGAAAGTGAAAGAGGAAAGTGAAAAAGTTGACTTAAAACTCAACATTCAGAAAACTAAGATTATGGCATCCAATCCCATCACTTCATGGCAAATAGATAGGGAAACAATGGAAACCATGAGAGACTTCATTTTCCCCAAAATAACTGTAGTTGGTGACTGCAGCCATGAAATTAAAAGATGCTTGCTCCTTGGAAGAAAAGCTATGCCTAACCTAGATAGCATATTAAAAAGCAGAGACATTACTTTGCCAACAAAGGTCTGTCTAGTCAAAGCTATAGCTTTTCCAGTAGTCATGTATGGGTGTGAGAGTTGGACAATAAAGAAAGCTGAGCGCTGAAGAATTGATGCTTTTGAACTGTGGTGTTGGAGAAGACTCTTGAGAGTCCATTGGACTGCAAGGAGATCCACCAGTCCATCCTAAGTGAAACCAGTCCTGAATATTCATTGGAAGGACTGATGCTGAAGTTGAAATGGCAATATGTTGGCCACCTGAAAATTGGAGATATCAACATTTCATGCAAGGATGGGCACAATAATGAAGAGAAATGGAAAGCACCTAACAGAGGCAGAGGAGATTAAGTAGAGGTGGCAATAATACACAGAAGAACTATTTAAAAAAAAAAAAAAAAAGAAGAAGTCTTAATGACTGGAATAAACACAATGGCATGGTCACTCATGAGAGTCAGACATCCTGGAGCATGAAGTCAAGTTGGCTTTAGGAAGCATTACTATAAACAAAGCAAGTGAAGGTGACAGAATTCCAGCTGAACTATTTCAAATCCTAAAAGATGATGCTGTTAAAGTGCTGCACTCAATATATCAGGAAATTTGGAAAACCCAGCAGTGGCCACAAGACTAGAAAAAGTGAGTTTTCATCCTATTCAAAGAAGGGCAATAACACAGAAAGTTCAAACTACTGGACAATTGCACTCATTTTGTAGGATAGTAAGATTACACTCAAAAATCCTTCAAGCCAGGCTTCAACAGTACATGAACTGAGAACTTCCAGATGTGCAAGCCAGGTTTAAAAAATGCAGAGGAACCATAGTTCAAATTGCCAACATTCATTGGATCATAGAGAAAGCAAGCGAATTTCAGAAAAATATCTAATTCTGCTTCACTGACTGTGCTAAAGCCTTTGACTGTGTGGATCACAACAAACTGGAAAATTCTTAAAGAGATGTGAATACCAGAGCACCTTGCTGCTGCTGCTGCTAAGTCGCTTCAGTCGTGTCCGACTCTGTGCGACCCCATAGACGGAAGCTCACCAGGCTCCCCCGTCCTTGGGATTCTCCAGGCAAGAACACTGGAGTGGGTTGCCATTTCCTTCTCCAATGCATGAAAGTGAAAAGTCAAAGTGAAGTCGCTCAGTCATGTCCGACTCTTAGCGACCCCATGGACGGAGCCTACCAGGATCCTCCGTCCATGGGATTTTCCAGGCAAAAGTACTGGGGTGGGGTGCCATTGCCTTCCCCGCCATACCACCTTACCTATATCCTTAGAAACCGACATGTGGGTCAATAAGCAATTGTCAGAAGCAGACATGAAACAAATTGGTTCAAAATTGGGAAAGGAATAGGACAAAGCTGTTTATTGTCACCTGTTCATTTAATGTACATGCAGAGCACATCATGCAAAATGCCGGGCTGGATGAATCACAAGCTAGAATCAAGATTGCTGGGAAAAATATTAACAACCTCAGAGATACAGATGATACCACTGTAATGGCAGAAGGCAAAGAGGAACTAAGGAGCCTCTAGATGAAGGTGAAAGAGTGAAAAAGCTGGCTTAAAACTCAGCACTCAAAAAACTAAGATCATGGAAAACAGTCCCATTACTTCATGGCAAATAGAAAGCAAAAAGTGGAAACAGTGACAGATTTTACTTTCTTGGGTTCCAAAATCACTGCAGATGGTGACTGTAGTAGTGAAATTAATTGACCTGCTTCTTGGAAGTAAAGCTATGACAAACCAAGACGGAATATTAAAAAGCAAAGGCATCACTTTGCAGGTAAAGATCTATATAGTCAAGGCTATGGTTTTCCCAGTAAGTCATGTACAGATGTGAGAGTTGGACCTCAAAGAACGCTGTTCACTGAAGACTTGATGCTTTTGAGCTGTGTTGCTGGAGAAGACTCTTGAGAATCTCCTGCACAGAAAGATCAAACCAGTCAATCCTAAAGGAAATTAATATTCATTGAATATTCATTGGAAGGACTGATGCTGAAGCTGAAGTTCCAATACTTTGGCCACCTGATGTGAACAGTCAACTCATTGGAAAAAACCCTGATTCTGGGAAATACTGAAGGCAGGAGGATAAGGGGATGACAGAGGATGAGATGGTTGGATGGCAAAACTGACTCGATGGACATAAGTTTGAGTAAGCTCCAAGAGTTCGTGATGTACAGGGAAGCCTGGCATGTTGTAGCCCATGGGTCGCAAAGGGTCAGACATGAGTTAGTGACTGACCACCCTCCCTGGTAGCTCAGTTGGTAAAGAATCTACCTTCAGTGCAGGAAACCTGCGTTCGATACCTAGATCGGGAAGTTCCCCTGGAAAAAGAAATGGCAAACCACTCCAGTATCCTTGCCTGGAAAACCCCATGGACAGAGGAGCCTGGAGGGCTTCAGTCCATGGAGTCACTGAGTCAGGCAGGACAGAATAACTAATACCCACACACAACACAGAGGATCTAAAGGTCTTTTTTAAGTATTAAACTGTCACTCTCCCTTTTAATCCATGTTGATGATACTTTGTAGCTTCTTAAAAAAAGCTTTTTTGGTCTGTTGATATTTACATATCAGACTATACTCAACTCTATCTGGCAAAATCCTTTTTGAGATATAATTCTCTCTAGACTCCACAAAGGCAGTGTCTGTGATTTCATATAGATGTGAGTGGTGTATTCAGAGGGAAGGAAACAGCTGAGGAACTCAAAAGAAGGTAACAAAGTTTAAGTCATATATACCAAATAACCCGATTTATTTTTTAAAACTAATCTGAATCCTTATCTTTTAGTAGAAGAATGTAATCTTTTAATATGATTATAACTTTATTATGATTATGACTGTATCTTTTAATATTTTGGTCTTGTTTCTTATATCTTATTTTTTTTATTAAACCATGTCTCTGGTTGCTTCTCATGTACCTTTCTTGCTATTGTAGAATTAAGTTTTCTCATTTCATTCTTTTCCTTGATTTGAGAGATACGCATATGATGATCAGTCTTCCAATATTTCTCCTTATATTTGTAACATGAATGTTCAAACATTCTATCAATGAATAGCTCTTAAAACACTTCCTGAAAAACAGTATGTGTCAAATAAATTCTTGCTTAAGTAATTACAACTACAATTTTAACATTATACAATCAATTTATTATTATTTATCATCATTATTTCTTTTATTTCACATCTTTCTCTTTTTTTTTTTTTCTTTTACCTCACTTCAACAAACCCCTTTAGTACTTCTTTTAGAATGTTTCTGTGGTGAACATTCTGAGCCTTTGTAAACCTTGAAAAATTGTATAAAGTTCAAATTCCTATCCCTATAAAATGTAAATTAGTTTAAGGATGTACAGAATTACAGATCTAAAATAAAGATATTCTTTCAATTCCTTCTAGTCTCCAATGTGGACAGTGAGAAGTCTACTGTTAATCTGATTTCCATTTCTCATTAGAGTGATTCTGAATTACTCTCTGAATCTTTAGAAATATATCTTTTTCCTTAGTTTTGAACTTTTACCACAATGTATCTATTTGCATGTGGCTCCTTTTTCATTCACAGCAACTCACTCCAGTGTTCTTGCCTGGAGAATCCCGGGGACGGGGAAGCCTGGTGGGCTGCCGTCTATGGGGTCACACAGAGTCGGACACGACTGAAGTGACTTAGCATAGCATAGCTCAGCATTCACAGGCCATCTGAAGGCTCATGTCTATCTTAATTTCTAGAAGTTTTTTTCTATCATTGCTTTGATTATTTTTCATTCTCAGACACATCAATAACTGACATTTAAACTTCAGCTTCTTTCAACTTTTCTTTCATAGATCCATTTATTTGTTATTTATGCTATATTTATATAGCATATAAACAATAAAATATAGAATTATTTTTGCTTAATCTTGCAGCTCATTAATTCATGCCTGAGTTATTTAGATCTGCTATTAAATTTATTCAATTATTTTTCAATTATATTGTTTTTTATCACCAAGATATCTTGTTTAATGGATGAGATATGGTCTCTTATCCCATTGGGAATATTATTTACACTTATTTCAAAGCCTTTACCTGTGTGCTTCATTGGCTTTCTTTTTTTCAGGTGTTATAGTCATTCAGTTCATTGTCACTAATGCATGATGACTTTCAGCTATAGGCTTATGATTGCATATTTACTGTGGTTTTTCCACTCTGGGAAAGGACTAGGACAAACTACCTAACCAAGGAGTACTAGCAAATCATTTTACAGGAGAACAGGCTTTCTATTCTATCTGAGTATCACAAACCATCAAGGGCCAGCCCTCCTCTGACCCAAATCCTCATGTTCACTATGCCAAGGAAAAAATATCAGGCTTGGAACCCTGGATTCAGTTGTGGAGCAATTCACCAGCTTGTGTCAGTTCCACGCTCCAACTAACTGCTTTGATTTTTCTCAGAGACATCGCTGAGATCCAATGTTCTTAAAGTGGAGAAGTTACCTAGACTCCTCCTCATATATTTTGCCCTGCCCTCTTGTGTACTTGAAGGGCTATAGTTTCCTTAGTCAACTGATTTCATATGTTTAATTATAGTCATTCTCTATTTTATAATGTTATTATAGACTTATTATTTTTAAATATATAAATAGTTTCTCTGTTTAAGGATTTGAGATGGAAGGAAAAATAGGAGCATGTGTTCATTTTTCCATCTTGATCCAATCTCCTCTGCAGTCTTGTTTAGTTTATACTATTAGTATATTCATTTTATTAATTGTCTTTAACAGATTGTACTAAGATAAACTTTAGATCCACCCAGGTCAAACTAACACAAATTACGAATCAGTAGAGTTTAAATGGATGAGGTTTTACTGCTGATTATTGAGGCTTTGTCTATACAACACCCAAACAAAACTGTCAACTGGAGGGAAAAACAAAATCAGTTCAGCTGATTTTAAGACACAATGCTTTGATTTCAAATAGTTGTGATGGTGCCATGTAGACACAGACAGAGTTGTATTTGACCTATGAAGTAACTGGAGCAATTAGAGATTATGTGATGTTGTTCAGATAACACAGCCAAGTAGCCATTTGGTCAAGAATAGCCCCCAATGAGTACTTGCCCTCTGAAAATTCTTTTGGATTTCTTTTTCAGTTCATTCAATCAATTTATGGCTTTGTCGGGAGAGCCAAGAAAATGCATCATGCACCACCCTGTGAACTAAGGAACATTTAGTTCATGTACCCTCCAGCTCCTGCCCTAACAAGCAACAGTAACACCATAGCAGAAATTATCTCTGATCGCATTAATTCTCCTTAATACATAACATGTGGCCAGGCAATGTGACCCTTCCAAAGCTGTGTTTTCTAGAACACTGTGCTTATTAAACTCCTCTCTAAGAACATACTATGAATAATCAACGACAATCTGCTTCTCATCCTCCCTTAAAAAATGTTCAAAATGTAGAATCCCATCTTAGCCAGAAACGCCTCTCCACTTTTAAGCTATTATACAAAGAAGAGATTTTGTGATCATATCTTCAGTTTTGATGCTAAAAAGTAAGAAACTACCCGAAAAATAATGCTTCTGATCTGGTAGTGGATATTTGCAGTTTCAAACCTCAGGCCAATGGCAGAATCTCAGCATGGACGGGAATATCTTCAGAGTCAATTAGATACATTAGAATTTTTGATGAAAAGAAGCAATTCCTTCAATAACAAGGGCTGTTCTTTTTCTTTCAAATAACAGCAGGAAAGCAATTTGTTTCACAGAGAATCTGGCCATATTGCTGTCATACCCACAAAATCTATTATCTTCCAGTATCCAAAAAGAGTGCTTCTTCCTCCCCAAATAGTAAAATGATGTGTGGATTCAATCTACAGAGGTTTTCAAATTAGAGATGATTTCTTCAGAGGGAATATAGGAAGGATTTCGGCATGCAAGAGAGCACATTTTGGAGAAATGAGACAGATCTATACCACGTAGGAAGAGATTTTGGCACTAATAGCATCAAGAGGGGCTTGTTGCTACCCAACAGGATAGCAAAGCCAGGGGAAAATGTCAGAATGCTGTTCCATGGGCACTTTTTTTTAAATGCCCATATACTGAAACTTTAATCAAGTCTTATATACCCTAATTTTCTCATGTGTATCCCTGTGTGGCAATAAAAAACATGTGTGAACTAAATCTCTTATTTTTGGTATGTATCAGCAGTATGAGTTTGCCCAGACACATGCTCCGATTTGAAATTATTTTTCTTTTGTGAATGAACAACACCAGTCTGATTGGAAACCCATTTACTTTTAGTGTTAAACCCACTAGGGAGGGACCGTGTCTAATTGAGTGGGGAACTACACCCTCTGTACTGACATACAGTACAAGAAAAAGAAAGGAAAATGTGAACCAGATCCTCCCGGCACCAAAGTTACTCCCTCATAAAAGTTCAGCGACTTGAAAGTTCAGTACTACAAACATATTTTCCACTGACTATCGGACCTATTAGAAAAATGCCAAGCTTTAAAAGTATTTATATCTTCGTAAGTGTTAAGGCTGTATCTACGGCCATCCAAATTAACCACCGATTATGACAGTGATAGAGGAATCTATAATCTGTAAATTTTATTCAACAGTCATGTGCTCATAAATTCTAACTTCAAATTCTAATTTTTTAAATATCTCTTCAAGATCCTCCATAGAAGATGAAATGGTGGTGTATTATTGTTCCTTCTTAAAACTGGTCTTCTCAATCCATTATTTTTCTGTGTATTCAAATTGTTTCTTAACAAGAAAGTTTCCTTTGAAGTTCATATTTCTCCCTGTGTATAGACAACTGAAATCTGGCCTCTATGTGTACAAGTGCTTCCAGTTGACAATACCTGTATTATACAGAGCCTAATAATATTCTTAGCTAAAGTCAAATAACCACAAAAATCTCAAGGAAACAATCTTCTACTGTCCATTTACACTGATAAACATATAAATGTGTTAGATTTATATTTTGATTAAAAAATTTATGTCAGTTTCCATTTTCCTCAGTGTTTAATCAGATAATTAAGTTACTTTTACATTAATATACTAATTAATGACTAAATATTTAATTTAATAATTAATTTAATATTCAATTCAGTTCAATCGCTCAGTCGTGTCTGACTCTTTATAACCCCATGGACAGCAGCACGCCAGGCCCCCCTATCCATAACAAACTCCTGGAGTTTACTCAAACTCATGTCCATTGAGTCAGTGATGCCATCCAACCATCTCATCTTCTGTCATCCCCTTCTCCTCCCGCCTTCAATCTTTCCCAGCATCTGGGTCTTTTCCAATGAATCAGCTCTTCACATCCAGTAGCCAACATTAGAGTTTCAGCTTCAACCTTAGTCCTTCCAATGAATATTCAGGACTGATTTCCTTTGGGATGGACTGGTTGGATCTTCTTGCAGTCCAAGGGACTCTCAAGAGTCTTCTCCAACACCACAGTTCAAAAGCATCAATTCTTCAGTGCTCAGCCTTCTTCACAGTCCAACTCTCACATCCATACATGACCACAGGAAAAACCACAGCCTTGACTAGACGAACCTTTGTTGGCAAAGTAATGTCTCTGCTTTTGAATATGCTATCTAGGTTGGTCATAACTTTCCTTCCAAGGAGTAAGCATCTTTTAATTTCATGGCTGCAGTCACCATCTGCAGTGATTTTGGAGCCCAGAAAAATAAAGTCTGACACTGTTTCCACTGTTTCCCCATCTATTTCCCATGAAGTGATGGGACCAGATGCCATGATCTTAGTTTTCTGAATGTTGAGTTTTAAACCATCTTTTTACTCTCCTCTTTCATACTGTAAAAATAAGACCAATAACTGGAACCAGGAGGCTTAAGTCCATACCCTGATCCCACGAAACACTAATTGACAGGAGCTCATTAAAAGCCTCCATACCTACTCTGAAACCAAGCATCACACAAAGACCAGCAAGTTCCACAACAAGACATACCAAGCAAATTCTCCAGAAAAACAAGAACACAGCCTGAGCTCCAATACACAGGCTACACAAAGCAACCCCAAAAGCATAGACATCTCATAACTCACTACTAGACACTCCACTGCACCCCAGAGAAAAGAAATCCAGCTCCACCCACCAGAACACCGATACAAGCTTCCATAAACAAGAAACCTCGACAAGCCACCAGTACAAACCCACATATAGTGTAGAAACGCCACAATAAAGAGAACTCCACAGACTACCAGAATACAGTAAAGACGCCCCAAACTTAGCAATTTAAACAAGATGAAAAGACAGAAGAATTCCCAGCAGGTAAAGGAACAGGATAAAAGCCCACCAAACCAAACAAAAGAGGAAGAAATAGCGAACCTACCTGATAAAGAATTCCGAATAATGATAGTGAAATTAATCCAAAATCTGGAAAGCAAAATGGAATCATGGATAAATAGTCTCGAGAAAAGCATTGAGAAGATGCAAGAAAGATTTAACAAGGACCTAGAAGAAATAAAAAAGAGTCAACATATAATGAATAATGCAATAAATGAGATCCAAAACACTCTGGAGGCAACAAATAGTAGAATAACAGAGGCAGAAGATAGAATTAGCGAATTAGAAGATAGAATGGCAGAATTAAAGGAATCAGAGGAGAAAAAAGAAAAACGAATTAAAAGAAATGAGGACAATCTCAGAGACCTCCAGGACAATATTAAACGTTACAATATTCGAATCATAGGAGTCCCAGAAGAAGAAGACAAAAAGAAAGACCATGAGAAGATACTAGAGGAGATAATAGTTGAAAACTTCCCTAAAATGGGGAAGGAAATAATCACTCAAGTCCAAGAAACCCAGAGAGTCCCAAATAGGATAAACCCAAGACGAAACACCCCAAGACACATATTAATCAAATTAACAAAGATCAAACACAAAGAACAAATATTAAAAGCAGCAAGGGAAAAACAACAAATAACACACAAGGGAATTCCCATAAGGATAACAGCTGATCTTTCAATAGAAACTCTCCAAGCCAGGAGGGAATGGCAAGACATACTTAAAGTGATGAAAGAAAAGAACCTACAGCCCAGATTATTGTACCCAGCAAGGATCTCATTCAAATATGAAGGAGAAATCAAAACCTTCACAGACAAGCAAAAGCTGAGAGAATTCAGCACCACCAAACCAGCTCTCCAACAAATACTAAAGGACATTCTCTAGACAGGAAACACAAAAAGGATATATAAATTCAAACCCAAAACAACAAAGTAAATGGCAACGGGATCATATTTATCATTAATTACCTTAAATGTAAATGGGTTGAATGCCCCAACCAAAAGACAGAGACTGGCTGAATGGATACAAAAACAAGACCCCTCCATATGAATGAAACTAGAACACTTTCTAACACCATACACAAAAATAAACTCAAAATGGATTAAAGAGCTAAATGTAAGACCAGAAACCATAAAACTCCTAGAGGAAAACATAGGCAAAACACTCTCTGACTTACATCACAGCAGGATCCTCTATGACCCACCTCCCAGAATATTGGAAATAAAATCAAAAATGAACAAATGGGACCTAATCAAACTTAAAAAGCTTTTGCACAACAAAGGAAACTATAAGCAAGGTGAAAAGACAGCCTTCAGAATGGGAGAAAATAATAGCAAATGAAGCAACTGACAAACAACCAATCTCAAAAATATACAAGCAACTTCTACAGCTCAATTCCAGAAAAATAAATGACCCAATCAAAAAATGGGCCAAAGAACTCAATAGACATTTCTCCAAAGAAGACATACAGATGGCTAACAAACACATGAAAAGATGCTCAACATCACTCATTATCAGAGAAATGCAAATCAAAACCACTATGAGATACCATTTCACGCCAATCAGAATGGCTGCTATCCAAAAGTCCACAAGCAATAAATGCTGGAGAGGGTGCGGAGAGAAGGGAACCCTCTTGCACTGTTGGTGGGAATGCAAACTAGTACAGCCACTTTGGAGAACAGTATGGAGATTCCTCAAAAAACTGCGAATAGAACTGCCTTATGATCCAGCAATCCCACTGCTGGGCATATACACTGAGAAAACCAGAATTGAAAGAGACACCTGTACCCCAATGTTCATAGCAGCACTGTTTGCAATAGCCAGAACGTGGAAGCAACCTAGATGTCCATCCACAGATGAATGGATAAGCAAGCTGTGGTACATATACACAATGGAATATTACTCAGCCATTAAAAAGAATACATTTGAATCAGTTCTAAGGAGGTGGATGGAACTGGAGCCTATTATACAGAGTGAAGTAAGCCAGAAACAAAAACACAAATACAGTATACTAACGCATATATATGGAATTTAGAAAGATGGTAAAAAATAACCCTATTTACGAGACAACAAAAGAGACACTGATGTATAGACCAGACTTTTGGACTCTGGGACCAGGAGAGGGTGAGATGATTGGGGAGAATAGCATTGAAATATGTATAATATTATATCTGAAATGTATTAATTGTTCAAACTAAACACTATCATGTTACAATTTAAAAAAAAAAAAAAAAAAGAGGCTCTTTAGTTCTTCTTACTTTCTGCCATAAGGGTGATCATCTGCATATCTGAGGTTATTGATATTTCTCCCAGCAATCTTGATTCCAGCTTGTGTTTCATCCAGCCCAGAGTTTCTCATGATGTATTTTGCATATAATTTAGATAAACACAGTGACAATATACATCCTTGACATACTCCTTTCCCTATTTGGAACCAGTCTGCTTTCCCATGTCCAGTTCTAACTGTTCCTTCCTAACCTGCATACAGATTTCTTAAGAGGCAGGTCAGGTGGTCTGGTATTCTCATCTCTTGAAGAATTTCCCACAGTTTGTTGTTATCCACAGAGTCAAAGGCTTTGACATAGTCAATAAAGCAGAAGTAGATGTTTTGCTGGAACTCTCTTGCTTTTTCAATTATCCAGCGGATGTTGGCAATTTGATTTCTGGTTCTTCTGTCTTTTCTAAATCCAGCTTGAACATCTGGAAGTTCATGGTTCACATATTGTTGAAGCCTGGCTTGAACAACTTTGAGCATTACTTTACTAGCATGTGAGATGAGTGCAATTGTGCGGTAGTTTGAGCATTCTTTGGCATTGCCTTTCTTTGAGATTGGAATGAAAACTGACATTTTCCAGGCCTGTTGCAACTGCCAAAGTTTTCCAAATTTGCTGGCATACTGAGTGCAGCACTTTCACAGCATCATCTTTTAGAATTTGAAATAACTCAACTGGAATTCCATCACCTCCACTAGCTTTGTTTGTAGTGATGCTTCTTATGGCCCACTTGACTTCATGTTCCAGGATGTCTGGCTCTAGGTGAGTGATCACACTATCATGATTATTTGGGTCACGAAGATCTTTTTTGTACAGTTCTTCTGTGTATTCTTGCCATCTCTTCTTAATATCTTCTGCTTCTGTTAGGTCCATATCATTTCTTCCTTTATTGAGCCCATCTTTGCATGAAATGTTTCCTTGGTATCTCTAATTTTTTTTGAAGAGATCTCTATTCTTTCCGGAGAAGGCAATGGCACCCCACTCCAGTACTTTTGCCTAGAAAATCCCATGGACAGAGGAGCCTGATAGGCTGCAGTCCATGGGGTCGATAGAGTCGGACATGACTGAGCGACTTCACTTTCACTTTTCACTTTCATGCATTGGAGAAGGAAATGGCAACCAACTCCAGTGTTCTTGCCTGGAGAATCCCAGGGACGGGAAGCCTGGTGGGCTGCCGTCTCTGGGGTCGCACAGAGTCAGACATGACTGAAGCAACACAGCAGCAGCAGCAGCAGCTATTCTTTCCCATTCTATTGTTTTCCTCTATTTCTTTGCATTGATCACTGAGGAAGGCTTTCTTATCTCTCCTTGGTACTCTTTGGAAGTCTGCATTCAAATGGGTATATCTTTCCTTTTCTCCTTTGTTTTTGGCTTCTCTTCTTTTCACAGCTATTTGTAAGGCCTCCCCAGACAGCCATTTTGCTTTTTTGCATTTCTTTTCCATGGGGATGGTCTTGATCCCTGTCTCCTGTACAATGTCACAAACCTCCGTCTTTAGTTCTTCAGGCACTCTATCAGATCTAGTCCCTTAAATCTATTGCTCACTTCCACTGTATAATCATTAGGGATGTGATATAGTTCATAGATGAATTGTCTACAGGTTTTCCCCACTTTCTTCAATTTAAGTCTGAATTTGGCAATAAGGAGTTCATGATCTGAGCCACAGTCAGCTCCCGATCTTGTTTTTGCTGACTGTATAGAGCTTCTCCATCTTTGGCTGCAAAGACTATAATCAATCTGATTTTGGTGTTGACCATCTGGTGATGTCCATGTGTATTGTTGGAAGAGGGTGTTTGCTATTAATTTAACATTAATTAATTTCATTATTATTAATTATTTAATCACTATTGACATGGCCACTCCTATGCAAGAGGAAATTTGGTGCTTAGGAGTTTCAAGAAAAAGTCCCTAAATGTCCTAAACTCATCCAAAGACATAAAAATCAAATTGAAATGAATATCAAAATAGACAAGTAAACATATCAAGTATAATATGTAAAAATAACACTTTACAGATAACTTCTCAAAAGCATATTATAAGATGGAAGGTAAATTCATCACTATTTTATTACTTAGGAAAAAAGGAATGATATTTAAGAATTGGTCAACATGAAAAAAGATGCACAGATGTAAACTGAGAGACCAGAAATCAAGAGGAGTAAGACAAACAGAAGAAATAGGAAAAAAGAGCTCATGAAAAAGCCTGGTCCACAGGTGAGTTTTTCTGTAAATTGGCTAAGGCCACTATGCTGTCTGGATACCACTTGAGAGACACAGCAGGCAGCTGCAGCCCTCTTCTCAAATTTTTAAACACCCTAGATTAACAACAGATTTTAACACTCAGCTGGGGGCATTGTTTCCACTGTATGTTTTTTCATTATTATTATTCACTAAATTCTAATAGAAAATGCAAAGGAGAAGGCCTACTTTTGTTTTGATGACAATTATTCTAATGATTATTTGAAGTTTCTGGTTCCTAGCTAGGTAACTTCCAAAGTCATTCTTTATACATTGTTCAACAGTAAAGAGAAGCAACTGGACTTGGCTCCATGACTGCCTTAGACTCTGATGTATATACCCTTATCTAATAGGCATGTTTAGATTATTGTCTAACCACATTTTTTACTTCCCTTCCCAGGTAGTGCTCATGGGTAAAGAACCCACCTGCCAACGCAGAAGACATAAGAGATGAGGGTTTGATCCCTGGGTCGGGAAGATTTCCCCTAGAGAAGGAAAGATTTCCCCTAGGCAGCCCACTCCAGTACTCTTGCCTGGAGAATCCCATGGACAGAGCAGCCTGATGGGCTACAGTTCATAGGGTCCCAAAGAGTCAGACAGAACTGAAGTGACTTAGCATGCACACAGACATACTTCTTCATTTCAAACGGTAAAAAAGACATGGCTTCCCCAGGCCAAATCTAAGAAGCACACTGGTTGTGGTCAGATCAGTCCTCAAGGCATACAATGCTGACAAAATTGACAATTTTAGAGCTTACAGTGAGGGTGTTTTTCTCTAATGTGTGTGCTTTCCAGGCTAACAGAAAGATAATACAAGATATATGCAACTCCTTCATTGTGCATGAATATATGTCAAAGCTCGGGGACCTAAGAGGCAAAATGGATATGCTGCAGGAAAGGTGTGCTCTGGGGCATTACTCAGATCAGATCAGATCAGTCGCTCAGTCGTGTCCGACTCTTTGCAACCCCATGAATCGCAGCACGCCAGGCCATTATTAGAGTACTACAATTCCAAAATCAAAGGAGAAAATTTTATGTATTAGACAGTAAAGCCAAAACTCAGAAAACAGGCAGCAGGTCACAGTCATTCTCACAGGCAGTCCAGCTTCAAGCTGTATCAAGTCTGGACAGAACAGAGGAGAGGGAGGATGCTTAAAACTGATGAAAGTATGTTTGTCTCCCACACGAGAAAGTAAGGTTGGAAAAGCACCAAACTTCATTCTCAGTGAGAATAAACATAGTTATGTCCACACTTTGTCTCTCATGTTTGTAAGCTGATGCAGATGTTGAAAACCACACTCCCGATTTTAAAAGTAAGAAAAATGAAACTCAGTCTCATAAGAGGTCCTAGAATCAAAGTCAGAAATATGTTAAGGACAGCCAGTTCACAATTGCGCAGAGTACTTCAGGTGCCAGGAGAAACCAGGATACATGAAGCACCTTCGCTGTCTTTAGTAATAAGTAGGAAGCTATTTCTCATTGAGAATTTAGAAGAATCTCTCTCTGTCACTGTGTTTCTTTCCCTTCATCCCATGACAAGGAGACAGCAGGAACCCCATTTCAGATCTCAGCAAAAATGAAACTCTTGACAAGGACAATACCCCACAGTAGCTCCCTATATATTGACACAGAAACATGTATATTTTCCAAATAGTGCCCTAAAAAGAAAAATCCTCTACAATACGGCCATAGAACTTCTTCCCTGAAAGATTCTCCCTCTTCTCTATTTACTACATTCAATCAGATATCAATTCCTGTTTCTTCTCTCTACCAGTATTTCATTTTCTTTTATCCTTCCCATTTGCCCTATTATTGATACAAACACAGACGACCCTCTTCATAACAGACTAGAGGAATAGTTTCCTAAACAGGTATCATTAGTACCCCTTCCTTTTCAGTCTAATCCTTCCTATCTAGATTTGTCATTCGGTAGCTCAGCTATGGGCACTCTATTTTCCTGCTTACAAATCTTCAGAAGTTGCACCCTTGCTTTGAAATGGTACTAAATGTCTCTATAATCTTGACCACTGCTTTTCTAGGCTTCCTCACATTCAGCATACCCTACACTCCAATCACCCTGACATGCACATACAGCATAAAGATATACCATTCTTCCTACAACTTTTCCATGGTGAGGGGGCAACAGGAAGGGGTGAATTGCCCTTCCTGTTGCAATAAGGTTTGAAACAGGTTTGAAAGACTTCTGCTTAGAAATGTCATATTGGCCAAACGTGTCACATCTTCAAGAAAGCAGTGAAGGACAAACTTAACAAAAGGTCAACAAAAGGAGAACTGGAGCATAGCCAATGACTACCACGCTCTAAAATCATCAGGTATTAAATAGAATGGAAATAATTTATGTGAAATATTTAGAGATGAATCTAAAAACTAAGTACAAAGATTGATATGCTGAATACTACAAAAAAACTCCCAAATGAATGGAGAGATACAGTGTATGCATTCCTGGAAAGACTCGGTGTTGTTAAGACATCAGTTTTCTCCAAACTGATCTGTTTGTTGTTGTTCAGTCGCTTCGTGTTGCATGCTAAGTCACTTCAGTCATGTCTGACTCTTTGCGACCCTATGGACTATAGCCTGACAGGCTCCTCTGTCCATGGGATTCTCCAGGGAAGAATACTGGAGTGGATTGCCATGCCATCCTCCAAGGGATCTTCCTGACCCCGGGACCGAACCAGGATTTCTTAAGTCTCCTGCATTGGCAGGTAGGTGGGTTCTTTACCACTTCAGTTGTGTCCCTCTCTTTGCAGCCCCATGGACTGTAGCCCACCAGGCTCCTCTCTCCATGATATTTCCCAGGCAAGAATACTGGAGTGGGTTGTCATTTCCTCCTCCAGGGGATCTTCCTGGACTAGGGATTGAACTGATCTATATATTTACTGTATTAAGAAACAAACTGCAACATATATTTTAACAGAAATTTACAAGTTGATTCTTAACATATTATAGAATAGCAAAGGACATAGCATAGTCAAAAATTTTGAAGACAAAAATCAAAGTTGGAGGATCCACACTACCTGATTTTAATACTTTAATATAAAGTATTAGCATCAAAGTAGTATGATACACCATAAAGATTAGACATGCAGATTAACAAAATGGAATGAAGAAATTAGATACAGACCCACACAGATATGGTCACATTATTTTTGATCAATGATACCAAGATAATTTGATGAGGAAAAGACAATCTTTCCAAAAACAATGCTGCAACAATTGGACACTTATATGCCAAAGGGGAAAAAATAAATCTTGAAGTTTATCTTGCACTTTATTCAAAAATTGATCCCAAATTAAGTATACACCTAAAAGTAAGGATTAAAATTATTTTTTAAAAAACACAAACCATAAAAAGCTGATAAATTAGACCTCACAAAAATTATAAGCTTATGCTCTTCAAAAGTAATTTAAAAATTAAAGCATAACCGACAGACAGGGAGAAAATATTTGCAATATCCATATTTGATAAAAAAAAATACTTGAATTTTGAATATATAAAAACCTCCTATAACTTATTGCCAAGAAAAAAAATATATATATACTAATAAGAAAAAAAGTTTTGCAAAGAATCACTAAAGAAGATACAAAAGAGGGAAAAGAAATAGAAAAAATGGTGCTCAACATCATCAGTCTTTAGGGAAATGCAAATTCAAACCACAGTGAGTCACCACTACCTTTCTACTAGAATAGTTTTTTAAAAACCTGAGAAGACTAAGTGCTGATGTAGATGTAGAGCAACTGGAAGTTGTATGCACTATACTGCTGATAAGAGTGCAAAATGCTACAGTCCTGCTGAGAAAGAACTTGGCAGTTTCTTCTTAATGACCCCACTCTTAGGTATTTACCCAGGAAAAATAAAAACATATATAAATGAAAATGTGTATGTTCACATAAATACTCATAAATGATTGTTCATAATCAGCAAAAAAGTGATCACAATCCAAACACCTGTAATTGGTGAATGAACAAACAAACCATGGTTAATTCTGTAATAAAATACTACACAGCAAAACAAAGAAACTGATGCATACAATAACATGGTTGAATTTCAAATATATTAGGCTAAGTGAAAGTACCCAGATTTCTAAAGCTACATACTGTATGATTTCATTTATATAATATTCTGGAAAATGCAAAATTTTAAGGACACAAGATCAATTGTTGCTGAGAAGTGAGAGTTAGCGACAGAGTTTCTGGCAGATTATTCACCACTCATCAGACTGTATACTTACTTAAGAGGTGAAGTTTTATATGAAATTTATGCCTCAATAAATATGACCTAAAAAGGATTAAAGACTTTTAAAATATGAGAAATACATAATTGTTTTACTCATTAATCCATTGCTATTATGAATATTAATCTTACCCCTTACTTTGACACTTTGGAGTGCTAACTTTAAAGCAAAATACCTAACTGCCTATCAGTTGGAGAAAATGCTTATAAGACATTTCTTCACAATGATGAGGATTGATATTTTCACATGTCCCTTAATAATAGTCTGATTAATTTTACAGAAACATCAATATTTTTCTTTAAAATTCTACACATCCTCTTGAGATACTGATAGGAGTTGCAAATATCCTAGCAATAGGGTGTATCCAATCCAAAGTTACATTACATTTATCTCACCTACTTTCTCCTTATTTATAATTACTCTTTCATTGATAAAAATAAATTGAAGATAACACAAACATATGGAATGATATACCCTGTTCATGGACTGGAAGAATTAATGTTGTTAAAATGACCACAATACTACCCTAAGCAATCTATAGATTCAATGCAACCTTTATCAAAATACCAAGGATGGGACTTTGCTGGTGGTTCAGTGGTTAAGACCTTCCAATGCAGGGAGTGCAAGTTCAATCTCTGGTTGGAGAGGTAAGATCCCAAATCAGATCAGATCAGATCAGTCGCTCAGTCGTGTCCGACTCTTTGCGACCCCATGAACTGCAGCACGCCAGGCCTCCCTATCCATCACCAGCTCTCGGAGGTCACTCAGACTCACATTCATCGAGTCAGTGATGCCATCCAGCCATCTCATCCTCTGTCGTCCCCTTCTCCTCCTGCCCTCAATCCCTCCCAGCATCAGAGTCTTCTCCAATGAGTCAACTCTTCGCATGAGGTGGCCAAAATACTGGAGTTTCAGCTTTAGCATCATTCCTTCCAAAGAAATCCCAGGGCTGATCTCCTTCAGAATGGACCGGTTGGATCTTCTTACAGTCCAAGGGACTCTCAAGAGTCTTGTCCAACACCACACTTCAAAAGCATCAATTCTTCAGCCCTCAGCCTTCTTCACAGTCCAGCTTTCACATCCATACATGACCACAGGAAAGACCATAGCCTTGACTAGGCGAACCTTTGTTGGCAAAGTGATGTCTCTGCTTTTGAATATGCTATCTAGGTTGGTCATAACTTTCCTTCCAAGGAGTAAGCGTCTTTTAATTTCATGGCTGCAGTCACCATCTGCAGTGATTTTGGAGCCCAGAAAAACAAAGTCTGACACTGTTTCCACTATTTCTCCATCTATTTCCCATGTAGTGATGGGACCAGATGCCATGATCTTCATTTTCTGAATGTTGAGCTTTAAGCCAACCTTTTCACTCTCCTCTTTCACTTTCATCAAGAGGCTTTTTAGTTCCTCTTCACTTTCTGCCATAAGGGTGGTATCATCTGCATATCTGAGGTTATTGATATTTCTCCCGGCAATCTTGATTCCAGCTTGTGTTTCCTCCAGTCCAGCATTTCTCAAATGCCTTGGACCAAAAAGGCAAAACATAAAACCGAAGTAATATTGTTACAAATTCAAGACTTAAAAAAAAACTCTATAAAAAATGCCAAGGACATTTTTCACACCATTAGAACAAATATTTTTAAATTTTGCATGGACACACAAAGACCCTGAATAGTCAAAACAATCTTGAGAAAGAACAGAGCTGGAGGAATTATACTCCCTGACTTCAGACTTCACTACAAAGGTATAGTCATCAAAACATTATGGTGCTGTTACAAAAACAGACACATAAATGGATATAATAAAACAGACAGTTCAGAAATAAATCCATATACTGACAGGCTTCCCTGGTGGCTCAGATAGTAAAGAATTTGCCTGCAATGCGGGAGACCTTTCAATCCCTGGGTGGGGAAGATCCCCTGGAGGAAGAGGACATGGCAACCCACTCCAGTATTCTTGCCTGGAGAATCCCCAAGGACAGAGGAGCCTGGCGAGCTACAGTCCACGGGGTCACAAAGAGTCTGACACAACTGAGAGAAGGCACAGCACATGGTCAACTAATCTACAACAAAGGAGGCAAGATGGAGAAAAGAGTCTCTTCAATGAGTGGTGCTGGGAAAAAAATTAAAACATTCTCTAACACCATATATAAAAATAAACTCAAAACAGATTAAAGACCTAAATATACCAGAAACCAGGCTTTCCAGGTGGCACTGGTGGTAAACAACCTGCCCGCCAATGCAAGGATGCAAGAGATGTGGGTTCAATCCATGAGTCAGGAAGATCCCCTGGAGAAGGGCATGATAACCCACTCAAGTATTCTTGCTTGAAGAATTCCATGGACGCAAAGCCTGGTGGGCTATAGTCCTTAGGGTTGCAAAGAGTCAGAAACAAGTGAGCACACAGGCATGCATATCAGAAACCATATAATTCCTAAAAGAAAACATAAAAGGAAGTTAGAAGACTAAGTGATGGTGTGGATGTGGAGCAAATGGAACTTGTATACACTATGTTGCTGATAAGAGTGCAAAATGATACAGTCATGCTGAGAAACAATTTGGCAGTTTGTCATTAATTAAAGCATACACTTTCATATAACTTGTAGCAATATTCTTTTTGGTTCTGTCTCCTAAAGGAAAGGAAATAAAAACCAAAAATTTTAAATGGGACTCATAGATAGAGTGCCTGATGAACTATGGAATGAGGTTCGTGACATTGTACAGGAGGCAGGGATCAGGACCATCCCCATGGAAAAGAAATGCAAAAAAGCAAAATGGCTGTCTGGGGAGGCCTTACAAATAGCTGTGAAAAGAAGAGAAGCAAAAAGCAGAGGACAAAAAGAAAGATATAAACATCTGGATGCAAACTTCCAAAGAATAGCAAGACGAGATAAGAAAGCCTTCTTCAGCGATGAATGCAAAGAAATAGAGGAAAACAACAAAATGGGAAGGACTAGGGATCTCTTCAAGAAAATCAGAGATACCAAAGGAACATTTCATGCAAAGATGGGCTCGATAAAGGACAGAAATGGTATGGACCTAACAGAAGCAGAAGATATTAAGAAGAGGTGGCAAGAATACACAGAAGAACTGTACAAAAAAGATCTTTACGACCCAGATAATCATGATGATGTGATCACTGACCTAGAGCCAGACATCCTGGAATGTGAAGTCAAGTGGGCCTTAGAAAGCATCACTACGAACAAGGCTAGTGGAGGTGATGGAATTCCAGTGGAGCTATTCCAAATCCTGAAAGATGATGCTGTGAAAGTGCTGCACTCAATATGCCAGCAAATTTGGAAAACTCAGCAGTGGCCACAAGATTGGAAAAGGTCAGTTTTCATCCCAATCCCAAAGAAAGGCAATGCCAAAGAATGCTCAAACTACCACACAGTTGCATTCATCTCACATGCTAGTAAAGTAATGCTCAAAATTCTCCAAGCCAGGCTTCAGCAATATGTGAACCGTGAACTTCCTGATGTTCAAGCTGGTTTTAGAAAAGGCAGAGGAATCACAGATCAAATTGCCAACATCCGCTGGATCATGGAAAAAGCAAGAGAGTTCCAGAAAAACATCTATTTCTGCTTTATTGACTATGCCAAAGCCTTTGACTGTGTGGATCACAATCAACTGTGGAAAATTCTGAAAGAGATGGGAATACCAAACCACCTGATCTGCCTCTTGAGAAATCTGTATGCAGGTCAGGAAGCAATAGTTAGAACTGAACATGGAACAACAGACTGGTTCCAAATAGGAAAAGGAGTTTGTCAAGGCTGTATATTGTCACCCTGTTTATTTAACTTATATGCAGAGTACATCATGAGAAATGCTGGACTGGAAGAAACACAAGTTGGAATCAAGATTGCTGGGAGAAATATCAATAACCTCAGATATGCAGATAACACCACCCTTATGGCAGAAAGTGAAGAGGAACTCAAAAGCCTCTTGATGAAAGTGAAAGTGGAGAGTGAAAAGGTTGGCTTAAAGCTCAACATTCAGAAAACTAAGATCATGGCATCTGGTCCCATTACCACATGGGAAATAGATGGAGAAACAGTGGAAACAGTGTCAGACTTTATTTTTCTGGGCTCCAAAATCACTGCAGATGGTGACTGCAGCCATGAAATTAAAAGACACTTACTCCTTGGAAGGAAAGTTATGACCAACCTAGATAGCATATTCAAAAGCAGAGACATTACTTTGCCAACAAAGGTTCGCCTAGTCAAGGCTATGGTCTTTCCTGTGGTCATGTATGGATGTGAGAGCTGGACTGTGAAGAAGGCTGAGCGCTGAAGAATTGATGCTTTTGAACTGTGGTGTTGGAGAAGACTCTTGAGAGTCCCTTGGGCTGCAAGGAGATCCAACCAGTCCATTCTGAAGGAGATCAGCCCTGGGATTTCTTTGGAAGGAATGATGCTAAAGCTGAAACTCCAGTATTTTGGTCACCTCATGCGAAGAGTTGACTCATTGGAGAAGACTCTGATGCTGGGAGGAATTGGGGGCAGGAGGAGAAGGGGACGACAGAGGATCAGATGGCTGGATGGCATCACTGATTCGATGGATGTGCATCTGAGTGACCTCCAGGAGTTGGTGATGGATAGGGAGGCCTGGCGTGCTGCGATTCATGGGGTCGCAAAGAGTTGGACACGACTGAGCGACTGATCTGATCTGATCTGAATGAAGCTTTTGCACAGCAAAGGTAACTATCAATAAAACTAAAAGAGAACCTACTGAGTGAAAGAAAATATTTGTAAACAATAGACTGATAATTGGTTTGTATTCAGAATATATAATTACTCATTGACCCAAGAGTTTGTTATACTATTTTTTCTATAAAGTGAGGTATATCTAATATTTCTGTGAGATGAAAGCAGAGAGTTCAAATTCTAAACTCACTTTTAGATCATGGGTTATATTACTTAAAAACTGGACAGTGCAATCAAAGAGACTCACCAAAAATGCTCTCCAACTAAATGAAACACAATTTCAATAGTTTTGCCAGTAAAGTTTTATATGTAAAATAAATAAGCAATTCATCCCATTTTATCCCATCCTCAGAACCTCCAAGATATGTTTATGTTTAGATTCTTATATAACACATTCATTAAAGGAAAGTTACACCTTCATTCCTAGAAAATGTGTTTTATTAGTCCATAAACCAAAAATAATATTGCATATTTTTTAATATTTACTATGTGTTAGCCTAGCTTTGTTTCAAGTATTTTAATTTATTCTTCATGAAAATCTGAGGCAAATCTTATTGTTATCCTCATTTTAGGGAGATTTAGGAAATGGGAGCACAGAGAATTTAGGCCATTTGCCCAAGAGCACATAAATATTGAATGGAGGAGACAGAATTTGAACCCAGACAGTTATGGTACGTAAACTCTCACTGATAACTTTGGTACAATAATGCGCTCTCAGTAAGAAAGCTGTTAGTAAAACAAAAAAAGTATCTGTTTAAAGACAAATATTTAATAAACATACACCACATTTAAATGCCTTTCTAGGGACTGAGGATGGAGAAGGAAATAGCAACCCACTCCAGTGTTCTTGCCTGGGAAATCCCATGGACAGAGGAGTCCATGGGGTCGCAAAGAGTCAGACACGACTTGACAGTACCATGCTAAATGAATTTTTTTTTTAATTCACAAATTTCTGAGTAAAAATTTTAAACAACTGGGAAACATAACTATGTTTTCTCTATAGATCTGCCAACAACTAGTTTGTATCCATAGTTAAGTCATTGGCTCTCTCTGAACTTTAGATTTTCCTATCAATGAAATGAGGAGGTTGATTTAGACAGTTCTCTGGATTAGTTGTTTCATCCTATGATGTTACATAAAGCCTATATAAATTGAGAAATTCTCATAATTCATAGCAAATTTCCTAAATTTTAGGATCAGTCATGGAGTTCTAACCCCATAGAAATTATGGAAGTATAAAGGAAACTATACATTCAATCAATTTTAAATTATTATATTTTATTATTTACTATTATTTTATTTTAATCATTAACTGTATACATTTGAGGTGGAGAATATTTCAGTATAACTTGCCAACTTTGAGAGAGATTGGGATTGCAAATGTGGCATGAAACACACTTTGATTAGGAATCTTTTACATAAAATTTCAATAAAATTTATAAAATTTCAAAAAAATAATAAAATAAAATCAGATTTTCAATTAAGGATTGATTCTTCTACTAGCTTAAACTAGAAAAAAATATGTCTTAAAAGGAAAGGAGAAAGGTATAGAGGGAGGGGAGGATGAAGAGAAAAGGGAATAAACAGGTGAAAGAAGGAAAAAGCTACCTCTATTTTTTATTTGTCTGTTTTGATTTTCACTGGGAATAATGAAAAGGCAGATCTAGACAGAAAGACATAATACTACCCTCTAAAACTTTCCACATAATTAAGCTGATTATCATCTCTTCTCTTGAAGTCCCAACATCTGTTTAGAGAGAACATCTGTTAGAGGTGATAAGCCGTTTACTCAATTAGGACATATGAAGAAATTATAATAAACTGAGAAATTAAGATTAGGATCTGGGCATAATTAGCAATTCTTAAGGTGCCAAATGCTATTTTTTTGAACACATAATTAATGATATTGGAAGATTTCAATGATTGTCAGTCAGTCCAGCTGATAGTATTGCTCTGCAATTTGTTCAGAAAACTATTAGACAGTGGGGAACAGGTTTACTCAGGATTAGTCCTTACAAGTGAGTACACACACTGAAGTTTTGTCAGCCTGTGTAATTTCTAGCCACAGACTAACATAAATCAAACTGCAGAAAATGAGGATTTTATACTATGGAGCAGCTTTTGGTGGTGGTGGTGTTGTTTTGGGGGAGCAGCGGTTTGCGGTGCTACATCTTCCTTGATGCACGGGCTTTTCTCTGGTTATGGAAAGCGGAGGCTGCTCTCCAGTTGCAGTGCGTGGGTTTTTCACCGCAGTGGCCTCTCTCGTTGCAGAGCACAGGTTCTAGGGCACACGGGCTTCAGTAGCTGCAGCAGGTGGATTCTATAATTGTGGCTCCCAAGCTCTAGAGCACAGACTCAACAGCTGTGTTCCATGGGCTTACTTGCTCCAACGCATATAGAATCTTCCTGGATCAGGGATCAAACTCAAGTCTCCCATATTGGCAGGCAGATTTTTCATCACTGAGCCACCAAAGCAGCCCACGGCAACTGCTTTAAATATATGTAAACGATGCTTGTGTTTTAAGTACAAATATAGTGATGGTAACAAAAATGATCTTTATCGTTTTTCAAGTTTCACATGCATGAACTTCTCTATTTCCAATAATCCTGTGACACAGATTGACCAAGCAATCTCTTTATATTAAAATAGGGAAACGTCTTCAAGTGGTTAAATGATTGGAGCCAGCCATATGGCTTAAAAATAATAAATTTAGCAGTTTAATTCCATATAATGCCTTGAATAAATTCATTATGCTACAAAATGGGTATCCTAGAATTCAAATGTTAACAGTAGCAGAGAACATAGAAGCTTTATCAAACATATTCCCCAACCATATTCCCATCCAATACACACACACACACACACACACACTTCTATTCAAGGTCTAGAGCTCCTCACTGTAGTTTCTGGACAACTCTAAGGTAGAATTCACATTTTCAGTCTTTACTCTATACCAGAACTATAATTTCCTTCCTTGAAAAACCTGCAGAAAAATAAGAGTAACGTCATAAACTCTTCTTTTAAAATAAATTGTGTGGGGAATTCACTGACCATCCAGGGGTTAGAACCTGGAACTTCTACTGTAGGGAGCACTGGTTCAATCCCTGGTCGGGGAACTAAGGTCCCCATATGCCTCACAGAACAGGGTGGGAGTGGAGAGGTGGGGTGGGGAGTAAAGGGGCTAATTGTCAAGAGAGAGAGCATTCCTATCTCTCAGTCTATGTGAGAGGGTAGAAATCCTTCTAAAAACTTAAAAAACAATAATAAAATTAATTGTGTGGTTTTCAAATTTCAAGCTTGAAAAGAATTTTTACAAAAAAATATTTAAAATATTTATATTATTGAACTATCATAAATATTTATATTATCAAAATATTGTAAATATTTTAAGAAGATGTAACTCTTTTTTATCAACAAATTAGTTTCAGACTTTTGTGTTGATAAAATAAGTTTGTCTATAAAAAGAATTGAATAAATTCCAAGAAAAGACTACAAGGCTGATTAAGGTTAGATTTTCAACAATTCCAAGACATTGCTTCTCTCTTTTTTTCTAGCAAAGAACCTAAAGTACAGACAAGTTTAAATATCAATAGAAAAATATTCAATTTCTCTCCCAGGGTGGACTCAATGACAGTACAGGAGAATGAGCAAACTAACACAGCTTTAGGCACGCTTCTGGCATAGATCAGTTGGTAAAGATTCTGCCCGCAGTGCAGGAGACCTGGGCTCCATCCCTGGGTTGGGAAGATCCCCTGGAGAAAGGAAAGGCTACCCACTCCAGTATTCTGGCCTGGAAAATTCCATAGATTGTATAGGCCACGGGGTCACAAAGAGTCAGACACAACTGAGAGACTTTCACTTTCACTGGCTTTGATAAAGAGGTTACTATGTAATCTGAATCCAGTGTTACCTAGTTACTCTTTCACTATGCCCACAGATATTAATGCAATCTATTTCTCCATCTCAATGACAAATAAATATATACAGAACCTTGTCTAAGAGAATTCATTTTCACAAAGGAATGTCAACCTCGTTGTGCACTTATTGGATTCTGAAGCATTTGTAGTCAACCATTCATCTTTCTTTGTGTAAAACAGACTTAAAAGTATAAATTATAAATGACTCAAAAATTATGTAAGTATAAAACTTAAAATGCAAATTAAGTATAATAATATATAAGACAAACAATTAGCATCTTTACTGTATTAAGAATTATAAAATACCACGTGAAGAATTTTTAAAATGTGTTCAGCAAAGAAATGATAAGAGTTTTAAACTGACACAACATTTCTGAAGGGTAATTAAGAAATATAATAAAGAATAACTGTTGACATTCATTAGATGCCACAAATAGTGTTTAGTACTTAAATATCAACTGAAATCCTCATAGCAAACCTAAGAGGAAGGTATTATTATAATCCTTATTTTCTGATCAATAAACTGAACCACAAAATTGTTAAACAACTTACTTAAAGTCACAGAGACATGATGTAAATAAGCCATTCCCTGGTGGTCCAGTAGTTTAGACTCCATGCTCCCAATGCAGGGGGCCCAGGTTTGATCCCTGGGGTCAGAGAGTGGCAACCCACTCCAATATTCTTGCCTGGAAAAATCCCATGGGCAGAGCAGCCTGGCAGGCTACAGTCTATGGGGTCGCAAAATGGTGGACATGACTTAGGGATTGATTACGCACACACAGGGAACTAGATCCTACATGCTGCAACAAAGACTCAGCTCAGTAAAATTATTTAAAAAAAAAAAAAAAAAAAACATGCAACTGAACCTCAGATCCTAAAATTGGTTATGACCTTTAACAAAATCAAAATTTCTACTGTCTTCTAGAAATGTTTTCTAATAAATTATTAAGGATTCACACAAATATTAATACACAAATATGCTGAGGGCAGTCATTTATTGTAGCAATATCTTAGAGACAATGCATATGTCTAATATCAAGATATTGGTTGAGTAATTTATGGTTACTCATACCTAGTTATCACTACATGGGAAATAGATGGAGAAACAGTGGAAACAGTGTCAGACTTTATTTTTCTGGGCTCCAAAATCACTGCAGATGGTGACTGCAGCCATGAAATTAAAAGACGCCTACTCCTTGGAAGGAAAGTTATGACCAACCTAGATAGCATATTCAAAAGCAGAGACATCACTTTGCCAACAAAGGTTCGCCTAGTCAAGGCTATGGTCTTTCCTATGGTCATGTATGGATGTGAGAGCTGGACTGTGAAGAAGGCTGAGCGCTGAAGAATTGATGCTTTTGAACTGTGGTGTTGGAGAAGACTCTTGAGAGTCCCTTGGACTGCAAGGAGATCCAACCAGTCCATTCTGAAGGAGATCAGCCCTGGGATTTCTTTGGAAGGAATAATGCTAAAGCTGAAACTCCAGTATTTTGGCCACCTCATGCGAAGAGTTGACTCATTGGAGAAGACTCTGATGCTGGGAGGGATTGGGGACAGGAGGAGAAGGGGACGACAGAGGATGAGATGGCTAGATGGCATCACTGACTCGATGGACGTGAGTCTGAGTGAACTCTAGGAGTTGGTGATGGACAGGGAGGCCTGGCGTGCTGCGATTCATGGGGTCGCAAAGAGTCGGACACGACTGAGCGACTGATCTGATCTGATACCTAGTTATGCAGCAATTTAAAATAATTTCTTAAAGAACTTTCAAAGGCATGAAAAATGATCAGATATACTGCAGTACAAAGAGAGCAATATGTGAAATAAAAACCCAAACCTATATAAAAAGTAGGTTTGTATTAATACAGAGCAAAATTGCTGGAATGATGCTTATCAAAATGTCAATAGTTACATATGGATAAATAAACTATAGGAGATATTCATTTCTTATTTTATGGCTTTTTGTGCTTTAACATTTTCTATAAAAATCACTTATTATATTTATTTCTCAGTTGAAAAAACTGCATAATATTTGTGGCATAACCATAAGAATTTTCTAAGCCCTTACCGAATCCATTCTATTTTTCTCCTTTGGTTTCTACTTTTTATTTCCTTTTTTTCCTTGGGTATATATTTTTTTAATTTCTTATTTGTAGTTTACCATTTACTGTTGGTAATTTTATTGTAAAATGTCCTAAATCCTAATGGAATCCAGTATAAAAATTCAAAATATAAATAGCTTAGAAGCCTCATCTGAAACTCCCATTACATCCATTACTAGATCTAAAACACATGACTAAAATAACACACAAACTTGAATAAATGGCTCTTTTTAACCAAAAGCAAACCCATTATACTGTCCTTTCATGTTTAATCCTCCATCAGCTGAAGATTTTACATAAGTTTTCACAAAAACATCATTTGATCAGAGAACATCTGCCAGAGGCTGGAACACATTTTTCCAGTCCTTGACTTGAAGTTTAGTGTAAATATCATATACATGTTTTCCCAGAGACTTTGACATATCATAATATCCTTATACACAAAATTTACATGTGCCATTCATTTGCATAGAAATCTAATCCTAAAAGTGCTTTCATATGTTTTATTTCAATTAATCCTTATAACAAACCTACAAAACAAGTATCACTGAATAAACAGATAAAAATATCATGATAGGCACTTATATCTGATTCCCAAGGCTATTACTTTCCCAACAAAAGCTTTACTTCTTTTACCATCACTAGCAGATCTGGCAAAACTGACTCCACAATATATGTCATGAATCAGTGCCTTCAAATAAGCATCTTGGAGACAACCAGAATTTTTATTCTGTCCAAGTCAATATTATTTGCTATAATCATGAACTAAGAGCTAAAAAAAAAATCTCAGAACATATATACATTGTCTACTCACATATATGTGCGTTACACCAGATAAAACTTTGCTGAAAAATATGTTTAATGTATACTAAGCATACAAAACACACACACACAGGATTTTCCTGTGGAGAATAATTAAGCTTAAGATGTGTTCTTCCTTTAAGATGAAATGCAGACTTCTCATTAAAAGTCAAATCTTTCCTTTCAAAACACAGGAAAAAAATGTTCCTTTTTTTAAAACCCCAGATGGCTAAATGAATGTTTTTGAAATTTTTCTGCTTGAGAATATTCTTTAGCCTAATAATTCCCCTGAGACTCTATTCTCTCTCAATACTCATAATGGTCTCTTCTCAATCTTCAAACACTGCTACATTTAACAATAACGCTCATCTTCTTTTCCTTCAAAGTTCCTCTTCCATGGTTCTTCAATGACCTGCCCTTCCCTCTAATGACTCCCGGGACAAGTTGCGTTCTGGAATTCCAGCCGACTTTAGCCCCTGCTTCCTCTCTCTCTGTATTTGCAGCATTCACATGTCTCTGAAAACACTAGTCATACAGTTTGTAACCACACCTCTTGGCTATGGTGATACTTCCCTGAGTTACATTTTAGCGTCTCCCTTAATTTTTCTGCTTTTAGATAATATTGGAATTACAATCACAAAGGTGAATCGTTTCAATACCCTGACCTTTACCTACCACAGGAAAGCAGGCATCACTGCACTTTACAGATATACTTCATATACAACGACCAAAGAATCAAAGAGCTGTCTCAGCAAATGAATCATCAACACGATGAAAAATGAAAAGTTTGTGGTGAGGGGAAGATCTAGCACAGTGTGATAGCAACCTAGCTAAAGATCCTAAAACCTGAAACAAATGAGACTCCCCTACATACTTTTAGTTATTTTTCTTCCCCTAGATCATTTTATTATAGGATTTCTACTAAAGACACCATGTAAAAGATTCTTGAACAAGAGCTAAGGTGTTGGCATTATGGATTATTTAATGTAGCATATTTGATCTCAGAGTTTCTGAGACATGTAAAAATATCTGTCTGTGTAAGTGTCTGTCTTAGGAAAATGGTCAGAAATGTTGACACTTTCAACCATCACTTTGAATTTGTGCAAAGCATTAACCATCACATTGAAAGAGCCACAGTGTAGCCTTCTTTTCTCTCACATGTGCTTAGCTTTGACTTAACCAAAAAAGTGGGCATTTTGCCTTGAAAAACAACAAGTGGTTGTATTCTGCATATTCTCATCTCCCCTTGATGACACTCCTGATTGCATCTAACCTGCCAGCAGAACTGGACTGGAAAACAAGAGCTTTCATTTGGCCATGAGAACAAAGAGCAATTGTTTCTGTAAAGCAGTGAGGTTTCTAATGCAGCCAGAGGTTACAGAAAGGAATCCTCATAAAGGGAAGGAGAAAAAAATCTCCATCATGTCAGCACTGTCAGTGACCAAAGCCATACTCCAGCGTATGACCTATGGCCCTCAAAGCTGAGGAATATTTCTTCCTCTATAAAGTGAGTGTTACTTGATTAAATGAATGTTTCTCTAATAAATAGCATACTAAAGGTCTTTTGAAAAGTTCTGAACAATCCTCTTATCTGTAGCCAAATAAAAGATATATTGGCAAAAACAAAACTTTCATCCAAATTAATAATGTCTTTATACATCCATGTCCGGATCTGCACTGGCTCAAGACTGGGCAGCATTTCCCCAGTAATCATTCTCTAACCACTGAGTTTTCAAGCAAAGCCAGCATTCCCTGTATTAAAGTTAATAGGCCTTTTTTCTGAAGGTGTCTTTGTCTTCCTGATCATTGCCACTGTGTGAGATTCATTAAAATCATAAAAGAACTGATGGTTTCATATGTCAGTACAAAGGTACTTTGGATCCCATTTAAAAATTAAAAAATAAAATATGATCTAACTTCAGTATTGTATATATAGTTATACAGTTCCCTCATTTTCTTTTTTAACCTTCACTCTGCTTTCCTTTTTGGGATCTGATTTTTTGGCAGGAATAGAATATCTGCATATTTTGAAAGTGGCATTAGTAAAAAAATGACCCCTCCCAAGTGATAGCTCAGGAGCCTGAATAGTAGATCATCTTGGATCATAACCTTCTGGGCATCATCCCAGACAGAAAATCACTGCTCATTTGAGCACTAATTGGTGTCCATCTTGGCAGCTGATAGAGAATTAAGCAGGTAGATCACTCTCTCACTTCTCTGAGATTTCTCCATATTACAAGATCTATGGTAAACTAAAAAGTGAGAATATATGCCATAATAATTGAAAGATGAACATAAAATAACCAGCACAATGCTTTAGTCTTCAAAAAGAATGAATTTCTCTCTGAAAGCAAAATATAATCAAACGTGGATTCTGCTATTAGGTCTATGAATCCATAATCTTAATTCCTGGACAATTAGAACCCCAGAACTCTGACTTAGACTAGGTTTCCCAAAACAAAGATTGGCATAGAGTGGGTGCTTTGGTCCATAGTTACTAGCATGGATCCAATGAGTTACTGAGGAAAACAGAGATGAGCCCAGGAACCAATAACTGTATCTGAAGTGTCAACTGCAAAAGAGGCCAGATATATTCAGCAAAAAATGAAAATAACAAAAGCTATTAAAAATTGAAATAATAAAAGCTATTGTGTACTCAGGGTTCCGAGGTGGTACCAGTGGTAAAGAAACCGCTTGCCAATCCCTGGGTTGGGAAGATCCTCTGGAGAAGAAAAATGGCAACCTGCTCCTGTATTCTTGCCTGAGAAATTTCATGGACAGAACAGCCTGGTAGGCTACAGTCCCTGGGGTCACAAAGAGTCGATCACGACTGAGTGACTGAGCACACACACACATTGTGTACCCATTGCTTACACTGCTTACTAGTTTATTACAATACTTACAAAGATTTATTATGGGAGAATATTAGTTCAGTTATAAGACCAGCAGCTGTAACAAAGAGAGCCAAAGTATAAGAGCTCAGACAAAGCAAAGGTTGACTTGTCTCTTAAGTAAAATTCTTGAACAGGTGATGGGCTCTGCTCCATGAGGCTGCCCAAGGACTCTGCTACTGGGGTAGCTCCACTTTTCTTAACTTGTGCTTTCCATGTGTGTGTCTATACTGACGGCTGAATTTGTCACCATGATCTAACAAGTGTAAAACAGAAAATAAGTTCAGGGAAAGTAGTGGGCCTCTGAGCAATACCCAGGAGGTGGCACTCATCACTTCCTGCAAATAAGCAGAATCTAGAGATGCTGCTGAATCTGAAGCATCTCTGCATAGGGTGAGTCCCCAGTAACAAGCTATTGTGGATTGCAACATTTAGAAAATGTATGGTTGAGATCAATGTCATCTATCTGTGCAATCTTGGGTTAAACGTTGACCTTCTTTGGACCTTCATTTCTTTACAGGTAAAATTTTAAAATTCAACAATATTTTTTCCTAAGGACCACTGCAGCTCCAAAAATTTATTATGTTTAGAAATATGTACACATAATTATAAAACCAATAATGTGCTACAGAGTAGAAATTCAAAGGAACCAGATTTAGTCCAATCTGTCTTAGGCTGAGCTTTGGAGAAGTTGCCCCTTTTGTTTTATTTTTGTCTTTTTACAACTAGCATTATCCAAAATGAGTTTTATGTAACATTAATCCCATAAAATGCTTTGAGGGGAGAAAAAAGAGCTCTATGGCATTTTAATTGGAATATTTTTGGTTATAAGAAGGGAAAAAAATAACTATATTGAGAAAGGGGAGAATGTTTATAAGGAATATGGAATGTCACAGGGAACCTAAGGTCAAGAATGTGGACTTAGAAGCAGCTTGATCCAAGGATTCAAAGGCCCTTAGGACTCTTTTTCTCCCCTTGGTTTCATTTTTTTTCCTGGTAAGAACCAGGCTCTTTTCACTTCTACATGGTAGGAAAAAAAGGTTATTAATAGATCCTGAGTGTTTAATTTACCTACAATCAAGGCACTCAAGCAAGACTTGCCCCCTCTGTTTCAGTTCTGAATTCAAATGTCCTGGGACAAAGACTCATTGACCCTACAGGGTCAAGTCCTTCCTTAGGCAAAGTAGCAGAGGCAGAACAACTGTAACATGACTGCCTTCTTACATGGATTTGTTGGAAGCGTCCTTGGCCCATAATCTCACAGGAGTCCATAGGGAACACTACCTTATTTTAGACACTTACAGAGTCACAAAGCATAGCAACAGAATTAAAGGTGCAAAAATCCTAAAGTAAACTTGAAATTCATGTTCCTCAAAAAATTTCATAAAATTTTTAGAAAGATTTATATACATAAGAGTATGTGTGTATATATATGAAAGGGAAAGTGTTAGTCACTCAGTAATGTCAGACTCTTTATAATCCCATGGACTTGTAGCCCACCAGGCTCCTCTGTCCATGGGATATCTCAGGTAAGAAGACTGGAGTGGGTCACCATTCCCTTCATGACATCTTCATGACCCAGGGATAAGACCTGGACCGCCTGCATGGCAAGCAGATTCTTTACCATCTAAGCCACTAAAATATATATATGTTGAAAATTGAATGAAAATTGAAAAATTTTCCCCAGATATTAATGTGTCACTTATTCCAACTGACTTTAATCCACTCCAACACATTCTGTGGCTCATCGGCATAATTAAACACCTGCGTGTCTTTGCATTGACACTCTGGGTGCTCTGGAAACCTAGTAAGAGGTGAGTTAGCTCCCAGAATGTTTTCAAATCTGGTGGTAATAAAGAAACATGAAGTACTCAGGTATTTTAGATGAACTTCTGCTATGATAAATAACTAGTTCAGAAGCAATAAGATCAGAGAAAGGTATGATCTCTCTCTAAATTTTGTTAAGGGAGGACATCCTTTTTGCTACGGGAATAGCACTAACTCACAGGCCAAATCATAATAAAGCACTGCCTCTTTCCCAAGTAACATGTAGTTTAGCACAGTGTGATGAATGACACATGACTATTACTTGAAAGTAGAAAGGATCAAGCACTTCTGGTTTGGGCATGAGGAAGGTCCTTAAACTATGAGTAGTAGTTTATTAGGCAAACGTTGAGAGCACCTCTATAGTGGAATTCTGAGGTCAGAGCAAAGCATGTACAAAGGGACAAAAGTAAAAAGCTCAGGACACATCCTGGCATTGGTAATTACATAAACTGGCCATGAGCTACAGTATGTACCTGAAAATAGCAAGATAAGGGGTAAAAAGAGATTATATTTGAATTTTGAAAGCTCTTAAATGCTAATTTAAGAAACTAGAACTTCATTTTATAAGGAATTAGTAGACTCTGAAAGTTTTATGCTCTGTTTTGGTTTTTATTTTCTTTAAGGAACTGCTTTGTTCAAGATATTGTTTTAAGAAAATTAATGCATCAGTGATGTGCTGGAAAAAGTAGAATGCATAGGACAGACAAGTTAGTCTCTCGTCCTTGATGTGTCAGATTGTATTTTCCAAAGACGGTTACATCAGTATCTCACATCCTCCATGGTCTTCTTAAAATGGCAAATTGGCATTACTTTTATCAACTGATGGGTCTATATTCCTGTGGTCATGTATGGATGTGAGAGTTGGACTGTGAAGAAGGCTGAGTGCTGAAGAATTGATGGTTTTGAACTGTGGTGTTGGAAAAGACTCTTGAGAGTCCCTTGGACTGCAAGGAGATCCAACCAGTCCATTCTGAAGGAGATCAGCCCTGGGATTTCTTTGGAAGGAATGATGCTAAAGCTGAAACTCCAGTACTTTGGCCACCTCATGCGAAGAGTTAACTCATTGGAGAAGACTCTGATGCTGGGAGGGATTGGGGGCAGGAGGAGAAGGGGACGACAGAGGGTGAGATGGTTGGATGGCATCACTAACTCGATGGATGTGAGTCTGAGTGACCTCCGGGAGCTGGTGATGGACAGGGAGGCCTGGCGTGCTGCGATTCATGGGGTCGCAAAGAGTCGGACATGACTGAGCGACTGATCTGATCTGATATTTCCTCTCCTTTGAAGCACAGTGAATCTTTCTGACTCCTTGACCACTAGAGTATAGCCAAACTGATGGTATGTGACCATAAAATAGACCATAAAATGCCAAGCACTTCTGCCTCATTCTCTCCTGGGCTGGTAGCTCTGGAAACCCACCTATCACGCTGTGACGTCCACACTAGAATGATATATCATAAAAAGAGGCCACAGTGTAGGTGTTCTAGCTGACAGTCCAAATAAGGCCACAGCCTACAACCAGCATCAACTCCCAGACATGAGAGCAGAAGCCTCCAGGTGTTCCCAAATCCCAGCCACAGACTAATTCCTAGTCATCTAGTCTTCCTAGCTGAGGCCCTAAACATTGTGAAACAGAACTGAACTAAACTGTACAACTGCCTTGGACTAGGCAGTTCTCTGGGCTAAGTTAAACTCTCAGTTCAGTTCAGTCCCTCAGCTGTGTCTGACTCTTTTTGACCCCATGAATCGCAGCACGCCAGGCCTCCCTGTCCATCACCAACTCCTAGAGGCCTGGCGTGCTGTGATTCATGGGGTTGCAAAGAGTCAGACACTACCAGTCTATCCTAAATGAAATCACCCTGAATATTCATTGGAAGAACTGATGCTGCTAAAGCTGAAACTTCAATACTTTGGCCACCTGATGTGATGAAGTGATTAACTGGAAAAGACCCTAATGCTGGGAAAGATTGAAGGTGGGATGAGAAGGTGACGACAGAGGATGAGATGGTTGGATGGCATCACCGACTCAATAGACATGAGTTTAAGTATACCCTGGAAGTTGGTGATGCACAGGGAGGCCTAGCATGTTGCAGTCCATGGGGTTGCAAATAGTTAGACACAACTGAGCAACTGAACTGAACTGAACTGAAACATTACTCACATGGTTCACATTCGCAGTCTGCTGAGAGTTTTACTGCTAAATATACCTAGTTACATAATATGCCTCAATCCTAAAATGACTTGGTTTAAGAATTTACAGCAATCCTCCAACAACATTTGTTTACTAAATACAGGTGACAAGTCTTGTTTCTATAATATTTGCTACACAGGCCACAGAAATTAAGTGACCAGCTTCCAACAGGAGTGCAGAGAACATTGAGTCTTCCTCAGCTACTGAAAGGGCTAAAATGGAGTCATCTGTTCTAAATCCTCTGGAAGAACACAGAAAAAGATTGGTAAAATTTGCCCAACACTTGTTCAGGAGGGAGATGGGAGGGGGGTTCAGGATGGGGAACACACGTACACCCATGGCTGATTCATGTCAATGTATGGCAAAAACCACTACAATATTGGAAAGTAATTAGCCTCCAATTAAAATAAATAAATTAATTTTTTTAAAAAAAGGTTCACTATTAAATTGAAAGTGGCATTATGTGTGCTTGGTTAAGTCCCAACTCTATCAGTTAGGTATGTGATCTTGAGAAAGTTAACCACTGCTACCTTCCATTCCCTCAGATACAAAGAGAGAAGAACATTAATAGATTTGTTTTGATTGAATGAAATAACTTATAAAATCACAAACAACTCTTGAGAGTCCCTTGGACTGCAAGAAGATCCAACCAGTCCATTCTGAAGGAGATCAGCCCTGGGATTTCTTTGGAAGGAATGATGCTAAAGCTGAAACTCCAGTATTTTGGCCACCTCATGCGAAAAGTTGACTCATTGGAGAAGACTCTGATGCTAGGAGGGATTGGGGGCAGGAGGAGAAGGGGATGACAGAGGATGAGATGGCTAGATGGCATCACTGACTTGATGGATGTGAGTCTGAGTGACCTCCGGGAGCTGGTGATGGATAGGGAGGCCTAGCGTGCTGCAGTTCATGGGGTCGCAAAGAGTCGGACACGACTGAGCGACTGATCTGATCTGATAGTAACTATAATCATATATGTGAACTATAATTATGACAGTATATACGGTTAAAGTTACCATTTAAACTACCTGATTTGGGTTCTTTAAATGACTACTTTGTTGAATATCTGCTCTCCTTATGGTTTCACGGAATTTACACAACAAATTTCTGAATAAGGAAGAAAACTTGATTTTAAAATCCTGCTTTATAAATAGAAACAACATGAACTTAATGCCTTATTTTAAAATAACAGCAAATCAATTAACACAGAAAACCCATCCAATCTGCTTATTAAATATTTTCTTTCCTTGTGTTTCTCAGCATAGAAAGCACCACAACTGAACTGCACATTGGTAGAAGTGAAAAACGTCTCCCTCATTCCCATAGGCTTTGCTGTTTCATCTCTGTTTACATTTTTCAGATGCTAGGTCTATAGCTTCTCTGGAATATTTACCCATCTTTCTTGGGACTAATTTTGGCCCACCCTGTCTTTATATCATAGGCTCCGATGGGAAGTAAGCAACACTAATTCATGTTAATATTAATGACAAACAGACTTTCCTCTGCTTTCCAAAGAGTGAACACATGGAACAAACATTCTTGCCTCCTGCCTCTAAAGCTCAGATGAAATCTCATTTCTCCTCCATATTCCCCTGGCCATTCTACTGAGATGCTATTAGGTGAACTGAACACATTTGTGGAAACTCTAAAACTGAGAAGCAACGTTTTAGCTTCTTTTGTAGATCTCAGAAGGCTTATCTAAAGCTGATATGTACCCCAGGAAAAAAAAAATTGTATTTTCAAAAGAAAAGAAAAAAAGAAAGCTCTTTAATCTCTTGCCTAGCTTCAGTGAAACCTAGCCAAGAAAATACTTCAGTCAGTAAAAATTAGTATGTGAAGGTACTTACTAAACAGAAAAAAAAATAATAATAATAACCTTGTTTCCAATTATACTTTTCAAGGTCTAATCAGCAATTAGTAGAAAAGTCAGGACTGCTTTATTGGACTTTCAAACTAAAAGTAAGCTGATTTTTTTTTTTTTCTTAATAGATCTGTAATTTTTTTGGAAATAAAAATCAGTGCTGAGTGAGGAAATTTTATTGAAATTCTTGAAGAATTTTTCAACTGTGTAAGGACTGTGTTCAAGAATAAAGTTTTAATGGATCTATTAAAAATAGTAAAACCAAAGTAAAACATGGATATAACACATACATGATAAGGTTGCAAAATATAGCCTAATAAATAAGTATTCACTTGGGTATTCTTTTCTTCATGTTTATCTGATTTACCAGTACTAGACTTGCATTTTGTACATGAATACTGTGATTAATTCACAAATACAGATTCACTATAGCAAAATAAGTGCATAAATATGCATCAAGTTTGGATCATTCTAGAATCAATTCACATTTGACTGGTATTTCAGTGCTTATCTAGCAACAGACATTTTAAGAAAGCTCTTTAATCTCTTGCCTAGTCCCAGTGAAACCTAGCCAAGAAAATACTAATAAGAAAATTCATATAAATTATTTCATGTAAACTAGTGAGTTAATAGAAGGTTATGTTTAAGAGCATAGTCTCTAGAACCATACTGACTAATCTTACAATTTCAGGCCTATTATTACAAGTGTGACTTTGAACATACAAACTACTTAGCCTCATTGTGCCTCAATTTTCTCATCCAAAAAATGGGGATAATAGTTTTAACTACTTTATATGGTGATATAGAGATGAAATGAAATGTATATATGTAAAGTCTCAAGAATAGTGTTAATAAACTATTAGCTATTGTTAGTCTTGGAATGAATTTTTTTCTGACCTATTAAATAAGGAAATCAAGTTTAGTCATTGACTTGTCAAAATTTTCTAGGTACAGAATAAGAAATTTAACACTGTCCCATTCAGAAGAATGAGTACCAGATGTTGCAAACCAATCTAGTTTGGTAATTCACAATTGTTGGGTTATTTGGGATAGATATTGCTAGCTTTAATAAATTTCCTTACCTTCAGCCTTGATGTTGAGTATAATAATGCAATCAGTGAATATTGAAGACAAAATGCCAGACGCAGAAACTTTTGACAGTAGGAAGCTATAAAAATTATTAATGCAACTAGTTCTGTAGGCTCAATGAAGGACCAGCTCTCTATAGGTTCAGGTATTCATCAGTATCCTGTATAAATAAGGTTAATGGAAGGCAGAAAAGCAATATCCTAGAGGCACAATTCAGCGACCCCAGTAGGAGTCAGGCAAAAAAAAACCAAAATAAACAAAAACGAATGAAAAACTCAGATAAGTGCACTTATATCATATGGGTTTGGGATCCTATATTAAGGGACCATTCTCAAGGGATGTAGGCTATCAAGTTGACCATATTCTAAAATCCTATCCATGCAGGGAGCCCCAGCTCAAAATAACTAGCCAATCACAGATCATTTTGAGCATAACTAATTTTACCAATGACAAAACATTTCTATGTCCAACGCACTAATTACCACACCATCTGGTATTGGTATGGAATAAAGAGAGCTGAAAGCTTGGATTAGACACCTCCAAAGTGTGGGAATGTGATTAGAGCCTTTCAAAAGCTTGCCAAATCTTCCCCCTACTGAGCAAGTGTATTCCATACTTGGTTGTTTTTAATTTTAACTAACCATATCCCACCCCCACTATACAGATTATAACTCAGCACACACATACACACAATACAACTTATGCTGAAGTGTTTTAACTTGTGGACAATAAAATGTACTATTCTTTAATTCTCTAGAAATGTATTCTTTTTAACTGACATCTTGAGAGTTTACCAGTCTGTTTCTCTTATCTCCACTATTATACAGATCTTCAAATACCTGACTTCCATTTAGGCAGTAATCTTGCAACTGATACTAGTTTCAGTAAACATTCAAAGAGAACAAACCAACTATTCTGTCAGATTGTAGTATTATGTCCAGTCTGTTCCTAGTTTTCCCTGTCTCCTCATGTCAATATATTTTTTATTTAACTTATTGAGACCTATAGTCTCTGACCCCATTTTCTAAGTTTTTTAACAAATGGAGCATGTAGAAGCTAGAAAAGGAATAGTGCCAAGTAAAGATACTCAAAAACTATTGAAAAATGCTCTCCGAATTTGCTCCCAGGCCCCCCACCACTCCTAACCCTACCTCAATCTCTTATTCAAATTTCCCTAAGAAGGATCAATGAGCATTCTTCTACTTACACTCTCTTGCAACTGAATCCTCCTTTGAGGTTCTCTGACTCTTTCCTTTCATGGATATCTTCTATTCGACTCCTCAGTTTACTGCAGGGGTTCTGCTTTCTCTATTGACCTTAACTATTCATGCTGCCCATGATTTACCCTCATTGTAAGTCTTGGTCTACATTCTTTTGATGAACTCATCCATTACCATCTGTGTCCTGAAAATTTCTCTATCTCTATCTCTAGGCCCACTTCTACCCATAGTTCTAAACCTATGCTAACTACTGATCAGTTTTTTTACTCTCACTGGCAACTCATACTCAATATGGCAAAACTGAACTCCACACCTCTCTTCCCCTGGACTCCTCTACCACTCCCAACCCAGCGTCTTCCCTTCTGTTTCCAATTTCTGAAGTTGAAATTACCATTCTCTAATCCCAAATAGAAAGCATAGTAATCTTTCTAAGTACAACATATTTTCCTTATTTCTCCCATATAGTTAGTAAACTGTTGTTACTGTTAAGTCACTTCAGTCGTGTCCAACTCTATGCTACCCCATAGACAGCAGCCCATCAGGCTTCCCCGTCCCTGGGATTCTCCAGGCAAGAACACTGGAGTGGGTTGCCATTTCCTTCTCCAATACATGAAAGTGAAAAGTGAAAGTGAAGTTGCTCAGTCGTGTCTGACTCTTTGCAACCCCGTGGACTGCAGGCTCCTTTGTCCATGGGATTTTCTAGGCAAAAGTACTGGAGTGGGGTGCCATTGCCTTCTCCAAGTTAGTAAACAATTCCTCTTAATTTTATCTGCTGATTTTTTTTTTTTTTTTTTTGGTTCTGCCTCCTTTTATTCTTAATGTCATTAACTTAGTTTTCAGTTTTTGTCATTTCTTATCTGGATTATTGTAGTATTCTAAATATTCTGCTTCTACACTTCCCTTTCCCTCTGGTTCTTTCTTAAATTAAAATTAAATGAGGTCATATCTCATATTTTAATGATTTAATCAGCACTCTAGTAGATTAAACTCCAAACCCTTTAGTGTGTGTATGAGGTATTTCGTGAATTGACCATCTGACCCCTAAATCATACCTCTCATTTAACACATATATTTCCTTGAAGAAAGTAAAATATGCCATATTCCCTACACCCTACTCACATGCTATTATAATACAGACTATCCATTCATCTTAACTCTCACCTTGCTTAGATCTGTTCTAATTTCATTGTTTAGCCCAGATTTTACCTTTTCCAGGAAGTTTTCTATTACATTCCCAGTGGATTCAGAGACCCTCCAAAAGATGCAAACCATATTTCTGATCTCACTGAATTATGGTTCATTTGTCTATTTTTCCCATTAGAATCTTTAAGGAATGGCACTGACTCCCCAGGGAACTTAATGTAATGGTTACTATTAAGATGACATTAAACAGCTGTATGATGAGTGATTATCATATAGCCAGAGAGATGAAGAATACTTGTGGGTTCCCTGCTGCTCAGCATCCAGCTGATAGGCTCACAGAGAGGTTTGATTAGTCTCTTGATTTAATGTATGTCCTTTAAGGATTTGGCCCCATAAAACTGACATATACGAAACTTTGCTCCTAGTCATTATTTAACTCTATTTGCATGTGTGTGCTGTCATGTCTGATTCTTTGCAACCCCATGGACTGTAGGACTGTAGCCCTGCCAGGCTTCTCTGTCCATGGAATTTTTCAGGCAAGAATACTGGAGTGGGTTGCCATTTCCTCCAGGGAATCTGCGTGACCCAGAGACTGAACCCACGTCTCCTGCTCCTGCATTGGCAGGCAGATTCTTTAGCACCAAACCACCTGAGAAGCCCATTTAACACTGTCTACACTTTATAATTGATTTAAAGTATGACTAAAGGAACTGACTTATTCAGTTAACACACAAGTATAAACAAGTAACTTTATGAAAATATTCTTGTCAAATTTCTATCTCAAATAAAGTTCTCTACATTAGATGACTGGAGATAAATCTGGTGATTTCTGATGAAGCCATTAATTTCAAAGCTTATGAGTGCTGAGCTAAAAAGTAATAACAGCTATCATTCTTCTGATGTTTACTCAGTTTTGTGTATTGGGTATTGCACACCAGTGGCATTTCAAAGGAGGGCAATTTTGCCCTCCAGGGAACATTTGTCTATGTCCAGAGACACTTCTGGTTGTCACCAGTGTGACAGTGCTACTGGTATCTAGTGTGTAGAAGCCAGGAATGTTGCTGAACATCCTACAATGCATAGGGTGGCCCCTACAACAAAGAATTATTTGGCCCCAAGTACCCATAGTGCTGAGGTGCTGAGATTGAGAAATCCTGTTTAACCCATAGAAACCCTGTACAATGAGATGGTATTAATTCTAAGTTACAAAGAAGAAAATAAGACCTTGAAAAATAAGTATTCAAGGTTACTTAATTAATAAGTGGTAGAAACAGAATTCAAATCACTGTCTGTGGAACCCTAAACTCATACTCTTTCCAATATAGTACAGCCTCCACCCAAAACCATGCATTGGAGAAGGAAATGGCAACCCACTCCAGTATTCTTACCTGGAGAATCCCAAGGACAGAGGAACCTGGTAGGCTGCCATCTATGGGGTCACACAGTCAGACATGACTGAAGCGACTTAGCAGCAGCAGCCACCCAAAATACTTAATAACTATCATTTTTTACATGTATCCATTCTCTTTGCTATACGTGTACATGTAAGACTGACTCACTTTGCTGTGCATCTGAAACTATCATCACGCTGTTAATCGGCAATACTCCATACAAAATAAAAATTAAAAAAATAAAAAATAAAAAGTTTTTTAAAAGCTATCATTTTTAGATAAAAAGATAACAGTGCTGCATGTGGTTATATAATACATTGCACAATCATTTCTTCCAAAATAAAATACAGAAAAGTTTAAAGTAATTGAAGATCACTTCTTTAAAGGCAACTCTCAGAAACATGTGGACTCTGTACATCTTTTGTTTAAATTTAGATTAGAAATGATTTTGTTTCTGGTTAGTATTGTTTCTTTCCAAATTATTTAATTCACCAATAAAGTTGTTAAAATGTAAAACTTGAGGTTAATTAAATATATATGCACACATGTGCATTATCTCTAATTCTCAAAACAACCTATTAAAGTAGGTGTTATTTTCCCCATATTACAGGTAATAAATAATATTTTGTGTCAATGAGCTCAGTTAGTCTATGGAAAAGAGTGGGGAACAAACATGTCAAAACAGCTTTCACTGGTTTTATCACTAATTACCCAAAGGACTTTCAAAAAACTCAAATAATCCAGATCTAATTTTTTAGAAAATGAGAATCTATTGACTCTTTCATAATCATGCCAGTTTTCTCTACCCAAGTATCTTTTTAACATGACCAGCTATAAGCTTCCTTTTTATAGTTTTACTCCATTAATTTTGCCATTAAATTGTTTAATGGCAAACCATGAGATCAGCCCATGATTGTACATGAACAATGTTCCCTATGAAGAGCAGAGATTTTATAATTATTGTTGATAGTACTCTTTTTGCAATCATTAGTGGTTTGAGTTTCAATATACAATATTTGCTTAATATACTTTCCTATTCATACCTTATCATTTTTCTATTAAATGATAAATTAACCTCCTATGTAATAAACATAATATACATGGAACTTCCTGGATTACATGTACTCAAGCAAGCTGATTAAAAATAGAAATTAATGGCACCAGTTAGTATGTTTAGATATCTTCTCTTAGAAAGGATTTCTCATAATTCAGTTCTATTTAGTCACATGATTGAAACAATAAACACAATCACATGCACATGTATGGATATCATGGTGTGCATTATCTCTAAGTTTCCTGGAACAGCACACGTTTAGTTAATTTATCATAAAGCCATCATACAAATACATATAAACACCTATAGAGCATATTGTTGCTATACATATGTATGTGTGTTTTCTATGATAAATTAAAGAAAGGGAATAAAAAAGGCACAACTAAAGCAAGAAATTTTTAAGTGTTTGCTTTCAAGCTAGAAAAGAGAATTTTAACTTATATCACCCAGTTCTGAAAAGTTCCAAGGATAAAGCTTGAAACAGCAATAGGAAAGGTGATACAAAAGAATGTACAAGTGATACAGCTGATACAAGATACAGGTGATAGAAGAATATCTTAAAATGTTGCTCTTTTAACTATAAGAATTCTTTAGAAACACATAAACTTTGAGCACTGGGCTCTCTCTATGATCCATTTATACCTCTCCTGTGCCATCTAGTGTTTTTAGATGATTATTATGAATCAAAAATCTAGAATAACCTAACATTTTAGTTGACCACTCAGCTTGTATGCACGGTCAGCCCCAGGCAAGCAAACAAATAAACCTGGGCTGCAAAAGGGTGGTTTTACAGGGTTACAAAAAAAAAAAAAAAAAATGCAAATGAACAGGACATTAATAGCAAAGAAGAAGGCTTTAAAGTTAAAGTCAGAAATTGTGGCTAACAGATACTGAGAAAATAATGCATAATGGAGCTATTGAATCTTATTAGATTCCATGTACAGTATAAGAGAAGTAGAATTTTGATCTGAGGTTGTACATATGCGTGGGAGAAAGTAATAGGAAAAGGATAGAGTGAAACAGAACTAATTTTCCTTATTCACAATCGAACATTTTTGCCTCGCTTTTGGTCTGGCTACTATACCAGATTCAGTTATAATACGCATTATTAGAAGTGGCTGCCATAGCTACTTCATCCTTTCAGTAAAAACTTACTCTACTACTTTTACCAAAACATCCCACTAAAAGCACAGGCTTCTCCTCATGGTGCTAGGTAGGGACCTTTTACTTCAAGATCTTGGATTTTAATTTTTTACAGGATATTGTTACATTGGGTATAAAATGCTTAATAATTAATATACAGAGGAATATTTTTTTCAATTTATGCCTGAAATCCCTGATTTGATAAATAACTGAAATAACTGAACCTTATTCAGGATTACTAGATCAGATCAGATCAGTCGCTCAGTCGTGTCCGACTCTTTGCGACCCCATGAACCGCAGCACGCCAGGCCTCCCTGTCCATCACCAGCTCCTGGAGGTCACCCAGACTCGCATCCATCGAGTCAGTGATGCCATCCAGCCATCTCATCCTCTGTCATCCCCTTCTCCTCCTGCCCTCAATCCCCTAATTACATTGAGATTATATATATTATACAGGCTAAATAATTTATATAAAACTTAATGAATTGATTCCATCTTGCATCAGTTTAGGATTATGACTGAAAATAATCCTTGGCCTGTAAGTTTAGGTTTAGTTAAAACATATTTAGCCAAAATCAATTAATTGTTCTCCTGCTGCTTCTCATTTGAATTTCACTTCAGGTATTTTTTAACTTACAGGGATTTTTATTGTAGGAATAGAAAGGGAAAGCTGCACGTATCTACTTTTGTTCCCTGGCATTCTGAGTCAGTAAAGAGTTGAGAACCATGATACCCACTAGGAGGAAAAAAGGGAGAGTTTGCTACCACTAATCCACACTGCAATTTGTGGAAGAAAGTGGGCTTGATAGAGATTTAATGGTCAATCATTGTACTGATGAATTATCAGCCTGATTACCACTCTCATTTTTAGAGCTTTAAAATGTCCCGAGTCCTATATCCAGCTCTTTGCTGCTGCTGCTAAGTCACTTCAGTCATATTCAACTCTGCAACCCCATAGGTGGCAGCCCACCAGACTCCTCTGTCCATGGGATTCTCCAGGCAAGAATACTGGAGTGGGTTGCCATTTCCTTCTCCAGGACTCTCCATTGGTTCCCAGCTAACCCAGCTCTTGCTTTACATTATCTCAACTGATCCTCACAAGCTCCAAGTTAGGAAACTGAGTCTTAGTTAGATAAGTTCATGTAATTTGCCTGAGGTCACAAGAGCTCATGAATGGCAGATCCAAATTCAGTAACCAACACTGAGATTCATGCTCTAAACCACTCCCTCCTCTCAGTGATGGAGACTGAGAGAGAGTGTATCACAAAGTCAAACCCCCTGATTTAAGGAAACTTCTGTATGGCCTAGGGAATTCTATTCAATACTCACTAATGGCCTATATGGGAAAAGAATCTTTTTAAAAAATGAGTATATAAATGTATATGTATAACTGATTCACTTTGCTGTACATGTGAAACTAACCCAATGCTTTAAATCAACTATACACCAATAAAAATTTTTAAAAGATAAATAAGCACCACAGATGTATAGCATGATAAATGTAATTAACACTGTTGTTATATGGTATATATGAAAGTTGTTAAGAGTAAATCCAAGGGCAATGCTTGGAATTGTTCTTCTACCTTTCACCCTAAGTTCCAATTTACTGAAATAAAATACATTTTTCATTTCTGGAGTAACAGTCTTTATCTGGTAGGGTCCCTAATCTGTCCACTTTGATTCTGCTAAAAATTATTCTCAAACAGATGAGTGTCCAATAAAATCCTACCCTTAGAAATCTTGTTTTCTTTGTTGTTCTCTTCCATTCTGGGATTTTTACCTGACCTTCTTTTCGCATGTATTTCTTAGTACACAAGCCCCAGCTGGGAGGCCATTCTTCTTTGAAGAACTGGTCACTAATGCCTTTCACCATATTCCTCTTTCAGAGATGCCACTATGGACTGAATTGTGTGTCCCCCTAAAATTCATATACTGAAGCTACCCTTGATATGATGGTAGCTGGCAATAAGATCTGATTATCTTTAGAAGATAATCTGATTTAGATGAGTTCATAAGGTTGGGAATCTCATGATGGGATTACTGCCCTTATAAGAAAAGACACCAGAGATTTGTCTCTCTCTTTATGTCATGTGAGGGCTTCCCTGGTGGCTCAGACGGTAAAAGCGTCTGCCTGCAATGTGGCAAACCTGGGTTCGATTCCTGGGTCGGGAAGATCCCCTGGAGAAGGAAATGGCAACCCACTCCAGTACTCTTGCCTGGAAAATCCTATGGACGGAGGAGCCTGATAAGCTACAGTCCATGGGGTCACAAAGAGTCGGACATGACTGAGTGACTTCACTTTCACTTTCACTTTATGCCATGTGAGGACACAGTGAGAAGACAGCTGGATGCAAATCAGGAACAGAACCACACAAATCACCAGGACTCAACCACACTAGCCCTTTTAGACTTTGAACTTCCAACTTCCAAAACTGTGTGGAAAAAACTTTCTGTTGTTTAAACCATGATATTTTGTTGTAACAGCCCAAGCAGGCTAATACAGATGTACAATCCACATAAATATGCCCAACATTAGGTTCTGGGAGTCACTATCTACCAATGTACATTTTACAATAATTAAGGTCCAGTTTTATATATAATGGCAGGTAAGACACTGCCTCCCATCTAGAGGGTCAACTGTGAGTCCACAATAACTTTGGAGAGAAGGAAAGTTTTACTTCAAACAGGAGTGCCTACAGAGACTAGAGCAAGGAAGTCACATATACATCAGTCTAAGCAATGCACACAGAATAGATGTAGAGAAAAGTCAAAATCTAAAACCAGTGATGCAAGAGAGAAAGGATAATCAAGTAAGTAAAATAAGCATTGATACATTAATATTGAAAAAGAAATTTACAGACTTTTGCTTCCTTTAACAGCCAACTGACCAATAATCCAGTATTGAAGCAAAGGCCTACTCTTAACATCCTAGGGAAGCCATAAAGACCTACCCCTGACCTCTTGAGGAACACAATTTTTCACCTGAAAACTAAGAGAATAAATTAAGGACTTATTGACCCAAGTCACACAGACTTCTGTGAGATCCATACATGGAATTCAGAGTGCTATCATCTTTTGAAATGGCAACCCACTCCAGTATTCTTGCCTGGAGAATCCCATGGACAGAGGAGGCTGGCAGGCTACAGTCCACGGGGTCACAAGAGTAGGACACAACTTAGCGACTAAAGAGAGAGAAAGATCTTTTGAAACTTTAATAAAAATTATGGCTATGTGTACTTTTCTATAGAACACAAAATTATACACACACACACACACACACACACATACACATTATTCTTGGAAGAGAATCTGGAGTTTTAATTAGCTTTTCAAAAAAAAGGTTAATTATATCAAAATATTTTAAAACAAAGATATAGAAAGTGGTGTCACTGGAGGCACTTGATTTAAAGGGGAAAATGTTAAAAAAAAAGAAAAAGCATCCCCTTGATGGGATGTAGAGCAAGGCTCCAAACCCAGGTGAGAGGAACCAAAATGTCAAAACTAAAAAGAAACCTCTTAACTGAAAGTTCAAACAATGTCTCAGCAGTAGAGACTAGGGTAAAAGACCAGTCCCTATAACTGAGTCAATGTGCAGAAAAAGGAAAGAATGACTACTAACCATCAAGACAGAATCCAGGGTTCATCCAAGGGAACCAAATTCCAGACCTAAGGAGATTCTCCGAAGCTCAACATGCATAGAGCTGCTCCAGACGTTATGTCTATAAAGTGAAGTCACTCAGTCGTATCCAACTCTTTGCAACCCCATGGACTGTAGCCTACCAGGCTCCTCCATCCATGGACTTTTCCAGGCAAGAGTACTAGAGTGGGTTACCATTTCCTTCTTCAAGGGATCTTCCTGACCCAGGGATCAAACCCTGGTCTCCTGCATTGCAGGCAGACACTTTACCATCTGAGCCACCTGGGAAGCCTCTTCACACTATTCCTATCCCTTATGTCTGTGGAAGTATATAAATTCTAATCCCCTCCAGATTCTTAGAGGGGATTAAGATCAACTACATAATCCCTGGTGGCTTAGATGGTAAAGAGTCCACCTGCAATGCAGGAGACCTAGGTTCGACCCCTGGGTTGGGAAAATCCCCTGGAGAAGAGCATGGCAACCCATTCCAGTATTCTTGCCTGGAGAATCCCCATAGACAGAGGAGCCTGGAGGGCTACAATTCATGGGGACACAAAGCGTCAGACACAACTAAGCAACAGCATACAACACACAAAATTCCTACCTAAGGCAGTGGGAGTGAGTGAGCCTTCAAGGACCTGTGGTTGGAGGGGTGAGGCAAGCTTAGGAGATGAAATAGAGCTAGCACCACAGAAGGAAATCCTTCAGGACCTTGTGCCTCAGGTTCCTTTGCTTTAGTCCTCCTAGGATTTTCTAAGGAAATAATATTCTATTTGATGTATTTTAAGTTCATTCACTTTCCTAGACCTTTACCATCTAGATATAAGAGCGAATTACAGATCTTCAAAGACAAACCTCAGTGCAGTTGATCAAACAAATGGCCATTCTAAAAGGCCATTAGTAGTATATCAGATGGCCTTTTCCACCTATGAGTAGAAAAAAGCAGAAATTTAACCATGTTATAACTAAACCAATATTCTCTTTAAAACAGAAGGAATATCTTTAATTTCCAAAGGGCCACAAGTAGGGGGAAATATCCAGAATTCAGCGTTCATGATTGACTTCTCACAATTTTTTGCTATTAACAATTTCACTTCATAGATGGTCTTCATTACCCTATACATAAAGGGTAGCAGCAAAGAACACAAAGCTTTGAGTGTAGCCCAAAGCCCATTAGTTGAAAAGTGTCAATGTTTTATGGTTTCAAGAAACTGTATAAATTGCCCTTATTTGTGTAAGTTCATTTTCCAAATGTGTGAACACAAATGTCTATTGTCTATGTGGAAAGTTCACGCTGACCTACAAGTGAATCATACAATTGAGCTCTGAGCTAAGTGACAGCCTCTGCCAAGCTAGCCATTTTGGTAAGTGGTCCTAAACTTGATACAGGGGCAAATAATTTTTTATTGTTTTCCCAGGGGGAGAAAACTCTTTTCAAACAGCACAGACCAACAACAATTTCTTTTTAATTCTTGCTGACATTGCTTTTTTTTTTTTTTTTTTTTACATAAAAGAATCTAAGACTATAATTTTTAACTTCCTTTTGTTAAAACTGTGCAAAAGACCTATTAACCTGTGTCCTTAAAGCCCTGCCTTATTCTGTTGCACATATCATTAAAATCTTACTCCACTCTGCTCAGCAGTTTTTCCTTTCTAAAGCAGCATGGTCATTTGTTGTTTATATTTCCAGAGAACTCCACAGGGAGACCAGCTCCCACAGCTTCAGCCTATTGCTTAGAATGAGTGTGAAGGTTAAATACTTCTGTCTTCTTAGTCACTTAGTGTACTTTGAAAGCTATTTTAGGTAGAACATAGCCTTAGAGAAGCTATTTAATTGGTGATAAATCTTTTGATTTATTCTCCCATCAAGAACTAATAACTAGCAGCAGGGATACTCACGATGATGGAATTGTTCTACATCCTGTGAAGGCGATCACATGAATCTGCACATGTAATAAAACTGAATAGAGCTAGATACACAGACACATACATGCATACAGGTGAGTCCACAAAAAACCCATGAATCTAAATCAGGCTGATGAATTATATCAATGTTAATTTCCTGGTCATGATATAATATTATACAATATATATTCAAGATGTAACCACTGGGGGAAATCAAGTGAAGGAGGTATGGATCTCTTTAGCTTATTTCTTAAAATTGCATGTGAATCTAAAATTATCTCAAAATAAACAGTTTTTAAAAATCATTAACAGATTGTACATTTTGGAATGTTTTTAATTTTATCACCTAAAAAAACATTCTTTCAGAAATATTTAAAAGACAAGGAAAACTTGCAATATAGCTAGTAACAGTCACCTTGGCTCTGACGCATGATTATGAATTGCCACTACCAGTAAGAGGGGCCCCAAACCCCTACACAGAGCCAGTACACGTCATTTTTAATTTTCTGATTTTAAAAAGCTAACCTGGTTTTGATTATGTGCCTGATTTTGGCTGCAACAGGATCTCCAGTTGGCTTCTGAGTTTTCCAAGGTAGACTCACCAATCATTCTAATTTCATTTGTGTGTTCATATGTGCCAGGTCACAGCCATGATGGAAGGAGATTCACATTAATGTTATACACTCTACTTCTCACAAACACAAATGGTTACAGAAAAGACATATTTTAGAAGTGGATGTCTCTCTAGGATATTAAAATAGAGATGTCCTGATCAGCAGATGCAAACTACTATATACAGACTATATAAACAACAAGATCCTACTATATAGCACAAGGAACTGTATTCAATATACTGTGATGAATCATAATGGAAAAGAATATGAAAAAGAATGTCATTTTTGTGTTGTTCAGTTGCTAAGTCATGTCCAACACTTGCAATCACATGAACTGAAACACACCAGGCTTCCCTGTCCTTCACTGTCTCCCATAGTTTGGGCAAACTCATATCTATTGAGTTGATGATGCCATCCAACCATCTCATCCTCTGTTAAGGCCCCAGTCCACACCCTCTCTCTCAATCTTTCCCAGCATCAGGGTCTTTTCCAATGAGTCGTCTCTTCACATCAGGTAACTAAAGTATTGGCGCTTCAGCTTTACTGTCAGTCCTTCCAATGAATATTCAGTGTTGATTTCCTTTAGGACTGAGTGGTTTGATCTCCTTGCTGTCCAAGGGACTCTCAAGAGTCTTCTCCAGTGCCACAGTTTGAAGGCATCAATTCTTCGGCACTCAGCCATTTTTATTGTCCAATTCTCACATCTGTACATGACTACTGAAAAAAACCCATAGCTTTGACTATATAGACTTTTGTTGGCAAAGTAATGTCTCTGTTTTTTAATATACTGTCTAAGTCTGTTATAGCCTCTCTTCAAGGAGCAAGCATCTTCTCATTTCAAGGCTGCAGTCACCATCCACAGCATGTTTATATATATATATATATATATATATGTATAACTGAATCACTTTTCTACACAGCAGAAATTCACACATTATTAACCAATTATTCTTAAATAAAACATTTTTGAAAAGAAGATATGTCTTCTAAGTTTTTCTCTTGCAATTTTCCAAAACTAATTCTTGTGGCCTATATGATATAAATAGGAAACATTTATGAGTTCAACTAAAAAAAAATGAAGATGTCAACTAAATTTTCTAGCATTAAAGTTAGATCCCAGTAATACTCTGAAATGAAACTGCTTTAGAAAATTTTATATCCTAGTTTCTGCCATCCTGCCTCTACCGTCTCCAAAGTTCTGCAAATTAAAGAGACACAATCTCATTTCATCTTTAAACTTGAAACATAAGGAAGCTTCATTTCCTTAAAAGTAATCTCCCCTTCTAAAATTCTGGACACTTTTCAAAAGCAGGATTGTGAAGATTTGGCTTCAAACTTCTCAACATGTTAATCAGACTTGTTCAGTTAGAACTGTCTAGGACTTAAAGAAAAACAAATGCAGGCTGTGTCTAAATTTTTTACAAAATCATGCATTCATGCCAGAAAACAGCACAGAACTACAAATTCAAGCAAAACAATCAGTACTTGCAGCTGCAAGAGGGCTAGCAATCTTTTTTCAAATGCACTCCATAGATAAAGTGATCCAAACAGGCACTTACAGAGTACCAATTCTGATATAAGTAGAAAAAGAATGAGGCTGGAATATGGGTCTTTGTTTTCTTCAGTGGGGTCTATTTTCAGATACCATTTTCCTCCCTTGCTCAAAATAGCCATTATGATTATGATTCCAAAAATAATGATTACTAATACATTGAGTCCCAGGCTCTGCCTTCTCAAGTGATAACTTGCAAGTAAGGACCCTCTTATCCACACACCCTGAGTTGTATGTAAGAGTAAAAGCCACAACAGTACTTCAAACACTATAAACATCTAAGATAAAAAGTATCATACTATTAAATCTACTATAACATGAATTAGAGGGAAAGTTAAACAAATTACTGAAAAACCTAAAATATGGCTATTTTAAGTTAAATATTGCTACTTTTATTCATATAAAACTTACATTTACATTAGTTTACACTTACATGTGCATGCACACATATGTTACAGAAAAATGCATTAAACAGGCAATATAAAAAATCGTTAGCCAATTCCTAGCAACTTTTTTTTTTTGCGATCATTCTAAATTGCTTAGACATCATATCAAGTGCCTGATTTAACATTGCAGAATATGTACAAACTAAAAGCCTAATCTGTTTTAATAACTTCCCAGAGATGATTTTGGAGAAGGTAATGGCAACCCACTCCAGTATTCTTGCCTGGAAAATCCCATGGACAGAGGAGCCTGGTAGGCTGCAGTCCATGGGGTCACTAAGTCCAACACGACTGAGCAATTTCACTTTCACTTTTCGCTTTCATGCACTGGAGAAGGAAATGGCAACCCACTCCAGTGTTCTTGCCTGGAGGATCCCAGGGACAAGGGAGCCTGGTGGGCTGCTGTCTATGGGGGTCACACAGAGTCGGACACGACTGAAGTGACTTAGCAGCAGCAGCAGAGAGTATTTTATATTACCATAACTGTTCATTATGTTTGTTGCCTTTATATCAACAGAAAGCATGCACTGGATAAACTAGAGAAGTATTTGCAAGGAAAAACATGAAAACATTTAGATCTCTTAAGTAGTTTTAATATATCTCTCTGTGATTTTGTATATACTATTAGTTTGGAAAACTATTTCTTTAATAGGACATCTTCCTACATAGGAAACCTATTTCCACTCCCACTCCATCCAAAATTACAATCACAACAATGAGGTTTGACTGCAGCCTAAACAGTATAATAATGCTGATTTTTCCCATCATTTCCATCACCTGGAGCATTAAAGGAAAGCACTTGGTTTCCTATCTTCATTTCCTGAAGAGGTTCAGAGACTGTGCATTCTAATGCCAGGCCTGGATCAGCAAACACTGGCTCATCTCCAGGTTCATTCAGAGAGATGCACAAGAAGGTGTGGTCAACATCTGCCTACAAGATGGCTTGTTTGGAAAGGGTTAAAGGCAAGCTGTGGGTCTCTTACCACCATTCCCAGCATTTGCATCAGCCTTGGGAAGTGATGTCACACACCTGCAATGCACATGCAAAGTGTAAACACATCACCAACACTGACTCCGCGTCTCCCACTCCAAATCATGCCCAGCTGCCGCACACCGAGTTCCTCCACTGCCAAACTTGCCAGTCTGTGAAAATATGAAAGGTCTTATGCTAATAGCAATTAAGCAGATTCAAGTTCTATACCACCAAGCTGTGTGTAGTTTTGCTTTTATTGATTACTTCTTACCATTTCTAGAATCACGGAGAGGGAATTGGAACAAATCTTAAAGATTATGCAATACAGTACTCTCATTTCACAAATAATTAAATCATACCTCTACTATAGCTTTCACCGATTGTTCCTGTATCGCTCTTCTTCTCATCAGACTTAAGAATGGGGACTGGGATTTAAAACACTTTTTCTATCGCTAGCACTTAATCCCCAGCAGATATTCAAATTTGATAAACAAATGGATGGAGAGATGAGTGACTTTTTAGAAACCATTTCATAGAGCTACCTTGGATGACTTGGTCAATTTACTTAATTTTTCTAAAACCAAGTTTTGAGTAATAAATGGGAATAATTAATAGCATCTTCCTCAAATAATCATTGAGAGGATTTCTTGAGATAATGCTATTCCAAAGTTCCATACACAGTCAGAAACATAAAATGGACTCTGTAAATATTAGCTTGCTGTTAATTTCTCAGTGGTAGTAGTATTGTGCGTGCTCAGTTGTTCACTCACATCTGACTCTTTGTGACCCTATGGACTGTAGCTCACAAGGCTTATCTATCCATTGGACTTTCCAGGCAAGAATACTGGAGTGGGCTGCCATTTCCTCCCCCAGGGGATCTTCCGGACCCAGGGATGGAACCTGTGTCTCCAGCATCTCCTACATCAAAGGGAAATTCTTTACCACTAAGCCACCTGGGAAGCACCAGTGGTAGTATATTATGCTCCATTACTCCTTGTTACTATCACTTGGTTCATCCTGTCTGTGTGTCAAGGGCTTTACCTCAAAACTTACGGTCTTTCTTTTCCTTGATCTACCATCAGTCAGGGGTGACATCAACATTCACATGAATAACTCATCAAGCCCTTTTTTCACACTTTACTGATCTTTTCATCTCCAATAACTTCTACTTTTATTCCTTCAGCTATATATGTCCTATGAGCATACAATACATTCTCTCTGGAACCAGTCTACTAGATAGAAATCTTAGTTCCATCAATAGTTATGGCTATATTACCAGCTACTCATTTTTAGGTTCTCTATAAACTTGTTATCTTATTTGGTAAATGGGATTAAAAATGGGTACTTACTCGACAGTGCTTTGTATACAGTAATACTCTATTGTTAGTTCATATTATTCTTCTACGCCAAACCACACCACCTCTGAAATATGGAACTCCAACACTAATGTATAATGTTTGGAAACTTAAGTTATTCCATCTCTTTGCATCTTTGCAGCTAAAGATGGAGAAGCTCTATACAGTCAGCAAAAACAAGACCGGGAGCTGACTGTGGCTCAGGTCTGCTGCTGCTGCTAAGTCACTTCAGTCGTGTCCAACTCTGTGCGACCCCATAGACGGAAGCCCACCAGGCTCCCCTGTCCCTGGGATTCTCCAGGCAAGAACACTGGAGTGGGTTGCCATATCCTTCTCCAATGCATGAAAGTGAAAAGTGAAAGTGAAGTCGCTCAGTCGTGTCCGATTCCCAGCGACCCCATGGACTGGAGCCCACCAGGCTCCTCCGTCCATGGGATTCTCCAGGCAAAAGTACTGGGGTAGGGTGCCATTGCCTTCCCCGGTGGCTCAGGTCATGAATTCCTTATTGCCAAATTCAGAGTTAAATTGAGGAAAGTGGGGAAAACCACTAGACCATTCAGGTATGACCTAAATCAAATCACTTTATGATTATACAGTGGAAGTGAGAAATAATTTAAGTGACTAGATCTGATAGAGTGCCTGATGAACTATGGACAGAGGTTAGTAACATTGTACAGGGGACGGGAATCAAGACCATTCCCATGGAAAAGAAATACAAAAGAGAAAAATGGCTGTCTGAGGAGGCCTTACAAATGGCTGTGAAAAGAAGAGAAGTGAAAAACCAAAGGAGAAAAGGAAAGATATATCCATTTGAATGCAGAGTTCCAAAGAAGAGCAAGGAGAGATAAGAAAGACTTCCTCAGTGATCAATGCCAAGAAATATAGGAAAACAATAGAATGGGAAAGACTAGAGATCACTTTAAGAAAATTAGAGATACTAAGGGAACATTTCATGCAAAGATGGGCTCAATAAAGAACAGAAATTGTATGGACCTAACAGAAGCAGAAGATATTAAGAAGAGGTGGCAAGAATACACACAAGAACCGTACAAAAAAGATCTTCACGACCCAGATAATCATGATGGTGTGATCACTGACCTAGAGTCAGACATCCTGGAGTGTGAAGTCAAATGGGCCTTAGGAAACATCACAATGAACAAAGCTAGTGAAGGTGATGGAATTCTAGTTGAGCTACTTTAAATCCTAAAAGATGATGCTGTGAAAGTGCTGAACTCAATATGCCAGCAAATTTGGAAAACTCAGCAGTGGCCACAGGACTGGAAAAGGTCAGTTTTCATTCCAATCCCAAAGAAAGGCAATGCCAAAGAATGCTCAAACTAATGCACAATTGCACTCATTTCAGTTATTAACAAAGTAATGCTCAAAATTCTCCAAGCCAGGCTTTAGCAATACGTGAACCATGAACTTCCAGATGTTTAAGCTAGTTTTAGAAAAGGCAGAGGAACCAGAGATCAAATTGCTAACATCCACTGGATCATCAAAAAACCAAGAGAGTTCCAGAAAAATATCTATTTCTGCTTATTGACTGTACCAAAGCCTTTGACTGTGTGGATCACAATCAACTGTGAAAAATTCTGAAAGAGATGGGAATACCAGACCACCTGATCTGCCTCTTGAAAAATATGTATGCAGGTCAGGAAGCAACAGTTAGAACTGGACATGGAACAACAGACTGGTTCCAAACAGGAAAAGGAGTGTGTCAAGGTTGTATATTGTCACCTGTTTATTTAACTTCTATGCACAGTACATCATGAGAAATGCTGGGCTGGAAGAAACCAAGCTGGAATCAAGATTGCCGGGAAAAATGTCAATAACCTCAGATACACAGAAGACACCACCCTTATGGCAGAAAGTGAAAATGAACTGAAAAGCCTCTTGATGAAAGTGAAAGAGGAGAGTGAAAAAGTTGGCTTAAAACTCAACATTCAGAAAACTAGGATCATGGCATCCAGTCCTATCACCTCATGACAAATAGATGGGGAAACAGTGGAAACAGTGGCTGACTTTATATTTTTGGGCTCCAAAATCACTGCAGATGGTGATTGCAGCCATGAAATTAAAAGATGCTTACTCCTTGGAAGGAAAGTTATGACTAACCTAGACAGTATATTAAAAAGCAGAGACATTATTTTGTCAACAAAGGTCCATCTAGTCAAAGCTATGGTTTTTCCAGTAGTCATGTATGGATGTGAGAGCTGGACTATAAAGAAAGCTGAGTGCCAAAAAACTGATGCTTTTGAACTGTGGTGTTGGAGAAGACTCTTGAGAGTCCCTTGGACTGCAAGGAGATCCAACCAGTCCATTCTAAAGAAGATCAGTCCTGGGTGTTCATTGGAAGGACTTATGTTGAAGCTGAAACTCTGATACTGTGGCCACCTGATGCGAAGAGCTGACTCATTTGAAAAGACTCTGCAGCTGGGAAAGATTGAGGGCAGGAGGAGAAGGGGGCAACAGGGGATGAGATGTTTGGATGGCATCACCAACTCAATGGACTTGAGTTTGGGTAAACTCTGGGAGTTGGCGATGGACAGCGAGGCCTGGTGTGCTGCAGTACATGGGGTTGCAAAGAGTCAGACACGACTGAGCAACTGAACTGAACTGAATCTCTTTTACTATTATAAATAGCTGAAAATAAATTAGAGCTCAAAAGGGGGGAAAGTAAGGCAGGAAGAAGTTCTTAAACAGAATAAGAGCTTCAAAACAAACATAATCATTGGGTATCCAAAAATAACAATGATTATAATAGTTTTACATTAATTGATAATGTATATATATATAGTGTACTGAGAGTAACACCCAGTCCAAAAGTATACCAATATATCCAACATATACCAATACATTATATGAATTATGAATGCTTAGCTATGTATTACTTAGTATGTACCTGTATGGGCAGGTTTCCCTGGTGGCTCAGTGGTAAAAAATCTGCCTGCCAATACAAGAGGTGCAGGAGACATGGGTTCAAGCCCTGGTCAGGAAGCACCCCTGGAGTAGGAAATGGCAGCCCACTCAAGAATTCTTGCCTGGAAAATCCCATGGACAGAGAAGCCTGGTGAGGCTACAGTCCAGGGGGTCACAAAGGGTTGGATATGACTTAGTGACTGAACAACAGCAACAAATACAGGTGAGAAAACTGAGGGTTCAGAGAAACTCAGTAACTCATCCAAGTTACACATCTAGCATAATGCAGATGTGTATTCAAATCCACAGACACAAGCCACACCGACAGTTCATGCATGGTGGGGCTGGGGTTTAGAACCAGTCATTTTGATATCAGAACTGTGCTCTTAATTACTTTGTCTCCCTCTAAATTACTAAACACCCCAGAATACAGTGATAGTAACTTAAAAAAATATACACATATCACATACATTTGTTCAGGGCTTCCATGGTGGCTCAGATAGTAAAGACTCTGCCTGCAATGCAGGAGACCCAGGTTTGACCCCTGGGTCAGAAAGATCACCTGGAGAAGGGAATGGCAATCCACTTCAGTGTTCTTGCCTGGGAAGTCCCATGGACAGAGGAGCCTGGCAGTCTACAGACCACGGGGTCGTAGAGTCAGACACAACTGAATGGCTATCACTTTCACTCACATTTGTTCAATCAAATTTTCATATCAAACTATTTCGTTTCAATCAATTTGATCTCGGCTAAAGTTTACGTTGTTTTACGCCCAGTGAGCCCTGACCCTCAGGGCCAGTGTTAGACTTCACATGCAGGGTCCTATCTGGTTTCCCAGGGTGTGCACAGATGGAGACGGGACCCTGAATCTCAGCATGTCTTTCCTGTTGTCCAGAATTTTTCACTTCACCAATGGATGAAGACTCGTAGCCAACATAACTGAGCAAGTACAATGGCAACATGTGTTTTTCTGAGTTCCATTCTGCCACCATTGAGTCAGTTTATTTTCAATACAAAGATTAGTCTGGTGACAACAGGTTTTTCCGGCCACTGTGGGGTAGAGACCTGGGCTACTACAAAAGGTCCATCTTGTAAATAATCAACTTCAAAGTCATCTTTTCTGGAGTTTCTGTGCAGCAGTGGCCTCCAGGAACATCCTTTCTACAGCCATCTGGCACTCATGTTTTCGGTTCACCTCCTGAGTTCTCACCAGGGCCACAAAGTAAAGGAAGTAATAATTCTTTTCTGGACACCACTCTTTGTAAAGCAGAGCCACCTGAATAGTTCTATATCCATGTTCAGAACAAACTAACAGTTTTCTGCCAGGGTCACAAGTCTATTAGCTGAGGTGTGTTTGAGGCTCTGGAGTGAGTAATCAGGCAATATATGAGAGTAGAGGCAGCAATTCAGTAGTGCTATTTGTGGTCTTGCAGTTTTCTGGGGCAGGAATTCAAGAGTTAAGATGAAGAGGGGGAAATAACATTAGCCTATAATTTAGCAGTAACCCTTCATGATAATCTTATTGAACATACTGTCATTCTTTATCAACTTTTTCCTCCATTTCAGAACAATACCATCACACTGGGCTTCCCGGGTGGCTGGACAGTAAAGAACACACCTGCCAATGCAGGAGACACAGGAGACACATGCCTTCAGTCCCTGGGTTTGGAAGATCCCTTGGAGAAGGAAAAGGTAACCCACTCCAGTGTTCTTGCCTGGAAAGTGCCATGGACAGAAAATCCTGGCAGGCTACAGTCCATTGGGTCACAAAAAGTCAGACACAGCTGAGTGCACAGACACACATACACATCCTATATGATCTACAGCCTATGCCTCTCAAAAACATAGAAATTCTTTTACATAATTATATATTCTTGCCTGAGAAATTCCATAGACAGGAGAGCCTGGCAGGGCACAGTCCCTGGGATCACAAAAGAGTCAGACATGACTAGCGACTAAACAATATCCTCATTGGGGAAATAATAAGCAAAATATTTCTTCTCAAAGTTTTTTCTCAACAATTACAGATCATAAAGAAGAAAAGACACCTCCTATATATGACAGATTACTCTCATCTATAAATCAGTTAAAAGAAAAAAATAGATTAAGTTTTAAGTTTCTAAGCATGATGGTGAAAATGACATCAAAGGGACTAAAAGTATTTACACCAATTATTGAATGAAATTTGTCTTTAGATACATCAGGAAGTGCTTTAACTTCTTTACAAATAAGGATAATCAGCATACAAGCTTGGTTAGCAATAAAATGTCACCAGAATCAAATCAACTTTGTCAATGATACCCATATCTTGTACTTCCTTATCCTAACTCATTCTGTCTTAAGTCTCTTGCTCCTTGGATAAATGTTTCTCCTCAGTGTTTGAGGAAATTTGGGATGCTTGGCCTAATGAACAGACATAACAAAAGGAATAAAGAGATAAAGAAAATGTAAACTAATAAAAATTACTATAATTTTCAAGGTGATATAGAGCTAATAATTCTAGATATTTGTTCTTCACCACAATGTTTCAATGTATTGAATTATATTTCATACTGTATATTAAAATAAGAACTTTTGTCATTAGTATTTTTGAGCAACCTTTTTGTTTTTGGTTTTCTCATCTGTTGTTGTTGTTTGGTCACTCAGTCCTGTCCAATTCTTTGCGACACCATGGACTGCAGCATGTCAGGCCTCTCTGTCCTTCACCATCTCCTGGAGCTTGCTCAAACTCATGTCCATTGAGTCAGTGATGCCATCCAACTATCTCATCTTCTGTCATCTACTTCTCTTCCTGCATTCAATTTTTCCCAGCATCAGGGTCTTTTCTAATGAGTTGGAGCATCACAACAGGTGGCCTAAGTATTGGAGCTTCAGCTTCAGCATCAGTCCTTCCAACAAATATTCAGGATTGATTTCCTTTAGGATTGACTGGTTGGATCTCCTTGCAGTCCAAGGGACTCTCAACTCCCCAACACCACAGTTCAAAAGCATCAATTCTTTGGCACTCACCCTTCTTTACGGTCCAGCTTTCACATCCATACATGACTACTGGAAAAACGATAGCTTTGACTATACACAGCTTTGTTGGCAAAGTAACATCTCTGCTTGTTAATATGCTGTCTAGCTTTGTCATTGCTTTTCTTCCAATGAGCAAGTGTGTTTTAATTTCATGGCTGCAGTCACCATCTGCAGTGATTTTGGAGCCCAAGAAAATAAAGTCTCTCACTGTTTCCATAGTTTCCCCATCTATTTGACATGAAATGATGGGATCGGATGCTCATCTGTAAAATAAGACAACTGGTCTACTGATTTCAAAATGACCCAGCTCTCTGAGAGATCTTTAATAAATTTATCATGATTTCACCTTAGCTCAACTTAATCCAAAATCTAGAGTATTTGGAATCATGTGCTAAACCAAACTAAATCAAACTTTCATCAGGTATTACACAAAAACATTGGAGATAATAGAATGTTAAAACATCAGTGTAATTCTTTCTTCAGAATAATGTTTGCTTCATGGAGAATGACTGCCAATAGTTAAAAAGAAACTAGGTTATGCCAGTTCTCAATCTTTGAATGTTTAAGGAGATACTCTGTTATCACTACCAAATTTAAAACCCAGCTCTGTCCGTCAATATTAAAGGCTCGTCCACAACAGGAAGTTGAAATACACACACACAAACACATGCATACATACAAAGTCCTCCTGCCTTGTCACTAAACAAATAGAAAAATCCATTCAATCTTTACATTCTTTATAATAATACCTTGCTTCACAGAGCACAGCACAAAAAAATAATGCATCAACATCAACTTTTAACAACGCTTGTTATACATAGCCCAAGGCACATATTCAGTTAAGAACATTTCACAAATTTCATGTGTTGAATGTTCTCCTTTTGACTCTTCTAGCTTAGTCACCATTTCTAATTCTTCTCAGTCCACATATCTGCTACAGCACAACACAAAACCACAGAGATGTTGAAAACAAGTGCTGGAAATAAGAACAGTAAAGTCCCAGCTGCATGTATAAAAGAAAAAACATGTGTATAATATTGTTTCCAAGCACATATCATTAAAATATATTTACCCTCAATTTGTAATATTTAGATTCCAAATGAATTAAAGACAGAATTAAAATAATGCATCAATTAGAGAGCAAAAATGTATCATGTTTTTAACACTTGAACTTTTATTCTGTATTGGGGTATAGCCAATTAACAATGTTGTGATGATTTCAGGTGAACAACAAAAGGACTCAGCCATACATATACATGTATCCATTCTCTGTCAAATGACCCTCCCATCCAGGCTGCCACATAACTTTGAGCAGAGTTCTATGAAAAACGCATCATTTTTGCCTCAGCCTGTCATCTGTGGTGCATCACATTTTTTAGTTTAACCCAATTTAAGCATAAAAATGAAATAATTCAGAAAATCAGATGATGGCGATAGTCTTCTGACCCCTTAACTATTATTAGGACATATGCCCGTTAACCCTACACAACTGTCCGAACAATTTTCAAAAAGTATTTCTAATCAACTCTTTTTTTTAAAAACTTTACAATATTGTATTGTTTTTGCCATATATCAACATGAATCCGCCACAGGTATACATGTGTTCCCGATCCTGAACCCTCCTCCCTCTTCCCTCCCCATACCATCCCTCTGGGTCGTCCCAGTGCACCAGCCCCAAGCATACAGTATCAGGCATTGAACCTGGACTGGCAACTCGTTTCATATATGATATTATACATGTTTCAATCAATGTCATTCTCTTTGGAGAAGGAAATCTCTCTTGGAGAAGGAAATGGCAACCCACTCCAGTATTCTTGCCTGGTAAATCCCAGGGACGGAGGAGCCCAGTAGGTTACAGTCCATGGGGTCGCAAGGAGTCGGACACGACTGAGTGACTTCCCTTTCACTTTCACAATGTCATTCTCCCAAATCATCCCACCCTCTCCCGTTCCCAGAGTCCAAAAGACTGTTCTATACATCAGTGTTTCTTTTGCTGTCTCGTATACAGGGTTATTGTTACCATCTTTCTAAATTCCATATATATGCATTAGTATACTGTATTTTGGTGTTTTTCTTTCTGGCTTACTTCACTCTGTATAATAGGCTCCAGTTTCATCCACTTCATTAGAACTGATTCAAATGTATTCTTTTTAATGGCTGAGTAATACTCCATTGTGTATATGTACCACAGCTTTCTTTATCCATTCATCTGCTGATGGACATCTAGGTTGCTTCCATGTCCTGGCTATTATAAACAGTGCTGTGATGAACAGTGGGCTACCCATGTCTCTTTCAATTCTGGTTTCCTCAGGGTGTATGCCCAGCAGTGGGATTGCTGGATCATAAGGCAGTTCTATTTCCAGTTTTTTAAGGAATCTCCACACTCTACTCAACTCTTATATGTAAAAAGTTAAGTCTTGAAGTCTCTAAAATAGTATCTTATAAACAGTATGTATGGAAAATAATTCACATTTATATCAATAGGCAATCAACAGCCAGATACATGTGGTCTTCTATATACGGAGAACTAATCTTTACCTCTTTAATAGTTCATCATCTATATACTTTTCTACTTTCTCCTCACGTCCACTTTAACTTCATTTAATCTTCACTGCAATGTGGCAAAATAAGTATTGTTATTTTCAGTTTATCACCAAGAAAAAAGCAACTTAAGTAAGGGAGGTTAAGTAACTTATTCAAAGTCTCACTACTGCTACGTGACAGTAACCGAAAGTAAACAAGCATGGCTCTAACCAGAGTATGTGCTTAGTTGCTCAGCCGTGTCCGACCCCCAGCCCCGTGGACTGTAGCCCACCAGGCTCCTCTGTCCACGGGATTTTTCAGGCGAGAATACTAGAGTGGGTTGCCATTTCCTTCTCCATCTAATACAGAGTAGATCATATCAAAAAAAAAAAAAAGCAACCAAACAGTAAGTCACCTAAGAAACCCCAATATCTAAAAAAATTAACTTGATCCCACTTTGCCAGAACTCATCCCTTCAGACTGCCTAGTATCAAGGCTTATATCATAGGAAATGTTATTAAATGCCCTCTGTGAAGCTCCAGATTAAAAATAAATATAGGCAAACAATGTAAGCCATCAACAACCACCTTGTCTTCCAAAGAAATCTGTGGTGTGCAACAGATAACTAAAAACATTCATCCATAAGTGTGACATTCAATGCCTCTCAAAACTTTATTTTTACTATTTAACAATTTTTTCCAAAATACTAAGTTTCATTCAATCCCAAGTTTGGAAATAAGGTGACACATTTTTCTTAATATCCTGCCGTTTGTTGTTTGCTCTTTTTTCCCATCTTTAAATTGCCTATTTTTCACTGCTTTATATGTACTAACCACACAATATCACCAAAAACTAGTAGGTTTTACATAACAGAAAACATGAGTCTCTAAGTTTAAAGATTTCACTATATGGTAAGAGTAGGGAAGCAAAATATACATACCTTCAGAACTACCATGTTTTTACATATGGCTATTATTGTTTCCATGATCCTTCGTGAGCAGCACAATAGCACTAATTATTGAGTGCCTATTTTATGTCAGAAACTATATAAGCGCTTTCTGTATCTGATCTCATTTTACTCCAGCTACAAGCTTTTCAGCTATTATCATAAAGAAAGAAAGAAAACAACCTCAGAAGGGTTAAATAACTTGATCTAACTGATACAATCACCTAATGACAGTCTCTAACTCAAGTCTGTCTGACTTTACTTAGTTCATCTACAAAGTCAGATAAGGCCCAGATTCAAATCCAATAACTCGCACCAAAACAGCACTAAAATTGTTTGGAAAGGCAATAAATTTTAACTTAAAATGTTTGCTATACTGAGAATGAATGTGGCCTGTTCAGAGACACTCTAAAAATATGCATGTGCTGCAGCAGATTCTTCTCATTGGAAGGTGCCTGCTCATTCTCTAAAAAGTACAGTTAGAGGAGATGTACTATCAACTTCTCTCAACTCTAGGTTGAGATAAGATGATACCAAACTGGATTCATACCAGTTTGAATAACCCTAACACCATATGTAGGAAATCACCATTCAATATAGTTATTATGCAATTGCCAGAATGAGACAATTGCCACACTCTAAACTGCAAACTTTTCATACTGTTCAAATATGTTTCATCTTACAAATAGCTGTGAAAAGAAGAGAAGTGAAAAGCAAAGGAGAAAAGGAAAGATATAAACATCTGAATGCAGAGTTCCAAAGAATAGCAAGAAGAGATAAGAAAGCCTTATTCAGCGATCAATGCAAAGAAACAGAGGAAAACAACAGAATGGGAAAGACTAGAGATCTCTTCAAGAAAATCAGAGATACCAAAGGAATATTTCATGCAAAGATGGGCTTCATAAAGGACAGAAATGGAATGGACCTAACAGAAGCAGAAGATATTAAGAAGAGGTGGCAAGAATACACAGAAGAACTGTACAAAAAAGAGCTTCACGACCCAGATAATCATGATGGTGTGATCACTGACCTAGAGTCAGACATCCTGGAATGTGAAGTCAAGTGGACCTTAGAAAGCATCACTATGAACAAAGCTGGTGGAGGTGATAGAATTCCAGTTGAGCTATTCCAAATCCTGAAAGATGATGCTGTGAAAGTGTTGCACTCAATATGACAGCAAATTTGGAAAACTCAGCAGTGGCCACAGGACTGGAAAAGGTCAGTTTTTATTCCAATCCCAAAGAAAGGCAATGCCAAAGAATGCTCAAACTAATGCACAATTGCACTCACCTCACACGCTAGTAAAGTAATGCTCAAAATTCTCCAAGCCAGGCTTCAGCAATATGTGAACCGTGAACTTCCTGATGTTCAAGCTGGTTTTGGAAAAGGCAGAGGAACCAGAGATCAAATTGCCAACATCTGCTGGATCATGGAAAAAACAAGAGAGTTCCAGAAAAACATCTATTTCTGCTTTATTGACTATGCCAAAGCCTTTGACTGTGTGGATCACAATCAACTGTGGAAAATTCTGAAAGAGATGGGAATACCAGACCACCTGATTTGCCTCTTGAGAAATTTGTATGCAGGTCAGGAAGGAATAGTTAGAACTGGACATGGAACAACAGACTGGTTCCAAATAGGAAAAGGAGTTCGTCAAGGCTGTATATTGTCACCCTGTTTATTTAACTTATATGCAGAGTACATCATCAGAAACGCTGGACTGGAAGAAACACAAGCTGGAATCAAGATTGCCAGGAGAAATATCAATAACCTCAGATATGCAGATGACACCACCCTTATGGCAGAAAGTGAAGAGGAACTTAAAAGCCTCTTGATGAAAGTGAAAGTGGAGAGTGAAAAGGTTGGCTTAAAGCTCAACATTCAGAAAATGAAAATCATGGCATCTGGTCCCATCACTTCATGGGAAATAGATGGGGAAACAGTGGAAACAGTGTCAGACTTTATTTTTCTGGGCTCCAAAATCACTGCAGATGGTGACTGCAGCCATGAAATTAAAAGATGCTTATTCCTTGGAAGGAAAGTTATGACCAACCTAGATAATTCAAAAGCAGAGACATTACTTTGCCAACAAAGGTTCGTCTAGTCAAGGCTATGGTTTTTCCTGTGGTCATGTATGGATGTGAGAGTTGGACTGTGAAGAAGGCTGAGTGCCGAAGAATTGATGCTTTTGAACTGTGGTGTTGGAGAAGACTCTTGAGAGTCCCTTGGACTGCAAGGAGATCCAACCAGTCCATTCTGAAGGAGATCAGCCCTGAGATTTCTTTGGAAGGAATGATGCTAAAGCTGAAACTCCAGTACTTTGGCCACCTCATGAGAAGAGTTGACTGATTGGAAAAGACTCTGATGCTGGGAGGGATTGGGGGCAAGAGGAGAAGGGGACGACAGAGGATGATATGGCTGGATGGCATCACCGACTCAATGGATGTGAGTCTGAGTGAACTCCGGGAGTTGGTGATGGACAGGGAGTCCTCGTGTGCTGTGATTCAGGGGTTCGCAAAGAGTCGGACACAACTGAGCGACTGATCTGATCTGATCTGAAACTGCAAACTTCACTAGTGAAGAATACCTGAAATTTTATTCAAACAAAGATCGGGCTTTTTCCTATAATTCCATGCAGGTTTTGTCCATTCAATAGCTCACAACATCCTCTGTAAAGTCACTGAATTTTGAAGGAAACAATAAAGCTATCACCATCAGTTAAAATTGGCTGATGTCCCATCCTGAAACCCTGCTAATTAAAACTGTATGTGCAGAGAATCTATATTTGTCCCAGTGGGTGATCACAGTGACCTTTTATGTCTGTGAATTTGGTAATACATCTTGGGTTGGGCCATACTGGAAAGTATGAGTGATGATTCCAGACAAGAACTGATTTATCTAATTCAGAATGTCAGAGTGTCAATACCATCTGTTATTCACCACATTATCTTACATTCTCTTCCTAAGGTTTCAGTAAGTTACCTACAATATATATATACCCAGACTCAGTTTTGTTTTGTTTTGTTTGCAGTATCTTCTGAAGACAGGATGGACAGTAGAAGAATAGGACACTGATGTTAGAGTCTGTGTTCACTGGCAGAAACAGAAAAGTTTACGTAGCACCTACACAGATGGTAGTTCAAACCAGCTACTTTCTGTCTTTCCAAACTGTTAAGAGCATTCCATTTTCTACTTTCAATTAACTGAGGTTAATTGAAATGAATGATATTCTCAAGCAAAGAGACAATTCCTTGTTAGCAAAACAAAAACAACAACAACAACAAAAAAAAACTGCACTTTGTATTTCTCATTCTCAAACCCAGCCCTTCCATCTTAATAGCTACTGCCTATACTGAGGAAAGTACATCAGACACACCTATACCTCCCTATCCATGCAGCAGCTTAATTCTAATTTGGCTTCAACACTAAATTAAAATAAATTAGGTTTTACTTCACCCCACTCCAGTACTCTTGCCTGGAAAATCCCATGGATGGAGGAGCCTGGTAGGCTGCAGTCCATGGGGTCGCTAGAGTCGAACACGACTGAGCGACTTCACTTTCAGTCTTCACTTTTATGCATTGGAGAAGGAAATGGCAACCCACTCCAGTGTTCTTGTCTGGAGAATCCCAGGGATGGGGGAGTCTGGTGGGCTGCCATCTATAGGGTTGCACAGAGTCAGACACGACTGAACCAACTTAGCAGCAGGTTTTACTTTTTATGAATCCAAATATTTATCTCACCTAACAAATGAATCTCAACTTTATCACTCTACCAAGATAAATTCATATGTCAGAGGGAGTATGGTGGCATTCTGAAGAAAAGAGAAAAAAATAGGCTTCCTCATTCAAACTAGCATAATACAGATATGTTTCAAAGCCATCATTTCAGGTTTGTGTGAATAAACTTTATCTACATATCATTATCATGTGGCTATAAAGGATAAAGTCCAAGATGACTGTAAAGAATCAACTGACCTAATGCTAGAAAAGGATGCAAAATGGCTCCAATCTACACTTGTGTGCCTTTGATTTCTTACTTACATGGAAGAGGAAAATGAATAGAAAGAATTTAGTTACATAAGAATAGTATGAAAACAAATGCTTGGAGTATTCCACGGCATAATTTTGAAGAGGTTCCTGGAGCATTAATCCGACATAAAAAGGCAGAAACAACAGGCTGATTATTTAAATCTGTATTATGTTTCTAGGTCCCGTCAGTGGGCCTGATTAACAACCCTAGAATTAGGGTTCCAAAGTTGCTTCAACTATGAAAGTGTCTCTACAGCAAAACCTACAGTAATTTTATGGCTTAAAGAAAAAGCACATTTCAATTAAAAAAAAAAAGCCACCACAGCAGATTTTTTAAAATCTCTTGCCCATCTTAGAATCCTTTGGCAGAATTTGGGAAAAAATTATCTATATATAAAAGTGATAACAAGAATTGAAAAATAAGAATTTGAGATGTATATGTATGTGTCTCTTGTTATAAAAACCATCAGATTCTGAAACAGCGGCAGCCATTCTACTCACAAGTAAGTGAACTGTACATACTGCAGCCGCTACTATCACAACTCTCTGAAAGCATCTGGCAAGAGATATTCACTAGGATTTAATTCTAACACTGGAATTCTCCCCTAGTCAAAAAGAGTTCTTTCAAATCATGGATTGTCAGCCTGGGGTCTGTGAACAGGCTTTAGGGAAGAACATAAAACTGTGATAAATTGTGTAAGGATGTGGACTTTATGTATTTTCCTATGGAAAGAGTATATGGAATTCATCATATTTGCAAAGGGCCTCCTGAGTTGTTTTTTTTTTTTTTTTTTTATCCAACTATTTTGGATCCTGAACAAATGAAACCATATCATTTGCTCTAGTTTTCTGTTTTAGGGATCTCCCTTTACTAAACCCAGCAAGGCTACTTGAGATACATAAGACAGTTGAACATTACCACTTAATCAGTCACTAATGACCAATGACTTTCTCTTTAACTTATAAAGTATCCTCAGTAGAATACAATTCATATTCTCCATCTCTGTACTTAGTCAGTGTTGGTTGTGATTATTTGTACCCATTACAGTGATTATATCTCATTAGTATTTGATTATGGTGGGTGATTCCACACTCTCCTGAATTTTCATTGATTACCATTTAACATACTCCAAAATACTTTTCTAAAAAAAAGTTTTGCTCTTTCCTCTGTTACAATCTTTGTCTTTATTTCAGATATAGGGTAATCTCAAACACTCAAACAGCATCTCTTTAATATTTCTGGTGGAATTAATGACCATCAAGATGAAAAATCTATTAACAATAGATTCAATATTACTAATAATAGTTTTATTACTATTAATAATATTTTGTCTTACCAGATCAATTCTCTTCTAAATTGTTCCACATTCTCTTTACTTTATTATTTCTTTTATTGTCAACATATAACATCGAAGGCCTCATACATTATATAATATCCAAGATCTCTGGTTTTGATTCCCAAATTTCCCACTTCACCAGCTATGTGACCTTGGAAAATTTTCTTAACCTCTCTGAGCCTCAGTTTTACATTTGAAAACTGAGCCTAACAGTATAGTACCTACATTACTGATTCTTGAGAAGATTAAGTAAGAAAGTGTTAGTCGCTCAATCGTGTCCAACTCTTCGCAACCCCATGGACTGTAGCCCGTCAGGCTCCTCTGTCCATGAGATTCTCCAGGCAGGAATACTGGGGTGGGTTGCCATTTCCTACTCCAGGGAAAAGTAAGAAAATGGGTATAAAACACAAGGCACATAGAAATGTTTAGTGTTTCTAGTACACAGAAATGTTTAGTGTTAGCTAAAGCCCTATATTTAAGATTAATACTGCGTGTGTGTCCTAACTAAAGAAATGATTCACCTTTCATGAAGTCGCTCAGTCATGTCTGACTCTTTGTGACCCCATGGACTGTAGCTCACCAGGATCCTCCATCCATGGACTTTTCTAGGCAAGAGTACTGGAGTGGGTTGCCATTTCTCAAATCTCATCAAAAGCAAGTCATGCCCAAGAGAGCAAACAGACCAAAAGATGAAGCCAGCATAATAATATAGTTCAAATGAGTAAGCAACAGGTGGCGATCCTGGCATTCGAGTGGGGCGGACAGCAGGCAAAAGGCAGAGCTCCAGGACAGAAGAGGTGCAGAGTTCCACTTCCCTTCAGAGAAAGGCAGCTTCAGGCAATGGGAACTTAGTTTCATTAACTAAAAATCCATTCTAACTACACTCAAGGAAATTTATGGAATCTCAAATAACTATGTACTAGACGGACGGCTTTGTTTAGGAAAACAAAGCACAGCATCAGATTGCATCCACCTAGAAGAATGACTTGATGCTAGCTGACTAGTTGGTGGACTCATTTAGAATCTCCTTGGTGAGGGCCAAAACACACAGAAATTTGAGATGAGGTTGGACCTTCAGGTAGGTGTGAAGTAGTCCCAGCTGACAGAGGTAGAAGCCAAGTAGGTCATTATTTCATAAACATTTACAGTTGGATTCCCACTGCCAAAAAGTACAAATAACACAATATACACACAATTATCCTAGCGATTTCTACTAGTCTCCCATCTCAAAATCCTATCATTGTCCTACCTATCTGCATTATAGAGCATACATCTTAGAGCTGATTCTTGCTGTCTACCCCTCTGGGCCTTATGTTTTGGCCTGTTTCTTGCTAACTAGATCAACTAACTTGAAAGTTGGATCACACTTCATCTTTACATCAATCCCTCAGAGATTGCCCTCTTACTTTTTGGCCCTGACTCTTAAGGCCGCAGCTTGGCTAGAGGCCCAGATTCTAACTCATCGAGGAGGAAAGAGGAAAAGGCATCCAGGAAAGGGCACTGGATTTTAAGACAGAAAAACTGGACTTGAGTCCACACTGTGCTTTTAAAGAGCAGTGGAGCTTTAGATAATAACAGCTTACACTGATTGAGTTCTTAATAATTAAATAATACTTAATCCTTATAAAACTCTGAAATAAATTATATTATTATCTCCATTTTACAGTTAAGGAAACTGAGGTACAGAGAAGTTAAATATGTTGCCCTACCTTATTACCTTATAAGTCTAGAACACCAGCAGAAGTATTAACTCGAGCAGTTCAGACTCCTAATCAATATGCCACATTGCTTCACCATTACTTATCTTCTTTCAGAGACAGAAATATTAACATAAAGCCAGCCTCCATGATGTGAAGGATTTTGTGAGCCAGAGGAAGATCCTCTGGAGAAGAAAATGGCAACCCACTCCAGTATTCTCACCCGAAAAATATGAACAGAGGAGCCAGGTGGGCTACAGTCCATGGGGTTGCAGAGTCAGACACATCTTAGCAACTAAACAACAAAAACACTATGAAGTATTAAAAGTAAAAATGAGATATGGACTGTATGTGCTATACAGATATAAATCATTTATCTTTATTATTGTGTTATCTTTATCAGTTTAAACTTTTTCAATTTGTTTTGATCCATTGCTACCCATAAATCATAGTTCTTTAGTCTTCCTTTTTCTACCTTTAAGAAATAGAATCTTTACCATTAAGATCTACCTGCTTCTTCCCACGTCACTTGTTCTGGCACAGGTACAGAGTGTGACTGTGTCCAATTCTTCCTATACCTTTTGCTGACAGAATATTCTTCCCTGACTCATAACTTCATGGTCATTTGAAACAGTTCTAATATTAAATAATTTGTTAAAACAGAACATCCCATACAATATTTGTGCTTTCTTCCATTCTTTTCATTTTTCCAGGATCCTAAAGCTTTCTTCTCATGCCTTAAGCCTTATGTTAGTCATTGTTCTTACTGTATAAGCTGTCACACTCCTTTGATATTTCCCTAGCTGCATACTTCCACTTTCTAGCATTAGCTCTTCGGATCTAACCTTCACTGCTTCATCTTTCTCAACCTTTGTTCCCACTGATTGATGTTTTTTTACTTTTGAAATTATTTTCATGTCAGTGGATCTTTCCCTTCCCACCAGTTTGTAGAAGTAGACCAGTAGAACTGAAAACTGCTAAAGAGAATCCCTACAAGTGCTGGTCTTGTTGAGATGAGTTTCATACAATTTGTGGGTTCTCAAAATTGCAAATTAGTCACTGGTGATTAATGGGCCCCAAAATGAAGTGACTATACTCCTAAGAAAAAACAGTATCGAACAATACAGGTCCAAATGATTTTCAAGGGTCAGTATTCTAAGAGAAATGGAATGTTTAGGTGCACAAACCTGGCTATAAATTATAAACACTTGTCTTATAAATTATAAACACTGCTGCTGCTGCTGCGTCGCTTCAGTCATGTCCGACTCTGTGCAACCCCATAGACGACAGCCCACCAGGCTCCACTGTCCCTGGGATTCTCCAGGCAAGAACACTGGAGTGGGTTGTCATTTCCTTCTCCAGTGCATAAAATTGAAAAGTGAAAGTGAAATCACTCAGTCGTATCCGACTCTTAGTGACCCCATGGACTGCGGCCCACCAGGGTCTTCCTTCCATGGGATTTTCCAGGCAAGAGCACTGGAGTGGGGTGCCATTGCACCACCTATTCTGCTCCTGCACAACCAAAATAAAAGAAAAATTTATTGGCATTGGGTCAGTCTTATTCACCTTCCCCCAAAGACAAGGACACCACATACTCTGACTGTCCTAAACTCTACTTTCTGTTTTTAATATTATTATGTTCTTCCCTTTCTAACATATTTAGGACCTTTTTATTGGTAGCTGTGGTATTTTGTCTGGTCACTTTGATAAATTTAAGTATTTATTCCTTTCCTCCCTTTATTATTAGTTGAAAATATCTAAACAACTATATTCAGCCTGTATCGTGACCATTATTTTCCATATACTTCCTTTTCATTTAAGCTTTTCTTTCTCTGATGAGAATTTCAGAGTACTCACAGAATGACAGAAAATTATCAGTTCTGTCATTTTAACTTTTCTTCTCCTCTCCTCATATGCATTAGTGTTGTTACAATAATTTGTTAGGGTCTTTTAAAAATAATTAAACTTCTTAAATATAATTAACATAAAACTACAAAAGTTCAAAAACCATAAGTATACATATGCCAGTGAAATATTACAATGAAATTTCTCCCAGGTAACTACCCACCACGGAGAAGGCCACGGCACCCCACTTCAGTACTCTTACCTGGAAAATCCCATGAATGGAGGAGCCTGGTAGGCTGCAGTCCTTGGGGTCATGAAAAGTCAGACATGACTGAGTGACTTCACTTTCACTTTTCACTTTCATGCATTGGAGAAGGAAATGGCAACCCAGTCCAGTGTTCTTGCCTGGAGAATCCCAGGGACAGGGGAGCCTGGTGGGCTGCCATCTATGGGGTTGCACAGAGTCAGAAACAACTGAAGTGAGGTCTAAAACTACCCAGCAGGTCAAGGAAAATAGTTTCCCAGCACCTTGCAAACCCCACTTCTATCCAATTACACCTTATCCTTCTCAAGGAACCCCACCGTCACTTCCAGTACCATAAATTAGTAGTGGCTGCATTTGAACTCGGAGAAGGCAATGGCACGCCACTCCAGTACTCTTGCCTAGAAAATCCCATGGATGGAGGAGCCTGGTAGGCTGCAGTCCATGGGGTTGCAAAGAGACAGATACAACTGAGCGACTTCACTTTCACTTTTCACTTTCACACAATGGAGAAGGCAATGGCAACCCACTCCAGTGTTCTTGCCTGGAAAATCCCAGGGATGGGGAAGCCTGGTGGGCTGCCGTCTATGGGGTTGCACAGAGTCAGACACGACTGAAGCGACTTAGCAGCAGCAGCATTTGAACTGCATGTGGATTCTTTTATATATTCTTTCAAGAATTGCTTCTTTCATTTACATTATGTTTTTGATATTTATACATCTTGATTCTTGTATTGGTAGCTGTTCACTTTTAATGCTGTATTCTAGCCCACTGCATAAATAAACTACAAGTAATTTATCCACTCTGAACATTTAAATTCTTTCCTAATTTTTGCTATTATGAGTGACATTGCCATGGAAAATCTTCACTTATAAGATTTGTATATATGATATATATGTGGCCATAATTCCACTGGACCCAGCAGTTCTTTATACCTAGCAGAAGAACTGCTGGGTCCCAAGAATGTGTCTTTATCTTAATAGATGCTTCCCATTTCCCCAAGCTTTGCACCAGCAACCACGGGAGTTCCAGTTGCTCTATGTCCTCACCAGCACCAGGTACTGTCAGTTTTATGTTTGTTTATTTGCCATCCTAGAAGGTGTAAGAGGTATCTCCTTATGATTTTAACTTGTATTTCCCTGTTTTCTAAGGAGTTGAAGATACTTTCTTACATTCGCTGACCAACTGGATTTCTTTTTTAAGTCCCTGTTCAACATCTTGCACATTTTTATACAGCTGTCTGGTTTTCATTATTGATTTATGATAGTTCTTTATATATTCTTTGTCAGTTACATGTGTAACAACCTTTGTCAAATGTATAGTAAATATCTTTTCCCACTCAGCTTGCCTTTTCACTTCTTAATGATATCTTTTAATAAATAGACATTCTTAATTTAATGTAGTACAATTAACATTCCTTTATGTTGGAAATTTTGTGCCCTGTTTAAGAAATTATGTCTAATCTAAGGTCATGAACATAGGTCCTATTTTATCTTCTTGAAGCTATATTGTTTTACCTGTTACTTTTAGATCAACAATCAACCTGGAATTGATTTTTCATATGATTTGATCCATGGGTCAAGTTTGCTTTTTCTTTCCATATGATGGTGTGCTATCGACCCAGATGTCATTTCATCAAGAATTATCCTTTCTTCATGACTCTGTAATACCAGCTTTGTTGTGAATCAAGTGTGGTTTTTTTCTGGTCTCTCTATTCTATTCCATCAGTTCATTAGTCTATATTGGCACCAATATCACAGTGTCTAAATTATCTTATTGAGTAAGACTGAAACATTTTTTCTTTGCTTTGCTAATTCTTAACTCTTTGCATTTCTATATGAATTTTGTCATCTAACTATCAATATATACCCAAATTGTGGTTAAACTGATTACATTGGTTTTTAAGTTTTTTTTAATTATTATTTTTCAGCAGGTGGTCAGACCCATAATCTCTTTGTGGTATGTCTTAACAAAAGCTTTATCTTATACACCCAGCCCCATTTTGTTGGATATAGCTCACACAGCACCTATTTGTACCTCTTTGGCTCACAGAGCACGGACTTGCATATCCTTTACTGAGGGTTCCTGTGCTCTGCTCTCTAACTGGCCCTAAGTAAATCAAATCCTTAGAGAAATCAGGACTGGTGTATGATGAATCTACTGTCCCGTTTCTAATCTTCTCCCTTTTCCTTTTAAAAATATATTTAGTTAAAATTCCTAACTTCATTTTGTTGATTATTTTACCTGTCTCCCATATATCAATGAAAACAATAGCCAATATTCATAGCAGCACTGTTTACAATAGCCAGAACGTGGAAGCAACCTAGATGTCCATCCACAGATGAATGGATAAGCAAGCTGTGGTACATATACACAATGGAGTATTACTCAGCCATTAAAAAGAATACATTTGAATCAGTTCTAAGGAGGTGGATGGAACTGGAGCCTATTATACAGAGTGAAGTAAGCCAGAAACAAAAACACAAATACAGTATACTAACGCATATATATGGAATTTAGAAAGATGATAAAAATAACCCTATTTACGAGACAGCAAAAGAGACACTGATGTATAGAACACTTTTGGACTCTGGGACCGGGAGAGGGTGGGATGATTTGGGAGAATAGCATTGAAATATGTATAATATTATATCTGAAATGAGTCGTCAGTCCAGGTACGATGCCCAATAACAAATGCCTGGGGCTGGAGCATTGGGACGACCTGGAGGGATGGTGTGGGGAGGGGAGAGGGAGGAGGGTTCAGGATGGGGAACACGTGTATACTGGCGGCGGATCCATCTTGATGTATAGTAAAAGCAACACAATATTGTAAAGTTAAGCAAAATATAAAAAAAAAAAGAAATAAAGAAAAAAAAGAAAATTAAAAAAAAAAAGAAAACAATAGCCAAAAAACTGTTTAGACAAAACTCAGAAGTCATTCTGAACTCAAAAATAAGGACACCAGAGCTAAAATCATGAGTCCCTCTTCCACAATGTGATTGTGCTGCTCATTTCTTAAACTAACGGACTTGTTAGATCACTTCTTTTTAGCTTTAGCCTTTGACTGAAACTTCCGGATATGTCTACAGTCTGGCTTTGGATTCAGACAACTGGGTTCAAATCCAGGTTTGACATTTAGTAGCTGTTCTTAGGGCAAATTGTTTGACAAGAAGACTACGTGTAATAATATATTTTAAACATTTTGAAATAATATATTCCAAAACAGGGCCTGGTGCTTAGGAGTTTCTTGTCACCTATTGCCCTTTCATTCTTCTTCAGTGTAGTTCTTCTTCTTAAAAAATATTTTACAGAAACTATAGTTGCTGTTCTTGGTGCTATGATTAACTTGCTGTCTTTATTCTTAATCCTACCACCCCTCTCACTTCTTTTCTATTGACAACTATACAATCTCAATATATAATGTTTCTATTATTACTTCTTCTTCTCTATTGCTCTTAAGCTTTGATTATACCTGCCTTTATCACTTGTTTATAAATTTTCCATAATTTTTTTTTGCCTTTGTTATTTTTGTTCACAATTTCTGTTATTCTTTTGCAGTTGGGTACCTTTGATGACTCTATGTTTGCAGCATTCTATACATACAGCATACTTAGGTCAGTCTACTTCCTCTGGTTTCAGTCACCTCCATTACTGCCCCTTCTGGACTTCCCACATGTACAAGCCTCCTCTGCACATGTTTATCACCTCTACAATGCCACAGCATTTTCATCACCTGCCACGTCCCCCACTGAAGCCAAAGATGGACATGTCATTCAATTCAAAGCTAATTTAGGGAGAAAGTGTATCTTTTTCTTTAACATAAACATCTCATCTGATACAATCCACTCAGTGCTACATCAAACACTCATATCAACAGATTTTAGCCAAAATGACTCTTTTCATTTTTATTATGCTTCTGGGACTGTAGGTCTGTAATATGTACCAAGACAATATAAAAGAACCCCAGCTTTCCAATGACTGTGCCATGGTGGGGTCAGTTCATAGAGCTGACTTCTTCCCTTAGGATAGGTTCTCTCCCCCCAGAAAAGTTCTGAAGTCCTCTCACAAAGAAGCACCTGGCAGGCAAATTCCACCAGGTTCCTAGGGAACTTCAGATATGTCTAAATTAGCTACAGTCAAGCGTGGACAGGATTCCTATTGCACTGTCAGATATACAAAAATATTGCCCTTCTATACTGCATTTATACACACCGAGTCCAGGAATATGGCTTCTTAATGTTCTCCCCTAAAATACAGTAAGATTCCCCTCCCAACACTACCCTCTTAGAATATATGGGAAAAGTGACCTGACCTTTAATAATTTTTTCCTTTCACATTTCATTTGGAGTCATATACATGTACTTATCTGATCTCCTCTCTTCACCAGAATATAAATCTTCCAAACATGATTGTGTTTTTAAGACATTCATACTGTGGTTTGAATAAAGAAAATTCTGACCCTGTAAGATTTTCCCCTCTTACTGACCAGCAAAAATAGCCATAAATCCAGATCTTTCATGCACCATATATTTTCCTTTTGGTATTTAGTCTTATTCATTGCACTCGGTGACACTCCCCTGTCTCTTGCCTCGAATCCCTAAGGTCTCTTAAAGTTCTCTGTGCTCTTAAGGCATAGAACTACAGTAGGCTCAGATCAGATAGTACTGTAAAAGTCAGTAAGTTCAAAAGCTTCAGGAAACACATTAGGAAATTTAACTAAAAAGTTGCCCAAGGTCATACAGGTAGAACTTTTTGATGCACAAGAAAAACATTTTATATATATATATATATATTTTAAAATTTGTCATTATCATAACAGAGTTACTTTTAAAATTGACATCCTATATAGTACAATTCTCTACACTCAGTTTTTTTTCAAAGGACATGGTTAAATAAAGCACATTTATAAGATAAATCTGCTATATTCAACACAATACAAAGCATTACAAAACCGAAGATTAAAGAGGCTTAAGGAACATTGGAGAAAGACACAAATGTTTCATCTACTTGGCCTCATCCTATCTGGCTGGAATTCTAAGGCAATGATGCTGAAAGTGGGCCATCTTGTCTTTCTTTAGGCTGGGACTGAGGATCCAGACTGATGGATGAGAGACATAAACTCCTTCTCATCTCTCCCCATCACTCAAGAGTGGCAATGAAATCCACAATTTCTTACAATTCTCTCAATTCCTTCACTATATGAACTGACACAAGGAGAAATCGTTCCACTAAAAGCTGTTTAGAAACAACCATATTACTATTTTCCTTCTTTATTCACATGGTCATACATATGTTTAAAATAAGACATTGTTGTTTTAATAATATTTCATATTTGTTAACAATTTGGTAAATATTTTTATTAAGGAAGCAGTAGCACTAATTCTTCTCCTTTAATTTATAGTTAGTCCCATGATCAAAAGCATAGTTATACTGTCACTCTGATGGTTAGTGATTGAACTAAGACAAGGACATGGATCCCAAACTAACCTGACTTCATTAGAACGAATTATCCTGATTTATCCATTTATCTCCAACTTATCTCCAAGCTTATTTATTTCCAACCAACCTACACTGTCAAGGGTTACATAGAAATTCTTGCTGATGCAAGAGACTCACTCATCATTTTCAAACAAAAGACTTCATTGAGTTTCTAAATCAAGACTCAGTGTGTGGCATTTTTGACTTGACCTAGTTATTAAGTCATGGTTACATATGCTGACAAACATCACCTTCCTCACCCTTAGTTTACAAGAGTACAGAAGACTAATAATAATAATAACATATTTAGAGTAAGTCATAAAATACAGATTGGACCATACTTCTCTAACATTGAAGAAAAACACAAGAGTGAAGGATATAGCAGTGCCATACATTACAAAACTAAATGAACAACTTGTTCAAAACCATATCCCTGATGGACTAAATAATCTAACCTTCTTAGTTATTTCTAACAATATATAAGAAGGGAAACAAATATCTTTATCCATTTAGTACCACCAAGTCTTTATTTTACATTCAGTTCAGTTCAGTCGCTCAGTCGTGTCTGACTCTTTGCGACCTCATGAATCGCAGCACACCAGGCCTCCCTGTCCATCACCAGCTCCCGGAATTCACTCAAACTCACGTCCAGTGAGTCGGTGATGCCATCCAGCCATATCATCCTCTGTCATCCCCTTCTCCTCCTGCCCCCAATCCCTCCCAGCATCAGAGTCTTTTCCAATCAGTCAACTCTTCACATGAGGTGGCCAAAGTACTGGAGTTTCAGCTTCAGCATCATTCCCTCCAAAGAAATCCCAGGGCTGATCTCCTTCAGAATGGACTGGTTGGATCTCCTTGCAGTCCAAGGGACTCTCAAGAGTCTTCTCCAACACCACGGTTCAAAAGCATCAATTCTTCAGCGCTCAGCTTTATTCACAGTCCAACTTTTACATCCATACATGACCACTGGAAAAACCATAGCCTTGACTAGACGAACCTTTGTTGGCAAAATGTCTCTGCTTTTCAATATGCTATCTAGATTGGTCATAACTTTCCTTCCAAGGAGTAAGCGTCTTCTAATTTCATGGCTGCAGTCACCATCTGCAGTGATTTTGGAGCCCCCCAAAATAAAGTCTGACACTGTTTCCACTGTTTCCCCATCTATTTCCCATGAAGTGATGGGACCAGATGTCATGATCTTCATCTTCTGAATGTTGAGCTTTAAGCCAACTTTTTCACTCTCCTCTTTCACTTTCATAAAGAGGCTCTTCAGTTCCTCTTCCCTTTCTGCCATAAGGGCGTTGTCATCTGCATATCTGAGGTTATTGATATTTCTCCCAGCAATCTTGATTCCAGCTTGTTTTTCTTCCAGTCCAGTGTTTCTCATGATGTACTCTGCATATAAGTTAAATAAGCAGGGTGACAATATGCAGCCTTGACGTACTCCTTTTCCTATTTGGAACCAGTCTGTTGTTCTGTGTCCAGTTCTATCTGTTGCTTCCTGACCTGCATATAGGTTTCTCAAGAGGCAGGTCAGGTTGGTCTGGTATTCCCATCTCTTTCAGAATTTTCCACAGTTTGTGGAGATCCACACAGTCAAAGGCTAAAGCAGAAATAGATGTTTTTCTGGAACTCTCTTGCTTTATTGATTATCCAGCAGATGTTGGCAATTTGATCTCTGGTTCCTCTGCCTTTTCTAAAACCAGCTTGAACATCTGGAAGTTCACGGTTCACATATTTTACTTTGCACAGTTATAATTCATGCCATTGAATCATGAGTCTCCAGAACAAGGTATAGAATCATTTTTAAAGGTCCTTTCTAATAATTCAAAGATTAAACAGCTCAACTTTATGCAAGGGAACACAGTTATACAATTATCTCTTTTATGAGTTTAATTTCTTAGGAAAATTGCTTAAAAGAGGTAATACCCATACCGCTAGGCTCACTTATGGAGAAGGCAGTGGCACCCCACCCCAGTACTCTTGCCTGGAAAATCCCATGGACTGAGGAGCCTGGTAGGCTGCAGTCCATGGGGTCGCGAAGAGTCAGGCACGACAGAGAGACTTGACTTTCACTCTTCACTTTCATGCATTGGAGAAGGAAATGGCAACCCACTCCAGTGTTCTTGCCTGGAGAATCCCAGGGATGGGGGAGCCTGGTGGGCTGCCGTCTATGGGGTCGCACAGAGTCAGACACGACTGAAGCGACTTAGCATAGCATAGCAGGCTCACTTAATAATGCAGGTATAATTTTACTTTTGAAAGGCAGTTCCTGGGAGGCATGGCCCAGATTGTAGAGTAGGAAGACCCTGCGCACTGACACATCAACATTACAACCACTTGCAGCATAGCTATATATGAGATTAGCCTGATGACCAGAAAACAAAAATATTTTTCACACCTGAAGATATGAAGAAGAAACCACAAAGAGATGGGTAGGAGGGCTGGAGGCATGGTACAATCAAGACTCACATTGTCTGGTAGGATATGCTCAAAAAGGAAGATACTCCAATTGCAGTGGCTCTCCTCTAAAAGAGAGGGAGTCTAAGCCCCACATTGGACTCTACATCCCAGGGATCCTGAACCTGGAAGATGAGTCCCCAGAATGTCTGGATTCGAAGGACAGTGACTTGCATATGGAGAGTCAGAGTGCTATACAGAACAGACTCTACTCTCAAAGAATGAATGCCAAATCCTACACACTTCAAGTTCCATTGCAGAGTCAGTGATTTGAAAGAAGCCTGGGTCAGATCCGCTTGCTGATCTTAGAGAACCTCCCAAGAGGCAGCAACTAGGACTCACTGAGGGGACACAAATGCTGACAGCAGCCATTCTGGGAGCCCATTTTACCGTCAAGACATTGTGCTGTCAAGTGATATTATGGTGTCCTTCCCCTAGCCTATCAGCACCGGGGCTCACCTGCCTACCAGCAGGCTATCAGAAGTCCAGGAAGCCCAGTGTCATGAAGTCTGCCATGCAGGGATCTGGCTCTGTTCACTGGAGGGACAGCACCAGCACTGCCCTCTCACCAGCCCTGCTGCCAGTTGCCTAGAATCCATCCCACCCACCAGTGGGCTGACACCAGACTCCAGGCCCCCTAGCACAGTAATCAATCATTTCAGAGCCAAAGCCCACCCACCAGTGAGGAAGCACCAAACCCAAGCCATTGCCAGTCACCCCAGGACCCAAGCCCACTCATCATCAGTCTGGCAGCCAATGGAGCCAGGGACTAGCCCTGTCTACCAGGACATCTAAATAGCTGGCTATCCCACAATAGAAGCGCGAATACAAGCCACATAGGATGCACCCCTACAGCATTTAGCTCTGATGAGAAAAGGAAAGTGTTCTTCTAGACTTCATCAGACATCTCCTCCAGAGCAACTGCTCCAAGATCAGGAAACATAACTTAAAACATAGAAATAAACACAGAGAATAAGGCAAAACAAAGAGAGATATATATATATATATATATATATATATATATATATATATATTCCAAACAATGAAAGAAGAGAAAACCCCAAGAGAAGAATTAAAAGTGTAGAAAATCAATCAACATAATAAAGAGTTTAAGGTAATGATCATGGATGCTAAGTCACAGCAGTTATGTCCAATTCTTTGTGACCCTATGGCTCTACCAGGTTCCTCTGCCCATGTCAGAGGAATTCTCCAGGCAAGAATACTGGAGTGGGTTGCCATGCCTCCCTTCAAGGGATCTTCCCAACCCAAGGATTGAACCTGCATCTCTTATATCTCCTGCATTGGCAGGTGGGTTCTTTACCAGTAGTGCCACCTGGGAAGCCCATGATCATAAAGTTGCTCAAAAATGTTGGGAGAAGAATGACTAAATGCAGAATTGTAATAAAGAGTAACAATATATAAATAAAAACCAACAGAGACCCAGGTCTCTTGCATTGCAGGCAGATTTTTTACTATATGAACCACCAGGGAAGCTGCAAGAATATAGTAACTGAAATTAAATATACAGTAGAGGAAATCAAAAGTAGATGAGATGGCACAGAGGAATGGATAAGCAAACTGGAAGACAGAGTAGTGAAAATCACCCAACAGGAACGAAAAAATTTTTTTTACCATGAGTAAAATTTAGGCTATAACTAGGAAAAAAATCAGGCATGCAAAGATTCGTGATATAGAGGTCCCAGAAGTTTATAAGATAAAGAAAGAGGCAGAGAAATTATTTGAAGAATAATAACTGAAAACCTCAATAACCTGGTAAAGAAAATAGTCATTCAGGTCCAGGAAGCACTTTTGTTCATTCAGTTGCCCAGTCATGTCCAACTCTTTATGGACTGCAGCACACCAAGCCTCCCTGTCCCTCACAGTCTCCCGGAGTTTGGCCAAGTTCACGTCCATTACATTGGTGATGCCATCAAGCCATCTAATCCTCTGATGCCCTCTTCTCGTTCTGCTTTCAATCCTTCCCAGCATCAGGACTTTTGCAATGAGTCGGCTATTTGTGTTCAGATCAGATCAGATCAGATCAGTCGCTCAGTCGTGTCCGACTCTTTGCGACCCCATGAACCGCAGCACGCCAGGCCTCCCTGTCCATCACCAGCTTCCGGAGGTCACCCAGACTCGCATCCATCGAGTCAGTGATGCCATCCAGCCATCTCATCCTCTGTCGTCCCCTTCTCCTCCTGCCCTCAATCCCTCCCAGCATCAGAGTCTTCTCCAATGAGTCAACTCTTCGCATGAGGTGGCCAAAATACTGGAGTTTCGGCTATTTGTGTTAGGTGGCCAAAATACTGGAGCTTCAGCTTCAGCATCAGTTCTTCCAATGACTATATTCAGGGCTTATTTCCTGCAAGACTGACTGGTTTGATCTCCTTGCTGTTCAAGAGTCTCTCAGGAATCTTTTCCAGCACCATAATTCAAAGGTATAAATTCTTTGGTGCTTTGCCCTCTTATGGTCCAGTTCTCACAATCTTATGTGACCACTGGGAAGATCACAGCCTTGAATTCAGGGACCTGGTGATGTCTCTGCTTTTCAAAACCCAGTCTAGGTTTGTCATTACTTTCCTGCCCAGAAAGAATTGTCTTCTGGTTTTATGGCTACAGTCTCCAGCTGCAGTGATTTTAGAACCCAAGAAGAGGAAATCTGTCACTACTTCCACCTTTTTCCCTTCTATTTGTCAGGAAGTAATGGGGCCAGATGCCATGATCTTAGTTTTGTGTTTTGTTGTTTTTATATATTTAGTTTTATGCTGGCTTTTTCATTCTCCACCTTCACCCTCATCAAGAGGTTCTTTAGTTCCTCTTCACTTTTTCCATTAGAGTGGTGTCATCCACATATCTCAGGTTGTTGAATTTTCTTCTGCCTATCTTGATTCCAGCTGGTAACTCATCCAGCCTGGCATTTCACATGATGTGCTCAGCATCTAGGTTAAATAAACAGAGTGACAACAGACAGTCCTGTCGTATTCCTTTCTCAATTCTGAATCAATTAGTTGCTCCATATAGGATTCCAACTGTTGCTTCTTGACCAGCATACAGATTTCACAGGAGACAGGTAAAATGGTCAAGTATTCCCATCTCTTTAAGAGCTGTCCACAATTTGTTATGATCAGTAAGAATATAAAATCCCAAAAAGATGAACTCCAAAAAGTCCACACACTACACTTAAAAATGGGGTAGGGGGCAGGGGGAGGGGGAGACAGAGATAATATCAAAAGCAGCAAGGGAAAAGCAATTACTTTCATTCAAGGGCACTCCTATGATACTACCAGCTCACTTTTTTTCAGAACCCTGAAGGACAAAATGGAGTGGCATGATATATTTAAAGTTATGAAAGGAAAAATCCTACAACTAAGAAACCCAGCAAGGCTATCATTCAGATTTGAAGGAGAGAGAAATAATTTTATAGACAGGCAAAAGCTAAAAGAGTTCAGCACTTTACAAGAAATATTAAAGGGACTTTTTAGAGGGAAAGAAAACATCACCACTAAGCATCTAAATACTTCAAAAAGAAAAACCCCACGAGTAAAGGCAAATACATAGTAAGGGTAGTAGTTGATCAACCACTTATAAAACTAGTAGGAAGAGTAAAAGAAAAAAAATAGTAAAATAAACTATATGTACAATAAGAAATTAAGGAATACACAAAACAAAAACATGTGAAATATGATAGAAAAACATTAAATGGAGATGGGGTAAGAGCAGTAAAAATACCTGGTTGTTAGACTGTGTTCAGACTTAAGAGATTATCAAATTAAAATAATCACATAAATAAATATAAAAGTTGCAACCCATCAGGCCCCTCTGTCCGTGGAATCCACTGGACAAGAATACTGGACTGTGTTGCCATTCCCTTCTCCAGAGGATCTTTCCAACCCAGGGATTGAACCCAGATCTCCTGCATTGCAGGCAGATTCTTTACCATCTTAGCCATGAGGCAAGTCCCATATATAAACCTCATGCTGCACATAAATCAAAAATCTATCATACATATGCTCACCAAAAAGAAACGTGAATCCCAACATAACACTAAATATAGTCATCACTTCACAAGGGAAGAATGAAAAGAAAAAGAAAAGAGCAAAGATTGCAAAACAACCAGAAAACAAGTAGCAAAATAGCAATAATTACATGTGTGTGCTCAGTCATTCAGTTCTGCCCAACTCTTTGTTACCCCACGGACTATAAGTTACTTTAAATGTAAGTGACCTAAATGCTACAAAATAATTGGCTTATACACATCTAAAATGTCTAGGTCAAGAAATAAAGGAAGGCCAAAAAATTGCTCCAGATCAAAGGAAATTAAATAAATATGGCAATTAAATGAAACTCTTGGTCCTGAACTGGTTTCTCCACCAGGAGTTTTGTTTTTAATATTGGATATGTCCTCCTCCCCCTCAAGTCCTCTCTTGTTTCCTCTTTTCCTTCCTCCTCCCTCATCTTTCTTCCCCATTGTCCTCCTCATCCACCTTCTCTTCCTCCTTGTCTTATCTGTTGCTATAAATGACACTATTGGGTCAATCACTGAAATTCGAAAGGGGTTTGTGGATTATGGTATTCTTGTACCAAGATTAATTTTCTGATTTTGATATATTCATGTATTATGGGAGAGTAGGAAATAGACTCTGAGGTATTTAGAAGTAACAGAACATCACATATGCAACAGACTCTCAAATGGAAAGAAAATATAAATAACAGAAATGGATGATACATAATACATACGTGCATATATGCAGAGATGGATACATATATGTGTATATATTAGCTAGAAGAGGCAAATGTGCTAAAATGTTAACAACTGGGGAATTAAGATGAAGGCTAAACAAGAATTCTTTGTATAGTCCTTACAACTTTTCTGAGAGTTTGAAAGTATTACAAAATAAAAGTTTTAAAAACAAAAGCAGCATTGTATAGCCTCCCTCCATCAGCCTTTTTTGGTCCTGAGTTCCACAAAGATATCAAAGATCAATTAAGAAAACTCATTACTGCATATTTTTCCTTACATCTTCCTATAGTTTTCAAATTTTAAAAAAGACATAAAAACTGCAATATTAGAAGAAAAAAATTCTATGAAAACTGTGAAGATTTTACCATTGTGTTTCTCATTTAAGTGACCATTACAGGCTCTTTCCTTTAACTTGGTCACAATTTAGAGTTGTAAATTCACCCAGCTTTGTGATTTTCTTATAAAATCTATCTAGTATGAAAGTTTTCCCTTAAATAAAACATACCCGTGAAGAGAGTCTTTTGACCTGACACAAAACAGCATTGAAATAAAAATAAAAATAATTTTCTGGTGAAATATTTGAAAACCCACAGTCATTTAGTGATACATATGTGCATGCTTGAACTGAAGTATAAGCCTAGTTTGTATGAGGTTTGTGGGTATATAATTACCAGTATTAAATTATGTGCTCAACATTGACTTAGAGCCACATTTATTATTGCTATTAAAAATGCTGACTACAACATATGACACATACTTCTTATAATAATATGTAGCCCTTATCTAAAATAAAGTACTCTATTTTCTCTTTGCATGACCCTTGTAAATGAGGTCTAATAGACTTTTTAGTGGTAGAAGCATATTGGAAAGAAAATTCTAGTACTGATTACCTCAAAAAATAACATAAGAACACAAAGTTGAAAGGTTGTTATTTAAAATCCACAGAAGCTGATTAAACAGGATCATGGCAAATAGATTAAGAAAAAGTGGAAATAGTGACAGATTTTATTTTCTTGGGCTCCAAAATAACTGCAGACAGTGGCTGCAGCCACACCGTTAAAGATGATTGTTCCTTGGAAGAAAAGGAGCATGACAAACCCAGATAGCATGTTAAAGAGCAGAGACATTACTTTGTTGACAAAGGTCCATATAGTCAAAGCTATGGTTTTTCCAGTGGTCATGTACAGATGTGAGAGTTGGGCCATAAGGCTAAGTGCCAAAGAATGATGCTTTCAAAGGGTGGTGCTGGAGAAGACTCTTGAGAGTCCCTTGGACAGCAAGGAGATTAAACCAGTCAATTCTAAAGGAAATCAACCCTGAATACTCATTGGAAGGACTGATGCTGAAGCTGAAGCTCCAATATTTTGGCCACCTGATGCAAAGAGCTGACTCACTGAAAAAGACCTTGATGCTGGGAAAGATTGGGGGCAGGAAGAGAAGGGGGTGACAGAGGATGAGATGGTTGAACAGCATCACTGACTCAATGGACATGAGTTGGAACAAACTCCGGGAGATAGTGAAGGACAGGAGAGTCTGGCATGCTTCAGTCCATGGGGTCACAAAGGATTGGACATGACTGAGCAGCTGAACAACAACAACAAATTATAAAACCCAGTGTGTGCTCAGTCGAGCAGGCGTGTCTAGTTCTTTGTGATGCCATAGACTGCATGCAGCTCACCAGGCTCTTCTATCCCTGGAATTTTCCAGGCAAGAATACTGGAGCAGGTTGCCATTTCTTCCTCCAAATCTCCAGATTTTCCCGACCCAGGGATCAAACTCATGTCTCCTGTCTCTCCTGAGTCTCCTGTGTTGCCAGGAAGATTCTTTAGTACTGAGATACCTGGAAAGCCCCCAGAGGACTGCTTGATTCTAAACAACTAGATATGCTCACAACCCAGCACATTAACTCCAACCAAAATTTGAAGAAATTTATAAAACTGAGTTGCTTATTTTAAACTTTTTGTTTTGATTTCCTGTTTTGTTGTTTAGTTTACCTAATCCATTCAAGTGTGAAATACATTGCAAAATAGGCAATAAATGCAAGGTGGCTACAAAACTAATGTTTTGCGTGTTCAAAAAGCCAGAAAGATATGATCTGAGCTTGCTGGATGTCATCTTTTAAATTCAATCAAAAATTGTGGGTCACACTGCACATTTCCTAATGCCAGTCAGACGTGCAATAGGCCTTCTGCAGCACAATAACCACAGTGCCACTGCAAAAAAGGCCCTGATCTACCTATTAAGGAAAAACACTATGGGGTAATTTTTTTGAGGGGGAGGGGTTGCTTGCTAACAGACTCTAACCTTACTTTAGCTGCATAAGTAAGCCTGTGAAAGACCAGGACCCTCACCTCCCCTTTACTCTTCATTTAGCTAAGGTGAAAAAAATACATATACATATGCTAAATACATATGCTAAAAATACATTTAGCATAATACATGCTAAAACTGCATCCTGGAGAAAGCACCAACCAACAGGCAGAATAATCCCTAATGGTTTTATAGAAAGAAGAATTACACATGTTCAAAACAAGATAAAAAAAGCTCTGAGCCAACAGAATGCTCCTTAAAGGCCAGAAAACATCATTTTTTTTTATTTCCAGTCTAGCCTGAAATAGGCCTCTATGAGTCCCCAGGTTATCCTTCTCCATAAAGGAGGCTTTGCCCCATCTCATTACAAACTGAATTTCCATCCATTTGGAAAATATGTCTACATTCTAACTGCAAAAAAAAAAAAAAAAAAGGTACGGTCATAACAGAGGGGAACAAAAATGTGGTTTATTAAAAAATTTTTTTAATTGAAGATAATGCCTCATCTCCCAGGATCCTGGTCAGACTATCACTCAATCAATATTACTGGGCAATAATTTGCTTCTGTGTTTTTGCTTCTATGAGGTTTTAAATCAAATCTTGCTCTAAAGGTTGAGATTTAGGAGTACTGCCTAAACCATGAACTGATCCTTTGAAAAATCACATGCTCTATATAAAAACACAATCCAATCTACTGTTTCCAGTAAAACTGTATACAGAGATATTGTGCTCTGGTATAGAGAGACAGGATGAAACATTACAAAATTTAGCAAAATAATTAAAACTGTTTTATTATCCGATATTTAATTTTCTGATAAGAACACTGATACAAGTTGAACAGCACCAAAATTACAAAGTGTTCTGTATCAAGAGTTTTATTTCTCTCTGCTATGATGAACTAAGTAGCCCTTAAAACCTGGATGACATTGTTATAAACCCACCTAAGATAATTTGGTTTTGTAAATCTTAGGTTCTTTTCTGTAAAAACAACAGTCAGTGAAGGTGAAGACGGTGAGCTACTTACAACTTCACTGGTTCTAACTGAAGCAAGTTTCAAACCAGATCTACCCCATAAATAAATGTCCATAAATAAGCAGACATAAGTATTTCTTCAACATGATAAACTCAAGGAAGTCCTGGCTCTATCCTTACCGGTGTCCTGGCGTGAAAAGCTAATTTAGTCAGGACTGGCTAAATGATATGTGGAGCCCAATACAAAATAAAAGTGAAGTTCCTTCTTTGAAAATTTTAAGAACTTCAGAATGACAACAACAGAGCATTAGAGTAAGTATGAGTCCCTCCCAAGCGTGCATTACATGAGTACCAGTTGTGCACTGAGTATAGACATAAGACTTCAGAGACAAGACTCTGTTACTTTACAGTCAAGCAACAAGAAATTTTCCTAAATTCATGGCTAGACAAATGACTGATTTGAAATCAAGCCTGAGGTGCTACAAAGGGAAACTCACTTTTTATAATCAGTATGCTCATTAGCAATATTAGATACTGAAACAAATAACAAAAGTTCTCATAGTAGCTACCTCTGTATAATTGGCTTTTTGCTTCAAATTGGCTTCAATCCTTCAAATTCAAGGACTGTTTTCTACAGTCCTTGAATGGTGCCTTCCTGATTAGGGCAACAAGCGGACTCTAGAGTGAAGCTTAATCCAACTGGAACATATGTAATTACTGACCGAAAGCATACCTAGGGACTTCCCTGGCAATCCAGTGGTTAAGACTCTATACTCCTAAGGCAGTGGGGCATGGTGGATTTAATCCCCGGTTGGGGAACTAAGATCCCATGTATCATGCATCCAAAATAGAAAAGGAAATTTTTTTTTTTAAGTGGGCTCTTTTAAAAAATAACCTAAGAGAAGAAGTATAAGCATATCTAAATCATAGCCATCATAAAAGACAGTGACTCCAAAGAATATGTACTACAAACAAAGGGACGTATAAGAAGTATGCTGTTCTATACATCAGTGTCTTTTCTAAGCATTTGTCCATTTCTTCCATGTTGTCCATTTTATTGCCATATAATTGCTGATAGTAGTCTCTTATGATCCTTTGTATTTCTGTATTGTCTGTTGTGATCTCTCCATTTTCATTTCTAATTTTACTGATTTGATTTTTCTCCCTTTGTTTCTTGATAAGGGCGGATTCATTTTGATGTATGGCAAAACCAATACAATACTGTAAAGTTAAGTAAAATAAAATTAAAAAAAAAAAAAGAAAGTACCATATGAAAAGAGAAAAAAAAGAAGTATGCTGGAGTTTTCAATCAACATAAGGAATCCTCAGTCAGATATAAGAAGATAAGAGAAAGTATTAATATCACTACAGACAATAAACAAAATTTGGGCAGAAAAATGATTTGGCAGTATCTAAATCTGTAGTGTTTGATTGTTGTTCCTGGTTGATGAAATATCCTCTTGACCAAGGTCTAAAGCAAGTTATTATCCATGAATGATTCTACAACTCTGTTTAGATCTTCAGGATTTGAGATTTGTCAGCCCAACCCTCATCTGGGGTTCAGGACCCAAAATTTAAAGATAAACTTTCCCTTACTTCCCACTTGCCTTCTACTCCTGTTCCCACAGATACACCCCTCAGACAAGAAGTTCCTAAAAAATATAACAATTTTACAGAAGTCAAGAACAAAAGGATAGTTAAAACAAAAACTCCAAAGATTTATGATAAAAACCTTAGTTTTGGAAAAAGGGAAAAAGTGATACACCCAGAACAAAAATAAAACCCCAGACGTAATCAGTAAGATTCAAAGAGAGATCTAGGAAGTGCAAATCAAAGGACAGGTTCCAAAAATTTGAGATCTTAACACTGTTCTTCCTTCCCATCAGAGAGTATCAAGTTCTTATCTACAATATACATTTTTTTACATTATACCTTTATATAAATTAATCCTCATAACAACCTATAGGAACACTTAATGACTACCTTCTCTTCCAGATGAAGAGATGATCACAAAGCAAATATATGGCAGCCCGCAATTAAAACTCAGGTATCACTCCATAATCTCTAATCATAACACTACTCTATGCTGCCTCACTTTGAAAGGGGATGAAGGTAATTATGGGGGATGAAGCAGGAATGAACACTGATTATCAGCATGAATACAAAGAGAAGAATGGCAGAGATGGTAACAGATAGATGGATGAATAGATAAGTAGGTATGTAGGTAGACAGGTAAATAATCATATTTTACTTGCTTCTGAAGTTTTCAATTTAGAGTAATACAAAAGGAACTTCACTCTCCTCAGTTGACAGCACAATAAAGAAAGTCAGTTCAACAGTTCTAGATGTAGGAAATATGAATGATTTAGCAAATCAAGATTCATGTCTATCCATGCTACTTAGTACCAGGAACAAAAGAAAGTTAATTCTATTGTCATAGGCCTTTATAAAATCATACAGTTAAGTTCTTTATACAGTATTCAATTCATTCTTTCTGAAGAGTCCATAAAATACTGCATGATCCTTTGGCATATAGATAAACATTACATAACTTTGAGAAAAATAGACAGGAATAAGCCACAGGACAAAAGAAATTAACTATAATAAAACTTAGTCAATATTTCCCAGGTGCCATTTTAAAAGAAACCATGATACAATGAAACTGGAAACTATGGAAACTTTTTATACACTTTAACCAGCTTTTTAAGATGTGCATTTGGTAAGAAATTCAAATTAGAACCATTTAAAGTTAGCAGTATTAAATACACAACACGAATGGACGAAATATCATAAATGTTTTTCAGAGAAATAAACAATTTGTGAATTAGCATAAGAAGCATGTAAAATGATTCCATAAATGAGGTTTTCATTCTGAGCAAATGGCTTGACTAAAGTAAAAACTGGTTGTCTGCAGATGAAAAGGAAACAGAAACTCATCATGATCCAGAGTGCACATGACTCTACAGAGAGGAATGACTTGATGTTGTTGCTTAACCAAGTAATCCTTGCAGAGAAGTCCAGAGGCTACACCACAGCTTCCCATTTTCCTCTTCTGAGATTTTCTGATCCATAAATTCTCCCTAGACTAATTTTGCCTGAGTTGGTATTGCCTGAGCACTTCAGTTTTGTTTTATATTTACATTCCAAACTGTGCATCTGTCTTTGGATTTTCTGAGGCTTCTTCTGAACCACCTCCACCCCCGTACAATGGGAACAAAATATTTCCACTGTGAAGCTTTTCCATTTCCTTAATCAGAAGTTACATGAGGCATAAATCTTAGGCAAAATTCAGAGGATTCCATATAAATTTTAAAATTGTATCTCAAATAAAAAAATATAGATCTTTTCTGCAGAAGCAGATTATCTATCCTTGACATAACTGACCTTAGAAATAAAAGAAGTCTGAAATAAGGTGATAGAGAACTGGAATGGAGATAACAGTAATAATAAAAGATAAAATTGTTTGAGCACTACTATTCTACAACACAACATACATTATCCGTTTCTTCAAAATAATCCTATGAGACATATGGATAAAAATGTTGTCATCTCCAATTTACAAATGAGGAAAGTGAGGCAAAGAGAGCTTAAGAAATTACTCAAAAGTCTCACAGTAGTTTGTAGTAAAGCTCTAACCTGAACTCAAGTAGTCTGCATCTAGAGACCAACACCCTAACAACTCAGCACACTGCTTCTCCATCTGGGCAGAAAGACCAAGAAATGCTGCTTAGATAGGATTCACCAAAGGGCAACTAAGTATTAAAGGAAAGTGAAGAAAGGTCAAATATGGGTCCAAAATTAGGTGACAAGAATACTGCTCTCATCAAAGTAAAGAGAGTTTTGGAAAAGCAGAGTTTAAGTTCCAACAGAACTATCAGGTCAAGAAAGCATTTAGAAATACAAGTTTAGAGTTCAGAGGTTATTGTTGTTCAGTTGCTAAGTCAGCTCCGACTCTTTGCAACTCCATGGATTATAGCACGCCACACTCTCCTGTCCTTCACTATGGACCAGAGATTTCTCAAATTAATGTCCATTGAGTCAGTGACATTATCTAACCATTTCACCCTCTGTCATCTTCTTCTAATTTTGCCTTCAATCATTCCCAGCCTCAGGATCATTTCCAATGAGTCGACTTTTCACATTAGTTGGTCAAAGTATTGGTGCTTCAGCATCAATTCCTCAAATTAATATTCACAGTTGATTTTCTTTGGGATTGATTGGTTTGATCACATTGCTGTCCAACCTACTCCAAGAGTCTTCTCCAGCACCACAGTTTGAAAGCATCAATTCCTTGGTGCTCAGCCATCATAATGGTCCAGCTCTCTCATCCTTATATGATTACTAGAAAAACCATAGCTTTGACTGAATGGACCTTCTTTGGCAAAGTGATGTCTCTGCTTTTTAATACACTGCCTAGGTTTGCCATAGCTTTCCTTCCAAGGAGCAAGGGTCTTTTATTTGGGGGGTGGCTTCAGAGGACTTCCCTGGTGGCTCAGACGGTAAAGCGTCTGTCTACGATGTGGGAGACCCGGGTTCAATCCCTGGGTTGGGATGATCCCTTGGAGAAGGAAATGGCAATCCACTCCAGTACTCTTGCCTGGAAAATCCCATGGACAGAGTAGCCTGGTAGGCTACAGTCCACGGGGTCGCAAAGAGTCAGACACAACTGAGCGACTTCAAGTTCATGTTCACGTTCAGTGACTGTCTACAGTGATTTTGGAGCCAAGAAAATAAAATCTGTCACTGCTTCCACTTTTTCCCCTACTGTTGCTATGAAGTTATGTGACCAAATGCTATGATCTTACACTGAGGTTTAAGCCAGATATTTCACTATTTTCTTTCACACTTACCAAGAGACTCTCTTGTTCCTTTTTTGCTTTCTGCCATTACAGTGGTGTCATCTGAATATCTGAGGAAAAATCCTGGCAATCTTGATTCCAGCTGTGATTCATCAAGCCTGGCATTTTGCATTAGGTATTCTGCATAGACAGAAATGGTATGGACCTAACAGAAGCAAAAGAAGAGGTGGCAAGAATACACACAAAAACTGTACAAAAAAGATCTTCACGACCCAGATAATGATGGTGTGATCACTGACCTAGAGCCAGACATCCTGGAATGTGAAGTCAAGTGGGCCTTTGGAAGCATCACTATGAACAAAGCTAGCGGAGGTGATGGAATTCCAGTTGAGTTATTCTAAATCCTAAATGATGAGGCTGTTAAAGTGCTGCACTCAATATGCCAGCAAATTTGAAAAACTCAGCAGTGGCCACAGGACTGGAAAAAGGCAGTTTTCATTCTAATCCCAACGAAAGGCAATGCCAAAGAATGTTCAAACTACCACACAATTGCAGTCATCTCACATGCTAGCAAAGTAATGCTCAAAATTCTCCAAGTCAGGCTTCAGTGGTACATGAGCCGTGAACTTCCAGATATTCAAGCTGGATTTAGAAAAGGCAGAGGAACCAGAGATGAGATTGCCAAAACCCACTGGATCATTGAAAAAGCAAGAGAGTTTCAGAAACACACCTACTTCTGCTTTATTGACTACACCAAAGCCTTTGACTGTGTGGATCACAACAAAGTGTGGAAAATTCTGAAAGATATGAGAATACCAGACCACCTGACCTGCCTCTTGATAAACCTGTATGCAGGTCAAGAAGCAATAGTTAGAACTGGACATGGAACAACAGACTGGTTCCAAATCAGAAAAGGAGTTTGACAAGGCTGTATATTGTCACCGTGCTTATTTAACTTACATGCAGAGTATATCATATGAAATGCTGGGTTGGATGAAGCACAAGCTGGAATCAAAATTGCCGGGAGAAATATCAATAACCTCAGATATGCAAATGACACCGCCCTGATGGCAGAAAGTGAAGAGGAACTAGAAAGCCTCTTGATGAAAGTGAAAGAGGAGAGTGAAAAAGTTGACTTAAGACTCAATATTCAGAAAACAAAGATCATGGCATCTGGTCCCATCACTTCATGACAAAAAGATGGGGAAACAATGCAAATGGTAAGAGACTTTATTTTCTTGGGATCCAAAATCACTGCAGCTGGTAATTACAGCCAAGAAATTAAAAGACGCTTGCTCCTTGGAAGAAAACCTAGACAGCATATTAAAAAGCAGAGACATTCAGACTCAAGTAGATAACTGGGAGTCATCTTAACAGAGGTCATCTTTAGAAAGTTGGAAGCAGATAAGATACTCAAGGACACTATTAATAGAAAAAGAATAGTGATCAGAATATGTACAACCTTCAGAATGATTTCATCTAGGTGGTAGGAATGATAGTAGAAAACTAGGACAGGCTGTGCTCAAGTGAAACATTTTAGGAGGTAGAGGTCAATATTCCCTGACACAGAAAAATGAGAACTGAGATTAGTCTACTATATTTACAATTTAGAAGGTACATCAAGAACTTTAAAAAGTGGTTTCATTTTAGTGGTAAAATTTGTTTATAAACAATTTAGATAAAAGCAAAAAAGATGTGTTCATCAAATCTGTAGATGTGATGATAAAAATTAATATCAATAAATGACTTCATTTTAAAAAGTTAATATACTATAAGGAGAACTCAAAATCAGCATGACAAAATTTAGTGGGGGCAAGTAAAGTACTTGTATATAGTCCCAAAAAATAAATAAATAAATTTCCCTCCCAAATCTATCAGAAGGTGAATAATCAATAATAAAAATAGCATGGATGATACATTTTTTATTTGAATTTTGTTTTTATTACAAAGTGAACAGAATCATATTATGAAAGGTTTACTCAAATAGATTTTTTTCCATACCTTATATAATCTCACTACTCTAAGAAGATCAGTGTCAACATTGGTATGTTTATGTATAATCCTTTTGTCTCCCACGTCTATTTTATACATGCAAGTAACACAGGGTAGGTACAGTTTTATACCCTGCTTCTTTTTACTTAGTATTATATCAGTAGCAATTTATATACTATATGATTCTATTAATATATGTTTTATTGACTATGCAATAATTTTCTATTTAAAAAAACATAATTTACTATACAATCCTCTCATTTCAAAGATTAAATTACTTTCAATTTTTCATTTTAAATGTAGTAGTATATCAGCTTCGGAGAAGGCAATGGCACCCCACTCCAGTACTCTTGCCTGGAAAATCCCATGGACGGAGGAGTCTGGTAGGCTCCAATCCATGGGGTCGCTAAGAGTGGGGCATGACTGAGCGACTTCACTTTCACGCATTGGAGAAGGAAATGGCAACCCACTCCAGTATTCTTGCCTGGAGAATCCCAGGGACAGAGGAGCCTAGTGGGCTGCTGTCTATGGGGTCGCACAGAGTCAGACATGACTGCAGCGACTTAGCAGCAGTATATCAGCTTTGTAAAACAACCTGGAATAATTTAGTAATTATATTTACCAGCATAATTAACATTTTTTATTTATATTTCATATATAATCATTTTATGTTTATGGCAGGAAGATTATCTGATTCATCAGTTAAAATGCTGGCTCAAAAGTCAACATTCTAAAAATGAAGATCATGGCTCCCCATCACTTCATGGTAAATAGATGAGGAAAAAATGGAAAGAGTGACAGACTTTATTTTCTTGGGCTCCAAAATCACTGCAGATGGTGACTGAAGCCATGAAATTAAAAGACACCTGCTCCTTGGAAGAAAAGCTATGACAAACCTAGACAGTGTATTAAAAAGCAGAGATATCACCTTGCCAACAAAGGTCTGTATAGTCAAAGCTATGGTTTTTCCAAGAGTCATGTACAGATGTGAGAGTTGGACCATAAGGCTAAGTGCCAAAGAACTGATGCTTTCAAATGGTGGTGCTGGAGAAGACTCTTGAGAGTCCCTTGGACAGCAAGGAAATTAAACCAGTCAATCCTAAAGGAAATCAATCCTGAATACTCATTGGCAGGACTGATGCTGAAGCTGAAGCTCCAATACTTTGTCTTCCTGACATGATGAGCTGACTTACTGGAAAAGACCCTGATGCTGGGAACGATTGAAGGCAGGAGGAAAAGGGGACAACAGAGGATGAGATGACTGGATAGCATCTTTGACTCAGTGGACATGAGTTTGAGCAAACTCTGGGAAATAGTGAAGGGTGGGGAAGCCTGGAGTGCTGCAGTCCATGGGGTGACAAACAGTCGGACATGACTATGCAATCGAATAACAACAACTGTAAATTTTCGCCTATACCACAACACTGATTATCATATGAAAGTGGAATATACAAAACTAGGTTTGAGTAGGTTCTTAAAACCACTAGTAAACTTCATGAGCAAGTGTCCTAGAGTTCATGAACCTAATTCCTGTTACATTATCTATTTTCTCCTCTCTCTCAACCTGCACCTATGTTCTTATGGGGAATTCTTTATGACCAATTGACTGAGGAAAAAATAATGGGCCATATTTAGAGATGGTTCTATATGATATGCTGGCAATACCCAAAGTAGACTGCAACATCTATAGTCCCACTCTGGAGAGGCCATAAACGAAAATTATGAAATTTTATCTTCTCAGTAGGCATGATTCCAATCAGATATAATTACCTGCCTAGCCTAGAAGTAGAGATTGCCAGAGTGACCGCTATAGTTTTGTAAGTGGAGGCTGATAATTTTCCTAGATGGTGAGGAGCTTTGTTTAATTTCAAAAACACAGAACACCAATGGCTGTGCCTCATTCTCTCCTTTTCTGTGATTGGTTATACCTTTCGGATTACTGAACTCTTGTGCCTGTCATTTTTACCACTGCCCACATTTCACTAACTAGAGAATAACAGAATGGATATAGATAAAGATGGATACAAGTGATGTAGAAAGAAAAAATATAGTAGAAGCATGGGGAACTAGCAAGTTTCTCACCTTATGTTTCATATAATGGGGCATTTGCTTCTGATTTTCTAATTGATAGAAGTGTACATCCTTGAAGAATAGGTAAGTAGTGGAAGAAGTAGAAATCTACCTTTTTAATTTCTGAACCTCGCTTTATTTCTGGTCTCATCCACTTTTTAGCTAATCAAAATATCTTCTACAGTCTAGAATAAAATATTTACTTTTCATGACTATGCTCTTTCAAAATTATTGTGGTTAATTATACAGACAGAAAATTAATTCTGGATAAATCACATGTTAGCCCAAAAGTCAAGGCTACTTCTCCAATATCAAGGGTTTAGTTAAATATTTTACCTCGCAGTACACCTCTTAGAAGCTGAAAGAACTACAGGCCATGTGCACGAATAGTGGTTGAGGTAAAAGGGACTTTACATTCAGTGAAGAGAAGACATGAGGGTAAGGCACTTGGATAAAATGGCTGCCTTCGAATATTTTAAAAATGGTCATAAGAGGTGAGGTTAAGATGGTTTACCTGTGTATTTATTAATAAATTCAGTGAAACCAAAATTTAGATTTTAATGCAAGATAAAAAATGACTTGGGTAAAAGAATTGTTCAAGCAGAGGCCAGATTATCAATAATCATGGGTTTTAGGAAAGGGATCCCTGCATTGATGAGATATTTGATCTGTTCTATATAATAACCTTAATATAAACCTTGCCAATGTTTTACTTTTAGGAGAAAAACAGCTCTTCTGAAAGAGAACATTTATTTTCCAAACTATAACATCTTTTTAAAATGACAGTTATTGAAAAAAAGGATTTTATTAATAAAAATGTCAATTGAAATATTAGAAGTGGTTTTCTGGCTAATTAATAGGCAGAAAGGCATTCTCAGAAATTCCTCTAGGCCAAATGATATATAGATAAATTTTTCTACAATATCTCCTGAGCCAACTAATATGTAACAAACTTCTGACTCACATGGTAGAAACCAGTCTCACTTGGCAGAGAAACTCCACACTATGGGATGAATCACAAGATTTACCATATTACAGGTTAAAGGTTTCTCTGAAAACTTACTAAAAGAAATATTTTGAAGGACTCATTTCCTGGATATTGAATGCTCAGACACTGGAAATTGTTATAAATATCATATATCAGTTTTTATTCAGAGAGTACAAGACCCAAGGGTTTAATTATGGTCACTTGAAAGAATCATAATGTCTGATAATTAAGTCCACACATATTGTTTTGTTCTTCTAAGTTTTATATATGAATGACAGCAAAGGAATAAGAAAAATATCAGTGACTCAGAATTCTCTTACAGCCATTCTATACTAATAGCAGCACATATGTCTATTATGTGAGTAAATCAGGGTGTGTTTCTCATACATAGCCTACCAAAATGCAACATCTCTTGAATTATACAGACTATAAGGAAGCACTTAATAACTTTACTTAAAAGCAAGTGAAGAAAAACCTAAGCTCTATTATTCTAAATATCTATCATTCATATTTAGCAACCTTGGCATAAACCTTTCACTGGCTGTCTTTTTCCAAGCTCCATTCCTTTCCAACTGACCTTCACTCTACCCAACTTTTCCTCTACTAGTTCTTTCACAGACTTCAAGAGTTTCTATGTTCAATTATGAGTAATTCACCTATACCCTCCATTTTCACTGGTATACTCCTACTGCTTCTCCTTAGTCAGACATACCACATACCAGAAACCTCAATACACATTAATCTTCACACTAAGATATATCAATAACCTCAAATATGCAGATGACACTACCCTTATGGCAGAAAGTGAAGAGGAACTCAAAGCCTCTTGATGAAAGTGAAAGTGGAGAGTGAAAAAGTTGGCTTAAAGCTCAACATTCAGAAAACAAAGATCATGGCATCTGGTCCCATCACTTCATGGGGAAATAGATGGGGAAACAGTGGAAACAGTGTCAGACTTTATTTTGGGGGCTCCAAAATCAATGCTGCAGTCACCATCTGCAATGATTTTGGAGCCCAGAAAAACAAAGTCTGACACTGTTTCCACTGTTTCCCCATCTATTTCCCATGCAGTGATGGGACCAGATGCCATGATCTTCGTTTTCTGAATGTTGAGCTTTAAGCCAACCTTTTCACTCTCCACTTTCACTTTCATCAAGAGGCTTTTTAGCCCCTCTTCACTTTCTGCCATAAGAGTGGTGTCATCTGCATATCTGAGGTTATTGATATTTCTCCCGGCAATCTTGATTCCAACTTGTGTTTCTTCCAGTCCAGCATTTCTCATGATGTACTCTGCATATAAGTTAAATAAACATGGTGACAATATGCAGCCTTGACGTACTCCTTTTCCTATTTGGAACCAGTCTGTTGTTCCATGACCAGTTCTAACTGTTGCTTCCTGACCTGCATACAGATTTCTTAAGAGGCAGATCAGGTGGTCTGGTATTCCCATCTCTTTCAGAATTTTCCATAGTTTATTGTGATCCACACAGTCAAAGGCTTTGGCATAGTCAATAAAGCAGAAATAGATGTTTTTCTGGAACTCTCTTGCTTTTTCCATGATCCAGCGGATGTTGGCAATTTGATCTCTGGTTCCTCTGCCTTTTCTAAAACCAGCTTGAACATCAGGAAGTTCACGGTTCACATATTGCTGAAGCCTGGCTTGGAGAATTTTGAGCATTACTTTACTAGCGTGTGAGATGAGTGCAATTGTTCGGTAGTTTGAGCACTCCTTGGCATTGCCTTTCTTTGGGATTGGGATGAAAACTGACCTTTTTCAATCCTGTGGCCACTGCTGAGTTTTCCAAATTTCTGGGCTCCAAAATCACTGCAGATGGTGACTGCAGCCATGAAATTAAAAGACGCTTGCTCCTTGGAAGGAAAGTTATGAGCAACCTAGATAGCATATTCAAAAGCAGAGACATTACTTTACCAACAAAGGTTCGCCTAGTCAAGGCTATGGTCTTTCCTGTGGTCATGTATGGATGTGAGAGCTGGACTGTGAGGAAGGCTGAACGCCAAAGAATTGATGCTTTTGAACTGTGGTGTTGGAGAAGACTCTTGAGAGTCCCTTGGACTGCAAGAAGATCCAACCAGTCCATTCTGAAGGAGATCAATCCTGGAATTTCTTTGGAAGGAATGATGCTAAAGCTGAAACTCCAGTATTTTGGCCACCTCATGCGAAGAGTTGACTCATTGGAGAAGACTCTGATGCTGGGAGGGATTGAGGGCAGGAGGAGAAGGGGACGACAGAGGATGAGATGGCTGGATGGCATCACTGACTCGATGGATGCGAGTCTGAGTGACCTCCGGGAGCTGGTGATGGACAGGGAGGCCTGGCGTGCTGCGGTTCATGGGGTCGCAAAGAGTCGGACACGACTGAGCGACTGATCTGATCTGATCTGAAAATCAATGCAGATGGTGACTGCAGCCATGAAATTAAAAGACGCTTACTCCTTGGAAGGAAAGTTATGACCAACCTAGATAGCATATTCAAAAGCAGAGACATTACTTTGCCAACAAAGGTCCGTCTAGTCAAGGCTATGGTTTTTCCTGTGGTCATGTATGGATGTGAGAGTTGGACTGTGAAGAAGGCTGAGCACCAAAGAATTGATGCTTTTGAACTGTGGTGTTGGAGAAGACTCTTGAGAGTCCCTTGGACTGCAAGGAGATCCAACCAGTCCATTCTGAAGGAGATCAGCCCTGGGATTTCTTTGGAAGGAATGATGCTAAAGCTGAAACTCCAGTACTTTGGCTACCTCATGTGAAGAGTTGACTCATTGGAAAAGACTCTGATGCTGGATGGGGCGGGGGGTGGGGGGGGGGGGCGGTTGGGGGCAGGAGAAGAAGGGGACGACAGAGGATGGGATGGCTGGATGGCATCACTGACTAGATGGACGTGAGTCTGAGTGAACTCTGGGAATTAGTGATGGACAGGGAGGCCTGGTGTGCTGCGATTCATGGGGTCACAAAGAGTCAGACACGACTGAGCGACTGAACTGAACTGAAGTTCAATACAGTTTCAAGGAGGAAGGATTTTACACAATTTGTAGTCTTCATCATTAAGCAACTGCCATTATTAACAGTTATGTAATGATTTCTAGTATATATTCAGCCTGAATTTCCTATTTGTCCAGTTTTACTCCTACCTCTGACTCTAGCTATCCTATTTTTTTTCTCTTTCTATTCCTTCTATTTTATGCCTCAGATCTCAGTCTCTCTTCTCTTTATATATTATCTTGTATTGTCATATCTTCAACTCATTATTTTTTAAGAAGCCTCTTAAATCTAAGTAAACTGTATAACCTCTATTCCATACTCCAGATCTTAATGTCTACCATATGAATCTACCATCTTCTCCATCCAGCACCTTTTTCTTCTCTATTAATTTAATCCAAAAGTCTCCTGATCATATGGGCAGAGTAACCAAGGTTGAGGTTTGATTTCTCCTTCTTGCTCTTCTAAAACAACCACCTAGTTCTACTTACCCAATCTTATCTGGTGGTTCAGATGGTAAAGATTTTGCCTGCAATGTGGGAGAGCCAGGTTCAATCCCTGTGTCAGGAAGATCCCCTGGAGGAAGGAATGGCAACCCACTTCATTATTCTTGCCTGGGAAATCCCATGGACAGGGGAGTCTGGCAGGCAAAAGTCCATGGGGTCACAAAGAGTTGGACACAACTGAGTGGCTAACACTTTCACTTTCACTGTTACATCTATTCTTTATTTTCATCTCTAGATTACCTCAGTAGTTCTGGTTACTGACTACCACTATTACCATTGCTTACAACTTGGGTCCCCTCTTCCAGTTCCTTTCAAATCCCTTTATTTCTGCATATCACTTTTAGATTAAATATTTCCTGCTCAGTAATGTTGATGGCTCTCTGTCATCTACTAAATTCATTTAAAACCTATATCTTAGCAATGAAGGCCCTTATTGTCCTATATCTACTCACCAAACCCCTTATCTAAGCACTAAACAAATATGCCTTGATTTCCTGCTTAAAGTTCTTCAATCATTTCCCACTGCCTGAAGAATTCAATATTGCGGCAATGAGTAAGGGTAACGTTCTATACTCCTTTGCTGTTAAATCGCTTCAGTCGTGTCTGACTCTGTGTGACCCCATAGACGGCAGCCCACCAGGCTCCCCCATCCCTGGGATTCTCCAGGCAAGAACACTGGAGTGGGTTGCCATTTCCTTCTCCAATGCATGAAAGTGAAAAATGAAAGTGAAGTCGCTCAGTCGTGTCTGTCTCTTCGCGACCCCATGGACTGCAGCCTACCAGGCTCCTCCGTCCATGGGATTTTCCAGGCAAGAGTACTGGAGTGGGTTGCCATTGCCTTACTCCTTTAGTAGAAGACTAAACACTTCAGTCTTTTAAAGTGAGAGTGAAGTCACTTAGTCCTGTCTGACTCTTTGTGACCCCAGGGACTGTAGCTTACCATGCTCCTCTGTCCATGGGATTTTCCAGGCAAGAGTACTGGAATGGGTTGCCATTTCCTTCTCCAGAGGATCCTTCCGACCCAGGGATCAAACCCAGGTCTCCCGCATTGTAGGCAGACGCTTTACCCTTCTGATCCACAAGGGAAGTCCTTTAACCCACTCCTTAATCCTCCTTGCTGAAGTACTATTCATTTTGTGATTTTGAAGTATGAGAAAGCTCAGTTACTTCCTCTTCTTTCTCAATGGGACTCAGAGAGCCAACATTTTTATCTGCTCCTCCTTGTACTATATTTTTCTGTTTTTCTTTCCCCCGTGATAAAAGCAGGGTTCCATGTGTGGTGACCTATATTGTGTGTGACCACCACTGTGACTGGGTAAATCAGTCTGTCTAATTCTGAACTTCAGTAAGAAGTCCTCCACCAATGTAATACATCCATGTCACTTTCTCCCATGTGAGTTTAATCATTAATAAAACTGATGTTTAGTTCTTGACTCCATTTTACCACGCTTCCCAGGTGGCTCAATGGATAAAGAATCTGACTGCCAAAGCAGGAGACACAGGTTTGATCCCTGGGTCGGGAAGATCCCTTGGAGAAGGAATTGGCAACCCACTCCAGTATTCTTGCCTGAAAAATCCCAAGGACAGAGGAACCTGGTGAACTACAGTCCACGGGGTAGCAAAAGAATCAAACATGACTGAGTGAGCACAATTTATAACCAAAGCTAGAAAAGCAAAGATGCCATTTACAGACCTCCTCAGAGTCCAAGACAATTGACGTTTCTTATCCTGCCCACCTTTTGGCATCATCCTGTCACTGTCTACAGGCATTCTATATACTTTCCACATTATTTATAATTTCCCAAATGTGTCTTCTTGTTTTTACCACCAGAACTGTTAACATGCCATTTCTCCAGCTTGTGGAACTCTTCCAAGCTCCTGCCCTTTATTAAAAAGCCTGAAGACAATTTGAACTTTATTACCTCTTAAAAACCTAGATGTCCATCAGCAGATGAATGGATAAGAAAGCTGTGGTACATATACACAATGGAGTATTACTCAGCCATTAAAAAGAATACATTTGAATCAGTTCTAATTAGGTGGATGAAACTGGAGCCTATTATACAGAGTGAAGTAAGCCAGAAAAACACCAATACAGTATACTAACGCATATATTTGGAATTTAGAAAGATGGTAACGATAACCCAATAAGCGAGACAGCAAAAGAGACACAGATGTACAGAATAGTCTTTTGGACTCTGTGGGAGAGGGAGAGGATGGAATGATGTGGGAGAATGGCATTGAAACATGTATAATATCATATAAGAAACGAATCGCCAGTCCAGGTTCGATGCAGGATACAGGATGGTTGGGGCTGGTGCACTGGGATGACCCAGAGGGATGGTATGGGGAGGGAGGTGGGAGGGGGGTTCAGGATGGGTAACACGTGTATACCCGTGGCGGATTCATGTTGATATATGGCAAAACCAATACAATATTGTAAAGTAATTAGCCTCCAATTAAAATAAATAAATTTAAATTTAAAAAAATCCTCAATATCTTCAGGAAACAAATTCAATTTGGCCCTGGTGAGCCCTACTGAAAAGCCCACCAAGTCTTACAAAGGGTATATATCATATCATATCACATCATATCATATCCTAGAATGTCAAATCACACAGAAGTAATTCAAATTCCTCTGAAAAGCTATCACCTAAAAACACTTTACTATACATTCTTAGACTCAATGTACCTATACCCTCAAAATGTACATTATTGTGCAAGACCAACAGTTAAAAATAAAATTTAGATTTAATAAGATGCTTTTAGCCAAAGAATCCGGAAACACATAAATTCTGCCCCAGACCACAGGAAACGTCCCTTACCCTGTGGTTCCTAAGGATGCAGAACAAAGGAAATACTGGCAAATGAAAAAGATATAGGAAGGAAAAAAAAAAAAACTTTATTATTAGGCATGCATTGGGCCCTAAAGTCAAATGACTATCCTAGTGAGTTAGAATTTGCAATGTATTATGCTATAGACATAAAAGGCCTCTGAGCCCAAACTGGAACCTCAGATCTTACTTTTAGCTCTGATCAGTCACTTTTAGCTCTGATCAGTCACTTACTTTTAGCTCTGATCAGGGGAAAAGAGAGAAGGGAAGTCTGAATGAGGCCTTGAGTCTGGTGAAGTCTAGCCTGAAGATATACAGAATGAACCATTTGCTTACAGAAGATACTGCAGGTTTTGAAACTAGATGAAATCACCAAGTCAGTGAGTGAACTAGGAAAGTGATGCTCAGGACTGAGCCCTGAGACGATAAAGAAGCATCACCTATGACCTGGGGTCCAGAAGGAGAAAAATAGGGAGTATATATTATCCTTGAAGCCAAGAGACAATAAAATGCTTTAAGGAGTATGTATTCTGTTGTTCAGATTCTACTATTGAGTCAAATAAGATGAAAAGCCCATGAGGTTTAGCACATGGAGACCATTGGTGACTTCAGATACTAGTGTAGATGACAGAAGCCAGAAGTCCCAGTGTCACTACTGACTAGCCATGACTGTGGAAAAACTTTTTTCTTTTTTTAAACATGATGAGATGATGATCATAAGATTAATTCCTCCTTCAAAGTGTATGATGCAGACTAAATCACATATTAAATACTCAACACAGCACTTGTCATACTTTAAACCTTCAAATATTATCTATTAGTCCCAGATGAGTAGGAAGACATCAAAGGCAAACCAATAACCCTTGCTCTGACTTCTCACATGGGCACTATGAGATATTCCAGAGTTGTGCCAAATCCATCGAACTCATTCTTCAGCCTCCTATTTCTTCATTTTTCTTCACACCCTAATTCCTAAAATTATCCTCTCAATCTATTTATTTGTTTGCAAAATTAAAGTCCACAGCACTTCCATGAGTCAAAAAAGCATGCTTTCTAAGTAGCTCCAGTTACTCTTTAAACAAATATATTTTGATCAAGAAATGAAGAAGCCAAACATCTCTTTTTAATCTAAAACCCAAACCCCAAGGTACTACTACTATCCTAAACACTTTTCACTTAGTGCTGAGTAAACATGCACACTATAAATATGCATATGCAGTAACAGGAGAGTATGTCGCCTTCAAATTTATTGTATCTAATAAAACTGTGTGCTGAAACAGTCCTATCCGTCTACAATATGTCTATGGTAGAATGCTGGTGACCTAATACAAAACTTTAATTCCCATTTGACATTCTTCATAGTAGTAATCCCTGCGCTGACACGTGGCTAGTAATTTCAAAAGTAATTTTGGAGATACTATCTGCAGATGTTTGGGAATGTACTACAAATTCTTATAAATGTGTACCATAGGAATATGTGGAAAATGATAGCTAATATAACTTTTATTATTAAGAGACACATTCTCCTCAGGAACATCTGGAAGACCTTGTGTGTGAAAGAAATTAGAGGTGGGTAACAGGGACTGTGAAGAGAACCTTGGCACTTCTTAAGTATACACGGCTTCATGATGTCAGCAAGACACTGATTTGGTGTGAGGATTCTAAGTCTTCACCGTACATCACCCCCGTCTTGGGCTAACCTTCAGGACAGGAGCCAGATGGATAATTCTTCCCTTTTCTTTTTCTAACAAAAGGAACAAACTTCCATAATATATCAAGTTTATAACCACTGCTGCTAAGTCACTTAAGTCGTGTCCAACTCTGTGTGACCCCGTAGACGGCAGCCCACCAGGCTCCCCCATCCCTGGGATTCTCCAGGCAAAAACACTGGCGTGGGTTGCCATTTACTTCCCCAATGCATGAAAGTGAAAAGTGAAAGTGAAGTTGCTCAGTCGTATCCGACCCTCAGCGACCCCATGGACTGCAGCCTACCAGGCTCCACCGTCCATGGGATTTTCCAGGCAAGAGTACTGGAGTGGGGTGCCATCGCCTTCTCTTACAACCACTAACCAAAGTCAATGGGTGTACATGGATATATTTTGTTACTAGAAGTGTTCTTTATGAAACATTCTGCATGTATCTGGAATGTAACTGTTGGTTATTCAACTTCTCAAATGATGACAGTCTCAAAAATTACAAGCATTATTTGTCAGCAGCAGCATTTTGCTAAACAAATTTAAATAATGCCTATTTACACAAGGAGCACAAGGGATTGTCCAAAGGCAGCTTCCTACTAATTCTACTTGACATTATTTCTTAAATTATGAAATACATCAGCAGACTATATTTCTGCCATGGTTAAATTATTAAATAATAACATAATCCATGTAAGATGTGTTGACCGAATACACATGAATTATTCTCCAGTGATTTGACATTTCTTGAACTCTCTTTCTGTCTTTAAAGCTCGTACTTTTTACTTCTGTAAAAGAGCTTTATCTATAAAAATTCATTGCAGTCTACAGTAGGAATCATAGACCTGAAAATAAAATATTTAAACATCGGTGCTTTATGTTGTTGTTCAGTCACTCAGTTGTGCAACTCTCCAACCCGATGGACTACAGCATGCCAGGCTTCCTTGTCCTCCACCATCTCCCAGAGCTGTCTCAAACTCATGTCCATTGAATCAGTGATGCCAGCCAACCATCTATCCTCAATCATCCCCTTCTTCTCCTGTTTTCACTATTTTCCAGCATCGGGATCTTTTCTAATGAGTCGGCTCTTCATATCAGGTGGCCAAAGTACTGGAGCTTCAGCTTCAGCATCAGTCCCTCTAATGAATATTCAGGACTGATTTCCTTTAAGATTGACAGACTTGATCCCCTTGCAGTCTAAGGGACTCGTAAGAGTCTTCAACACCACAGTTCAAAAACCTCAATCCTTCGGCGCTCAGCCTTTTTCATGGTCCAACTCTCACATCCATACGTGACTACTGGGAAAACCATAGCTTTGACTATACAGACCTTTGTGATATCTATGTCTTTTAATTTCATGGCTGCATTCACCATCTTCAGTGATTCTGGAGCTCAAGAAAACAAAGTCTCTCACTATTTTCATTGTTTCCCCATCTGTTTGCCATGAAGTGATGGGAATGGACACCATGATCTTTGTTTTTTGAATGTTGAGTTTTAAGCCAACTTTTTCACTCTCCTCTTTCACCTTCATCAAGAGGCTCTTTAGTTCCTCTTTGCCTTCTGCCATAAGTGTGGTGTCATCTGCATATCTGAGGTTATAAATATTTCTTCCAGCAATCTTGATTCCAGCTTGTGCTTCATCCAGCCTGGCGTTTCGCATGATGTACTCTACACAGAAGTTAAATAAGCAGGGTGACAATATACAGCCTTGACGTACTCCTTTCCTAATTTGGAACCAGTCTGTTGTTCCATGCTCTGCTCTAACCATTGCTTCTTGACCTGTATAAAGGTTTTTCAGAAGGCAGGTAAGGTGGTCTGGTATTCCCATCGCTTTCAGAATTTTCCACAGTTTGTTGTGACCCACACAGTCAAAGGCTTTGGCATAGTCAATAAAGCAGAAATAGATGTTTTTATGGAATTCTTTTCCTTTTTCTATGATCCAACAGATGTTGGAAATTTGATCTCTGGTTCCTCTGCCTTTTATAAATCCAGATTCAACATCTAGATGTTCTCAGTTCACATACTGCTGAAGCCTGGCTTGGAGAGTTTTGAGCATTACTTTGCTAGCATGTGAAATGAGTGCAATTGTGCAGTAGTTTCAATATTCTTTGGCATTGTTCTTTTTTGGGATTAGAATGAGAACTGATCTTTTCCAGTCCTATGGCCATTGCTGAATTTTCCAGGTTTCCTGGCATATTGAGTGCAGCACTTTAATAGCATCATCTTTATGCTTTATATTATAGCACTTAATACTATTTAAAATAGCTGTGGCCTTGCTAACAACATTCTTTACAATTTCAAGTCAAAATTTACTAACTCAAATGGTTTGATTACTCATAACTGCCAGCTCTTTTTCAGAGATGTTAAATATTACAAATTACATTTACTATGTAAATTTATGAACCACTTGCACATTTTTATTATTTGACTCAATGGAGAAGACTCTGATGCTGGGAGGGATTGGGGGCAGGAGGAGAAGGGGATGACAGAGGATGAGATGGCTGGATGGCATCACTGACTCGATGGATGTGAGTCTGAGTGACCTCCGAGATCTGGTGATGGACAGGGAGGCCTGGCGTGCTGCAGTTCATGGGGTCGCAAAGAGTCAGACACGACTGAGCAACTGATCTGATCTGATCTGATAATCTAGATGGGGAAACAGTGGAAACAGTGTCAGACCTTATTTTTCTGGGTTCCAAAATCACTACAGATGGTGACTGCAGCCATGAAATTAAAAGATGCTTACTCCTTGGAAGGAAAGTTATGACCAACCTAGATAGTATATTCAAAAGCAGACACATTACTTTGCCAACAAAGGTTCATCTAGTCAAGGCTATGGTTTTTCCTGTGGTCATGTATGGATGTGAGAGTTGGACTGTGAAGAAGGCTGAGCACCAAAGAGTTGATGCTTTTGAACTGTGGTGTTGGATAAGACTCTTGAGAGTCCCTTGGACTGCAAGGAGATCCAACCAGTCCATTCTGAAGGAGATCAGCCCTGGGATTTCTTTGGAAGGAATGATGCTAAAGCTGAAACTCCAGTACTTTGGCCACCTCATGCAAAGAGTTGACTCATTGGAGAAGACTCTGATGCTGGGAGGGATTGGGGTCAGGAGATGAAGAGGACGACAGAAGATGAGATGGCTGGATGGCATCACTGACTCGATGGACATGAGTGTGAGTGAACTCCGGGAGTTGGTGATGGACAGGGAGGCCTGGCGTCCTGTGATTCATGGGGTCGCAAAGGGTCGGACACAACTGAGCGACTGATCTGATCTGATCTGATAATCTAGTGAACTAGCTAGGGATGGTTATTTTGGTTTCATTATCCATGAAACTGAAGGTAAGGAAAATAAAACAGCTTTTTGAATCAACATGCCAAATATCTCACACAAACTAGTGAACATCAACTGAGATCTATTTTCTAGCTAATCTCTTCTGATCACTCATGAAGCCTCTATAGCAAAAAAGTCACAACCTAAAAGATAGACTTCACATTCAAATGCTCAGCTCTTTCTCACAAGTATTCCTATTGTTTTCTGTGGATTAAGGGATTAGCCTTACTCAAAGAAACATCTGCTTTTGCCTTCTTCAGCCAGGAGGTGATCTTCTAGAAAGAATGTCTTTTCTTACTCAGAGCCTTGACCACCTCACAGTTTAAAAAAATGTGAATTATAATGGAGAGTTTGGCCCATGTAGTAACCACACTAACTCCAGGAAGGATGGCAATGAAAAGCCAGTCAAGTGAGCAATATACCATAGTGCCCCAATAAAACTCTGGACACCAAGGCTCAGGGGAGCTTCTCTGGTTAGCAATATTCCATGTGTATTATCACACATCATTGCTGAGACAGCAATGCTATCCATGACTCCAGGGAGATAGGACAACTGGAAGCTCTCTATTTGGAAGCTTCCTGCTCTCTGTTCCATGAACTTCCTCCCTTGGCTGATTGCAATCTGTATTCTTTCACTACAATAAACTGCAACAATTGAATATAATAGCTTTTAGCAAGTTCTGTGAGTCCTAACAAATTTTTGAAGTTGAAGGAGAACTTTCTTGAGGACCCCCAAACATGTAACTAGTATCATAAGTGAGGGTAGCCTTGTGGACTATATTTTGAAGCTGTCTAGCTTCTCACTTTCAGATGACTGTGATATTTCTTCATAGGATCAACTGGTTAGTCCTTACCTTGAAATGAAGCTCATTTTAGTTTCATTAGGAAAATGTGATGTATGTTATTACATATAAAAAAAAAATTTTTAATGGCTGACTAATACTCCACTGTGTATATGTACCACAGCTTTCTTATCCATTCATCTGCTGATGGACATCTAGGTTGCTTCCATGTCCTGGCTATTATAAACAGTGCTGTGATGAACATTGGACACAAATACAGTATACTGGGCGGGAGGAACTTTTTTCTTTGCATATATACGGAATCTAGAAAGATGGTAACAATAACCCTGTATACGAGACAGCAAAAGAGACACTGATGTATAGAACAATCTTTTGGACTCTGGGAGAGGGAGAGGGTGGGATGATTTGGGAGAATGGCATTGAAATATATAGAATATCATATATGAAATGAGTCACCAGTCCAGGTTTGATGCCTGATACTGGATGCCTGGGGCTGGTGCACTGGGACAACCCAGAGGGACGGTATGGGGAGGGAGGAGGGAAGAAGGTTCAGGATGGGGAACACATGTATACCTGTGGCAGATTCATTTTGATATACGGCAAAACCAATACAATATTGTAAAGTTAAATAAAATTAAATTAAAAAAAATTTTTTTGAGAATTATCAAGATTTTGATTCTACCAATATGGAAAAGAATAATTCAAATGCAGAACACAGTGTTTTCTCTCTCTACAATAGTCTACTTTCTTTGCTATGATAGAAGAAACCCAAATTACAATATAATTCCCAGTGCTGTATCTATAATAGCTCTTCTCTCTGTTACAGCTAAATAAAGCCAACAAGGCCATATGTAATTTCTACTGGCAAAGCATTAAATAATTTTTTTCAGAATATCTTGAGCAGCACAAGATAACCAAATTAGTAAAAAAATACTCTATGTTTAAGCCCCTAAAAACACTGAGAAAATTAAGAAACCAATAACCCATATGTACAACAAATTCAACTTGGAAAATGCATAAATCAGTTCATAAAGTTTTATATATTACTTGAGCACAGAACTCCAGGACTTATATAGTACATGCATCACTGATTCCTCTTTTTCCAATAAGAAGTGAAATAAGATCTTTAATCCCTTAAGAACCTGGGTACTCTAAACATCTTTGTAAATAGAGTTTCTTATTACAGTAACCATTGACTATCCTTTTAGGCTTTATTTCACTTCAGTTCAGTTCAGTCGCTCAGTCATGTCCAACTCTTTGCAACCCTATGAATCGCAGCATGCCAGACCTCCCTGTCCATCACCATCTCCCGGAGTTCACTCAAACTCATGTCCAGAGTGTTCCAGAAATATAAGCTTTTTATTGGAAGGATATCTAAAATGAAGAAACTGAGCAAGAGATTTAAATCTCCTGGAAGATGCCACTGAGATTCCTAAAGTTTCCTCATTGAGATTTCAATTAAAGGGAAAATCTTTCTATAGCTATCACAGTATGGCTATGCCCACAAATCAGTTCCCTCTAATTTGCTGCTACGGAAAGCATAGCTTTGACATTGCAAAGTAATTTCCTTCTCAAATTATAGGTTTAAAAAAGACAAAAAAGAAGAAAAAGCCTTTCAAAAAACTCTTTTTTCTCAGATATTCCAAAGTAATAATAAAAGTAAAGACTTGGGACTTTCCTGGCTGTTCAGTGGTTAAAACTTTGTCTTCTAATGCAGAGGGTGTGGGTTCAATTCCTGGTCAGGTAGCTAAGACCCCACATGCCCCATGGTCAAAAAATGGAAGCATAAAACAGAAGCAATATTTTAACAAATTCAATAAAGACTTTTAAAATGGTCCATGTCAAAAAAAAAACTTTTTTAAAAGAAAGCAAATTTTCTCTAATTATTATTAGTCTAAGAGATTAAGGCCTGATATATATCCAACATACTAGAGATGGTACAAACAAATAGTATTATTTCAATTACATTTTCCTTGTTATCAAATAACAGTATACACATTCTTATGAAAGTTTTGATATTGAGTAAAATAATTGTATTATATCCTGTCTTTTTAAGACTGTGATTTTTATTTTTTCAAGATGCAGTGATTTATAATATTGACTACAAAACTACAAAACAGTACTTAAAGAGGAGACATCAAAGTTTTATGATAATCTAAAAACAGTCCAAAGAAGCATCTGAAAAAAAATAGCCCACACTTAGTGGGCTATTTCAAGGTTTAGTTGGTCAAATTGATTTTTCAACTCTTTCAAGTTTTAGTTGGTCAAATTGATTTTTCTCTTATTCTGGGAAAAATGGACCCCAAACTAATTAACTATGTCTTCAATATCATCTCCTAGAGCAAAATGCAAACAAATCAGACAACACCTCTTGACTAATAAAGGGAGGTCTACATTAGTAGCATTTTTACTCTGTTATTACACAGAGGTTCAAGTGAGCCTGCTATAATCACAGCAGAGGGGATAACATTTTACATTCATGAGCACAAATGTTTCTCTTTATAGGCCTTTTTGCTTTACAGAGTCATGAATCTGTGAGAAACAAAAGACTTTGAGGATTTTCCATGGGAAAATGTTCATGAATCTTAGTTAGGCCAGGTATCATTTCATTGGCATCACACTGAATTTCATTGTAAGGCCAAGGTTAATGACTTCCTACTGGAAATGCAGATAAAGAAACTGGCACAAAAAAAGCCTTCATGTCTTTCATTAGACAATCATTTCTCTCAAAATGATTCCTTACAAGCTTTTCATCCTCTGTTATCCTTTTTTCCTGTTTGTTTGTTTTTTTGTTTTTTGTTTTCATGTAGCAAATCCCTGGCCTTTGTACAAGACTCAGGTCAAATATCACTTGCTCTATAAAGCTTTCCCTTAACAAAACCACCTCATCCCATGAAGTCATCAAACAATCCTTAGTGCTCCTTTAATATTTGGTGCTTTATTCCATTAACACTTACATAGTACAAGTGTTAATACTCACACTGGAAGTTACTTGCTATCTCTCTTTGATCTTTGGATCCTCAGCACTTAGCACAGCAACATACATAGTAGGCTTTCAGCCAATATTTATGACATCAATATTTCAACAGATAAAAGAAAGAAAAAAGTACTCCTTAAGGAGATCCAACCAGTCCATTCTGAAGAAGATCAGCCCTGGGATTTCTTTGGAGGGAATGATGCTAAAGCTGAAACTCCAGTATTTTGGCCTCCTCATGGGAAGAGTTGACTCATTGGAAAAGACTCTGATGCTGGGAGGGATTGAGGGTAGGAGGAGAAGAGGATGACAGAGGATGAGATGGTTGGATGGCATCACTGACTCGATGGACGTGAGTCTCAGTGAACTCCGGGAGTTGGTGATGGACAGGGAGGCCTGGTGTGCTGCGATTCATGGGGTCGCAAAGAGTTGGACACAACTGAGTGACTGAACTGAACTGATGGCTATTTATAAGATTTTATAATTACTGATATAAAATACTGATAGCCATGAAAATACTGATATCCATGAACATTAATATGAATTATAAAACCTTTCATGAATCTAAATAAGAAGTAAATAGAATTTAATCTCTGCTGCAAAAAAAAAAAAAAATAGCAGTATTAAATTCCTACTTATATCAGGACAAAACTGACCACGAAACATTTTTCTTTCACCCTCAAGCTGTTCAGTATCCATCACCATTTTAATAAATTCTGATTATAACCCAAATGATATATATGACCTAATAACCTGAAAACAATATGGCCAGCAGATGAGGAAGAAAAAGTGGGTGAAATATTCAGTGGAATGATTATCTCACACAATCATTCTTACTGAACTCAAGTTTTTGGATTCTTTGATTATACAAATATTGAAACCACATCAAAAATCCAGTTCTATTTCACAGACTCATAGGATCACTGAACCACTGGCTGTGACTGACAGATGAGACCAGAAAATGAGAATATCAAAATGCATACTAATATTTACAATGTGAGTTAAGCCTCCCTTATTTTACAGATAAAAATGAATGTCCATAGGCCTGAATAACAGAAAGAAAAATCACCCTCCTATTGACTTTGGCTCACATTAATGAAAGGATACCAAGGCAACTTGAAAGGCCCAGTTAATATTTTTATTCTGCCATATCCCATGAAAACCTCTGGGATGCAGCTTTGTGGCAACCATCTGTACATCAATATGAGGTGCTATATGTTGGATAAAGCAGCTCCCACAGAATAGAATGCTGAAAGATTCTAAAAGGAGTAAGCTTCCTGAGGAAAATATGGAAAATAATTTAGCTTATGTGATAATAAGGCAAAGTTTGGGTGCTGATAATTTATGCTAATTTTATTCTAAACAAATTCTACTCCTACAGTAATATCTAATGTATGTTTATTTAGCATCATTCTGAGCAATTAGTACAGACTGTACTAGTTTCCCTAACCAATCATCTCACAAATATGGGCATCTACCATCAGGTTTACTAAATAGGAGTTTTCACTTAGTCAAAATCCACCCATTGAAGAAGCCATTTAAAAGACCAAACGAGACAGCAAAAGAGACACTGATGTATAAAACAGTCTTTTGGACTCTGGGAGAGGGAGAGGGTGGGATGATTTGGGAGAATGGCATTGAAATATGTATAATAGCATACATGAAACAAGTCGCCAGTCCAGGATCGACGCACGATACTGGATGCTTAGGGCTGGTGCACTGGGACGACCCAGAGGGATGGTATGGGGAGGGAGGAGGGAGGTGGGAGGAGGGTTCAGGATGGGAAACACATGTATACCTGTGGCAGATTCATGTTGATATATGGCAAAACCAATACAATATTGTAAAGTTAAATAGAATAAAATTTAAATAAATAAATAAACTAGTTACAAAAAAAAAAAAAAGACCAATCCCTTCTAATACTAGGTCAGAAATAGTAAATGGGTCTTGGCAGAAGGACACGATCTTTTTCTTTGTTGTGTGTGTTCAGTCACTCAATTGCGTCTGACTCTTGCGTCGACCAGGATTCTCTGTCCATGGGATTTGGCAGGCAAGAATACTGAAGTCAGTTGTCATTCCCATTTCCAGGGGATCTTTCTGCTGCAGGTTAATGACTATTTAATTCCCTGGAGATTACTTTTCAGTATCTAGAAATGGTTTTCCTGTAGTATTTGAATATTAATGAAAATTACCTGTGAAACTGTCAAAGGAAAACTGGGCCAAACAAGTTAACCAAAGAAGACTTTATTCAAAACTATTACAATAAGGGAAAGAGACTCAACTCAACTGTGCTAAAATAAGGCAGCAGAACATTTAAACTCTATGGTTAGCTAAGGGAAATCCACTAGAGGACATCAATGGGGAGATTAGTCAATGTGTGTTGACTATCTGTGATGCTAATTGGAGCTTATTGAGAGGTAGGGCTGCTCCCTTTCTTGATGACATCTATTTGTTTCGTTTTGTTTTTGCCATGCTATGCAGCTTGTGGGATCTTAGTTGTGCAACCTGGGTTACAATAATGAATACAGAGAAGAACTATACAAAAAAGGTTTCAATGACCTGGATAACCACAACGGTGTGGTCACTCATCTAGAACCAGACATCCTAGACCATGAAGTCAAGTGGGCCTTAGGAAATATTACTACAAAAAAAGCTAGTGGAGGTGATGGAATTCCAGCTGAGCTATTTCAAATCCTAAAAGACGATCCTATTAAAGTGCTGCCCTCAATATGCCAGCAAATTTGGAAAACTCAGCAGTGATCCCAGGACTGAAAAAGATTAATTTTTCATTCCAAACCCAAATAAGGATAATGCCAAATAACATTCAAACTATTTTGCAGATATGCAAGATGGGTTTTTTAAAGACAAAGGAATCAGAGATCAAACTGCCGACATTCACTGGGTCATGGAAAAAGCAGGGTAATTTCAGACAAACATTTACTTGTGCTTCATTGACTACACTAAAGCTTTTGACTGTGTGAATCACAACAAACTGTGGAACATTCTTAAAAGAGATGAGAATATCAGACCACCTTACCTGTCCCCTGAGAAAACTATAAGCAGGTCAAGAACAATGGTTTGAACTGGACATGGAACAATGGTTCCATTGTTCAAAATAGGGTTCAAAATAGGGAAAAGAGTACATCAAGGCCGTATTCTGTCACCCTGCTTATTTAACTTCTACACAGAGTACATCATGCAAAATGCTGGATTGGATGAATCCCAAGCTGGACTCAAGACTGCCAAGAGAAGTATCAACTACCTCAGATATGTAGATGATACCACTCTAAAGGTAGAAAGTGAAGAGGAACTAAAGAGCCTCTTGATGAGGGTGAAAGAGGGAAAATGCTGGGTTTTTAAAATTCAACATTCAAAAAACTAAAATTATGGCATCCAGTTCCATTACTTCATGGCAAGTAGATAGGGAAAAAGTGGAAGCAGTGACAGATTTTATTCTTTTAGGCTCCAAAATCACTGTGGATGGTGACTGCAGCCACAACATTAAAAGAGGCTTGGTCCTTGGAAGAAAAGCTATGGCAAACCTAGACAAAATATTAAAAAGAAAAGACATCACATTGCTGACAAAGGTCCATATATATAGTCAAAGCTATGGTTTTTCCAGTAGTCATGTATGGATGTGAGATATTCATTGGAAGGACTGATGTTGAAGCTGAAGCTCCAATTCTTAGGCCACCTGATGGAAAGAGCTGACTCATTGGAAAAGACCCTGATGCTGGGAAAGGTTGAGGACAGGAGGTGAAAAGTGCAGCAGAGGATGAGATGGTTGGATGGCATCATCAACTCAATGAACATGAGTTTTTTTTTTTAAATATAAATTTATTTATTTTAATTGGAAGTTAATTACTTTACAATATTGTATTGGTTTTGCCATACATCAACATGAATCCACCACAGGTATACATGTGTTCCCCATCCCGAACCCTCTTCCCTCCTCCCTCCCCGTACCATCCCTCTGGGTTGTCCCAATGCACCAGCCCCAAGCAACCAGTATCATGCATCAAACTTGGACTGGTGGTTCATTTCATTCAATGAACATGAGTTTGAGCAAACTCGGGGAGATAGTGAAGGACAAGGAAGCTTGGTGTGGTGCAGTCCATGGGGCCTCAAAGAGTCGGGCATGACTTACCAACTGAACAAGAGAAATACAGCAGTGGAAGTGCTGAGTCCTAACCACTGGACTACCAGGGAGGGCCCGGTGATTACACCTAAAGGGGATGTTTCCTGGGTCTTGAGAAAGACATCCTGGACTGTCAGTTTGACAACATTCTGAGAGAACGCTTACATCTCAAAGAGGGTGAGAAGGAATGTATAATTACAAATTTTCTAAAGTGAATGCTTCAAGCAACAGGAGATAAGGGTCTATATCAGAAAGAAACAAAACTAGGGCTAAGTCAAGCTGACAGCCAATAAGGTGTTCTTGGTTAATATTAGCTAAATTACAAATTCCTGATACCTGTCATTCTTATCTGAAAGGCCCTAATGTGGGCCCAGGAAATTGTTAACAAGCTTTCCATTGATTCTCGTGCAGGAGTTCCATGGAATAGCTAACCAGTTTCAATTCTCATCAGTTTTTTTGGCTTGCTTAGGCCCTCTCTTGATATAGAGAAAATATTCAGGCTTAGAAAGAGGCCATAATCTGGTGAACCAGTGATATCTGCATAAGTAAAGGATGGGCACGGGTAGGGTCAGTAGGCATGCTGTGTAATATCCATTCTCACTGCTCCTCCCCTAATAGCAAAACTCCCGTCACTAGCCAAACTTGTTTTTAATTTAAAAAATTAAATCCTGTAAAGTCTGTTTCCTGAGTGACCCAGTGCTTTAAGTTACTCTTGAAATATTAAACTTTAAAGAGAAAGTATGTTGCTTAAAGAGGCTTGGGTACCACAGAAAATTTTTCATTTTGTAAATGATTTTGAGGAGCCTATTATTTTATAGTAATTTCAGGAGGTACTAGGATATATTGACATATTTCCTCCAAAATGCAAGACAAGTTACTGAACCCTGAATTCACCTACAAGGTGCTTGACAGATCTGTTTGGGTTTTAGAAGTAATACGTACCATATATGAGCACATTGCTCAGACTCACTTATGAATTAATCTCAACGCCTACCAGTTGTAAGCAAAGCCTAGAGCAACAGAAGACTCTGCAGAAGAACCAAGCCGCAGCACGGGTGGTCACTTTATGATCCAACAGATCCAATGATTATTCAAGTTTCTGTGGCAAATAAGGATGCCAAACAAAGTCTCTAGCAAGATCTCAAAGAAGAATTACAACACAGAACGCCCAGATTTTATAACAAAAAGATGTATTCTTCTGTAGACAACTATTTTCCCTTTCAAAAACAGCCCTGAGCTTATTCTTAGACCCTGACAGAAATTGTTCTTCTAACATGGGTCATCAAGGGACCATGTGACTTGAGATGCGCATTGTAAACTATTGCTCTAGTGTTATCTGACCCCTCCAAATTACAATGTTAAGAGGACGCAGCAAACCTTCGTGAAGTGAAAATGTCTTACAAGCGATGAGGCTGGCCTGGAAGGAAGAAGTTAGCTGTATGAGTGAGTGATGCATACTCATATGTCACCTACTCTTGCTTCACTGTCTTTTCTTCCCTAATCCATACTCAATGCCTCACAGAGAAGTATTTTGATTATTTGAATGAGAAAGAAAAATCCTGGTTTATGGGTGATTCTGCACGATATGCTGTCACAACTTGCAAATGGACTGCTATTGCCATCCAGCAATGCTCTGACAGAGAGCAGTGAAGTAATCCTCCGTATGAGGAACACATCAAATAATTCACCCGTTTTTCCATTTTGCATGGACTGAGAAATGCAGATCTAAAGTAGTCAGTAACTAGCTGTTAGCTGATAGTCAGAGACTTTTCAAGAACAACACTAGAAAATTAATGACAAGGAGGACTAGAGAAAGAACAGCTGGGAGGACGTCTCAAATGGGCCAGAGATTGAGGATGTTTGTGCTTCATGCGAATGCTCACAAAAGAACGTCACATGCAGAGAAGATTCCAACAAACAGGTAGAGAGATGACGTGCTTTATGGATGACATTCAGTCTCCTTAACAAACCATCTAGGCACTTGCTTTAAAAAATTGTAAAAAGAGCCTCAATAACAGGAGAAGAGGCTACAAGTGGATTAAACATCATGAACTGTTAATATCTAAGGCTCCTGGAGAAGGAAATGGCAGCCCACTCCAGTATTCTTGCCTGGAGAATTCCATGGACAGAGGAGGCTAGCAGGCTACATTTAGTTCATGGGGTCACAAAGAGTTGGACATGACTGAACAACTAACATACACACAAGATTTAGCTATTAATTTTCAGCATCTACCTTGCCAACAGCAGAAATTAAGGTTAAGTCCCAAAGATGTCACTCTTCCCTGAGGGACTCAGTCAACCACCAGGTGGCAAATTTAAACATCAGAACTTTTTGCATTCGCAGCAGTGCATGGTTTGTCCTCACGAGCACACACATATTTAAGATATACATTTGCCTCCCCAGTGTGTAGTTTTTCTGCCAGCAGCAATGCCATTAAACATATTGAATGCCTTATTCACCATCACAGTACTCTGCACTACAGTGCTACTGACATGGACTCATTTAACCACAAAGGACATATGACTTTATTTTTGGGGGGTTCCAAAATCACTGCAGATGGTGACTTCTAAAAGATTCCAATGCTAAGGCCAAATCCAGAGCCACTAATAAAACTAGTTGTGGGTGTGGCCAAGAATTGGTATAAGTCTTCCCAGTGATTTCAACATGCTGCCAAGGTTGAGAGTCACTGTTCAAAGCAGTAACCACAAAGGTGGTAACAGGAGCCAAGCCTGAAAAGCACTGACCATTGATCAAGCCATCATCTTTCTCAACTGTATTATTATAATAGTTACACAACTATCCAGTTACACAGCTTAAATTTTTTCTCTCACTAACTCTAAGGTCTACTCTCCATACTGCAGTCAGAGTGATGTTTTTTAAGTAGATGGTAGTTCAGTGGCTTCCCATCACAGAGAAAATTCTATCTCCTGAACACGGCCTACAGGCCTCATATGATCTGGCCTTGTTGACCATTTGCCAGTTTCTCTCTATCCTTCAGCACTGGCATATTCCTGTTTTCTTGAACACGCCAATCATGTTCTAGTTTCAGGGACTTATGTATTTTCCAGATATCCACATGCATGAGTCTCTTCTCATTTCTTTTGAAAGGCTTTTCTTCAGAGAGGCCCTCCCTGAATAGCCTAAATACCTCCTTCCAGACTTTCACTGCCTACTTTACTCTGTTCTACTTTTCTTCTCAGAAATAACCATTACCTGACATTATTTTACACCTTCACCAATACAAGTTCCATCAGGATAGTGACTTCATTTCACTCATTTTTGTAGTCCCAGTGCCTGGACAGTATCCAGTACAAAACAGGCACTAAAGAGTTAACCAATATGATTACACAGGAGGCTTATAAGCCCTCTTCATCCTACAAAAGTACAGCTACACACACAGAGCAACTCCTTCTGAAAACTACAGAAAAAGCATTTGACACAATTCAGCATCCTTTAATAATAAAAACTCTCACAAACTGTGTATAAAGATATGTCCTTCAACGTAAAAAAGGCCACATACGAGAAGCCTACAGCTACATAATACACAATAATGAGAAAGCTGAGCATTTCCTGTAAGATTCAGTTCAGTTCAGTCGCTCAGCTGTGTCCAACTCTTTGCAACCCCATGAACTGCAGCACTCCAGGCCTTCCTGTCCATCACTAACTCCCAGAGTCCACCCTTAACCCATGTTCATTCTGTCAGTGATGCCATCCAGCATCTTATCCTCTGTTGTCCCCTTCTCCTCCTGCCCCCAATCCATCCCAGCATCAGGGTATTTTCCAATGAGTCAACTCTTCACCTAAGGTGGCCAAAGTACTGGAGTTTCAGCTTTAGCATCATTCCTTCCAAAGAAATCCCAGGGCTGATCTCCTTCAGAATGGACTGGTTGGATGTCCTTGCAGTCCAAGGGACTCTCAAGAGTCTTCTCCAACACCACACTTCAAAAGCATCAATTCTTTGGTGCTCAGCTTTCTTCACAGTCCAACTCTCACATCCATACATGACCACTGGAAAAACCATAGCCTTGACTAGACGAAACTTTGTTGGCAACGTAATGTCTCTGCTTTTGAATATGCTATCTAGGTTGGTCATAACTTTCCTTCCAAGGAGTAAGCATCTTTTAATTTCATGGCTGCAGTCACCATCTGCAGTGATTTTGGAGCCCAGAAAAATAAAGTCTGACACTGTTTCCACTGTTTCCCCATCTATTTCCCATGAAGTGATGGGACCAGATGCCATGATTTTCATTTTCTGAATGTTGAGCATCTGCAGTGATTTTGCAGCCCAGAAAAATAAAGTCTGACACTGTTTCCCCTGTTTCCCCATCTATTTCCCATGAAGTGATGAGAACAGTTGCCATGATCTTAGTTTTCTGAATGTTGAGCTTTAAGCCAACTTTTTCACTCTCCTCGTTCACTTTCATCAAGAGGCTTTTGAGTTTCTCTTCATTTTCTCCTAAAAGGGTCATGTCATCTGCATATCTGAGGTTATTGATATTTCTCCCAGCAATCTTGATTCCAACTTGTGTTTCTTCCAGTCCAGCATTTCTCATGATGTACTCTGCATAGAAGTTAAATAAGCAAGGTAACAATATACAGCCTTGACGTACTCCTTTTCCTATTTGGAACCAGTCTGTTGTTCCATGTCCAGTTCTAACTGCTGCTTCCTGACCTGCATACAGGTTTCTCAAGAGGCAGGTCAGGTGGTCTGGTATTCCCATCTCTTTCAGAATTTTCCACAGTTTACTCTGATCCACATAGTCAAAGGCTTTGGCATAGTCAATAAAGCAGAAATAGATGTTTTTCTGGAACTCTCTTGCTTTTTCCATGATCCAGTGGATGTTGGCAATTTGATCTCTGGTTCCTCTGCCTTTTCTAAAACCAGCTTGAACATTTCACAGTTCACATATTGCTGAAGCCTGGCTTGGAGAATTTTGCATTGCTTTACTAGTGTGTGAGATGAGTGCAACTGTGTGGTAGTTTGAGCATTCTTTGGCATTGCCTATCTTTGGGATTGGAATGAAAACTGACCTTTTCCAGTCCTGTGGCCACTGCTGAGTTTTCCAAATGTGCTGGCATATTGAGTGCAGCACTTTTACAGCATCATCTTTCAGGATTTGAAATAGCTCAACTGGAATTCCATCACCTCCACTAGCTTTGTTCGTAGTGATGCGTTCTAAGGCCCACTTGACTTCACATTCCAGGATGTCTGGTTCTAGGTCAGTGATCACACCATTGTGATTATCTGGGTCATGAAGCTCTTTTTTGTACAGTTCTTCTGTGTATTCTTGCCATCTCTTCTTAATATCTTCTGCTTATGTTAGGTCCATACCATTTCTGTCCTTTATCGAGCCCATCTTTCCATGAAATGTTCCCTTGGTATATCTGATTTTCTTGAATAGATCTCTAGTCTTTCCCATTCTGTTGTTTTCCTCTATTTCTTTGCATTGATCGCTGAATAAGGCTTTCTTATCTCTCCTTGCTTTCTTTAGAACTCTGCATTCAGATGCTTCTATCTTTCCGTTTGACCTTTGTTTTTCACTTCTCTTCTTTTAAGAAATTTCAATCAAAACCACAATGGGATATCACCTTATACCTGTCAAAATGGTTGTTATCAAAAAGACAATAAATAACAAGCATTGGTGAGGATATAGAGAAGAATGTTAGTACCTGGTTAGTTGGGCATGGTATGGGGAAGGGAGGAGGGTTCAGCATGGGGAACATGTGTATACCTGTGGCAGATTCATGTTGATATATGGCAAAACCAATACAATATTGTAAAGTTAAAAAATAAATGTAAAAAAAAAAAAGAGCAAAAAGAAAAAAAAAAAAAAAAAGAATGTGAATTGGTAAAACCATTATGGAAAACAGTATGCAGGTTCCTCAAAAAAGTAAAAGTAGAATGATGAGATGACCCAGAAATTCCAATTCTTTCTCTAAAGGAAAGAAAAACACCAATTAAAAAAGATATATGCACCTCAATATTAATAGCAGTATTACTTACATCAGCCAAGATAAGGAAGCAATCTTGCTGTTTATCAATAGATAAATGGATTAAGAGGATGTGGTATATTTATATAATGGAAATTAGCCATAAGAAAGAATGCAATCTTGCCATTTGCCTCAGCAAGGATAAACCTGAAAGGTTTTATGCACAGTGAAATAAGTCAGATAGAGAAAGACAACTAGTGTTTGTTTTTACCTGTGTGTGGAATCTAAAAAACAAAACAAACAAATACAGCAGAAATAGACTCACAGATACAGAGAATAAACTAGTAGTTACAGGAACCTGGGGCAGAGGAGGCAAAACAAATGTTAACTCTGTAGGGTGTGTAATCTAAAAACATTTTGAAACACTGTGTTGTACACTTGAAACTAATATAATATTATAAGTCAACTAAACTTAAGAACAGAATATGTAAAGCAGAAAAAAGTATCATCTAAATCACACATGGGTGAGATTCACAGTATTGATTCATCCCTAGGCAAAATTCCCCTCCAGATATAACCCTGTCAAAGCAGACAAGTTATGAACAGACAGAGGAATCAAAAAGAAGGAGGGGGTGATGTATCCAAAGCAAGTCCAAAACACAACAAGGCAAATTCCATCAGATTTCAAGGCTTGAGAATAATCCTCTCTGGTTCAGTGCATTGCTCTCTAAGCTCACTGAGAGGCAGAATCAAACCCATGGCTCTTGGGACAGCTCCGCCCCTACAGCTCTCAGCAAGGGCTCCATCCACGAGGCACTGGGTAGAACATTCTGATCTGCCAAAACTCAAGATGAAACAAGAGGAATGAGCCTGGACTGTTAGATATATGGCAGGAATGGCAGCCCTGACAACCTCTGAAACATCTTCAGAGTCATTCTTCCCTTTTCTTGAAAAATAAGGCATGCATGCTGCAGAATAGCTCCATCATCCTGTCATGTAGAATCTGAGAGCCCTCAATACTTCATTTTGTCCCATCTTTGTCCCCTTTCAGGTCACCCTGGCAGGGTTTCTACTTGTATAATCCCGTAATCTCTTTATCAAATGACAGCCCAGCCATACCCTTGGTGTTCACTTTGGAACATAGGGGATTTTCTTTCTTTTTTTTTTTTTTGCAATATGGACAACCTGAGGATTTTCCAAATCTTTAAATTCTGGTTCCTTTTTACTTAATTCCTTCTTCAATTTCTTCTCACATTTTATTGTAAACAGACAGACAGACCGGGACCATTCCTTCAACATTTTGGTCTGAAACATCCTTACTGAAATATCCAATTTCACAGTTCACAAGCTCCATCTTCCAGAATATCCTGGAACACAGTTCAACCAAGTTGTTCATCACTTTGTAATGACAATTTTTTTCCTCCAGTCTTCTATAAATCTGTTCTGCATTTCTGTCAGAGATTTCATCAGAATGGCCTGTAAGAACTATATTTCTACCAACATTCAGTTCTCAGCAATCTAGGGTCTTTCTAATATGCACCTCAGATTTCCACTATCCTCTACCCATGAACCAGTTCCAAAGTTACTTTCACATTTTTAGGCATTTGTTACAACAGCACCTCATTTCACAGTACAAAAGTCTATATTAGCTCTGGGGTGGCGCTAGTGGTAAAGAACCCACCTGCAATGCAGGAGACATGAGACGGGTTCATTTCATGAATTAGGTAGATCCCCTGAAGCAGGAAATGGCAACCTGCTCCAGTATTCTTGCCTGGAGAATCTCATGGACAGAGGAGCCTGGTGGGCTAGTCCATGGTGTTGCAAAGAGTCAAACATGACTGAAGCAACTTAATAGTACATATACCATAGACTAGGTGGCTTAAACAATAGAAATTTATTTTCTCACAGCTCTAGAGGCTCCAGGCCCAAGGTCAAGGTACCAGGCAATTCAGCTTCTGGTGAGAGTTCTCTTCCGGGCTTGCAGATGGCTGTCTTTTCTCCATGTGCTCACATAAGCTTTCCAAAGTGGGCACAGAGAAAAAGGCACCAGTCTTGCTGGATTTGAGTTATTACTTCATTAAACTGTTATCATCTCCTCACAGGTGATTTCAATGCAGTCCCACTAGAGGAACATAAAAATGTTCAGACCCAGAAATCTGCTTTAAGTACTGCTTTTTTACTTTTAAAGTTTTATTTGCAAAGCACTTTATGTTTACAAATCTTTTTGCTGGGCTTTATCATACTCTATTCAATGTATACAAAGATTTGGACCATATGAAAAAAAAAAGAGAAAACTGTCCAGAAAACTATGACAAAGAAATCTCTCCCCATCCCATTCCCCACATGAACTTAGCTTGTGAATATAACCATGAATAGGACAAGACTATTTATCTGACAGATTTGTTTGTCTGCCCCATGCAACTGTTTCATTATGGTGTCTCAAAGAAAAGCCTAATACATTGCAACAAGAACATTCTTCACTGACAGTGAGGTAAAGTTTAGCTTTGCAGTCTATTAATAACTGTGCTACTGTAGATGGTAGATGCATGTCTAAAAGATATCTAAACTTCTCTTCATCAGCATAAAACTTGGCTAGGTCTTTTTCATAACAGATTTGTCATTCCATGGCTTTATCAAACAGATCATTATAAAGGTTTTCAAATTGGAATTTTCTTTTTCTGAACTATTTTAGGACATATAGCCGGCTGGAATCTATTGATGATTTCTATGTACGTAAGTTAAGGAGGGAGAAAAGGGAGGCTTGAAAGAGAAGGATAAAAAATCAAGGTCTGAACCTCTATGTGTGTTTCACCAAATACAATTGTTTTCTTCTGAAGTACCATTTGCAAATGAATTTAAAATTGCCCAAGGCAATGGCACCCCACCCCAGTACTTTTGCCTGGAAAATCCCATGGACGGAGGAGTCTGGTAGGCTCTAGTCCATGGGGTCGCTGAGCGGCTTCACTTTCACTTTTCACTTTCATGCATTGGAGAAGGAAATGGCAACCCACTCCAGTGTTCTTGCCTGGAGAATCCCAGGGATGGGGGAGCCTGGTGAGCTGGAAGTCTATGGGGTCACACAGAGTCAGACACGACTGAAGCGACTTAGCAGCAGCAGCATAAGACAGAACAGGTCAAAGAAAGCAATCTCATTGTTCTTATTTTCAATATCATCTATATTATTTTTATAATTTCACCCCAACTTTGTTCTCATAACAAAGTATTTTCCAATTTCTTTGGAAAAGACACCTTAAGATAATTAATTTTGAGATATTCCACTCATGTGAAAACTACCACTACATATTAAATAATACCTGTATCAACATACACATTAGATAAAACTAGTATCAGAGAGTTTTGAAATACATTCGTTAACGAAGATTCAAAAAATATTTTGACTTCAATTATTACTCTCCCTCAAAAGAAAACTGATTGTGTCATTTTTCACTGTGTTTGTTTTACCACTTCAATCATTTTCTAATGCCATAGCAATGTAACAGAATCAGATAAGGCTCACTGAAACCTCCATATCAGATCAGCTGGAAAGAAGAGAGATCATGGAGAGTCGGACCCGAGTTTTGTAAACTAGGCTATGTGGCTGACTTCAAGGAAGATAATCAGAAGTCCAAGTAAAAGTGACCAATGTGTTATTCTAGCACACTGGGCTCAATCCAAGCCAGCAACTTAATACATCAGGGTCTGGTGTAGCAACAGGGCTGTGAAAATAAGAATTTCTAAGCAGTGGCAATACTGTGAGTCAGGTGACTGTGTGGCGGGGTTTTAACCCTAGGTGAATACTTTAGTTTCTAACAAGCCTTCACTTGGGGGTCATGGGGTATTGGGAAGTGAGGTTCAGGCTAAGGACTCTCAAGATAAGGTTTCAGAATCTGATAATTAAGTTCTAAAAATTAAGACCCTTATCTTATTTGTTAAAAGATTTCCTAACTGGCCCAGCTCACAGTGATGTCACTTTTAAAAATTTATTCCTTAACAATACTCAATAAATACACAGTGCTTTGAAGCTTACAAAGAACTTACACATACATAATGCATTCTTCACAGCATACCTGAAAGGGGAGTGTCACAGATAAACTCATATCCACTTTATCAAAGTGGGGAGCAAGAACTGTGGAACAGCAGGGCCAGGACCCACGTGAATCTTTCTAGTGCTTTTCCAGCATGCTGTACCATGATGCCTTTAAAGAAGCAGGTAATGAAAAGCTCCTCATTTCTGATCTTTTCCATATGTACATAACAGTATGTAGATGGAAGCAACCCACTGTCTTGGCTGTATACTGGCCCTTGTCATCACCCAGTTCCTGCTCTAAAACCTTAAACATCAGTATTCTACTCAAGAGAAAATCTCCTATCTTGTTTCCCTCCCACTGCTACTGCTGCTGCTGCTAAGTTGCTTTAGTGTCCAACTCTTTGAGACCCTATGACTGTGGACTGTCAGGCTCTTCTGTCCATGGGATTTCCCAGGCAAGAATACTGGAGTGAGTTGCCATGCCCTCCTTCAGCAGATCTTCTAGACCAGGGACCCAAATGGCATCTCTTACATCTCCTGCATTGGCAGGCAGGTTCTTACCTGGGAAGCTCTTCATTCCCACTCAGTTCGGTTCAGTCACTCAGTCGTGTCCAACTCTTTGCGACCCCATGAATTGCAGCACGATTGGCCTCCCTGTCCATCACCAACTCCCAGAGTTCACTCAAACTCACATCCATCGAGTCCGTGATGCCATCCAGCCATCTCATCCTCTGTCATCCCCTTCTCCTCCTGCCCCAAATCCCTCCCAGCATCGGAGTCTTTTCCAAAGAGTCAAGTCTTCGCATGAGGTGGCCAAAGTATTGGAGTTTCAGCCTTAGCATATGCCAGCAAATTTGGAAAGCTCAGCAGTGGCCACAGGACTGGAAAAGGTCAGTTTTTATTCCAATCCCAAAGAAAGGCAATGCCAAATAATGCTCAAACTACCGCACAATTGCACTCATCTCATACGCTAGTAAAGCAATGCAAAATTCTCCAAGCCAGGCTTCAGCAATATGTGAACCATGAACTTCCAGATGTTCCAGCTGGTTTTAGAAAAGGCAGAGGAACCAGAGATCAAATTGCCAACATTCACTGGATCATGGAAAAAGCAAGAGAGTTCCAAAAAAACATCTATTTCTGCTTTATTGACTATGCCAAAGCCTTTGACTATGTGGATCACAATCAACTGTGGAAAATTCTGAAAGAGATGGGAATACCAGACCACCTGACCTACCTCTTGAGAAACCTGTATGCAGGTCAGGAAGCAACAGTTAGAACTGGACATGGAACAACAGACTGGTTCCAAATAGGAAAAGGTGTACGTCAAGGCTGTATATTGTCACCCTGCTTATTTAACTTCTATGCAGAGTACATCATTAGAAACACTGGGCTGGAAGAAGCACAAGCTGGAATCAAGATTGCTGGGAGAAATATCAATAACATCAGATATGCAGATGACACCACCCTTATGGCAGAAAGTGAGGAGGAACTAAAAAGCCTCTTGATGAAAGTGAAAGAGGAGAGTGAAAAAGTTGGCTTAAAACTCAACATTCAGAAAACGAAGATCATGGCAACTGGTCCCATCACTTCATGGGAAATAGATGGGGAAACAGTGGAAACAGTGTCAGATTTTATTTTGGGGGCTTCAAAATCACTGCAGATGGTGACTGCAGCCATGAAATTAAAAGATGCTTACTCCTTGGAAGGAAAGTTATGACCAACCTAGATAGCATATTCAAAAGCAGAGACATTACTTTGCCAACAAAGGTCCATCTAGTCAAGGCTGTGGTTTTTCCAGTGGTCATGTATGGATGTGAGAGTTGGACTGCGAAGAAAGCTGAGTACTGAAGAATTGATGCTTTTCAACTGTGGTGTTGGAGAAGACTCTTGAGAGCCCCTTGGACTGCACGGACATCCAACCAGTCCATTCTGAAGGAGATCAGCCCTGGGATTTCTTTGGAAGGACTGATGCTAAAGTTGAAACTCCAGTACTTTGGCCACCTCATGCGAAGAGTTGACTCATTGGAGAAGACTCTGATGCTGGGAGGGATTGGGGGCAGGAGGAAAAGGGGACGACAGAGGATGAGATGGCTGGATGGCATCACTGACTTGATGGCCGTGATTTTGAGTGAGCTCCGGGAGATGGTGATGGACAGGGAGGCCTGGTTTGCTGTGATTCATGGGGTCGCAAAGAGTCAGACACGACTGAGTGACTGAACTGAACTGAACTTCCAAAGAATACCCAGGACCTACCTAAATTCACTGTAATCTCAGTCCCTTGATTCCTCCCTTTTGCCTTCCCTATTTGGCTCTTTCCAAATCATCTAGCTTTTATTATTAACATCCTCATTTTTTCCCATCTTTATCCTCCTGCCTCATTCACCTGACAAGGCCTCTGTGTTAGATCAATCCAACTTTCTACTCTAGGCCAAGTTTTAGAGACCCTGAGCTGGACTTAATAAATATTTGTCTTTTTCTTTGGAAAGGTCACTTCTCCATTTCTGTTAATACATAGGTGTTTTAAATCTTCACTACCATCCCAATGCCCTTAACCTACATCTACCCAGCTCATTTTCTCAGTTTTCTACTTCATCAAGGTTTTCCAATGCAAATTCCCTTCTCCCAAGTTTTAACTGTCTTTATAGCATCATTTGTTCATCTTTGCTGTTTCTCCTTATTTTGTCTTGAATCTTGTTCCGTACCATATTTCCTTAGTTAGTCCTCCTTAATACAATCCCCTTCATTTATACTATCTTTTAGTGATAGTCACTTCTCTAAATTGGAAAAAAAAAAAAAAAAGGAACTTCCCTGGTGGTCCAGTGGCTGACTCTGTGCTCCCAATGGCAGGGGACTCGGATTCAATCCCTGGTCAGGGAACTAGATCCCACATGCCACAAATCAGAGTTCACATGCCTCAACTAAAGATCCTGCATGCTGCTCGAAGACTGAAGATTCTGTGTGCACAACTAAGACCCAGAATAGGGAGGTAGAGAGAGAGATAGATGATAGATAGACAGATAGAAGAAAAAAAAGAAGAGCAGTTTCTCCCAATTTAAAAAGAACTCAATATTTCATCTCAAAAAAACTTCACAGAACAATTCTTAAAAGAGAACTTTATACCTTCCACCTTCAGTTCATCTTTTTTCATCCTACAAAGTCCATCCACTTAAAACAAATTTCTATACTGACTATAATGCAACAGTCAAAGAAGTATATTGCTCCCATTCAAAAACCTTTTCTGCCTTTCTTTGTCAAGAACCATCGTTAATGTGAAACATGCCACTTTATTTAAAGTTTTGCTACATATACGATCCTTTGGTGGGGAGGGGCTTTGAAAAAATATTATTTCCATACTTAATTTGGTCATTTTTAAATACATTTTCCATTATTTCCATTATACATGAAGTTATTATATTTTCAAAGAAAAGTCAATGAAAAGAAACATATGGACTAATCAGGCATTTTTCCTGAAGACAGTTTGCATTCTATTAAAATTTCACAGAAATAAAGTATCTTTTATATCCAGAGAATCTTTGTCATGGTTTATTTTTTAACAAAGAAAGTCAGCAATGGGATATACAGGTGTTTTGGGTTTTTTTCTTTATAATGCACATGAGCATTTTTACTTAAAAGCCTAAAAATATCAACCCTTCATTTAAACTTTCTGTAATCCTTCCACTCAAGCCTCCACTGCAATGATTTTATAATAAGTAACTGTGAAGCAGTTTCAATGTTCAGATTTTTCTGTTCTTTGTCATGAGTGCCTATGTCTCCTATCTGCCTGACGTCTGAGTTCATTTAGACATGGTCTAGCTTCTATCAGCTCCCTCTCCCCAGGAGAAGGCAATGGCAACCCACTCCAGTACTCTTGCCTGGAAAATCCCATGGGTGGAGGAGCCTGGTAGGCTTCAGTCCATGGGGTCGCAAAGAGTTGGACACGACTGAGTGACTTCACTTTCAGTTTCACTTTCATGCATTGGAGAAGGAAATGGCAACCCACTCCAGTGTTCTTGCCTGGAGGATCCCAGGGATGGGGAGCCTGGTGGGCTGCCGTCTATGGGGTAGCACAGAGTCAGACATGACTGAAGCGACTTAACAGCAGCAGCAGCAGCTTCTATCAGGCTGTAGGCCAAAGACCTGAGATAATTACATGACTGTTTGGGAAACTTTTTATAGTTCTTCATCTAGTTTAAGGCAGACTGTATGTCAGAAGGTTCCATGGGGATATTACTGGTGAGTTCGAGCACAGATAAATTATGCGGGAATGGGGCATTTACATTTAATTATGGAACAGTTGTTCAAGTGGGGAAAATGTTTACTTGTACATAGATTATGCAGTACTGCCCTTATTCTTAAATGCAAAACATGGTTTTCTCTCTCTATGGTATTTTGGAATTTCACCCTGTGTTGAGGCAAAAACAATGTTTAACTGCTTTTATACATGCACAGGAAAGGCTTTCAGGCGCCAGTTGTTTCCCAATAGGGAATCCCTTCACTGTAAATTGCATCACTTACTCTCACTGTGGTGATGGTGGGGTAGCAAAACCAAACCAAACCAAACCAGCCATGATGTGGGCTGTTAACACAAGAAGGTGCAGAACCCAAGTGCAGCTAACTCTGAAAAAGTAAGCTGCTGTTCAAATTAACCATGATACTACATAAGATTTATTTCTAGTTTTCAACTCACTAGAATACACAAGACACATGTTTCTAAATGAAAAGATTCTGAGGAGAGAGGGTAGATATTTTTTTTTTAATAGTCAAGGACCACAAAGGAGATCATTTGCTTCTCTCTTACTAATGGACACACAGTTTACACTATATTATTCTGAGGCTAATTATTCAGTCATGGACTCTTTTAGCCGCTGTCTCATTTTTCCCTCTGGCTCCTGGCCTTTTGGACAATACATTGCTCATTAGCAACCCCACCCAAGGCTGGGCAGGAGAAGTAAAATCTGCTGAAACACAAACTAATCTATCCCACTTCTTGTTAGTCGTTCTCATAGAACAGGATACAGAAACTGTTTATTAAACCGAGGTTTCAGATTTATGAGTAGATATCAATGATCTATATATCTCCAGCTCTCAATGCCACGAATAATTGAGAATTGATTACATTATCAGACACTTAGGCCACAAAATTCTATTTCTTTGTAGGTTTATCTCTGCTTTCTCTAGACCCTCAGACTATAATACAGCATGTGCATGCATGCAAAGTTGCTTCAGTAATGTCTGACTCTTTGCAACCCTATGGACTGTAGCCTGCCAGGCTCTTCTGTCTATGGATTCTCCAGGCAAGAATACTGGAGTGTGTTGCCATGCCCTCCTCCAGGGCATCTTTTCAACCCAGAGATCAAACCCACATCTCTACGTCTTCTGCATTGGCAGGTAGGTTCTTTACCACTAGGACCACCTGGAAAGCCCATAATATAGTACTATATTCTAAATGTCAGACTTGTGATCATCAAGTCTGAAAACTTCCTTAAAGCTATTTCAAAGGTGGTGGTCATCTCCCTCAGCAATTAAAGTAGCAACAAAATACAAGACATCAGCCCATGCCCTTGCCCTGTGGGTAATAAAACTAAATCTTCAGTTCTGCACTCAAGGTAGACTCCATATGCCATTTACTTTCTTTACACAAAACACATTAAACAATACTGTCTGAGAAAGAGAATACAAAATTTAAGCCTGTCAAGTCTTTAGAATTTAATAGGCTTCAGCCACTCTGAATTGGATGTGGATATTTTGAGACTATTAAGTTGGATTATTTTTCTTCTTTGTTATATGTTAGCTTTATTAGGCTTTAATTTTAATTTTAAACATGAGGAATACAAAGTAAGTGAAATGAAACTGAAATCTTATCTGTGGACCTGTCTGAAGTTTTATACACACATATATTAGACCATTATGTTTCATCATGATGTTTTAATTAAGGAAAATAAAAGAGATTTGAGAGGAATCTAGAGAGTGGTGAATAAAGAGAGCAAAAGTTCAACTGAAAAAAAAATCAAATTGAAAGAAAAGATGTTTATATGAACATGAAAGGCATGGCTCTCCAAATTTACTATATTGCTAAAAGTCAATGGTAATGAGCTAACATTATTTAGGTTAGCATGAGGCAGATTCAGATGAAACCTCCACTGTCATCCCAGATAACACTAAGATAAAAGAAAAAAGATTAAAACAAAGAGCGAAATAATTACTTGTTCATTCATTCAATAATCAGTTTCAAATCTAAACATATGAAAGCTTCCTCTGCTTACAAAGAGCTCCAAAGGAAGAGTAATGAAGTAAAATATGGTTAATATTGAAATGAAAACTGTACACCAACAATCCTTAAGCTAGAAGGTGACAACTAGCAGTTACCAAAATACTTAACTTTCCCACGAGACTTTAATTATTCCTTCCAAAAGTAATGGTGGTAAATTTTATGCAAGAAAAAAAAAATCCACTTTTTAATCTGTTTTATAACCATTTTAACTTAATCACTGAAGATATCAGTATCATTAGAAAACAAAATTTTGTTTCAATGACAGTATAAAGAATGCAAACTAAGACAGCCATCTCTGTGTGATGAATACTCATGGATTAAGGTGGCATAGCCCTGACTGTTTCTGCTCACCCAGCTTTGGCTTCAGGACTGAGAGTGGTGCTATATTACTACCCAACAGACAGACTACATACATACTCAGGATACTAGCAAGGTAAAGGCACACAAAAGTGTTCCTCTTTAATAAAATTATCCATAAAAATTTTTTTAAAAAAACACAGTTTCACTTCTAGCAATAATTTTATGTTTTATGATTTATTGCTGTTTTAATTTTTAAATAACAAGGACAGGATGTACAAATCTTTCTGGAAATTTTCAATGCTAAGGTTTAAAAATACCTGAATCTGAGCCACTCCTGATGACATACTCATCCTACTCATTGAAAGTACTAGGAAGTCAGATTCTGCTCTGCTGGGCTTCTGAGCATTTTCCCACTTAACAGTTTTAACACCAACTTTCAGTCAAGTTTTCAGCCAAATTTCAAATATACTTGCTCTGATCACCATGACTGGTTGGTTCCTCCCAGCCTGTTCCTGAGTGCCCAAACCCACCCAGACTGGTCCAACATGCATGCCATCTCTCTTCTTCCAGAGCCCTGTCCCATTCTCTGATCTTGTTCATTTCTCAAAACAGTAAATTTCTGTCTCCCTTTGTCCTTTACTGAGAGAGACTAATTACCAAAAATAGAGACAGAAAATACACATAATTTCCAGAGAAATATTCAGTCAAAAGAATGATCACATCACTCCACTTCCCCCTGGCTCCCAGTTTAGAAATCACCTCTAGAAGGAAACTACATATAGTACCAGTACTCATAACTTTAGTTAAATATGCAATGTATTGATAAATATCTATTTTTGATCATAGAGAATTTAAGAAATAAATAAATGACATAATTATTAAGTACGTCCTATCTACCAGGTGCTGTATACTAAGTGGCTTAACAGGGACTATACCATCTAATACTGATGCTAACCATCTCTGTAGATAGTATTTTTACCCCCATTTTAGTGAAGAAACTGAAGCTTAAGAGATGGGAATATGGATCATTTTAATGGGAATATTTGCTCTTAATCACCATGCTATTTCATAATTTAAACATTAGTTGAATGAGGTAAAGTATGAAAGAAACAAGATAGAGAAAATGAGAAGGAAAACAATGGAGGGATTCTCTAGAGTAGCTTGAATCAATTCCATTCTTCCCTTTGGAAAACTCTCTTATAGCTTCCAAAAGGAGAACTGCTATATTCTCCCCTCTTGCCACCTCTACCCCAAGCACTACTTATAAACCTAGGCCTAGATTCAAGTGCATATGCTGAAAAACATGAACATATTTCACACTCATAACAAATTCCAGTTAAATAAGTAAAAATCAGACTGACTCTGTGAAACAGACATAAAGCCATCACTGCCTTACTTACTCCACCAATTTCTTTGCTCTCAGCCTGGAGACAACGCACCTTCAGGCTTTAACCTCTGAGTTCAAAGTCCCTATTCTCAGACTAAACATGCTGATTGCCAACCAAAACAAACATCTTTACTGACAACCAAGTTCTGCCTGGATAATTTTCACTTTAAAAATAAAAAGAAGAAGAAGAAAGAAAAAAACTACAAAGTATGCTCTATCCCCCAAAGGAATTCTTTCCTACTCTGCTATTTCTTCGTGCTGAGGAGGAAATCTGATGATATGTGAAAAGAGCTGATTGTGTTCTGACTCAAGCACTTCACAGGGATATTTGCAAGGCTAAATTTAGGAAGAAGAAAAATCTTGAAATTAGAATCAAAGTCAAAAGTTAAAATCCTGCTTCAACTCTACGCTGATCAGTCTCTTAAAAAAAAAAAAAAAAAACAGCTAGAGAACAAACATGCTGTCTCACTAGTCACGCGGATCTGAATTACTAACAGATACATCATTCCAGGCTTGATCTCATTTCTTGCCTGGCTTTGCTTTTAACTCTGTACATCCATGCTGAGGATTCAAGCTGTTTCCCCAGCTCAAAACAAGTCCTTTTCAGAGCCAGGTCTCCTGCCTTCCTGCTGCCTGTGTTAATGAGGAGCATGAGTTTCAAATCAAACTTCAAAAGAACAATTTTCTTGGAATATTATCCTGTAATGGACTTCAAATACAACCTTCCTTAGGGGTTTAATATCTCTATATAAAGTAATTAATCCAATGAGAGAAAAATCTAGAGTCCTGGAAAAAGGAGTCAAAGAGCCTAAGTTTGGGGTAGATTTGGTGTTCCCCCTCCCCCCTGCAACACCATACTGGAAGGTGGGGAAGAGAGTATGAATCCCGGTGACGTTAATACGCATATGGGTCTGATTCCCAATGCAGAAGTTTAATCTCACTCACCTTTGGAAAGCTAAGCTAGAGTCTTTATACTTAGATTCCCTGATATATGAGGACATGACTCTGTTCAATATGATCCCATACAGTTTATGCAACATGAACCTCATGTAAATACTCCAAAACCACAACTGATTGAAATTTGCAGGAAAGGAGATGTTCTAGGTCATTGGATTTTCTGGTCAACTCATAATTGAATAGAAAAACCCTTCTTATTTCAACCCTCAGGATCAAAAATGTTTATAAATGCATTAGTCTGTTTTCCTGACTTGTTAAATGCAGCATGGAGAACATAATTCTATCTCTATTTGATGATTCAGATAGCTATGGGTCCTCAGGTTGCACCTTTGGGAATTGGTTACTTTAGTGCTGTATCTATGAAGTCAGAGGTTAAAAAACAGAAGCAGAGATGCACTGACATTTAGGTTATAGTTATAAAGGTTTAGTATAAAGCCAGCATTGACAGGCACTTAATGTCCTTTTACCTATTTCTTTAAAAAATTATAGGGTTAAAAATTTCTGATTGATGGGTGAGTCTGATTAAGAATCTGCATGTTTATACTCACTTTATATACCTTTATCTGGGGGTGGGGGGGAACCTTCCATCTTGATCTGAGAAAAAGTCCATTTCTAACTGGCCGCATGGTTCACACAGATATCATAAAACCTATTAAAAAATAAAGTGACACAATAGAAATTAAATTGAAAGCAACCTAAACTTACATCCCAGGTCCCAAGTTGCTGCGGTAACTGTCAGGGTGGTTGTTGCTACTATACAGAGGGAGTACCGTTTAAACTCAAAAAGTCATCAAAAGTTAATTCTGCTTCTGTTCAAGAGGGAAAGACCTTTCAGCAATCTCAGGAGAAAGTTTTTTTGTACTCAAATCCTCCTGAGCTATAAAGCCCTAAAGTAATCAAAGATAAATCAGGCCAGTCACGCGCATGAAGACCAAGAATGAGCAGCGAAACGAACCACAGCAATGGTGACTTCAAGTGCCAGCAGGCACAGAAAGGTCTTACGCCAGCCGTTTCTTATGCCCCTATTCTCCAAAGGTTGTGTTTTTCCTGGCAAGAGAGGTGGAGGGGAGGTGCATTTCCTAGCTTGTCAATGGCCCTATGCTTTCTGAGTAAGAAGAGCACGAGTGAAAACACAGGCTCCCTCTCCTTTCCGTCAGCTCTCTACTTGCCAGCAAGCCAGTGTTTATGACTTTTTTGTTGTCTGCCTAACAAATATGTCCAAATCAGCACTTCTAACTTATACTCCTCACTAATGGTTATCCAGAGTTCTGTTGCAAGTAGAAGGGCTAGGAAGAAAGGAGAGGGCATGGAAAATAGCAGGGGAAGGAAGGGAAAACAGAAAGGGCAGCAGGGGAAGAAAAATCTGTCGTGCACAAATGACTGATTCATGTCAACAACACTAAACCTGCACTAATTTCTCTGCCTTTCCTACCTACTTTTAGTAGAGCTTTGCAAAGCTCTACAAGACTGAAAGGAAATTGTGTTTCCATTTGAGACTGCTCATAAAAATCTTTAAGTAATACCTGTCTTATTTGTCTGTAGGATAGACCAATGCAACTAACATTCTTCCACTTAAGACTAAGATGAACTGTAGGCAAATTTCATTTTCAACCTAAGGTTCTAATCTGTGTTAACGTGGGCCCACCAAGACCTAAACTTTCATCAAGTCCACAAACTGACCCTTCTGTCTAAAAGTTGAAAGTCTTTTTGACTTCCAGATTTCAACCAAGTAGTCAACTACTTAGGACACTATTGACAGAACCTTGGAAAGACTGGGAACAAGGAGATGCAGCCAGGAAAGTAATGCAGAGTTTCAGACATGCAGTATATATTAATAGTGATACTTAAACTGCTAAGATTTCCATTCCATTGATACTAATTTATTTCACATTGCTTCATCATGCTGCTAATCAAAGCCAGCAAACATACACCAAGACAAGCCAAAGGGGAAAATGACCTCCCTTTACACATGTGTGTTGTCAAGAGGGTGGTAAATATTCAGGATGAATACACATATAGCTGCTGATGCTTTAATTCCATGACTAGAAAAAAAAATTCTATTAAAATGCCAGACACAAATTTATAGAGTATTTGTTAAATGGTGTCCTGAGATCAGTTTCAGATAACAATAGTCAGATCCCTGAGTTCAGTGTGCCACTGCTTTCGATTCTTTTTAAACATCTACTTAGTAAGAAAGAGTTAAATGAAAGATTTTAAACAGTGGAATGATTCTTAGAGGAAAGATAGATAGCCTTCGGTGATAAGTCTGAAATACAAACATGAGAACAAATGCAGCACAAAAGAATAAAGAAAGTGACTGATATTTTTTCAAACTATTGTGAACTTTAATTAACTTCATAATTAAACTATAAGTTTAAACTACACTTAAGGAACAACATACCAATGATTTTTGTCCTCATTTGTGAAAAAAATGCAGAACGGTCGAGGTTAAGTAAAAAGAAACATAATTACTTTAAAATTGTTTGAAGCAATGAACTGGATTTACTCACAGAAACCTAGGTTTATCTTAAAAACAAACTCCTAAGGGCAATTTTTAATGGGAGAAACAGAATAAGATCAATAGCAGAATATCAATTATGTAAATGTAAAATACATGTTACAAAGCAACAACAGAATTTAGTAAGAGTATATATCAAACAAAAGGCTACACAGTGAATGAATTAGAATAGCTATTTATGGTAGTGAGGGAGATAAAAAGAGAATGAAGATAATCAAATTTTTAAAAATAAGCCTTACACGGATCAATGATGGCACTGTACTATGAGCTAAAAGAATGATTATATCAATCTTATGCACTATAGTCTAAAAAAATATTACAGTCACAATCAATGAAGTTTAAATGTAAATGTGACCAAAAAAATTTTAACTCTAGGGATAATAAGATCGATAATGCTTAATTACTTCAACATTAAATGCAATTATATCAGGCCAGTGATCTTATGCTTGTGGTTCAGGACACTAAGAAATTCATTGTATATTCTTGCCTCCTTTGTCAAAGATAAGGTGTCCATAGGAGCGTGGATTTATCTCTAGGCTTTCTATTTTGTTTCATTGATCTCTATTTCTGTCTTTGTGCCAGTACCATACTGTCTTGATGACTGTGGCTTTGTAGTAGAGCCTGAAGTCAGGCAGGTTGATTCCTCCAGTTCCATTCTTCTTTCTTAAGATAGCTTTGGCTATTCGAGGTTTTTTGTATTTCCATACAAATTGTGAAATTATTTGTTCTAGCTCTGTGAAAAATACTGGTGGTAGCTTGATAGGGATTGCCTTGCAAGAATCTATAGATTCCTTTGGGTAGTATACTCATTTTCACTATATTGATTCTTCTGATCCATGAACATGGTGTATTTCTCCATATATTAGTGTCCTTTTTGATTTCTTTCACCAGTGTCTGATAGTTTTCTATATATAGGTCTTTAGTTTCTTTAGGTAGATATATTCCTAAGTATTTATTCTTTTCGTTGCAATGGTGAATGGAATTGTTTCCTTATCTTTCTACTTTCTCATTATTAGTGTATAGGAATGCAAGGGATTTCTGTGTGTTGATTTTATAACCTGCAACTTTACTATATTCATTGATTAGCTCTAGTAATTTTCTGGTGGAGTCTTTAGGGTTTTCTATGTAGAGGATCATGTCATCTGCAAACAGTGAGAGTTTTACTTCTTTTCCAATCTGGATTCCTTTTATTTGTTTTTCTGCTCTGATTGCTGTGGCCAAAACTTCCAAAACTATGTTGAATAGTAGTGGTGAAAGTGGGCACCCTTGTCTTGTTCTTGACTTTAGGGGAAACGCTTTCAATTTTTCACTATTGAGGATAATGTTTGCTGTGGATTTGTCATATATAGCTTTTATTATGTTGAGGTATGGTCCTTCTATTCCTATTTTCTGGAGAGTTTTTATCATAAAGGATATTGAATTTTGTCAAAGGCTTTCTCTGCATCTATTGAGATAATCATATGGCTTTTAAAACTGGAAATAGAACTGCCTTATGACCCAGCAATCCCACTGCTGGGCATACACACTGAGGAAACCAGAATTGAAAGAGACACGTGTACCCCAATGTTCATAGCAGCACTGTTTATAATAGCCAGGACATGGAAGCAACCTAGATGTCCATCTGCAGATGAATGGATAAGAAAGCTGTGGTACATATACTCAATGGAGTATTACTCAGCCATTAAAAAGAATACATTTGAATCAGTTCTAATGAGGTGGATGAAACTGGAGCCTATTATACTGAAGTAAGCCAAAAAGAAAAACACCAATACAGTATACTAACGCATATATATGGAATTTAGAAAGATGTTAACGATAACCCTGTATGCGAGACAGCAAAAGATACACAGATGTATAGAACAGTCTTTTGGACTCTATGGGAGAGGGAGAGGGTGGGATGATTTGGGAGAATGGCGTTGAAACATGTATAATATCATATAAGAAACTAATCGCCAGTCGAGGTTCAATGCAGGATACAGGATGCCTGGGGCTGGTGCCCTTGGATGATTCAGGGGGATGGTATGGGGAGGGAGGTGTGAGGGGGGGTCAGGATGGGGAACACGTGTACACCCGTGGCGGATTCATGTTGATGTATGGCAAAACCAATACAATATTGTAAAGCAATTACCAATTAAAATAAATAAATTTAACTTAAAAAAAAAAAAGAAATTCATTGGTCAAAAATCAATGAAAAAAAGTTTCATTTCCCTCTTAAAAAAAAAGAGAGACATGCTCCTTAAAATCTTTTTCAAAATAATTTTATTTATGCATTTATTTTTTGTTGTGCTGGGTCTTTGTTGCTATGTAGGCCTTCTCTAGTTGAAGAGAGCAGGTGATACTCTCTTGTTGCTTCGTTGCAGTGAGAGCTTCTAGTTGCAGAAAGTGGGGGCTACTCTCTTGTTGCAAAACATGGGCTCTAAGGTGCAAGGGCTCAGTAATTATGGCTTCCGGGCTCTTGAACACAGGCTCAATAGTTGTGACACATGAGTTCCCTGGCATGTGAGATCTTCCCAGACAAGGAATGGAACCCATGTCTTCTACTACTGAGCCACCAGGGAAGCCCAAAATCTGTTTCTTTTTTTCTGCATTTTTCTCCTAAATTTTAATCCCCAAATTAGAGTAAAACCAAACCTGCGCTCTTGATCTCCTTCAGTGCAAGAACATCCCAGGTATATGCAGGACAAAATGGATACAAATTTCAAACAGTGTAACAAGAAAATTTGATCATGAATTTGCTATGAAGCAAAAGGTAAAGCAAAGAAGACATACAAGGTTATAATTTAAGGAAGTGGTGTATATAAGAATTGAGAAGAAGAACATTAGTGGAAGAGGTAGTAGTAAGGATCAAGGATCTCTATATTCAGTGCATGAATAATTTTCATATGGCCATTTCTAACAGATTCCTCAAAAGCAGGCCAGGGGGTTAAGGTCAAAGGTCAAGTTAGGTAAAACATTTCTGGAAGGATTCAAAGAATTATCTGATGGTCTAGTTTAATCAAAAGATAAAAGGTAAGATATTTCTTAAAATCCTCCCTGAATATTATTTCTCACAACTGAGGTTCTGATGAGCTCAGAGCAGCAGAGAATTTAAAGCCATATTATTTAACCAGATTCTTAAAAATCACTTACCCATGTTAGACAACCACCTAAGTATAAACACCAGGAGATTTGGCAGCTGTGGCATGTTTTATTTTCCTAAAATACATAAATATGAACTCTATTTCACATTCTGTCTTACAACATGATGTTTACACTTCTCCACAAAGAAGCAGGGCCTATACTCCCTCACTTTGAACCTGTTGAATCTTCATATTTACTGCTTTATGTACTAGATTATGCTGCAAGGAACACTGACTTCCCAGGCATGGTCATAAAAGATGATATGGTTTCCACTTCCTTCTCTCTCTCCTAGGATACCTATCTTGGGAGCTCAGAGGCAACATTTAAGAAGCCTGGCTGTCCTGAAGCTAGCATATTAGAAAAATGCCACGAAGGAAATACACAGACAGAGAGATGTCAAAGGAGACCTCACTATTTCAGCCCCAACAGTCCTCACAACCTGACACATGACTGAAAAATCCTTCAAGAGATCCTTGTTCCTAGACATGATCTTACCACAGTGGCATGAGAGACTCAAGCCAAAATTACTTAGCTTAGCTCAGCCAATCCTGAATTCCTGAACAAAGAGGCCAAAGAAGAGATTTTAAAGAATTTAAAATAAAATTTTAAATTTAAAGAACTTAAAATAAAAATTTTAAAGAACACAAATTGTGTTGCTTTAAACCACTACTGCTTGGGGTGGTGTGTTACCCAGTAATAGATAATGGTTACAGGAGTCTTTCACAGAAGGTGAAGAACTTATCCAGCATGTGTCCCTGAATGGATGGTGCCCCACCTACATGCAGAAAGGAAATCTGTGATTAAGCCTTAGAGCTGGTTAAAATTCTCATTTGTTTTTGTTCTTGTTATTTGCTAACTTCACTTACTGCTTCCTCTGAAAACATATCGTTATTCCCAAAATCCCACTGAAACATTTACTATGTTATTGTCACTGTACATCTGAGGAAACTAAAGCACAGTTAAATAACCACCAAAATTCAAAAATTATTCACTGAAGGGGCATCTTCCAACAGTATAGTCTGATTCTAGGCCCATGCTTCAAACTGTCACGCTCTACTACTTTTGGCACTTTTCATGATTGAGCTCAATTATAAACTTTTGAGAATGACGACAAAACTGAAGTAGAACACTACAATGACAAAGTTGGCTAAATAAACCTGCTGAAAATTGTAACCCTAATAGTGCAGCTTACTTTAAACTTTTTTATTTGAGTAGAGTTGATTAACAATGTTAATTTCAGGTATAGAGCAAAGTGTTTCAGTTATACATGCATCTATTCTTTTTCAAATTTTTTTAGGTGGTTACATAATATTGAGTTGAGTTCCCTGTTTTATACAATAGGTCCTTGCTGGTTATCCATTTTAAATACAGTAGTGTGCACATGTCAATCCCAAGCAAGGCCACCTATAATGCTCTAATCCTATAGAATAATACTCTAATCAGTTAGTATAAAATATTAATATGCAATAAATATAAACAGATTAATATATAAGTTGGAACAATACCTGACCCAGAGCAAACGTTGTTAAGGCCATTAAGAGGCATATGTACAAACTGGAATCAGGAGACAAATGACAGTCGCCTATTCTAACACAAAGTAACAAATACTGTTTTCAATAAATGCTAATATTGACATAAAGAATGTTATCCTACCTAAAACAAAGAAAATAGAAGAAGAATCAACAACAACAACAAAAATTATTTTTCTCTCAATCCACAGAAAACACTACATTTAAACGAACCAGTTTAGTATGAAAGTACTGGCAGGAATTCAACATGGCTCTTTGTCTCCTGAGGCATCATTACTGTATGTTTGCTTTTTAAAAAATCACACTTAAACACTTTCTCTCTTACAAACTGTTAAAAAAAATCATGATATTACTATTTCATGATGAAGTAAGTGGTCTTAATCTGTGTGGCTAGTTGTGGGCAAGAACAGAATGGGAGGTCCTCGTCAAAAGATGCATCGTCATGATCATTTTAGGCATTCTCAAGGATCTGTTCTGTGGCAACATGAAGGGTGCTGTAGCTTGACACCCTGACTGCCACACACAATTCGCCAGCAGTCTATAAACATTTCTCTAGTTCATAAAACCTAAGAGACTTTTTTTTCTTCTATTTGGCATCAGTCATTTAAATATGAATTCTAAATTTAGTAAGAAATGCCCAAAGAGTAATTTTCCCAAAGCTAAATTTTAAATTACATTTCCCTAAGGCTCTATAACACTGCATACAACACTACTGGTTTGAATTCTGGAATCATCTGTTAAAGATACAACAGTAGAATCAAATTCCTGGCCATATATAACTCATGTGTGTGTGTGTGTGTGTGTGTGTGTGTGTGTGTGTGTTAAGGGCTTCGCAGGTGGTGTCAGTAGTAAAGAACCTGACCCTAGAGATAGGTGGGTAGTTGGGTAGGTATCTGTTACGGGCTTCCCAGGCAGTGCTAGTAGTAAAGAACCAGACCCTAGGTAATAAAACAGACGTGGACATTCCCAACAATGGTGGGATTTGAGGAAAATCAGCAAAGAAGAAAGAATTGGACAGAGATTTACATAGTTCATGCTAACCATCTTGCAAAATGATGAAAATCATAAACAGAACAGGATTCTCAATAAAGCCACCCTGAAATGGTCCTCTGAAATACCATGAATGACCTCTGGAGTGGTCATCAATAGCTCTTAACTTGAACTGACAGTTTTGTGGGGAAAGTTTCCCAAATATAAGCTTCCAAGTAAAGTTCTCTTTCCATTCCTATAAGAAATAAAAACAAACAAAACTTAGCTCATTAATCCTTCCTTCAAACTCCCTCTTGAATGTGCTTCTTACTTTCCCCTTTCACGCTCATTGACATTTATCTTCTCATTCCTGAACTATTGCAAGCACCTTCTATGTGGCCACCTAAGTTGAATTCCCAAGCTTCAGCCTTCCCTTACCCTAGTCTACCTTGCATACACCATAAGGACTTACCTTCCTAAATCACCTCATACATCTTACCTCTTCAATATTCTAAAATTTGTAATGAGTGTTTGTGGGAAGATCAAATTCCTCAGGTGACCATCCGAGTCTCTATCTGCCTTCTACTTATCTTTTCATTTTATGACCACACCAAGTGTTGATAAGTAATGGAGAATGTTGGGGGAACAGGAACTATTACAACCTACTGGCGGTAGAGTAAAATTGTGCAATCATTAGAAAAAACAGTTATTAAAAACATTCTTGCATCACATGATTCAGGAATTCCATTCCTAATTATTTATGCAAGAGAATGTGGAACTAAGGCTAGGTGTAAAACATCATAAAAGCATAGGTCCATAAAGGTGAAAGTGGAGAATGAAAAAGTTGGCTTAAAGCTCAACATTCAGAAAACGAAGATCATGGCATCTGGTCCCATCACTTCATGGGAAATAGATGGGGAAACAGTGGAAACAGTGTCAGACTTTATTTTCCTGGGCTCCAAAATCACTACAGATGGTGACTGCCACCATGAAATTAAAAGACGCTTACTCCTTGGAAGGAAAGTTATGACCAACCTAGATCACATATTCAAAAGCAGAGATATTACTTTGCCAACAAAGGTTCGCCTAGTCAAGGCTATGGTTTTTCCAGTGGTCATGTATGGATGTGAGAGCTGGACTGTTGAAGAAGGCTGAGTGCCGAAGAATTGATGCTTTTGAACTGTGACATTGGAGAAGACTCTTGAGAGTCCCTTGGACTGCAAGGACATCCAACCAGTCCATTCTGAAGGAGATCAGCCCTGGGATTTCTTTGGAAGGACTGATGCTAAAGCTGAAACTCCAGTACTTTGGCCACCTCATGCGCAGAGTTGACTTATTGGAGAAGACTCTGATGCTGGGAGGGATTGGGGGCAAGAGGAGAAAGGGACGACAGAGGATGAGATGGCTTGATGGCATCACTGACTCGATGGATGTGAGTCTCAGTGACCTCCGGGAGTTGGTGATGGACAGGGAGGCCTGGTTTGCTGCGATTCATGGGGTCGCAAAGAGTCGGACACAACTGACTGACTGATCTGATGTGATATAGTGATTCTTAAGTTAATACTCATAGCAGTTTTATTTGTAATGGCCAAAAACTGAAAGCAATCCAAACACCCATCAAAAGATGAATGGGTAAACAATGATACTGCTGCTAAGTCGCTTCAGTCGTGTCTGACTCTGTGCGACCCCGTGGACTACAGCCTACCAGGCTCATCCGTCCATGGGATTTTCCAGGCAAGAGTACTGGAGTGGGGTGCCATTGCTTTCTCCTAAACAATGATACTATATCCATCCAAAGACATATTGCATAGGTATAAAACTAATGAAGTATAAAAGAAAAGTATAATATAGATGAAGCTCTGAAAAGGTGTCCCAAGTGAAACAAGCTAGACAAAAACACTTCTATCAAGTTCTAAAAACTGCACACTAATGTATAGTGACAGAAAACATATCAGTGGCTACCTGGGAATCCAGAAGTAGAAAGGCAAAAGGATGGGAAAGGAGGAATTACAAAGTTGTTCTAAGAAACTTCTGTCAGTGATGGGCATGTCCATCCTCTTGATTGCAATAATGGTTTCATGGTTATGCACATATGTTAAAAACTCACCAAACTGTTCATATTAAGTGCATTGCATATTGTGTGTCAATTATACCTCAGATAAAAATCTGTTTACGGAAAATCTTATCTCTGATCACTCACCTTCTAAACACATTCCTTGAGTCAAACTGCTCAACTAATTAACAGGAGAACGCGTTGCAAACCTTTCTGCATCTGTACTTTCCGGCAGTCATCCTCTCAAATTAAATACCACATATTTGTCCTTTGGAACACAGCTGACCTGACACCTCCTCCACTGAGACTCCCCAGATCACTCCAGCTGGTAGATTGCTTCTTTCTCCGAATTTTTAACTTTCTAATTCATTCTAACTATCATTTGGTGAATTAAACTATAGCACAGAGGCAAACATAAGTTTGAATTATACTTGTCTAATTTAAAACCCTGTGATCCTAGAAATTTACTTAATCACGCTAAGCCTCTATTTATTTCTTAAACATTTTTAATAATAGCACCCATTTGCTAAAGTTGCTGAATGTAAACTGATTGGTATAATATATAGTAAGTATCCAATCTTTGGAATTTGAATGAACACTGACCTTTTCCAGTTCTGTGGCCACTGCTGAGTTTTCCAAATTTGCTGGCATATTGATACAGCACGTTCACAGCATCATCTTTCAGGATTTGGAATAGCTCCACTGGAATTCCATCACCTCCACTAGCTTTGTTCATAGTGATGCTTTCTAAGGTCCACTTGACTTCACATTCCAGGATGTCTGGCTCTAGGTCAGTGATCACACCACCATGATTATCTGGGCTGTGAAGCTCTTTTTTGTACACTTCTGTGTATTCTTGCCACCTCTTCTTAATATCTTCTGCTTCTGTTAGGTCTATATCATTTCTGTCCTTTATCAAGCCCATCTTTGCATGAAATATTCCCTTGGTATCTCTAATTTTCTTGAAGAGATCTCTAGTCTTTCCCATTCTGTTGTTTTCCTCTATTTCTTTACACTGATCTCTGAGGAAGGCTTTCTTAACTCTCCTTGCTATTTTTTGAAACTCTGCATTCAGATGCTTATATCTTTCCTTTTCTCCTTTGCTTTTTGCTTTTCTTCTTTTCACACGCTAGTAAAGTAACGCTCAAAATTCTCCAAGCCAGGCTTCAGCAATATGTGAACCGTGAACTTCCAGATGTTCAAGCTGATTTTAGAAAAGGCAGAGGAACCAGAGATCACATTGCCAACATCCGCTGGATCATGGAAAAAGCAAGAGAGTTCCAAAAAAACATCTATTTATGCTTTATTGACTATGCCAAAGCCTTTGACTGTGTGGATCACAATAAACAGTGGAAAATTCTGAAAGAGATGGGAATACCAGACTACCTGACCTGCCTCTTGAGAAACACGTATGCAGGTAAGGAAGCAACAGTTAGAACTGGACACGGAACAACAGACTGGTTCCAAATAGGAAAAGGAGTACATCAAGGCTGTATATTGTCACCCTGCTTATTTAACTTCTATGCAGAGTACATCATGGGAAACGCTGGGCTGGAAGAAGCACAAGCTGGAATCAAGATTGCTGGGAGAAATATCAATAACCTCAGATATGCAGATGACACCACCCTTATGGCAGAAAGTGAAGAGGAATTAAAAAGCCTTTTGATCAAAGTGAAAGAGGAGAGTGAAAGAGTTGGCTTAAAGTTCAACATTCAGAAAACGAAGATCATGGCATCTGGTCCCATCACTTCATGGGAAATAGATGGGGAAATAGTGGAAACAGTGTCAGACTTTATTTTGGGGCTCCAAAATCACTGCAGATGATGACTGCAGCCATGAAATTAAAAGACACTTACTCCTTGGAAGGAAAGTTATGACCAACCTAGATAGCATATTCAAAAGCAGAGATATTACTTTGCCAACAAAAGTCCATCTAGTCAAGGCTATGGTTTTTCCAGGAGTCATGTATGGATGTGAGAGTTGGACTATGAAGAAAGTTGAGTGCCGAAGAATTGATGCTTTTGAACTGTGGTGTTGGAGAAGACTCTTGAGAGTCCCTTGGACTGCAAGGAGATCCAACCAGTCCATCCTAAAGGAGATCAGCCCTGGGATATCTTTGGAAGGAATGATGCTAAAGCTGAAACTTCAATACTTTAGCCACCTTATGCGAAGAGTTGATTGGAAAAGACTCTGATGCTGGGAGGGTTTGGGGGCAGGAAGAGAAAGGGACAACAGAGGATGAGATGGCTGGATGGCATCACTGACTCGATGCACATGAGTCTGAGTGAACTCCGGGAATTGGAGATGGACAGGGAGGCCTTGCATGCTGTGATTCATGGGGTCGCAAAAGTCAGACACAACTGAGCGATTGAACTGAACTGATCTGACTGATCCAATCTTTATTGCATTAGATTTCCTATATGTTTCTTTGTAATATTCTTTTTTTTAATGGCTTTTTTAGTTCTTTTTTTTTTTACTTTACAATATTGTATTGGTTTTGCCATACATCCACATGCATCTACCATGGGTGTACACGTGATCCCCATCCTGAACCCCCTTCCCACCTTCCTCCCCATACCATCTCTCTGGGTCATCCCAGTGCACCAGCCCCAAGCTTCCTGTATCTTGCATTGAACCTGGACTGGCGATTCATTTCTTATATGATATTATACATGTTTTAATGCCATTCTCCTATATGTTTCTTTGTAATATTCTTACATGAAATATTTTTGGAAGAGGTGGTAGAGTCACCTGGCCTTCCTAATGATGCCTGCAAGAAATAATTGCATTGAAGCCCTTTGTACAATAAAAAAAAATATTAATTGGTTTAGTTTCCTTTTCCTGTTAACACCCTTTTCCAATATGGAAGTGTGTGTGTGGGTGCACACATATGCGCCCACACACACACACACACATGCACATGTGTATAGAGAAAGAGAGATTGAAAGACAGAGAGAAAGGAAGTAAGGGAAAGCAGGAAGAGAGAAGAGGAGAGGAGAAGGGAATACAGAGAGGGGAGGGGAGGAAGTTTGTGATTGAAAATACTACCCTGACTGCTGATATAGTATGATTATTCTGCTAGAGTAACTTTAAACTGAGTCTAGACATTATATTTAAATAATAAAATATACTTAGTTATACTCTCATAATTTGACTTTCTTAGCTCCAAATAATAAAACAACCACTACCAAACATTTATTATCTATGTGATTAAGCACAAAGAAATAAGAAATGTGTAACAATAAGAAATGTGTAATAAGTTCAGGGTACAAGTCAAAAAATGGCTATGATACAACTTGAACCAACACCCCTCCTAGTGTAACAATTTCATCACTGATTTAACTTCCATCAGCTGCATTTTAAATAATAAAATCCAGATTACAGGCTTTTAACACCCAACTATTTTTTTATGTTAATTGACTTACATAATGTTATACCTCACTTAATACAGGGTACTTTATGGAGAGTGTTTCTCAAGATATTTTAATTTCTTAAATTATTTATTTTTCAGTAGATTTGATAATATTTTCCTTTCAATGGAAATTTTTCTTTGGGCTAAGTGAGGGAATACTAAAGATCGGCTGCCATTTCATGCTTTCCCTTAAAGAAACAAGCTTAGTAGCACTGACAACTGTTGCTGTTCAATCGCTAAATCATTTCTGACTCTGCAATCCCATGGACTGCAGCTCTCCAGGCTTCCCTGTCCTTCACTGTCTGCCTGAGTTTGCTCAATCTTATGTGCATTGAGTCAGTGATGCTATCCAACTATCTCATTCTATGCTGCCCCCTCCTCATTTTGCCCTCAAACTTTTCCAATATCAAGGTCTTTTCCAATGAGTTGGTTCTTTGCATCAGGTGACCAAAGTACTGGAGCTTCAGTTTCAGTATCAGACTGAATATTTCAATGAATATTCAGAGTTGATTTCCTTTATGATTGACTGCTTTGATTTCTGAGTGGTCAGAAAGACTCTCAAGAGTCTTCCCCAGCACTACAATTCAAAAGCATCAATTCTTTGGCACTCAGTCTTCTTTATGGTTCAACTCTCACATCTGTACATGACTGCTGGAAAAACCATAGCTTTGGCTATATGGACCTTTGTCAGCAAAGTAACATCACTTTCTGACAAAAGCGATTTTTAATACACTGTCTAGTTTTGTCATAGCCTTTCTTCGAAGTTGGTAAAGTGTCTTTTCATTTCATGGCTGCAGTCACCATTTGCAGTGATTTTGGAGACCAAGAAAATAAAATCTGTCACTGCTTCCACTTTTTCCTCATCTATTTGTCATGAAGTGGCACTGACAGTGCCCAGTCATTATTTACTTAATCTAGTATCAAAAGTGTTTGTGTTTTCTCCCAAAGGGGCCATGCAGATTTATTAAAAGAGATAGTCACATCCCTTTAAGCAACAGGAAGGAAGATAAGAAAATATCCCCAATCCAAATAACTACTATAGATACCTAAGCAATGTTTTGGAAACAGATGCTTTAAGCAGAGGTTCCCTTCTAGAAACTCAGCGCCAGGATAAAACCTAGTATCAAGACCGCTTTGACTATAAAACACAGTCACGAGTGGAAATGCCAACATGCATTAACTAAATATTTGCAATATCATCATACAGTTAGAGCAATCATGGATGATCTTTTCTAAGCACTGTTTAAAATACTAAGCATGTATACTTTTAAAGAGTAATCATTGATTTTTTAAGTAGATTGTACTTTAACAACTAACTTAGCTTTATTATGTACTTGATCAATAATATTTGAAGCATTACCTGCACATTGCTATGATTTGTAAATGTAATAGCACTTATCAAGCATTAATTATGTAACAATGATTATTCTAAAAGCATTTTGCATGGGTTAGCTCATTTCACCTTCATAACTCAATAGATCAGATCAGATCAGATCAGTCGCTCAGTCGTGTCCGACTCTTTGAGACCCCATGAACCGCAGCACGCCAGGCCTCCCTGTCCATCATCAGCTCCCGGAGGTCACTCAGACTCGCATCCATCGAGTCAGTGATGCCATCCAGCCATCTCATCCTCTGTCGTCCCCTTCTCCTCCTGCCCTCAATCCCTCCCAGCATCAGAGTCTTCTCCAATGAGTCAACTCTTCGCATGAGGTGGCCAAAATACTGGAGTTTCAGCTTTAGCATCATTCCTTCTAAAGAAATTCCAGGATTGATCTCCTTCAGAATGGACTGGTTGGATCTTCTTGCAGTCCAAGGGACTCTCAAGAGTCTTCTCCAACACCACAGTTCAAAAGCATCAATTCTTCGGCGCTCAGCCTTCTTCACAGTCCAGCTCTCACATCCATACATGACCACAGGAAAGACCATAGCCTTGACTAGGCGAACCTTTGTTGGTAAAGTAATGTCTCTGCTTTTGAATATGCTATCTAGGTTGGTCATAACTTTCCTTCCAAGGAGCAAGCGTCTTTTAATTTCATGGCTCATAACTCAATAAGATAGGTACAAATCATGTGAGATAAGGCATAAAGAGTTACAGTATCATTAGCATTATTAGCATTGTTAAAAATAATAATGTGTTCAAATATTAGCTTAGATCTCACGATAAAATTCAAAAATTGAATTTCAAACAACTATCTCATTTACGACTCAAGAATCTACTCAAGTAAAACATATCACCATGTCTTTCTTAAGACATAGATAGATAGATGCTTGGTGTTTTTGTCAAAATAAGAATACTTTCATGAACTTAAAACATACTTTCCTCCTTAAAAAACTATATAATTCAAACTTAGAAGCATTCAAGACATATACACTCTTTCCAGTACTTACATATGAGTAGGATTTTACCATTAGAAAATCCAATAAGAAGCAAATAAATGATGAAGGAGGGCACCTACAACCTTAGAAAGCATTAGAACAACCCACAACGCAATCTAAGACTATTTTGACTTTTTGTGTGTTCTAATGGATGTTTGTATTTCAAATACTTTCAAATTATACTAGCTTTATAGAATTCTATTTTTCCACCCCCATATCTTCCTTTACCCACTTTAAGCCAATCAACTCAAGGTCTTTGGGAAGGGCCAGTTTGGAACATCTTCTGGCCTTGACAACTGGCAGCTGGGATCAATCTTTTCATAAAACCCAACTTGTCAGCTAAAACCAGTCATGTTTCTTAAGCAAGACAATCTGTTAAACAGGTTATGTCTTAAATCCATGAAAAACATTTGCAAAAACACATTTTTTTTAACTTGCTCTTCCTAAGTTCTGAGGCTACAGATGGTACAGAAACCACCACTCTGGAAACTCTCCCAACCACCTATTATCCTTCCATGAAAATTTGAAGCTATCTTCTGGGCTCCATAGCTAGCAGCAGACCAGCTTCTGATGGCCATGGTGGGAAAAGATATCCTCAACGTGGGCGGAATCCTTGATTCACCAAGGGCAGTTACACAGTAATTTCTTTCTGCTGTGCAACTGATCCAGTTCATCATAAGCCAATGTCATCCCAGTGCAGTTAGGCTAGGTTCAAGTTCTGGCTCTGTCATAAGAAGAAAAATTTATTGTAGAGATTTCAAAGCAATTGCAGAGCTTATAAAGCTAAGTGATCTTAGGCAAGGCACATCTTCTCAAGCTTCAGTCTCCTTCTCAGTAAAATGAGAGGGCTGGAATGACTAAACTTCACATTTCTTTCCAATTTTGTAATTCTATGATCCTCCTTATTTCCATTGCTTTTACTTAGCTGGAAGCCTGAGATACTTCTTCACCAATGCCAGCTCTTATAGTTATCCAGAATCATAGTGGGTCAATCCCCACACAGCATCATGCCATAAATAATGATGGATTAGATCAATATTTTTTTCAGACTTCATCATACTCAACAAAGTATAGGAAGGCTTCAAAACAGATAAAGGTTGTTGTTCTTCCATGTAACCATGATTTTATTTTCATTACCTTTCAATATCCTAAAATCTTCACACTTCCTACCATTACTATCAAAGTGGGCAAATAGACATCAGGCAAACAATCAATCTCCTTGGCTTTGCTCCAGGTAAAAATCAATCACTGATCAAGCCAAGATCACTCTCAGAATCCTCAACTCACCCTTCCAGACAGCCACCACCAGTTATTCAGAAATGGCAAGAGTGAAAGAGTACATCTGAAATTGTGATGTATATGTTAAGTAGTATCAGTCCAAACCCAATTGCCATCTATATGTCTCTAACTGGGTATGTTCCAAGACAAACACTCATTCTCTTTCTACATTTCTGTTTTTTTATAAATGGTAGTTCCAATAATCCACACATCCTACTAAGATATTTTACCACATTCTTACATCAATCAAGTTCTTCAAATTTTACTTCCTAAGTGGTTTTCATAATTATTCTATTCATTCCAAATAACTTTCCTAGTCTAAAACCTTATCATTTTTATTCAAACATAAAATTTTTAAACTAGCTTACCCTGCCAATCATCTTGCAAATATCATGGTTTCCTTATCAAGCCCTTCAATGAATTCTAATGCATTTTAGCATGACAGTTTCAGGTTATTCAAATATCTTACATGGTGGCTCAGGGTTTCATAAGGATGAAAATGTTGCATAGTCTTATAATCTAGCCTTGGAAGTCAGTATCACCTCTACAAAACTCCCTTTGGACAAAATAGTCACAAGCCTAACCACATTCAAGGTACACTTGATGGGAGGAGTGTCAAAGAATTTACAATAATAATTTAAAACCACCATACCCATCTGTCTCTTTCACATATTATATTCCAGAAAAAACTGAACTAGTAGTTCCCCAATTATGCCGTTGCACATGCTGTGTTCCCAGCATGGAATGCTATGCTAGTTAATTTTATGTGTCAGCTTGACTGGGCCACAATATGCCCAGACAGCTGGTTGAATATTATTTCTGGTTATGTCTATGAGGGTGTTTACAGAAAGGATTAGCATTTGGGATGGTGGACTGAGTAAAGCAGATGGCCTTTCCAGTGTGGATGGGCATCATTCATTTCATTGAGAGCCTCGACAAAACAAAAAGGAAGAAGGTTGAATTAATTCTGCCTACTTGACCTGGGACACTGATCTGCTGTTGACACCTCTGGTTCTCAGGCTTTTAGAACCAGGCTGAAACCTATAATATCAGGTCTCTGACTCTTAGGCCTTCAAACGACACCACTGGCTTTCCTGAGTCTCCACTCTGCAGATGGCAGACTGAGGGACTTCTCAGCCTCTAAAATCATATGAGCCAATATCTTATAATACATTTCTTCATATACATCTCCTATTCTCTCTCTGGAGAACCCTAATACAGATATTATCTTTAACCCCACCCCGGGAAAACCCCTACTCATTCCTCTAGCATTATCAAACTACTACTTCCACTGTGAAAGCTTCCCTACTACTGCATAGTAAACTGGAAATTTTTCCATTATCCAGTGAGATCTCAAAGAGCCTACTAAACTGCTGACCCAGAGTGGAGTGTTTCACCCAAGGAAAGGGCAGGGCACAGGAGCAGGCTGCAGATCCCACATCTGGGTGAAAGGCTAGAGTGGAATGGGCAAAGATAGAGCAGGCACTTAAGAGCAGGTTGATTGTCAAAATATGTGTTTTTCTGAGGCAGCTAAAGACGAAATTTTTATAAATAGGATGGAAAATCAGAGAAACCAAGCAAAAGCTACCAAAGGTTGTAAGTGAATGGTAGGAAGCAGGATGGACGAATCCTAGAGCTAATAAAAAGATATGTGTAAAGCTATTTTTAGGTTACAACTAGGAAGGGAGCTGTTAGGGCACTAGGTTAAAACTAATATTCTGAAAACATTTGTCTATACCTCCAATGAGATAACCATTTAATTATAATACATTTTTTAAATTTGCATAACTTATATCTAAGTTACCATAAGCTAACTTCCTAAATATGAACTGTTTTTATTTATTAGAGACCAGTATTTAAGAACATACATGCTTTTTGGGGTTCATATCTTAACTCCACCACCGCCTGGTTTGTGACAATAGGGAGATATTTTTTTTGCTTGCATTGCCCTAAACATAAAAGTAAGGGATAATAATAATGTTGACACATAGAATTTTTGAGCTGATTAACAGAGTACATGTAAAAGTATTTAGTCTGGAACATGGTAGCCTTAAAATTAGTGTTTCATATTACATAGGAGGGGAGCATGATGTCTAAGAGTCCCAGATGAAAATCAAATAACCAAAGTGAAAAAGCTCTTGCTCTCCTACTTATTAGTTTTCTGACCTTGGACATGGTTCTTAACTCCTCTAAGCCTCAAGTATTTCAACTGTAAAAAATTGAGATGCTAATAGTGCCTACTTAATAGAATTATTAAGAAAATTGAGATGATCTATCGCTGATATAGGGCTTCCAAGGAGGCTCAGTGACAAAGAATTTGCCTGCCAATGCAGGAAATGCAGGAGACGTGAGTTCAATCCCTGGGTCGGGAAAGTCCTCCTGAGTAGAAAATAGCTTCTCCAGGATTCTTGCCTGGAAAATTTCATGGACAGAGGAGACTGGCAGACTACAGTCCATGGGGTTGCAATGAGTTGGACACTACTGAGCACATACACCTATATATGCAATAAACTTGCAATGAATGCTATTTATTGTTATCAGCAGCAATAGTATGACAACACAATCTGGCATACAGAGTGCATTCCACGATATTTGTCGAATGACTAAATAAATTAATGAATGTAGAAAAGGTTAAGACTGATCTCACCAGCTTCACTTTCCTCCAGTACCTTGAAACATTACTGTATACTTAGGGAAAAACTTTCCTTGGGACTCATGCAATGGGGAGGTCAAGGAGAAACACAGGGCCCCCTCTATCTTCACTTTCATCTTTTGTTATATGTTAAACTTCCATGTAAATTTTCCTTAAAAAATTACTTACACCACTAAAGAATAAAGATTATATCATATTTTCGATAAACATGTCTCCTCATACAGACCACAAATACTAGCACAGCATAAAATGTCCTATTAGAGACATTCTAATAGGTGCAAATATCTAAATGACAAAAATTAAATGAAAGGTAGCTATGTCATCACACTATTCCCTATTCCTCTACCACCTGAAAAATCTAAGAATGAAATTAGCTGGGAGCAAAGTTGACACTGACTAGCCTATTTTAACCTGGTGCTACTATAGTTAATAGAATTAAAGAATTTAACAGAACTAGTTCCAATACATGTGGTGGGAAACCTCTTGCTGACAGAAAGATACTGGAGAGGATTAATCTCAGCATTCCACTGAACTTTAAAGTAAAAACCACAACTCAGTTGCACCCCCAAATAATATGAGAACTGAAGTGAAGTGAAATGAAAGTTGCTCAGTTGTGTCCAACTCTTTGTGACCCCATGGACTACACAGTCCATGCAATTTTCCAGGTCAGAATACTGGAGTGGGTAGCCTTTCCCTTCTCCAGGGGATCTTCCCAACACAGGGATCGAACCCAGGTCTCATGCATTGCAGGCGGAATCATGAGAACAAGAAGACATTAATTACCCTACTTTACAATAACTGTCTGACTAGATCTCTTTATAAGGATCACACCCTCTCGCATCTAGTGCTTGATAAAGAATCACATTTTTGGTCTCGCATTTAGTGCTTCTTAAAGAATCACATAAGGATGCTTTCCCTTATCTCATGTTTATATTGTTAGACATGGGACAAACTCAAAAATAGCTTCATAAATTTACACAATTCTTCATCTGTCTTCTACTGGATTTAGGAGTTAATCACAAAATTTTAATACCAAGAAGAAAATTTTCCACAATATCTTTCACATACAATTCCAATGCTTTTCCTTCTGAGAACTAGCACCAGGTAGACTCTAAGCTGCTGCTGCTGCTGCTAAGTCGTATCAGTCATGTCCGACTCTATGTGACCCCATAGACGGCAGCCCACCAGGCTCCCCATCCCTGGAATTCGCCAGGCAAAAACACTGGAGTGGGTTGCCATTACCTTCTCCAAAGCATGAAAGTGAAAGTGAAGTCACTCAGTCATGTCCAACTCTGCGACCCCATGGTTGCAGCTCACCAGGCTCCTCCATCCATGGAATTTTCCAGGAAAGAGTAGTGGACTAGGGTGCCATTGCCTTCTCCGGTAGACCCTATGCTGCTGCTAAGTCACTTCAGTCGTGTCCGACTCTGTGCGACCCCATAGACGGCAGCCCACCAGGCTCCCCCATCCCTGGGATTCTCCAGGCAATAACACTGGAGTGGGTTGTCATTTCCTTCCCTGGTGCATGAAAGTGAAAGGTAAAAGGGAAGTGGCTCAGTCATGTCTGACCCTCAGCGACCCCATGAACTGAAGCCTTCCAGGCTCCTCCATCCATGGGATTTTCCAGGCAAGAGTACTGTAGTGGGGTGCCATTGCCATCTCTGGGTAGACCCTATCACATCAAATCAGATCAGTCGCTCAGGCATGTCCGACTCTTTGCGACCCCATTAATCACAGCACGCCAGGCCTCCCTGTCCATCACCAACTCCCGGAGTTCACTCAGACTCACATCCATCGAGTCAGTGAAGCCATCCAGCCATCTCATCCTCTGTAGTCCCCTTCTTATCCTACCCCCAATCCCTCCCAGCATCAGAGTCTTCTCCAATGAGTCAACTCTTCGCATGAGGCGGCCAAAATACTAGAGTTTCAGCTTTATCATCATTCCTTTCAAACAAATCCCAGAGCTGATCTCCTTCAGAATGGACTGGTTGGAACTCCCTGCAGTCCAAGGGACTCTCAAGAGTCTTGTCCAACACCACAGTTCAACAGCATCAATTATTCGGCGCTCACCCTTCTTCACAGTCCAGCTCTAACATCCACACATGACCACAGGAAAGACCATAGCCTTGACTAGGCGAACCTTTGTTGGCAAAGTAATGTCACTGCTTTTCAATACACTATCTAGGTCGGTCATATCTTTCCTTCCAAGGAGTAAGCGTCTTTGAATTTCATGGCTGCAGTCACCATCTGCAGTGATTTTGGAGCCCAGAAAAATAAAGTCTGACACTGTTTACACTGTTTCCCCATCTATTTCCCATGTAGTGATGGGACCAGATGCCATGATCTTCGTTTTCTGAATGTTGAGCTTTAAGCCAATCTTTTCACTCTCCACTTTCACTTTCATCAAGAGGCTTTTGAGTTCCTCTTCACTTTCTGCCATAAGGGTGGTGTCATCTTCATATCTGAGGTTATTGATATTTCTCCCGGAAATCTTGATTCCAGCTTGTGTTTCTTCCAGTCCAGCTTTTCTCATGATGTACTCTACATAGAAGTTAAATAAACAGGGTGACAATATACAGCCTTGACGTACTCCTTTTCCCATTTGGAACCAGTCTGTTGTTCCATGACCAGTTCTAACTGTTGCTTCCTGACCTGCATACAGATTTCTCAAGAGGCAGATCAGATCAGATCACATCAGTCGCTCAGTCGTGTCTGACGCTTTGCGACCCCATGAACTGCAGCACGCCAGGCCTCCCTGTCCATCACCAACCCCCGGAGCTCACTCAGACTCACATCCATCGAGTCAGTGAGGCCATCCAGCCATCTCATCCTCTGTCGTCCCCTCCTCCTCCTGCCCTCAATCCCTCCCAGCATCAGAGTCTTCTCCAATGAGTCAACTCTTCGCATGAGGTGGCCAAAATACTGGAGTTTCAGCTTTAGCATCATTCCTTCCAAAGAAATCCCAGGGCTGATCTCCTTCAGAATGGACTGGTTGGATGTCCTTGCAGTCCAAGGGACTCTCAAGAGTCTTCTCCAACACCACAGTTCAAAAGCATCAATTCTTTGGCGCTCAGCCTTCTTCACAGTCCAGCTCTCACATCCATACATGACCACAGGAAAGACCATAGCCTTGACTAGGTGAAACTTTGTTGGCAAAGTGATGTCTCTGCTTTTGAAAATGCTATCTAGGTTGGTCATAACTTTCCTTCCAAGGAGTAAGCGTCTTTTAATTTCATGGCTGCTGTCACCATCTGCAATGATTTTGGAGCCCAGAAAAATAAAGTCTGACACTGTTTCCACTGTTTCTCCATCTATTTCCCATGGAGTGATGGGACCAGATGCCATGATCTTCGTTTTCTGAATGTTGAGCACTAAGCCAACCTTTTCACTCTCCACTTTCACTTTCATCAAGAGGCTTTTGAGTTCCTCTTCACTTTCTGCCATAAGGGTGGTATCATCTGCATATCTGAGGTTATTGATATTTCTCCCGGCAATCTTGATTCCAGCTTGTGTTTCTTCCAGTCCAGCATTTCTCATGATGTACTCTGCATATAAGTTAAATAAACATGGTGACAATATACAGCCTTGACGTACTCCTTTTCCTATTTGGAACCAGTCTGTTGTTTCATGACCAGTTCTAACTGTTGCTTCCTGACCTGCACACAGATTTCTCAAGAGGCAGATCAGGTGGTCTGGTATTCCCATCTCTCTCAGAATTTTCCAGTTTATTGTGATCTATACAGTCAAAGGCTTTGGCATAGTCAATAAAGCAGAAATTGATGTTTTTCTGGAACTCTCTTGCTTTTTCCATGATCCAGCGGATGTTGGCAATTTGATCTCTGGTTCCTCTGCCTTTTCTAAAACCAGCTTGAACATCAGGAAGTTCACGGTTCACATATTGCTGGAGCCTGGCTTGGAGAATTTTGAGCATTACTTTATTAGCGTGTGAGATGAGTGCAATTGTGCGGTAGTTTGAGCACTCTTTGGCATTGCCTTTCTTTGGGAATTGGATGAAAACTGACCTTTTCCAATCTTGTGGCCACTGCTGAGTTTTCCAAATTTGCTGGCATATTGAGTGCAGCACTTTCACAGCATCATCTTTCAGGATTTGGAATAGCTCCACTGGAATTCCATCACCTCCACTAGCTTTGTTCGTAGTGATGCTTTCTAGGGCCCTCTTGACTTCACATTCCAGGATGTCTGGCTCTAGGTCAGTGATCACACCATCATGATTATCTGGGTCGTGAAGTTCTTTTTTGTACAGTTCTTCTGTGTATTCTTGCCACCTCTTCTTAATATCTTCTGCTTCTGTTAGGTCCATACCATTTCTGTCCTTTATCGAGCCCATTTTTGCATGAAATATTCCTTTGGTATCTCTGATATTCTTGAAGAGATCCCTAGTCTTTCCCATTCTGTTGTTTTCCTCTATTTCTTTGCATTGATCACTGAAGAAGGCTTTCTTATCTCTTCTTGCTATTCTTTGGAACTCTGCATTCAGATGTTTATATCTTTCCTTTTCTCCTTTGCTTTTCGCTTCTCTTCTTTTCGCAGCTATTTGCAAGGCCTCCCCAGACAGCCATTTTGCTTTTTTGCATTTCTTTTCCATGGGGATGGTCTTGATCCCTGTCTCCTGTACAATGTCATGAACCTCATTCCATAGTTCATCAGGCACTCTATCTATCAGGTCTAGGCCCTTAAATCTATTTCTCACTTCCACTGTATAATCATAAGGGATTTGATTTAGGTCATACCTGAATGGTCTAGCAGTTTTCCCTACTTTCTTCAATTTCAGTCTGAATTTGGCAATAAGGAGTTCATGGTCTGAGCCACAGTCAGCTCCTGGTCTTGTTTTTGCTGATTGTATAGAGCTTCTCCATCTTTGGCTGCAAAGAATATAATCGATCTGATTTCGGTGTTGACCACCTGGTGATGTCCATGTATAGAGTCTTCTCTTGTGTTGTTGGAAGAGGGTATTTGCTATCACCAGTGCATTTTCTAGGCAAAACTCTATTAGTCTTTGCCCTGCTTCATTCCGTATTCCAAGGCCAAATTTGCCTGTTACTCCAGGTGTTTCTTGACTTCCCTACTTTTGCATTCCAGTCCCCTATAATGAAAAGGACATCTTTTTTGGGTGTTAGTTCTAAAAGGTCTTGTAGGTCTTCATAGAACCGTTCAACTTCAGCTTCTTTAGCGTTACTGGTTGGGGCATAGACTTGGATTACTGTGACATTGAATGGTTTGCCTTGGAAACGAACAGAGATCATTCTGTCGTTTTTGAGATTGCATCCAAGTACTGCATTTTGGACTCTTTTGTTGACCGTGATGGCCACTCCATTTCTTCCAAGGGATTCCTGCCCACAGTAGTAGATATAATGGTCCTCTGAGTTAAATTAACCCATTCTAGTCCATTTTAGTTCGCTAATTCCTAGAATGTCAACATTCACTCTTGCCATCTCTTGTTTGACCACTTCAAATTTGCCTTGATTCATGGACCTGACATTCCAGGTTCCTATGCAATATTGTTCTTTACAGCATCAGATTTTACTTCTACCACCAGACACATCTACAGCTGGGTATTCTTTCTGCTTTGGTTCCATCCCTTCATTCTTTCTGGAGTTATTTCTCCACTGATCTCCAGTAGCATATTGGGCCCCTACTGACCTGGGGAGTTTCTCTTTCAGTATCCTATCATTTTGCCTTTTCATACTGTTCATGGGGTTCTCAAGGCAAGAATACTGAAGTGGTTTGCCATTCCCTTATCCAGCGGACCACATCCTGTCAGAGGTCTCCACCATGACCCGCCCATCCTGGGTTTACCCTCGGGCATGGCTTGGTTTCATTGAGTTAGACAAGGCTGTGGTCCTAGTGTGATTAGATTGACTAGTTTTCTGTGAGTATGGTTTCAGTGTGTTTGCCCTCTGATGCCCTCTTGCAACACCTACCGTCTAACTTGGGTATCTCCTATCTTGGGCGTGGGGTATCTCTTCCCAGCTGGTCCAGCAAAGCACAGCCATCGCACCTTACCTTGGACGAGCGATGTATCCTCACCGCTGCCCTTCCTGACCTTGGAGGACGGGTATCTCCTCACCGCCGCCCTTCCTGACCTCGGTCGTGGGGTAGCTCCTCTCCATCGCAGGCGCCAAGGCTTAATAGAAGTTATACACATTCATATGGCTACATGTTCCAGACATTTCCATCTTAAAAGTCCTCCTCACTGTTTTGTCTACAATAGGCTCAGTTACACAGTGTTCTTTACATAAGTAGCAAGCCCTATTTTCTACGCAGATGGAGATAATAGAAACCAAACCGTCAGATCAACCATATTTTGAAAATTACTGACCAAGAGAACATAATAATCACCATTAAATTTTAGTCTATTTTAGTCACCAAACGATGACACTGAAAACAAACAAACAAAAAAATCTATATCCAGCCCACTCAGAAGGAGTTGGGGCCCACTATTAATACAGCCGTAGATGAGGATATACAGTTTACAATAAGAGATAGTTGGCTAGGGGTTGTAGGGCTTCCCTGATAGCTCAGTTGGTTAAAAATCTGACTGCAATGCAGGAGACCCCGGTTCGATTCTTGGGTCAGGAAGATCCGCTGGAGAAGGGATAGGCTACTCATTCCAGTATTCTTGGGCGTCCCTTGTGGCTCAGCAGGTAAAGACTCCACCCACAATGTGGAAGACCTGGGTTAGATCCCTGAGTTGGGAAGATCCCCTGGAGAAGAGAATGCTACCCACTCCAGCATTCTGGCCTGAAGAATTCCATGGACTGCATAGTTCATGGGGTCGCAAAGAGTCGGATACAATTGAGCAACTTTTACTTTCTTTCAGGGATCATAGAATATCCCAATTCTGACTCCTGACCAGCCACCCCTTTAAAATATATATATATCAGATCAGATCAGTCGCTCAGTCATGTCCAACTCTTTGCGACCCCATGAATCGCAGCACGCCAGGCCACCCTGTCCATCACCAACTCCCGGAGGTCACTGAGACTCACGTCCATCGAGTCAGTGATGCCATACAGCCATCTCATCCTCTGTCGTCCCCTTCTCCTCCTGATCCCAATCCCTTCCAGCATCAGAGTCTTCTCCAATGAGTCAACTCTTCACATGAGGTGGCCAAAGTACCGGAGTTTCAGCTTTAGCATCATTCCTTCCAAAGAAATCCCAGGGCTGATCTCCTTTAGAATGGACTGGTTGGATGTCCTTGCAGTCCAAGGGACTCTCAAGAGTCTTCTCCAACACCACAGTTCAAAAATATCAATTCTGTGGTGCTCAGTCTTCTTCACAGTCCAGCTCTCACATCCATACATGACCACAGGAAAAACCATAGCCTTGACTAGGCGAACCTTTGTTGGCAAAGTAATGTCTCTGCTTTTCAATACGCTATCTAGGTTGGCCATAACTTTCCTTCCAAGGAGTAAGCGTCTTTTAATTTCATGGCTGCAGTCACCATCTGCAGTGATTTTGGAGCCCAGAAAAATAAAGTCTGACACTGTTTCCACTGTTTCTCCATCTATTTCCCATGGAGTGATGGGACCAGATGCCATGATCTTTGTTTTCTGAATGTTGAGCTTTAAGCCAACCTTTTCACTCTCCACTTTCACTTTCATCAAGAGGCTTTTGAGTTCCTCTTCACTTTCTGCCATAAGGGTGGTGTCATCTGCGTATCTGAGGTTATTGATATTTCTCCCGGAAATCTTGATTCCACCTTATGTTTCTTCCAGTCCAGCGTTTCTCATGATGTACTCTGCATATAAGTTAAATAAACAGGGTGACATTATACAGCCTTGACGTACTCCTTTTCCTATTTGGAATCAGTGTGTTGTTCCATGTCCAGTTCTAAGTGTTGCTTCCTGACCTGCATACAGATTTCTCAAGAGGCAGGTCAGGTGGTCTGGTATTCCCATCTCTTTCAGAATTTTCCACAGTTTCTTGTGATCTACACAGTCAAAGGCTTTGGCATAGTCAATAAAGCAGAAATAGATGTTTTTCTGGAACTCTCTTGCTTTTTCCATGATCCAGTGGATGTTGGCAATTTGATCTCTGGTTCCTCTGCCTTTTCTAAAACCAGCTGGAACATCAGGAAGTTCACGGTTCACATATTGCTGAAGCCTGGCTTGGAGAATTTTGAGCATTACTTTACTAGCGTGTGAGATGAGTGCAATTGTGCTGTAGTTTGAGCACTCTTTGGCATTGCCTTTCTTTGGGATTGGAATGAAAACTGACCTTTTCCAGTCCTGTGGCCACTGCTGAGTTTTCCAAATTTGCTGGCATATTGAGTGCAGCCCTTTCACAGCATCATCCTTCAGGATTTGAAATAGCTCAACTGGAATTCCATCACCTCCACTAGCTTTGTTTGTAGTGATGCTTTCTAAGGCCCACCTGACTTCACATGTCAGGATGTCTGGCTCTAGGTGAGTGATCACACCATCATGCTTATCTGGGTCGTGAAGATCTTATTTTGTGCAGTTCTTCTGTGAATTCTTGCCATCTCTTCATAATATCTTCTGCTTCTGTTAGGTCCATACCATTTCTGTCCTTTATCAAGCCCATCTTTGCATGAAATATTCCTTTGGTATCTCTGATCTTCTTGACGAAATGTCTTCAAATACCTAGGCCAAGGAACCCTTTATTTTAAGCAGACATGTTAGGTTCTCTAATCTCATTACAGAATTCCACTGAGATAATCTACTACACCTCATGGAAGAATCTAATTTCCCAGCTTGATCTAAGGAACCAACCTTCACAAAAAGCCCAGACCCAAATCCCAAATCTATACATCTAAGGGAATTAAGAGTCTTCCTTCATAAGATATAAAGAGCTAAAAGGAATAAATGTGCAAGAATTTTTTTTCCTTATGTAGAGTGGGCTCTCCCATACTACATATCCCAGATCCTTCTCTGAAGTAAGGGGAAGGGAAAGAAGCCAAGGAAGATGTTTCCAGGCCTATATTACCTAGACTCACGGAAAAGGAAAGAACACTCTTTTCCTACATGGGCTGCCATTTTGGTCAATCCAGAGTTGTACTCTCACCTCTTGAGTACAGAATGCTGTGTGTTAGCAATGGAAGTAATCCATGGGGTGAACAAAGGCCTTTAAGTATCCTTGGAGGTCAAAATGGCTGACAAAAACCTAATCAATTAGTCCCAGCTTTGTATGGGGCAAGTAGGAAAAAGCTATCTTTATATCCCAACAAAAGAAATCACAGAATTTTAATGAGAGATATGAGTATACTTTACACTTGATATGCAAACAAGAAAAAAAAATGGAAGTACTACTAATACATTATGTGGGGAAAAAATGGAAATTTAGTTAGTACTAATACAATTATTTATAAATGTGTATACAGTGAATAACCAGACAACATTAATTTCCTTTTTTAAATAAACCTTTTGAGTTAAATAAAGCAAGCCATAGCTTCCCAGGTGGCACACTGATAAAGAATTAATTAGCCTGTCAATGAAGGAGGTGCAGATTCAATCACTAGGAACCCCTGGAGAAGGAAATAACAACCCTCTCCAGTATTCTTGCCTGGAAAATTCCATGGACAGAGAGGCCTGGCAGGCTACAGCCCATGGGGTCACAAAGAGTCAGACACAACTGAGCATGCACACACAAATAAAGCCACATTATTCAATTAATTTTTTCCTCCTTCTTGTGTAATACTTAAATAAGATCTTATAACTGGGCTCTAAAACAAATCAAACGATAAGTAACAAGAGCATGAATGCCTTCCCTCTCAATTTTCCCTGAGATACCAGTTAAACCACAGACCATGGACTAGGTCTGAGGACAGGCTCAGTTTTCATGAATTCCTTTAGAGCTGAGAGGGCTTTTCTCAATCAGATCTGTATCCCTACAGACACAAATAGAGCAGTAAAGAAAATGTTGGGAATAAAAGAGACTAAACATCCTAGGTGGTGGCCTAGTGGCTTCTGTCTCAAAATAATGTTTCACAGGACAAATAAATATCCACTAAAGTTTCTCACTTAATACTATATTTTCCACAACCCCCAAAAATCACTTGATGAAACTCATTCCCATCATGAACAATTAACTCCAGCTTCTTTCATGGAATAGCATTTTCTTTTAAATACAGCAGTGTGTCCATGTCAACCCTAAACTCCCAATCTATCCCTCCCCTCAACCCTTCCTCCCAGGAACCATAAGTAAGCTCTCTAAGTCTGTGAGACCATTTCTGTTCTGTATTTGAGTTCATTTGTATCTATTTTTTTTAGATTCTGAATATAAGTAATATCACATGATATTTGCCTTTCTCTGACTTATTTCACTCAGTATGATAATCTCCAGGTCCATCCATGTTCCTGAAAATGGAATTTTTGTCATTCTTTTTAATGGCTGAGTAATATTCAATTCTATATCTGTACCACATCTTCTTTATCCACTCATCTGTTGATGGATACTTAGGTTGCTTCATATCTTGGCTCGTGTAAACAGAGCTTCAATGAATGCTTTTGCTTATACATAAAATGTATTTTATCTCTTATCAGGTAATTCAGTTCAGTTCAGTCTCTCAGTTGTGTCTGACTCTTTGCAACCCCATGAATCACAGCACGCCAGGCCTCCCTGTCCATTACCAACTCCCAGAGGTCACTCAGACTCACATCCATCGAGTCAGTGATGCCATCCAGCCATCTAATCCTCTGTCGTCCCCTTCTCCTCCTGCCCCCAATCCCTCCCAGCATCAGAGTCTTTTCCAATGAGTCAACTCTTCGCATGAGGTAGCCAAAGTATTAGAGTTTCAGCTTCAGCATCAGTCCTTCCAATGAACTGATCTCCTTTAGGATGGACTGGTTATCAGGTAGAGATGATACAAATGTTTTATGAGGGTGATCAGCATTACTCACCCAGAAATTTTGTGTTCACGTTATGTCAACACCATTTTCAACACTGTGTTAAAATCTTCATGACAATCAGTTAATTTTATGTTGGTAATACCACAATGAGTTTATCCAGAAACTTTTCATCGATATTCATCAGTCAGGGAAAACATTTCAATGACAGAAGGATATTACTTGTATTTTATAAAATATGCTATAAGATCCAAAAAAATGGTTGCTTAGGTCTCCTCCAAGACAGTTGTTATTTGGTCAGTAAGTCGTTTCCAACCTTTTTGCAACCTTGTGGACTATAGCCTGCCAGGCTCCTCTGTCCATGGGATTTCCCAGGCAAGGATGCTGGAATGGATACCACTTCTTTCTACAGAGTATCTTCCCAAACCAGGGATCAAACCCACATTTCCTGCATTGGCAGCTGTATTCTTTACCACTGAGCCAACGCTATAAATTCCATGAAAAACTGCAACCAACATTTACTGAGTATTTCCTATATAGTGCCAATGAGATACAGACTTTTTATATACTACCTCATTGAATCCACACAACAATTCAGTGAATCAAGGGCTATATTATTCTCATTTTACAGATGAAAAGCCTTAGAAAGACCTGTATTTAAGCCAAAACAAGATGACTCCAGTTATGTGTATTTAATCTCATACTGAAAAAGATTTTTTTTTTCACTCTGAAAACCAAATTTTTTTTAAAGCAACATTTCAAATATCTTGGCTGTACAGGGCTCAAGCCACCTGCATTGCAGTGCTTCTTGGCTGCCTAATACATAATGAAGTATTACAAAATTTATTTTTGTTATCCTGGCTCGTTTTCAGGGAGATGAAGGATGCATAACCTTAGCTGTGTAGATCAAGAATACATGGTTGTTGGAGATTCTACCCACCTGACCAGCAAGAAAAGATACTTTGCATGTACTCACTTCCTCTCTACATATAACATCAATTCAAACTTTTTCTTTAAAGCCTAGTGACATGGTCCATCTAGTTATTCTCCTGACTCATGGTGACTACAGGTTGGAGGCAAGGAAATCTACTTGCTGAGGAAGAATCAAACAATATTGTATTAATTAAAATTGTATCATGGTTGTAAATACCCAGGGACCAAGGTGATGAGTGTATAAGGGAAATAAATTAATAATAACTTTTTGAGGTTACTAAATGTAAAATGTTTGAAGAAATAAACTGAATGAAATCAAACTGTGTCCAAAGATTACCTGAAGCAAAACATACACTGAAAATATTAATCTTATACATAATCTAAATAAAACTCCATTTTGAATGGCTTTCCATTTTCATGAATTTATTACAACAGAAAGTAACCACATGAAAGTCATCCCTAATGAATGGGTTAGGGTTAGGTATCCATAAGGGGTCCTGGAACCAATCCCCTGAAGATATTAATGGATATGATTGTATAGTTAATTATTTATTAAGTAGAGTTGGTTAGTTCATTTTCTTAAGGAATTACTGCCAATTCATTCATCTCTGAAGCTCCAACAATATCAAGAGAGAGGGAAAAGACAAGACTATTAATTTTCTAGAGTATTTCCTCTGCATTTCTAAATTGCCTTTTTTATACTATTTAACAAAAAGGAAATTGCAAGTGGTTTCTATATCTGTCTGCCATTGTCCATTTATTGATGTAGGATGGGAAGCTATTAGAGTGTTTTCTAAGCTCCCTTTTATTTTTACTTAAAGCTTTTTCTCAAGTTAATAGGCTTATGTGATTTGATTGGGCTTCCCAGGTGGCACAGAGGTAAAGAATCTGCCTGCCAATGCAGGAGATGCGGGTTTTATCCCTGCATCAGGAAGATCCGTGAAGAAGGAAATGGCAACCCCCTCCAATATTCTTGCCTGGAAAAATCCATGGACAGAGGAGTCTGACAGGCTACAGTCCAGATCAGATCAGATCAAATCAGTCGCTCAGTCATGTCTGACTCTTTGCGACCCCATGAACCGCAGTACGCCAGGCCTCCCTGTCCATCACCAACTCCCAGAGGTCACTCAGACTCACATCCATCGAGTCAGTGATGCCATCCAGCCATCTCATCCTCTGTCGTCCCCTTCTCCTCCTGCCCCCAATCCCTCCCAGCATCAGAGTCTTCTCCAATGAGTCAACTCTTCGCATGAGGTGGACAAAGTACTGGAGTTTCAGCTTTAGCATCATTCCTTCCAAAGAAATCCCAGGGCTGATCTCCTTCAGAATGGACTGGTTGGATCTCCTTGCAGTCCAAGGGACTCTCAAGAGTCTTCTCCAACACCACAGTTCAAAAGCATCCATTCTTCAGCGCTCAGCCTTCTTCCAGTCCAGCTCTCACATCCATACATGACCACAGGAAAGACCATAACCTTGACTAGGCGAACCTTTGTTGGCAAAGTGATGTCTCTGCTTTTGAATATGCTATCTAGTTTGGTCATAAGTTTCCTTCCAAGAAGTAAGCGTCTTTTAATTTCATGGCTGCAGTCACCATCTGCAGTGATTTTGGAGCCCAGAAAAATAAAGTCTGACACTGTTTCCACTGTTTCCCCATCTATTTCTCATGAAGTGATGGGACCAGATGCCATGACCTTCGTTTTCTGAATGTTGAGCTTGAAGCCAACCTTTTCACTCTCCCCTTTACTTTCATCAAGAGGCTTTTTAGCCCCTCTTCACTTTCTGCCATAAGAGTGGTGTCATCTGCATATCTGAGGTTATTGATGTTTCTCCCAGCAATCTTGATTCCAACTTGTGTTTCTTCCAGTCCAGCATTTCTCATGATGTATTCTGCATAGAAGTTAAATAAACATGGTGACAATATGCAGCCTTGACGTACTCCTTTTCCTATTTGGAACCAGTCTGTTGTTCCATGACCAGTTCTAACTGTTGCTTCCTGACCTGCATACAGATTTCTCAAGAGGCAGATCAGGTGGTCTGGTATTCCCATCTCTTTCAGAATTTTCCACAGTTTATTGTGATCCACAGAGTCAAAGGCTTTGGCATAGTCAATAAAGCAGAAATAGATGTTTTTCTGGAACTCTCTTGCTTTTTCCATGATCCAGCGGATGTTGGCAATTTGATCTCTGGTTCCTCTGCCTTTTCTAAAACCAGCTTGAACATCAGGAAGTTCATAGTTCACGTATTGCTGAAGCCTGGCTTGGAGAATTTTGAGCATTACTTTACTAGCAGATGAGTGCAATTGTACGGTAGTTTGAGCACTCTTTGGCATTGCCTTTCTTTGGGATTGGGATGAAAACTGACCTTTTCCAATCTTGTGGCCACTGCTGAGTTTTCCAAATTTGCTGGCATATTGAGTACAGCACTTTCACAGCATCATCTTTCAGGATTTGGAATAGCTCAACTGGAATTCCATCACCTCCACTAGCTTTGTTCGCAGTGATGCTTTCTAAGGCCCATTTGACTTCACATTCCAAGATGTCTGGCTCTAGGTCAGTGATCACACCATCATGATTATCTGGGTCGTGAAGCTCTTTTTTGTACAGTTCTTCTGTGTATTCTTGCCACCTCTTCTTAATATCTTCTGCTTCTGTTAGGTCCATACCATTTCTGTCCTTTATCGAGCCCATCTTTTCATGAAATGTTCCTTTCGTATGTCTGATTTTCTTGACTAGATCCCTAGTCTTTCCCATTTTGTTGTTTTCCTCTATTTCTTTGCATTGATGGCTGAAGAAGGCTTTCGTATCTCTTCTTGCTATTCTTTGGAACTCTGCATTCAGATGTTTATATCTTTCCTTTTCTCCTTTGCTTTTCGCTTCTCTTCTTTTCACAGCTATTTGCAAGGCCTCCCCAGACAGCCATTTTGCTTTTTTGCATTTCCTTTCCATGGAGATGGTCTTGATCCCTGTCTCCTGTACAATGTCACGAACCTCATTCCATAGTTCATCAGGCACTCTACAGTCCAAGGGGTCACTAAGAGTCAGACAGGGCTGAGCGTGCACACGCATGCACACACACACACACACACACACACAAAGGAAAGAAAAGAAGGAAAGTCAGAAAGAAATGAACAGTCTAAGGGCACACACAGATGTCAGTCCTGTAATTTTCAGGGCAAGTGGGCAGCAATTCACCCCACCTTCAATCTTATTAGCTTTGTTTAATGTAGCATAGAAACAGTACAATTTTATTTGGGTGCCATAACATGAAAAATGTAAGAAACAATGCTGCAAGAACTTGTAAGGTTTGCTAGATATATTAATGCCACAAATTTAATCATGTTGTGAGTCTCCCTAAACTTCCCTCAGAAATTCATTCTTAAAATACTGATTCCCTGTTAAAACTAAATTATATGTGCATCCTCTTTTTCAGCCACAATGTAGCTAAATTCTTATATAAGTTTGTGTCACTCATCCTGTCTTTTTTGTTGTTGTTGCTAAGTCACTTCAGTCGTGTCCAACTCTATGTGACCCCATAGACAGCAGCCCACCAGGTTCCCCTCTCCCTGGGATTCTCCAGACTAGAACGCTGGAGTGGGTTGCCATTTCCTTCTTCAATGTATGAAAGTGAAAAGGGCAAGTGAAGTCACTCAGTCGTGTCCAACTCTTCGCGACCCCATGGACTGCAGCCTACCAGGCTCCTCTGTCCATGGGATTTTCCATGCAAGAGTACTGGAGTGGGGTACCATCACCTTTACATCAGTTAAAAACACACACACACACACACACATTATGAAACATTTGGGAAATGCAGTATTTTAGTTGGTTAATGTCAATTATTCTAAAGTAATTTTCCACATTAGAATTAAAAAAAAGCCTTTCTCTTGGTTAAGAGACCTTTCTTAAACAGGATATACTGATCCTGGAATGGAAGGTGGAGAGTCAGATTCAGCCTCTTTTGCGTAACATAATATGGTCAGCTGACACTTTTAACTAATAAAAGAATTTATAATACAAAAAAAGGCAGAACCACTGATTTCCATGTAAAGACAAAAAAGATATTGCAGTTTTTACTATTCACTGTTAATAGTTCTTTTTTGTCTTAAGAAAATAATTCAATAGAGTTTTGTTTAAGAGAACATTGTACATGAAGGAAGACTAATAATATCCAAGAGTGATCAACCATCAGTTAACTTTTAAAATTCATGCTCCAAGCCAAGTGACCACTAAAGATCTCATGTTTGTTTGCTTGTAACTTGCTTTTATTGAATATAACCAGGCCACAGGTTCACAAACAATGTCCTCTAAATGAAAAATGGGAAACCAGAGGAATTTCTTTTCATTCAAAATTCATAAATTTGTCCAGATATATCTGGAAAATGATAAAGTAAATAAACCAAATGCATGGGACTGATAACAGACACTGGCTTATGTATGTTAGATTTGATGGTTTTGCCATGCAGATGACTAAAATGAACTCTTTTTACTGTCATTTTTAATCTCGTCTATTTGGTACTAAGGTTGTTCCCCTAAAACCTCTCAGCCTTAAGCCTGAGGTTTGATTCTCAAATCTAGAAATAAGCTAGTATGAGCCCAGCTCAAATATATCACCAATAATAGAACAACATTTCATTGGGTTTCCTTTGATGTTGCATTGCACTGTTCATGTCTTCTGGCAACCTGGATGAAGGCTATTGATACAAGGTATCCAGTCAAAGACATGTGTTTACAATTACAGCCTTCAAAATAAAGAGAGGATACATAACCATGTCCCTTGAGGTATGGAAATTACCCCTTTAGAGGAGCATGGCCATAAGCCAGTGGTTTGTACTGGTATACCTAATGAACAGTGTATTTCCATCTCCAAATGTGGATTCTACTTAGAATAACATAACGTTATTTTAGATGAACAGAAAAATTAGGCATACCTAGCAAAATCACATAACTGAAGACTTGAGAAGAGTAAATTGATAGAGCATAATAGTGTTTGGCACAAGGAAAGCCATGTGTAGATGAGGGCGTGCTGGGAAAAGGTGCTTACATATAACACAACTAAAATTACACCCTGCTATACGGAAGAGAGCACACAAAACAGGATTTGGGAGATGAGGTCTCTCCACTACACTTTGAATTGTTACCAAATAGCAGCTTCAGAATCAATAAGCAAACTCCTCCAATGACCTGGATAATAGGCAATTTCCAAGTTTCAAGGGCAGAGTGGTAGTGAAAATTCTATGATGTCAAGGCCAGTGATAGAAGGGTGGACTCCACATTAGATTCTGAGCTCATAAAATTTGGAAGAAACTTAAAGGCTGCCACATGTCCTGGCTCTTGCTCAAATTCTCTTTCCTGCACTGAATTAGGAGGGAGGAAAGTAAAAACTGCTCCCCGAAGGGGTCACCAACTCAGTACCTGATCTATGAGTGCCAATATTGGTATCCACCGGTGCATCTTTTCTGTTAATACTTGTGAAGCAAGAAGAACAATGTAAAAGTGACTACAAGAGCAATAGACAAACAAGAAAATCTGGTAAGTCACTTTAGCTGCAATGAGACACTGAAACCTGAGTGAAGCTGATATTTGCCATATGTTATTCATTATACAGAAAAAGAATGAGAAAGTGGTATGAGGAGCAACCACACAATCCAGCAAGAAAAGGGGAAGAAGTAACAGGCAATGTCGTGGAACTGGTTACTTTATAGTGAAAGCTGCCCATTATAACTCAGTGCATGTTTATAATTTATCAAGATGTTGCCTAAAAAGCCCATCCATATATATCTTCCTTAAATTTACAGGTACAATCATTACTTGTAATTCTTATCAGTGTAAAACAGACTCATATGAACCATAAAAAGAACCCCACAGACCTTCCATGGTAAGTGCTAATAAATTTCTTCTCATTATCTTTATTAATCTATCTAGCTCTAAAAGTTGCTTTGGTATGACACTTAACTTCACGTTTAGTCAAGGATGCAGGAGCTCTGAAAGAGACTAAAAAGATCAGTAAATTTTTGAAAAGCAAAACAGAAAGTAAATATAACTTCCAGTCATTTAGTAAATTAGTACAAAATGTTAAGATTCAGAAGTTTGATGCAATAATATTTCAAAGAGAAATGTGTATCTTGATAGAGTATGCACAGTACTAAAAAAAAAAAAAAAAAAAGAAAAGATAGTCTGTTTATGCTTTTTCAAAACGGTTTTAAGACTTTCAAAAAGTATAGGTAATGGCAATACATTCAAATGCACTTAACCTTGGCCATAAGGAAAACTCCCTTACCTTAAGATTTGTGAAGCACTGGGATGTGTTGCCAGGAAGAGCTGTGGAGTCTCCAGTGATATAAAACTTTACCAATAGGGTATAACCCATGAGTTCAGGGTCATTTAAATAGAAACACACCCTGGGCCAAAAAGACAACACCAGATAAAAAATCACTTCAAGCTCTGGCATTCCACAAGTCTAAAGTGATAAAAGCACAATTTGCAATCACAGTTGTTTTATTTCTCTAATTCCTTAAAAGGTTAAAGAATCATGGTATTATAGCATCTTGAACCTGAATCTTCAAAAACCTTCTAGTCTCCCTCACTTTATAGATATACAATGTTACATTATACAAAATACATATCTGAAATAATAAAAAGTTGTGAGCACAGAAATCTAAATTTATCCCAAACCCCACTTTCTCAGTTAAATTGACAGGCAGATCTTCAGGCACCTCACATTTAAATTTAGCATGATTCTGTCCCCATAATTTTGAGATTCAGTGTGTTCAGATATCACTGCTGCACACAACAGGGGCATAACATCACAAAGCCATATTCTTCAACTGAATGAATTGGCTGAAGGGCTTACTAATATAACTCCCTTGCTCCCTGCTAAAACAAAAATGCAGTTCATTTTTTCCTCCTGACACTTGGGCCCTCTTAGTCACCAAAATTGTGACCATCTTTGCAGGAAAGTTTCCCTTGGTATCTCTAATTGTCTTGTAGAGATCTCTTGTTTTTTCTATTCTATTGTTTACCTCTATTTCTATGCTTTGTTCAATTAAGAAGGCTTTCTTATCTCTCCTTGCTATTCTCTGAAACTGTACTCAGCTGGGTATATTTTTCCCTTTCTCCTTTGCCTTTTGCTTCTCTTCTTTTCTCAGTTATTTGTAAGGCCTCCTCAGACAACCACTTTGCCTACTTGCATTTCTTTTTCTTGGGGATGGTTTTAGTCACCACCTTCAGAACAATGGTCTGAACTTCCTTCCATACATCTTTCAGCACTCTTATCAACCATATCTAGTCCTTTGAATCTATTCAATGCCTCCACTGCATAATCTTAGGGGATATGATTCACATTATATCTGAATGGCTTAGTGGTTTTCCCTACTTTCTTCAATTTGAGCCTGAAGTATGCAATAAGAAGTTCATGATCTGAGCCACAGTCAGCTCCAGGTCTTGTTTTTGCTGACTGTATAGGGTTTCCAGATCTTTGACTGCAAAGAATACAATCAATCTGATTTTGCTTTTTACCATCTAGTGAAGTCCATGTCATCTCTTGTGTTGCTAGTAGGTAATGGGAAGGTGAATTTAATTTAGATGATAGTTTCCACTTTGGCTCAGCCTCTTCATTCCTTCTGGAACTGTTTCCAACTCTTCTCCAGCAGCATACTTGACATCTACTGACCTAAGGGGCCCCTCTTTCAGTGTCCTATCATTTTGCCTTTTCATACTGTTCATGGGGTTCTCAAGGCAAGAATACTGAAGTGGTTTGCTATTCCCTTTCTAGCGAACCATATTTTGTCAGACCCTGACTAGCAAGGACATGACCTTCAGCTGCTCCACATAGCTGGATGACATGCCCAACATCCTGGTTGTCCCACTACTAGCCCTCCTTGAGTTGTGTAAAGCTTCACTGGTCATGGGATGTTGTTCAACATGTCGCCCAGAGGCCAAGGCAAAGGCTCTGCTGGAGTCACCAGGAAGGAGATTGCCAGGAAGGGGAGGCTGGAGCCAATGTTGGAGGATACCCAGAAGCAGAGAGCTCTCTGGCCTCACTGCTGCCACTGGCTTCCAAGGGGCTTATCTGCCTCCAATATGGTCTGCCAGCTAAGCTCTGGCCCCAGCCTTTCTTCTCCTCAGGCTTCTCAGCATTCTTGTCCAGGCCCAGCAACCCTGGCCACCCTGATGGGGGTGCACAGCTCTTCTCAGTCTCCTGCCATATTGATGCCTCCATCTCCATGGTGATCTCTGCAAAGCAGCTTCCCGTGCCTGTGCTACCTCTTTGGGCTGCCACTGCCATTTGGGAATATTTCATACAAAGATGAGTGCGATAACGGACAGAAATGGCAAGGACCTAACAGAAGCAGAACAGATTAAGAAGAGGTAGCAGGAATACACAGAAGAACTGTACCAAAAAAGGTCTTAGTGACTTGGATAATTATGATGCTGTGGTCACTCACCTAGAGCCAGATATCCCGGAATGTGAAGGCACATGGGCCTTAGGAAGCATTACTATGAACAAAGCTAGTGGAGGTGATGAAACTCCAGCTAAGCTTTTTCAAATTCTAAAGATAATGCTGTGAAAGTTCTGCACTCAATATGCTGGCAAATTTGGAAAACTCAGCAGTGGCCACAAGACTGGAAAAGGTCAGTTTTCAATCCAATCTCAAAGAAAGAAAATGCCAAAGAATGTTCAAATCACAGTATAAGTGCACTCATTTCACATGCTAGCAATATTATGCTCAAAATCCTTCAAGCTAGGCTTCAGTAGTACACAAATCAAGAATTTATAGATGTAGAAGCTGGATTTAGAAAAGTCAGGGAAATCATAGATCAAATTGCCAACATCCACCGGATCATAGAAAAACAAGGGAATTCAAAAAAACCCCATGTATTCCTGCTTCATTGACTACACTAAACCTTTTGACTGTGTGGATCACAACAAACGATGGAAAATTCTTAAAGAGATGGGAATACAAAATCACCTTACATGCCTCCTGAGAAACCTGTATGCGGGACAAGAAGCAACAGTTAGAACCAGACATGAAAGAACAGACTACTTCCAAACTGGGAAAGGAGTACTTCAGGGCTGTATATTATCACCCTGGTATATAAATTATATACAGAGTGTGTCATGCAAAATGCTGGGTTGGAAGAATCACAAGCCAGAATCAAGATTGCTGGGAGAAAAATCAACAACCTCCTATATGCAGATGATACCATTTTAATGGGTGGTAAAAAGTGAAGAGGAACTTAAAGATCCTCTTGATGAGGGTGAAAGAGGAGAGTGAAAAGCCTGGTTTCAAACTGAACATTTAAAAAAACTAAGATCATGGCATCTGACCCCATCACTTTATGGCAAATAGAAGGGGAAAAAGTGGAAACAGTGACATTTCATTTTGGGGGCTCCAAAATCACTGTGGACAGCAACTGTAGTAATGAAATTAAAAGCTGCTGGTCCTTGGAAGAAAAGCTATGACAAAGCTAGACAACGTAATAAAAAGCAGAAAAATAACTTTTCAACAAAGGTATGTACAGTCAGAGCTATGATTTTTCCAGGAGTCATGTATGGATGTAAGATTTGGACCATAAAGATGGCTGAGCAACCGAAGAATTGATGCTTTAGATTTGTGGTGCTGGAGAAGACTTTAGAGTCCCTGGGACAACAAGATCAAACTAGTCAATCCTAAAGTAAATCAACCCTGAATACTCATTGGAAGGACTGATGCTGTAGCTGAAGCACCAATACTTTGGTCATGTGAGGCAAAGAGCTGACTCATTGGAAAAGACCCTAATGCTGGGAAAGACTGAGGGCAAGAGGAGAAGTGGGTGACAGAGATTGAGACGGTTGGACAGCAACACTGATTCAATGGACATGCATTTGAGAAAACTCAGGGAGATAATGAAGGACAGAGAAGCCTGGCCTGCTGCAGTTCACAAGGTCACAAAGAGTCGAACATGACTCAGTGACTGAACAACAGGTAACAAAAGTAGATTTGAAATCATTGCCATTTCCTTCTCCAATTTTATTTATGGTAATCACCCTAAAATCTTCAATGTAGCTGCCCTAAAAAATAAGAAAAAATTTAAGAAAAAAAGTTTTGTTTGTATATAATTTTAAAAAATGATTCAAATTTATCAAAACTGAATGAAGCAGTTTTTTATTTTTATTCAGTCATGAAAATAGTTGTTTCTACCAGAAAATAAGGTCTTGATTAGTATCTATCTCACCAGTAATTTGGAAGGTAGTAGGTGATTCAGAATGAGCAACTGAGATAGTAAATAGAGGATCTAGGTTGCCTTTTTTGCAACCAGTGTAAGTTTTACAAGTCTGAAAAAAAACAGCATGATCCAGTAGCTATGGCCCAGAGAGGACTTGGACACATTCTAAAGGCAGAAAAAGGAAAAAAATCCTCCTGATACTAGTCAAGGTGAATCTACTTTTCTTATAATCACAAGCCCTCAACAGTAGAAGAGGGATTCTCAAGCATGGGCAGAGATGAAATTAGATAGTTGAGGTCCTCATTCTCAAAGAATAGGCCCCAAGTCTCCTGGGACAGCATCAAGACTAGCCACATGTTCATCTCTATTTACTCAAAGTTCTGGAAATTATGATCCTAATCTACCTCCTTAAAAGAAGTAAGTGAAAGTGAAGTCACTCAGTAGTGTCTGACTCTTTGAGACTCCTTGGACTGTAGCCTACCAGGCTTCTCTGTCCATGGGATTTTTCAGGCAAGAGTACTGGAGTGGGTTGCCATTTCCTTCTCCAGGGAATCTTCCTGACCCAGGGATTGAACTCAGGTCTCCCACATTGTAGACAGACACTCTACTCTCTGAGCCACCAGGGGAAGCCCTAAAAGAAGTAAGAGTGTTAATTAAAGAATAAGATAATAAGTGGGATATTGTATTAAGGGGTATCAAAGTGCCTTTTATGATATGTTACATTTCTATTATGTTAAAGACTATCCCAAGAGTTATTGAAAATCTTGGCCCTCAGCATTTGGCAGGTTCTCAGGATTTCAGTTCACGGTGGGAAATGAAACAGAAAGAGATGAGGATGGAATACCAAGTCAGTGGATAGGAACAGAGCTTCTTTATGGTCATTTTTTATCAATCAAATTTTAGAAAAATATTAGGAACATTAGGAAATTTACAAATTTTAGGTAAACTTTGGAAAATGAGGTTCCAAAACAGAAAAAATTAGGGGAAAATGGAGAAAACATTAATAAGTGATTACACCACAATAAGATAAAACAAAGATATACCCACCTCCACCAACCCACACACATGCACATTCCTCCAATGTTAGTTAGCATGGAACCATTAAAATACTACACTGAACAATGCCTTAGCAGGTGAGTTCTTAGGCAAGGATCATTTTCTTTTCATTTCAAGATATCCAGAGTCCACATTAGAGTTTAGCACTGTGACTGACAAATAAGCAGCTACTCCACAATGTTTGTTAAACAGAACAATTTTCCATATCTTTCCATCAAGCCAGAAGATAATGAGTTTAAGACAAGAAACAGTAGCAGTGAACATCATGGTTGAATGAGATGAGTAAAAGTACATCATCAAAAACATGTTTAATATATATCTTCTAAGTAATTTTAGAAGAAATTCTATTGTTCTTGGATTTCCAGATAAGTATCTAGAGTTTGCTGTGTCACAGAGGCAATAAATCAGTAAGAGAAGTGTTAACTAGAAATTTAGTCAGCTGCATTCAGGTACCTGTACTGTATTTATTTTTCACTGGAAAATAGTGCTTGGCCCATGGCAAAATGGGAACTGGCCTAACCAAACTTTACAGAAATAACTAAATATTGAATCAGAAAATCTATACTGATTTACCACTACAAACAGTTTTCCTGTATGTCCTTAATGTAACTTGACACTTATTCTTTATGATGTGTTATTCTGAGCATTTTACCATATTAATATATGTAATCCTCATAACAAATGAGAAAACAGAGGAACAGAGAAATACATCATTTTCTGCAAAGTTATATAGGGGGATCACTAGTAAAGGCCAGTTCTGGAACTTCAGCCAAGACATGTTGGCTCTAGAACCAATATCTTAATAATTACATTATACAATGATTGAAATGTATTGAAAAATGATTGAATTTTTTCAAATGATTGAAAAAGCAAAATGGCTGTCTGGGGAGGCCTTACAAATAGCTGTGAAAAGAAGAGAAGCGAAAAGCAAAGGAGAAAAGGAAAGATACAAACATTTAAAAGCAGAGTTCCAAAGAATAGCAAGAAGAGATAAGAAAGCCTTCTTCAGTGATCAATGCAAAGAAATAGAGGAAAACAACAGAATGGGAAAGACTAGGGATCTCTTCAAGAAAATCAGAGATACCAAAGGAACATTTCATGCAAAGATGGGCACAATAAAGGACAGAGATGGTGTGAACCTAACAGAAGCAGAAGATATTAAGAAGAGGTGGCAAGAATACACAGAAGAACTGTACAAAAAAGAGCTTCACGACCCAGATAATCATGATGATGTGATCACTACCTAGAGCCAGACATCTTGGAATGTGAAGTCAAATGGGCCTTAGAAAGCATCACTACGACCAAAGCTAGTGGAGGTGATGGAATTCCAGTGGAGCTATTCCAAGTCCTGAATGATGATGCTGTGAAAGTGCTACACTCAATATGCCAGCAAATTTGGAAAACTCAGCAGTGGCCACAAGATTGGAAAAGGTCAGTTTTCATCCCAATCCCAAAGAAAGGCAATGCCAAGGAGTGCTCAAACTACCAAACAATTGCACTCATCTCACACGCTAGTAAAGTAATGCTCAAAATTCTCCAAGCCAGGCTTCAGCAATATGTGAACCATGAACTTCCTGATGTTCAAGCTGGTTTTAGAAAAGGCAGAGGAACCAGAGATCAAATTGCCAACATCCGCTGGATCATGGAAAAAGCAAGAGAGTTCCAGAAAAACATCTATTTCTGCTTTATTGACTATGCCAAAGCCTTTGACTCTGTGGATCACAATAAACTATGGAAAATTCTGAAAGAGATGGGAATACCAGACCACCTGATCTGCCTCTTGAGAAATCTGTATGCAGGTCAGGAAGCAACAGTTAGAACTGGTCATGGAACAACAGACTGGTTCCAAATAGGAAAAGGAGTACGTCAAGGCTGCATATTGTCACCATATTTATTTAACTTATATGCAGAGCACATCATGAGAAATGCTGGACTGGAAGAAACACAAGTTGGAATCAAGATTGCCGGGAGAAATATCAATAACCTCAGATATGCAGATGACACCACTCTTATGGCAGAAAGTGAAGAGGGGCTAAAAAGCCTCTTGATGAAACTGAAAGAGGAGAGTGAAAAGGTTGGCTTAAAGCTCAACATTCAGAAAACGAAGATCATGGCATCTGGTCCCATCACTGCATGGGAAATAGATGGGGAAACAGTGTCAGACTTTGTTTTTCTGGGCTCCAAAATCACTGCAGATGGTGACTGCAGCCATGAAATTAAAAGACGCTTGCTCCTTGGAAGGAAAGTTATGACCAACCTAGATAGCATATTCAAAAGCAGAGACATTACTTTACCAACAAAGGTTCGCCTAGTCAAGGCTATGGTCTTTCCTGTGGTCATGTATGGATGTGAGAGCTGGACTGTGAAGAAGGCTGAGCGCCGAAGAATTGATGCTTTTGAACTGTGGTGTTGGAGAAGACTCTTGAGAGTCCCTTGGACTGCAAGAAGATCCAACCAGTCCATTCTGAAGGAGATCAATCCTGGAATTTCTTTAGAAGGAATGATGCTAAAGCTGAAACTCCAGTATTTTGGCCACCTCATGCGAAGAGTTGACTCATTGGAGAAGACTCTGATGCTGGGAGGGATGGAGGGCAGGAGGAGAAGGGGACGACAGAGGATGAGATGGCTGGATGGCATCACTGACTCGATGGATGCGAGTCTGAGTGACCTCCGGGAGCTGGTGATGGACAGGGAGGCCTGGCGTGCTGCAGTTCATGGGGTCGCGGAGAGTCGGACACGACTGAGCGACTGATCTGATCTGATCTGATCTGATCTGAATGATTGAAATAATTACATTATACATTTTGGGTTTGGTATGTCACTTAATTCTGGATGTAAACTCAGCTAGTTCAAAGTTCAAATTTCTCTTCAAGGTTGTTGTTGTCCAGTTGCTAAGTCATGTATGACTCTGCAATCCCATAAGCTGTAGTACACCAGGCTTCCCTGTCTTTCACTGTCTCCCAGAGTTTGCTCAAACTCATATCCATTGAATTAGTGATGTCATCCAACCATCTCATCCACTGTTGCTCCCTTCTTCTCCAAAAAGGGTGTTTTCCAACGAGTCAGCTCTTCATATCAGATGGCCACAGTACTGGAGCATCAGCTTCAGCATCAGCCTTTCCAATGAATATTCAGCATTCATTTCCTTTAGGATTGACTGATTTGATCTCCATGCTCTCCAAAGAACTTTCAAGAATCTTCTCAAGCACTAAAATTTGAAAGCATCAATTCTTTTTTTCTTATTTTTTAATTGAAGGATAATTGCTTTACAGAATTTTGCTGTTTTCTGTCAAACCTCAATATGAATCAGCCATAGGTATACATATATCCCCTCCCTTTTGAACCTCCTTCCCATATCCCTCCCCATCCCACCCCTCTAGATTAATACAGAGCCCCTCTTTGAGTTTCAAGAGGCATACAGCAAATTCCCATTGGCTATCTATTTTATATATGGTAATGTAGGTTTCCATGTTACTCTTTCCATACATCTCACCCTCTCCTCCCCTCTCCCCATGTCCATCAAGTCTATTTTCTGTTTCTCCACTGTTGCCTGTAAATAAATTCTTCAGTACCATTTTTCTAGATTCTGTATATATACATTAGAATATAATATTTATCTTTCTCTTTCTGACTTCACTCTGTATATGTTCTAGGTTCATCCACTTCATTAGAACTGACTCAAATGCATTCTTTTTATGGCTGAGTAATATTCCATTGTGTATATGTACCACAACTTCTTTATCCATTCATCTGTTGATGGACTTCTAGGTTGCTTCCATGTTCTAGCTATTGTAAACAGTGCTGCAGTGAACAATGGAATACATGTGTATTTTTCAATTTTGGTTTCCTCAGGGTATATGCCTAAAGTGGGATTGCTGGGTCATGTGGTGGCATCTTCCATAGTGGCTATATCAATTTGCACTCCTACCAACAGTGCAAGAGTGTTAACTTTTGCTCCACACCCTCTCCAGAATTTATTGTTTATAGACTTTTTGATAGTGGCCATTCTGACCAGTGTGAGGTGATATCTCATTGTAGTTTTGATTTGCATTTCTCTAATAATGAGTGATGTTGAACATCTTTTCATGCATTTGTTAGCCATCTGTATGTCTTCTTTGGAGAAATGTCTGTGTAGGTCTTTTTCCTACTTTTTAATTTGGTTGTTTGTTTTTCTGGTATGGAGTTGTATAAGCTGCTTGTATATTTTGGAAATTAATCCTTTATCAGTTGTTTCATTTGCTATTATTTTCTCACATTCTGAAGGCTGTATTTTCACCTTGATTATAGATTCCTTTGCTGTGCAAAAGCTTTTTAAGTTTAATCAGATCCCACCTGTTTATTTTTGTTTTTATTTCTGTTACTCTAGGAGGTGGGTCATAGAGGATCTTGCTTTATGTCATCAAGTGTTCTGCCTATATTTTCCTCTAAGAATTTTATAGTTTCTGGTTTACATTTAGGTCTTTAATCCATTTGGAGTTTATCTTTGTGTATGGTGTTAGAAAGTGTTCTAATTTCATTCTTTTACATGTAGCTGTCCAGTTTCCCCAGCACCATTTATTGAAGATAATTTGATAGGAATCTCATTGAATCTGTAGATTGTGTTTGGTAGTGTAGTCATTTTCACAATATTGATCCTTCATAACTAGGAACATGGAATATCTATTTATGCCATCTTTGATTTCTTTCATTAGTGTCTTATAATTTTCTGTGTACAATTCTTGTGTCTCCTTAGGTAAGTTTATTCCTAGATATTTAATTCTTTTTGTTGCAATGGTGAATGGGATTGATTCCTTAATTTCTCTTTCTGATTTTTCATTGTTAGTATATAGAAATGCAAGTGATTTCTGTGTATTGATTTTGTATCCTGCAACTTTGCTAAATTCACTGATTAGCTCTAGTAATTTTCTGATACTATCTTTAGGGTTTTCTATGTACAGTATCATGTCATCTGCAAACAGTGAGAGCTTTACTTCTTCTTTTCTGACCTGGATTCTTTTTATTTCTTTCCCTTCTCTGACTGCTGTAGCTAGGGCTTCCAGAACTATGTTGAACAACAGTGGTAAAAGTGGACACCCTTGTCTTGTTCAGAAAGCATCACTTCTTCGACACTCAGCCTTCTTTATGGTCCAACTCTCACATCTGTACATGACTAGTGGAAAAACTATAGCTTTGACTGTACAGATCTTTGTTGGCAAAATAATGTCTCTCCTTTTCAATACACTGTCTAGGTTTGTCAAAGCTTTTCTTCTAAGGAGCAAGTGCGTTTTAATTTCATGGCTGCAGTCACCAATCACAGTGATTTTGCAGCCCAAGAAAAGAAAATCTGTCACTGTTTTCACTTTCTCCCTTTCTATTTTCCATGAAGTGTTGGGACCAGATGCCATGGTCTTAGTTTTTTGAATGTTGAGTTTTAAGTGAGACTGTTCACTCTCTTCTTTCACCCATATCTAATTAGATATCATTATACACATTAATCAGTGACTTCCCTAGTGGCTCAGACGGTAAAGAATCTGTCTACGATGCGGGAGACCTGGGTTCGATCCCTGGGTTGGGAAGATCCGTTGGAGAAGGAAATGGCAATCCACTCCAGTACTATTGCCTGGAAAACCCCATGGACAGAGGAGCCTGGTAGGCTACAGTCCATAGGGTCGCAAAGAGTCGGACACGACTGAGCGACTTCACGTTCACGTTCATACACATTAATCAGAGAAGGCAATGGCACCCCACTCCAGTACTCTTGCCTGGAAAATTCCATGGATGGAGGAGTCTGGTGGGCTACATACAGTCCATGGGGTCACTAAGAGTCAGACATGACTGAGCAACTTCACTTTCACTTTTCACTTCATGCATTGGAGAAGGAAATAGCAACCCACTTCAAGTGTTCTTGCTTTGAGAATCCCAGGGATGGGGGAGCCTGGTGGGCTGCTGTCTATGGCGTTGCAGAGTCAGACACAACTGAAGCGACTTAGCAGCAGCAGCAGCATACACATTAATGGTATCTAATGGTGATACCATTAGAGTGGTATTATCTGCAAATCTGAGGTTGCTGATATTTCTCCCACCCAGCAATATTGATTCCCACATGTGATTCATCTAGCCCAGCATTTAACATGATGTACTCTGTGTATAAGTTAAATAATCAGGGTGACAATATACAGCTTTGACACAACCTTTCCCAATGTTGAAACAAGTGCACTTGTTATTCCAAGTCCAATAACCAACTAAACTTGTTATTCCAAATCCAGTTCTGTTGCTTCTTGACCTGCATACAGCTTTCTCGGGAGACAGGTAAGGTAGTCTGGTATTCCCATATCTTTAAGAAACTTCTACAGTTTGTTTGATTGATACAGTCAAAGGCTTTAGCATAGTCAATGAAGCACAAGTAGATGGCTTTTTTTGGAACTCCCTTGCTTTGTGGATTCTCTCCACTCCTCCTCTTTGCTGGGATGGTATCTGAGTAAAAAGAGAACATTACACAGCATCTTGGAAATAAAGAAATGTATTCTCATTTTCTAGATCTGTGTTGGCCTCAACTATGCAGCCTCATCCTGCTAGTCTTTGGGAATTGTCTCTGATCTCTCTGTTTCCTCTAGAAACTACAAGGTTACCCATTTTCTTAGGATGAGTGCTAGCACCTGATAATGGTGTAGTCTTTGCCATGGCCTCTAACTGATCTCTACCACCATAGATGCCCTTCAGACTTGATCCTGGGATTCTTTGAGTCCATTAGAACTCTTCCTTCTTTGACTTCCACTACAGCATGTGTGAGCCCCTGGATCTCCTATTTGCCATTTTAGGCCCTGCTTTTGCTTGGAGTTCTGGTAGACTCGTTAGAACTCCCAAAGAGTGTGCTATCCAGCCCTAACTAGACTCCTCTTGTTTCGGCACTTTCCTCCACTAGGGCAAAGTCCACTATTGTCAATGTCACTATGCACCTTAGAGAAAACAGGGCCAACTCAGACCCCCATCCTGCCTCTGGCCAGGGAAGGGGTACCCACTTACAACAAGTGTGCCCTTGCTTACATCTGGAATGACTCAAACTCTCTCCATTATAGAGGCTGCAATTGCTAGTGGGACCAAAACCAGCTCAGTAGTGGGGCAGCATCTCTCAGCCTAGATCTAGGCTCTAACCAAGTATCCACACCAGAGGAAAAAGTGAAACTAGCACAAAACATAGTCCTAAGCCATCAAATGTGAGATAAATGTTAAAATCACAACTAAGAGAAACAAAACTCCATCAGGGCTCCTCTTCCATCTCTTTGGCCCTCACTCTTCCCCTAGTAAAGCCACACTGGCCATTTTGCATAGGACAAAACCACAGCTCCCACCTGTTGCTACTGTGTTTAGTTGCTTAGTCGTGTCCAACTCTTTTGTGACCCCATGGACTATAGCCCACCAGACTCCTCTGTGCATAGGACTTCCAAGGAAAAAATACTGGAGTGGGTTGCCATTTCCTTTTGCAATGGCTCCCACCTAGTTTGACTCTTAATATCTCCAACTCCAGCTCTATCTTCCCCTTGCCAGCACACCCAAGGGTAAGACACAGCCAATGCTTGCTTCAGATCCAGCTCTCTCAACAAAGCCAACAGGCATGTGTAGACTTCACAAGGATACTCCTACACAGAAATACACCTTCAAGACCAGGATAGGTAACTACCTGAGAAAGTTAAACATAATGATAAGAGAAAGAATATGTTTAAAACAATAAAACAAGAAAAAAAATCACTAGGAAAAAACTCTAACAAAACAGAGACAAATAATTTACCTGATAAAGAATTCAAATCAATGGTAATAAGAAAGTTAAATAAACATGGGGAAAGAAATGATGAAAAAAGTGAGAATATTAATAAACTAGAAAATACTAAAAAGAACCAGTTTTAGAGCCAAAAAATACAATAAGTAAAATGAAAAATATACTAGAAAGAATTAAAAACAAATTAGGTGATATATAAGAATGCATAAGTAATCTAAAAAGGAGAATATAAAAAATTCCCCAGTCATAGTGGCAAAAAGGAAAACAAATAAACAATAAAGATAGTGTAAGGGATCTCTGATACAACATCAAGCATACTAAAATTTAAGAGAGACACACAAAGGTAGAAAATGTATATGAGGAAATTATGGGTGGAAACTTATGGGTGGAAACTTATGTTTGGAAACTTATGTTGGAAATTATGTTTGAACTTAAATGACTATCAGGTTAAAACAAGTAAACATAGATATAGGTCAACACATATGAACTTCATGATAATCACAAATCAAAAAGTTACAATAGGTACACAAAAACTAGAGAGAAAAGAACACAAATAAACACAAAAAAAATCATTTCACCATAAGAAAAGACACAAAAGGAAGAACAGAAGAACAGAGAAAAACTATAAAAACAACCAGAAAACAAGTCATAAAATGGCAATAAGCAAATATCTATCAATAATCACTTTAAATGATTTAATGAATGAAAAGAAAGCTGATGTAGCAAAACTAATATGAGTAAAGTGTTTTTTAAAATAAAATCTATAACAGAAGAAAAAGAAGGGTCTATATATATATATATCAATAAAGTTATCAATATAAGTAAGGGAAATACCATTTGTAAACATATGTGTACCTAATATAAGAACAGCTAAATACATAAAGCAAATAATAACAAACATAATGGAGGAAATTGACAGTAACACAAAAATAGGAGACTTTAATATCAATGGAGATTATCCAGACAGAAAACCAATAAGGAAACAAGGACTTTATAAGGCATGTTAAATAAAATGCCTTAATAGAAATATACAGAACATTCTATTCAAAAGCAGTAGAATATATTGTTTTAAAGTGCACATGGAACATTCTCCAGGACAGATCACATACTAGGCCACAAAACAAGTCTTAACAAATTTAAGAGGTGAGAAATAATATCAAGAATCTCTTCCAGCTATAATGGCATAAAACTAGAAATCAATTATAGGATGAAAAATGGCAAAAATACAAACAAATGGAGACTAACAAGTTGCTTAAAAATAAATGGGTCAATGAAGGAATTTAAAAGAAAATTAGAAAATACCTTGAGAAAAATTTTTTAAAGAAAAACTTAAGAAAAATCAGCTCCAAGAGGGAAGTTTATTTCAATACAAGCCTTCCTCAGTAAAAAATAAAACTCACAAATAAACAACTTACCCTGCAATCTAAAGGAATCACAAATAAAAATTAAAAGAAAAATGGTGAAAGTAAGTAAAAAGATGAAAAATCCTACAGATCAGAGTGAAAGGTTAAAGTGTTAGTTGCTTAGTCTCATGTCTAACTGTGACCCCATGGACTGCAGCCCACCAGACTCCTCTGTCCATGGAATTCAGGCAAGAATACTGGAGTGGGCAGCCATTCCCTTTCAAAGGAATCCTCCTGACCAAGAGATCAAACTCAGGTCTCCTGCGTTTCAGGCAGATTCTTTACCATCTGAATCACCAGGGAAGCTCACAGATGAAAGTGAAAATACATAAAGTAAAGACAACTGATCACTTATGGGGTTTTTGCCTCTTTTAATGTATTTCCACAGATCAGAGCGGACATACATTAAAAAGAGTCAAGAAAAAAAAAAATGATCTATGAAACCAAGAGCTGATCTTTTGAAAGGACAAACAAAACTTTAGCCAGAACCAATAAGAAAAAAACATAGAGAGGACCCAAATAAACAAAGTAATCAAAAGAAGAAATTACAGCTGATATCACAAAACTAGAAACAATAATTAAAGCACACTATGCATAGTTATATGTCAAAAGATTGAACAACACAGAAGAAATGAGTAATTCCTAGAACCATACAATCTTCCAAGACCAAATCAGGAGGAAAAAAAAAAAAAACCATGGCAAAAAGACTGATTAAAAGTACTGAAATAGAATCAGAAATTTAAAAACTCCAAATAAAGTTCAAGACCAGATGCTCTCAAAGGGGACTGCACAAAACAAAACAAAACAAAAAGTCTATCCTTCTCAAGCTATTCCAAAAAAAACAAGAGGATGCAACACTTCCAAATTCATTCCACAAGGGCACCATTACACTGATAGCAAAACCAGACAAAGAAAAAAAGAAAAGAAAAGAAAATCACAGACTGATACTTGGTGAATATAGATGTAAAAATTCCCAATAAATTTTAGCAAACTGAATTCAATGATATATGAAAGCCATCACACAGTGTGAACAATTGGGATTTATCCCAGGGATAAATGGATGGCTCACTATCTACAAATTAAGGTGATCATCACATTAATAAAATGAAGGATAAAAATCACACGATCACCTCAATAGATGGGATAAAAAGCATTAAAAAACTCAACATCCCTTTCATGATAAAAATTCTTAACAAAGTTGGTATACAGGGAACATAGCTCAACATAATAAAGGCTATTTATGACAGACCTACAGCTAATATCATATTAAGTGGTGAAAAGCAGAAAGTTTTTCCTTAAAAATCAGAAACAAAACAAGGATGCCTACTTTCATCATTTCTCTGTAATACAGTATTGGAAATCCTAGCCACAGCAATTAGACAAGAAAAGAAAAGAAAACAAACCCAACCAGAAGGAAAGAAGTAAAACTCACTATTTGCAGATGACATAACAATATATATAGAAAATCCTAGGTCTATACTAAAAACTCTATTAGAACTAATAAATGAATTTGATAAAGTTGTAGAATGCAAGATTTATAAACATATATCTGTTGTATCTCTATCCTATAATAATGAACTATCATAAACAGAAAGCAAAACAATACCACTTACAAGCACATCAAAAGAAGAAAATGGGAATAAACTGAATGAAGGAAGTGAAACACTTATTCTCTGAATATCATAAGACAATGACACAGGAAATCAAGGAAAAATATAATAAATAGAAAGATATCTCATGTTCATAGACAGGAAAATTTAATACTGTTAAAAATAGCATATTACCCATGGGTCTACAGTATCAATATAATTTCTATCAAAACACCTCAGACATTTCTCACAGAACTTGAGGAAATAATCCTAAAATTTCCATGGAACATAAAAGACCCCAAACAGACAAGGAAATCTTCAGAAAAAATAACATAGCTGGAGGTATCACACTGCATGGCTTCAGACTATAGTCTAAAGCTACAGTCATGAAAATAGTATGGGACTATCACAAAAAAAACACACATAGATCAATAAAATAAAACAGAGAGTCCAGAAATAAACTCATGTACATATATTTAGTTGATTTATGACAAAGGAAGCAAAAATATGCAAAAGGGAAAAGACAGCTTCTTCAATGAGTGATGCTGGGAAAACTGGACAGCTACACATAAAAGAGGGCTTCCCAGGTAGCTCAGTGGTAAAGAATTTGCATGCTAATGCACGAGAGTGGGAGATGTGGGTTTGATCCCTGGGTCAGGAATATCTCCTGGAGGAGGAAATAGCAACCCACTACAGTATTCTTGCCCAGATAATGCCATGGACAAAGGAATCTGGCAGGCTACAGTCCATGGGGTAGCAAAGAGTCGGATATGACTGAGCAATTGGGCACTCATGCACACACATGTAAAAGGATGAAATTAAAACATTTTCTCATACCACAGACAAAAATAAATGCAAAATTGATTAAGGATCTAAACATAAGACCAGAAACCATAACACTCCTAGAAGAAAACATAGGCAGTATTCTCTCTTTGACATACATCTTGGCAAACTTTTTTCAGATCTGTCTCCTCAAGCAAGGGAAGCAAAAACAAAAGTTTTCAAAAGGGACCTAATTTAAACTTACAAGTCACTGACAGAGCAAAGGAAACCACTGACAAAATGAAAAATCCACCTACTGAATCTGAGAAAATACTTTCAAATAATATGACAATTAGGGGCTAATATCCAAAATATGAGAAGCTGGGAAAGATTGAGGGCAGAAAGAGAAAAGGGAGTCAGCGGATGAGATGGCCAGATGGCATCACCGATGCAATGGACATGAACTTGGGCAAACTTTGGGAGATGGGGAGAGACAGGGAGGCCTGGTGTGCTACAGTCCATGATACAGGAAGAATCAGACATGACTGGGCAACTGAACAACATCAACAACATCCAAAATATATAAATAATTCATAAAAATTCAATGTCAGAAATAAAGTTATCCAATTTTAAAACAGGGAGAAAATCTGAATTGTCATTTTTCCAAAGAAGACATATAGACGGCAGAAAGACTCATGAAAAGATGATCAACACAGCTAATAATCAGATAAATGCAAATCAAAACCACAATGAAATTTCACACCACATCTGTCAGAATGGCTGTTATAAAAAAGAAACCCCCCATTTGGTGAGGATGTGGATAAAAGGGAATACTGATACACACTGTTGGTAGGAATACAAGTTGGTAGTCACTATGGAAAACAGTATGAATGTTCCTTAAAACCTAAAACAAGAAGTATATAAGATTCACACTTGAGTATGTATCAGAAGAAAATAAAAATACTTATTCAAATATATAGGCTTCCCTGATAGCTCAGTTGGTAAATAATCCACCTGCAATGCAGGAGACACCAGTTCAATTTCTGGGTTGGGAAAATCCCCTGGAGAAGGGATAGGCTACCCATTCCAGTATTCTTGGGCTTCCCTTGTGGCTCAGCTGGTAAAGAATCTGCCTGCAATGCAGGAGACCTGGGTTCGATCACTGGGTTGGGAAGATCCCCTGGAAAACAGAAAGGCTTCCCACTCCAGTATTCTGGCCTGGAGAATTATATGGACTGTACAGTCCATGGGGTCACAAACAGTTAGACACAATGGAGTGACTTTTACTTATTCAAAAATATATGATACATGCACCCCAATGTTTAGAGAAGCATTACATATAATAATCAAGATATGGAAGCAAACTAGGTGTTAATCAACACGTAAATGGACAAAGAATAAGTGATACATGTATACAATGAAATATTACTCAGCCATAAAAAATAATGAAAATTTGCCATTTGCAACAACATGGATGGATCTAAATGGCATGCTTAGGGAAGTCAGACAAAGGACAATAAATGTTATATGTTTTTATTTACGTGTGGAATCTAAAAAATAAAATAAATATAACAAAACAGAAGCAGACTCACAGATACAAAGAACAAACTAGTGATAATCAGTGAGAAGTGGATAGGAGGCAAGATACAGGAAGGGAATTAAAAGACATAAACATTGAAGGCACACAACAGATATCTGTTGAATAAATAGATATGGAAATGAATTGAAGTGCTGTAGTTTTATTGACCTGAGAAAAACTGAAAAGCACATTTAGAGGTTTAATATCATGAACTGTTTTGGACAAAGGGAGTTTGAGATTCCTGTCTTATTCAGGAAAAAGAAATGTGGGTGCTGAATATATGAGTTGTAAGATAAAACAGACTGCCAGATATATCTCCAGCAAACATAGGTTTATTTGGGACCACGGAAAATGGCAATTTGAGGGTCTACAGCCATGATCCACACAAAAGTGTACACAGAGCAAAGGAAAAAGGACTTCTATAGAAAAGGAAGCCAGGAGGGTTATAGCAAACAAAGAGCCCATGGCTTTTCATTGGTTGAATCCTTGCCAGGAAAGAGAAATCTTTATTCCCCCTTCTTGGGCCCTGCTTGATAACAGGGTGTGAGAGCTCCTCTTATGGTCTCCTGACTCTATTCAATTATGATTTATGTTTCTTAATTTTTTACATTTCCCCCTTTTCACCAAGATCTTTTTATTAAAGCATCACTGGTCAATTGCCAGGTTCTCTAGTTTTTCTCCCTCAATGTCAGGAAGAATCTTTGCTGGGTATTCTGTTTCACATCATAGGGAAAATACACAGATTGAAAACCTATTGAGTTCACATTTGAGTAACAAGGAAGGGGAGGAGGAAGAACACTCAAGGCACTCTTAATCTGGATGTTGTTGCTCAGTCCCAGTCCCTAGGTCATGTCCAACTCTTTGAGAACTCATGAACTGCAGCATACCAGACTTCTCTGTCCTTCACTATCTCCCAGAGTTTGCTGAAACTCATGTCCACTGAGTCAGTGATGCCATCTAACCATTTCATCCTCTGTCACCCCCTTCTCCTCTTGCCTTCAAGCTTTCCCAGCATCAGGGTCTTTTTCAATGAGTCGGTGCTTTGCATCAGGTGGCCAAAGTATATATAAGAGCTTCAGGTTCAGCATCAATCCTTCCAATGAACATTCAGGCTAATTTCCTTTAGGATTGACTAAGGTTTGATCTCCTTACAGTCCAAGGGACTCTTGAGTCTTCACCAGCATCACAGTTCAAATGCATAAGTTCTTCAGCATGAGCTTTCTTTATGGTCCAATTTTCACATCCATACGTGACTGCTGGAAAAATCACAGCTTTGACTATATGGACCTTTGTCAGCACAGTGATGTCTCTGCTTTTTAATAAGCTGTCTTGGTTTGTCATAGCTTTCCTTCAAAGGAACAGGCACCTTTCACTTCATGGCTTCGGTCACTGTCTGCAGTGACTCAGGAGCCCAAGAAAATAAAATCTGCCATTTCCACTTTTTCCCCATCTATTTGCTATGAAGTGATGAGACTGGATGTCATGATCTTTGTTTTTTGAATATTGAGTTTTAACACAACTTTTTCACTCTCTTCTTTCACCTTCATCAAGAGGCTCTTTGGCTTCCCTTTGCTTTCCCCCATTAGGGTGGTATCATCTGCATATCTGAGGTTGTTGATACTTCTCTCAGAAATCTTGATTCCAGCTTGTAAGTCATCCAGTCACCAGCATTTCACATGATGTATTCTGCATTTAAGTTAAATAAGCAGGCTGACAATATGTAGTCTTGATGTACTCTTTTCCCAATTTGGAACCAGTGCTAGAGATCATATAAATCATATGTCATCATCAAAATTTTGGTGGCAAACTTCCAATAGGCCTTGTCCAGATGTCTTGGAAAAGCTATCTCATCAAATGTCTGCTTCAGTTTCAGGAAATCTTTACTTTCAGGTCAGCAGATGATATGCAGATACAGTCAGGATTTGGTGTTTTCTTTATGTGTATCACAAGAATATAAGAGTCCATTCCCTAAAGTTTGGCCACACAAGAGTTTGTTGGCATACCTAATAGGGGCCTCTCCAGCAAGATTGAAGAAGTTCTTCTAGAGGTGTCTTTTTTAATAGATGAAATTCCAAGTTGCAGGGTGTGATGCTTTTAAGGTCTTCATCTCCAGTGAATGTACTGTGAAAAGACTGCTCTACCAAAACATGGTTATTTTTCTAAAATATTTTATTTTGTATTGGGGTATAGCCGATTAACAATGTTATGATAGTTTCAGGTGAAGAGCAAAGGGACTCAGCCATATGAATACAAAAACATGGTTATTTTTAAAACAAGAACTTAGGCTTTTTCAATATTGGAGTATCTATCCTAATGTCAGTTGTCAGTCAAAAGATATGGAGGCCAATTGCATTGGGTATCCTATTACTATTTCAAAGGGTCAGTTCAGTTCAGTTCAGTTCAGTGACTCTTTGCGACCCCATGAATCACAGCACGCCAGGCCTCCCTATCCATCACCAACTCCTGGAGTTCACCGAGACTCACATCCATCAAGTCAGTGATGCCATCCAGCCATCTCATCCTCTGTCATCCTCTTCTCCTCCTGCCCCCAATCCCTCCCAGCATCAGAGTCTTCTCCAATGAGTCAACTCTTCGCAAGAGGTGGCCAAAGTACTGGAGTTTCAGCTTTAGCATCATTCCTTCCAAAGAAATCCCAGGGCTGATCTCCTTCAGAATGGACTGGTTGCATCTCCTTGCAGTCCAAGGGACTCTCAAGAGTCTTCTCCAACACCACAGTTCAAAAACATCAATTCTTCGGTGCTCAGTCTTCTTCACAGTCCAGCTCTCACATCCATACATGACCACAGGAAAAACCATAGCCTTGACTAGGCGAACCTTTGTTGGCAAAGTAATGTCTCTGCTTTTCAATACACTATCTAGGTTGGTCATAACTTTCCTTCCAAGGAGTAAGCGTCTTTTAATTTCATGGCTGCAGTCACCATCTGCAGTGATTTTGGAGCCCAGAAAAACAAAGTCTGACACTGTTTCCACTGTTTCCCCATCTATTTCCCATGAAGTGATGGGACCAGATGCCATGATCTTTGTTTTCTGAATGTTGAGCTTTAAGCCAACTTTTCACTCTCCACTTTCACTTTCATCAAGAGGCTTTTGAGTTCCTCTTCACTTTCTGCCATAAGGGTGGTGTCATCTGCATATCTGAGGTTATTGATATTTCTCCCAGCAATCTTGATTCCAGCTTGTGTTTCTTTCAGTCCAGCGTTTCTCATGATGTACTCTGCATAGAAGTTAAATAAACAGGGTGACAATATACAGCCTTGACGTACTCCTTTTCCTATTTGGAACCAGTCTGTTGTACCATGTCCAGTTCTAACTGTTGCTTCCTGACCTGCATACAAATTTTTAGAGAGGCAGATCAGGTGGTCTGGTATTCCCATCTCTTTCAGAATTTTCCACAGTTGATTGTGATTCACACAGTCAAAGGCTTTGGAATAGTCAATAAAGCAGAAATAGATGTTTTTCTGGAACTCTCTTGCTTTTTCCATGATCCAATGGATGTTGGCAATTTGATCTCTGGTTTTTGTGCTTTTTCTAAAACCAGCTGGAACATCAGGAAGTTCATAGTTCACATATTGCTGAAGCCTGGCTTGGAGAATTTTGAGCATTACTTTACTAGCGTGTGAAATGAGTGCGATTGTGCGGTAGTTTGAGCATTCTTTGGCATTGCCTTTCTTTGGGATTGGTATGAAAACTGACCTTTTCCAGTCCTGTGGCCACTGCTGAGTTTTCCAAATTTGCTGGCATATTGAGTACAGCACTTTCACAGCATCATCTTTCAGGATTTGGAATAGCTCAACTGGAATTCTATCATCTCCACTAGCTTTGTTCGTAGTGATGCTTTCTAAGGCCCACTTGACTTCACATTCCAGGATGTCTGGCTCTAGGTCAGTGATCACCACATCGTGATTATCTGGGTCGTGAAGATCTTTTTTGTACAGTTCTTCTGTGTATTCTTGCCATCTCTTCTTAATATCTTCTGCTTCTGTTAGGTCCATACCATTTCTGTCCTTTATCGAGCCCATCTTTGCATGAAATGTTCCCTTGGTATCTCTAATTTTCTTGAAGAGATCTCTAGTCTTTCCCATAACTTCTAAAAGGGGTAGATCTGAGATTCAGAAGAATAAACAGCAGTTCTTTTGGTCAAGGTATTTCAACAAATTTTGCCAAATGAGTCGTAATTAAGTGATTATTATATTAGACTGAACCAGAGAATTAAGGGTGGTAAGCTTAGTGGAAGTGTTGTAAAGCTGCCCAAACATAACAAACTTGTCAAAATACTTTACCAGTAAAATCGGTTCCTCAATCACTATCAAGTGCAAGATTATCCCAGGCAGGAGTAATCTTTTCCAAAAGAATCTTGGCCACAGAACAGGCAGTAGCCTGTCTGCAAGGGAAGGCTTCAGTCCAGTGTGAAAACAAACAATGACTACAAGATATTTATATCCGTTAGACAGAAAAAGCTGTGTAAATCTATTTGTCTGAACTCCAATTTTAAATGTCTAGAAACAGTATGAATAAGCTTCCCTCATTTGTACTTTACACAAGTGGCACAAGTAAGGCTGGTACTTCTTCCAGTCTTGTTAATGTTTCTCCACCACTACTGATCCATGGGGACTTGCCTTGTGGCTCAGCTGGTAAAGAGACTGCCTGCAATGCAGGAGACCTAGGTTCAATCCCTGGATTGGGAAGATCCCCTGGAGAAGGAAAAGGCTACCCACTCCAGTACTCTGGCCTGGAGAATTGCATGGCTGTATAGCCCATAGGGTCGCAAATAGTTGGACATGACTGAGCAACTTCCACTTTCACTGATCAATGAATGCTGTCACCATGTCAGTAGATCAATATTTAATGCATGTACAGTAATGAGGAGTGGGAATTTTAGAGCTTCCAGGAGGAGTGGGTTTTTGGTCCAAGCCAGAACTTTTTTTTATCAAACCAACAATTGTTGAATTTCCATCTTGTTTTTTCCATCTCTACAGCCAGTTGTTTGGCTTCTCTAGCTAGTTTTCTAATTTATCATTTGGGAAATATCTCTCTGGACTGTGACAGAGGTTTGGCTGTTGGTTCCTTCAAGGGCAGCATTCCTTGTGCAAATATCAGCCAGGTGATTTCCCTTTGCTTCCAGAGAGTCAAGTTTAGAATTCCCCAGAATCTTAATAATACTTAAGGAGAGTAGTAAAAAGTATTGCATCTATTAATTCCTGAAAGTGGGGTCAATCTCTATTTTTATTTCTGCTGGAAGTAAGGAAACCATGTTGTTGCCACAACATTCCAAAATTATGAGCTACTTCAAAAGCATGTTTACTATGAGCTACTTCAAAAGCATGTTTACTATCAGTATATGTACTGGCAGGTTTGTCCTTGGCTGAAGTAATCACAGGTAAAGATACTGCCTCAAAAACATGAGAAGGAATAGTAATAGCAAACCCATACAATATTTGCCAATGTCACCTTTTAAATCAGTGAACCATGAGAAGTCAGCATTACCCACAGGAACTCCTTATAGATCATGATGAGTCAAGATGTAACCCACCAGTGTTAAGTAATCATGAGTGACTTTGTCAGTGATGGAAGGGAGAAGAGTAGCAGAATTAAGGTTACTACAATATATGATAAAAAGTGTTCTGTGAGGAGGAATTAACAGAAGGAGTTTATAGGAGATAAGGCCACTAACTGAGAAATATTGTGATAACATTCTAGAAAGCTTTTGCTGTATGAGGTATAAAAATGATTAATCTCACAATTTCCTCGGTGGTTTTAACCAAAAGAATAGTGGCTGTAATGGCTATGAAGCAATGGAGTAACTCATGCCACATGGTCCAACTGCTGGCTACAAAATCTAATGGGCCTATGGTGGCCCCCATGTTTTGGGGTGAGTACCCCAAGGGTATCCCCTTCCTTTTCATATATAAATAGGAAAAAATCTGGTAACTGGGATTCCCAAGGGCAGACAGGTTTATCAAACTCTCCTTGAAATTTGTTGTCCCGTTTTCTCATAAGAATGGGTCAGGGTTGTTTCTGTTTATTAAAATACACAAAGGTTTGGACAGATGAGATATACTTGAAATTCATAATGACAATAACCATTTAGCTCAAGAAAATCTTGCAGATGGTGCTTAGTTTGGATATGGGGAAACTTAGGACACCATGAAGTCTATCTGGATCTAGATATAGGCCTTGCTCTGATAACAGATGCCCTAAATATTGAACCTGAATTTGAGTAAACTGTAATTTTTCTTTGGCAACTTTATGTTCCTTTAAAGCTAAAAGCTTTGGCAAGTGGATGCTGTCTTTCTGTGAGAGGACTTGAGAAGGAAAACAAAGAAGCAAATCATGCACATACCATTTGAAAGTAGAACCTCTAGGGAACTATATATTATCCAGATCATCTTTCAGGACTTGTGAGAAATAAGAACTCTCAGTAAAACCTTGAGGCATTATTGTCCAAGTGTTTTTCTTCCCAAGTGAAGACAAAGGTATTAACTAGCTTCATAAAGTGGAATACTAAGGAATACACTGGAAAAAACAATTTCAATAAAGAATTTGCTCCCAGTATGAATGGGTATTAGTAATGTATGAGAATTAGGAACAACGGGGTATCAAGGGAAAACAGTGTAGTTCAGTGCTCACAGGTCCTGGACAAACCACTACCCTCAGTCTTTGGGTTTTCTCACTGGTAAAATGGGAACATGATATCTTCTATTATGGACTTAAGGCCTTAAAGGGCTTTATGGGGTATTGAGTAATTCTGGGAAGAGATTTTGACAGATCTATTTTTTCTTTTATTTCTCTTGTGCTTCCTGTCTAGAAAGTTCCTTTAGCATTTGCTGTACAGCTGATTTAGTGGTGCTGAATACTTTTAACTTTTGCTTATCTGAAAAGCTTTTGATTTCTCCATCAAATCTGAAAGAGGGTCTTTCTGGGTAGATTATTTTTGGTTGTAGCTTAGCTTCTTCCCTTTCATCACTTTAAATATATCATGGCATTCCCTTCTGGTTTGCAGAGTCTCTGTTGAGAAATCAGCTGATAGCCTGATAGGAGTTCCAGTGTATGTTGTCATTTTTCCCTTGTTGCTTTTAATATTTTATCTATGTCTGTAACTGTTGTCAGTTTGATTACTATGTGTCTCTGTGTGTTCCTCCTTGGGTTTATCCTGCCTGGGACTCTGTGCTTCCTGGATTTTGCTGACTATTTTCTTTCCCATGTAAGGGAAGTTTTCAGCTATTATCTCTTCAGATATTTTTTCAGGTCCTTTCTTTTCCTCTTCTCCTTCTGGGACCCAGGGGTCTCTTAGGCTGTCTTCATTTCTTTTCATTCTTTTTCCAATATTGTTTTGTAGCAGTGATTTTCACCATTCTATTTTCCAGTTCACTTGAATTCCTCTGCCTCAGTCATTCTGCTACTGATTCCTTCCAATGTATTGTTCATCTCTGTTTGTTCTTTTGTTCTTCTAGGTCTTTGGTTGCATTTCTTGCATCTATTCTTTTCTGAGATCTTAGATGATTTTCACTATATTCTTCTGAATTCTCTTTCTAGAAGGTTGCCTGTCTCTACTTCATTTAGTTGTTTTACTGGGGATTTATCTTGTCCCTTCATCTGAGACAAAATCCTATGCCTTTTCATTTTGGTTAGCTTCCTGCGATTGTGATTTTCCTTCTGGAGGTTGTGGGATTACAGTTCTTCATGCTTCTTTTGTCTTCCCTCTGGTGGATGAGGCTAAGAGGTTGTGCAAACTTCCTGATGGTAGGGACTGGCAGTTGAGGGATCTATTTGAATCCTGATGGGAGGTGCACTGTGAATTTTGCCAAAATCAATAGGAAATTCTGCCCATAAGGAAGGTGGCAGCTGATTCAACAGAGAAAAATGATCAGCATTTCCAAAATCAGCTCTAGTATGTGAGGGAAGAAACAATAAATGATGTCAAAAGTCATTTAATTCATATAAAGATGACTAGTGGAACTGAGTACCAGCAGTATAGCTCTGGGGCCAGTTAAGACTGGCATCCTCAGTCTGAATAAATGCTTCTCCAAGCTGATTAAGAGAGACTACGGGGAACACCCCTCTCAATGACAAATGAGAGTACATCAGAAATAATTGTTAGAGTGCTGATGGTGCCTAAACAACTTAAATTTGTAACATCTTGTTTCCATAGTCCTGGCTCTGTACAATAGAAATACAAACTAGGAAAGTTTTGTTTTGTTTTTTTAGTTCATCTAGGAGTCTTCATTTGCTGGAGTTAATTAAAATTTTAGGTGGTCTTCCTTTTAGACAACTCATCTAGAGGGCAAGTAAGATGGTTTACCAGATTAACTAAATCTGGATTGAGCACAGATTTCCATTCCATCCTGGTCCTTTTTACTAGAAAGGATATATCCCATTTCAGCCTATTAAAAAGCATGAAGTTAAAGACTAAAATGATGAAATCCACAAATAAAAGAAGACTGGAATCTTCTTTAAAATAACCTGAAATCAACTGTAAGAATCATAAACAGACACATCATATTTTTGTGTGTAAGAATGAATTCTGTCTAATCAACTGGCTTTGGAAATGCCTTGGGAATTCCTAGAGAAAGTCACCTCGAAATTGCCTGAGCTTGATTATAAAAGAAGTTAGCAGACTGATCTCTTGGTTTTAATTCTAAAGGCCTTTCAGGGTTTTCCCAGTTAGCAGTTGTCATCCAACACTGTGTCTGGCCTTCACAAACAAGCATATTAACCAGCTGTTAAAAGCCAGAGAAATCAAGTTGTAAGTTTAAAAGACTATATTAAATTCTTTATCAAATCTGTGAGAATCTCCACCTGCTTTAGGGAAATCTTTGACTATGGCTTATACTTCAGCTTTGGTCCAGGATATATAAGGTAAAGGTTTAATCTCTTGATTCTAAGAAGGCTTAATTTTAAAGGAATAGGTTCTGATAAATTCGGGGGGGGGGGAATGAGTCAAGAAAATTAGCAGGAGGGACTTGAGGGTATAAGCAGACCCTCATTTTATTGCACTTCACTGCATTGTGTTCTGCAGATATTGCATTTTTTACGAATTGAAGGTTTGTGGCAACTCTGCTTTAAGCAAGACTATCAACACCAGTTTTCCAACAGCATTTACTCACTTAATGTCTCTGTGTCACATTTTGGTAATTCTTGCAATGCATCACAATTTTTCATTATTATTACATTTGGTATAGTGATCTGTGATCAGTGATCTTTGATGGTACTACTGCAAAGATTATGACTCACTGAAGGTGCAGATATAGGTAGCATTTTTTTAGCACTTAAGTAATTTTTAATTAAGTTGTGTGTGTGTGTGTGTGTGTGTGTGTGTTTAGACAAAATGCCTTTGGACATTTAGTAGATTACAGTCTTGTTGTATATTGCCAGTGGTGTCTGACTCTTCGGAGCTCCATGGACTGCAAGTTGCCAGGCTTCCCTGTTCTTCATTATCCCCTGGAGCTTGCTCAAACTCACATGCATTGTGTTGGTGATGCCATTCAACCATCTCGTCCTCTGCTGTCCCCTTCTCCTTTTGCCCTCAAACTTTCAGAGTATCAGGGTCTTTTCCAGTGAGTCAGCTCTTTGCATCAAGTGGTCAAAGAACTGAAGCTTCAACTTCAGCATCAGACCTTCTAATGAATATACAGGGTTCATTTCCTTTAAGGATTGACTGGTTTGATCTCCTTGCCATCCAAGGGACTCTAAAGAGTCTTCTCCAGCACTAAAATTTGAAAACATCAATTCTTCAGTGCTCAGTCTTCTTTATGGTCCAACTCTGAAATCTGTACATGCCTATTGGAAAAACCATAGCTTTAACTGTATGGACCTTTGTTGGCAAAGTGATGTCTCTGCTTTTTTAATCTACTTCCTAGGTTTGTCACAGTTTTCCTTCCAAGGAGCAAGCATATTTTAATTTCATGGCTGAGGTCATGCTCCACAGTGATTTTGGAGCCCAGGAAGATAAAATTTGTCACTGTTTACACTTTTTCCCTATCTATTTGCCATGAAGTGATGGAACCAGATGCCATGATCTTAGTTTTTTGAATGTTGAGTTTTAAGCCAGCTTTTTCATTCTTTTTCTCCCTCATCAAGAGGCTCTTTAGTGTCTCTTCACTTTCTGCCATTAGAGTGGTATCATTTGAATAGCTGAGACTGTTGTTATTTCTCCCAGCAAACTTGATTCCAGCTTGTGATTCATCCAATCTGGCCTTTCACATGATGTACTCTGCATATAAGTTAAATAAGCAGGGTGACAATTTAACTTAATTAACTAGTATTACATTTATAGGCATTGAGAAACCAAAAAAAAAAATCCATGACTTACTTTTTTGTAATATGTACATATTGTGGTAGTATGGAACTGAACCTGGAATATCTCTGATATGCCTGTACAAAGGAATCCTAAGTGGCACATAAGTAAAGGAGAAACATGGGGCCAGAGGCAGAATCTGAAACAAGCTAAGAAAAAAGAGCCTGAGGCTTCAGGATCCATTTTATCTTTTTTTAATCACTTGTTTGCTGTAGTTACTCTTAAAATTTTATTTTGCAGAAAGGCAGTTTGAGACTTCCAATAACCTTTGGAAGCTTCACGAAACCAACTGAAACAGGCATACCACTCAGTTCTGAAAATTGTTGCTCTATTGTGATTGATTCTTTGGAAAATTTAGCCTGGGGATTTCAGAACTTCCCCATAAATAGCCATTGATATATTCAATTGCTTTTGGCCAGGTTTGTCAATTTAGGTATAAATGTGCTTGAGGAAGGATCACAAGTTGCAAAAATAAAACTGGTTGGAGTTTCTATAAGGGTGGTGCCCTCAAAATATTTACATAACTGAAATTCCATTTCTCAGAGGGTTCTTTTCACCCTAGAATAAAAGAACAATTTGCAAACAACTTAAATACCTTGCAGTTCAACGAGCTCAATCTAAACAGTTTGCAAGCCTAAATACCAGCCAACTCTAAGGAACAGCTTAGACCCAGAAAAGCCATGTCAATGCCTTCTTTCAGCCAGTTTACAGAAAACAGCCTAGTCCCAAGGAATAGACCAAAGCCTGAAAAACTAGCAGAGTTTCAGGGAAGCAGCCCTTGTTTCCAAAGAAATGGGTCAAAGGGGTTTTCAGCTAGCTTCAGCTCAGAAAGTCTGACTAAAAATCAGACCTAAGTGCCAAACAAGCAACTGCATACAGAAGGTCTTTATCAGAAAGACAAAAGCCTAAAACAGATCAAAAATGAAAACCAGAAAGCTTCAAATTCAGAATGTAGCTCAGATCCATGAGAAAGACATACCTTCAAACTCCAAGATGCAAAAGCAATGAGCAAAAACAACCTCAATTTTGGGTACTGCACCTGTTTGTTCACCAGCCCATGAGCCTTGGCGGGGAGTAGGAGGGGGGCAGTCTTCTGTGGTTCCTATAAAGACCTCCAAAATGTTGACCTAAAATAGAATATCACATATTCCTCCAGCAAAAATGAATTCAGGATCAGCAGTGAAAAGCAATTTAGGGTCTGCCACCATGGTGATCCAAGTCCAAGTTCTTGCACAGCAAGAAAAGGAGAACACTTTCATAGAGGCGGGGAAAAGAAGTTGGACGGGCTATGGTAAACACTGAGTATATGTTTTTTCATCAGCTAAGTCCTTGGCAGGAAAGAAAAGGAGTATTTCCTCTTCCCACTGGTCTCCACAGTCACAGGGTGTGAGAGCTCCTGCTTCTGGACTCCTGACCCAGCTAAGGTTTCTATTCATTAATTTTTTAAGAGTGTGCAAGTCAAAAAGGAAATCTGGCTGGAGATACTCATTTTGGCATTGGTGACCTATAAAAGGTAATGAAAGCAAAAGAACAGAGAAGATCACTTAGGAAAATAGGTATTAAAATGAGAATTGAAGAGGACTAGAAACCCAGCCATGAGGGACACTTACATTTGAAGTTCAGGGAGAAGAATCTGCCTACAGTCTCCAGCTATATTTTCTACTAGTGAGTTAATGTGTCACACTGATTACTTAGAAATTTAAAATTGGAGAACACTTTTGTGTTATTATTGAACATTTATTGAAAATTTACCTTATGTCTGATATATCATAGGTGCTGGAAGTACAGACTTAAAAGGGTATTCATTGTCCTTGAAGAGCTCAGTGACCCAATTAGCCATATGATTATGTTCTGAATTATTATACATTCTATGATACCTAAGAAGAATGGGCTAAGATAAAACATTTTATTCCTTCATCATAGAGTGCTCTGAGCTCAACTACAGAAAAATGAAGCTATATTTCTACACATCTGAGTCACAGTTTATACTTTCTAAATCTGCTATAGCATGTAATGACTAGTTAAATCATTATATGCTATATGCTCTTTTACAAACATAGAGGAGACATAGTAGAGTGATACAGAAAGAGGATTTGACCAAAAAAAAAAAAAAAAAAAATGAGACTAGATCTGTAAAAATTATTTCCTGAGGGACTTGATCAAATAATGAATTGTCTTATGTGAAATGTCCCACAAATTTCACCTCTGAGAGAAGTTATCAGGAGCCAGAACTGCTATGCTCAAAGCCGGTCTCTGGTAGTTACAGAATGACTACCGATCTAAGGGAAAAAAGACTGAGGCTTTTGGATCTATATATCTGATTCCTAAAAAAGTATAACTTTTAGGTTTATTAGGAAAAGAAACTTTACCCAAGCTCTCAGCTGAATTGCTGTTCTAGACTATGATTTCCAAAAATAATTAATAATAGAATATAATACACACAGTAATAATAGAATATATATATGCATATATATATACACACACATACATACAAAGCCCTTCCCATGTATATTTCATGTGATCCTTCCCATGTATATTTCATGTGATCTTGAGCACACCACTGACTATAAATTACCAGAGTTCTTCATGCTAGATGAGGTGCTAACAGTGACTATTCAGTTCAGTTCAGTTCACTCACTCAGTTGTGTCCGACTCTTTGTGACCCCATGGACTGCAGCATTCCAGGCCTCCCTATCCATCACCAACTCCCGGAGTTTACTCAAACTCATGTCCATTGAGTCAGTGATGTCATCCAACCACCTCATCCTCTGTCATCACCTTCTCCTCCTGCCTTCAATCTTTCCCAGCATCAGGGTCTTTTCAAATTAGTCAGTTCTTTACATCAAGTGGCCAAAGTATTGGAGTTTCAGCTTCAGCATCAGTCCTTCCAATGAATATTCAGGACTGATTTCCTTTAGGATGGACTGGTTGGATCTCCTTGCTGTCCAAGGGGCTCTCAAGAGTCTTCTCCAACACTATAGCTCAAAAGCATCAATTCTTCGGCTCTCAGTTTTGTTTATAGTCCAACTCTCAAATCCATACATGACTACTGGAAAAATCACAGCCTTGACTAGATGGACCTTTGTTGGCAGAGTAATGTCTCTGCTTTTGAAAGGTTGTTGCTGAACGAAAATACACCGGGATTCTTGGCCTCTGGAGGAGAAGGATTCAATCCGAGGCCAGAGACAAGGCTTGATCACTCAGAACTTTTGTGTAATAAAGTTTTATTAAAGTATAAAGGAGATAGAGAAAGCTTCTGACATAGGCACCAGAAGTGGGCAGAAAGAGTACCCCCCTGCTAGTCTTCAGCTGGATGTTATATAGTCACTGCTGCTGCTAAGTCACTTCAGTTGTGTCCGACTCTGTGCGACCCCATAGACAGCAGCCCACCAGGCTCCCCTGTCCCTGAGATTCTCCAGGAAAGAACACTGGAGTGGGTTGCCATTTCTTTCTCCAATGCATGAAAGTGAAAAGTGAAAGTGAAGTCGCTCAGTCGTGTCTGACCCTCAGCAACCCCATGGACTGTAGCCCACGAGGCTCCTCCATCAATGGGATTTTCCAGGCAAGAGTACTGGAGTGGGGTACCATTGCCTTCTCCCTATATAGTTACTAGCAGTCTGTTAATGAAAGGAAGAAATGTCTTAAAACTCAGAATGGCACAAGGCCCCTCCACCCATAAGATGCATTTTGGGATAATCTTGACACCATTCATTCTAGGCCATAAAATGATTAACTTGAATCTTGTAGAAGAGCAGATTACCACACAAATAGTTTCATTTACATAGATTAGGGGAACAATATCTGAGTATAACATACTGGTTTGTCAAGTAGGTTCTGAGCCATTAGGCGAACCCGACTTGAAGACAGAGTTTGGGGTAAATGCATAGTACATTAACATAGCTTAAGACAAATATTTCCATAAGAAAAATGTATTGGTTAACTCAAGGTTTGAGAATAGTTAACTTCAAGTGAAAACAGGTGTCATTATGGAAACATAGTATTTTAAGAGAAACCTCCTTTTAAATTTGTATAGAGAAGAAAAAAATCACTAGTTTGTTTCCTCCTGCTGCTTAAGAAAGATAAAAATGTCTGACACTTACAAGCTATTTCCTCCGTTTGGAGACCCCTGGTCTTCCTGCCTGTTACCCTCTCACTTTTTAACAAGTTGTCTAGGTTGGTCATAACTTCTTCCAAGGAGTAAGCGTCTTTTAATTTCATGGCTGCAGTCACCATCTACAGTGATTTTGGAGTCCAAAAAAGAAAAAAAAAGTCCATCACTGTTTCCACTGTTTCCCCATCTATTTGCCATGAAGTGATGGGACCGGATGCCATGATCTTAGTTTTTTGAATGTTGAGTTTTAAGCCAGCTTTTTCACTCTCCTCTTTCACTTTTATCAAGAGGTTCTTAGTTCTTCCTCGTTTTCTGCCATAAGCATGGTGTCATCTGCATGCTTTTGATATTTCTCCTGGCAATCTTGATTCCAGCTTGTGCTTCATCCAGTTCAGAATTTCTCATGATGTACTCTGCATATAAGTTAAATAAACAGGGTGACAATATACAACGTTGACGGACTCCTTTCCTGATTTGGAACCAGTCTGTTTTTCCATGTCCAGTTCTAACCATTGCTTCTTGACCTGCATACAGATTTCTCAGGAGGCAGGTCAGATGGTCTGGTATTTCCATCTATTGAAGAATTTTCAACAATTTGTTGTGCTCAAGCTACCACAATTGCACTCATCTTACATTGTGGCTCAGCTGGAAAAGAATCTGCCTGCAATCAGGAGACCTAGGTTCGATCCCTGGGTTGGGAAGATTCCCTGGAGAAGGAGAAGGCTACCCACTCCAGTATTCTATTCTAGAGAATTCCATTGACTGTATAGTCCATGGGGTTGCAAAGAATCAGACACGACTGAGCAACTTTCACACATACATGCTAGCAAAGTAATGCTCAAAATTCTCCAAGCCAGGCTTCAACAGTACGTGAACAGTAACTATGGCTAGGGATAATTTAAGAGATTAGTGGGTGCACAGTCACTTCAGTCATGTCCAACTCTTTGTAACCCCATGGACTGTAGCCTGCCAGGCTCTTCTGTTTATGAGATTCTGCAGGCAAGCATACTGGAGTGGGTTACCATGCTCTCTTCCAAGGGATCTTCCCAACCCAGGAGTTGAACCTGGGTCTCCTGCATTGCAAGTAGATTCTTTACCACTGAATCTCCATTACCCTGTTCCAAACTAACATATAAGCTAAGCAAAAATAAATGTGATTGGAAATTCCCTGGTGGTCCAGTGATTAAGACTCTATACTCCCAATGCAGGGGCACAGGTTCAGTCCTTGGTTGGGTAAGTTCCACATGCCCTGTGGTATGGCAAAAAAAAAAAAAAAAAAGTGTATTTACTCTGTTAGTCCAGATAAGTCCCACAGATAAGCTCCGTCATTTCAAGATAAGCACTGCAGGTCCCTCTTCTAATCAAATTTTGATCCCTAGTCTCTCTATTTATAAATTTTAGGGCTGCCATTGGGCATTTAAGTTGCAAGATGAAGACTCAGACTGTGTAATTTGCTCATATCAAAAAGATAGTAAATAATATAGCTAGTCTTCAAATCCATTTGCAAATTTCAGTATCATTTCTCTTTATAACTATTTCCTGTTGCCATCCAAACCACTACATTAAACTTTAAACAACAGATATGAAAATTTGAGAGAATAAAACTGGAGAGAACATTTTTATCTGAAACTCTTTTAACTCTGGTGAATATAGGGAAAATGTTTATTTAGTTTACCAATATATACTCAGCTTCTAACACACTACTAAGTGGGTCAATACTCAGCATGTAGTAGATAAACAAAAACAAGTTAAATAATTAACTGATCATTAATTTGTATTAATGATAAGAGCTACTCTAGTAGACTCCACTAGTGAGTTCACTTTAAAGTTGGTTTCACAGAATGTCTGACATTTTAGGTTAAGTTTGAAAACTGCATTATAATAATTGTTTGCATTATACATATTTTATCAGAGTGTGTTCTACTAAGAAAAACTTAACTTCAATGTTCCATGGTTATGGAGTGATAATAGACATCACTTTCCCAGAACATTAATACAATTTGCTCCAGTTAGTTTATAAATATGGGATTTTCTTAATAAAAACTATGATGAGGGGAAAAAACAATCCCCCCAAAAAGAGTATAGAGTTATCCTCTTCTGTGGAAAAATGCAGCACAAAATCACAAACAAATGTCAAGTAAAGTTGTGTTTTGAAACTCTGTAATCACTAAACATTATACAAGTCTGGATGTATGAAATTGTTATATATTTTATTTAAAAAGAAGATAAGTATTTATTTTCTTTAATATCATCACCCTTGTAAATTATCCCCAAAACGTCCCTTGTTGAGAACCAAGCTCCCAGAAAGCTCGAAATCCTAAAATTGAGTTCTTCTTTTTGGCATGGTATACAAAAAAGAAAAAGAAAAAAATATATATATATATGTGATTACTTCAAAAATGGAAAATGTGTAATCTTTACATACTCATATAACTCAAAACCAAGTAAGTATTTTTTAAGCTCTTTCTCAAAATAGTACTAAAGTGAGACCATGCATCGGTATGACTCCAATAATTTTTCAATTATAACTAAATAAATATCCAGATAACAGCTTGCAAACCCTACCTTATTAAACCAATTTTCTTCCAAGGAATGCAAGGAGATTTCACAATATCACTCATTCATGCAACTTATTTTCACTAAATCATATCAAAGCTCACTACTTGGGGGAGAAAACTAATAAAAACAAATATTTATTTTAAAATAAATGTCCAAAACTCAGTTTCCATTTGTGAAATTCAAAGAAACTGTTGACTGATATCAAAGGAACAGAAACCACTCATAAAGTATAACTAATCATTATTATATTATGTTAAAAATCTGAATTAATGTCTCATTTTTCCTACTATTATCCAAACCATAAAAGAATCTTGTTTAGATTTTCATTTTTTTTTTCATTCACTGGCTGCAGGCTTTCTTTTTATTTCTTTTTGAATGCCTTGTACCTCCTAATATATAAACCATCCATCACATTATCTAGTAGACAGTAATACCAATAATAAGAAAATTCTTCCAAATTAGAAATATATGATGTTATATTTAGATAGTTTTGAAAAGTTTTGACTCCTCATACAGGGCAAATTCTTCCTGTATGCTGATTCCTTTTGGGGGAAAAAAAAAAACAAAGACTAGCTCACTAAAATTAAAGATTTGTGTGTTTTCAGAGGAAATGTTGCATGTATACTCTGAAGCTCTTCTCAGCACACTAAGACTTATAACAATCATCTGCTATGCCACACCATGTGCAATGTATCATCATGTATTACACAGTAGTCATTTTGGAGCAAGAGTTCTAACTGGTTGTTCCCACAAAAAGAGAACAGAGATCCATTTATTAGACAGAACAATATATTAAAGTTCCAAGATCTTTGCCAGATGGAATGTGCCCCTTGGGTAGGAAGCCCCATCACCACTTCCAAGGGACAGCCCATGGATTCAACAATCAAAGACATGAAGACAGTAAACTCAAAAAAAAAAAACCTCTTTGAACAAACTGAAAACCTAAATGCTGTACAAGAGTGTCCTTCATATTATGAAGTAGGGGGGAAAAAGTAAAATAACAATGTACTCATCCCTATCCAAACTGCTTATGTTCTCATGATACCACAAAATAGTATAGCTTAGGCCCTATAATTGACATTTTCAAATAATAATGCAAAAATGGTAAAGATAATTCTCTAATCAAGAAAGTATTCAAAACTCTTGTTTTGTGTACTCCTAACTCAAAAACCACTAGTGCCATAAACCACATTCTTGGTAATATCAACTTCTATCAAGCCCAATTTGAGTAATATTTTTTCAAAGAAAAATGGTTTGAAATTCTGCATCTACATAAGAGTAGCAGGAAATGAGTCTATTTATTTTTTATTTATTTTAAATTTGCTAGGAGATGTTGCCATGAATGTTATTAAACATTTTATCCTCCCTACTCTCCAACCACTTCTCTCTAAAATGTATTATAGCTTTCCTGCATCATTGTTTAGTCGCTAAATTGTGTCCAACTCTTTACGACCCATGGACTGTAGCCTGCCAGGCTCCTCTGTCCATGGGATTCTCCAGGCAAGAATACTGGAGTGAGCTGCCATCTCCTCCAACTCACTGTAGATAAAACCTGCATCTACCACGGAGCCATCCTTTTTTATTTCATTCAGAAGAAATCAATAATTATGAATAACATGCTCAATAAATCTATTATTTTTATTGTTTCTTTTGGACATGATTTTCTCTACAATCCACCCTGCTGCTACTGCTGCTAAGTCGCTTCAGTCGTGTCCGACTCTGTGCGACCCCATAGACGGCAGCCCATCAGGCTCCCCCGTCCCTGGGATTCTCCAGGCAAGAACACTGGAGTGGGTTGCCATTTCCTTCTCCAATGCATGAAAGTGAAAACTGAAAGTGAAGTCGCTCAGTCGTGTCTGACTTTTAGCGACCCCATGGACTGGAGCCTACCAGGCTCCTCTGTCCATGGAATTTTCCAGGCAAAAGTACTGGGGTGGGGTGCCATACCCTAATACTCTTCTATTCAATGCCTGTCAAATAAAAAATAACCCCAGGATTCTACAAACTCTGACTGGGTCCGATGGCTTCCATCCATTCACTCAGGACTCATAAGAGGGGTGATTTCCTTAGTGCTCTTCTGGCTGAGCTACTAAATAATAATCTCAGTTACAGAACTTCTAAGCAAAGTGTAATATTTAGCACATTAATGGATAATGCTGCTGTTGCTAAGTCGCTTCAGTCGTGTCCAACTCTGTGCGACCCCATACATAGCAGCCCATCAGGCTCTGCTGTTCCTGGGATTCTCCAGGCAAGAACACTGGAGTGGGTTGCCATTTCCTTCTCCAATGCATGAAAGTGAAAAGGGAAAGTGAAGTCACTCAGTCATGTCCGACTCTTCACTATCCCATGGACTGCAGCCTACCAGGCTCCTCCGTCCATGGGATTTTCCAGGCAAGAGTACTGGAGTAGGTTGCCATTGCCTTCTCCTAATGGATAATGCTAGATGTTAAAAGTTTGTTGGTGTAATTAATCACAGCTCTTGTCCTAAGGATTCTATCAGGGAATAAAAGACTACTCATTTAAATCCATGACTTCTGAAATGCTTAATTCTCCCATCATGATTACTCAAATCATGACCTTATAGCCATTTGTTTTCTACCTGGAAAGATAGAGAGGAAATGCTTGAATCTTACAAATACCATAACCAAAGAAAATTGAGGGACCATGGACACTTGGTTTTTCCCAGAGAAATAAATTAACAGAGTGGAAGCAGGAATTTTTACATCTACTCTACTTTCTCCTCGGAAGTAGAATGCAAGTCCTTGTCAAGAAATACATTATCTTTCCTTTACAGAAGAACAGAATGAGCTATTACCAAAACATTTTAATTTTATCCAGTAACCTGGTGGAAGAGTTTTAAACCAACATCAATTTCAGATACTTTTCCTTAGTACATTTTGTTGTCCAAAGATACATTCTGTTCTATGTACAGATTTTTATGGAGTAATGCTGCAGCTTTTATCCAATGTGAAATACAACTAGACACTGATATCCATTATATATCTTAGTTTCTATCTCTAATACAGTAAATGAAACACACTTTCTATCATAGGTATACAGCTATTCTTCAAAACAGAAAAAGAACCTGGTTTTTGACATATGTAGGAGGTAATAAAGAGCTATGAGAAGAATGGTTTGGAACCCAGCTGAGGGACGAGGTAATGGAAACTAATTCTAGACCTTATTTCCAGATGACTAACTCTTAGAGATTGGCTCCCATATGACCCAGAGCTAAAAAATTTAAACATCATATTTTACTTTCAAACTATTCACATCTCTGTTATACCCACACTGCATAGAACCTTGAATGTTAAAAATCCCTAGAAGCCATACAGAAGAAATCATACTACTGTGCCAAGTGTTCTAAACTGTGAAACTGAGAAAAAAAGATCTGCATGAAGTTTAGTTTCTTTAACTATACAACAGTTATCTCCAAAGTCACTTCCAATCCAAAATTATGTAATTCTACAATTGTTTCACATAGCTTATTTTTACAAAATATACATTTGAATCAGTTCTAATGAGGTGGATGAAACTGGAGCCTATTATACAGAGTGAAGTAAGCCAGAAAGAAAAACACCAGTACAGTATACTAACGCATATATACGGAATTTAGAAAGATGGTAACAATAACACTGTATAGGAGACAGCAAAAGAGACACTGATGTATAGAATAGTCTTTTGGACTCTGGGAGAGGGAGAGGGTGGGATGATTTGGGAGAACGGCATTGAAATAAGTATAATATCATATTTGAAACGAGTTGCCAGTCCAGGTTCGATGCCTGATACCGGATGCCTGGGGCTGGTGCACTGGGACGACCCAGAGGGATGATATGGGGAGGGAGCGGGGAGGAGGGTTCAGGATGGGGAACACATGTATACCTGTGGCAGATTCATTTTGATACATGGCAAAACCAATACAATATTGTAAAGTTAAATAAAATAAAAATAAAATTAAAAAGAATAGTATCTATCTTGAATAGAGATAATAGGCGGTACATTAAGTCAATAGTATAGACTATGCTGTTTCACTTTATTATATAGCATATGGTTTTATCCAATTGTGTACTTGATAATAGTAAATTCACATACACATGCATACACACACACACACACAATGTACTTAGACTTCTGATTCCTTGGTGATCTTGTCTAGTTCTATGCCTTTAAATGCTGTCTATTTGTGTACAAACTCCATTCTAGACCTCTCCCTAAATTCCAGACTCATCTCCTTTCCTTCTTGATCTCTCCTGTGATATCTATATCTGAAAATAGATAGAGATTTACTATATAGATATAATCTAAAATTTAGGCATTTGTATGCAAAATGTGACCACTTCTTACATCTACACAATTATTACCCTAGACCAAGGCAGCATCTTTTCTCCTAGACTATTAAAACAGAATCCTATTAATTACCTATTTCTACTCTTGACTTCCCTAAAGATTTTTCTTCTCAGTGACCAGAGGGAACCTTTTATCATGTAAGATGGGCAACATGACTCCTCTGCTCAGAACCCTCCAATGACTTCCACTCTAAGTTAATAACCACTTCTTGCCTGTACAGCTCTAATTCATTTAGAGCTGCTCCTCTTTGACCTTATCATCTTTGATTCTCCTCTTACTCACTGTATTCCAGCCAAATGGCCCCATATCCTGACTACTATTTCTTTATAGCAGTACGGGATATATTGTAAGGGACATTTACTTCAGGCTTTGCTCTCCCTCTCAGCTGGAATGTACTCTTCAGAGTAAAGAGTTCTGTTCATAGTGATATCCTCACAGTATTCTGTGTGTGTGTGTGTGTGTGTGTGTGTATATATATATCTTTTACGTCTTATCTACTGCACAGTTTTCCCAGTCTATTTTTCCCCTTTTTGTCTTTCTCAAAATATTTATGTGCCAAAGATAATACTTGTTAAATAAAATTCATCTATTTTACATTACTTTTGGATTATGTACTATTTCTGGACAGTATTCTATAAAGGATTAATACATTTATAATATGAAGAGTTCCTACAAATCAGTAAGAAACAGAAAGTCCAGAACAACACCCAAGATACTCTGTTCACTGACATTTATTATACACATCTATGAACATTTCAACTGCTGAATTCTCTATCAGGAATAATATTTCTCCCTTATTTGTCTTGTAAACTCTCAACCACACTTCTAAATATAAATAAAATAATATTTTTGGTGATATACTGAACAAAAGAAATTCAAGCAATAAGCACATGTGAACTGTGAATATGCTTGATTTTCTAGTAATGAAAATGTAGAATAAAATGACAACAAATAGTTTTCCTTCATTAAATTTAAATAATTAGTGGACAGAAATCTGTTGCATTCCTATGCACTACCAATGAAAGATCAGAAAGAAGAAAGGAAACAATTCTATTTACCACTGCAACAAAAAGAATAAGATACCTAGAAATAAATCTACCTAAGGAGGCAAAATACCTAGATTCAGAAAACTGTAAGTTCAGTTCAGTTCAGTTCAGTCGCTCATTCATGTCCAGCTCTTTGCAACCCCATGAATCACAGCATGCCAGGCCTCCCTGTCCATCACCAACTCCCAGAGTTTACCCAAACTCATGTCCATCGAGTCGGTGATGTCGTCCAGCCATCTCATCCTCTGTCATCCCCTTCTCTTCCTGCCCCCAAACCCTCCCAGCATCAGGATCTTTACCAATGAGTCAACTCTTCGCATGAGGTAGCCAAAGTATTGGAGTTTCGGCTTCAGTATCAATCCTTCCAATGAACACCCAGGACTGATCTCCTTTAAGATGGATTGGTTGGATCTCCTTGCAGTCCAATGGACTCTCAAGAGTCTTCTCCAACACCACAGTTCAAAAGAATCAATTCTTCTGCGCTCAGCCTTCTTCACAGTCCAACTCTCATATCCATACATGAACACTGGAAAAACTGTAGCCTTGACTAGATGGACCTTTGTTGGCTAAGTTATGTCTCTGCTTTTGAATATGCTATCTACGTTGGTCATAACTGTCCTTCCAAGGAGTAAGCGTCTTTTAATTTCATGGCTGCAATCACCATCTGCAGTGATTTTGGAAATCAAAGATGACACAAACACATGGAGTGATATACCATGTTCTTGGATTGGAAGGATCAATATTGTCAAAATGACTATACTGCCCAAAGTTATCCATGGATTCAAAGCAATCACTATCAAATTACCAATAGCATTTTTCAAAGAATAAGAAAAAAAAATTTACAGTTTGTATGGAAACACAAAAAATCCCAAGCACCCAAAGCAATCTTGAGAAAGAAAAAACAGAGCTGGAGGAATCAGGCTTCTTGACTCCCAACTATACTACAAAACTACAGTCAGTAAAACAGCAGTACTAGCACAACAACAGAAATACAGATCAATGGAACAGGATACAAAGCACAGAGATACAAAGCTATGGCCACCTAATCTATGACAAAGGAGGCAAGAGCATATAATACAGAAAAGACAGTCTATTCAATAACTGATTCTGCGAAAACTGAACAGCTACATGTTAAAGAACAAAATTAGAACACTTCTTAAGAACACAAAAATAAACTCTAAATGGATTAAAAATGTAAGGCCAGATACTATAATACTCTTAGAGGAAAACATAGGCAGAACATTCTCTGAAATAGCAAGCTCTTTTTTGATCTACTTCCTAGAGTAATGAAAGAGAAACAAATGGGACCTAATTAAACATAAAAGATTTTGCATAACAAAGGAAACCAAACAAAATGAAAAGATAGCCCACAGAATTGGAGAAAGTATTTGCAAACCAAGTGACAGACAAGGGATTAATCTCCAATATATACAAATGGCTCATGCAACTCAATAACAAAAATACAAACAATCCTATAAAAACATGGGTACAAGATCTGAACAGACATTTCTCAAAATGAGACATACAGATTGCCAAAAATCACAATAAAAATACTCAACATACTAATTATTAGAGAAATGCAAATCGAAACAACAATAAGCCATCACACCAGCCAGAATGGCCATCATCAAAAAACTCTACAAACAATAAATGCTGGAGAGAATGTGGAGAAAAGGGAACCCTCCTACACTGTTAGGAATGTAAATTGGTACAGCTGCTGTGGAGGGTCCTTAAAAAATTGAAAACAGAGCTACCATATGATCTAGCAATCCACTCCTGAGCACATATCCAGAGAAAACCACAATTCAAAAAGATATATGCACCCCAATATTCACTGCAGCAAAAGCCAGGACAGTGAAGCAACCTAAATGTCTATAGATGGAGAAATGGATTAAAGAAGATGTGGTATATATACACAATGGAATACTTTTCAGTCTTAAAAAATATTAAAATAATGCCATTTGCAGTGATGAGGATGATCCTAGAGACTGTCACACTGAGTGAAAGTAAGTCAGAGAAAGGCAAATATCATTGATATCGCTTATTTGTGGGAATCTAAAAACAGTGTACAAACAAACTTATTCACAAAACAGAGTCACAGATGCATAAAACAAACTCATGGTTACCAAGGGAGTAATCTGGGAGTAAGGATAAATTGAGAGACTGGGATTGACATAGACACACTACTATATAAAAAAGATAACTAATAAGGACCAACTGTAAAGCATAGGAAACTACTCGATATTCTGTAATGACCTATAAGAAAAAGAATCTAAAAAAGAGTGGCTACATGTAAAACTGATTCACTTTGCTGTACAGCAGAAACAAACACAACACTGTAACTCAACTGTATTCTAATAAAAATTAGTTTAAAAAATAACTGAAAAATAAATACTCAAAATCTGATACTGATGAGTTATACTGAAACTGATAGGCTCATACATTGCTTGCTAGTAGAACTGAACTGCAAAACACTGGTTTTGCTAAATTGCTAAATAAGCAATTTAGCAACATTTTTGAATATACTCATCAGCTTTTAAAAAGGCAAGAATATTAGAAATAGTTAAATAGTAAAATGTCATGCATTTATTAAATATATTCTGGTATGTACACAAAATAGAATGCTATTCAGATATTTAAACTGCTTGTACAGAAAAGGTTGCAAAGAGGAAAAAATGTGTTAATGATACATTAAGCAGAAAAATGTCTAGATGTCCTCCTAGACATCTACTTGGAGTTTATGAATTATGTTGTGACTACCTTTGAGTCCATGATCTTGTGAACCCCACCCACTGTCATTCCTACACAAAGTCCCACTCTTACTGCAATAGGCTCTAACAGCATTACAGCCTAACAGAACCAGTGAAGCACAGCTGTCTTCTCTAAAACTGAGTGACACCAGCAAATGCATTGTGAAGAACAATAGTATACAGTGGACATCTATCCTAATGAAAGATTTACATCCATATTTAATACCTAAAATATCAAGTCATGAGAGGTATTAGCAGTAGTACTTAAAGGAAAATATGTCCAAAAGATTACTGTCAATGATACTGAAACTTTGATTACAAGCCAGAAAATTTTAGACTAACTGGAATTCCTATTAGTTTTAAGACCTGTTACTGGAGAATGGTGAAAATGACTACTGAAAACCAATCAGCAGCTATTGACTCTGAAGCACCTATATTCAAAAGATGATCAGGAAATTCTGATTAGAAATGAAACATATTCTAGGCCCAGATAATTTACACAATACTTCTGAATCATGTGGTAGGAGATGTAGGAAATCAAGCTGTTACATGATTCTGGTCTTTATCAACCCTTCTGTCCTACGCTTTAGAAAACACACTTTGAGTTATAGTTCCTTGGATACTCAGGGGCCATAAGACTCCACATTAATAACAGTGTAGAAGGCACTGGCGACCCCACTCCAGTATTCTTGCCAGAAAAACCCCATGGACAGAGGAGACTGGTAGGCGGCAGTCCATGGGGTCGCTAAGAGTTGGACACGACTAAGTGACTTCACTTTCACTTTTCATACATTGGAGAAGGAAATGGCAACCGACTCCAGTGTTCTTGTCTGGAGAATCCCAGGGACGGGGGAGCCTGGGGGGAGGCCGTCTATGGGGTCACACAGAGTCAGAAACAACTGAAGTGACTTAGCAGTTTTATTAAACACATTATTTCAGAACCACATATGAAGACACATTTGTTTATACTGTGAAGACATGTCCAAACCTGTTCTTCCTGATTCCTTTATAGCCTGTAGAGTTGCCTTCTCTCAATGTAAATAAGCTAAAATAAAAATAAATCATACTTTTTTCTAAAAATGGAAAGAACAGTTTTGTACTAAGAAACAAAATTAAGGAACAATCAATTTCTTCAAAGAGTAAAAAGAACAACCAAAAGTGAATGCGAAGTGATAATGAATAGATTTTTGAAAAGGACAAATATTTAAAGATTTTCTCTACCATAAAATAAAACTATAATAACGTATAAAAAACAACATGATTTTGCTGCAGAAATGGAAAACTAGAGTAACAGAAGAAAACTACAGCCTTTCTTAGAAACAGAGATACATGTACTTAATGGGTGTGCATGTATGTGACAGATATAGATAAAGATATAAATGTTTAGTTAGGGTGATATTTGAAATAATAGGTAACAGAAGTCAGTAAGTGGTAAGTGACAACTACAGATACATTTAGAAGAAATAAAGTTTACAGTCTCACATTATTGAAAATTATGATTTCCAGAAAGATTAAAAAGAAACATTTTTTGGAGAGAACAAGATGGAAGAGGAGTAGGTGGCTGTGGAGTACATCTCTTTCCACAGATACATCAGGAATACACCTTCAGACACAGAAGTGTATGCAGAACACATGGGGACAGGAGTACCTGACCAACAGAAAATAATATACAGACCCACACAAAACTTGGTAGGAGAAAGGAACTAGGGGGAAAAACAGGAGTGTTAGTAGGGCTGGACCTGCCCTCAGCAAGTGGGGGAACTGAAGCAGGGGTCCAATCCCCACACTGGAGTAATTTTCTGAGTCAGAGGAGAAACATTTCATGCTGAGAATGAAACAGCTGATCTGTGGCAGCCTAAATGGAATGAGAATCAGACAATCCTTGCTGCAGCCATACATACTCCAGACAGGGACACAGGTCCCCTGGAAGGCACAGGGGCCGGGAGCTGAAGTTTAGGGATAGTGCAGCAATCCCAGGGTGAGAGCTGCTATTGACTGCAGAGAGATGGATAGAGGGATGTGAGGGAGAAGACTGTGGTGGGACATGCCTGTGGAGGAAAGCTGGGCAGCCATGGAAGCAAGGTGATACTGCCGAGTCATGCATATGGGGTGGACCCATCACCATACCCTCTCTCCCAACACGCCAGCACTGGCAGCTGAACAATAGAGAGGGTGGCCCAACAAACGCCTGATACACTAAATTACAGAGTAGGACCCCACCCAGGGTGCCCCATTAAGTGCCTGATGCACTGATCTACAGAGTAGGATCCCAGCCAGGAGGAGTCCTCTATGTGCCTGACGTGCCAAACAACAGAGAAGGACCACAGGCAAGGGAGCCTTCTACGTGCCTGATCAAGCAGAGCTATGGAGAAAGACTGGCCAAAGAGGCCTTCTGATCACCAGCTACAAGAGGCTCGAAAAAAGACTCTGATAGGGCCATAACTGCTATGGCAGAGGCAGTCTGTGTCCCTGCACACTTGGTGCCACCAGGGTCTCTGCAAGCCAATCAGCTGTGCCACCTTCATGCTCAACTCTCACTGGGGCAGAGCTGCCACAAGCCAAAAAAAAAAAAAAAAAAATCTTGTGTCTATGCACACAGGGTCGCTTTGGTCATATCCAACTCTTTGCAACCCCTGTAGACTGTGGCCTGCCAGGTTTCTGTCTGGGAGTATGGTTATCCAGGCAAGAATACTGGTGCATACTGGCCAATACTGGTTACTATACCCTTCTAGAGCACTATATTTCCTGCTGCACTAGCCACCAACTCCCCTGAGTACCTGGTGCTGCCAGAACCCCTGCAATCCAAGCAGCTGCACAACCTCCACACCTGGCCCTCACAGGAGCAAACCCAAGTCCTCCAAGGCAGCCTCAGGAGCAAACCCCAGTGGACGATCCACATGCAGAGGTGGAAATAAAACCACAATCGAAACCCAGAGGCAGTGTAGCCAAGGAAGAAGACCCAAAATCTTCCCACCAGCTACACAAGCTGCAGATTATATCCACAAGATCTACTAGGCAGACTGTGACAATGGAATATATGAGGACATTGAGAGCTCCCACAAAAGAAAACACACTAGTTCTGATAGCTGTGGACATCGGAGGCAAGAACACACAGGAGTAGGACCAGATTAGAATCTGAGCTGCCCTCATAATAAGTCCAGAAATCAGCAGTGTTGGAGGGCATGCTAGGGAGGTGAGGAGGACTGTGATCCCCAGTGAGGGAAAGGACTCTGACAGCGGTGACTCAATAAAAACTTTTATTATTCTTATGTTTTGACTTATTCTCTAGATTCGTTCAGATATTTTTTTTTTCCTTTCTCCCCTCCTCTTATGTAGTTGTTGATTTTATTCGCATTATGAAAACCAATTAAGTTTTGAGCTTTATTTTCCCCCTCAATCACATTTTTTATTGTTGTTATAAATCTCTGCCTCTATGTTGGCTTTCTGCACTTCTGTGGAGTTTTGTTTTTTTTTTTTTCTTTTTTAGGTCTTTTTACATTTTTTATTTTTTTAAACCTATTCTTAGTTTTTCTGCATTTATTCGTTTGCTTATCCTGCTGTTATTTTCTCCTTGCAGTAATCTTTAATGTATATAAATCTTCTTTATCTACCTTTATGTAACTTTGCATATCTTTCTTTCTTTCCATTTCTCTCAACATCAGAGCAGATCAGATCAGTCGCTCAGTCGTGTCCGACTCTTTGCGACCCCATGAACCACAGCACGCCAGGCCTCCCTGTCCATCACCAGCTCCCGGAGGTCACTCAGACTCGCATCCATCGAGTCAGTGATGCCATCCAGCCATCTCATCCTCTGTCGTCCCCTTCTCCTCCTGCCCTCTATCCCTCCCAGCATCAGAGTCTTCTCCAATGAGTCAACTCTTCGCATGAGGTGGCCAAAATACTGGAGTTTCAGCTTCAGCATCATTCCTTCCAAAGAAATCCCAGGGCTGATCTCCTTCAGAATGGACTGGTTGGATCTTCTTGCAGTCCAAGGGACTCTCAAGAGTCTTCTCCAACACCACAGTTCAAAAGCATCAATTCTTCGGCGTTCAGCCTTCCTCACAGTCCAGCTCTCACATCCATACATGACCACAGGAAAGACCATAGCCTTGACTAGGCGAACCTTTGTTGGTAAAGTAATGTCTCTGCTTTTGAATATGCTATCTAGGTTGGTCATAACTTTCCTTCCAAGGAGTAAGCGTCTTTTAATTTCATGGCTGCAGTCATGTTGCAGTCATGGTTGCAGTCTCTCAACATATTCGTTAGTTTTATTTTCATTGCTTTATTCCCCAATTGGACCTTTCTTTGTTTTCCAGTTTATGCTTTAGTTAATTTTGTTCTTAACTGATAGATAAAATTTTTGGTTTCCTTTGTTTCCTGGGTAAATCTATTGTACTTTATTTTTGTTGGACGGTTTTGATTTTGCTTGTGGGTATATATGTATATGTGTATATTCAGTCACATTTTTATTGTTGTTATAAACCTGTGCCTCTATGTTGGGCTTTTGTAGTTCTGTGGAGTTTTCCTTTTTCTTTTTTTCTTCCTTTTTTTTTTTCTTTTCTCTTTATTATAATTTTAATTTTTTAAACCTATTATACTTTTTCTACATTTACTCTTTTTTTACCTTTCCTACTGCTCTTTTCCCCTTGCAGTTAAACTTTAATATATATAAATCTTCTTCATTGACCTCTATTTAACTTTGCATATCTAGTTCGCTTTCTTTTCTTTCTTTCCTTTCCTCTCAACATATTTGTTAATTTTGTTTTCACTGCTTTATTCCCTGCTCAGCACCTAGTTTAGTTTTGTTTTCCAGTTTGTGCTTTAGATAGTTCAGCTTTTAACTGGTACTGCGGTGGGCGTGCTAAAGCGCAGGCGGCGGGCACGCTAAAGTGTAGGCGGCTGAGGCGGGCATGCTAAAGCACAGGCGAGAGAAATCACCCCACGTCCAAGGTTAGAGGCAGAAGTGAAGAGGACCCCATGTCGGAAGGGTGGCGGCCAAGAGGATTTACCCAACATCCGAGGTCAGGGGCAGTAGCCGAGAGTACCAGACTGCGACAGCGCAGTAACGGCCGAGAGGAGTTACCTGCGTCCGAGGTCAGGGGCGGCGACAAGAAGAGTTACCCCGCGTCCAAGGTCAGGGGCGGCAGCCTGGAGAGATACCCCATGCCCCAAGCCCGGGGCTAGGGGCGGTGGGTGCAAGGAGCTACCGCACGCCCCCACACCCAAGGCCAAGGGTGGCAGCCGGAAGGGGCAACCTCACGCCCAAGGCCAGGGGCGGTGGCCGGGAGGACCAACCCCACGTCCAAGGAGCCATGGCTGCGTGGGTGCAGGAGGGCCTAGAGGAGCTATTCCACGTTGAAGATCAGGAAGGGCAGCAGTGAGGAGAGACCTCTTGTCCAAGGTAAAGAGCAATGGCTGTGCTTTGCTGGAGCAGCTATGAAGAGCTACCTCACGCCCAAGGTAAGAGAAACCCAAGTAACATGGTAAGACGGCAAGAGGGCATCAGAGGGTAGACACACTGAAACCATACTCACAGAAAACTAGTCAAACTAATCACACTAGGACCACAGCCTTGTCTAACTCAATGAAACTAAGCCATGCCCTTGGGGCAACCCAAGATGGGTGGGTCATGGTGGAGAGATCTGACAGGATGAGGTCCGCTGGAGAAGGGAATGGCAAACCACTTCAGTATTCTTGCCTTGAGAACCCCATGAACAGTATGAAAAGGCAAAATGGTAGGATACTGAAAGAGGAACTCCCCAGGTCAGTAGGGGCCCAATATGCTACTGGAGATCAGTGGAGAAATAACTCCAGAAAGAATGAAGGAATGGAGCCAAAGCAAAAATAATACCCAGCTGTGGATGTGATTGGTAATAGAAAAGAGGTTCAATGCTGTAAAGAGCAATATTGCATAGGAACCTGGAATGTCAGGTCCATGAATCAAGGCAAATTGGAAGTGGTCAAACAAGAGATGGTCAGAGTGAATGTCAACATTCTAGGAATCAGCTAACTAAAATGGACTGGAATGGGTGAATTTAACTCAGATGACCATTATTTCTACTACTGCAGGCAGGAATCCCTCAGAAAAAATGGAGTGGCCATCATGGTCAACAAAACAGTCTGAAATGCAGTACTTGGATGCAATCTTAAAAACGACAGAATGATCTCTGTTCGTTTCCAAGGCAAACCATTCAATATCACAGTTATGCAAGTCTATGCCCCAACCAGTAACACTGAAGAAGCTGAAATTGAATGGTTCTATGAAGACCTACAAGACCTTTTAGAACTAACACCCCCAAAAGATGTCCTTTTCATTATAGGGGAATGGAATGCAAAAGTAGGATGTCAAGAAACACCTATGCTGCTGCTGCTAAGTCGCTTCAGTCGTGTCCGACTCTGTGCGACCCCATAGACGGAAGCTCACCAGGCTCCCCCGTCCCTGGGATTCTCCAGGCAAGAATATCGGAGTGGGTTGCCATCTCCTTCTCCAATGCGTGAAAGTGAAAAGTGAAAGTGAAGTCGCTCAGTCGTGTCCGACTCTTAGCGACCCCATGGACTGGAGCCTACCAGGATCCTCCGTCCATGGGATTTTTCCAGGCAAAAGTACTGGGGTGGGGTGCCATTGCCTTCCCCGAAGAAACACCTATAGTAACAGGCAAATTTGGCCTTGGAATACGGAATGAAACAGGGCAAAGACTAATAGAGTTTTGCCAAGAAAATGCACTGGTCATAGCAAACACCTTCCTCCAACAACACAAGAGAAGACTCTATACATGGACATCAACAGATGCTCAACACAAAATCAGATTGATTATATTCTTTGCAGGCAAAGATGGAGAAGCTCTACACAGTCAGCAAAAAAAAAAAAAAAAAGACCAGGAGCTGACTGTGGCTCAGATCATGAATTCCTTATTGCCAAATTCAGACTTAAATTGAAGAAAGTACGGAAAACCACTAGACCATTCAGGTATGATCTAAATCAAATCCCTTATGATTATACAGTGGAAGTGAGAAATAGATTTAAGGGCCTAGATCTGATACAGTGCCTGATGAACTATGGAATGAGGTTCGTGACACTGTATAGAAGACAGGGATCAAGACCATCCCCATGGAAAAGAAATGCAAAAAAGCAAAATGGCTGTCCGGGGAGGCCTTACAAATAGCTGTGAAAAGAAGAGAAGTAAAAAGCAAAGGAGAAAGGAAAGATATAAAAATAGAGTTCCAAAAAATAGCAAGAAGAGATAAGAAAGCCTTCTTCAGTGATCAATGCAAAGAAATAGAGGAAAACAACAGACTGGGAAAGACTAGGGATCTCTTCAAGAAAATCAGAGATACCAAAGGAATATTTCATGCAAAGATGGGCTCGATAAAGGACAGAAATGCTATGGGACTAACAGAAGCAGAAGATATCAAGAAGAGGTGGCAAGAATACACAGAAGAACTGTACAAAAAAGATCTTCACGACCCAGATATACATGACGGTGTGATCACTGACCTAGAGCCTGACATCCTGGAATGTGAAGTCCAGTGGGCCTTAGAAAGCATCACTACGAACAAAGCTAGTGGAGGTGATGGAATTCCACTGGAGCTATTTCAAATCCTGAAAGATGATGCTGTGAAAGTGCTTCACTCAATATGCCAGCAAATTTGGAAAACTCAGCAGTGGCCACAGGACTGAAAAAGGTCAGTTTTCATTCCAATCCCAAAGAAAGGCAATGCCAAAGAATGTTCAAACTACCGCACAGTTCCACTCATCTCACACGCTAGTAAAGTAATGCTCAACATTCTCCAAGCCAGGCTTCAGCAATATGCGAACCGTGAACTTCCTGATGTTCAAGCTGGTTTTAGAAAAGGCAGAGGAAGCAGAGATCAAATTGCCAACATCCGCTGGATCATGGAAAAAGCAAGAGAGTTCTAGAAAAACATCTATTTCTGCTTTATTGACTATGCCAAAGCATTTGACTGTGTGGATCACAATCAACTGTGGAAAATTCTGAAAGAGATGGGAATACCAGACCACCTGACCTGCCTCTTGAGAAATCTGTATGCAGGTCAGGAAGCAACAGTTAGAACCGCACATGGAACAACAGACTGGTTCCAAATAGGAAAAGGAGTACGTCAAGGCTGTATATTGTCACCATGTTTATTTAACTTCTATGCAGAGTACATCATGAGAAATGCTGGACTGGGAGAAACACAAGCTGGAATCAAGATTGCTGGGAGAAATATCAATAACCTGAGATATGCAGATGACACCACCCTTATGGCAGAAAGTGAAGAGGAACTCAAAAGCCTCTTGATGAAAGTGAAAGTGGAGAGTGAAAAGGTTGGCTTAAAGCTCAACATTCAGAAAACGAAGATCATGGCATCTGGTCCCATCACTCCATGGGAAATAGATGGAGAAACAGTGGAAACAGTGTCAGATTTTATTTTTCTGGGCTCCAAAATCACTGTAGATGGTAACTGTGGCCATAAAATTAAAAGACGCTTACTCCTTGGAAGGAAAGTTATGACCAATCTAGATAGCATATTCAAAAGCAGAGACATTACTTTGCCAACAAAGGTTCGTCTAGTCAAGGCTATGGTTTTTCCTGTGGTCATGTATGGATGTGAGAGCTGGACTGTGATGAAGGCTGAGTGCTGAAGAATTGATGCTTTTGAACTGTGGTGTTGGAGAAGACACTTGAGAGTCCCTTGGACTGCAAGGAGATCCAACCAGTCCATTCTAAAGGAGATTAGCCCTGGCATTACTTTGGAAGGAATGATGCTAAAGCTGAAACTCTAGTACTTTGGCCACCTCATGCAAAGAGTTGACACATTGGAGAAGACTCTGATTCTGGGAGGGATTGGGAGCAAGAGGAGAAGGGGACGACAGAGGGTGAGATGGCTGGATGGCATCACTGACTCGATGGACATGAGTCTCAGTGAACTCTAGGAGTTGGTGATGGAAAGGGAGGCCTGGTGTGCTGTGATTCATGGGGTCACAAAGAGTCAGACACGGCTGAGTGACTGAACTCAACTGAACTGATAGGAAGTTCACACAAACCACTGGACCAACCTTGCTGCTGCTGCTGCTAAGTCGCTTCAGTCATGTCCGACTCTGTGCGACCCCATAGACGGAAGCTCACCAGGCTCCCCTGTCCCTGGGATTCTCCAGGCAAGAACACTGGAGTGGGTTGCCATTTCCTTCTCCAATGCATGAAAGTGAAAAGTCAAAGTGAAGTCGCTCAGTCGTGTCCGACTCTTAGCGACCCCATGGACGGCGGCCCACCAGGGTCCTCCGTCCATGGGATTTTCCAGGCAAGAGTACTGGGGTGGGGTGCCATTGCCTTCCCCGAGGACCAACCTTAGGAGAGCAGAAACCAAAAGGACAAAAGAATTCAACCTTGAAGCCTGGGAAAAGGAGACCTCAAACACAGTAAGTTTAAAAAACTAATAAAATGCTGAGAAACACTACACAAATGAGGGAAGAATTTAGAAACACAGAAGTCCAAGTAAATGAAGAGGAAACAGGCAAACTATCTGAAAAGAATTCACCATAATGATAGTAAAACGATAAAAAGAAAAGTCTTAAAAACAAAATGGAGAAAATGTAAAATCAATTAACAAAGAGCTAGAAGAATTAAAATATAAATATACAGAGACAAACAACCAAAATACTGAAATTAAAAATACTCCAGAAGAAATCAGTAGTAGAATATCTGAAGCAGAAGAACGAATCTGTGACCTAGAAGAAAAAAACAGAGGAAAAACCTTTTGAAAAGCAGAATAAAGTAAAAAAAATAAAACAAAACAAAACAAAAACTGAAAATAACTGAGGATAGTCTCAGAGACCTCTGGGACAATATCAAAAGAATGAACATTCGAATTATAGAGGTCCCAGAAGAAGAAGAGAAAAAGAAAGGGTAAGATAAAATTTTTGAAGAGATTATAGTTGAAAATTTACCAAACATGGAAGAGGAAATAGTCAATCAAGTCCAAGAGGCAAAAAGAGTCCCATACAGGATAAACCCAAGGAGAAACACATCAAGAAATATACTAATCAAACTAACAAAGACTAAACACAAAGAAAGCCTATTAAAAGCAGAAAAAGAAAAGCAACAAGTAACAAACAAGGGAAACCCCATATGCTTAACAGCTGACCTTTTAGCAGAAACTCTGCAGGCCAGAAGGGAATGGCAGGATATATTGAAAGTATGGAAAGGGAAAAGTCTACAAGAAAGATTACTGTACTTGGATCTCATTCAAACTTGATGGAGAAATAAAAAGCTTTTCAGACAAACAAAAGTTAAGAGTCCTCAGTACCAACAAACCAGCTTTACAACAAATGTTCAGTTCAGTTAAGTCACTCAGTCATGTCCAACTCTTTGCGACCCCATGGACTGCAGCATGCCAGACTTCCCTATCCATCACCAACTCCCAGAGTTTACTCAAACTCATTTCCATTTAGTCAGTGATGCCATCCAACCATCTCATCCTCTGTTGTCCCCTTCTCTTCCCACCTTCAATCTTTCCCAGCATCAAGGTCTTTTCAAATGAGTCTGTTCTTCACATCAGGTGGCCATAGTATTGGAGTTTCAGCTCCAGTATCTGTCCTTCCATTGAAGATTGAGGACTGATTTCCTTTAGGATGGACTAGTTGGATCTCCTTGCAGTCCAAGGGACTCTCAAGAGTCTTCTCCAGATCCACACTTTGAAAGCATCAGTTCTTCAGTGCTCAGCTTTCTTCACAGTCCAACTCTCACATCCATACATGACTACTGGAAAAACCATAGCCTTGACTCGATGGATCTTTGTTGGCAAAGTAATGTCTCTGCTTTTTAATATACTGTCTAGGTTGGTTATAACTTTCCTTCCAAGGAGTAAGTGTCTTTTAATTTCATGGCGGCAGTCACCATCTACAGTGATTTTGGAGCCCAGAAAAATAAAGTCTGACACTGTTTCCACTGTTTCCCCATCTATTTCCCATAAAGTGATGGGACCAGATGCCATGACCTTCATTTTCTAAATCTTGAGCTTTAAGCCAACTTTCTCACTCTCCTCTTTCACTTTCATCTGGGGCTCTTTAGTTCTTCTTTGTTTTCTGCAATACTGTGGTGTCATCTGCATATCTGAGGTTATTGATATTTCTCCTGGCAATCTTGATTCCAACTTGTGCTTCATCCAGTCCAGAATTTCTCATAATGTACTCTACATATAAGTTAAACAGGCCAGGTAACAATATACATCCTTGACATACTCTTTTTCCAATTTGGAGCCAGTCTGTTGTTTCATGTCCATTTCTAACTGTTGCTTCCTGACCTGAATACTGGTTTCTCAAGAGGCAGATCAGGTGGTCTGGTATTCCCATTTCTTTCAGAATTTTCCACAGTTTACTGTGACCCACACAGTCAAAGGCTTTGGCATAGTTACTAAGGCAGAAATAGATGCTTTTCTGGAACTCTCTTGCTTTTTTGATGATCCAGCGGATGATGGCCATTTGATCTCTGGTTCCTCTGCCTTTTCTAAAACAAATTTGAACACCTGCAAGTTCATGGTTCAGGTACTGTTGAAGCCTGGCCGCAGAATTTTGAGCATTATTTGCTGATGTGTGAGATGAGTGCAATTGTGCAGTAGTTTGAGCATTCTTTGGCATTGACTTTTTTGGAATTGGAATGAAAACTGATCTTTTCCAGTCCTGTGGCCACTGCTGAGTTTTCCAAAGGTGCTAACATATTGAGTGCAGCACTTTCACAGCATCATCTTTCAGGATTTGAAATAGCTCAACTGAAATTCTATCACCTCCACTAGCTTTGTTCTTAGTGATGCTTCATAATGCCCACCTGTCTTCACATTCCAGGATGTCTGGCTCTAGGTGAGTGATCACACCATCGTAATTTTCTGGGTCATAAAGATCTTTTTTGTATAGTTCTTCTGTGTATTCCTGCCATCTCTTCTTGGTATCTTCTGCTTCTGTTAGGTCCATACCATTTCTGTCCATTATCGAGCCCATCTTTGCATGAAATGTTACCTTGGTATCTCTAATTTTCTTGACTAGATCTCTAGTCTTTCCCATTCTATTGCTTTCCTTTATTTCTTTTTACTGATCACCAAGGAAGCCTTTCTTATCTCTCATTGCTATTCTTTGGAACTCTGCATTCAAATGGGTGTATCTTTCCATTTCTATTTTGCTTCTCTTATTTTCACAGCTATTTGTAAGGCCACCCCAGACAGTCATTTTGCATTTTTGCATTTCTATTCTTGGAGATGGTCTTGATCCCTGTCTCCTGTACAATATCACAAACCTCCATCCATAGTTCATCAGGCACAAATAGTTCATCAGGCACAAATAGTACATCAGGCACATAGTCCATCAGGCACAAATGTTAAATGGATTTACATAGTCAAGATATACAAGGAGGCGGTCCTAAGATAGTGGAGGAATAGGACAGGGAGACCACTTTCTCCCCCACAAATTCATCAAAAGAACATTTAAACGCTGAGTAAAATCCACAAAACAATTTCTGAATGCGGGCAGAAGACATCAGGCACCCAGAAAAGCAGCCCATTGTCTTTGAAAGGAGGTAAGAAAAATATAAAAGACAAAAAAACAGACAAAAGAGGTAGGGATGGAGCTCCGTCTTGGGAAGGAATCTTAAAAAGAGAGAAGTTTCCAAACACCAGGAAACATTCTCACTGCTGAGTCTCTGCCGAGCCTTGGAAGCACAGAGGGCAACATAATAGGGAGGAAAAATAAGTAAATAATTAAAGCCCACAGATTACGAGCCCAACGGTAACTCCCCCAGTGGAGAAGCAGCACAGACACCTGCCACTAGCAAGTGGGGGCTGGGCAGGGAGGCGCGGGCTGCATCGCTTAGAGTAAGGATCAGGCCTGAATGCCCCTGAGGGTAATCAGAGCGAACTAATTTGGGCTAGCAAACCAGACTGTGGGATAGCTACCACGCGAAAAGCCCTAAGACACCTCCAGGCCCGCGCATAGAACAAAGGGTGGAACAGAACTAGCCGGCTGCAGACCATCCACCTCCCGTGACAGGCAGACAGAGCCAGAAGCGGGCAATCACAGCCCCAGAGAGACATTATCTACCAAACTCCAAGCAGGCTTCTTTGCTTACTAAGATTTCTTGGTGTTCTGGACAGTCATCCACCTGAGAAGGTGCGCCGGTTGTACACCCAGAAAACTGAGCGGTGGGGAGGCGATAAGTTGCAGTGACTGCACTCACCAAACACCTCATCACCCGACCTGCTCAGAGCTGGGAAGGGCACAAAATTCAGGCCCAACAGAGTCTGCGCCTCTGAGGACTACCCAAGTGCCTGAACCTGAGCAGCTTAGACCTGGGAGGTGCCTGCAGCCCAGGCCCAGCCTCAGACGGTTCCTGGAGGAGCAACCTAGAGCCTGAGCTGTGTGGGCAGGGAGGGTGCACACACTGTGAGCGGGGTCAGGTCCAGTGTGGCTGAGACACAACGAGCACACGCCAGTGTTATTTGTTAGCAGCGTCCCTTCCTCCTCACAGCGCCGACTTAACAAGTGAGCCTAAAAAAGAGTCCACCACCGCCCCCTTGTGTCAGGGCAGAAATCAGACACTGAAGAGACCAGCAAACAGAAGCTAAAACCAAGGGAAGTGACTAGTGTCACTTCCAAGCCTTGGAAGTGACAGGTGCGATAGATTAAAACCCTGTAGTTACTACTGACTACTTAGGAAGGGGCCTATAGATCTTGAGAAATATAAGCCAGACCAAGAAACTATCCGAAAGTGAATTGACCCCACACTGTCCACAACAACACCACAGAAAGTTCTAGAGATATTTTTACTATTTTTACGATCATTCTTTTCTTTTTTTTTCTTTTAACTTTTATTAAATTTTTAAGTACTATTACTTCATTAATTTTCATTTTTATAACCCACTATTACTTTTCAAAAAAAGACTATTTTTTAAAGCAAACCTCATATATTTTTTTAGTAACTCTTGTGACTTTGTTTTTTTCTTCTTTTTCTTTTCTTTAATATTGTATTTTTGAAAATCCAACCTCTACTCTAGAATTTTAATCTTTGCTTTTTGCTATTTGTTATCAGTATTGTACCTTTAAGAACCCAATCTTCAGTACCTATTTTTACTTGGAAGCGAGATTACTGGCTTGACTGTTCTCTTCCACTTTGGACTCTCATTTCTCTCCACTAGGTTGCCTATGTCTCCTCCCTCCCCCTTCTCTTCTCTACCCAACTCTCTGAATCTCTGTATTCCAGACGGTTGAAAACACTTAGGGAACTGATTACTGGCTGGATCTGTCTCTCTCCTTTTCATTCCCCCTTTTATCTTCCTGGGCACCTCTGTCTCCTTCCTCCCTATTCTCTTTTCTGTATAACTCCATGAATATCTCTGAGTGGTCCAGACTGTGGAGCGCACATAAGTGATTAATGGCTAGCTTGCTCAATCCTCTTTTCATTCCACCTCATCTCATTCAGGTCACCTCTAACTCCCTCCTCCCTCTTCTCTTCTCCATGTAACTCTGTGAACCTCTCTGGGTATCCCTCATGTGGAGAAACTTTTCATCTTTAACCTAGATGTTTTATCAACATCTGTATAGAAGGTGCTATATAGAAGGAGAAGTCTTGAGACTACTGTAAAAATAAGACTGAAAACCAGAAGCAGGAGGCTTAAGTCCAAATCCTGAGAACATCACAGAACACTTGACTCCAGGGAACAATAAGCTATAGGTGCTCATCAAAGGCCTCCATGCCTACACTGAAACCAAGTACCACCCAAGGGACAACAAGTTCCAGAGCAAGACATACCACACAAATTCTCCAGCAACACAGGGACACAGCCCTGAGCTTCAATATACAGGCTACCCAAAGTTACTCAAAATCCATTGACATCTCATAACTTGATACTAGACACTTGATTGCACTCCAGAGGGAAGAAATCCAGCTGCACCCACCAGAACACAGACACAAGCTTCCCTAACCAAGAAACCTTGACAAGCCACCGATACAATCCAACTCACACTGAGGAAACTCCATAATAAAGAGAATTCCACAAACTGCCAGAATACAGAAAGGCCACCCCAAACTAAGCAATATAAACAAGATGAAGAGACAGAGGAATACTCAGCAGGTAAAGGAACATGATAAAGGCTCACCAAACCAAACAAAGAAGAGATAGGGAGTCTGCCTGATAAAGAATTCTGCATAATGACAGAGAAAATGATCCAAAATCTTGAAATAAAAATGGAATCACAGATACATAGATTGGAGGCAAGGATTGAGAAAATGCAAGAAAGGTTTAACAAGGACCTAGAAGAAATAAAAAATAGTCAATATATAATGAATAATGCAATAAATGAGAATAAAAACACACTGGAGGCAACAAATAGAATAATGGAGGCAGAAGATAAGATTAGTGAAATAGAAGATCAGATCAGATCAGTCGCTCAGTCGTTTCCGACTCTTTGAGACCCCGTGAATCACAGCACGCCAGGCTTCCCTGTCCATCACCAACTCCCGGAGGTCACTCAGACTAATGTCCATCGGATCAGTGATGCCATCCAGCCATCTCATCCTCTGTCGTCCCCTTCTCCTCCTGCCCCCAATCCCTCCCAGCATCAGAGACTTCTCTAATGAGTCAATTCTTCACATGAGGTAGCCAAAGTACTTGAGTTTCAGCTTTAGCATCATTCCTTCCAAAGAAATCCCAGGGCTGATCTCCTTCAGAATGCACTGGTTGGATCTCCTTGCAGTCCAAGGGACTCTCAAGAGTCTTCTCCAACATCATAGTTCAAAAGTATCAATTTTTCGGTGTTCAGCCTTCTTCACAGACCAACTCTCACATCCATACATGACCACAGGAAAAACCATAGCCTTGACTAGATGAACCTTTGTTGGCAAAGTAATGTCTCTGCTTTTCAATATGCTATCTAGGTTGGTCATAACTTTGCTTCCAAGGAGTAAACGTCTTTTAATTTCATGGCGGCAGTCACCATCTACAGTGATTTTGGAGCCCAGAAAAAGAAAGTCTGACAGTGTTTCCACTGTTTCCCCATCTATTTCCCATGAAGTGATGGGACCAGATGCCATGATCTTCGTTTTCTGAATGTTGAGCTTTAAGCCAACTTTTTCACTCTCCACTTTCACTTTCATCAAGAGGCTTTTTAGTTCCTCTTCACTTTCTGCCATAAGGGTGGTGTCATCTGCATATCTGAGGTTATTGATATTTCTCCCAGCAATCTTGATTCCAGTGTGTTTCCTCCAGTCTAGCATTTCTCATGATGTACTGTGCATATAAGTTAAATAAACAGGGTGACAATATACGGCCTTGATGAACTCTTTTTCCTATTTGGAACCAGTCTGTTGTTCCATGTCCAGTTCTCAGTGTTGCTTCCTGACCTGCATATAGATTTCTCAAGAGGCACATCAGGTGTTTTGGTATTCTACGCCAAAGCCTTTGACTGTGTAGATCACAAAAAACTGTGGAAAATTCTGAAAGAGATGAGAATACCAGACCACCTGATCTGCCTCTTGAGAAATAGAAGAGAATAGAGAATAAATGAATCAGAAAGGAAAAAAGAAAAATGAATTAAAAGAAATGAGGACAATCTCAGAGACCTCCAGGACAATATTAAATGCCACAACATTTGAATCATAGGAGTCCCAGAAGAAGAAGACAAAAAGAAAGACCATGAGAAAATACTTGAGGACATAATAGTTGAAAACGTCCCTAAAATGGGAAAGGAAATAATCACCCAAGTCCAAGAAACCCAGAGAGGCTCAAACAGGATAAACCCAAGGCAAAACACTCCAAGACACATATTAATCAAATTAACAAAGATCAAACACAAAGAACAAATATTAAAAGCAGCAAGGGAAAAACAACAAATAACACACAAGGGAATTCCCATAAGGATAACAGCTGATCTTTCAATAGAAACTCTTCAGGCCAGGAGGGAATGGCAAGATATACTTAAAGTGATGAAAGCAAATAATATACAGCCCAGATTACTGTACCCAGCAAGGATCTCATTCAAATATGAAGGAGAATTCAAAATTCTTACAGACAAGCAAAAGCTCAGGGAATTCAGCACCACCAAACAGCTCTCTAACGAATGCTAAAGGATCTTCTCTAGACAGGAGACACAAAAAGGGTGTATAAACTCAAACCCAAAACAATAAAGTAAATGGCAATGGGATCATACTTATCAATAATTATCTTCAATGTAAATGGGGTGACTGCCCCAACCAAAAGACAAAGACTGGCTGAATGGATACATAAACAAAACCCCTATGTATGTTGTCTACAAGAGACCCACCTGAAAACAGGGGACACATACAGACTGAAAGTGAAGGGCTGGAAAAAGATTTTCCATGTGAATAGGGACCAAAAGAAAGCAGGAGTAGCAATACTCATATCAGATAAAATAGACTTTAAAACAAAGGCTGTGAAAAGAGACAAAGAAGTTCACTACGTAATGCTCAAAGGATCAATCCAAGAAGAAGATATAACAATTATAAATATATATGGACCCAACATAGGAGCACCACAATATGTAAGACAAATGCTAACAAGTATGAAAGGAGAAATCAACAATAACACAATAATAGTGGGAGACTTTAATACCCCACTCACACCAATGGATAGATCAACTAAACAGAAAATTAACAAAGAAATACAAACTTTAAATCATACAATAGACCAGTTAGACCTAATTGATATCGATAGGACATTTAACCCCAAAACAATGAATTTCACCTTTTTCTCAAGCACACACGGAATCTTCTCCAGGATAGATCACATCCTGGGCCATAAATCTAGCCTTGATAAATTCAAAAAAACTGAAATCATTCCAAGCATCTTTTCTGACCACAATGCAGTAAGATTCGATCTCAATTACAGGAGAAAAAAATACTAAAAATTCCAGCATATGGAGGCTGAACAACATGTTGTTGAATAACCAACAAATCACAGAAGAAATCAAAAAAGAAATCAAAATTTGCATAGAAAAGAATGAAAATGAAAAAACACAACCCAAAACCCATGGGACACTGTAAAAGCAGTGCTAAGGGGAAAGTTCATAGCAATAAAGGCATACCTCAAGAAATAAGAAAAAAGTCAAATAAATAACCTAACTCTACACCTAAAGCAACTAGAAAAGGAAGAAATGAAGAACCCCAGGGTTAGTAGAAGGAAAGAAATCTTAAAAATTAGGGCAGAAATAAATGCAAAAGAAACAAAAGAGACCATAGCAAAAATCAACAAAGCCAAAAGCTGGTCCTTTGAAAGGATAAATAAAATTGACAAACCATTAGCCAGACTCATCAAGAAACAAAGGGAGAAAAATCAAATCAATAAAATTAGAAATGAAAATGGAGAGATCACAACAAACAATACATGAATACAAAGGATCATAAAAGAATACTATCAGCAATTCTATACCAATAAAATGGACAACGTGGAAGACATGGACAAATTCTTAGAAAAGTACAACTTTCCAAAACTGGACCAGGAAGAATTAGAAAATATTAACAAACCCATCACAAGCACGGAAATTGAAACTGTAATCAGAAATCTTCCAACAAACAAAAGCTCAGGTCCAGATGGCTTCACAGCTGAATTCTACCAAAAATTTAGAGAAGAGCTGACACTTATCCTACTCAAACTCTTCCAGAAAATTGCCAAGGAAGGTAAACTTCCAAACTCATTCTATGAGACCACCATCACCCTAATACCAAAACCTGACAAAGATGCCACAAAAAAAGAAAACTACAGGCCAATATCACTGATGAGCATAGATGCAAAAATCCTTAATAAAATTCTATCAATCAGAATCCAACAACACATTAAAAAGATCATACACCATGACCAAGTGGACTTTATCCTAGGGATGCAAGGATTCTTCAATATCCACAAATCAATCGAGACAATACACCACATTAACACATTGAAAAATAAAAGCCATATGATTATCTCAATAGATGTAAAGAAAGTCTTTGATAAAATTCAACATCCATTTATGATAAAAATCTCTCCAGAAAGCAGGAATAGAAGGAACACACCTAAACATAATAAAAGCTATATATGACAAATCCACAGCAAACATTATCCTCAACAGTGAAAAATTGAATGCATTTCCCCTAAAGTCAGGAACAAGGCAAGGGTGCCCACTCTCACCACTACTATTCAACATAGTTTTGGAAGTTTTGGCCACAGCAATCAGAGCAGAAAAAGAAGTAAAAGGAATCCAATTTGGAAAAGAAGTAAAACTTTCACTGTTTGCACATGACATGATCCTCTACATAGAAAACCCTAAAGACTCCACCAGAAAATTACTAGAGTTAATCAATGAATATAAAAGTGGCAGGCTATAAAATCAACACACAGAAATCCCTTGCATTCCTATACATTAATAATGAGAAAATAGAAACAGAAATTAAGGAAAAAATTCCATTCACGACTGCAACAAAAAGAATAAAATACTTAGGAATATATTTACCTAAAGAAACCAAAGACCTACATATAGAAAACTATAAAACACTGGTGAAAGAAATCAAAGAGGACACTAATAGATGGAGAAATATACCATGTTCATGGATCGGAAGAATCAATATAGTGAAAATGAGTATACTACCATAAGCAATCTATAGATTCAAGGCAATCCCTATTAAGCTACCAACAGTATTTTTCAGAGATCTAGAACAAATAATTTCAAAATTTGTATGGAAATACAAAAACCTCGAATAGCCAAAGCAATCTTGAGAAAGAAGAATGGAACTGGAGGAATCAACCTGCTTGACTTCAGGCTCTACTACAAAGCCACAGTCATCAAGACAGTATGGTACTGGCACAAAGACAGAAATATAGATCAATGGAACAAAACAGAAAGCCCAGAGATAAACCCACGCACCTATGGACACTTTATCTTTGACAAAGGAGGCAAGAATATACAATGGAGAAAAAACAATCTCTTTAACAAGTGGTGCTGGGAAAACTGGTCAACCACTTGTAAAAGAAAGAAACTAGAACACTTTCCAACACCATACACATAAATAAACTCAAAATGGATAAGAGATCTAAACATAAGACCAGAAACTATAAAACTCTTATAGGCAAAACACTCTCAGACATAAATCACAACAGGATCCTCTATGACCCACCTCCCAGAATATTGGAAATAAAAGCAAAAATAAACAAATGGGATCTAATTAAAATTAAAGCTTCTGCACAACAAAAGAAACTATAAGCAAGGTGAAAACTCAGCCTTCAGAATGGGAGAAAATGATAGCAAATGAAGCAACTGACAAACAACTACTCTCAAATATATACAAGAAACTCCTGCAGCTCAATTCCAGAAAAATAAATGACCCAATCGAAAAATGGGCCAAGAACGAAATAGACATTTCTCCAAAGACATACAGATGGCTAACAAACACATGAAAAGATGCTCAACATCACTCATTATCAGATAAATGGAAATCAAAACAACAATGAGGTACCATTTGACGCCAGTTAGAATGGCTGCGATCGAAAAGTATACAAGCAATAAATGCTGGAGAGGATGTGGACAAAAGGGAACCCTCTTACACTGTTGGTGGGAATGCAAACTGGTAAGGCACTATGGAGAACAGTCTGGAGATTCCTTAAAAAACTGGAAATAGAAATTCCATACAACCCAGAAATCCCACTGCTGGGCATACACACCGAGGAAACCAGAATTGAAAGAGATACGTGTACCCCAATGTTCATCGCAGCACTGTTTGTAATAGCCAGGACATGAAAGCAACCTAGATGTCTATCAGCAGATGAATGGATAAGAAAGCTGTGGTACATATACACAATGGAGTATTCAGTTCAGGTCAGTTGCTCAGTCATGTCCGATTCTTAACGACCACATGAACTGCAGCACGCAAGGCCTCCCTGTTCATCAACAACTCCCAAATTTCACTGAAACTCACGTGCATCGAATCAGTGATGCCATCCAAACATCTCATCCTCTGTCGTCCCCTTCTCCTCTTGGCCCCAATCTCTCCCAGCATCAGAGTCTTCTCCAATGAGTCAACTCTTTATATGAGGTGGCCAAAGTACAGGATTTTCAATTTTAGCATCATTCCTTCCAAAGAAATCTCAGGACTGATATCGTTCAGAATGGACTGGTTGGCTCTCCTTGCAGTCCAAGGGACTCTCAAGAGTCTTCTCCAACACCACAGTTCAAAAGCATCAATTTTTCGGCGCTCAGCCTTCTTCACAGACCAACTCTCACATCCATACATGGCCACAGGAAAGACCATAGCCTTGACTAGGCGAAACTTTGTGGGCAAAGTAATGTCTCTACTTTTGAATATGCTATCTAAGTTGGTCATAACTTTCCTCCCAAGGAGTAAGTGTCTTTTAATTTCATGGCTTCAGTAACCATCTGCATTGATTTTGGACCCCCCAAAATAAAGTCTGACACTGTTTCCCCTGTTTCCGCATCTATTTCCCATTAAGTGATGGGACCAGATGCCATGATCTTTGCTTCCTGAGTGTTGAGCTTTAAGTCAACCTTTTCACTCTCCACTTTCACTTTCATCAAGAGGCTTTTGAGTTCCTCTTTACTTTCTGCCATAAGGGTGGTGTCATCTGCATATCTCAGGTTATTGATATTTCTCCTGGCAATCTTGATTCCAGCTTGTGTTTCTTCCAGTCCAGCGTTTTTCATGATGTACTCTGCATAGAAGTCAAATAAGCAGGGTGACAATATGCAGCCTTGACGTCCTCCTTTTCCCTTTTGGAACCAGTGTGTTGTTCCACGTCCAGTTCTAACTGTTGCTTCCTGACCTACATACAGGTTTCTCAAGAGGCAGGTCAGGTGGTCTGGTATTCCCATCTCTTTCAGAATTTTCCACAGTTTATTGGGATCTACACAGTCAAAGGCTTTGGCATAGTCAATAAAGCAGAAATAGATGTTTTTCTGGAACTCTCTTGCTTTTTCCATGATCCAGCGGATGTTGGCAATTTGATCTCTGCTTCCTCTGCCTTTTCTAAAACCAGCTTGGACATCAGGAAGTTCACGGTTCACATATTGCTAAAGCCTGGCTTGGAGAATTTTGAGCATTACTTTACTAGCATGTGAGATGAGTGCAATTGTGCAGTAATTTGAGCATATTTTGGCATTGCCTTTCTTTGGGATTGGAATGAAAACTGACCTTTTCCAGTCCAGTGGCCACTACTGAGTTTTCCAAATTTGCTGGCATATTGAGTGAAGCACTTTCACAGCATCATCTTTCAGGATTTGAAATAGCTCAACTGGAATTCCATCACCTCCACTAGCTTTGTTCATAGTGGTGTTTCCTAAGGCCCACTTGACTACACATTCCAGGATGTCAGGCTCTAGGTGAGTGATAACATCATCATGTATATCTGGGTCATGAAGATCTTTTTTGTACAGTTCTTCTGTGTTTTCTTGCCATCTCTTCTTAATATCTTCTGCTTTTCTTAGGTCCATAACATTTCTGTCCTTTATTGAGCCCATCTTTGAATGAAATGTTCCCTTGGTATCTCTAATTTTCTTGAACTGATCTCTAGTATTTCCCGTTCTGTTGTTTTCCTCTATTTCTTTGCATTGATCACTGAAGAAGGAGTATTACTCAGCCATTAAAAAGAATACATTTGAATCAGTTCTAATGAAGTGGATGAAACTGGAGCCTATTATACAGAGTGAAGTAAGCCAGAAAGAAAAACACCAATACAGTATCAGTTCAGTTCAGTGGCTCAGTCGTGTCCAACTCTTTGCGACCACGTGAATCGCAGCATGCCAGGCCTCCCTGTCCATCACCAACTCCCAGAGATCACTGAGACTCAAGTCCATCGGATCAGTGATGCCATACAGCCATTTCATCCTCTGTCATCCCCTTCTCTTCCTGCCCCCAATCCCTCCCAGCATCAGAGTCTCCTCCAATGAGTCAACTCTTCGCATGAGGTGGCCAAAGTACTGGAGTTTCAGCTTTAGCATCATTCTTCCCAAAGAAATCCCAGGGTTGATCTCCTTCAGAATGGACTGGTTGGCTCTCCTTGCAGTCCAAGGGACTCTCAAGAGTCTTCTCCAACACCACAGTTCAAAAACATCAATTCTTCGGCGCTCAGCCTCCTTCACAGTCCAACTCTCACATCCATACACGACCACAGGAAAAACCATAGCCCTTACTAGATGAATCTTTGTTGGCAAGGTAATGTCTCTGCTTTTCAATATGCTATCTAGGTTGGTCATAACTTTGCTTCCAAGGAGTAAGCATCTTTTAATTTCATGGCTGCAGTCACCATCTGCAGTGATTTTGAAGCCCCAAAACATCAAGTCTAACACTGTTTGCACTGTTTCCCCATCTATTTCCCATGGAGTGATGGGACCAGATGCCATGATCTTTGTTTTCTGAATGTTGAGCTTTAAGCCAACTTTTTCACTCTCAACTTTCACTTTCATCAAGAGGCTTTTTAGTTCCTCTTCACTTTCTGCCATAAGGGTGGTGTCATCTGCATATCTGAGGTTATTGATATTTTCTCAGCAATCTTGATTCCAGCTTGTGTTTCTTCCAGTCCACCGTTTCTCATAATGTACTCTGCATAGAAGTTAAATAAGCAGGGTGACAATATACAGCCTTGACGAACTCCTTTTCCTATTTGGGACCAGTCTGTTGTTCCATGTCCAGTTCTAACTGTTGCTTTCTGACCTGCATACAGGTTTCTCAAGAGGCAGGTCAGGTGGTCTGGTATTCCCATCTCTTTCAGAATTTTCCACAGTTGATTGTGATTCACACAGTCAAAGGCTTTGGCATAGTCAATAAAGCAGAAATTGATGTTTTTCTGGAACTCTCTTGCTTTTTCCATGATCCAGCGGATGTTGGCAATTTGATCTCTGGTTTCTCTGCCTTTTCTAAAACCAGCTTGAACATCAGGAAGTTCACGGTCCACATATTGCTGAAGCCTGGCTTGAAGAATTTTGAGCATTACTTTACTAGCATATGAGGTGAGTGCAATTGTCTGGTAGTTTGAGCATTCTTTGGCATTCCCTTTCTTTGGGATTGGAATGAAAACTGACCTTTTCCAGTCCTGTTGTCCCTGCTGAGTTTCCAAATTTGCTGGCACATTTCGTTTCCAAGGCAAACCATTCAATATCACAGTAACCCAAGTCTATGCCCCAACCAGTAACACTGAAGAAGCTGAAGTTGAACGGTTCTATGAAGACCTACAAGACCTTTTAGAACTAACACCCAAAAAAGATGTCGTTTTCATTAAGCGAATGGAAAAGTAGGAAGTCAAGAAACACCTGGAGTAACAGGCAAATTTGGCCTTGGAATACGGAATGAAGCAGGGCAAAGACTAATAGAGTTTTGCCAGGAAAATGCACTGGTCATAGCAATCAACCTCTTCCAACAACACAAGAGAAGACTCTACACATGGACATCATCAGATGGTCAACACTGAAATCACATTGATTATATTCTTTGAAGCCAAAGATGGAGAAGCTCTATACAGTCAACAAAAACAAGACCAGGAGCTGACTGTGGCTCAGATCATGAATTCCTTATTGCCAAATTCAGACTGAAATTGAAGAAAGTAGGGAAAACCACTAGACCATTCAGGTATGACCTAAATCAAATCCCTTATGATTATACAACAGAAGTGAGAAATAGATTTAAGGGCCCAGATCTGATAGAGAGAGTGCCTGATGATCTATGGATGGAGGTTCATGACATTGTACAGGAGACGGATCAAGACCATCCCCATGCCAAAGAAATGCAAAAAAGCAAAATGGCTATCTGGCGAGGCCTTACAAATAGCTGTAAAAAGAAGAGAAGCCAAAAGCAACCGATAAAAGGAAAGATAGAAGCATCTGAATGCAGAGTTTCAAAGAATAGCAAGGAGAAATAAGAAAGCCTTCTTCAGCAATCAATGCAAAGAAACAGAGAAAAACAACAGAATGGGAAAGACTAGAGATCTCTTCAAGAAAATTAGAGATACCAAGGGAACTTTTCATGGAAAGATGGGCTCAATAAAGGACAGAAATGGTATGGACCTAACAGAAGCAGAAGATATCAAGAAGAGGTGGTAAGAATACACAGAATAACTGTACAAAAAAGATATCCATGACCCAGATGATCACGAGGGTGTGATCACTCACCTAGAGCCAGACATCCTGGAATGTGACATCAAGTGGGCCTTAGAAAGCATCACTACGAACAAAGCTAGTGGAGGTGATGGAATTCCAGTAGAGTTATTTCAAATCCTGAAAGATGATGCTGTGAAAGTGCTTCACTCAATATGTCAGCAAATTTGGAAAACTCAGCAGTGACCACAGGACTGGAAAAGATCAGTTTTCATTCCTATCCCAATACAGCATGCTAACACATATATATGGAATTTAGAAAGATAGTAATTACAACCCTGTATGCAAGACAGCAAAAGAGACATAGATGTATAGAACAGTCTTCTGGACTCTGTGGGAAAGGGAGGGGAATGATTTGGGAGAATGGTATTAAAACATGTATAATATCATATAAGAAAAAAATAAATAAATACAAGAGAAGGAAAAAAATCTATAAAATCAACCCCAAACAATTATAAAAATTGTTCCTATGAAACATAGATATCAATAATTACTTGAAATGTAAATGGATTAAGTGTTCCAACCAAATAACACAGACTGGCTGAATGGACCCCCCAAAAAACTTATATACATGCTGTCTACAAAAAAACCCACCTCAGACTTAATGACACATATATACTAATAGTGAAAGGATGGAAAACTATTTTCCATGCACATGGGAAGCAAAAGAAAGCTGGAGTACCAATCCTCGTATTAGACAAAATAGACCTTAAAATAAAGAAGATTACAACAGATAAGGAAGGACACTATATAATGATCAAGGGATCAATCCAAGAGGAAGACATAACAACTGTAAATATCTGTGCACTCAACATAGGAGCACCTGAATGCATAAGACAAACACTAACAGACATAAAAGGAGAAATTGACAGTAACACAGTCATAGTAGGAGACTTTAACACCCCACTCACACCAATGGACAGATCATCAAAACAAAATTAATAAGGAAATGCAAGTCTTAAATGATACATTATACCGAGGTCCAGCCCCGGTTGATCCAGGGTCTTTGGAAGGGAGACGGCGTCGGAGGGGGTCACTAGATAATAGCTTTATTTACATATCAATTAGAAACATTAAGAGTAAATAATAGCCGATAGGTCAGTAGGAAATTCAGAGAATAGAAGAAGCTGAGTAGCTTGGTTTACGCGGAAAATCAATATAACCTGTGACACCAGGTTAGCTCTGACCACGGAGGCCGCAGGCGCCCACTCGAATAGCGAAAAGTGCCCCACCTTAGGCACTTTCTCAAGTGAGTCTTAGAAGCCCAGGCAAATAAGTGGTCACAGAGGATATCCACGCTCCAGATGGAGACTCAGCTGGAAATGGAAATTGTGAGAGAAAATGACAGATGAGAGTTTCAGCTGGAATGTAAAGAAAAGAATGACATGGGGAGACCAAGCTCTGGTGAGCAAGCCCAGTAGCTTTATTTTCAACAGGGGCTTTTATACCCTAAGTTACACATAGAGGATAATCAGATCAGATCAGATCAGATCAGTCGCTCAGTCGTGTCCGACTCTTTGCGACCCCATGAACCGCAGCACACCAGGCCTCCCTGTCCATCACCAGCTCCCGGAGGTCACCCAGACTCACACCCATCAAGTCAGTGATGCCATCCAGCCATCTCATCCTCTGTCGTCCCCTTCTCCTCCTGCCCTCAATCCTTCCCAGCATCAGAGTCTTCTCCAATGAGTCAACTCTTCGCATGAGGTGGCCAAAATACTGGAGTTTCAGCTTGAGCATCATTCCTTCTAAAGAAATTCCAGGATTGATCTCCTTCAGAATGGACTGGTTGGATCTCCTTGCAGTCCAAGGGACTCTCAAGAGTCTTCTCCAACACCACAGTTCAAAAGCATCAATTCTTCGGCGCTCAGCCTTCTTCACAGTCCAGCTCTCACATCCATACATGACCACAGGAAAGACCATAGCCTTGACTAGGCGAACCTTTGTTGGTAAAGTAATGTCTCTGCTTTTGAATATGCTATCTAGGTTGGTCATAGAGGATAATAGGGGATGTGAAATCATGCAAAGCCAGCAGTCTTTGATCCTTATCAAAAACCAGGGTTTCTTTCCTGCAAATTTATCACGTACAAATGGTTCAGGTGATTTACATCATCTTCTGGCCAGAAGGCCTATTAACATTTTATGACTCAACAAAGGTTTGTCAACCGCAAGACTTATTTTCTCTAAGAGTAATTATTTTAAGGTTTGGTGCCATCTTCATCCAAAGTGTTAGATAAACTTGCATTCCTATAGGGGGAGGCGCAATGGGTTTACAACAAAGAAAAGAATTTATTACCTTAAGGGTCTAAAGTTACTAGCACCAAGGCCACTATTTTTTCTACAAACCAACTATACACATTCAAGGATACAAAACAGGGGATGTGAAAACTTGGCAAAAAGCATTGGCTCATTAATGAACTAGTTTTTATTCTGACAGTTTTTAACTCTCTGAGAGGCTCTAAGCTATTTGAATATCTTAAGCTTCCCCTGCCTCTCGAGGCTGAGAGACTGTAAACAATCATATGCATAGCTATAGGAGTCTGGGTAAACTTGTCAGGCCAGTTAGAGAGCTATCTGAGGGGTTTGGATTTAAACACTCCTAATGCCCAGGAACTTTATTAATTGAAGCTGTAAGTTAATTCTTTATTAGAGAGAGCAAGATGGTGGTGGAGGACAGCCCCCAGTAAAGTCAGAGGTGAGAGCACAAAGCAGTAAAGTAGGCAGACTCTGGTTTTTGGGGGGTAGATGCTCGAGACTATCCGGGGACACTCCTGAAAGCTTGATCCCGCCATTGCGTTTGCCAAGCCTCCTTCCTCATGACCTTTGTCACGAGTCGAGTGCCTCTAAGCGGCGGCTGCCAACAACATTAGATGAGATGAATCTCATTGATATCTTCAGGACATTGCATCCAAAGGCAGAAGAATACATCTTTTTCACAAGTGCACATGGAACATTCTCTAGGATAGACCACATCTTGGGTCACCAATCAAATCTCAGTAAATTTAAGAAAACTGAAATCATATCAAAGATTTTCTCCCACAACACTGTAAGGGTAGACATCAATTACAAGAAAAAAAGTGTAAGAAACAAAAACACATGGAGATGAAACAACACATTTCTAACTAACCAACAGGTTACTGAAGAAATCAAGAGGGCAATCAAAAAATTTCTAGAAATGAATGACATTGAAAACACAACAACTCAAAACCTATGGGATGTAGCAAAAGCAGGCCTAAGAGAGAAGTTTATAGAGATACAATCCTACCTCAAGAAACAAGAAAAACATTGAACAGACAATCTAACTTTAGACCTAAAACAACTGGAAAAAAGACAAACCAACCAAACAAACAAAATTAGTAGAAGGAAAGAAATCATGAAGATCCAAGCAGAAATTAGTGAAAAAGAAGTGAAAGAAACAATAGTAAAAATCAAGTTGGGTTTATTTCAGGAATGTAAGGATTCTTTATTTTTCAGGGACTGACACAAAAATCAATCAACGTGATACACCATATTAACATAATGAAAGATAAAAATCATATGATAATCTCAATAGATGCAGGAAAAGCCTTTGACAAAATTCAACACCCATTTATGATTAAAACTCTTCAAAAATTGGGAACAAAAGGAACCTACCTCAACATAGTAAAGGCCATATATGATAAGCCTACAGGAAACATTATTATCAATGGTGAAAAACTAAAACCATTCCCCCTAAGATCAGGAACAAGACAAGGGTGTCCACTTTCATCTCTATCATTCGACATAGTTCTGAAAGTTCTAGCTACAGCAATCAGACAAGAAAAAATAAATAAAAGGAATCCATATTTTAAAAGAAGTAAAGTTCTCACTGTTTGCAGATGGCATAATACTGTACATAGAAAACCCTAGAGAGAGTATCAGAAAATTACTAGAGCTGATCAGTGAATTTGGCAAAGTTGCAGTATGCAGGGTCAATACACAGAAATCACTTGCATTTCTAGATACTAACAATGAAAACTTAGAAAGATAATTTAAGGAATCAATCCCATTTACCATTGCAACAAAAAGAGTTAAATATCTAGGAACAAAGTTACCTAAGGATACAAAAGAACTATATATAGAAAATTATAAGACACTAATGTAAGAAATCAAAGATGACATAAACAGATGGAAAGATATTCCATGTACCTGGGTAGAAAAATCAATATTGTGAAAATGACTATACTACTAAACACAAACTACATATTCATTGTGATCCCTATCAAATTACCAATGGCATTTTTTCACAGAACCAGAACAAGAATTTCACAATTCATATGGAAACAAAAAAGGCCCTGACTAGCTAAAGCAGTCTTGAGAAAGAAGAATGGAGCTGGAGGAATCAACCTTTCTGACTTCAGATTATACTACAAAGCTACCATACAAGACAGTATGGTACTGGCACAAAAACAGAAATAAATAATGAAACAAGAAAAAAAGTCCAGAAATAAACCCATCATGTATTGGTACCTTATTTTTGACAAAGGAGGCAAGAAAACACAATGGGGCAGACAGCCTCTTCAGTAAATGGTGCTGGGGAAACTGGACAGCTACATGTAAAAGAATGAAATTATAACACTTCCTAACACCACACACAAAGGTAAACTCCAAATGGATTAAAGACCTAAGTATAAGACCAGAAACTAAAAAACTCTTAGAGGAAAACATAGGCAGAACACTTGATGACATAAATCAAAGCAAGATCCTCTATGACCCACCTCCTAGAGTAACAGAAATAAAAATAAATAAGTGGGATGCAATTAAACTTAAAAGCTTTTGCACAGAAAAGGAAACTATAAGCAAGGTGAAAAGACAACCCTGAGAATGGGAGAAAATAATAGCAAATGAAACAACTGACAAAGGATTAATTTCCAAAATATACAAGCAGCTCATTCAACTCCATACCAGACAAACAAACAACCCAATCAAAAAGTGGGAAAGTGACCTGAAGAGACATTTCTCCAAAGAAGACATAAGGATGACAAAAAGCACATGAAAAGATGCTCTACATTATTAGAAAAATGCAAATCAAAACCACAATGAGATATCACCTCATAGCAGTCAAAATGGCCATCATCAGAAAGTCTACAAACAATAAATGCTGGAGAGGGTGTGGAGAAAAGGGAGTGCTCTTGCACTGTTGGTGGGAATGTAAATTGATACCACCACTATGGAAGATGATATAGAAATTCCTTTAAAAAACTAGGAATAAAACCACCATATGACCCAGCAATTCCACTCCTAGGCATATACCCTGAGGAAATCAAAATTGAAAAAAAAAAAACATGTATCCCATTGTTCATTGCAGCACTATTTACAACAGCTAGAACATAGAAGCAACCTAGATGTCCATCAATAGATGAATGGATAGAGAAGTAGTGGTATATATACACAATGGAATATTACTCAGCCATAAAAAGGAAAATCTTTGAGTCAGTTCTAATGATGTGCATGAACCTAGAGCCTATTATACAGAGTAAAGTAAGTCAGAGAGAGAAAAATAAATATCATATTCTAACACATATATATGGAATCTACAAAAATGGTACTGAAGAATTTATTTACAGGGCAGCAATGAAGAAAAAGATATAGAGAATAGACTTATGGACATGGGGAGAGGGGAGGAGAGGGTGAGATGTATGCAAAGAATAACATGGAAACTTACATTACCATATGTAAAATAGATAGCCAACAGGAATTTGCTATATGGCTAAGGAAAATCAAACAGGGGTCCTGTATCAACCTAGAGGGGTGAGATGGGAAGGCAGATGGGAAAGAAGTTCAAAAGGGAGGGGCTATATGTATAACTATGGCTATTCATGTTGAGGTTTGACAGAAAACAACTAAATTCTGTAAAGCAATAATCCTTCAATTAAAAAAAATTAATAAATTTTTTAAAAAAGGAAGATATAAATTTTTAAACTATAAAAATAAGATGTAAGAGCTTCTAATTTTTTACTTATAAAATGGTTTAAAAACATATATTAATGAAACTTAATAAAGAGTCTGAAATAGACCCACACTACTATGCCCAATTTATTTTTGAGCTAAGGGAATTCAAAGGAGAAGTGTGTCTTTTCAGCAAGTGGAATCCGTACTGGTATCTATACACAAACAACTGCAATCCACTCCACAGCACTTACTGTTCCAAAAAGTAACTTGAATTAGAATATAGCCCAACGGTAACTAAAATTATAGAACCTGCATAAGAAGGCACAGGGAGAATCTTAGTGACTTTAAGTTAATTAGATATCTTACACAGGACTCAAAAAGCACAAATTATGTAAGACTCATAAATTGGACTATACCAAAACTAAATGCCTTGCTCTTTTAGAGATACTATCAAGACACTGTTAAGGAGTGGAAAAAGCAAACTACAGGTTGGGAGAAAATATCTGCAAAACATACACTTGACAAAAGGTTATAAAATATAAAACCTCTTACAACTCAGTAATATGAATATGAACAACACAAATTTTTAATGGGCAATAAATTTAAATAGCCAATGTACCAAAGAAAATATACAAATGGCAAATAAACCATGAAAAGACACTCAACATCATTAGCCATTAGGGAAAGCAAATAAAACCACAATGAGATATACCACTACACACCCATTAGAGTGACTTACATTCAAACTGACAAAACCAAATTTTGGCAAGGATATGGAACCCCCTGGAACTCAAACTGCTGGTGGAGATGTTAAATGTAAAAATCATTTTGGAAAACAGTTTGGCTAAGTTCTACTCTTGAGTACTTATGCAAGAGACAGGGAAATACATGTCTACATACATCAAGACTTGAATTTCAATCATGATAGATGATTTATTCATAGCAATCACCAACTGTAACAATTCATATGTCAATCTTCTGTGGATAAACAGATTGTAGTCTATTCATATAACGAAATATTAATCAGCAGTAAAAAGAAATCAACTGATATATTCAATAATATGGGAATCTCAACAAACTATGTTAAGTGAAGTCAGACACCAAAGACCACATACCATATGTTCATTTATGTGAAATTTTAGAGGATTTATAATGTTAAAAAGAAGATCAGAGGTTGCCAAGAGCTAAGGGCACTAGGAGGCAATTAACTGCAAATGGAGACTTTCAGGGGCTATGCAAATGTCCTATACCATGAGTATAGTGGTGATTACCTATTGTATACATATGTCAAAACTCATGAGAACTTTAAAGTCAACTAATTTATAATTTAAATAATATCTCAATAAAGTTGATTCTTTAAATATATCAGAATGGAAGATCTGAAATACTCATTATGTGCTGATTACATGCTTTTTTACATAGAAACCACAAGGGAATCTACAGAGAAGATACTAAAATAAGTAAATAATGTCAACATTATGGTTGACAATTCAACAAGAATATCACAAAAATATAAAAGCTTGATATACTGTAATCAAGCTGAAAGTACAACAAAGGAATCTATGAGAAAAAAAAAAACTCCAAAGAAAATATAAATAAAAATTTTCATACATTTAAGCCTTGAATTTATTTATGGCAAAAATATTATTAATATATATTATCTTAAAGCTCAACATTCAGAAAACTAAGATCATGGCATCTGGTCCCATCACTTCATGGGAAATAGATGGGGAAACAGTGTCAGACTTTATTTTCTGGGGGCTCCAAAATCACTGCAAATGGTGACTGACACCATGAAATTAAAAGACACTTACTCCTTGGAAGGAAAGTTATGACCAACCTAGATAGCATATTAAAAAGCAGAGACATTACCTTGCCAACAAAGGACCGTCTAGTCAAGGCTATGGTTTTTCCTGTGGTCATTTATGGATGTGAGAGTTGGACTGTGAAGAGGGCTGAGCACCAAAGAATTGATGCTTTTGAACTGTGGTGTTGGAGAAGACTCTTGAGAGTCCCTTGGACTGCAAGGAGATCCAACCAGTCCATCCTAAAGGAGGTCAGTCCTGGGTGTTCATTGGGAGGACTGATGCTGAAGCTGAAACTCCAGTACTTTGGCCACCTCATGCGAAGAGTTGACTCATTAGAAAAGACCCTGATGCTGGGAGGGATTGGGGGCAGGAGGAGAAGGGGATGACAGAGGATGAGATGGCTGGATAGCTTTAGTGACTCAATGGACATGAGTTTGGGTAAACTCCGGGAGTTGGTGATGGACAGGGAGGCCTGGCGTGCTGCGATTCATGGGGTCGCAAAGAGTCGGACATGACTGAGTGATTAAACTGAACTGAACTGATCTTCCTCTAGCAAAATTTATAATTCCTATAATAAGATACTGTACTAGGCATTATCTATTGTTCAACAAATTACCCCTAAAATTTTGCAAGTTAAGCCACAAATATTCATTATTTCACAGAGTTTTTCAGGATCAGGAATCTAGAATGACTTGGCTCCATGATACTAGCTAGGATTTCTAAAAAATCTCTAGTCAAAGTATTATCCAGGCTATAGTCTCTAAGACTCAACATTCAGACTATAGTATCTAAGACTCAACATCCAAGCTATAGTCTCTAAGACCCAACCGGAGCTGGAAGATCTGTTTCCAAGTTTATTCATGCTGATATTTGGCAAAAGGCTTAGTTTCTCACAATATGAATCTCTGCACAGGACTACTTATGGCATGATTTCTACCAGAACAAGCAAAACATACACATACAAGATAGAGAGAAACCAATATGGAAACCACAACTGTTTTATAACCTATTCTCAAAATGACATTCCACCACTTTTTCTGTGGTCTACTTGTTAGAAGTGAACCAAGAAGTCCAGCTCACACTCAAGGGGCAGAGATTACAAAAGGTTATAAATACAGGAGATAGGAATCATTGGGAGTTAACACCAATAAAAAATTGAGAGATGACCTTACTAATAATCAGAAATAATGTGAAATAAAATGGAATATATCATATTATTTCATATCCATTGGGCTGCCATCTCTGGGGTAGCACAGAGTCGGACACAAATGAAGTGACTTAGCAGCAGCAGCAGCATAACATAAATAATTAAAAAGCCTATCAGTACTTAGCAAGGGGGTAGGACCATAAAGAGTCCTATTTATTCAGACATAAGTATAAAATCACATTACAGAGCAGTCTTGCAATTTCTCACACAGTTTACAATGGCTCAGCAATTCCAATCAGATACATTATCTAGAGAAACTCTTACATGTATTTCTTCAGATCAGATCAGATCAGTCGCTCAGTCGTGTCCGACTCTTTGCGACCCCATGAACTGCAGCACGCCAGGCCTCCCTATCCATCACCAGCTCTCGGAGGTCACCCAGACTCACATTCATCGAGTCAGTGATGCCATCCAGCCATCTCATCCTCTGTCGTCCCCTTCTCCTCCTGCCCTCAATCCTTCCCAGCATCAGAGTCTTCTCCAATGAGTCAACTCTTCGCATGAGGTGGCCAAAATACTGGAGTTTCAGCTTGAGCATCATTCCTTCCAAAGAAATCCCAGGGCTGATCTCCTTCAGAATGGACCGGTTGGATCTCCTTGCAGTCCAAGGGACTCTCAAGAGTCTTCTCCAACACCACAGTTCAAAAGCATCAATTCTTCGGCGCTCAGCCTTCTTCACAGTCCAGCTCTCACATCCATACATGACCACAGGAAAGACCATAACCTTGACTAGGCGAACCTTTGTTGGCAAAGTGATGTCTCTGCTTTTGAATATGCTATCTAGGTTGGCCATAACCTTCCTTCCAAGGAGTAAGCGTCTTTTAATTTCATGGCTGCAGTCACCATCTGCAGTGATTTTGGAGCCCAGAAAAATAAAGTCTGACACTGTTTCCACTGTTTCTCCATCTATTTCCCATGTAGTGATGGGACCAGATGCCATGATCTTCGTTTTCTGAATGTTGAGCTTTAAGCCAACCTTTTCACTCTCCACTTTCACTTTCATCAAGAGGCTTTTTAGTTCCTCTTCACTTTCTGCCATAAGGGTGGTATCATCTGCATATCTGAGGTTATTGATATTTCTCCCAGCAATCTTGATTCCAGCTTGTGTTTCCTCCAGTCCAGCATTTCTCATGATGTACTCTGCATATAAGTTAAATAAACATGATGACAATATACAGCCTTGACGTACTCCTTTTCCTATTTGGAACCAGTCTGTTGTTCCATGACCAGTTCTAACTGTTGCTTCCTGACCTGCATATAGATTTCTCAAGAGGCAGATCAGGTGGTCTGGTATTCCCATCTCTTTCAGAATTTTCCACAGTTGATTGTGATCTACACAGTCAAAGGCTTTGGCATAGTCAATAAAGCAGAAATAGATGTTTTTCTGGAACTCTCTTGCTTTTTCCATGATCCAGCGGATGTTGGCAATTTGATCTCTGGTTCCTCTGCCTTTTCTAAAACCAGCTTGAACATCAGGAAGTTCACAGTTCACATATTGCTGAAGCCTGGCTTGGAGAATTTTGAGCATTACTTTACTAGCGTGTGAGATGAGTGCAATTGTGCGGTAGTTTGAGCACTCTTTGGCATTGCCTTTATTCTTGCCTTGAGAACCCCATGAACAGTATGTATTTCTTAGACAACAGTATCTTCCAGACAAGTAAAGACTGTTCACCACAGCCTTATTTGTTTCTACAGAATTCTAGAAACATCCTAAATACTCATCAACAGAGGAATGGACAAACAAATCAGTTGTACCAAGGGATACTATATAACCAATAAAGTGAGCAAATTAAAGCTAAGTAAATCTATATATATATATATAGATCACAAAAACAATACTGAGTAAGATAGTAAAGTAATATGTAAGATAGTAAAGTAATATGTAAAGCATATTCAGATCCACACAAATATTTCTAATACGCACAAAGCACAGTTATTCTATTAATAATACATGAATCATAAGGATACATTCTAAATAAATGATAGTAGTTGAATCTATCATTATTAGAGGAAAAACAGAGGAAAAAAGCATTATTTCAATAATAAAATTTTAAGAAAAATTAAGACAAGTAATGTTTATTAATTCTAGATGGTATTATATTATTCTTATAATTTACTGTAGTTACTAAAATTTTCACAAATATGCTATTGGAGCATTCAGGCAACTGACAAACCTAAATATAAGTAACATATACTTATTTTTCTAAAGGAAATTATGCCTTTGTATCAGCGAGCTCTTATTACAGTAAGAAGCACCTTAAAAATGGTAGCTTTAAAAGAACTATCTCTTATTCTCCTGTATCTGAGTCTGTTTAAAATCTGCAGACTAAAACTGCATGTCTGGGGAAAAATCTATTCTACTCCACAGTGAATGCAGGGGTGATTTAGGCATGTCCTACTCCTGGACTTCTTAGTAACATGTAATCCTTCCTAAAAGAAAACTGAAAGACCTTTTAACATTAAGGTTTAGGTTTCTAAAAGTTATAGATTCTTCAACTGGTAGTTAATACTAACTGTAGGTTAAAATTTTTTCATAATTAGACATATATAGAGGAAAATATGTGAAAATAGCCATATTTCCTTTCCTCTTATTGACATTTAAAAGAAGAAAAATTAAATTTACTTATTGCAAATTCCATTATATTTCTAATCAAATTATTATGCCAACATAGGAGAAGGCAATGGCACCCCACTCCAGTACTCTTGCCTGGAAAATCCCATGGGCAGACGAGCCTGGTGGGCTGCAGTCCATGGGGTCGCTAAGAGTTGGACATGACTGAGCGACTTCACTTTCACTTTTCACTTTCACGCACTGGAGAAGGAAATGGCAACCCACTCCAGTGTTCTTGCCTGGAGAATCCCAGGGATGGGGAAGCCTGGTGGGCTGCCATTTACAGGGTCGCACAGAGTCGGACACGACTGAAGCAACTTAGCAGCAGGAGTAGCAACATAGTATAAATACAGTAAGGAGCAAATAAACATCACTTCATTAATTCTTATTCTCATTATAAAAAGTTTAAGGTAACCCAATGAGAAAAAAACATGTCTGTAATAAAGTAAATAAAGAACACTAAAATTGTATAGCTTGTTAAGTGGGCAGTTATTAATTTATTGCCATTTTATAGATGAGGACTTGAGATATTAAAGGAATTTTAATGGAATTAAAGAAAAACATTTTTAGCGGAAACACCAGGCCTTGGAACAGGATATTCTGAGACTTCTCTTTCAGGACTCTTTCCACAATATCAAAAACAAATGAATGTGCATTTCTCAGTCCTAGAAGATAATAGGAAAAGATGATGGCTGTCTGAACAAGCATGACTGAAGAGACGAGTTTCACTCTTCAGGTCTTTCTAGCTTTTCTTGACATTTATTTTCACCCAAAACTTAGAGCTCATCCATATCAATCTCGAATTTTTATTTAATCACCCTACTTCCAAAAATATTCATGTTGTCAACTGCTGCTCCCCTCCAGAGTCATGCCATTTCTGTTACCTGGGAGAATCCCAGTGTTTATTTAAGTATAATTTACAGTATTATAACTGAAGAAGGGAAAGAAAAATAGTTATAATTTATCTCAGATAATTTTAAAGAAACTTTTTCTAATTTTTCCTTACAGTTGAAATTTTCAGTCCTGTGATAGTTAATTTCATATGCTACCTTGACTGGATTGCACCATGCCCATAGTATTTAGCTAAAGATTATCTCTGGGTGTGTCTATAAGGTTTTTCTAGATAAGATTAACATTTGAATTTGTCAGCTGAGAAAACCAGATTGCCCTTCCCAATGTGAGTGGGCCTCACTGAATCACTGAAGGCCCAAACAGAATAAAAGTCTAAGAAAATAATTCTGCCTGATTGTCTCTAAACTGGACATTGGTTTTTTTCTGGCCTTCCAACTTAGATTGACTAGAACTTTCACCATCAGCCTTCCCAGTTCTCAGGCCGGTAGTCTTGACTGGAACTCCTGGGTCTGAGATACTTAGCCTCCATACATATGTGAGCCAAAAACTTACTCTATTTCTAAATAAAGCCATATATTTATTATATACAAAAACACATAGGCACACACACATGTGTGTGAACATATGTATGTGTGTGTATGAGAATTGCTCACCATGTAGATATTCAGATACACAGAATGGGGCAGGGGATAAATGTGGAGATAGAATCCTAAATATGCAAAGCCCCATAACAGAATCCTGAAAAATTCCATAGCTGATTTCCTGAGTAACCTATTAGCTAATACTGGGCTACTAATTTACTAGCATAAGAATTCTGGCTTTTAATTAATTGACAAAAGGTAAGTTAATAATTTATTATTTAATTATTAAATAATTTGCTATTTAATAATATCAGATCAGATCAGTCACTCAGTCATGTCGGACTCTTTGCGACCCCATGAATCACAGCACGCCAGGCCTCCCTATCCATCATCAACTCCCGGACTTCACTCACACTCACGTCCAACGAGTCAGTGATGCCATCCAGCCATCTCGTCCTCTGTCGTCCCCTTCTCCTCTTGCCCCCAATCCCTCCCAGCATCAGAGTCTTCTCCAATGAGTCAACTCTTCGCATGAGGTGGACAAAGTACTGGAGTTTCAGCTTTAGCATCATTCCTTCCAAAGAAATCCCAGGGCTGATCTCCTTCAGAATGGACTGGTTGCATCTCCTTGCAGTCCAAGGGACTCTCAAGAGTCTTCTCCAACACCACAGTTTAAAAGCATCAATTCTTCAGCGCTCAGCCTTCTTCACAGTCCAGCTCTCACATCCATACATGACCACAGGAAAGACCATAGCCTTGACTAGGCGAACCTTTGTTGGCAAAGTGATGTCTCTGCTTTTGAATATGCTATTTAGGTTGGTCATAACTTTCCTTCCAAGGAGTAAGCGTCTTTTAATTTCATGGCTGCAGTCACCATCTGCAGTGATTTTGGAGCCCAGAGAAATAAAGTCTGACACTGTTTCTCCATCTATTTCCCATGTAGTGATGGGGACCAGATGCCATGATCTTCATTTTCTGAATGTTGAGCTTTAAGCCAACTTTTTCACTCTCCACTTTCACTTTCATCAAGAGGCTTTTATAATATCAAATAATAATAAAATTTAAGTAATAATAAAAATTTTAATAATATCAAATAATAGATATTAGAACTAGAATTAATTTAGAGGTTATCTAAATTCAACCCTTCCATTGCACACATGAGAAAAATAAATTATAGAGGTTAAATGACTTACCTGCCTTGGTCAAAGGTAGTTAAGAGACAAAACTGGAAATCAAACATAAGTCCCCATAGTATATTAATTCAGTCTTCTTCCTACTGCACTATATTGTTGGTTTTACAGTTATAGTTTGACTTGAGGTCTTTGCAATTTTTCTCAAGGTCTCTCATTATGAGCACTATAAGATGGCTAGTTGAATGTAGGGGTGTAATGAGCTCCCAGGGAATAAAGTTCAACCATACACCCTAACAGGTAGCAGTCAGCCAGCAACATATACCTAACAATCATTGATAGTGAAAGAATAACATTCACAAATCAAAAACTTCCCAATATAAGCTTGCAGATGATTGTAAATAAAGAACAGAATATATTTTACTGTGCCTACACTAACCTCAAAACATTTTTCAAAAATATCTGAAAGACAAAATTCTTCTTGTTAGGATAATTTCAGAGTGAATCACAAGGGGAAATATTAAGAAATTTGATTAAATCCACGATTCAAAGTTAGAAGCAGAGACTTAGGATAGGTGAATAAGAGTCATGAATACAGGGCAAATACCCTGAAAGACAAAATATGCAGAAGCAGAGAAATATCAAGGAACTTTTCACACGCTGCCACCAAAGGAAATTTAATGCTACTCACAGTAGGGAATTTGGACCTCAGGATATAACCCAGATTACTTAACACCAAGTGGACGCTCTCCACTTAAAACTCTAGGTTCAAATACTATATGTTTTTCAGTTGCTAACTCTTGACAACTCTGCAAACCCATGCTATGCAGCATGCCAGGCCTTCCTGTCCTTCACTATCTCTGAGTCTGCTCAAATTCATGTCCATTGAGTTGGTGATGCTATCCAACCATCTCATCCTCTGCCACTCCCTTCTTCTATCCTCAATGTTTTCCTAGCATCAGGGTCTTTTCCAATGAGTTGGCTCTTCACATGAGGTGGCCAAAGTATTGGAGCTTCAGCATCAGTATCAAATACTATATAGTATACTATATACATTTACCCAGAATTTTTAGGACTTAATTTATTCAAGATTATCAGATTCCCCGAGTTTAGATATCCAACAGTTTGAAAAATATGATCCCCTCTCCAACTTCTAGATGCGATTCTCTTTGATTTCCATTTCATTAAATGAATACACACACACATATATATATAGTTCAGATCAGATCAGATCAGTCGCTCAGTCGCGTCCGACTCTTTGCGACCCCATGAACTGCAGCACGTCAGGCCTCCCTATCCATCACGAGCTCTCGGAGGTCACTCAGACTCACATCCATCGAGCCAGTGATGCCATCCAGCCATCTCATCCTCTGTCGTCCCCTTCTCCTCCTGCCCCCAATCCCTCCCAGCATCAGAGTCTTCTCCAATGAGTCAACTCTTCGCATGAGGTGGCCAAAATACTGGAGTTTCAGCTTGAGCATCATTCCTTCCAAAGAAATCCCAGGGCTGATCTCCTTCACAATGGACTGGTTGGATCTCCTTGCAGTCCAATGGACTCTCAAGAGTCTTCTCCAACACCACAGTTCAAAAGCATCAATTCTTTGGCGCTCAGCCTTCTTCACAGTCCAGCTCTCACATCCATACATGACCACAGGAAAGACCATAGCCTTGATTAGGCGAACCTTTGTTGGCAAAGTGATGTCTCTGCTTTTGAATATGCTATCTAGGTTGGTCATAACTTTCCTTCCAAGGAGTAAGCGTCTTTTAATTTCATGGCTGCAGTCACCATCTGCAGTGATTTTGGAGCCCAGAAAAATAAAGTCTGACACTGTTTCCACTGTTTTTCCATCTATTTCTCATGTAGTGATGGGACCAGATGCCATGATCTTCGTTTTCTGAATGTTGAGCTTTAAGCCAACCTTTTCACTGTCTACTTTCACTTTCATCAAGAGGCTTTTTAGTTCCTCTTAACTTTCTGCCATAAGGTATCATCTGCATATCTGAGGTTATTGATATTTCTCTCGGCAATCTTGATTCCAGCTTGTGTTTCTTCCAGTCCAGCATTTCTCATGATGTACTCTGCATATAAGTTAGAAAGCATCACTACGAACAAAGCTAGTGGAGGTGATGGAATTCCAGTGGAGCTATTCCAAATCCTTAAAGATGATGCTGTAAAAGTGCTGCACTCAATATGCCAGCAAATTTGGAAAACTCAGCAGCGGCCACAAGATTGGAAAAGGTCAGTTTTCATCCCAATCCCAAAGAAAGGCAATGCCAAAGAGTGCTCAAACTACTACACAATTGCACTCATCTCACATGCTAGTAAAGTAATGCTCAAAATTCTCCAAGCCAGGCTTCAGCAATATGTGAACCGTGAACTTCCTGATGTTCAAGCTGGATTTAGAAAAGGCAGAGGAACCAGAGATCAAATTGCCAACATCCGCTGGATCATCGAAAAAGCAAGAGAGTTCCAGAAAAACATCTATTTCTGCTTTATTGACTATGCCAAAGCCTTTGACTGTGTGGATCACAATAAACTGTGGAAAATTCTGAGAGAGATGGGAATACCAGACCACCTGATCTGCCTCTTGAGAAATCTGTATGCAGGTCAGGAAGCAACAGTTAGAACTGGTCATGGAACAACAGACTGGTTCCAAATAGGAAAAGGAGTACATCAAGGCTGTATATTGTCCTTTTAATAACTGAACCCAAACCTAACTGAATCATGGCAACCATGAATGAATCAAACTGAAAGAATTTGTTGAGGAAGTCATTTTTTTGCCAATTCTAAATATAGGTATTTCTGATCCTGGCAAAAATCCCTCATATTGTACAGTCTTCAATTTATATGGTCTGAAAAGGAACATAGGAATAAAGTACTGGTAGAAAATAAGTAACAGTTGATCCAATAGAACTTACAATATATTCTGAGCAGCTGAGTGTGGCTGTGGGACATAACAAGTATTGGGACCAATTACATTGAAACTGAAAAGTGATCACAAATAATACCTAAATGGATAATCTACAGATGAACTGTAGAAAGCTACATGTACTGATAATAATGTAAAGACAACTCATTGCTTCAGTTTACTAATCCTTGTATATAAGGGAAACATACATGCTGGGTACAAGAACAGTAACCATTTCATTAAAATGATTCAACATTAAAAGAAAAAAACTATCTTCAGTATCCTACACTCAATCATGCTCAACATATTTCTCCCCAACTTCAGATTATCACTCCCCAGATTCCCTTCAGATCACATGTATCCATTCTACTTAAACTGGATGAGTAAGGCCACCCTTACATATATTAGCCAACTTCTTCCTGTAATACTGCCAAAAAACATGTTAAGTTTCTCTTGGTCTTACATTAAAGTTTTTGGGTTAGATTCTTGTTGGGAAATATCAAACTTCTATATTTATTTATTTTGACATTCAAAAATTATTTTACTTGCTACAGAGTGAAAGTATAATTTAAGCATCTGCTGCTGAAACACTCATTTTTGATGTAAGGCATGTCCATTGGCCCAGTAATAAGTATTCCCCAAAATAAATATATAATGGATACTCTGAACACATTTGTACCACACACTGAAAACTGAAAGGAAGAGACTTTCTTTTGGATCACAAATAAATGTATCCCTTCCCCAGAAAACAAGGCTCAGCCAATTTGTCGAAATTACTGGTTTCAAAGTAGGAAATCTTTTTTTTTTTTTTTTTTCAATTAACTGGATTTATAGTATTTGGACTTCATATTACAAAGTGAAAATTGTTCAGTCATATCCAACTCTTTGAGACCCCATGGACTATACAGTCCATGGAATTCTCCAGGCCAGAAACTGGAACAGGTAGCCTTTCCCTTCTCCAGGGGATCTTCCCAACCCAGGGATGGGACCCAGGTCTCCCTCATTGCAGGTAGATTCTTTACCAGGAGGGATTTAAACAGCTTTTGTGTGCTTTTGCCATTCTTCAAACAAGAACTATAGGCGCCTGCTTTTATCCTGCTCCCAAAATGCTCCCAAGAAGCCAGAGAAAACTAAACTGTTGAATTTGTCTTCTATGTCATTCAAAAATTTCTAAGCCTTCAACCACAATTCAATGCAATTTACATCTGGAGTATTTCTAAAGAGCTAAATTTCATGTTCAATGCACACCCCCAAAAAATGTTGTATTTATAAATGCATTATGAAATTATAATACCAGGCAAATCCTGGCAGCTCTTTAACCTCCCTTCCAGGTGGAATTCTTAAGTTAGCAAAGCTAATAGGACTTCCTCTTTACCTTGTTAAAGTTAACCAGACCCAAACGCTAGAGTCTACCACTTCATATACAGCTCTGTTTTTCATCTTTAAAGTCAGCAAGAGATAAAAGCTCCTTTTTAACACTTAATAAACAGCAAGCACACATTCTCTTGATTTCTCATTTTTAAAAATTGACCTGAAAGCACATGTGGAATAGGAAATTCTGCACACAATTTAAAGAATTCACTTCTACACATTATCCTGGAAAGTCTTTCTGTCTTTCAAGAGACAAATGATTCCGTGTGTGTATGTGTGTGTGTGTGTGTGTGTGTGTTAGTCGCTCAGTCGTGTCTGACTCTTTGCGACCACATAGACTATAACCTGCCAGACTTCTCTGTCCATGGAATTCTCCAGGCAAGAATACTGGAGTGGACTGCCATTCACTTCTCCAGAAAATGATTCCATAGATGCATCTAAATAAATAAAACAAATTCCTTTTACCTGAAAAAAAATTATCTCTAGCTAATGAGCCAGAAACAATGACTGCTTGAAAAACTTAGAATTTTTCACTTTTGTAAGTCCTGTTAACTTTTCCACTGAGCTCTGGTCTAAATTCAAAATCTTAAAAGTTTCTTATCTTTCTATTATATATTACAGAGTCAAAAATATCCATAAAATCACTCTATTCTTTCTATGAAAGTACTAGAATTACGTGGGGTCTATATTTGCATTTAAATGCATCCTTTCTGTCTTAGCCTTTTACTATGACTTTAATTTTTATGCTAATTCACAGATTTATGCTTTTTCTTATTATTACTGGCTTATATGTTCAGATTTTCTATGACTTCATGTGGCATTTTTTATTTAATATACATTAGTACTCCTCATCACAATCAATGTGTTTTCTACATGGACTTTTCCACCTCTGCTATCAAATCATCAAGTCAACAGGTATCAGCTTGAGAACCAGCCTTAGTCATCCCATAATCTACTCCCCTATTTGTTTTGTACTTAGAGCTCCACTCTTCCTTACATTTCCCCCAATTATACTGTGACTCCTGGTCCTTCTTCCCCTGTATCATTGTGGGTCATTATCAAATGATTCAAAGATATCTTTTTATATACCTCAATCCTGAGTGATAGTAAATTCTCTTTTCTTGGCCCACCTCATCTTTGTTCCTCCATTTCCAAGTTGAAGATATTTTGTTATATGATTTCAGATAATCCTGGTGAGTTGTTCTTATGAAGAAGCAGCTTAGTTTTAGGAAACAGCAAAAAATAAAAATTAAATTTTATTAAGTTGAATAGTTCTCAATACACACATATTGGTTTTTCCACAGCATTGGCCAATTAGTTGAGCTACAATCACATATATTTCAAAAATAAAAATTTCAAATAATTTTCCTAAAATAACTTTTCTGATGAGATTCAGCCCCAAAGGGGTAAATAAAACACCTAGCACTACTTAAGACTTCAGAAAAAAAAATTAAAGAAACAGGTTTTTGGCCTCATGGACGTTACTACCTTACTAAACTCTTATTAATCATTTCCCCAAAATGTGGCTCTCGCTATAACACTCTTTGACAATGCCCAATTTAAATCTTAAAACCAAGGTTTATGCCAATCATCATTGCTATTTTGAAAGACATAAACTTATTTAACTTCAATAATGTGGTAATTACAACATATACATAAAATATTCAATTTAAAACTATTTTATGATTTTTTTCATCAGTTTAGGATTTAAGACCCAGTAATTCCAATTTTACTTAATCTTTTTCTTAAGGCTTTGACATTCTTTTGGAAAGAGTTTTTATTCTAATTGTAAAGCAAACCCTTTACACCAGCATTGTCTACTTTCTTGATTTTAAGTCATTCTTTATTCTAAACCATACCCATGAGACACAAAATTGTGTATGCATTTTACATAAATTTAATACAGAGGTCCAGGTTTTTCTACTTCTATTCTGGCACATTTGGCTATGCTGTCAATTTATTTTATTTCAAGGACTGAGCCATCCATGCCACCACCACCACCAATGCTATCCTTTAATGAGATGAAGATTATCATAATTCTGCATTCTCTGCTAGCCTGCTTATCCTAAAAGTCACAGAAATTATTACAAAGTTTTAAGTGGAAGGGTGACTTTGTTAGTAATATTTACATTTTGAAAGGTTAGTTCAAGTCAAGCTTGGCAACAGCGGGATAAGACTGAAGCTCCTGCAATGGCCAAAACTGGAGACCAAGAAAGTCTGAACTATGGCAGGGCAATGAAGTGATACAGGAAAGGAGAGACTGAGGAGACATTTGAGAATAGACACCGGCTGATATTTAGGATCTAAAATTAGTAAGCACAAATTGCTTGTTAACTCTGGGGAGATAATGAGGGAATCAATGAAAACTTTCAGATGCCATGTATGTACTACTTAAAAATAGAGAAAAATTCAGCCCTCCTGCTTGTCTTCTAGGCTGCAGTTTCCTCCATTCTTTTCTATTAATCATCACTCTTCCACCTGTTGTCTGCCTTCCAGACACTTGTTAAAAATATTTTGTTTGTTCAGTAAACCCTTTGCCAAGCTTCTCATTACATGTTCATTTCATTATCACTACCTAATTCTCATTTTAACATTTATTGAGTTAGCCAAAAATTTGTTTGGGTTTTTCCATATGACCATCTGCAAAAACCCAAACAAACTTTCTGGCCAGCCCAATGTATGCAAGAAAGGTGTGTTCCAAAAGATGGACTTCATCTGTCATTTTGATCTGAGGCACATTATACCACTTAGTGAAGATTAGCTTGTGCCTAATTCAGGACTAAGCCCTGCTGAAGTACATCCATTTACTGATGGAAACTTATGTCTATTTCTTGGCAGGTATAGTTACTTTAAACTACTTTCATGTGTATTTTGTTCTCAGATTTGGATTTCAGTAAGATAATCATTATGGTTATTATTGGTCAAATTAAGAATGAACTTGCAGAAGTGGAATATTTCATACACATTTGTTTTCTACCATTTATTTTGCTGGTTTTACTTCTCTTACTTTGAGCAAGAATAGCAGCCTGCTCATTTCCATTTTGGTCTAGTGTCAGTGTCCACTTCAGAGCACTTCTCATTTCCTCAGAACAAAGCCTTTCCTAAGCCCAGGGATCGTGGTTAGTGACCACATGGAATGAAAAGGGCGAGCAGCCAAAGGGACAAGAAACAGCTGGAAACCACTGAAGAGAGCTATAGGACATAAAAACATGAGGAATAAAAGTAAGAATATGACTAATGCTTGATATCCAGTGTCGCAAAACATTTTGGAAGTTTTGAGTTGTCTTTTCCTGGGTAACAGCCTTAAAAATCTATGTCCATTCTCTACCTTAAATCTTTTCTGGAATGAGGAGGTGTCATGTCCACATACAAACTAAATCAAAACAGAATAGCAATCATCAGCAAAGACCAAAATCTTACTGGGTGAAGGACAAATTAAGGTTTCTCTTGACAATAAAATGGCTCTGACTTGATATTTTATTGATTTAGTGTTTTGATTTTTTATATCCAGTTTGAGAACTCTAGTTCATACCAGAAACTATAATTCCTTCTCCCAGATCCATGAGTTCAGGGATTCTTGAAGGTCAATTGCTCTTTAGTTTAACTCCTCACTATTTTATGAAATTGCCTCTCCAATTTCTTGGTATCTCCAACAACAACAGAATCTTACTTGCCAAGACACAGTAACTTCCAGTCAGATACCACCAAAGGAAAATAATGGCACTGTGAGTATTCACATAGGAAAATATGAATTTTGCCTTCAAATAAATTTATTGCTCCAAGACCATCAGAAACCACGTCCTGTTCCTGATGTTTACTATCCACTACCCTGAGTATCCTGCTAACATCACAAGACATCCACTGATATACGAGTAGAACAGGTCAGGTTGAAAAGAAAGCAATATTTTTATACTGAATTTTCAGTCCCCACTTCAGTGAGGAAGGAAAGAACACTTCAGAATCCTAATAAAATCTGGACTTGATGTGAGTCTGATATATGAAGAAGGGCACCGCAAGCCAGTGCTCTATGACCATCTGGAGGGAGAGTGGGGAGGGAGGTGGGAGGGGGGTTCAGGATGTAGGGGACACATGTATACCTGTGACCAATTCATACCGATGTGTGGCAAAAAACCATCACAATACTGTAAAGCAATTATCCTCCAATTAAAACAAATAATTTTTTTAAAAAAGCAAACTAAAAATAAATCACACATTCTGCAATTAAGACCCATGAAGCCAAATAAATAAATACATATTTTAAAAAAAAAATAAACTTGATTCAGCAACTCCAAAAGCAGAGAAAGAACTTGTGTGGGAAAGACAGAGGTTTTGCATGGTATTACTATTTCAATCAAAGGGAAGATTGTACCTGCTGAGTTTACTGCCACCTTGCACCCATTACCAAAATGTCTTATAGTCATCCATGAAAAATGGCACATACTTTTCACAACCAAAATAACAGTAGAGAATACAAATCTGTAGCATGAGTGGTCTCTATGAGAGAAGTATTTGTATTCTAAGGCTACTGACTAATACCTGTCTATTAGCCAAGCCATCACCATTCCAACAGGTATAAATTAGTAAGGAGGAGACCTGATCTGTGACTCTCTAAACAACAACGTTAATTTACATTCATCATAAAGATTGCAAAGTCTCTTTCTAACAGAAAATAAATAGCATTTCTTTATTTCTCTCATGTTTCAGCATGACTGAACAATGCTTTTTAATATTCAGAATCTACTATGTGCCAGTAGTAGATTCTAAACTATGGATGTTATTTCTTATACATTATGTCATTCACTTCTGTTGGCAATTCTGTAAAGTAGACGGCATTCCCATATTACAAAGCAGGAAACCTTGGCTCAGACAGGTTTGATAACACCAAATTCCACAGCCAACAAATGGCAGAGCTGGGGTTTGAACACAGAGCGACTTCACTTTCACTTTTCACTTTCATGCATTGGAGAAGGAAATGGCAACCCACTCCAGTGTTCTTGCCTGGAGAATCCCAGGGACAGGGGAGCCCGGTGGGCTGCCGTCTATGGGGTCGCCCAGAGTCAGACATGACTGAAGCGACTTAGCAGCAGCAGCAGCAGCAACCAAGTATACAACATCAAATTGCTTCCTCTGGGCTATAATACACACAAAGTTACTTTATTTTGTAGATATTTTCCTGTTTTCACACATAGATTCTTGTAGATTTCCTAATAGGATTCCTTGTAGTAATCCTAAACTTTCCTTGTAAATTTTACCTAATAATTTCCATAAATGTGTTTCCCTGTTTATTGTCCAACCATCTACCAGACAGCAATCTCTTTGATGGCTGAGCCATGCCTGCCTTTTTCATTTTTGTATACAAAGCAGCCAGCACAGAATAGTAGGAACTCAATACTTGTTGAAATTAAAGAATAAATATGAACATTGGGGTACACGTGTCTCTTTCAATTCTGGTCTTCTCAGTGTGTATGCCCAGCAGTGGGATTGCTGGATCATAAGACAGTTGTATTCCCAGTTTTTTGAGGAATCTCCATACTGTTCTCCATAGTGGCTGTACTAGTTTGCATTCCCACCAACAGTGTAAGAGTGTTCCCTTTTCTCCACACCCTCTCCAGCATTTATTGCTTGTAGACTTTTGGATCACAGCCATTCTGACTGGCATGAAATGGTACCTCATAGTGGTTTTGATTTGCATTTCTCTGATAATGAGTGATGTTGAGCATCTTTTCATGTGTTTGTTAGCCATCTGTATGTCTTCTTTGGAGAAATGTCTGTTTAGTTCTCTGGCCCATTTTTTGATTGGGTCATTTATTTTTCTGGAATTGAGCTGTAGGAGTTGCTTGTATATTTTTGAGATTAGTTGTTTGTCAGTTGCTTCATTTGCTATTATTTTCTCCCATTCTGAAGGCTGTCTTTTCACCTTGCTTATAGTTTCCTTTGTTGTGCAGAAGCTTTTTAAGTTTGATTAGGTCCCATTTGTTTATTTTTGATTTTATTTCCGATATTCTGGGAGGTGGGTCATAGAGGATCCTGCTGTGATATAAGTCAGAGAGTGTTTTGCCTATGTTTTCCTCTAGGAGTTTTATGGTTTCTGGTCTTACATTTTGTTATTTAATCCATTTTGAGTTTATTTTTGTGTATGGTGTTAGAAAGTGTTCTAGTTTCATTCTTTTACAAGTGTTCGACCAGTTTTCCCAGCACCACTTGTTAAAGAGATTGTCTTTAATCCATTGAATCCATTGTATATTCTTGCCTCCTTTGTCAAAGATAAGGTGACCATATGTGCGTGGATTTATCTCTGGGCTTTCTATTTTGTTCCACTGATCTATGGATAAGAAACCTGTAGTACATATACACAATGGAGTATTACTCAGCCATTAAAAAGAATACATTTGACTCAGTTCTAAGGAGGTGGATGGAACTGGAGCCTATTATACAGAGTGAAGTAAGCCAGAAACAAAAACACAAATACAGTATACTAACGCACATATATGGAATTTAGAAAGATGGTAACAATAACCCTGTTTATGAGACAGCAAAAGAGACACTAATGTATAGATCAGACTTTTGGACTCTGGGTCTGGGAGAGGGCGGGATGATTTGGGAGAATAGCATTAAAATATGTATAATATCATATCTGAAATGAGTCGCCAGTCCAGGTACGATGCCCAATAATGGATGCCTGGGGCTGGTGCACTGGGATGACCCAGAGGGATGGTATGAGGAGGGAGGAGGGAGGAGGGTTCAGGATGGGGAGCACGTGTGTACTGGTGGCAGATCCATCTCGATGTATGGTAAAGGCAATGCGATATTGTAAAGTTAAGCAAAATAAAATTTAATTAAAAAAAAAAAAAAGAATAAATAGATATGCCCCTCGGGCTTCCTGGGTGGGTCAGTGGTAAAGAATTAGACTCCCAATGCAGGAGATGCAGGAGACACAGTTTCACTCCCCAGATCAGGAAGATTCCCTAGAGAAGGCAATGGCAACCTACTCCAGTATTCTTGCCTGGGAAATCCCATGGACAAAGGAACCTGGTGGGCTACAGTCCACTGGATAGCAAACAGTCAGACATGACTCCAGTAACTGAGCATGCATGCATGCAGATATTCCCCTCAATGAAACTTCCACTTGAGCACACAAGTCGACTCACACGTCCCTAAATGTGTCATGCTCATTTTGCCTCTACAGTTTAGGTCCTAACTCTCTGCATTCCTGGAAAGAGGTTCAGTCTCGTTTCCCATACAACCCCTCCCAAGCCACTAAGACACAGCCCAAGACCTCCCTGATTCCAAGCACCATTCCTGTTCACAGTGAAATGCTGACACTCCTTTATTTCTCAATTCATGTAACTTATTTCTATTGCCTTCACATATTGGTACTTTGTGAACTCATTTTTTAAGTGTGTAATTTGTTCTTAGGGGTGTATAGGGGTTTCTTAACCTCTAAATTAAAGAGACATGAAGTACTGTATAATTCCTTTTCTTCTCCCTAAAACTCTAGCACTTAATTTTATACAAAGTTGGTCTTTAAATATGTGCTGAATAAATAAATGAACACTTAGGAGAAGATCTTAATAGAATATTAAAATTAAAAAAAAACCTGAAATATAAGTATTATCTGTGGTGAAATAGGCTATTGACATGAAATCAAGTCAGGGTATCTATTACCCAGGATACCAATTACTTAGCTTCAGCCTTTGCTTTTTCTTGAACAAAGCAGCCATCTTAGAAACATGTAAGAAGATATACTGAATGGGAAGCAAGTGGTTTGTTTCCCATGCAGGACTTTGCACTCTTCCCACAGACCACAAGCTCCTTTCAAAAAGAGAAAATGTTGCCAATGAATTGGAGACATCCTCTATGTTCTCTCTCTTGTTTTCCCTCAATTTTTCTAATGCTGGCTCCAAGTAAAGATATAAAACAGAAGCAAAAAGAAATTACCAACGGGATTTCCGGACAACTCTAGCTGTTACTGCACAAAGGATACACAAATAAATCATTATTTCACCATTGTGATCTGTCTGCAGAGAAAATTCAACAGCTCTACCCTGTCTTAATTTAGGCTGCCAATAAATGAAAACTAGATGTGTTATGGCTAAAAAGTTGGAGTTCTGAAGAAAAATTCTGTGTTATTTCAAACTAAATGAAGCTTCAAACGTTTAGTTTGTTGACTATCTCTTCATACAACTGTCTACAGCTGAATTTTCTGTAAAGTAATAAACAGCCACTGGATTACTGCTATAGTCTGAGACATCTCGCTCAACAGGCTAACCTTCAAGTTAAGTTCCGGTTTGATACAACTTAGAAAGATCAGATACTCATGCTTTTGTTGCAGCGGCTAAAATCTTTCCACAGTCCCAGCAGCTAGAGAAGACCTGGTCCTTCAGCACCCAGCTCCTTCCATGCAGCTGACATCCACTAAGAAAACAGAATATGGGGCCTCAAGATCCACAGACAAAATAAAATTTAAAAAAATAATAATATACTCATGGTTCCAACTGTCCACACATTCTCAGTTAGGTTGCACCTATGTTTTATTAATCAGCATGTGGTTTCCATTTTAACAACAATGCACATTTGTTTAAGAGCATGCTGACTGTTAACTTCACTTCTCACTGTGTTTAAATATGCCATGGCCTGTGACTCCTTTTTCAGGGTCAACTGTCTGGCATGTGCCTGCTCTGTTATGGTCAGTATAGTCTTATAGATTATCCAAGCTGCAAAACCAGAATCTTTGATGTCAAAAAGGCCTCTGTATATGTGACAGCCACATAATGCATACATGGATATATTAAACAAGAAAATAGGCATCAAGTAGAAAAAAGGACAAACAACTCATCAGCATGGGACAGCCATTCCCTTCTGTTTCTGGACTGACTGACAGCAGTGTTAAGCTTTGCTCCCTTTTCAAAATATAGAACCAAGCTGACCACCTTTAACTGTTGTTCATTTGGAGACTTCTTTCCTCACACTAAAGGATTATATTACACTTTGGAATTTCACAGGAGAATTTGATACCACTTGGTATTTATTACATTTATGTTCATAGCATTTATTATTTCAACATCCACGATTTACGGTTCTCTCACCTCCACACTCTTAGCTATAGCCCCTTTAAGGGGACATAAAAAGTTAAAAAGAAATTCAACGATCCTATCCCTAAGAACATCTTTTCATACTCAGCTATTAAGGTTTTTATGTTGTAAAAGAAATTTGCAATGTGATTTCCCTAAATAACAAGGCTCTAGAAATGACACGAACATTTTTGCTCTTTAAAAAAAAATAGTTAGTTTCCTGAAGTTCAAGAATCATTTTGTAAATCTTAGAAACTCTTTTCAAATGGTCTTTTTCTTTCACTGTCTCACTCTTCTTCACCTTTACTACCATTAGGTATAAAGGCAAATGCAGTCAAGTAAAGGTACATGCTAGTCAAAGAGTACTAGCTTCAAATTTGAAGCAGTGAATACAGATTTCAGTTCCATAACTTACTAGCCATGGTAGTTAACCCATTAAAACCTTTTATGATTTAGCTTCCTCAGATATTAAATGGAACAAATAATTCCAAGTCATGGGGTCAATCTGAAGATGAAATTAAGAGGATGGAATAGTAACCACACAAATGTGTTACCTAAATAATGGACCAAAGATTCAAAAAGACTAAAGTTTGAGACAATTAGTTTCTTGTGAGTACCAGATGAATGAGGACAAGAGCAACAGGTTAAAAAAAAAAAAATGCTGAGGGAGGAGAAAATTTGAGGACACTAACCACAACAATCAACATTTATATTTAGAGATATTCTTATTTTGCATGATAGTAAAAAAAAAAAATGTGCCTTTCAGTCCTCCTGCACACCAAGGCACAAGGGCTATACTGCAGTCACAAGACTGTCATGCTATGTGGCCATCCCTTGAGCTTCATGGCATCAGAAGAAGCAGTTCAGACCAGATGTCCAGTCAATGATTAGCCAAGGACCTCTTTTGGAATTTAATTCTAAATAATAAAAGATACATTACAGTTCATTAGCCACCACTGCTCACCTCTCCCAAATGCTCTCAATCCCCAGATCCCATTCTCTCTCAGTGATATACTCCCTCAACTTAAGTATTTGAATAAGCATTACATCCCAGCAGAACTAATTCAGAAGAATCTGAACCTAAGTCCTACTTATGCTTTTCTGCCTCACTAAGTCAATTCATGAGAAGTCAAACTTTATTTAGGAAAGGGCTGCATCTGGGTTCCTCCATACTGCAATCCCAAAGAAAGATAATGTGAAAGAATGCTCAAACTATTCTCCAAGCCAGGCTTCAGCAATATATGAACCATGAACTTCCATATGTTCCAGCTGCTTTTAGAAAAGCCAGAGGAACCAGAGATCAAATTGCCAACATCCGCTGGATCATCAAAAAAGCAAGAGAGTTCCAGAAAAAACATCTATTTCTGCTTTATTGACTATGCCAAAGCCTTTGACTGTGGATCACAATAAACTGTGGAAAATTCTGAAAGAGATGGGAATTCCAGACCATCTGACCTGCTTCTTGAGAAACCTGTATACAGGTCAGGAAGCAACAGTTAGAACTGGACATGGAACAACAGACTGGTTCCAAATAGGAAAAGGAGTTCATCAAGGCTGGATATTGTCACCCTGTTTATTTAACTTATATGCAGAGTACATCATGAGAAACGCTGGGCTGGAAGAAGCACAAGCTGGAATCAAGATTGCTGGGAGAAATATCAATAACCTCAGACATGCAGATGATACCACCCTTATGGCAGAAAGAGAAGAACTAAAGAGCTTCTTGATGAAAGTGAAAGAAGAGAGTGAAAAAGTTGGCTTAAAGCTCAACATTCATAAAACTAAGATCATGGCATCTGGTCCCATCACTTCATGGGAAATAGATGGGGAAACAGTGGCTGACTTTATTTTTCTGAGCTCCAAAATCATTGCGGATGGTGACTGCAGCCTTGACATTAAAAGACGCTTGCTCCTTGGAAGCAAAGTTATGACCAACCTAGACCGCATATTAAAAAGCAGAGACATTACTTTGCCTACAAAGGTCCATCTAGTCAAGGCTATGGTTTTTCCAGTGGTCATGTATCGATCTGAGAGTTGAACCATAAAGAAAGCTGAGTGCGGAAGAATTGATGCTTTTGAACTGTGGTGTTGGATAAGACTCTTGAGAGTCCCTTGGACTGCAATGAGATCCAACCAGTCCATCCTAAGTTCACTGGAGGGACTGATGTTGAAGCTGAAACTCCAATACTTTGGCCACCTGATGCAGAGAGCTGACTCATTTGAAAAGACCCTGATACTGGGAAAGATCGAGGGCAGGAGGAGAAGGTGATGGCAAAGGATGAGATGGTTGGATGGCATCACCTGCGCAATGGACATGGGTTTGGGTGGACTCCAGGAGTTGGTGACGGACAGGGAGGCCTGGTGCACTGTGGTTCATGGAGTCGCAAAGAGTGGGACACAACTTAGTGACTGAACTGAACTGATATTTCATAATTAGTGCTTTCAAGGTAAGTTCCTCTGTCTTAAGACAATGAACAGATCACCCTCTCTCAAAAGATGCAGAGGATGATGGCATTTGTGTTCTCAGGGCCTGTATAGTGAATGGGGACACATTTTGCAGAATAATTAGCAGTTATGGTGGAAGCTTCATTTCCAATCATGACCTGCTTCTCACCATACATAAAATGGACAGGTCTCATGAAAATGCATAGATTCAGCTATTATATATAAAATCACACATATATTATATAATATATATAATAAATATATTATATTTATTATATTAATATAATATATTATTATATTTATTATATTAATATAATATATTATTATATTAATATAATATAATATTATTATATTAATAAAATAATATTTTATTATATATAAAATCTAGTTTCCACCTATCTCCTGGAACTAGAGGGGTTTCCAATTAGATATTCCCACTCAGATGCTCCACAGTATTTCAAATTCAATGTGTTCAAAACCAGCTTATTGTTTTCCACCCATCATTTCTTGACCCTCAAACTTATTTCTTGTCCTAAATACTCTAGTTTGGATTAAAAACCTCAAATCCAGAATCATAAAATATTACATTGTCATGATAATAAAAAAATACACTTGGCTTTTGTCCACTGTTCCTGACACAGACGCTTCTGGAAGCTCCTAAAACCCCTGGAGCTTCCAACATGATTAGGGTTATGTTAACAAAGTTATTTTTGAACCCTACCTAAGGGGATTCCCTGGTGGCTCAGATGGTAAAGCATCTACCTGCAATGCAGGAGACCTGGGTTTAATCCCTGGGTTGGGAAGATCCCCTAGAGAAGGAAATGGCAACCCACTCCAGTACTATTGCCTAGAAAATTCTGTGGATGGAGGAGTCTGGTGGGCTATAGTCCATGGAGTCGCAAACAGTCGGATATGACTGAGAGACTTCACTTTCACTTTAAGGATTGCTGTGGTTGTCTGAAGAACCAACTTTGTGATCAGAGGTTTGGAAATCTCAGACCCACTCCTCTGACTTTCAGGAAGGGGTGAGGAGTTAGAGGTCAACTTTATCACCAATGGACAGTGGTACAATCACCATACCTATGTAATAAAGCCTCCATAGAAACCCAAAAGATGTATTCCAGACAGTTCGTGGGTTGGTGAATATGTAGAGATCTGCGGAGAGTGGTGCACTTAAAGAAGGCATGAAAGCTATGAGCCATTTTCCCACATACCTTGCCACAAGCATTGTCTTTATCTGGCTGTTCCTGAACTATATCCTTTTATAATAAACAGGTAACCTGTAAGTAAGATGTTTCTCTGCGTTTTGCGAGCTGTTCTTCAATTCAGTTCAGTCACTGAGTCATGTCCAACTTTTTGTGACCCCATGGACCTCCCTTTCCATCATCAACTCCCAGAGTTTACCCAAACTCATGTCCATTGAGTCGGTGATGCCATCCATCTCACCCTCTGTCATCCCCTTCTTCTCCCGCCTTCAATCTTGCCCAGCATTTGGGTCTTTTCAAATGAGTCTGTTCTTCGCATCAGGTGGCCAAAGTATTGGAATTTCAGCTTCAGCATCAGTCCTTCCAATGAATGTTCAGGACCAAATTCCTTTAGGATGGACTGGTTGGATCTCCTTGAAGTCCAAGGGACCCTCAAGAGTCAAACACCACAGTTCAAAAGCATCAATTCTTAGGTGTTCAGCTTTCTTTATAGTCCAACTCTCACATCCACACATAACTACTGGAAAAAACCACAGCCTTGATGAGACAGAACTCTGTCAGCAAAGTAATGTCTCTGCTTTTAATAAGCTGTCTAGGTTGTTCATAACTTTTCTTCCAGGAGCAAATATCTTTTACTTTCATGGCTGTAGTCACCATCTACCATCTGCAGAAATTTTGGAGCCAAAAAAATAAAGTCTGCCACTGTTTCCATTGTTTAACCATCTATTCGCCATGAAGTGATGGGACTGGATGCCATGATCTTTGTTTTCTGAATGTTGAGCTTTAAGCCAACTTTTTCACTCTCCTCTTTTACTTTTATCAAGAGGCTCTTTAGTTCTTCTTTGCTTTCTGCCATAACAGTGGTGTCATCTGCATATCGGAGGCTTTTGATGAAATCTCCTGGCAATTTTGATTCCAGCTTGTGCTTCTTCCAGCCCAGCATTTCTCATTATGTACTCTGCATATAAATTAAATAAGCAGGGTAAAAATATAAAGCCTTGACATACACCCTTTCCAATTTGGAACCAGTCTGTAGTTCCATGTCCAGTTCTAACTGTTGCTTCCTAACTTGTATACAGATTTCTCAAGAGGCAGGTCAGGTAGTCTGGTATTCCCACCTCTTGAAGAATTTTTCAGTTTGTTGTGATCCACAGTTAAGGGCTTTGGCATAATGAATAAAGCAGAAATAAATGTTTTTCTTGAACTCTCTTGCTTTTTCGATGATCCAACGGATGTTGGCAATTTAACATCTGCTTCCTCTGCCTTTTCTAAATCCAGCTTCAACATCTGGAAGTTCTCAGTTCACGTACTATTGAAGCCTAGCTTGCAGAATTTTGAGCATTACTTTTCTAACGTATGAGATGAGTGCAATTGTGCATTAGTCTGAACATTCTTTGGCATTGCTTTTGGACTGGAATGAAAACTGACCCTTTCCAATCTTGTGGCCACTGCTGAGTTTTTCAAATTTGCTGGCATGTTGAGTGTAGCACTTTCACAGCATCATCTTTTAGGATTTGAAATTGCTCAACTGGAATTCCATCACCTCCACTAGCTTTGTTCATAGTGATGCTTCCTAGGGTAAACTTGACTTCACATTCCAGGATGTCTGGCTCTAGGTGAGTGATCACACTATTGTGGTTATCTGGGTCATGAAAATCTTTTGTGTATAGTTCTTCTGCGTATTCTTGTCACCTCTTCTTAATATCTTCTGCTTCTGTTAATTCCATACCATTTCTGTCCTTTATTGTCCCCATCTTTGCATGAAATGTTCCCTGAGTATCTCTAGTTTTCTTGAAGAGATCTCTAGTCTTTCCCATTCTATTGTTTTCCTCTATTTCTTTGCATTGATCGCTGAGGAAGGCTTTCTTATCTCTCGTTGCTATTCTTTGGAACTCTGCATTCAAATGGGTTTATTTTTCCTTTTCTCCTTTGCCTTTCGCTTCTCTTCTTTTCACAGCTATTTGTAAGGCCTCCTCAGACAACTGTTTTGCCTTTTTGTATTTCTTTTTCTTGGGGATGGTCTTGACCAGTACCTACTATACAATGAACCTCTGTCCATAGTTCTTCAGGCACTCTAACAGATCTAATCCCTTGAATTTATTTTTCACTTCCACTGTATAACTGTAAGGGATTTATGTCATAGCTGAATGGTCTAGTGGTTTTCCCTACTTTCTTCAATTTAAATCTGAATTTGGCAATAAGGAGTTCATGATCTGAGCCACAGTCAGCTCCCAGTCTTTTTTTTTTTTTTTTTGCTGACTGTGTAGAGCTTCTCCATCTTTGGCTGCAAAGAATATAATCAATTTGATTTTGGTATTGACCACCTGGTGATGTCCATGTGTAGTCTTTTCTCATGGTGCTGGAAGAGGGTGTTTACTATGACCAGTGTGTTCTCTTGGCAGAACTTTATTAGCCTTTGCTCTGCTTTGTTTTGTACTCCAAGGCCAAATTTGCCTGTTATCCCAGGTATTTCTTGACTTCCTACTTTTGTATTCCAGTCCTCTATAATACAAAGGACATCTCTTTTGAGTGTTAGTTCTAGAAGGTCTTGTAGGTCTTCATAGAACTGTTCAACTTCAGCTTCTTTAGCATTACTGGTTGGGGCATAGACTTGGATTACTGTGATATTGAATGGTTTGCCTTGGAAACAAACAGAGATCATTCTGTCATTTTTGAGATTGCATCCAAATATGCATTCTGGACTCTTTTGTTGACTATGATGGTTACTCCATTTCTTCTAAGGGATTCTTGCCCACAGTAGAAGATATAATGGTCATCTGAGTTAAATTCACCCATTCCAGTCCACTTTAGTTCATTGATTCCTAAAATGTCGATGTTCACTCTTGCCATCTCCTGTTTGACCACTTCCAATTGCCTTGATTCATGGACCTAACATTCCAGGTTCCTATGAAATATTGCTCTTTACAGCATCGGACTTTACTTCCATCACCAGTCACATCCACAGCTCTGTGTTGTTTCTGCTTCAGCTCTGTCTCTTTATTCTTTCTGGAGTTATTTCTCGACTGCTCTCCAAGTAGCATATTGGGCACCTACTGACCTAAGGACTTCATCTTTCAGTGTCCTATCTTTTTGCCTTTTCATACTGTTCATGGGGTTCTGTAGCAAATCAATAAAACCCAAGGAGATGGTTATGGAAACTGCCAATCTATAGTCCTTCAGAAGCAAGGGTGACAACTAGACTTGTGATTGGCATCTGAAGTGTGTATGGAGCAGGGTGGGGGGTGGAGTTGGAGGAGCAGTCCAGTAGAACTGAAACCTTAAACTATGTATATGCTTATATCTTTTGAAACCTGGAAAGATAAAACATGAAATGTTTAAATGGTTATCTACAGGGAATGGGAATGAACAAGGTAGAGAAACAAGGGACAGAAGCCACAGTTCTTTGAAAATAGCTTATTCTGTACACATGCCTTTGGAAATACACAATTATTCTATATATTTATAAACTAAATTTGGGCTTCCCGGGTGGATAAGTGATAATGAATCCACCTGCCAATGCAGGAGACACATGTTTGATCCCTGGGTCAAGAAGATTCCCTGGAGTAGGAAATAGCAACCTGCTCCAGTATTCTTGCTTAGAAAATTCAAAGTACAGAGGAGCCTGGCAGGCTACAGTCCATGGGGTCACAAAAATAGTCAGACATGACTTAGCGACTAAACAACAGCAAAAATAAATTCTGCCAAAGCAATTACTAAAAACTGAAAATAAAATGACCTAAATATATATACATGTCATGGCATACCCACACAGAGGGTACTTATTACAAGAGACTCTGAGCTATAATGTTTAATTTAGAGTAATTTAAAATACACTAATCATGCATCTTAAGTCATTTTCAATAGTCATACTGTAGGTTGGCATCATTATTCTGAGATTGTTGTATATATACTGTGAAATAATGCAGATGAGTACTTATTTTGCTGTTGGTAAGAATCAATTTTCAGTAAGGTTGAAAGGGATAAAGATGTAAAATAGATAATTAAAAACTCATTAGTCCTGGTTGTAAGTAATATTAAGAAATCAAAAAAATGGAGAGATCGCAACAGACAACACAAATACAAAGGATCATAAGAGACTACTATCAGCAGTTATGTGGCAATAAAATGGACAACGTGGAAGAAATGGACAAATTCTTAGAAAAGTACAACTTGCCAAAACTGGACCAGGAAGAAATAGAAAATCTTAACAGACCCATCTCAAGCACGGAAATGGAAACTGTAATCAGAAATCTTCCAGCAAACAAAAGCTCAGGTCCAGATGGCTTCACAGCTGAATTCTACCAAAAATTTAGAGAAGAGCTAACACCTATCCTACTCAAACTCTTCCAGAAGATTGCAGAGGAAGGTAAACTTCCAAACTCATTCTATAAGACCAACATCACCCTAATAGCAAAACCAGAAAAGATGCCACAAAAAATGAAAACTACAGGCCAATAGTACTAATGAATATAGATGCAAAAACCCTCAACAAAATTCTAGCAAACAGAATCCAACAACATATTAAAAAGATCATACATCATGACCAAGTGGGCTTTATTCCGGGGATGCAAGGATTCTTCAATATTGCCAAATCAATGCGATATACCACATTAACAAATTGAAAGATAAAAACCATATGATTATCTCAATAGATGCAGAGAAAGCCTTTGACAAAATTCAACACCCATTTATGATTAAAAAAAAAAAAAAACTCTTCAGAAAGTTGGCATAGAAAGAACATACCTCAACATAAGAAAAGCCATAAATTATAAACCCAAACCAAACATTGTCCTCAATGACAAAAAATTGAAAGCATTTCCCCTAAAATCAGGAACAAGATAAGGGTGCACATTCTCATCACTACTATTGAACTTAGTTTTGGAAGTTTTAGCCACAGCAATCAGGGAAGAGAAATAAAGGGAATCCAGATTGGAAAATAAAAAGTAAATCTCTCACTATTTGCAAATAACATGATCCTCTACATAGAAAACCCTAAAGACACCAACAATGTCCTTTTATAGGATGTCAACTCTGCCCCCAATTTGAGTGATTGATATAAAGAGTAAGGCTGAACTAATCCAGAATATCTGCATTCCAAATATTTTGACCCTGAAATTAATCTTGAGTTTACTGTGGGCCAATGCCTTTTAAACTCATGACTGAAAGATATTATTTTTTTGAAGGATCACATGAGCATACACAGACTATACATTCCTCTGATAACATCTTTCTTTGCATTAATCAAGAAAATTCAGAAAACTTCATTCAGATCAGATCAGTCGCTCAGTCATGTCTGACTCTTTGCGACCCCATGAATCGCAGTACGCCAGGCCTCCCTGTCCATCACCAACTCCTGGAGGTCACTCAGACTCACATCCATTACTGTATATTATATGGTCCACCTTTTCAACTCCATTTGCCCCAACACTTAACCCCTCCATCTGCCCCGTTAGAACTATATTTATTAAAGTGTTCTAGAATTAAACATACTGAAGCCAACAGCCTATAATGAAAAATGGACTGTGTTCCCAGTAAGTAAACTGTTCTTTATGTGGCATCATGAATGACAGCCCACAAAATAACTTTATCTCAGAAATCACGCTTATCCTCAACAAGTAGCTCATTTTCCCCTTATGTGCCCTGAATCTTATCATGTTTTCCCCTCTCCCTGGTGAAAAGTATGTGAAGATGTGTGGCCTGTAATTTGTTTCACAAGCCTCACTGCCAGCTTGATAAACTTTCTCCACTTTGTTTCTCCATTACCTCATTTTTCTTGTTAATTTTAAATTATTTTCCTATGCCATATTACTTGAATCTTTTTCAGTTATCTTTAGAACAAGGTAGGATATAATTAATTATTTAATTAATTTAAGAATTACATAGGAAGTCTCACTTCTAGTGAAAGTCACTCAGTGGTGTCCAACTCTTTCCAATCCCATAGACTATAGCCCACCAGGCTCCTCTGTCCATGGGATTTTCCAAGCAAGAATACTGGAGCAGGTTGCCATTCCCTTCTCCAGGGGATGTTTCTGACCCAGGGATAGAACCCAGGTCTCCTGCATTGCAGGCAGATTCTTTACAATCTGAGCCGTAAGGTAAGCCTGTTTCTAAGGAACCTAATATGCAGTCACCATTCAGCAGACTAGAGCCTCCCACAAACAGAAAATGCCCAGAAAACATCATTTGTTATCATTATCATTATGCAACTCTGCACCGTAATGTTAAAGCACCAGTCTTCATAAGCCAAATAAATGTACAACAAAAGAACACACACATATACTCACTTAATGGAATAACCTTGACTATCCTCTGTTATATTATTTTGATTCCTAAAACATTGTCTGAACAGGGTAAGCAATCCATAAGTATTGGCTTCATAAATAAGTTACTGAACACTGAATTGCTGGCATCACTATGTTTATACATATTTTTTATTATTTACACTAAGAAGTATGGTGAATAAAATGTAGTTTTAGATATTGTACTATGCAAATGATGATAACAGACACCAATACCAGATATCACAGATATTCTACTTGCTTATCAAGAGTTCCTTGTGTTATTTTAAGAACTGAATAAATCAGTCTAATACAGTCTGGTACACAGAAATGCAACAAATTGAAATCTTTTCTTCTTCCTCCTGACAGTGCACCACAAAGTGTGTGTGTGTGTGTATATGTGTGTGTGTATGCATGTGTGTGTGTGCCCACAGAAAGCCTAATCTACTGAAAAGATATTACCACCAAAGAACTATCTGTATTTTCCCCTATAGCTTTTTTCACTTGCCATGATGATCCTTCTCTTCCTCCCTCAGCTTCTATGTTGGCTATCTGACAAAAAGAGAGGCAAGGGAAATGAAGGGAGGAAGATAAGTAGGAAAAAAAGGAAGAAGAAACACCAGGAGGGAGGGAGGAGACCAGAGAAAACAGAAGAATCTGATTGTCCCACTAGAAAAGAAGAAAGGATACAGTAACTATTGGATATGAATACAACACCCATTCAGAGTATACAATGCTGAAATATTATCATTTTTTCTTTGCAATTACTGATTGCAAGATTACTGAATCTAAGTAATTAACAGCTTGTGTTTAGACATGCCCCACTCCAGTACTCTTGCCCAGTCCATGGTGTGGCTAAGAGTCAGACATGACTGAGCAATTTCACTTTCACTTTTCACTTTCATGCGTTGGAGAAGGAAATGGCAATCCACTCTAGTGTTTTTGCCTGGAGAATCCCAAGGACGGGGGAGCCTGGTGGGCTGCCATCTATGGGGTCGCACAGAGTCGGACACGACTGAAGTGACTTAGCAGCAGCAGCAGCAGCAAGCTTAGACATGCATTGTGCTTTTCAGACAGATATGTTATGTGGAAAATAAAGCATGCAAACTCCCTTAGATAAAGGAACAGCTTTAAGAAATCACTGGCTCCATGGTTAACAAAATAGAAAACCTGACTACAGCCATCTGGGCTTCCAGGTAGCTCAGTGGTAAAGAATCCACCTGCCAATGTAGGAGACACAGGTTCGATCTTTGGGTGGGGAAGATCCCCTGGAGAAGGAAGTGGCAATCCACTCCAGTATTCTTGCCTGGGAAATCCCATGGACAGATGCGGCTGGCAGGCTACAGCCCATGGGGTCACAAAGTTGTCAGACACAACTTAGTGACTAAAACAAGCAGCCATCTAGTGTGCAGCAAGCTAAATAATAAGACGACCAGTCACTCCCAGATGACTCAAACCCATGTGTTCATTCTTTTGTGTTTGGTGCACTTCATGGTAAACTCTTCACTTTGGTGGGGTTTGTTTGTTTGTTTGTTTTCCCATAGTTGACACAGTTTTTAAATCTGCAATGAACTCTCTTTTTTCTCTTTATCCCAATCCCCTCCTTCACTTTATGTGAGAATACAAAAGCAAGTACTGACCTTAGACTTTCATCCAAGGTGATCTTTCCTTGACCTTACCCATTCATTTCATACTGCCTCTTATCAAATACCACCTGGGCCAGATTCCCAGGTCTCTATCCCTGAGCCAGGCAGCACACTGAGAAATGCTTGTGATAGCATTTGCAGGCACTGCGCTGGGATGAGGTATTGGATGACAGGCTTTCATCTGGATATAATTTATTTATTATATTAGTTATATTAAGGAAAGTGCACCAGTGTGAAAATTGAAGGGAAAACATATTTCGGCTAAGGAATAACCTGGAAATTATTAAAGTCAAAAGCTTATGGGTCAAAGGGTAGAAGCTTCATGTTATTATAATAATATGTTAATGTGTAAGTCATGTAACCTCTATGGGTCTTTGAAACACCTGCAATGGAAATGGTTTTCACACTATGATAATGATAACAAATAGACTCAGGCTCACTGCTTTACGTTTGAATCTACTCATGTGACCCAAATTTTATGAGCCTATAAAACATATCCTAACACAAATATAATAAAGATTCAGAAAAATACCACCCTAACTCAATCTTCTCTGCAACTCTTTTTTTTTTTTTTTTTTTGCTGCTACTCCTACCTCAAGCTCCACCCTCTCCAACTCTCCCCCTCTCTTTGTCTTTACTTAGGTTTATTCAACACAGCTGTTGCTGGAGGACTAAAGAATGAGATTGCAACTGGAATAAACTAGAAAGCATGTTAGCTGCCTTATAACATATTTCCTGTTATTAAATAAAGATGATACCATGGACTAGATTCTGCCCTTTGCCAAGCAGTATTGCAAAAGAAGTGTATATAACCCTTCAATAAACAATAAATGATTTATGTCCCCTTTTTCACTTTAGTTGTTAGTTTTAGCACATGTACACACACTCATATCTGCTTTTCAAGATTGGAATCTCTTCCATGAATCCCAAAAGTCATGTATTACCAAGAAGCCCTCTGAAGACATGTCAAAGAGCCATTTTCATCTGTAATTGGTGAAATTACCTCGACTGACAATTGGAGAGGAAAGATGGCATCACATGACAATAATTTACATTTATTATTTTAAATAAAGATGTCAAACCTCTGGAATTCTTTCATGTGTATGCAAAATAAAGTATGTTGGGGGTGAAAAAAAAATGAAATGGTTCTGTCAGTTTCAAACTGAAAATTATAAGAAAACCAAAGAAATAACATGGAATCTAATAATATTCTAATAACATTAATATTAGAAATAATATTTTTTGCTTATTCTTTTTATAAGATTTATTCATATTTTTCTTTTTTTAATAAATTTATTTATTTTAATTGGAGGCTAATTACTTTACAATATTGTATTGGTTTTGCCATACATCAACACGAATCTGCCACAGGTATACACGTGTTCCCCATCCTGAACCCTCCTCCCTCCTCCCTCCCCGTACCATCCCTCTGGGTCATCTCAGTGCACCAGCCCCAAGCATCCACTATCATGCATTGAACCTGGACTGGCGATTCATTTCATATATGATATTATACATGTTTCAGTGCCATTTAATATTAATTGTATCCTTGTCCCCATTAAGTTAGTTGATTATTACAAATTTAAAAACCCATATATGGACTGAATTCACATCTTTCAAAATCCCTATATGGAAGTCCTAAACTTCAGTGACTATATGTGGAGATGAGGCCTTTAAGGCTGTAACTAAGGGTGACTGCCATCATGAAGCCCTAATCTTCAGTGTAACTATGTGGAGATGAGGCCATTAAGGCTGTAACTAAGGGTGACTGCCGTCATGAAGCCCTAACCTTTGGTGTGACTGTATGTGGAGATGAGGTCTTTATAGCTGTAACTAAGGGTGAATGCCATCATGAGTGTGGACCTGATCTGGTAGGACAGATACTCTTACCAGAAAAAGGAAAGAGGTCAGAGATCCTTCTGTCTTCCCACAGGAACAGGGAGGTAATCTCATACGAAAACACAGAGAGCAGGCAGCAACTTCCAACAAGCCAGGAAGAAAGGAATCAGTAGAAACTGACCCTGATGGCCCCTTGATCTTGGACTTCTAATCCCCAGAACAATGACAAAATAAATTTCCGCTCTTTAAGCCACCCACACTAACACAAACTAAGTCTTTTTTTTCCCCAAAACATAAATCATAACCATAGAGACAGAAAAGATCTTAAGATCACTGAGACCTAGTAGTTAAAAATACTATTCCTTGAGGGCATCTTGAAGGACTTCCGTTAAAAAGTTACTCTACAAGAGTCTGAAGTATTCACCAAGACAAGTAAAATCCACAGAGGTGTATATTTAGACATTGTTTTAATCTCTTTTTGTTATGACATCAGTTTACACTAAGGGAAATGATAAGAAATCACTGTAGGAAAATTGTTTAACATATCTGTTGTATACTTTCAAGAACTGATCTTCTACACACCATTACGTTATCTTAAGGAGTAATGATATCTCGAGTCTCAGTAACAAAAGTTTCTTTCACCTGAACAACTTCTATTCTCATTTTATAGTAGCTGTAACTCCAAAATGATCATGTGTCCTTTTGTATTTAGGAGTCAAATTTGAAGTCTGTTAGAATCAAATTTGAAGTCTATTTCCAGCAATCATATAGATCCTCGAAGTATGTTTTCTCTGAACCAGTTTTCCTTATGTTTTATTCCTCCTCCCTCTCATTTTCCTTTTATTTGTTGTTGTTTAGTCTCTCAGTCGTGTCTGACTCTTTGTGACCCCATGGACTACAGCCCACCAGGCTTCTCTGTCCATGGGATTTCCCAGGAAAGAATACTGGAATGGGTTGCCATTTCCTTCTCCAGGGGACCTTACGCACCCAGGGATCAATCCCAAGACTCTAGCACTGGCAGGTGAATTTTTTACCAGTGAGCCACCAGGGAAACCCTTTCTTTTATATAGATTTTCTCAAATAAAGTTTCCTCTAGTCAAAGCTTTGGTATTTCCACTAGCCATGTATAGATGTGAGAGTGGACTATAGAGAAAGCTGAGATCCAAAGAATTGATGCTTTTGAACTGTGGTGTTAGAGAAGACTCTTGAGAGTCCTTTGGATAGCAAGGAGATCCAAACAGTCCATCCTAAGGGAAATAAGTCCTGAATATTCATTAGAAGGACTGATGCTGAAGCTGAAGTTCCAACAGCCACCTGATGTGAAGAACTGATTAATTTGAAAAGACCCTGATGCTGAGAATGATCAAAGATGGGAGGAGAAGGAGACAACAGAGGATGAGATTGTTGGATGGCATCACCGACTCAATGGACATGAATTTGAGTGGTCTCTGGGAATTGGTGATGGACAGGGAAGCCTGGCATACTGCAATCCATAGGGTCGCAAAGAGTCAGACATGACTGAGCAATGCAACTGAACTGAACCTCAAATATCTATTTTACTTTATGCATTTTTCATGCCACCTCAAATTCTTTGTGGACTGATACGGAAAATAAGTGTGTAAATAAGTACACAACATCTCATCCAACCCTGTTACTTTAAGGTGGGAAACTGAGTTCCAGAATACTTTAGTGATTTGCTCCAGATCACACAGTCACTGTGTGGCACAGAAAAGCATATAAATTCAGTTTCCTCTAGCTCAGTCTAGCGCTCCTTCTCATCTATCATAAAATTACCTCCTTATCCAGTGAAGGGGGAAGGAAGTAATTCAATAGGAAAAATGTCCCCTTGGTACATGTAGCTCAGTGTTTCTCAACAGGGGTAAGACAAGCCTTAACTTGTCTTGTGAGGTTCAAACTGTCCCCAGCATTCCTGGTCCCTGCCCATTAAATGCCATTAGAGAGCTCCACACCCACACTCCCCAGGTCATTGCATTAAAAAAAAAAAAATTCCCCTTACATTTCCCAAAGCCTAGTGTTACCACATTTTTTTTGTTGTTGTTTTGGAAGAGAAACACAAGAAGTAGAAAATACTTTTCTGATCTAATGGAAAATCGAGTCTAACGTATGGATCAGCATTTAAAATACATGCATTTAACAGCTGACATTAAATTTCTCTTTGGAAGATGTGGTAAAGTGTTTGCAAAAATTACTGTAATAATATCTCTCAGTGCCTTCCACATGGCTTTGGCCTTGACTATGTGAGTAATTTTCACTAATGAGATATTAGCAAATGTGACACAAGCAGAGGACTGAAAAGTCACTTATGCACTGTGACTCTTTGGAACTCTGAGACCATCATGTGAAGAAGCTCAGGTTAGCTACTTACAGGATCAGAGACTGAACAGAGCGTATTCAACTAGCTCTAGCTGTGTGCCACTTACTCCACAAAACCAACTAGTCTACCCACTCTTGATATATGAGTGAGACCACCCTAGATGATTCAGCCACCACCCAATCTCCATCTGACACAGATAAATGAGAGAGCCCAAAAGAGGTCAGCCAAGCCAGCCCACTTAGAACAACCTAGCTGATCCACAGAACAATGAACTGAATAAAACCGTTTTTGTTTCATGCCACTCCTTTTAAGGATAGTATGTTATGCAACAAAAACTAACCATTAAAGGAAGGAATCAACCTTACTTAGGAAAATAAGCTTAAAACCTAAATTAAATAAATGAAACTACTTGTAGTAGGAGCAGGAGCTCAAAGTCCAAGGCTATCATGAGATCATAAACCTTTCTCTGTTCCTACAAAAATTGTAAAAATCTTGAGAAGAAGGAAACAGAAGGGAAACAGAGGTTTAAGCAAACCTTCTCTGGTTTTTAAGACACAGTGAATCTCCACTTCAAACCCTGCAGAGATACAGATGTATATATACATGTAGGGACAGAGATATGGTTATGGGTAAGGATATGGAACATGCACATGGGCCTGGACCAATACACAGACAAAAATACAGAAAGATACTTACACATAGATAAACACAAAGATAGAGATCTCTGAATACAGGCATACTTTTGAGACACTTCGGGTTTGGTTCAGATGACCACAATATAGCAAATACTCTAACAAAGTGAGTTACACTTTTTTTCTGGTTTCCCAGTGCATAAAAACTTACCTTTACACTATATTGTAGTCTATTAAGTATACAGTGAGTTAAATTCACTAAATTGTGTCTGACTCTTTGCAACCCCATGGACTGCAGCCTGCCAGGCTCCTATGTCCATGGAATTCTCCAGGCCAAAATACTGCATCATTATCTTTTTAAAAAACAACATAATTTAAGAAATAATGCTGCTAGAAAAATGGAGTCATCAGACTTGCTCAACATAGGGTTCCCACAAACCTTCAATTTGTAAAAAAAAAAAAAAAAAGCAATTATTTACAAAGTACAATGAGGTATGCCTATAATTTGCTACAGTTATCAACAAGAAATATTATTAAAAACCCCACATAGATTGCTTGTAAACAAGGCAGCTCTTAGAAAATTGATTAGTCAAAATGAGTTTTTTTAATTCTCTTTCAAAGACTAATTTACTGAGATTAATTTTTATGCCAACTTGAGTAAGGCTTGTGTCCAATGCTGTTCTGCTACTTTAAGAACTTACCTTCAAACTAATACATGAGCCACATCTGTGGGATTAGTTCCTGGTGTGACTATTAACATAACATATACCTATTTGGATATGGCCGTGATGTAGCTTTCACTTCTGTTCCTCTCCAAAACTTCTGACAAATCGTTCAGTCAGCATTCTAACCTTTCTCCTATGTCTCTCCGATTTTGACTAGCATCTTACCCTCAGCCCACTATGAGAGCCCCTGCTCCATTACACTTGTGAACTACTCTCCTGGGCAACTCTATCTCTAGAAACAAGACAGATCCTGGTCATCTATTTCTGGATTATCTTTAAAGCACTAGAATAAATACTGGTCCTTACCACAACCTTCAACATCCAGTGTGTAATTAATATGTATCAATTAAACATGAATATATATCACTTATTTAAAGAAGGTAATAACCACCACCATCAATAACCTTTAAGTATCTAATTAGAACAGGCAATATGTGAACATGCCACACTATTGTTCAAGCAAGAGGTCAAGTTTGTTTTTATCTATGCTATCTTCATAAATGCTGACTGTAACTATACGTACAGGCTGTAGCAGATTGCATTTTCCAGAGACAGCTGCAACAATATTCCTATCTAACAGTTTTTCTAGAATCTTGCCACATATCAACACAACATGAGGTCTAATTCCCGTACCCTTGAACCTGGAAGAGTTTACAACCGCCTTGCAATAAATAAAATGTTGTGGTAGTGATGCTGCCTAACTTCTAAGGCAAGGTCAATAAAGGCATTGCAACGTCTATCCTGTTTTCTAGAACAGTTTTGCTGGAGCACTGAGCCACTGTATAAGCAATCCAATTGCTCTGAGGTTTCCGTGCTTTCAGTTCAGTTCAGTTCAATCGATCAGTCGTGTCCAACTCTTTGCAACCCCATGAATCACAGCACACCAAGCCTCCCTGTCCATCACCAACTCCAGGAGCTCACTCAGACTCACATCCATCGAGTCAGTGATGACATCCAGCCATCTCATCCTCTGTCGTCCCCTTCTCCTCCTGCCCCCAATCCTTTCCAGCATCACAGTCTTTTCCAATGAGTCAACTCTTCACATGAGGTGGCCAAAGTACTGGAGTTTCAGCTTCAGTATCAGTCCTTCAAAGAAATCCCAGGGCTGATCTCCTTCAGAATGGACTGGTTGGATCTCCTTGCAGTCCAAGGGACTCTCAAGAGTCTTCTCCAACACCACACTTCAAAAGCATCAATTCTTCGGTGCTCAGCTTTCTTCACAGTCCAACTCTCACATCCATATATGACCACTGGAAAAACTATAGCCTTGACTAGACTTTAAGGAAGCCAAAACCAGCTTGTATAAAGAAACTGTACAGCAAACATTCCCAGTATGGATTCAAAGAAACTCACTATCCAGGGAATGATGACACTATTGACCCTGAAAAAGCATGTTTTCAACTAGAGTCTGCATTGACAGAAATGAGATCTAATCCAGAAGGGAGGGAAAAATCAAAATTAGGTAGATTCAAACACTACAGAGTCTGTCCTAACCTGAAGGGCAAATATGGCACTGAGACAAAAGAGTGACCATACAGACCAGGTGTCTATGGTACCCAACAGCCTACACTATTCATATAAAATTCTTGGTTTTGGGAAGCAGAAATAATTCTAGGTTCTACCCATCACAGATGATAGCTCTTATAATAAAGGTTTTGTATTCTGGTCCAGATGGCTTTAGACATTGAGTAGTGCTGAGTTATTAAGCTGAAGGTCTTAAGATGTTGTAGATGAGGAGGAATAATAAAGGTGTGAGTAGAGTAAAAGGAAAAGCAGAGTAGGGTGGCAGAGGTCAAGAGTGGCTGAGCCTCTTTGGATTTAGTCAAGTCCAAAGGGGTTGTACACAGTTCAACCAAAAAACATTATAGGCAAGAAGAACATGTAAAATATGAAGAGAGATATAAGAACAGTGTGGCAAGAGCCCAAGTGGAAAAGCAAAGACACACTTAGAACTAATAAAAAATGAGTTTCATCAAGTATTACAGGAAAGAGAAATGAGCATTATAGGAATGTGTAACCAAGAATTATAGAAATGAGAATTACAGAACAACTTTGAATGTCAACTGTGGAGTTTAGATTTTATCCAAAAATCAGGAAGTTACAAGAGTCTCCTAGATGCCAGGAGCGGAAAATCTGAGCAGGAAATATTCTAGGTCACTTTCCTCCAACTCCAACTTCAATGACTATAATTTCAACTATTTTACAATCACTCCTCTAAGTATTCTTTCACTTGAAAGGTATCTTTGAAAATGCTGAGAATTTTGCTATAATAGACAAAGCCTTCCATTGTATGATGAGAAAAGTAATGTTTGAGGATTACTCCTCAGTGTTGTTTTCAGGTATAAATAAGAAAGTAAATTTAAGTAATAGATTGAAATGGAATATATAAAAAAAAAGTGGGAAAGGAAAAGAGAGAAAATACTTTTAAAAATAAAGAAAATCTTGATTAAAGAATATTAAGCTGATAAGGTTTTTTTGGTCTATATTTGGTTATTTAATCCAGTCTCTGGTTCTGCTTTATTCTCCTTCTGTGCCTTGCATGTAAACTTTTTACTCATCAGGTCTCAGCACCCACCCATGATCACAGTGCTGCTTTTCACTGACACCAAAATTCTGTGTTCTCCTCACTTGGCTTTACATTACACATTTAGGTCTTGCCTGTCCAGAGTAATAACTTCTTCTAAAAATATCTTATTTTGGTGCTTAGCCTTCTGAAAGTTCCTACAGACATTACCTCATCCATTTCTCCTGAAAGTAGGTGCCCTGATGACAGAGTAGCCCCAAAAGCTATTTGTGCAGATTTGGGGATATAAGTATGCCGGGGACCTCAAAGGTGTCAATCTTGTCTACTACGGATGAAAGATGAATGTTCTCAGCTATCAATAAACACCAAAGGCTCTCTCACTCAAAGAAAGGAAAAAGTTCCACGACAAGCATTAAAAAAATGTCACCAAAGAAAGGAAATATAAGAAATGACATGTTACTACATTTCTTTAAATTCCAAATTTTTACTTTTTCTAAAACTTACAGGATTTTATCTCTGGGGTTACTGTTATATTCTTATGTATGATTAGAAAATAAATATAAAGTTAATCTGCTCTTACTCAGAAATCTGCAAGATTCTTTTATTCACACACCCATATACACCATTTCTGCATACCACACACCAATATGTTTAATCTACTTCTGTGTAATGAGTAAAGCAGACTTTATAGAGAGGAGACTCTAATTATACAACAGGAACTACCTAGTCCAGCACATGTGAGAAAGTGAGAACAGCAGAGATAAAAAGGAATCTTTAACTGCCTCTCCTTTTCCAGATTCCTCACTCCACTGTTAGCGTTGTCTGAAAGTTTTAACCACTATGACTTTAGTATCCTAGAAATGTCTAAATTCATAACATGGGAAAACATTAACAGATTTTATTAACTTAGTAGAAGATTCCAGCCTAAACAGATTTTTTTAATCCCTGCTGAACATATGTTTAAAAGATTATGGGGAAAAAAATTTTTAACTTGAGCCTTTAGTTTCAATAATGACTCACTTGTATATTTTCATAAGGCGTAAAGATTATTTCATTTCAACTACACTTGGCCTTTAAACTTTTGTTATGTACCTGCCCTTAAGCAGGTATATGTAAGTAATTCATGCAGCAACCCAAAGTAAAAAAGGAGATACTAATAATAAAATGAGGCAAAAATGAAAATATTACATGGGAAAACAAAAGCAGTCCACTGAATGCTATATTGTCTTGAGACCAAAGACTAAAAGACCTTCCAAGGGCATTTGCTAGGAGCTGAACATACAAAAAGTCTGTCTCTTGTGAGGAAGAGAGTCCTGCTGCCACTTAGAGGCAGGCCATGGTGACAGACCATGCATGGTTCCTGGACCTTTTTCCAAACATAAGCTTTTGCTTTCCTTGATAACAACAGTTTTTTTATCTCTGACAAAGCAAAATCCACATATAGATTAACTGTGGTTTATGTAACAGTTATCTCTTAGTGCATAGAAGGAAAAAAAAAACTTCCCCTCTCTAAAGTGAATCTTATCAAAATGCCTCAAGCTATGGATTGGTTTAAACTGATCAATTTCTTTTTTTTTTTTTAATTAAATTTTATTTTGCTTAACTTTACAATACTGTATTGCTTTTGCCATACATCAAAATGGATCCGCCACAAGTATACACGTGCTCCCCATCCTGAACTCCCCTCCCTCCTCCCTCCCCATACCATCCCTCCGGGCCTCTCCATTGTGTATATGTACCACAGCTTTCTTATCCATTCATCTGTGGATGGACATCTAGGTTGCTTCCAAGTCCAGGCTATTTTAAACAGTGCTGCTATGAACATTGGGGTACACGTGTCTCTTTCAATTCTGGATTTCTCAGTGTGTATGCCCAGCAGTGGGATTGCTGGATCATAAGGCATAAACTGCTGATCAATTTCCTTCAGTTCAGTTCAGCCCCTCAGTCCTGTCCAACTCTTTGCAACCCCATTAATCGCAGCATGCCAGGCCTCCCTGTCCATTTCCAACTCTTGGAATTCACTCAAATTCATGTCCATCAAGTCAGTGATACCATCCAACCATCTCATCCTCTCTCGTCCCCTTCTCCTCCTGCCACCAATTCCTCCCAGCATCAGGGTCTTTACCAATGAGTCAATTCTTCGCATGAGGTAGCCAAAGTATTGGAGTTACAGCTTCAACATCAGTCCTTCCAATGAACACCCTGGACTGATCTCCTTTAGGATGGACTGGTTGGATCTCCTTGCAGTCCAAGGGACTCTCAAGAGTCTTCTCCAACACCACAGTTCAAAAGCATCAATTCTTTGGTGCTCAGCCTTCTTCACAGTCCAACTCTCACATCCATACATGACCACTGGAAAAACCATAGCCTTGACTACACAAACCTTTGTTGGCAAAGTAATGTCTCTGCTTTTTAATATGCTGTCTAGGTTGGTCATAACTTTCCTTCCAAGGAATAAGCCTCTTTTTAATTTCATGGCTGCAATCCCCATCTGCAGTGATGATGGAGCCCCAAAAAATAAAGTTTGACACTGTTTCTACTGTTTCCCATCTATTTGCCATGAAGTGATGGAACCAGATGCCATGATCTTAGTTTTATGGCTTAGTTAGCTTTAAGCCAACTTTGTCACTCTCCACTTTCACTTTCATCAAGAGGCTTTTTAGTTCCTCTTCACTTTCTGCCATAAGGGTGGTGTCATCTGCATATCTGAGGTTATTGATATTTCTCCCGGAAATCTTGATTCAAGCTTATGCTTCCTCCAGCCCAGCATTTCTCATGATGTACTCTGCATATAAGTTAAATAAGGAGGGTGACAATATACAGCCTTGACAAACTCCTTTTCCTATTTGGAACCAGTCTGTTGTTCCATGTCCAGTTCTAACTGTTGCTTTCTGACCTGCATATAGGTTTCTCAAGACACAAGTCAGGTGGTCTGGTATTCCCATCTCTTTCAGAATTTTCCACAGTTGGTTGTGATCCACACAGTCAAAGGCTTTGGCATGGTCAGCAAAGCAGAAATCGATGTTTTTCTGGAATTCTCTTACTTTTTCGATGATCCAGCGGCTGTTAGCAATTTGATCTCTGGTTCCTCTGCCTTTTCTAAAACCAGCTTGAACATCAGGAAGTTCATGGTTCACGTATTACTGAAGCCTGGCTTGGAGAATTTTGAGCATTACTTTACTAGTTGTGAGATGAGTGCAATTGTGTGGTAGTTTGAGCACTCCTTGGCATTGCCTTTCTTTGTGATTGGAATGAAAACTGACCTTTTCCAGTCCTGTGGCCACTGCTGAGTTTTCCAAATTTGCTGGAATATTGAGTAAAGTACTTTTCAGCATCATCTTTCAGGATTTGAAATAGCTCAACTGGAATTCCATTATTTCCACTAACTTTGTTCATAGTGATGCTTTCAAAGGCCCACTGGAGTTCACATTCCAGGATGTTTGGCTCCAGGTCAGTGATCACCCCATCATGATTATCTCAGTCATGAAGAACTTTTCTGTACAGTTCTTCTGTATATTCTTGCCACCTCTTCTTAATATCTTCTGCTTCCATTAGGTCCATAGCATTTCTGTCCTTTATCGAGCCCATCTTTGCATGAAATGCTCCCTTGGTATCTCTGAAGAGATTTCTAGTCTTTACCATTCTGTTGTTTTCCTCTATTTCTTTGCATTGATCACTGAGGAAGGCTTTCTTATCTCTCCTTGCTATTCTTTGGAATTCTGCATTCAGATGCTTATATCTTTCCTTTTCTCCTTTGCTTTTTGCTTCTCTTCTTTTCACAGCTATTTGTAAGGCCTCCTCAGACAGCCATTTTGCTTTTTTACATCTCATTTCCAGAGGATGGTCTTGATCCCTGTCTCCTGTAAAATATCACGAACCTCCATCCATAGTTCATCAGGCACTCTATCAGATCTAGTTCCTTAAATCTATTTTCACTTCCACTGTATAATCATAAGGGATTTGATTTAGGTCATACCTGAATGGTCTAGTGGTTTTCCCTACTTTCTTCAATTTAAGTCTGAATTTGGCAATAAGGAGTTCACGATCTGAGCCACAGTCAGCTCCCAGTCTTGTTTTTGCTGACTGTATAGAGCTTCTCCATCTAGGCTGCAAAGAATATAATCAACCTGCTTTTGGAGTTGACCATCTGGTGATGTCCACGTGTAGAGTCTTCTCTCGTGTTGTTGGAAGAGGGTGTTTGCTATGACCAGTGCGTTCTCTTGGCAAAACTCTATTAGCCTTTGCCCTGCTTCATCCATACTCCAAGGCCAAATTTGCCTGTTACTCCAGGTGTTTCTTGACTTCCGACTTTTGCATGCCAGTCTCCTATAATGAAAAGGACACATTTTTTTGGATGTTAGCTCTAAAAGGTCTTATAGGTCTTCATAGAACCATTCAACTTCAGCTTATTCAGCATTACTGGTTGGGGCATAGGCTTGGATCACCATGATATTGAATGGTTTTCCTTGGAAACAAACAGAGATCATTCTGTCATTTTTGAGACTGCATCCAAGTACTGCATTTCAGACTCTTCTGTTGACCATGAGGCTACTCCATTTCTTCTAAGGGATTCCTGCCCACAGTAGTAGATTTAGTGGTCATCTGAGTTAAATTCACCCATTCCAGTCCATTTTCGCTGATTCCTAGAATGCTGATGTTCACTCTTGCCATCTCCTGTTTGACTACTTCCAATTTGCCTTGATTCATGGACCTGACATTCCAGGTTCCTATGCAATATTGCTCTTTATAGCATCAGACCTTTCTTGTATCATGAGTCACATCCACAACTGGGTATTGTTTTTGCTTTGGCTCCATCCCTTCTTCTTTCTGGAGTTAGTTCTCCACTGATCTCCAGTAGCATATTGGGTACCTATTGACCTAGGGAGTTCCTCTTTCAGTATTCTATCATTTTGCCTTTTCATACTGTTCATGGGGTTCTCAAGCAAGAATACTGAAGTGGTTTACCATTCTCTTTTCCAGTGGACCACATTCTGTCAGACCTCTCCACCATGCCTGCCCATCTTGGGTGGCCCCACAGGGCATGGCTTAGTTTCATTGAGTTAGACAAGGCTGGTTCCATCACAGTGGGGTAAATACAGAGCTTGTTCAACACACTTAGTGGAAGATGCTATAGTCCTCTTGGGCATCTAGGCACAAAATAGGCAGAAGAGGAGTTAGGAAGGGAGCACTAAAGAAAGGAGAGCGTAGACTTGAGATGGACCCAAGTTTCCAAACCAATATTTTAACAGGAGTCCAAAATCTGTTAGAGAGGAGTTGATTCCCCTTCTTCTTCTTGCCTCCTATCACAATTAAGTTATACTTTAAATGACAACATCTTCTTGACATTTATGATTTATGTGACCAAGCTGCATCATTAAACTATGGTCAACTACGGTGAAGTAGAAACAATACTGAACTTACATAAGGCCAGCCCTAAACATGGTTGGGCCTCCCTGGTGGCTCAGGCAGTTAAGAATCCACCTGCAATGCAGGAGACCCAGGTTTGATCCCTGAGTCAGGAAGATCCCCTTGAGGAGGAAATGGTTACTCACTCCAGTATTCCTGCCTGGAGAATTCCATGGACAGAGGGGTCTGGTGGGTTACAGTCCATGGGGTTGCGAAGAGTCAGATACGACTGAGCAACTAACATTTTCAAACGTGGTCACCAGAAAAGAGCTGACTACGAGGCACATTGACCCACCCAAGCATCAGTTTTCTCAGCTGTAAAACTGAGGAGTACAGTTAGAATTTGAGTCCCCTTCTTAAAAGCCTTGGAGAAGGCAATGGCACTCCACTCCAGTATTCCTGCAGTTCAGAGAGTACTTCTTTCAGTTCAGTTCAGTTCAGTTCAATTGCTCAGTTGTCTGACTCTTTGTGACCCCATCGTCGCACGCCAGGCCTCCCTGTCCATCACCAACTCCCGGAGTTCACTCAAACTCATGTCCATCGAGTCAGTGATGCCATCCACCCATCTCATCCTCTGTTGTCCTCTTCTCTTCCTGCCCCCAATCCCTCCCAGCATCAGAGTCTTTTCCAATGAGTCAACTCTTCACATCAGGTGGCCAAAGTATTGGAGTTTCAGCTTTAGCGTCAGTCCTTCCAAAGAACACCCAGGACTGATCTCCTTTAGAATGGTCTGGTGGATCTCCTTGCAGTCCAAAGGACTCTCAAGAGTCTTCTCCAACACCACAGTTCAAAAGCATCAATTCTTCAGTGCTCAGCTTTCTTCACAGTCCAACTCTCACATCGATACATGACCACTGAAAAACCATAGCCTTGACTAGACGGACCTTTGTTGGCAAAGTAATGTCTCTTAACCTCTTTCAAAAGAAACTACTGCAAATACCATGAATAACACAACACTAACCTTAGTTAACTCTCTTTTCTTCTTTTTCCTTCCCAAAGAACACCTACACAGGTCCATGAGGCACACACTTGTAGACCCTAGGAATTGCTCTGACTATGTAACTGCATTCTTACTTAAATGTCTTCGAATTGCTATAGGTGCACACGAGAACAGGAGCTTTGCACAACAGGTGATCCTTTTGACAATGTAAAAACCTTAACCTTGAGTAAAGTAATGCTTAAAATTCTCCAAGCCAGGCTTCAGCAATATGTGAACTGTGAACTTCCTGATGTTGAAGCTGGTTTTAGAAAAGGCAGAGGAACCAGAGATCAAATTGCCAACATCTGCTGGATCATGGAAAAGGTAAGAGAGTTCCAGAAAAATATCGATTTCTGCTTTATTGACTATGCCAAAGCCTTTGACTGTGTAGATCACAATAAATTGTGGAAAATTCTGAAAGAGATGGGAATACCAGACCATCTGATCTGCCTCTTGAGAAATCTGTATGCAGGTCAGGAAGCAACAGTTAGAACTGGTCATGGAACAACAGACTGGTTCCAAATAGGAAAAGGAGTACGTCAAGGCTGTATATTGTCACCATATTTATTTAACTTATATGCAGAGTACATCATGAGAAATGCTGGACTGGAAGAAACACAAGTTGGAATCAAGATTGCTGGGAGAAATATCAATAACCTCAGATATGCAGATGACACCACTCTTATGGCAGAAAGTGAAGAGGAACTAAAAAGCCTCTTGATGAAAGTGAAAGTGGAGAGTGAAAAGGTTGGCTTAAAGCTCAACATTCAGAAAACGAAGATCATGGCATCTGGTCCCATCACTACATGGGAAATAGATGGAGAAACAGTGGAAACAGTGTCAGACTTTATTTTTCTGGGCTCCGAAATCAATGCAGATGGTGACTGCAGCCATGAAATTAAAAGACGCTTACTCCTTGGAAGGAAAGTTATGACCAACCTAGATAGCATATTCAAAAGCAGAGACATCACTTTGCCAACAAAGGTTCGCCTAGTCAAGGCTATGGTCTTTCCTGTGGTCATGTATGCATGTGAGAGCTGGACTGTGAAGAAGGCTGAGCGCCGAAGAATTGATGCTTTTGAACTGTGGTGTTGGAGAAGACTCTTGAGAGTCCCTTGGACTGCAAGGAGATCCAACCAGTCCATTCTGAAGGAGATCAGCCCTGGGATTTCTTTGGAAGGAACGATGCTAAAGCTGAAACTCCAGTATTTTGGCTACCTCATGTGAAGAGTTGACTCACTGGAGAAGACTCTGATGCTGGGAGGGATTGGGGGCAGGAGGAGAAGGGGACGACAGAGGATGAGATGGCTGGATGGCATCACTGACTTGATGGATGTGAGTCTGGGTGACCTCCGGGAGTTGGTGATGGACAGGGAGGCCTGGCGTGCTGCAGTTCATGGGGTCGCAAAGAGTCGGACAGGACTAAGCGACTGATCTGATCTGATCACTATCACCATGCTTTATTTAAGTATCAGTTTAAAGATTAGGAATGAAGAAGTCAGTGAGGAAATTTTCCTTTTTAAAAACATCAACTACTCTCCTTTTCCTGGTGAAAATATCTTATCCAATACCAACAGTCTCCCAAGAGTGCCATCACATATTTCTAAATTAAGAGAAAATGTTAATTGCAGTGCCCACGAAATGAGATGGAACAGTGAAAGCTGTTGAAATATCTTGGCAGTGAGACTGCATCTCTTCCCAGAAGTCATTTCTATGACAGATAAGGGGTATCAGGCCATAGTAGCATTTATGTCTACTCTATCTTTAACTGAAGCAGGGCTCTATGGATTCTTATTGTCATGTATGGATGTGAGAGCTGGACTGTGAAGAAGGCTGAGTGCCGAAGAATTGATGCTTTTGAACTGTGGTGTTGGAGAAGACTCTTGAGAGTCCCTTGGATTGCAAGGAGATCCAACCAGTCCATTCTGAAGGAGATCAGGCCTGGGATTTCTTTGGAAGGAATGATGCTAAAGCTGAAACTCCAGTATTTTAGCCACCTCATGCGAAGAGTTGACTCATTGGAGAAGACTCTGATGCTGGGAGGGATTGGGGGCAGGAGGAGAAGGGGACGACAGAGGATAAGATGGCTGGATGGCATCACCGACTCGCTGGACGTGAGTCTGAGTGACCTCCGGGAGTTGGTGATGGACAGGGAGGCCTGGCGTGCTGTGATTCATGGGGTCGCAAAGAGTCGGACACGACTGAGCGACTGATCTGATCTGATCTGATTAGGGTTTTCAACTTAACTAATCATCATCCAGAGACCTTGAATGATATGATTAGCTACCTGCTTTCTATAGTTCTTTCCCCTAAGCATAAAAACTAGGATGGTAGGTGGAAGCTGAAGGGATGAAGGGATGTTCCAGCCTAGATGTTTGCAAACATTATCCAAAGAGCCCAGAGCCAAGTCATCCACAAAAATTACTGGAAGAAAGGTCTATTTCTATTAACCATTTAAAAATGAGTATAAAAACGTTCATAACACATGCTAATCTTAAGGGGGCTCTCAAGGCCTCCTCTATTTAATTCCAAAAGTCAGGGAAAAAAGAACTCTTTCAAGGACATGAAGTTGAGGATGGAGCTTTTAGGTAAAGGAGTAAAGTAATTATGAATAGAACTGATCAGGGACAAAGGCCTTCTTCTCTTTGAGAACTCTTAACTCTTTTCTAAAGTTCTCTCTTGGCTTCTTTATCTCAGGCAGTTGGCATTGTGAGACCTTTCTAGGAAAGACACTGACCTCAAGGGAGGACCTTGGATAGTCAATAGAAACAGAATTGGGCCCAGAGGGAAAAAGAATCTAATGGTCTAATTACTGCTACCCTGGTCCAGGCTTCACACTAATAGTCAAAAGATTCTCTCAGAACCCAACCAGGTTAAGACATGAGGCAGTGATTTGGACTCATATCCCTCTTTACTAATAAAATATTTATTGTTCTTAAATGTTTTTTAACAGATATATTATAGATGCAATTGGAGATAAAGCTATAAATATAAAAAGCTGTTTTATTTGCTCAATTAAATGACACTCTTCATCCCCTCTACACACGATACTGATCAATGTTCACCACTAACTGAAGTCCTAGAGCTACTATACCCTCTCTAGGAAGCTTGAATACTTCTGTTCTCAACTATAAAGTCATACACACATCAAAGTCTAACCTATTTATTCTCTAACCTATTTTTACCTTATACAATGAATTTCATTAAATATAACCTAAGTTGAGTAAAGATTAGTGCAAAATGAGAGGAAGTTAAAATAGAAATTAGGTCAGATGGCTTGAAAACTCTAAGGTGAATCATTTAAAAACACTATTGAATTAAACCGGTACAAAAATATTTCATTCCATCAATGAAATATTGATGGAAAATCATAAAAGTCTAAGGAATACTATACTCAGATTGTTTCATGATGTATAAAGTTGTGCTCTGCTTTAAGAAAACAAAACTGCAAATTTCATATCATGTTTTATCGGTATTCCCTATGCATGGAAGATAAAGTCCAATTCTAAGCAGAAGACTCATACTCAAAGAAAAGGCTTTGTCCCTACATAAAAGATTGGCAGATAAGACAATATTAAGTTAAAATATATATGCATTATTCTTAACATTTATTTTTATTAATAAACTATTTCAAAAAAGAAGGCTTTACTGTATCTCTATGCAGAGATTTATAGCTATATCTCTGGGACCTAACTGATGTAAGAATGGCACAGTAAACAGCCAAAACAAGATCTGCCTTTAGCCACATGTAGCAGACATGGAGGTATGCTGCTCAGATTCCTCTTCAAGAAAGCACTCCACATCTAGGAGCAAAGAGAAGAAGTGCTGTCAGCTGATAGCTTTCAAAAGTCACTTAGCCCTTTAGGGTCTACCTCAGTTTTAGAACCAAGATCACATTCTTTTCAAGGTGGCCCCTAGCTAATGGCTGATAAAGACTGTGGTAAAGGACCTAGGCATTTTATCCCAATGCAGAATTACTCCAGATGATGACTTTTCTGAGAGAGCTGCCCAATGGGCTGGCAGAAACTTCACAGGTCCGTACTACAGTCTGATGACTCCCCTTGACCAGTCCTGCTCCCTTCCTTTTCTTTTCACAGCTGTTAAACCCAAATAAACCTTTTGGACTCCTAACTCCATCTTGAAGTATACTTTCTGGAAAACCAAACCAGCACACCATATAATGGCATGACTAACAGAGGATACTCCACACATATACATGCTAGCTTAATTTGCGCCAGGTATTCTCACCACTAATGAACCCATCTCTGGGAAAAGTCATTAAGTGACAGCGAGTTTATGACAATAAAGGAACAATGTAACCGACTTTCCACAAAAGACAGTCCAGGTCTAGTGAATATGCCTTGGATGCCTACCTCAGTGGATGGCCAAGGGTCCAGAGCTAACATTCAAACTGTACTGAGTATAATATATCATGACCTGTGAGAAAATTTATAAGAAACAAGCCAGATTTTCTATGCAAATATTAAGGATCACTTTCATATATTCTATGAAAATGACCTTCAGTGATTTCTTCCCCTCCAAGTTGAGCTGAAACATGCTAATAGTTGTAGCTGGACTGATCTGAATACTTAACACGTTTGCTCAAACTGTGCCATCCAATCCAATACACATTTAAGCTATTGTGTGATATAAATGGTTTCTTACAGTTGTTTAATAGTGTGTTTCTCCCTTTCCTATGAATTCTGGATATTAATGACTCAATATATGTTTAAATATATGTATCACAGTCCCCAGGACAGAAAGAAATAAGACTTGACCATGGGAAAGAGGGTGCTTCAGCTCTGCCAAGGATTAAGTCAGACATGGTTACTGAAAGGAAAAGACAGTATACACATTCTGATTTACTTTCTTCTCTCTCTTGGGCCTCTTCACACCTTGGCCAGAAAAAAGCCAAAAAAGCAGAACACAGGAATTTATGTAGCACTGTGGAATTGACAGAAGGCAGGTATGATATATTAGTATAGCAGAGAATCTGGCTTCTCCTGTACAAAGAATAGCTTGGATTGCCAAAGAAATTAAATTTGAGGCTTAAAGAATGTACATGTAAAATATCCACCAATGATACTAAACTCCTTAAGTGGTAAATCTCCTACTCTGTGAGACTTGGGTGCATAGATCATACCCAAGAGATCTTTTTGGAAATGTCCTTTGGAACCAGATAATCAGTTATTTCCATCCAAACTTTTTACTTTAAAACCTCATACTGAGATTAAAATTTAAAATAAAAATTGAGACAAGGACTTCCTACTGTTACAGTAATCACTAAAGAGGGAGATATTTAAGAAATTGGATAAGGGTGTTTCATGATTTATGGTTTTACTTGTTAACTGTATGACATTTTTAAAGTCCTAAAACAAATGGTCCTCTGTACATAATTTGAGTCAGTCATTGTATAATCTATTTAAAAGAAACAAAAATCAGGTAGAGCCTATATTTATACCAGAGCTAAAATGCAAGAGCAATAATTTGAGTGAGTACCCCCAGACTCTGCCAGAATAATTAATAACAAAGTCCCTCCAACTTCTGCTCACTGCCTGATTCTAAAATCATATCCTGATTTTTAGATATCTGTTATAAGAGCACCCCAAATCTAGTACCAAAATCTGTATTAGTGATCTATTGCTGTGTAACAAATTACCACATTACTTAGTAGTTTAAACAGCAAACATTTATTATCTCATAATCTCCAAGGATCAGTTATTCAGGAGCAGCTTGGCTGGTGGATTTGGCCCAGGGTCTCTCACAAGATTGCACTCCAGACGTTGGCTGAGCATGCAGTGATCTGAATGAAGCCATAACTGGGCTGAAGGATCCACCTCCAAGACGGCTCATATGCATGAGTCTTAGCAAGAGGCCATGACTAAGTCAGGTCCTTACTAGTTCTCAGAAAGAGGGCTCATCTACTTCCAACAAGGGCTGTCATATAGGGCTTCTCGAGTGTCTTCACAGTGTGGCAGCTGACTGGCTTTCCCCAGAGAGAGTAATCCCAGAGAAAGGGAAGCAAGAACGGAGCCTTTTAGTGTTGAAAATTACGTACCATCAATTCTATTATATGCTATTTATTAAAACTGAATCACTAAGGACACCCTACTCTTTTAGTGGGGAGATGGTATGAGGAATTAAGCTTTATCTTTTGAAGAGAGGTATATTAAATTACCTGCGAACATACTTTAAAACCACTCCAGGGGAGTATTAGGTTTAGAACAGAAACTATAAATCATTATTTAGTGATTTCATCCTTATCTTGACCAAGGATTCAGATATAAAAATAACCAGAAAATAAAGACAGAGCTCTCTCAGATCAGCTCTAAGTTCAACATACCGTTACCTAAAACCACAATAAGATATTACTACAACCCAATTTAGAATGACTAAATCTTTTTAAATAAAATATTGAAAATATCAAGTGTTTGAAAGGATCCAGAGCAATGGTAACTCTCACGAATTGATGGTAGGAACACAAAATAGTATAGTCACTTAGGAAAAGTCTGATAGTTTCTTATGAAGTTAAACATATCTTTACCATGTGACCCAACAGTAATACTCCTAGATACTTTCGCAAGTGAAATGAAACTTTATGGCCACACAAAAACTCGTACATGGGTTATGTTATTCAGAGTTCTCCAAAGGCACAGAACCAAGAGAGCGTGTGTATGTGTGTGTATGTCCACACATACAAACATATACATGAAGAGATCTATTATAAGAGGTTGGTCTTGTGATTATCAGTTCAGTTCAGTTCAGTAGCTCAGTCATGTCCAACTCTTTTGCAACCCCATGAATCCCAGCATGCCAGGCCTCCCTGTCCATCATCAACTTCCAGAGTCCATCGAGTCAGTGATGCCATCCAGTCATCTCATCCTCTGTCATCACCTACTCCTCCTGCCCTCAATCCCTCCCAGCATCAGAGTCTTCTCCAATGAGTCAACTCTTCGCATGAGGTGGCCAAAGTACTGGAGTTTCAGCTTTAGCATCATTCCTTCCAAAGAAATCCCAGGGCTGATCTTCTTCAGAATGGACTGGTTGGATCTCCTTGCAGTCCAAGGGACTCTCAAGAGTCTTATCCAACACCACAGTTCAAAAGCATCAATTCTTCAGCGCTCAGCCTTCTTCACAGTCCAGCTCTCACATCCATACATGACCACAGGGAAGACCATAGCCTTGACTAGGCGAACCTTTGTTGGCAAAGTGATGTCTCTGCTTTTGAATATGCTATCTAGATTGGTCATAACTTTCCTTCCAAGGAGTAAGCGTCTTTTAATTTCATGGCTGCAGTCACCATCTGCAGTGATTTTGGAGCCCAGGAAAATAAAGTCTGACACTGTTTCCACTGTTTCCCCATCTATTTCCCATGAAGTGATGGGACCAGATGCCATGATCTTCGTTTTCTGAATGTTGAGCTTTAAGTCAACTTTGTCACTCTCCACTTTCACTTTCATCAAGAGGCTTTTGAGTTCCTCTTTACTTTCTGCCATAAGGGTGATGTCATCTGCATATCTGAGGTTATTGATATTTCTCCCAGCAATCTTGAGTCTAGCTTGTGTTTCTTCCAGTCCAGCATTTCTCATGATGTACTCTGCATATAAGTTAAATAAGCAGGGTGACAGTATACAGCCTTGACGAACTCCTTTTCCTATTTGGAACCAGTCTGTTGTTCCATGACCAGTTCTAGCTGTTGCTTCCTGACCTGCATACAGATTTCTCCAGAGGAAGGTCAGGTGGTCTGGTATTCCCATCTCTTTCAGAATTTTCCATAGTTTATTGTGATCTACACAGTCAAAGGCTTTGGCATAGTCAATAAAGCAGAAATCGATGTTTTTCTGGAACTCTCTTGCTTTTTCCATGATCCAGCGGATGTTGGCAATTTGATCTCTGGTTCCTCTGCCTTTTATAAAACCAGCTTGAACATCAAGAATTTCATGGTTCACGTATTGCTGAAGCCTGGCTTGGAGAATTTTGAGCATTACTTTACTAGCATGTGAGATGAGCTCAACTATGCAGTAGTTTGAACATTCTTTGGCATTGCCTTTCTTTGGGATTGGAATGAAAACTGACCTTTTCCAGTCCTGCAGCCACTGTTGAGTTTTCCAAATTTGCTGGCATATTGAGTACAGCACTTTCACAGCATCATCTTTCAGGATTTGGAATGGCTCAACTGGAATTCCATCCCCTCCACTAGCTTTGTTCGTAGTGATGCTTTCTAAGGCCCACTTGACTTCACATTCCAGGATGTCTGGCTCTAGGTGAGTGATCACCCCATCATGATTATCTGTGTCATGAAGATTTTTTTTGTATAGTTCTTCTGGTGTATTCTTGCCACCTCTTCTTAATATCTTTTGCTTCCATTAGGTGCATAGCATTTCTGTCCTTCATCGAGCCCATCTTTGCATGAAATGTTCCCTTGGTATCTCTGATTTTCTTGAAGCGATCTCTAGTCTTTCCCATTCTGTTGTTTTCCTCTATTTCTTTGCATTGATCACTGAGGAAGGCTTTCTTATCTCCCCTTGCTATTCTTTGGAACTCTGCATTTAGATGCTTATATCTTTCCTTTTCTCCTTTGCTTTTCGCTTCTCTTCTTTTCACAGCTATTTGTAAGGCCTCCCCAGACAGCCATTTTGCTTTTTTGCATTTCTTTTCCATGGGGATGGTCTTGATCCCTGTTTCCTGTACAGTGTCACAAACCTCATTCCATAGTTCATCAGATACTCTATCAGATCTAGGCCCTTAAATCTATTTCTCACTTCCACTGTATAATCATAAGGGATTTGATTTAGGTCATACCTGAATGGTCTCATGGTTTTCCCTACTTTCTTCAATTTCAGTCTGAATTTGGCAATAAGGAGTTCATGGTCTGAGCCACAGTCAGCTCCTGGTCTTGTTTTTGCTGATTGTATAGAGCTTCTCCATCTTTTCCATCTTTGGCTGCCAAGAACATAATCAATCTGACTTCAGTGTTGACCATCTGGTGATGTCCATGTGTAGATAGAGTCTTCTCTCATGTTGTTGGAAGAGGGTGTTTGCTATGACCAGTGCATTTTCTTGGCAAAACTCTGTTAGTCTTTGCCCTGCTTCATTCCGTATTCCAAGGCCAAATTTGCCTGTTACTCCAGGTGTTTCTTGGAGAAGGCAATGGCAACCCACTCCAGTACTCTTGCCTGGAAAATCCCATGGACAGAGGAGCCTGGTGGGCTGCAATCCATGGGGTCGCTAAGAGTTGGACACGACTGAGCAGCTTCACTTTCATTTTTCATTTTCATGCATTGGAGAAGGAAATGGCGACCCACTCCAGTGTTCTTGCCTGGAGAATCCCAGGGACAGGGGAGCCTGGTGGGCTGCCGTCTCTGGGGTCACACAGAGTCGGACATGACTGAAGCGACTTAGCAGCAGCAGTAGCAGCCAGGTGTTTCCTGACTTCCTACTTTTGCATTCCAGTCCCCTATAATGAAAGGACATCTTTTTTGGGTGTTAGTTCTAAAAGGTCTTGTAGGTCTGACAGAATGTGGTCCACTGGAGATGGGAATGGGAAACCACTTCAGTATTCTTGCTTTGAGAACCCCATGAACAGTATGAAAAGGCAAAATGATAGGATACTGAAAGAGAAACTCCCCAGGTCAGTAGGGGCCCAATATGCTACTGGAGATCAGTGGAGAAATAACTCCAGAAAGAATGAAGGCATGGAGCCAAAGCAAAAAGAATCCCCATCTGTGTATATGACTGGTGATAGAAGCAAGGTCCGATGCTATAAAGAGCAATATTGCATAGGAACCTGGAATGTCAGGTCCATGAATCAAGACAAATTGGAAGTGGTCAAACAAGAGATGGCAAGAGTGAATGTCAACATTCTAGGAATGAGTGAACTCAAATGGACTGGAATGGGTGAATTTAACTCAGATGACCATTATATCTACTACTGTGGGCAGGAATCCCTCAGAAGAAATGGAGTAGCCATCATGGTCAACAGAAGAGTCCATAATGCAGTACTTGGATGCAATCTCAAAAACGACAGAATGATCTCTGTTCGTTTCCAAGGCAAACCATTCAATATCACAGTAATCCAAGTCTATGCCCCAACCAGTAACGCTGAAGAAGCTGAAGTTAAACGGTTCTATGAAGACCTTGTGATTATAGAAGTTAACAAGTCTAAAATCTGCAGTGTAGGCCAGCAGGTTAGAGATGATATTCCAGTTGTAACCCAAAGATCATCTTTTTTAGAACCAGGGAAGAGCCAATGTTGCAGATAAGGTTCAAAGGCAATATGCAAGAGAATTCTTTCCTGAAGGGGGCTGGGGAGGGAGAAGAGGTAACATTGAAGGCCGCCCTTTTTGTTTTATTCAGACTTTCTATTCAAGTGTGGAATGAGGCCCACTTATATGCAAAGTGATCTGTTTTACTCAAAACCTACTGATTTTCAGTGTAAATCTCATCCAAAACCACCCTCACAGAAACACCAGAATAAAGTTTGACCAAATATCTGGGCACGTTGTTACCCAGACAAACTGATAACAAAATTAACTACCACACTGTAGTTACAGAAACTTTATTCATGATCTCCAAAATCTAGAAATAATCCAAATATTCTTCAACTGGTAAATATTTAAACCATGACATATTTATACAATGGGATACCATTCACCAATGATTAGTTACTGACATATACAACAACATGAATGCATCTCAAATGCATTATGCTAAGTGAAAGAAGCCAACTAAAAAAACCTATATACTATGTAATTGAATTTATATGACTTTCTGGAAAAGGCACATGTTAAAATCAGAGGAAATGTTAACTACAGTGGGGAACAGGGAAATTCTGAGAGGCATTGGAACAGTTCTTTATCTTCATTACACTAGTGCTTATATGACTGTGTTTGTCAAAACTCACACAATTGTGCACTCACTAAAATTTACAGACATAATTTACTGAATGTAAATTAAACATAAAATAAATGGAAAATCAAATCAACCACTTTACTCCTCATACATAAGGAACTGTATCACATACACCTTAAAACTCACATCCACAGCTATGGTAAACAATGGCTATAGACAAATACTAAACATCAACCAATTATTATCCTTGTTTCTGCATGAGTGTGTGCTAAGTTGCTTCACTCATGTCTGACTCTTTGCAATCCTATGGATTATCGTCGCCCAGGCTCCTCTGCCCATGAAATTCTTCAGGCAAGAATACTGGAGAGGATTGCCATGCTGTCCTCCAGGGGATCTTCCCAACCCAGGGATTGAACCCACCCATGTCTCTGCGTCTCTTATGTCTCCTGCATTGGCAGGTGGGTTCTTTACCACTAGCACCACCGGAAAGCCTTTCTTGTCTCTGCATCTCACCCAAATTGCCTCTTCGCAGCCATTAATGTGAGAATCCTCACTGGTTACATGAAGTGCCATTGAACATCCCCTAGGCCTCAGCTTAGCTTACACAAATCCAAGCCAATCACTTCTAATCAGTCCTCAATTAAAGACATTTTAAAAGCACACACCACAGCAATCAAAGAGTCAAACACTTCATTCACAATTCAAAGAAAGGGGAAGATTCACCTCTAAAATGGCTACTCCTAGCTCCTGAAAATTAACCACAGCTGTTGATGAATACTAGTCCAACTCCACAGGAAAGCCACAAAGCTGGCAACCTAAAAAGAGCAATCTGTTTCCCTGAACAACTTTTAATCATGATCCCTCAAGAACTCAAGGCCAAAGCTAACATACCATCCCCTGTCTGCTAAAACCTCATCATGGTTTACATACACCACTCTGGCATCTTCCAGAGGCAGTGGCCACACTTGTCCCTAATAAACCACTAAGCAGTTCACAATGAGGAATACAGTCTAATAATAATAACATAAAGCTCAAAAAATGCCGAAGGAGAGGGAAAAATATATCCACACAAATAAACTATAAGTGATTATACATCAGCAAAGAAAAATGGAGTTGCCAGCAATTGTTTTAGCCTAAGACAGTGTGGCTGGAAACTTGGATGTAGTTGGTGCTGTAAAATAAAGAAATATGTCAGCTCTCTTTCTCATGACAGACTTCTCTTCAGCTTCCTCACCTTGTCAACTCATCTCAAGAATTTCTTCTCAAGACTAGATGATCAACTCATATTGGGCTTTCATATCTTATAGAGGCTCCATGATCTTCATTATGCTTGTCTCTCATAATATTTCTTTGAGGTTTTGCACAGATATTCCAAAAACCATGTTTCAGATCTTTGATACAACAATTTTTTCCTAGTTGTCATATCTAAATAGTGACTCACTGTCTCTCATTTGAGCTGATTCATAAAATGCCTTCATTTTTGTCACTCGTCAAGCTTTCCCTGCCTAAATAAATGAATCTAGTTAATTAGAGTGTTATATAGTCTCTATAGAAATCATATCACTGCCATAAGCTAATTAAATATATTTACTGGATCAGGATCATAAGATTTCAACTTTTACACAAACAAGCATTTTAATACTCTAGGACACATCTTCAAAAATAGTGTCTCAAAGAAACACACTATGAGAATACCTTCCATTCAGTATTTTTAATGGACTTTATTGAAGCATAATTCCTATACAATAAAGTTCACTAAATTTAAGGGCATAATTCAGTGTTTGGACAAATGTATATGGTCATATACTAACCCACCAAATCAAACAGAACATTCTATCATCTCAAAAACATTCCTGCATGTCTCTTTGCTGTCAGATCCCCTTCCCACTGGCTCAACACTGGCTACCCGCAATCTTCGTAATGTCACCAGATCAAATCAGATCAGATCAGTCACTCAGTGGTGTCTGACTCTTTGCAACCCCATGAATCGCAGCACGCCAGGCCTCCCCATCCATCACCAACTCCCGGAGGTCACTCAGACCCACGTCCGTTGAGTCAGTAATGCCATCCAGCCATCTCATCCTTTGTCACCCCTTCTCCTCTTGCCCCCAATCCCTCCCAGCATCAGAGTCTTTTCCAATGAGTCAACTCTTCGCATGAGGTGGCCAAAGTACTGGACTTTCAGCTTTAGCATCATTCCTTCCAAAGAAATCCCAGGGCTGATCTCCTTCAGAATGGACTGGTTGGATCTCCTTGCAGTCCAAGGGACTCTCAAGAGTCTTCTCCAACACCACAGTTCAAAAGCATCAATTCTTCGCACTCAGCCTTCTTCACAGTCCAACTCTCACATCCATACATGACGACAGAAAAAACCATAGCCTTGACTAGACGGACCTTTGTTGGCAAAGTAATGTCTCTGCTTTTGAATATGCTATCTAGGTTGATCATAATTTTCCTCCCAAGGATAAGTGTCTTTCAATTTCATGGCTGCAGTCAACATCTGTAGTGATTTTGGAGCCCAGAAAAATAAAGTCTAACACTGTTTCCACTGTTTCCCCATCTATTTCCCATGAAGTGATGGGACCGGATGCCATGATCTTCGTTTTCTGAATGTTGAGCTTTAAGCCAACTTTTTCACTCTCCACTTTCACGTTCATCAAGAGGCTTTTGAGTTCCCCTTCACTTTCTGCCCCTCTTCTCTTTCACACTGAATTTGGCAATAAGGAGTTCATGGTCTGAGCCACAGTCAGCTCCTGGTCTTGTTCAGATGGTGACTGCAGCCATGAAATTAAAAGACACTTACTCCTTGGAAGGAAAGTTATGACCAACCTAGATAGCATATTCAAAAGCAGAGACATTACTTTGCCAACAAAGGTTCGCCTAGTCAAGTCTATGGTCTTTCCTGTGGTCACGTATGGATGTGAGAGCTGGACTATGAAGATGGCTGAGCGCCAAAGAATTGATGCTTTTGAACTGTGGTGTTGGATAAGACTCTTGAGAGTCCCTTGGACTGCAAGGAGATCCAACCAGTCCATTCTGAAGGAGATCAACCCTGGGATTTCTTTGGAAGGAATGATGCTCAAGCTGAAACTCCAGTACTTTGGCCACCTCATGTGAAGAGTTGACTCATTGGAGAAGACTCTGATGCTGGGAGGGATTGGGAGCAGGAGGAGAAGGGGACGACAGAGGATGAGATGGCTGGATGGCATCACTGACTCGATGGATGTGAGTCTGAGTGACCTCCGGGAGTTGGTGATGGACAGGGAGGCCTGGCGTGCTGCGTTTCATGCGGTCGCAAAGAGTCGGACATGACTGAGCAACTGATCTGATCACTTTCTGCCATAAGGGTGGTGTCATCTGCATATCTGAGGTTATTGATATTTCTCCCGGCAATCTTAATTCCAGCTTGTGTTTCTTCCAGTCCAGCATTTCTCATTATGTACTCTGCATATAAGTTTAATAAACAGGGTGACAATATACAGCCCTGACGAACTCCTTTTCCTATTTGGAACCAGTCTGTTGTTCCATATCCAGTTCTAACTGTTGCTTCCTGACCTGCATACAGATTTCTCAACAGGCAGATCAGATGGTCTGGTATGCCCATCTCTTTCAGAATCTTCTACAGTTTATTGTGATCTACACAGTCAAAGGCTTTGGCATAGTCAATAAAGCAGAAATAGATGTTTTTCTGGAACTCTCTTGCTTTGTCCATGATCCAGCGGATGTTGGCAATTTGATCTCTGGTTCCTCTGCCTTTTCTAAAACCAGCTTGAACATCAGGAAGTTCATGGTTCACATATTGCTGAAGCCTGGCTTGGAGAATTTTGAGCATTACTTTACTAGCGTGTGAGATGAGTGCAATTGTGCGGTAGTTTGAGCAGTCTTTGGCATTGCCTTTCTTTAGGATTAAAATGAAAACTGACCTTTTCCAGTCCTGTGGCCACTGCTGAGTTTTCCAAATTTGCTGGTGTATTGAGTGCAGCACTTTCACAGCATCATCTTTCAGGATTTGGAATAGCTCAACTGGAATTCCATCACCTCCACTAGCTTTGTTTGTAGTGATGCTTTCTAAGGCCCACTTGACTTCACATTCCAGGATGTCTGGCTCTAGGTGAGTGATCACCCCATCGTGATTATCTGGGTCGTGAAGATCTTTTTTGTACAGTTCTTCTGTGTATTCTTGCCATCTCTTCTTAATATCTCCTGCTTCTGTTAGGTCCAAACCATTTCTGTCCTTTCACCAGTGTTATTCCTTTATAAAATGTCATATAAATAAAACCACACATTGCCTAGCCTTTTGCACCTGTCTTCTATCACAGAGAATGTTTTAAAATTTTGTTGCTGTATCACTAAATTTTTTCATTTTGTTGTTGAGTAGTATTCCACTGTGTAGAAATATCACAATTTCTGTATACATTCACCACCTGATTGACATTTAGATTATTTCCAGTCTGGGGATATTATAAATAAAGTACCTATAGATGTTCACAGAAGAGCTTTCGCATTGACATGTATTTTTATTTCTCAGAGGTAAATATCTAGGAAAGGAATTAGCAGATCATGTAACTACAGCCATTCTAATTTTAGTCATTCAGGGAGGGAGGGGTGGATAGGAGTGTGCTTAGTCACTCAGTCATATCTGACTCTCTCTAACCCTTTGGACTGTAGCCCATCTAGCTCTTCTGTCCATGGACATTTTCAGGCAAGAAAAGTCCCATAGATAGGGTAGAGTGGGTTGCCATTTCCTATTCCAGGTGATCTTCCCAACGCAGAGATCAAACTTGAATATCCTGTGTCTCCTGCACTGCAGGCAGATTCTTTACCTGCTGAGCAATCAAGGAAGCAGAGGGAATGGGTAATGGCATCTAACTGCAGTCTCTTATTTCTCTTATAATTCATTTTAGTGAGCTTATTTCCATGGCATAACTGCCATTGACATAGCTTTCTGGTAAAGTGTCTATCGAAATATTTACCCATTTATTTATAAAGTTCTTTCTCTTCTTGAATTGAAAAAGTTTTAATATATTATGTTTCAAGTCCATTCAGAGATATACGTATTGGGACTACTTTCTCCCCTGTCTATGGCTTACATTTGCAATTTCTTAACAGTGTCTTTTGAATAAGTTGTTTTTTTCTTTTTTTAATGAAGTCTAATTTGCCAAAGTAGCATTTTATGACCTCTTAAGAAAAATCTTCGCCTAACATTAAGTCACAAGGACGTTCTCCTATAGTTTCTCCTAGAAAGTTTACAGTTTTCTTTCTTCTATTTAGATCTCTGATCCAGTTCAATAATCTTTTTTAAATTTGGAATCAAAGTCATATAAAGGTTTGATGTTTGCAAATGAATACCAAATTATTTTAGCACCATTTTTAGATATAATATTCTTTCTCTTATTAAATTACCTTGGCATATTTGTTGAAAATCAATTAGCCATATAAATGTGGGTCCATTTCTAGATTGTCTCTTCTGTTCCATTTATCCACAGGTCTGTCCTTAAAGCAATAACACACTGTTTTAATTATTACAGTTTTACTGTTGTCCTTAAATCAGGTTGTAGAAATCCTCTAACTTTGGTCTTCTTTTCCAAACTGTTTTGGCTACTTAAGATCCTCATATTTCCATATATATTTTATAATTAGGTTGCCAGATTCTATTAAAAAAAAAAATAACCTTCTTCTAGAATTTTTAGTGGAGTTGTTGTTTAGTCAATCAGTTTTGTTCAACTCTTTGTGACCCCATGGACTGTAGTCCACCAGGCTCTTTGGTCCATGGGATCTCCCAGCCAAGAATTCTGGGAGTGGATTGCTATTTATTTCTCCAGGGCATCTTCCCAACACAAGGATTGAATCCACATCTCTATGTCTTTTGCATTTCAGGCAGATTTTTATCACTGAGCAACATGCCAGCCCCCTTTTTGGGATCACATTGAATAATAGATCAATTTGAGAGGAAATAACATTTTATATTATAATCTTCTGATACATGAGCAGAATCTCTCTTTATTTAAGTTTACTTTAAGTGTTCTTTAGACTTCATAGTATTTTGCAATTTGGGACATACAGACGTTGCACATATTTTTATATATTTATTCCTAAATATTTCATGTTTTATGCTATTATAAATGGCATTATTTCTAATTATTCATTGCTAATACAGAGATAAAAATTATATTTATAAATTGGAATCATGTGATCTTTTTGAACACATGTATTAGTTTTAAAAGCTTTTTGTAAATTCTGTTTCTCCATAGACAACCAAATTGTCTCCAAAGAAAAACAGTTGAATGTCTTCCTTTTCAATATACTATTCATTTCTAGTAACAGTGTGGCTCTCTATTAACAATGAGGAATAGTAATGGTAAGAAAAAACATACTTGCCTCCTTCCTAATCTCAGAGGAAAGCATTTGGTCTTTCAAGGAGTTTTACATCTATCTTCATAAAGCATAATGGTTTATCATTTCCTTTTATTACAATATCTTTAGCTGATATTATGATCAGAATAATGCAGGACTCCTAAAATAAATTGTGAAGCCCCTTCACTTATTTGCTGGAAGAGTTTGTATACATTAGTCTTATTTGTCCCTCAAAAAGCTTGGTAGAATTCACGAGAGAAGGCATCTGGGTAGGTAATTTTCTTTAAAGGAAGATCTTAACTACAAATTCAAACGTGTGTGTGTGTGTGTGTGTGTGTGTGTGTGTGTGTGTGTGTGTGTACATCCTCATGGTATCTATTTTTAAATAAATCTAGTAGCTTATATCACTTAATAAATTTGCCTAGTTCATCTCTACATTGTAGAACACATGGCATAAAGCTGGATGGATAATATATCATATCCATCTAACACCTATAGTATTGGTAAGGATGCCTCTGGTTATTGGTAATTTGTGCCTCTCTTTCTTTTTTCACTAATCAGTCTGACTTGAAAATTATCTCTTTTATTACATTAATATTTTATTACATATGGTTTTTAACATTCTCTAGAGTTTGTTTTGTATTTCACTGAGTTTTGCTCTTTTCATAATTATTTTGCTCCTTACTTTGTTCAATTTGTTCTTGTTCTTCCGGGTTTTGTTTTTTTTTAAGATGGAAGTTTGAATCACTGATTTTGGGACCTCTTTTTTCTAATACAAATATTTAAAGGCATAAATTTCCCTCTAAGCAATGTTAAGAATTCTTTCCATAAATTTTGGTTTGTGGCAATTTTAATTCATTTCAAAACCTTTTCTTATACATCATGTCTTTTCTTTCTAGGCTCATGAGTTATTTAGCTCTGTAACATTTGATTGATTAATTGGAGATATTCTAGATGTCTTTCTGGTATTCATCTCTAGTTTAAATCTATTATGATGAGAGAACATATTTAAAATGTGAGATACCCTTTGTATTCTTGTACCCAGAATATGATCTATCTTATAAATGTTCTATGTATATGGAAAAAAATACATATTCTGTTGTCATTAGGGGAGATGTTTTATATCAATTAAGTCAAATTGGCTATTAATATTTTTCAAATTTTCTGTATCTTATTGATTTTCTATCTACTTATTGATTTTCTACCTACTTGTTCTACACATTAGTAAGAGTAAGAATCATCAATATATTTGATTATAATTGTGGGTTTGTCTGTTTTTCTTTTTTAATCAATTATCATTTGTTTCTTCACTTATTTTCAAAGTCTATTATTAGATATATAGATATTTACTTTGAACTGTACAGTTCCCCTTGATGAGTTGATCCTTTTGTTATTTTGAAGTGAAAATCTACATTATCCCTGGTAATACTCCTTGCTCTGAGTTTATATTAATATTAATATGGCCATGAAATTTAAGGCCATTTTTCTTAAAATGTCCTTTGGGATTCCTGTCTCTCCTCCCTTCCTGGGACTCCAAAACCATTATTATCCACAGCTCACTGAACCTCTGTACGTTATATTTCTCTAATTTTCCTTTTGGACCATTGTTACATATTCAAACTCACTGATCTTTATTCCCAGGGTCAGATATTTGAATGTATTTTGTAAAGAAAGTACTGAGTAGGAGAATAACATACAGAATGCATTTTTACATTGTGATTAACATAACCAGAATGTACAGAATTTTTTTCTGAAAGAATGATTCAAGAAAATTCCAAGAGATCAATATGAGACAGCAAAAGAGACACTGATGTATAGAACAGTCTTTTGGACTCTGTGGGGAGGGAGAGGGTGGGATGATTTGGGAGAATGGCACTGAAATATGTATAATATCATATATGAAACAAGTCACCAGTCCATGTTCAATGCACGATACTGGATGCTTGGGGCTGGTGCACAGGGATGACCCAGAGGGGTGGTACAGAGAGGGAGGAGTGAGGAGGGTTCAGGGTGGGGAGCACATGTATGCCTGTGGCGGATTCATTTTGATGTATGGCAAAACCAATACAATACTGTAAAGTTAAACAAAATAAAAAATTAAAAAAAAAATTCAGATACAAAGAGATCAAAGGTTACATGGGACGGTTGCACAGAGAACTGAAATAAAAAGAAGTGTGAAGCAAATATTTCAAAGGGAAATTTATAAAACGTAGTAGAGTATATAAAAATACCAAGATGGTTATATCAAGATTAAATTATCTCAAGTCTTAGTGACCATAAAAATGATGACATCATATAGGAGACGTACATATAGCTTAGATAAGAAAAACAATAAAAATAAATTTTAAACTAACCTCAGATATACAGATGACACCACCCTAATGGCAGAAAGTGAAGAGAAACTAAAGAGCCTCTAAATGAAGGTGAAAGGAGAATGAAAAGGCTGGCTTAAAACTCAACATTCAAAAAACTAAAATCATGGCATCAGGTCCCATCACTTTATGGCAAACAAATGGGGAAAAAATGGAAACAGTGACAGACTTCATTTTCTTGGGCACCAAAGTCACTGCATACAGTGGTTTCAAACATGAAATTAAAACATGCTTGCTCCTTGGAAGAAGAGCTATGACAACCTAGATAGCATATTAAAAAGCCGAGACATCACTTTGCTAACAAAGGTTCATATAGTCAAAGCTATGGTTTTTCCAGTAGTCATGTACAGATGTGAGAGTTTACAGACCATAAAGAAGGCTTCAAAACTGATGCCTTTGAACTCTGGTACTAGAGAAGACTCTTGAGAATCCCTTGGACAGCAAGGAGGTCAAACTAGTCACTCCAAAAGGAAATCAACCCTGAATATTCACTGGAAGAACTGATAGTGAAGCTGAAGAAGCTCCAATACTTTGATCACCTGATGCTAAGAGCCACCTCATTGGAAAAGGCCCTGACGCTGGCAAAGACTTAGGGCAAGAGGAAAAGGGAGCTGCAGAAGATGAGATGGTTGGATGGCATCACTGACTCAATGGATATGAGTTTCAGCAAACTCTGGGATATAGTTAAGAACAGGGAAACCTGGTGTGCTGCAGTTCATGGGGTCACAAACAGTCAGACATAACTGAGTGACTGAATAACAACATTTACAGGGAACTATACCAGAAAACGAAGATCATGGCATCTGGTCCCATCACTACATGGGAAACGGATGGGGAGGGAAACAGTGTCAGACTTTATTTTTCTGGGCTCCAAAATCACTGCAGATGGCGACTGCAGCCATGAAATTAAAAGACGCTTACTCCTTGGAAGGAAAGTTATGACCAACCTAGATAGCATATTCAAAAGTAGAGACATTACCTTGCCAACAAAGGTCCATCTAGTCAAGGCTATGGTTTTTCCTGTGGTCATGTATGCATGTGAGAGCTGGACTGTGAAGAAGGCTGAGCGCCGAAGAATTGATGCTTTTGAACTGTGGTGTTGGAGAAGACTCTTGAGAGTCCCTTGGACTGCAAGGAGATCCAACCAGTCCATTCTGAAGGAGATCAGCCCTGGGATTTGTTTCGAAGGAATGATGCTAAAGCTGAAACTCCAGTATTTTGGCCACCTCATGCGAAGAGTTGACTCATTGGAAAAGACTCTGATGCTGGGAGGGATTGGGGGCAGGAGGAGAAGGGGAAGACAGAGGATGAGATGGCTGGATGGCATCACTGACTCGATGGATGTGAGTCTGAGTGACCTCTGGGAGTTGGTGATGGACAGAGAGGCCTGGCGTGCTGTGATTCATGGGGTCGCAAAGAGTCGGACACGACTGAGCGACTGATCTGATCTGATCTAATATCAGTGTAAGTATCATGGAAGAAATTGGGTATAAATAAGTAAGGTTCAGGTGAAAAGTCAACCCTAATACTTACATTAAATCATAATTAGATTACTTTAACCAAAAGAAGGATGAAAAATTATCTATGCAAGAAATTATATAATGAGAAAGGCATAGTAGGCCAAGGGACTATAATCATACATAGAGAAGCACAGATGAAAATATAAAAAGCAAAAGAAATAAAGGGATATCTCAAGAGATAAAAGGGGATATAGCATAGCTTAAAGTTATAAAAGTTAGTCGAAGAGTAATTAAACTTTTAATATTACAAACTAGAGTTTTAATATTACACATTCTGCAGAAATCTAAAGAAAAAAAAACTGAGAAAATGACATCTTCATGAATTCAATGTGGACAGAACCGAAGTAAACATATAAATGTTTAATAATCCTTAACAGAAATGAAGCAGTAGCAACAGACTTAGGCTGGAAGAAATTTACTTAAAGATCGCTAAAGTGCTCCACCATTCTCTTACAACCAGGTATAAAAGAACAATTTCTAACCACACACAGAGGACTTCAAGTATGCAGACCTTTAACCACCATTAAAATACCTAAATTAGGAACAGGGGTTACAGTGAAGGGCCATAAAAGATATGCTTTAAATCAGAGTGTTTTAACATTCACATTTCCACAAAACAAGTATTTCCTTAAAACATCAACACTGACTGTAATAAACTTCTGACCCTAACTTAACTTGGGCTTACATAAAGTTTATAGACGTAAAAGTAAAGTTACAATTGAAACAGAACTAAAAATGGTCTCCAAATTTTAAGATACAAATAACAGTGTATCCAAAAATTAAAATTCACATTTGTCCTTTCAGTTCAGTTCAGTTGCTCAGTCGTGTCAGACTCTTTGCGACCCCATGAATCACAGCACACCAGGCATCCCTGTCCATCACCAACTCCCAGAGTTCACTCAGACTCATGTCCATCAAGTTGGTGATGCCATCCAGCCATCTCATCCTCTATTGTCCCCTCTCTTCCTGCCCCCAATCCCTCCCAGCATCAGTCTTTTCCAATGAGTCAACTCTTCACATGAGGTGGCCAAAGTATTGGAGTTTCAGCTTCAGCATTAGTCCTTCCAATGAATATTCAAGACTGATTTCCTTTAGGATGGACTGGTTGGATCTCCTTGCAGTCCAAGGGACTCTCAAGAGTCTTCTCCAACACCACAGTTCAAAAGCATCAATTCTTTGGCGCTCAGCCGTCTTCACAGTCCAACTCTCGCATCCATACATGACAACTGGAAAAACCATAGCCTTGATTAGATGGACCTTTGTTGGCAAAGTAATCTCTCTGCTTTTTAATATGTTATCTAGGTTGGTCATAACTTTCTTTCCAAGGAGTAAACATCTTTTAATTTCATGGCTGCAGTCACCATCTGCAGTCATTTGGGAGCCCCCTAAAATAAAGTCTGACACTGTTTCCACTGTTTCCCCATCTACTTCCCATGAAGTGATGGGACCAGATGCCATGATCTTCACTTTCTGAATGTTGAGCTTTAAGCCAACTTTGTCACTCTCCTCTTTCACTTTCATCAAGAGGCTTTTTAGTTCCTCTTCACTTTGTGCCATAAGGGTGGTGTCATCTGCATATCTGAGGTTATTGATATTTCTCCCAGCAATCTTGATTCCAGCTTCTGCTTCTTCCAGCCCAGTATTTCTCATGATGTACTCTGCATATAAGTTAAATAAGCAGTCCTTTAACCATTTGTAAATATATTTCAAATAAATCTAATCTATAACTCTATAGGAAGTAAAGTGATTTATTTGGTAACTAGTTTCCATAATTCCATACCTCATACAGTTTTATTCAATTATCTTCTCTTTACTTTTATGGGCAAACCATACTCCCAACATATCTGGATTTTAAGAATCTGAAATACATGTCCCAAACCATTTGCTGCAGAGTTTGAAGAAAAGTTCCTTTTAAAACTTACACACAATAATTGAATTAACTGTGTCTTGACTTTACTTTGGCAATACTTTGGCCACCTAATGTGAAGAACTGACTCATTTGAAAAGACTCTGATGCTGGGAAAGATTGGTAGGAGGAGAAGGGGATGACAGAGGATGAGATGGTTGGATAGTATCACCAACTCGATGGACATGAGTTTGAGCAAGCTCCAGGCGGTGGTGATGGACAGGGAGGCCTAGCATGCTGCAGTCTATGGGGTCACAAAGAATTGGACACAACTGAGCAAATGAACTGAACTGACTTTTTATTTAAAATCAGATACTTCTAGTGATAAATTATTAATAGATGAAAACAAACTTTTGAAATTACAGAAGTTTTCACCACTTAAATCTGTTGCATGTTTAAATGGGGGTAATAACAGAGTCAAAAATTTTTATATCTTCCATGAATTGACTACAGTTTGATAAAGTCAGATAGCTTTAATATAGCCAACCCAAAGAAATTTAAAAAAATTTTTTTTTCAGGTCCTACTTCCTAGTTTCCTGTCCTGCCTCTTTCTATAAACACCATTATACTTCATAATATATGACTCAGTACATTAAAAATTCAAGAGAATCGACAGAAATTTATGAGAAATAATAATAAACTTCAAGAAGACGCTAGAATAATAAAGTCTAAAAAGATTGTTAGATACAAGATCAGAAAACAAAATTAATGTTTTTCCAAACAGCAACAAACAGTACCAAAATAGCTATGTCAGAAGTGGTTCTGTCTGAAAGTAAGAGCGAAATTATAGTTACTTAAACAATTAAGTTTATTTTTCTCACAGGGTAACAAATCTGGAGATAAGCAGGCACCTGATTCAGTTGCTTTACAATGTCAGTATCTGAGGGCTTCTTCCATCTGATTGCCATGTTTTTAACACTTGTGCTTTGTCATTTCTTATTCACAGAAGTACTGAAGTAGCTCTAAGCACCAGGCCTTCATATTTGCATGTCTAAGCACCATGTCTTCGTATTTCCTCTTCATACAAGCAGGGAGGACAGGGAAAAGATATCAGCAGTAACACACCTGCCTTATGCCAGAAAGAAAAAGAGTTTCTAATAATCACCCTTCAAAAGACTTCTTAAGTGTCACTGGCCAGAACTAGGTCACATGGCCACCTCAAGCTGCAGACAAACTTAAGAAGTGCTACTGCTAAGTCACTTCAGTCGTGTCCGACTCTGTGCGACCCCACAGATGGCAGCCCACCAGGCTGCCCCGTCCTTGGGATTCTCCAGGCAAGAACACTGGAGTGGGTTGCCATTTCCTTCTCCAGTGCATGAAAGTGAAAAGTGAAAGTTAAGTCGCTCAGTCGTGTCTGACTCTTAGCGACCCCATGGACTGGAGCCCACCAGGCTCCTCCATCCATGAGATTTTCCAGGCAAGAGTACTGGAGTGGGGTGCCATTGCCTTCTCCCAAGAAGTGCTACTAGATTAGCCAATACACAGAGCCTGCACAGACTTTTCTTTAAAACGCATAAGGTAATGAGAAATGAAATTTAATAAAAGATATGGAAAAGCTTCAGAGAAGGCAATGGCACCCCACTCCAATACTCTTGCCTGGAAAATCCCATGGACAGAGGAGCCTGGTGGGCTGCAGTCCATGGGGTCGCTAAGAGTGGGACACGACTGAGCAACTTCATTTTCACTTTTCACTTTCATGCATTGGAAAAGGAAATGACAACCCACTCCAGTGTTCTTGCCTGGAGAATACCAGGGACAGGGGAGCCTAGTTGGCTGCTGTCTATGGGGTTGCACAGAGTTGGACATGACTGAAGTGACTTAGCAGCAGCAGCAACATGGAAAAGCTTAAGAGAGAAAATTATAAGAATTTACTGAAAGACATAAAGTGAGACTTAAATATGCAGAAAGATATATTTAAGAAATGAAAGAATTAACCCTGTAAAGGCAGCAATCACTTCCTAGTTAACCTATGAATCAATGGAATTCCAATTAGATCCCAATTTTCTGTAGAAATTCAAAGTTTATCATAAATTTTACCAACTTTAGTTACATCTGGTCACCTCTAAAGATGGACGGCAGATAAAAAGGTAGAAAAATGTGTTTTTACCTGTATCTGTAATACTTCATTTCTCTAAATAGATGACTACCCTGAACATGGATAGTAAGCAAGAAATAAATTTGTATTGTGTTAAGCCATGATTTAGGAGTTCTTTGTTAACTCAGCATAACTAATTTATCTGGCTCATATAGATCAGATCAGATCAGTCGCTCAGTCGTCTCCGACTCTTCACGACCCCATGAACCGCAGCACGCCAGGCCTCCCTGTCCATCACCAGCTCCCAGAGCTCACTCAGACCCACATCCATCGAGTCAGTGATGCCATTCAGCCATCTCATCCTCTGTCATCCCCCTCTCCTCCTGCCCTCAATCCCTCCCAGCATCAGAGTCTTCTCCAATGAGTCAACTCTTTGCATGAGGTGGCCAAAATACTGGAGTTTCAGCTTTAGCATCATTCCTTCTAAAGAAATTCCAGGATTTATCTCCTTCAGAATGGACTGGTTGGATCTTCTTGCAGTCCAAGGGACTCTCAAGAGTCTTCTCCAACACCACAGTTCAAAAGCATCAATTCTTCGGCACTCAGCCCGCTTCACAGTCCAGCTCTCACATCCATACATGACCACAGGAAAAACCATAGCCTTGACTAGGCGAACCTTTGTTGGTAAAGTAATGTCTCTGCTTTTGAATATGCTATCTAGGTTGGTCATAACTTTCCTTCCAAGGAGTAAGCGTCTTTTAATTTCATGGCTGCAGTCACGATCTGCAGTGATTTTGGAGCCCAGAAAAATAAAGTCTGACACTGTTTCCACTGTTTCTCCATCTATTTCCCATGTAGTGATGGGACCAGATGCCATGATCTTCGTTTTCTGAATGTTGAGCTTTAAGCCAACCTTTTCACTCTCCACTTGCACTCTCATCAAGAGGCTTTTAGCCCCTCTTCACTTTCTGCCATAAGAGTCGTGTCATCTGCATATCTGAGGTTATTGATATTTCTCCCAGCAATCTTGATTCCAACTTGTGTTTCTTCCAGTCCAGCATTTCTCATGATGTACTCTGCATAGAAGTTAAATAAACATGGTGACAATATGCAGCCTTGACGTACTCCTTTTCCTATTTGGAACCAGTCTGTTGTTCCATGACCAGTTCTAACTGTTGCTTCCTGACCTGCATACAGATTTCTCAAGAGGCAGATCAGGTGGTCTGGTATTCCCATCTCTTTCAGAATCTTCTACAGTTTATTGTGATCTACACAGTCAAAGGCTTTGGCATAGTCAATAAAGCAGAAATAGATGCTTTTCTGGAACTCTCTTGCTTTTTCCATGATCCAGTGGATGTTGGCAATTTGATCTCTGGTTCCTCTGCCTTTTCTAAAACCAGCTTGAACATCAGGAAGTTCACGGTTCACATATTGCTGAAGCCTGGCTTGGAGAATTTTGAGCATTACTTTACTAGTGTGTGAGATGAGTGCAATTGTGCGGTAGTGTGAGCACTCTTTGGCATTGCCTTTATTTGGGATTGGGATGAAAACTGACCTTTTCCAATCTTGTGGCCACTGCTGAGTTTTCCAAATTTGCTGGCATATTGAGTGTAGCACTTTCACAGCATCATCTTTCAGGATTTGGAATAGCTCCACTGGAATTCCATCACTTCCACTAGCTTTGTTCATAGTGATGCTTTCTAAGGCCCACTTGACTTCACATTCCAGGATGTCTGGCTCTAGGTGAGTGATCACACCATCGTGATTATCTGGGTCATGAAGCTCTTTTTTGTACAGTTCTTCTGTGTACTCTTGCCACCTCTTCTTAATATCTTCTGCTTCCGTTAGGTCCATACCATTTCTGTCCTTTATCGAGCTCATCTTTGCATGAAATGTTCCTTTGGTATCTCTGATTTTCTTGAAGAAATCCCTAGTCCTTCCCATTCTGTTGTTTTCCTCTATTTCTTTGCATTGATCACTGAAGAAGGCTTTCTTATCTCTTCTTGCTATTCTTTGGAACTCTGCATTTAGATGTTTATATCTTTCCTTTTCTCCTTTGCTTTTCGCTTCTCTTCTTTTCACAGCTATTTGTAAGGCCTCCCCAGACAGCCATTTTGCTTTTTTGCATTTCTTTTCCATGGGGATGGTCTTGATCCCTGTCTCCTGTACAATGTCACGATCCTCATTCCATAGTTCATCAGGCACTCTATCTATCAGATCTAGGCCCTTAAATCTATTTCTCACTTCCACTGTATAATCATAAGGGATTTGATTTAGGTCATACCTGAATGGTCTAGCAGTTTTCCCTACTTTCTTCAATTTCAGTCTGAATTTGGCAATAAGGAGTTCATGGTCTGAGCCACAGTCAGCTCCTGGTCTTGTTTTTGCTGATTGTATAGAGCTTCTCCATCTGTGGCTGCAAAGAATATAATCGATCTGATTTTGGTGTTGACCATCTGGTGATGTCCATGTATAGAGTCTTCTCTTGTGTTGTTGGAAGAGGGTATTTGCTATGACCAGTGCATTTTCTTGGCAAAAGTCTGTTAGTCTTTGCCCTGCTTCATTCCGTGTTCCAAGGCCAAATTTGCCTGTTACTCCAGGTGTTTCTTGACTTCCTACTTTTGCATTCCAGTCCTCTATAATGAAAAGGTCATCTTTTTTGGGTGTTAGTTCTAAAAGGTCTTGTAGGTCTTCATAGAACCGTTCAACATCAGCTTCTTCAGCGTTACTGGTTGGGGCATAGACTTGGATTACTGTGACATTGAATGGGTTGCCTTGGAAACAAACAGAGATCATTCTGTCATTTTTGAGATTGCATCCAAGTACTGCATTATGGACTCTTTTGTTGTCCATGATGGCCACTCCATTTCTTCTGAGGGATTCTTGCCCACAGTAGTAGATATAATGGTATTCTGAGTTAAATTCACCCATTCCAGTCCATTTTAGTTCGCTAATTCCTAGAATGTTGACATTCACTCTTGCCATCTCTTGTTTGACCACTTCCAATTTGCCTTGATTCATGGACCTGACATTCCAGGTTCCTATGCAATATTGCTGTTTACAGCATCGGACTTTGCTTCTATCACCAGACACCAGACACATCCACAGCTGGGTATTCTTTTTGCTTTGGCTCCATCCCTTCATTCTTTCTGGAGTTATTTCTCCACTGATCTCCAGTAGCATATTGGAGCTACTGACCTGGGGAGTTTCTCTTTCAGTATCCTATCATTTTGTCTTTTCATACTGTTCATGGGGTTCTCAAGGCAAGAATACTGAAGTGGTTTGCCATTCCCTTCTCCAGTGGACCACACCCTGTCATATCTCTCCACCATGACCTGCCCATCCCGGGTTGCCCCACGGGCATGGCTTAATTTCATTGAGTTAGACAAGGGTGTGGTCCTAGTGTGATTAGATTGACTAGTTTTCTGTGAGAATGGTTTCAGTGTATTTGCCCTCTGATGCCCTCTTTCAAGACCTACTGTCTTACTTGGGTTTCTCTTACCTTGGGCGTGGAGTATCTCGTCTCAGCTGCTCCAGCGAAGCACAGCCATCGCACCTTACCTTGGACGAGGGGTCTCTCCTCACCGCCGCCCTTCCTGACCTCGGTCGTGGGGGTAGCTCTTCTCGGCCGTGCTTAGTGCGCTGGCCCTCACCGCCGTCCTTCCTCGGTCATGGGGTAGCTCCTCTCGGCCGCGCGGCGCAGCCGGCGGGGGCGCTCTTAGTGCGCCGGCCGTGGGAAGGCAAGGTGCTCTTAATTGTGCGCCGGCTGCGGGAAGGCGAGGCGCTCTTAATTGTGCACCGGCCCTGGGAAGGCGAGGCGCTCATATAGATAGAAAGATACAAATAATGGACACCACTCTTATGGCAGAAAGTGAAGAGGGGCTAAAAAGCCTCTTGATGAAAGTGAAAGTGGAGAGTGAAAAGGTTGGCTTAAAGCTCAACATTCAGAAAACGAAGATCATGGCATCTGGTCCCATCACTACATGGGAAATAGATGGGGAAACAGTGGAAACAGTGTCAGACTTTGTTTTTCTGGGCTCCAAAATCACTGCAGATGGTGACTGCAGCCATGAAATTAAAAGACGCTTACTCCTTGGAAGGAAAGTTATGACCAACCTAGATAGCATATTCAAAAGCAGAGACATTACTTTACCAACAAAGGTTCGCCTAGTCAAGGCTATGGTCTTTCCTGTGGTCATGTATGGATGTGAGAGCTGGACTGTGAAGAAGGCTGAGTGCCGAAGAATTGATGCTTTTGAACTGTGGTGTTGGAGAAGACTCTTGAGAGTCCCTTGGACTGCAAGAAGATCCAACCAGTCCATTCTGAAGGAGATCAATCCTGGAATTTCTTTGGAAGGAATGATGCTAAAGCTGAAACTCCAGTATTTTGGCCACTTTATGCGAAGAGTTGACTCATTGGAGAAGACTCTGATGCTGGGAGGGATTGAGGGCAGGAGGAGAAGGGGACGACAGAGGATGAGATGGCTGGATGGCATCACTGACTTGATGGGTGTGAGTCTGGGTGACCTCCGGGAGCTGGTGATGGACAGGGAGGCCTGGCGTGCTGCGGTTAATGGGGTCGCAGAGAGTCGGACACGACTGAGCGACTGATCTGATCTGATCTGATCTGATATTATGAACTGAAATCAAAATGTAAAAGAAAGTAGAGACCAATGTTTTAATGAAACAGACATTAACCCAGCTAAATATACATAGAAAGTACATCACACATTAAAATTTACCCAAACATTCCCATTTTACCAGTTACACAAATCTTTATTAAAATGAAGTTTCTGCAATACAATGTTTAGCCCTGATAAGCTATGGGTGGGTAGAAAAATGCCATGTGCAGTCACCACATGAGGTTAGATTACGTTCATGACTGATAAGCCAGGGATGGAAAATCTTATTGGAAGCAAAATGGTCACAGAAAATAGGACCCAATCCAGCATACCAGAATTGGAAGTTCAGCTTCCCTTGGGATAGGCTGAGGAACAACAGCAAGAGCTATAGTATGTATACTGATTCTGAGAAGCCCGATGCTCCCTAAGTCATCACTGTTTTGCTAACCCCAAAGAACTTAACACAAACCATCCCTTTGTCCCTATTTGTTTCTCCTCACCATGACCTCTGCCCTAAAAAATAAGATATTCAGATTCTTGCATTAAACAGCATCAGTAAGACCACATCCACATCTAGGGAAGAAAGGAGAGTTAGTTTCCAGATGTCCTTGATCAATATCTCTGCCTCTTGTTTTCCAGTAAAGCCCATTTATCCTCAGTCTATCCACAGAGTCAAAAATCTTAAATGCATATTTGATGTACATTGAGGACAAAAATCCATTTATCTCACATTATCTTTGAGATGATCTTTAAGTTTTAGGTAATGTAGTCAACTAGTGAAGCTGAAAAGAAAGGTAAGCTAAGTGTAAAAAAGGCCTATGAAACAAAACAAAAATGATGATTGGTCACTGAAAGACTATAAAGAAGCAAAGAGACAAGCATAGAGGGCAAGTCCCAGTAGGGGATGAAACTGACAAGGGAGCAAAGAAAACCTGTGGTATAGTTCTGAGTGACTGCACTGCTTGACAAATTTTACATATTTGACTTCAGTAGTAATCAAAAAATCATTTAACATGTAAATAATTATTATATTATATTCTTCCCATCTAACATTCAAAACAATGATGAAAAAAGAACTATACATATTGTGGATGAGAGTGAAGAGGATGGACACTCGCACACACTGTAAATGAGAGCATTAAATGCTCAAAAATTACCACCTAGTAATTCTATTTATATTAGGATATCACAGGAAATAATAGCACAGATTACAGAGTAATTCATAAAGAAAAAATGTGTGCAGTCTAAAAAAGCAAACAAGATGACATGTTAAATTATGAAACATCCATATAGTGAAATTCCTGAAAAGACTAAAAATAAATAATAGAAAGCTACTGAGGAATGAGAATATATCCATAGTATTTTCATTAAGGGTACGATATAAAATAGTATATACATTATAATATCATTTTGTAAAATATACATACATATACATTCATGCCCAAACATGTGGAAGCACACCCATAATGACTAAATAAAATACAATTTTGCAAAATCACTTATCTCTGGATCATGGGCATCTTATTCTTATTGTTGTTAGTGGTGTTGTTCAGTAGCTAAGTCATGTCTGACTCTTTGTGACCCCATGGACTGCAGCATGCCATGCTTCTATGTCCTCACTATCTGCCTGCGTTTGCTCAAACTCATATTCATTGAGTCAGTGATCCCATCCAACCAACCATCTCATCCTCTGTCACCCTCTTTTCCTCTTGCCTTCAATCTTTCCCAGCATCAGGGTCTTTTCCAGTGAGTACATTGTTCACATCAAGTTGCCAAAGGATTGGAGCTTCAGCTTTACCATCTGTCCTTCCTATGAATATTTAGGGTTATTTCCTCTAGGATTGACTGGTTTGATCTTCTTACTTTAAGAGTCTTCTCCAGCACCACAGTTAGAAAGCATAAATTCTTCAGTGCTCACCCTTCTTTATGGTCCTGCTCTCACATCCATACATGACTACTGGAAAAACCATATCTTTGATTAGAGGGACCTTCATCAGCAAAGTGATGTCTCTGCTTTTTAATACACTGACTAGGTTTGTCATAGCTTTTCTTCCAAGGAGCAAGTGTCTCTTACTTTCATGGCTGCAGTCACCATCTGCAGTGATTTTGCATCCCAGGAATATGAAATCTGACAGTTTCCACTTTTTCCTCAACTATATGCTATGAAGTGATGTGACCAAATGCCATGATCTTCATTTTTTGAACTTTGAGTTTTAGTCAGCTTTTTCACTCTCCTCTTTCACCTTCATCAAGAGGCTCTATAGTTCTTCTTTGCTTTCTACCATTTAAAGTGGTATCACCTGCCTATCTGAGCTTTTTGATATTTCCCCTATCAATCTTTATTCCAGCTAGTGAGTCATCCAACCAGCATTTCATATGATGTACTCTGCATATAAGTTAAATAACAATGGATGACAATATACAGTCTTCAAGTACTCTTTTCCCAATTTTGAACCATTGTTCCATGTCCAGTTCAAACTGTTGCTTCTTTCTCTGCATACAGTTTTCTCAGAAGGCAGGTAAGGTGATCTGATATTCCCACTTTTTTCAAGAATATTCCATAGTTTGTTGTGATCGAAGCAGTCAAAGGCTTTAGTGTAGTCAATGAATGAGAATTAGAAATCTTTTTTGGAATTCCCTTGCTTTTCTTCTGATGTAGCGGATGTTGGTAATTTGATTTCTGGTTCCTCAACCTTTTCTATATCCAGCTTGTACATCTGAAAGTCCCCAGTTCACTGACTCTTGAAGCCTAGTTTGAAGGATTTTGAGCATAATCTTTGCAGCATGTGAAATGAGTACAACTGTACCATACTTTTGAATTGTGGTGTTGGAGAAGATTCTTGAGAGTCCCTTGAACTGCAAGGAGATCAAACCAGTTTATCCTAAAGGAAATCAGTCCTGAATATTCATTGGAAGGACTGATGCTAAAGCTGAAGCTCTAATACTTTGTCCATGTGTTAGTGAAGAACTTACTCATTTGAAATGATCCTGATGCTGGGAAGATTGAAGGCAGGAGGAGAAGGGGACAACAGAGGATGAGATGGTTGGACAGTATCACTGACTCAATGGACATGAGTTTGACCAAACTCCAGGAGTTGGTGATGGACAGGGAAGCCTGGCGTGCTACAGTCCATGAGGTCGCAAAGAGTCAGACATAACTGAGCGACTGAACTGAATTGAACTGTACCATACTTTGAACATTCTTTGGCATTGCTTTTCTTTGGGACTGCAATGAAAACTGACCTTTTCCAGTCCTGTGGACATTGCTGAAATTTCCAAATTTTCTGGCATACTGAATGCAGCACTTTAACAGGATCATCTTTTAGGATTTGAAATAGCTCAGCTAGAATTCCATCACCTCCACTAGCTTTGTTTGTAGCAATGGTTCCTAAGGCCCATTTGACTTCACACTCCAACATGCCTGGCTCTAGGTCAGTGACCACACCATCATAGCTATCTGGGTCTTATGAGCTTTTTTATAGAGTTCTTCTGTCTATTCTTACCACCTCTTATTGATCTCCTCTGCTTCTGTTTGGTCCTTGCCAACTTTGTCCTTTATTGTGTCTATCTTTGCATGAAAATGTTCCTTTGTTATCTCCAATTTTCTTTGTTTTTTTTTTTCTTTTCTTTTTTTTTATTTAATTTTTTTTTTCATTTTATATATTTTTATTTTAATTTTGCTTAACTTTACAATATCCAATTTTCTTAAAGAGATCTCTAGTCTCTCCCATTCTATTGTTTTCCTCTATTTCTCTGCATTGTTCACTCAAGAAGCCTTTCTTATCTCTCCTTCCTATTCTCTGGAACTCTGCAGTCAGTTGGCTATATCTTTCTCTTTCACCTTTGCCTTTCACATCTCTTCTTTCCTCAGCTATTTTTAAGACCTCCTCAGAAAACCACTTTGTCTTCTTGTATTTCTTATTCTTGGGAATGTTTTTAGTCACCACCTACTGTATGGTACAGACTCCCATCCATACTTCTTTGGGCACTCTGCAGACCAGATATAGTCCCTTGAATCTATTCACCACCTCCCCTGCATAAACATACACTATTTGACTCAGGTCATATCTGAATGCTATAGTGGTTTTCCCTACTTTCTTCAATTTGAGTCTGAATTTTGCAATAAGGAGCTGATGATCTGAGCCACAGTCAACTCCAGGTCTTGTTTTTGCTGACAGGATAGAGCTTCTTCATCTTTGGCTGCAAAGATTATAACCAATCTGATTTGAGTATTAACCATGTGGTGATGTCCATGTGTAGAGTTGTCTCTTGTGTCATTGGAAGATGGTGTTTGCTATGACCACTGTGTTCTCTTGGCAAAACTTTGTTAACCTTTGTCCTGCTTCATTTTGCACTCCAAGGCCAAACTTGCCTATTACTCCAGGTATCTCTTGACTTCCTACTTTTGCATTCCAGTCCCCTATGATGAAAGGGACTTCTTTTTGGGGTGTTAGTTCTAGGAGGTCTTGTAGGTCTTCATAGAATTGTTCAATCTCAACTTCTTTGGCATTAATGTCTGGGGAATAGGCTTGGATTACTGTAATGCTGAATGGTTTGCCTTAGAAGTGAACTGAGATCATTCTGTTGTTTTTGAGATTGCAACCATGTACTGCATTACTTGTTGACTATGAGGGCTACACCATTCCTTCTAAGGGATTCTTGCCCACAGTAGTAGATATAATGGGTCATTTGAATTAAATTCACCCATTCTGATCCATTTTAGTTTACTGAATCCTAAAATGTCAGTGTCACCTCTTGCCATCTCCTGTTAGACCACATCCAATTTACCTTGATTCATGGACCAAATGCAGATGACACCACCCTTATGGCAGAAAGTGAAGAGGAACTCAAAAGCCCCTTGATGAAAGTGAAAGTGGAGAGTGAAAAAGTTGGCTTAAAGCTCAATATTCAGAAAACGAAGATTATGGCATCCGATCCCATCACTTCATGGGAAATAGATGGGGAAACAGTGGCAGACTTTATTTTTCTGGGCTCCAAAATCACTGCAGATGGTGACTGCAGCCATGAAATTAAAAGACGCTTACTCCTTGGAAGGAAAGTTATGACCAACCTAGATAGCATATTCAAAAGCAGAGACATTACTTTGCCAACAAAGGTTCGCCTAGTCAAGGCTATGGTTTTTCCTGTGGTCATGTATGGATGTGAGAGTTGGACTGTGAAGAAGGCTGAGCGTCGAAGAATTGATGCTTTTGAACTCTGGTGTTGGAGAAGGCTCTTGAGAGTCCCTTGGACTGCAAGGAGATACAACCAGTCCATTCTGAAGGAGATCAGCTCTGGGATTTCTTTGGAAGGAATGATGCTAAAGCTGAAACTCCAGTACTTTGGCCACCTCATGAGAAGAGTTGACTCATTGGAGAAGACTCTGATGCTGGGAGGGATTGGGGGCAAGAGGAGAAGGGGACGACAGAGGACGAGATGGCTGGATGGCATCACTGACTCAATGGACATGAGTCTGAGTGAACTCTGGGAGTTGGTGATGGACAGGGAGGCCTGACGTGCTGTGATTCATGGGTTGTCAAAGAGTCAGACACTACTGAGCAACTGATCTGATCTGATGCAATACTGTTCTTTATAGCAATGGACTTTATTTTCATCACCAGACACAACCACAACTGGGCATCATTTCCGCTTTGGCTCAACCTCTTCATTCTTTCTGTAGCTATTTCTCTGCTCTTCCCCAGTAGTATATTGAACACCTACCAACCTAGGGTGCTCATCTTTCAATGCCATAGCTTTTTGCCTTCTCATACACTGCTCATGGGTTTCTCTGGGCAAGAATATTGAAGTGGTTTGCCATTCCCTTCTCCAGTACACCACATTTTGTCAGGCCCTAACTAGCAGGGACATGACCTTCAGCCGCTCCACAGAGCTGAATGACATACGTGGTGCCCTGGTTGTCCTACTGCTGGTCCTCACTGGGTGTGTAAACCTTCACTAGCCATCTAGTACCAGTCAATGTGCAGCCCTGGTTTGAGGCAAGGGCCCTCCTGGAGTGGCTGGGAAACCAGGTCTTGGGGAGGCTGGAGTCAATGTTGGAGGACACCCAGGAGCCTAGCACTCCCAGTTCTCTCTGCTATCACTGGCCTGGGGCCAATCTCCTATCCAGGGGTCGCTATCCACACTATAACCCATCTGCCGCCAATGCCAAACTCTGGCCCCAGCCTTTCCTTTCCTCCAGCTCAACAAGGAGCTGGGGGCACTGGTTATGACCCTGCTCCCACCTTTACTGTGATCTCTGGTCACTTCCCAGGCCGCCAACACATCTTTAGGCTGCCGCTGCCATGTCAACCCACAGGCATCTTGCTGTTGGGCAGCTTGGCAGTTTTATTTGGGCTTTTCTTTGATGTAGGACATTTCAAGGTTCCCAAGGAACACACTCGGAGAAGGCAATGGCACCCTACTCCAGTACTTCTGCCTAGAAAATCCCATGGACAGAGGAGCCTGGTAGGCTGCAGTCTATGGAGTCGCTAGAGTCGGACACGACTGAGCGACTTCCCTTTCACTTTTCACTTTCATGCATTGGAGAAGGAAATGGCAACTCACCCCAGTGTTCTTGCCTGGAGAATCCCAGGGATGGGAAGCCTGGTTGGCTGCCATCTATGGGGTTGCATAGAGTCGGACATGACTGAAGCGACACAGCAGCAGCAGCAGAAGGAACACACTAAATAAAAAAGTTCTGTGTCACTGGTTCTTATTTTGCTGAGTATTCCAGCTGAGGGGAAGAGCTGTACTACCTAAGACAACAGAGGGACAACCAACTGGAAAAGTTAGGGATATAACTTGTAAAAAAGAAAGAGAAACAAGGGACAGAGAAGAAAGATGATTGGAGTATTTTAAGAAGTTTTGCACTGTAGTATGTAATTGAACTGCTTTCATGAGAATTTCAGAAAATGCTGCAGCACTGGACAATACTTATAGAGTTGGCTTTATGGTAGGGCTTGAGGGAAATGTTGCTTACTGGATCTGTTGATTTGTTTTGACTGAAGTTTTCAGAGATTCAACAAAAGGCTAAGCCTGGACTCTAGGGGAATATTTTTATTCATATAGGAGAAGACCAGGCCAGGCCCTCATGGTAAGGCAAAACTCTGGGCACCAATTCAAAGAGGAAAAAAAGCAGATGGAATATAAATACTGCTAAGCAAAATACTCATCTTACTATCCAAGATATGATGGATCAGGCAGTGAGAGCTCATACAAAAGGTGATAGAAAGCAGAAACTCAAACAAGGAAGTCAGTTGGTATTGGTGAGGGCCAAAAACAGATGTCAGGAAGTAAGTCACTAGGAGACTCAAGTTCAAGGTAAGAAATTTGACTCATTTCAGCATAAGGTAAAATCTTCCACATTACAGAACTACAGTACTAATCAGAAGCCCATCTCCTGGGGAGTATATAATATACAACAGGAGTCAAATATTTTGAGGTAGAATCTTATAAAGAAAAGCAAATAATTTGGACACCGCAGTGCCAAAGATAGAGAACAACATTTACACAAACACTGGTGAATTAATTATTTTTCAGAAGCTCTTATTAAACTCCTCTGATTTATAAAAAGAATGTATCTAGAGTGCAAACTTAATAAAACCCTAAAATTGAAGAGAGTCATAGTAGCAGATTTAGAAAAATAAAGAGTTTTGGAAGTCAAGCAAACTATTACACTTCTCATTTACTATGAATTCCTAAAGCCAGAAAATGTTATTCAAAGGTCAAAACTCCATTCCAAATACAAATTTTAGTACTAAAATCAAATAAATTGCCAATCATTTCTAGATTATGCAGTGCTCCTGCAAATTAATACTAACCAGAACAGCGTTTACATCTATAAAAGTAAGAAGACTTTGCTTTGTGCCCCAACCCCACCAATACTGACATCTGAGAAAAAGAAGCTGGGGGAGGGTAAACTGAGCCTTATAAATACTCCAGATATAATTACAAACATCACAATAACTTTCCTACAGAAAAAGAGGGGGGGGGGAGATTGCTTTTGCTATCACCAAGGCCAAAACAGAACACATCATCAATAATATTATCCCTCTTTTACCTTAAAAAAGGACGCCAAGGAAAATATGGAAGAAAGAAAAATAGTCGGTATTTGCTGACATTAATTCGAAAGGCAGTTGGGCCCTACTGGAGAAGGAAATGGCAACCCACTCCAGTAATCTTGCCTGGAAAATCCCATGGACAGAGGAGCCTGGTAGGCTCCAGTCCATAGGGTCGCCAAGAGTCGGACACAACTGAGTGACAGGTTTGTTTGGTTGGTTGGTTTGGGCCCCATATTCTGCAACTCCCAGCTTGAACCCTGATTTCTTGGGTAACCTAGAGCTGAAAATATGCATCTAAACCTATTACAATCAACTTTCAATTCTATGCCATTATACCTGAATATTAAAAGAGAATACAGAAGCTCACAGGTCATAAATTTTCCCATATTTAAATAACAGTATGGTTCTCTGCATGTGACACTCTAATAAAATTTATGCTCTATATTCTACCACAGGGTAGTGGCTCTATAAAAAGATGTGCTACATTTTTACTACTTGCAAGTATAAACTGTGCAAGATTAGGAGTGAAATCCTCTGAATTCATTGAGATTTTTAAGCTGATATTGAAAAACTGACAGTGATCAAGAGGCATGAAAAACAACTAAGATGCTAGTGAAGATTCCTGAACAGTGCTGAGGAAAGTGATTGATTGTTTAAGAATGTCTTTTTCTCGAAAGAAGATGCACACAAGGCCAATAAACAATGAAAAGATGCTCAATATCACTAATTATTAGAGAAATGCAAATCAAAATTACAGTGAGGTATCAACTCACACCATTCAGAATGGCTGTCATCAAAAAAATCTACAAATAATAAAGGCTGGAGAGGATGTGGAGAAAATGGAAACTTTCTACGTTGTTGGTGGACATGTAAACTGATACAGCGATTATAGACAACAGTATAGAGATTCTTTAAAAACTAGGAATAAATCAACCATATGGACCGGGCAATCCCACTACTAGGCATATACCCTGAGAAAGCCACAACTATAAGAGACACAAGTACTCGAGTATTCACAGCAGCACTACATACAATAGCCAGAACAGAGAAGCAACATAGATGTCCATCTAGAGATGAATGAATAAAGATGTGGTACATATATACAATGGAAAATTCAGTCAGTCAGTTCAGTTGCTCAGTCATGTCCGACTATTTGCAACTCCATGGACTGCAGGACACCAGGCCTCCCTGTCCATCACCAGCTCCTAGAGCTTACATAAACTCATGCCCATTGAGTCTGTCATGCCATCCAATCATCTCATCCTCCACCATCCCTGCCTCAACCTGTCTTCAATGTTTCCCAGCATCAGGGTCTTTTTAAATGAGTCAGCTCTTCACGTTAGGTGGCCAAAGTATTGGAGTTTCATCTTCAACATCAGTCCTTCCAATGAATATTCAGGACTGATCTCCTTTAAGATGGACTGGTTGGATCTCCTTGTAGTCCAAGGGACTCTCAAGAGTCTTCTCCAGCACCACAGTTCAAAAGCATCAATTTTTCAATGCTCAGCTTTATTTATAGTCGAACTCTCACATCCATACATGATTAATGGAAAAATCATATCCTTGACTAAACAGACCTTTGTTGGCAACGTAATGTCTCTGCTTTTTAATATGCTGTCTAGGTTGGTCATAACTTTTCTTCCAAGAAGCAAGTATCTTGTAATTTCACAGCTGCAGTCACCATCTGCCATGATTTTGAAGCCCCAAATAATAAAGTCTGCCACTGTTTCCACTGTTTCCCATCTATTTGCCATGCAGTGAGAGACTGGATGCCATGAAGTGATGCAACTGGAGGCCATGATCTTTGTTTTCTGAATGTTGAGCCAACTTTGTCACTCTCTTTCAGCTTCATCAAGAGGCTCTTTAGTTCTTCTTTGCTTTCTGCCATAAGGGAGGTGTCATCTACATATCTCAGGTTATTGATATTTCTCCCAGCAATCTTGATTCCAGCTTGTGCTTCCTCCAGCCCAGCGTTTCTCATGATGTACTCTGCATATAAGTTAAATAAGCAGGGTGACAATATACAGCCTTGACGTACTCCTTTTCCTATTTGGAATCAGTCTGTTGTTCCATGTCCAGTTCTAACTGTTGCTTCCTGACCTGCATACAGATTTCTCAAGAGGCAGGTCAGGTGGTCTGATATTCCCATCTCTTTCAGAATTTTCTACAGTTTATTGTGATCCACATAGTCAAAGGCTTTGGCACAGTCAATAAAGGAGAAGTAGATGATTTTCTAGAACTCTATTGTTTTTTTTCAATATCCAGCGGATGTTGGCAATTTGATCTCTGGTTCCTCTTTTCTTAATATAAGTTTATTTATTTTAATTGGAGGTTAATTACTTTACAATATTGTATTGGCTTTACCATACACCAACATGAATCCACCACAGGTGTACACGTGTTCTCCATCCTGAACCCCTCTCTGTCCTCCCTTCCCTTACCATCCCTCTGGGTCATCTCAGTGCACCAGCCCCAAGAATCCAGTATCATGCATCGAACCTGCTTGAACAACTGGAAGTTTACGGTTAACGTATTGTCAAAGCCTGGCTTGGAGAATTTTGAGCATTACTTTACTAGCGTGTGAGATGAGCTCAATTGTGTGGTAGTTTGAGCATTCTTTGGCATTGCCTTTCTTTGGGATCAGAATGAAAACTGACCTTGTCCAGTCCTGTGGCCACTGCTAAGTTTTCCAAATTTGCTGGCATATTGAGTACAGCATTTTCACAGCATCATCTTTCAGGACTTGAAGTAGCTCAACTGAAATTCCATCACCTCCACTAGCTTTGTTCACTGTGATGCTTCCTATGGCCCACTTGACTTCACGTTCCAGGATGTCTGGCTCTAGGCCAGTGATCACACTATCACGACTGAGTCATGGAGATCTTTTTTGTACAGTTTTTCTGTGTATTCTTGCCACCTCTTCTTAATATCTTCTGCTTCTGTTAGGTCCATACCATTTCTGTCCTTTATCAAGCCCATCTTTGCATGAAATGTTCCCTTGGTATCTCTATTTTTCTTGAAGAGATCCCTAGTCTTTCCCATTCTGTTGTTTTCTTCTATTTCTTTGCACTGATCACTGAAGAAGGCTTTCTTATCTCTCCTTGCTACTCTTTGGAACTCTGCATTCAAATGTACGGTATCTTTCCTTTCCTCCTTTGCTTTTGGTTTTTCTTCTTTTCACAGCTGTTTCTAAGGCCTCCTCAGACAGCCATTTTGCTTTTTTGCATTTCTTTTTTTGGGGATGGACTTGATCCCTGTCCCCTGTACAATGTCACGAACCTCTGTCCATAGTTCATCAGGCACTGTGTCTATCAGATCTAGTCCCTTAAATCTATTGCTCACTTCCACTGTATATTCGTTAGGGATTTGATTTAGGTCATACCTGAATGGTCTAGTGGTTTTCCCTACGTTCTTCAATTTCAGTCTGAATTGGGCAATAAGGAGTTCATGATCTGAGCCATAGTCAGCTCCCAGTCTTGTTTTTGCTGACTGTATAGAGCTTCTCTATCTAGGCTGCAATGAATATAATCAATCTGATTTTGGTATTGCCCATGGTGGTGGTGGTGACGTTCATGTGTAGAGTCTTCTCTCGTGTTGCTGGAAGAGGGTGTTTGCCATGACTAGTGCTTTCTCTTTGCAAAACTCTATTAGCCTTGCCCTGCTTCATTCTGTACTCCAAAGGCAAATTTGCCTGTTACTCCAGGTGTTTATTGACTTCCTACTTTTGCATTCCAGTCCCCTATAATGAAAAGGACATTTCTTCTGGTGTTAGTTCTAGAAGGTCTTGTAGGTCTTCATAGAACTGTCCAACTTCAGATTCTTCAGCATTACTGGTTGGGGCATAGACTTGAATTACTGTGATATTGAATGGTTTGCCTTGGAGATGAACACAGATCATTCTGCTATTTTTGAGACTCTGTCGTTTTGAGGTTGCCATTAACCCCACCATAGAGCTGCCAGAACTTACACAAGACTGCAAAATAGACTCTTGGAGGGCACAACAGAACCTTTGCACCAGGACCCAGGAGAAGGGAGCAGTGACCCCACAGAAGACTGTCCCAGACTTGCCTGTGGATGTCTCGGAGTCTCTGGCAGAGATGTGGATTGGCCAGAGTCTGCTGCAGGATTGGGGGCACTGAGTGTAGCAACACATGCAAGGAGTCTTTTGAGGGAGGTCACCATTATCTTGATTACCTCTGCCATAGTTTAGCCCCAGGTAAATAGCAGGAAGGAACACAGCTCCACCCATCAACAGAAAATTGGATTAAGATTTACTGATCATGGCCCCTCATCAGAACAAGATCCAATTTCCCCCTCAGTCTATCCCATCAGGAAGCTTCCATAAGCCTCTTATCCTTCTTCATATGAGGGCAGGCAGACTGAAAATTACAGTCACAGAAAACTAACCAGTCTAATAACATGGACTACAGCCTTGTCTAAGGAAGTCAAACTATGAGCCATGCCATGTAGGGCCACCCAAGATGGATGGGTCATGGTGGAGAGTTCTGACAAAATGTAACAAACCACTTCAGTATTCTTGCCTTGAGAACCCCACAAACAGTATGAAAAGGTAAAAAGATAGGACACTGAACGATGACCTCCCCAGGTTGGTAGGTGCCCAATATGGTACTTGAGGTCAATAGAAAAATAACTCCAGAAAGAATGAAGAGATAAAACCAAAGCAAAAACAATACCTAGTTGTGGATGTGAATGGTGATAGAAGCAAGGTCTGATGCTGTAAGAAGACTCTTCAGAGTCCCTTTGACTTCAAGGAGTTCTGACCAGACCATCCTAAAGGAGATCAGTCTTGAATGTTCACTGGAAGGACTGATGCTGAAGCTCAACTCCAATACTTTGGCCACCTGATGTGAAAAGCCGACTCATTTGAAAAGACCCTGATGCTGAGAGAGACTGAAGGTGAGAGGAGAAGGGGCCGACAGAGCTTGAAGTGATTGGATAGCATCACCAACTCAATGGACATGAGTTTGAATAAACTCCGGAAGTTACTGATAGACAGGAGGCCTGGCGTGCTGCAGTCCATGGGGTCGCAAAGAGTCAGACACGACTGAGTGACTGAACTGAACTTCACTCGATGGTGACCTCCTCCAAAAGGGCTTATGCCATACCCAAGTCTGCTGCACCCAGAGCCCTTGTCCCTGTGGCAGACCACCGCCAACCTGTACCTCCAACCTGTGTACCTCCACAGGACACACTCAAACACAGTTCTGTTTCAGTCTCTGTGGGGTCCCTGGGTTCTGGTTCTCAGAAGGTTTGTTTGAGTGCTCTGAATGCCCTTGGAGGAAAGAGGGTTTGATTTTTAAGCATGAATTCGCCCCTCCTACCATCTTGCTGCGGCTTCTCCTCTGCCCTTGGGCTGCGCAGCACTGGAGCGGTGAGTGGCCAAGGGGAGTTGCCCCACATCCAAGGTCAGGAGAGTTAGTTGTGCTTCACTGGACCAGCCGTGTGGAGATACCCCATGTCCAAGGTCATAGAAAACCTAGTAAGACAGTAGGCACTGGAGCGGCTGTGAGGAGATACCCCACAATGGAATATTATTCATCCATAAAAAACAAATTTGAGTCGATTCCAGTGAGGTAGAGGAATCTAGAGCCTGTTACACAGAGCGAAGTAAGTCAGAAAAAAGAAAAACAAATACTGTATATTAACCTGTATATTTATATATATATGGAATCTAGGAAAATCGTACTGATGAATTTATTTGCAGGGAAGGAATGGAGACACAAATGTAGACAATGGACTTCTGGACACAGTGGGAGGAGGAGAGAGTTGAAAAATGGAGGAAGTAGGATCAACATATAAATATTACCAGTATAAAACAGATAATATAAATTTTGTATAAAACAGATAGCTGGTGAGAAGTTGCTATGTAACACAGGGAGCCCAGCCTGGCATTTTGTGATGACTCATGATGGTGTGATCACTAACCTAGAGCCAGACATCCTGGAATGTGAAGTCAAGTGGGCCTTAGAAAGCATCACTACGAACAAAGCTAGTGGAGGTGATGGAATTCCAGTGGAGCTGTTCCAAATCCTGAAAGATGATGCTGTGAAAGTGCTACACTCAATATGCCAGCAAATTTGGAAAACTGAGCAGTGACCACAGGACTGGAAAAGGTCAGTTTTCATTCCAATCCCAAAGAAAGGCAATGCCAAAGAATGCTCAAACTACCGCACAATTGCACTCATCTCACACGCTAGTAAAGTAATGCTCAAAATTCTCCAAGCCAGGCTTCAGCAATATGTGAACCATGAACTTCCTGATGTTCAAGCTGGTGTTAGAAAAGGCAGAGGAACCAGAGATCAAATTGCCAACATCCGCTGGATCATGGAAAAAGCAAGAGAATTCCAGAAAAACATCTATTTCTGCTTTATTGACTATGCCAAAGCCTTTGACTGTGTAGATCACAAGAAACTATGGAAAATTCTGAAAGAGATGGGAATACCAGACCACCTGATCTGCCTCTTGAGAAATTTGTAGGCAGGTCAGGAAACAAGTTAGAACTGGACATGGAACAACAGACTGGTTCCAAATAGGAAAAGGAGTACGTCAAGACTGTATATTGTCACCATGTTTATTTAACCTATATGCAGAGTACATCATGAGAAACGCTAGACTGGAAGAAACACAAGTTGGAATCAAGATTGCTGGGAGAAATATCAATAACCTCAGATATGCAGATGACACAACCCTTATGGCAGAAAGTGAAGAGGAACTCAAAAACCTCTTGATGAAAGTGAAAGTGGAGAGTGAAAAGGTTGGCTTAAAGCTCAACATTCAGAAAACGAAGATCATGGCATCTGGTCCCATCACTACATGGGAAATAGATGGAGAAACAGTGGAAACAGTGGCAGACTTTATTTTTCTGGGCTCCAAAATCACTGCAGATGGTGACTGCAGCCATGAAATTAAAAGACGCTTACTCCTTGGAAGGGAAGTTATGACCAACCTAGATAGCATATTCAAAAGCAGAGACATCACTTTGCCAACAAAGGTTCGTCTAGTCAGGACTATGGTCTTTCCTGTGGTCATGTATGGATGTGAGAGCTGGACTGTGAAGAAGGCTGAGCACCGAAGAATTGATGCTTTTGAATTGTGGTGTTGGAGAAGACTCTTGAGAGTCCCTTGGACTGCAAGGAGATCCAACCAGTCCATTCTGAAGGAGATCAGCCCTGGGATTTCTTTGGAAGGAATGATGCTAAAGCTGAAACTCCAGTATTTTGGCCACCTCATGCGAAGAGTTGACTCATTGGAGAAGACTCTGATGCTGGGAGGGATTGGGGGCAGGAGGAGAAGGGGACGACAGAGGACGAGATGGCTGGATGGCATCACTGACTCGATGGATGTGAGTCTGGGTGACCTCCAGGAGTTGGTGATGGACAGAGAAGCCTGGCGTGCTGCGATTCATGGGGTCGCAAAGAGTCGGACACGACTGAGCGACTGATCTGATCTGACAGATGTAGGATGGGCAGAGGGGAGGGGAGGAAGAAGATATATGTATAATTACAGTTGATCTGCATTGCTGTATAGCAGAAATCAACACAACATTGTAAATCAATTTTCCTCCAGTAAAAAATTATATTAAAATTAAAGAAAGAGATTGATTAACATTGGCACTGGCCAAAAAGCATGTTGCAGTGCAGGTACATCTACAACGTAACTCACTGCATGAAGCCATACCTAAGATCGATATTACCCCAAAGGGGGGTTTCATAGTTTGTGAGAATAGAAATGAGGTATATAGAAATGAGTAGTATAGTTTACTACTATAAAACCAATCCTGACATCAAGTAAATGCTCAATAAATTTACCTAAGATCGATATTACCCCAAAGGGGGTTTCATAGTTTGTGAGAATAGAAATGAGGTATATAGAAATGAGTAGTATAGTTTACTACTATAAAACCAATCCTGACATCAAGTAAATGCTCAATAAATTTGCACGGAGGAAATGAATTAATGCAAAAAATGAATAGATCAGGCTCCGAGAATAAATGAAATACAATGTGAAAGGGAACAAATCTAAACAGCAAGCTCAACTTGAAGAATATTTGTTCAGACTCCAAAATCTTCTCTAACATAAAAGTGCATCTTGCTGCTCAGAAGCCTGGGCAGCACACACCTTGAGTACTTCAGTCCTGGTTTAGATCCCAGAAGAGCACAGCCACTTACATGGTCTAAGCTGAACAGTGGTAGGAGAATGGATGAAGCTAACACCAAGTCACAAAAGCAAGAAAACATTAAGAATAGCTACCACTTAATGAATGTTACCACATGACAGATACTGTACTAACCATTTTCCAGGCTTTACTCATTTAAAAGTGAAAATGAAAGTCACTCAGTCGTGTCCAACTCTTTGCAACCCCATGGACTGTACAGTCCCTGGAATTCTCCCAGGCCGGAATAATGGAGTGGGTAGCCTTTCCCTTCTCCAGGGGATCTTCCTAACCCGGGGATTGAACCCAGGTCTCCTGCATTGCAGGTGGATTCTTTACCAGCCGAGCCACAAGGGAAGCCCAATCACTTTCCAGGCTTTACTCATTTACTCTTCACAAAATACTTTGAGATGTTTATTATTATTTTCATTTTACAGATGAGGAAACAGACCCACAGAGTTGAAGCTAACAGTATACTCAACAGCACACAGCTGATTTTAAAAATGAGCCTAGGATTTAAACAAGCAAGGGCTGTCTAATCACAAAGACTTTTTTCTATTATAACAGCATCTGGAATGATAGAGTTGCTCCTAGCTTCTGGAGGTTCTAACAGACTAATTACATTCAATCTTTTCAAGTTGATCCTAACCCTCAAAACCAATTTGCTATAGCAGGTCATTATGACCACCCTGGAACAGAATTCTTTGTGACACTTCCAGACTTTGTCATCAAACACATTTCACATGAATGAGATGACTTTTAGAGCTAATTCACATCTTTTGTAATCTGGAGCAAAACTGAATAGGAGAAAAGAAAAAAAAAAAGTATGGGGAGAAGGGCAAGTAGGTGGGGGAAGGAAGTAAGAAAAACAACAAGAGGACAAGGGTACAGAGGGAAAGGGGAAAACAGAAGCTGAGACAGACACCAGATTACTATTTGAAAGCTGTTACTCTGCTAAATGAAACCTGGTACTCCAGGGTCTTTGAAAAGTAAGTGTGAAAAAATGAGAGATTTTTGCCAATAGACCCAGTAAAAATAAGCAGTTACAACAGTACAGCCCATTGTTTTGAACCTTCCTTAGCCTACTTACTAAATTTAAACACAACAGCCAGTTTCATAAATTCTTTCCACTATTTTACTCTGTTTTTTTAATGTAGGTTGAAATTGGAACATTCTTTGTTCCTTTTCTCCATCTTTCAAATAAGTCCTAATAACATTCTCTCAGACCCCTGCATGACCAAGACTCAAAATGCCTACACATGTCCAGCTATGTTTCTAAAGGTCTTTGGACAGTTTTTTTCTGGTGATCTCTTTATGACTTTATTCTTCCATTATTACTACCGTTACTTTAAAAAAGGCTAGATTTAAGTGGTTCATCTAGTTTTACTTATGTTATCTCCAGTAAAATTATACACAACTCTACTATGAACTCCAAAACCAAGATGCAGTTTCACTGTTTACTTTCAAATCACTTTTATTAACTGCTTCCCTATGAAGCTTGTATCAAGTAGTTAATCATGTCAACAACACTACCCTGGCTGCCATACTGGATTTCCTCACCACTTACCCTCTGCTGTAACCAATGGACCACACCATGAAGCACTAAAGTTGGATTTACCATTCACTAGGTTCCAGGCACTGGGCAAGGTGCTACTTCACAGTCATGAACAAATTTCATTATTTTTTCTCCTCTAATATTCCCAATCAAAAGAGTTAAGATACTAGGTCAATTTTTTCTACCATTTATTCATACTACCCAATCTGAGCTGGGCTCTTACTAATAAGTTTATTCAAAACTTCATTCCATTATCCATATGTATGAAATTTGTGTTCAGTCTTTATCATTCAATTCAGTTCAGTTGAGTCGCTCAGTCATGTCCGACTCTTTGTGACCCCATGAATCACAGCACACCAGGCCTCCCTGTCCATCACCAACTCCCAGAGTTCACTCAGACTCATGTCCATTGAGTCAGTGATGCCATCCAGCCATCTCATCCTCTGTCGTCCACTTCTCCTCCTGCCCCCAATCCTTCCCAGCATCAGAGTCTTTTTTTTTTTTTTTTGTCTTTTCCAATGAGTCAACTCTTTGCATGAGGTGGCCAAAATACTGGAGTTTCAGCTTTAGCATCATTCCTTCCAAAGAAATCCCAGGGCTGATCTCCTTCAGAATGGACTGGTTGGATCTCCTTGCAGTCCAAGGGCCTCTCAAGAGTCTTCTCCAACACCACACTTCAAAAGCATCAATTCTTCGGTGCTCAGCTTTCTTCACAGTCCAGCTCTCACATCCATATATGACCGCAGGAAAAACCATAGCCCTGACTAGACGAACCTTTGTTGGCAAAGTAATGTCTCTGCTTTTGAGTATGCTATCTAGGATGGTCATAACTTTTCTTCCAAGGAGTAAGTATCTTAATTTCATGGCTGCAGTCACCATCTGCAGTGATTTTGGAGCCCAAAAAAATAAAATCTGACACTGTTTCCACTGTTTCCCCATCTATTTCCCACAAAGTGATGGGACCAGATGCCATGATCTTCGTTTTCTGAATGTTGAGCTTTAAGTCAACTTTTTCACTCTCCTCTTTCACTTTCATCAAGAGGCTTTTTAGCCCCTCTTCACTTTCTGCCATAAGAGTGGTGTCATCTGCATATCTGAGGTTATTGATATTTCTCCCGGCAGTCTTGATTCCAGCTTGGGCTTCATCCAGCCCAGCGTTTCTCATGATGTATTCTGCATATAAGTTAAATAGGAAGGGTGACAAAATACAGCCTTGATGTACTCCTTCTCTAATTTGAACCATTCTGCTGTTCCATGCCCAGTTCTAAGTGTTGCTTCCTGACCTGAATATAAATTTCTCAAGAGGCAGGTCAGGTGATCTGGTATTCCCATCTCTTTCAGAATTTTCTACAGTTTATTGTGATCCACAGTCAAAGGCTTTGGCATAGTCAATAAAGCAGAAACAGATGTTTTCCTGGAACTCTCTTGCTTTATTGATGATCCAGCGGAGGTTGGCAATTTGATCTCTGGTTCCTCTGCCTTTTCTAAAACCAGCTTGAACATCAGGAAGTTCATGGTTCACGTATTGCTGAAGCCTGGCTTGGAGAATTTTGAGAATTACTTTACTAGCATGTGAGATGAGCACAATTATGCGGTAGTTTGAGCATTCTTTGACATTGCCTTTCTTTGGGATTGGAATGAAAACTGACCTTTTCCAGTCCTGTGGCCACTGCTGAGCTTTCCAAATTTGCTGGCATATTGAGTGTAGCACTTTCACAGCATCATCTTTCAGGATTTGGAATAGCTCCACTGGAATTCCATCACCTCCACTAGCTTTGTTCGTAGTGATGCTTTATAAGGCCCACTTGACTTCACATTCCAGGATGTCTGGCTCTAGGGAGTGATCACACCATCGTGACTGTCTGAGTCATGGAGATTTTTTTGTACAGTTCTTCTGTGTATTCTTGCCACCTCTTCTTAATATCTCCTGCTTCTGTTAGGTCCATACCATTTCTGTCCTTTATCAAGGCCATCTTTACATGAAATGTTCCCTAGGTATCTCTAATTTTCTTGAAGAGATCCCTAGTCTTTTCCCATTCTGTTGTTTTCCTCTATTTCTTTGCACTGATCACTGAGGAAGGCTTTCTTATCTCTCCTTGCTATTCTTTGGAACTCTGCATTCAGATGTTTATATCTTTCCTTTTCTCCTTTGCTTTTTGCTTCTCTTCTTTTCACAGCTATTTGTAAGGCCTCCCCAGACAGCCATTTTGCTTTTTTGCATTTCTTTGGCATGGGGATGGTCTTGATCCCTGTCTACTGTACAATGTCATGAACCTCATTCCATAGTTCATCAGGCACTCTATCAGATATAGTTCCTTAAATCTATTTGTCACTTCCACTGTATAATCATAAGGGATTTGATTTAGGTCATACCTGAATGATCCAGTGGTTTTCCCTACTTTCTTCAATTTCAGTCTGAATTTGGCAATAAGGAGTTCATGATCTGAGCCACAGTCAGCTCCTGGTCTTGTTTTTGCTGACTGTATAGAGCTTCTAATTCCAGGCACGTCAAATATGATGAATAAATGAGCCAGACAAAATCTCCACCGTCACAATGCTTACAATTTATAAAAAAGACACACTAAATGTATATCATACCAAGTAAGGATAAATGTTATGAAAAAGCAACACTACATTTAAATTTGTTTAAATTTCCATCTAAAATTGTTTCCCTAACACATTCCCTTTAGTGATTCTGTCAATTCCTTTTTACCTTTATCATATCTTCAGTCCTATATAAAGTCCCCTAAATCTCTGTAGATAAACCTTTCCTTTAATTTTATAGAAGAGATTGAGGATGGTCGTCATTTATACTCTTGGTTCCTCTACCACTCAAACTATCTCTATACTTTCAAGGAGAAAGCTGTCAGTTACAAGCAAAAGGAAACTCAACTCAAGTTTGTTTCTGTACTGTGTCATTTCAGTCATGTCTGACTCTTTGTGACACTTTGGACCATAGCCTGCCAGGATCCTCTGTCCCTCTGTCCATGGCAAGAATATTGGAGTGAGTTGCCATTCCCTTCTCCCAGGGATCTTCCCAACCCAGGGATCGAACTCATGTCTCTTACATCTCCTACATTGGAAGGGTAGGTGAAATGCCACCTGCAAAGACTCCCAAGTTGGTTTATACAATAAAAGAAATTAATTGACTTAGATAAATGAAAATTCTAAAAGTAACTGTGCTTTAGGCACAACAAGGCAAAGATCCAGTTCTTTTAATTTTCTCTATTCTGCCCTTTTCCATGTTCAAGTTTCATCCTCAAGCTGCACTGCCTTCCCTCAACTGAAAGAGTGCTGTCTGCAGCGTGCTTTCTCATTCACATACTGTGAGTGAGACTGAGTCACTTTTACAGCATCATAAAAAAAAAAATCCTAAACTCTGATTAAGTTAAGTCACTCAGTCGTGTCTGACTCTTTGTGACCCCATGGACTGTAGCATACCAGGCTCCTCCATCTGTAGCCTACCAGGCTCCTCCATCCATGAGATTTTCCAGGCAAGAGTACTGGAGTGGGGTGCCATTGCCTTCTCCCGGGGATCTTCCTGACCCTGATTGAACCCAGGTCTCCCGCATTGCAGGCAGACACTTTACCATCTGAGCCACCAGGGAAGTTCCCCAAATTCTGATTAAACCATCACTAAAACAATTATAATGAAATGCCTTGGGGAAGACTAGATTAAGTCTGAGTTTATCATGGAGAAAAACAGGTGGAACTACACTGATAAGCTTAGGACAATGAGAAGCAAACTCAAAGCTGGAATCAATTCCACTAACCTATATAGCGAGGGAATGGTGGCATGAATAATGAGACCACCACATTGTTCCTTTATTCTTTCCTCCACAGTATGTTCCTGAAATCAGTATCCTTCCTCCCAGCTAAGACAATTTGCATTTGGAATGACCATTGTTCTAAAAACTTACAAAATAAATCTGAAATTCAGAGTAATTCCAAATAAATATTTAAAGTGTTGCTATATTGCACTGCGCTACATAATTATGTAGCCAAATTATATTTATACTGCCTGACCCAGAGGGATGGTATGGGGAGGGAGGAGGGAGGAGGGTTCAGGATGCGGAGCACATGTATACTGGTGGCGGATCCATCTCGATGTATGGCAAAAGCAATACAATATTGTAAAGTTAAGCAAAATAAAATTTAATTAAAAAAAAAACTTATGAGTATTATACAGTTTTATCAGGTGTATTTATTTTGTGTATGCTACATCTCTTAATACATCTATATCCAATGACTGTTGCAGTAACACTAACTGAAGGAAAGCAAAGAAACTAAGGGCTTAGACTTTAGACTTCCACGCTTGTGTGCTTGCTAAGTCACCTCAGTCATTTTCAACTCTTTGTGACACCATGAACTGTAGCCCGCCAGGCTCCTCTGTCCATGGGATTCTCTGGGCAATACTGGAGTGGATCAGTATCTTCCTGACCCAGGGATCGAATCCACATATTTTATGTCTCCTGCATTGGCAGGCAGGTTCTTGACCACTAGCACTACCTGGGAAGCCCCTTAGACCACTTGGGGATAAAGATATGGAAAACAACCCAGACGAGCTAAAGTTTTAGACAAAAGTGAGGGGAAATTTAAACTGGATCATAAAGGTGAGAAATTATGACTATCAACTATGTCCTTAAGAACAGTTTCAGTAGAAAGGACTAAATAGTTTATTTCACTAATCATCTTGACTCAAGATTTTTAGATAATGGCAAGTGGCCATTACCTTGAAAAAGATACTGACTGAAATTGTATCTTTCTTTGAAAGGATAAATAAAACATCATGTTTTCCTCAAAATAGAGACCCTGTATTATAATGTGGGAGCTAACTATCATGGAAAAGTACATGTGGATCTGTATCAGATAAAATTCATATATAATTTCTGCTAAGTCCAGCTCCTAGAACTTGAAATGCTTGCTCAATTCAGTTTCTTGTACTTTGAGAAAGACCTGTTATTAAAATAAATAAGAAATGTGAAATTTAAATTAGTTGCCCCATTTAATAGACATTTAGCATCTATCTTTCATGTGAAATAACAATAAATCTATCATAACAGCTACTTATTCAGATTTTAATATTGATACCCATAATTTAATCATTCTTTATTATTAGGAAAACATTCTGGGATATTATACTAACTACTTGTTACCTATGAACATCTATAAACAATAAATATCATCTATCAAGGTCTTAACAAAGCATATGAGTGACAATTAACAGTGACTTACAATGATTAAATGCTGGATAACAGAAATTTTCCTGAATAAGCTTTATCTTTTTTATTTCAAAAGAACACAAGGAGAGACTATATGCATGCTGCTGCTACTGCTGTTAAGTCGCTTCAGCCGTACATGTCCTCAAAATGAAGCTGATTCCTTTCTCAAGAACAAAGAATATCTCAAGTATAATGACCCACTAGGGTCCAATGCAGTAGAAGAAATACACTGATAGACACAGAACATAACCAATCTGTTCCCATGCCAGTTATTTGCTACTAGGAAAGTATAAAAGTACACTTTTCCAGTTTCCTGTCACTATCAAATGAACATTTATCTTTTGTGTCTTTACCAAGTCTAGCTATAAGCTTCTTATGTGGCTACTAGGTTACTCTACAGTTTCTTGAATTCACATGAATTAAAACTTCATGTTCTCCTATAAAATTTTACCCTGGATTCAGAAGGATTATAATGATTACTTTCTGATTCATTCATCACAATTTTTTTCATTATTACACTTAGCCTAATTTTCAAAACTACTTACTAAACTAAAATTACTTTTTAACCTTCAATCTACTTGAAACACTGCATTATCCTTTGTCCACAGTTCTTTCTCCCTTAAAGAGAGTAGTTTTTTTGAGAGGAGGATCAAGACAGAAGAATAAAAAAGCATGGACAAAAACATATAAAAAATACACTTACATATGGAGCAACTCTACCAGAAACTAAGTGGAAACTGGCAGAACTCCTACACAACCAGAGTAGCAAGAAAGATGTCTACATAACTTGGTAGGGTGGGAAAGAAAGACATGAGGTAGAGATCAACGACCAAAAGGTGTCTATAAGGAAGAGAACGTCTACAGAGTGGATTCTTGCCCTAGGGAGTAAGTGGGTCAGCCTACAATCTGGACATCCCAGTCCTAGGGTCCTATTTGGAGAAGAAAGCCCCTTTGCCTGCTGGGAAATCCACTGAAACAGATAGAAAGGCTAGAGAAGTCTAGATTCTACCTGTAAAGAGTGCCCCCATGCTGGCCTTCTATCTATCAGGCTGAAGAGAGTCTCACATTGGCATCTCACACTTCCTGCTGCACTTTCCAATCCAAAGGGGCATATGTGCTGTCCCTCCTCACTCCTACTAAAGCCTGGTGCAACAGGGCATAGATCAGTCTAGTACAAAGAGACTAGATGAGAGCATAGGTTTGGTATAGTACAAAGAGACAGACTAGGGCTCCTGGAATGTGATCAGGGTGGAGTCACAGAGACCATTGTCAGCTTGTGAACAGGGACGGTGGGTCAAGTTGAGGCAGACATTGTCGGCCCAGGCACAGGGCAGTGTCACAAGAAAACAGACCAAGTGTTGAATCACTGGGAGTGGACTCCATCCAGCTAGGCAAACACAACCCTGAGGGTCTGAGATGTGATTTATATGGAGTCATGGAGCCTACTGTCAGTACATGCACAGTGGTGGCATGTCCAGCCATGGTAGACACTGTCAGCATGCATACAGGGTGGTGCCACAAGAATGCACAACAGTCAAGCATTGAATCTTGGCCAAACAGGCCGCAGGGCAGAAGTTTGTTTCCCAACAAGCACAGCAGTTTGTTTCCCAACAAGAAGACCCTGTTCTCCCCATTCAACACCATAGCTTAGTGCTAGTTCTGAGGCAGACAGGTCCTGGGAGAAGTCTGCCACAGAGGCATTCCAGATCTCAGGCAACAGCACAGTCACCTCAATTCTGACAGCCACAATGCCTCAATTCCCAGCCCCAATCTACTCCACACCATAGCCATGCACTAGATATGGGATGAACACAATAGAGAATGAGATGCAGCTATGAGTTGCTCCTGAGAAGAACCAATGATGCCTACACAAATGGCATGGAGATCTTCTGTGACCACAGAGGAAAAATGGCAATAAGTACATGCTTATCCATAATTACTTTAAATATCAATGGACTAAATGCTCCAATTAAAATACACAGAGTGGCAGACTGGATAAAAAGACAACAGAAGTCCTAAATGCCACGATAGACCAGCTGGACTTAATTGATATCCATAGTACACGGCATCCAAAAAACCCAGAATACATTTATTTCAAGGGTACAGAGAACATTTGCTAGAGTATGACACAATAGGACATGAAACAAGCCTCAACAAATTTTGTTGTTTAGTCACTCAGTCCGGTCTGACTCTTTGCAACCCCATGGAATGTAGCCCATGAGGTTACTCTGTCCATACCATCTCCCAGGAAAGAATACTGGAGTGGGTTGACATTTCCTTCTCCAGGGGATCTTCCCAACCCAGGGATTGAACATGGGTTTCCTGCATCAGCAGGTGGATTCTTTATCACTGAGCCACAAGGGAAGTCCTCAAAAAATTTAAGATGACAGAAGTTACTTCAAGTAACTTTTTTGACCACAACAGTGTGAAACTAGATATCAAATCCCTAGGAGAAAAAGAGGGAAAGCACAAACATATGCAGACTAAACAAGCTACTAAAAAAACCAATGGGACAATAATCAAATCAAAGAAAAAAATTAGAAAATATCTCAAGACAAACAACAATGAAAATATAACCTTACAAAATTTACAGAATGCATAAAAAGCAGTCTGTTCTAAGAGAAAACAGATATATAGCCCTCCTCAACAAACAAGAAAAATCTCAAATAAACACTCTAACCTACCACTTAAATGAATTAGAAAAAGAAGAACAAACAAAATCCAAAGTCAGCAGAAGGAAGGAAATAATAAAGACCAGATAAGTAAAATGGAGAACAGAAAAACAATTGAAAAGCTTTAAAAGAAGAATTGGGAAAAAGACCTAAACAGACATTTCTCCAAAGAAGACATACATATGGCTAACAAACACATGAAAAGATGCTCAACATCACTCATTACTAGAGAAATGCAAATCAAAACTACAATGAGATATCACCTCACACCAGTCAGAATGGTCATCAAAAAATCTACAAACAGTAATTGCTGGAGAGGATATGGAGAAAAGGGAACCCTCTCGCACTACTGGTGGGAATGTGAATCAATACAGCCGCTATGGAAGACAGTATGTATACCAGTGGATGACTTCTGTAAAGCAATTATCCTTCAATTAAAAAATAAATAATTTTTTTTTAAAAAGGAAAAAAAAAAAAAACAAAAATTGGTTTTTTGAAAAGATAACCAAAATTGCCAGTCAGGCTCTTTAAGAAGAAAAGGCAGAGGGTCCTAATAAAAATGAAAGATAAGAAATAACAATTGATACCACAGATTAACAAAAAAAAAAATCCTAACAGAATTATATGAAGTGAATTATAGGTTAATAAATTGGGCAATCTAGAGGAAATGATTCAGAGAAGGCAATGGCACCCCACTCCAGTACTCTTGCCTAGAAAATCTCATGGACGGAGGAGCCTGATGGGCTGCAGTCCATGGGGTCGCTAAGAGTCTGACACGACTGAGCGACTTCACTTTCACTTTTCACTTTCATGCATTGGAGAAGGAAATGGCAACCCACTCCAGTGTTCTTGCCTGGAGAATCCCAGGGACAGGGGAGCCTGGTGGGCTGCCGTCTATGGAGTCCCACAGAGTCGGACACGACTGAAGCGACTTAGCAGCAGCAGCAGCAGAGGAAATGATTAAGTTTCTATAAAAGTATAATCTGATAAAACTGAGTCAAGAAGAAATAAATAATTTGAACAGACTGATCACTGGAAGTGAAACAATCTATAATAAATAAACTTCCTGCAAAGTCCATGACTAGATGGCTTCACAGGCAAATTCTACCAACTATACCACAACGTATAGCTATCTCGATCAAACTATTTAAAAAATTTGAAGAAGCAGGAACACTCACTCCCAATTCATATTATGAAGCCACTATCACCCTGATATCAAAACCAGAAAAAGACACCACAAAAAAAAAGAAAATTACAGGCCAATATCTTTGATGAATATAGATGTAAAAATTCTCATCAAAATATTAGTAAACCAAATCAAAGGCTATATAAAAAGGGTCATACACTGTGCTTAAGGTGGAGTAATTCCAGGATCACAAAATGGTTCACCATAAGAAATCAATCAGTGAGATAGATCACATCAACAAAAGACAAAATTAATATGATCATCTTAATAAACACATAGAAAAGCATTCATCAAAATTCAACATATATTCATTATAAAAACTCTCACAAAGTGGGTATAAAGGGAACATATCTCAACATAATAAAAGTTATTTATGAAAAACCACAGCCAACATAATACTTCTTGGTAAAAAAAAAAAAAGAAAATCTTCTTGCTAAATTCAGGAACAAAGATGTATACCACTTCTATTCAACATAGTATTGGAAATCCTAGTCAAAACAATCAAAAAAGAAAAAGAAATAAAAGGGATCCAAACTGGAAGAAGAGAGGTAAAACTGTCACTATTTGCAGATGATATGATACTCTATATAGAGAAACCCTAAAGTCTCCACACAAAAAAACTACTAGCACTAACTGAATTCAGCAAAAAACCAGGATACAAGATTAATATAGAGAAATCCATTGCATTTCTTACACTAATAATGAAATATCAGAAAGAAAGAGTACAAAATCAATCCTGCTTAAAATCACTTCAAAAAATAATAAAATACCTAAGAATAAATATAACCAAGGCAGTTATGGACCTGGATGTTGAAAACTATAAAACACTCATAAAGGAAATTGAAGATGGAGTTTAAAGAAATGAAAATATACGCCATATTACTGAATTGAAAGAATTAATTTTGTTAAAATGGCCATTACACCCAATCAAATTACCCCTGATATTTCTCACAAAACTAGAACAAATAATCCTTAAAATTATTTGGAACCAGAAAAGACCCAAAGTTGGCAAAGCAATTCTGAGGAAAAAGAACAAAGCTGGAGGCATAGTCCTTCCAAATTTCAGACTATACTACAAATATACAGTAATCAAAGCAGCACAAAAATACAGATTAATTGAACAGAACAGAGAGCCCAGAAATAAACCCACGTACCTATGGTCAATTAATTGATGACAAAGGAGGCAATACAATGGAGAAAAGAGAGTCTTTCCAAAACATTGTGTTGGGAAAGCTGGACAGATACATGTAAACCAATTAAATCAGAACATTTCATCACACTATATACAAAAATAAACCCCAAAAGTTTAAAGACCTAAATTTAAAATATGACACCATAAAACTTCTATAAATAATATAGGCAAAACATTCTCTGATGTAAGTTGCAGCAATATTTTCTTAGATAAGCCTTCCAAGGCAAAAGAAATAAAAGCAAAAAATAAATAGGACCTAATCAAACTTAAAAAGCCTTTGCACAGCAAAGGTAACCATCAAAAAATGAAGAGACAACCTAGAGAATAGGAGGAAATGTTTACAAATGATGCAACCCACAGGGGTTAATATTCAAAATACACAAGTAGCTCAAACAACTCAATATCAGAAACACAAACAACCCAATCAAAAAATGGGCAGATGTAGTATACAGTCTGAAGTCAGGAAAATCGAATGTTCCAGTTCCATTCTTCTTTCTCAAGATTACTCTGGCTATTCAAGGTTTTTTGTGTTTCCACACCAACTATGAAATTATTTGTTCTAGTTCTGTGAAAAATATCTTTGATAGCTTGATAGGGATTGCATTTAATCTATAGATTGCTTTGGGAAATATATTCATTTTCACTATATTGATTCTTCCAATCCATGAACATGGTGTATTTCTCCTTCTATTTGTGTCATTTTTTATTTCTTTCATCAGTGTTTTACAGTTTTTGGTATATAGGTCTTTTGTTTCTTTAGGTAAATTTACTGAAATGAGATTGATTATATTCTTTGCAGCCAAAGATGGAGAAGCTCTATACAATCAGCAAAAACAAGACCAGGAGCTGACTGTAGCTCAGACCATGAACTCCTTATTGCCAAATTCAGACTGAAATTGGAGAAAGTAGGGAAAACCACTAGACCATTCAGGTATGACCTAAATCAAATCCCTTATGATTATACAGTAGAAGTGAGAAATAGATTTAAGGGCCTAGATCTGATAGATAGAGTGCCTGATGAACTATGGAATGAGGTTCGTGACATTGTACAGGAGACAGGGATCAAGACCATCCCCATGGAAAAGAAATGCAAAAAAGCAAAATGGCTGTCTGGGGAGGCCTTGCAAATAGCTGTGAAAACAAGAGAAGTGAAAGCAAAGGAGAAAAGGAAAGATATAAACATCTGAATGCAGAGTTCCAAAGAATAGCAAGAAGAGATAAGAAAGCCTTCTTCAGTGATCAATGCAAAGAAATAGAGGAAAACAACAGAATGGGAAAGACTAGGGATCTCTTCAAGAAAATCAGAGATACCAAAGGAACATTTCATGCAAAAATGTTCATAAAGGACAGAAATGGTATGGACCTAACAGAAGCAGAAGATATTAAGAAGAGGTGGCAAGAATACACAGAAGAACTGTACAAAAAAGAGCTTCACAACCCAGATAATCATGATGGTGTGATCACTGACCTAGAGCCAGACATCCTGGAATGTGAAGTCAAGTGGGCCTTAGAAAGCATCACTACGAACAAAGCTAGTGGAGGGGATGGAATTCCAGTGGAGCTATTCTAAATCCTGAAAGATGATGCTGTGAAAGTGCGGCACTCAATATGCCAGCAAATTTGGAAAACTCAGCAGTGGCCACAAGATTGGAAAAGGTCAGTTTTCATTCCAATCCCAAAGAAAGGCAATGCCAAAGAGTGCTCACACTACCGCATAATTGCACTCATCTCACATGCTAGTAAAGTAATGCTCAAAATTCTCCAAGCCAGGCTTCAGCAATATGTGAACTGTGAACTTCCTGATGTTCAAGCTGGATTTAGAAAAGGCAGAGGAACCAGAGATCAAATTGCCAACATCCGCTGGATCATCGAAAAAGCAAGAGAGTTCCAGAAAAACATCTATTTCTGCTTTATTGACTATGCCAAAGCCTTTGACTGTGCAGATCACAAGAAACTGTGTAAAATTCTGAAAGAGATGGTAATACCAGACCACCTGATATGCCTCTTGAGAAATCTGTATGCAGGTCAGGAAGCAACAGTTAGAACTGGTCATGGAACAACAGACTGGTTCCAAATAGGAAAAGGAGTACGTCAAGGCTGCATATTGTCACCATATTTAATTAACTTATATGCAGAGTACATCATGAGAAATGCTGGACTGGAAGAAACACAAGTTGGAATCAAGATTGCTGGGTGAAATATCAATAACCTCAGATATGCAGATGACACCACCCTTATGGCAGAAAGTGAAGAGGAACTCAAAAGCCTCTTGATGAAAGTGAAAGTGGAGAGTGAAAAGTTTGGCTTAAAGCTCAACGTTCAGAAAACGAAGATCATGGCATCTGGTCCCATCACTACATGGGAAATAGATGGAGAAACAGTGGAAACAGTGTCAGACTTTGTTTTTCTGGGCTCCAAAATCACTGCAGATGGTGACTGCAGCCATGAAATTAAAAGACACTTACTCTTTGGAAGGAAAGTTATGACCAACCTAGACAGCATATTCAAAAGCAGAGACATCACTTTGCCAACAAAGGTTCACCTAGTCAAGGCTATGGTCTTTCCAGTGGTCATGTATGGATGTGAGAGCTGGACTGTGAAGAAGGCTGAGCACCGAAGAATTGATGCTTTTGAACTGTGGTGTTGGAGAAGACTCTTGAGAGTCCCTTGGACTGCAAGGAGATCCAACCAGTCCATTCTGAAGGAGATCAGCTCTGGGATTTCTTTGGAAGGAATGATGCTAAAGCTGAAACTCCAGTATTTTGGCCACCTCATGCGAAGAGTTGACTCATTGGAGAAGACTCTGATGCTGGGAGGGATTGGGGGCAGGAGGAGAAGGGGACGACAGAGGATGAGATGGCTGGATGGCATCACTGACTCGATGGATGTGAGTCTGAGTGACCTCTGGGAGTTGGTGGTGGACAGGGAGGCCTGGCATGCTGCAGTTCATGGGCTCGCAAAGAGTCGGACACGACTGAGCGACTGATCTGATCTGATCTGATCCTAAGTATTTTATTCTTTTCATTGCAATGGTGAACAAGATTGTTTCCTTAATTTCTCTGTTTTTTCACTATTTATAGGAATGCAAGGAGTTTCTCTGTATTAATTTTATATCTTTCAACTTTACTATATTCACTGATTAGCTTTAGTAATTTTCTTGTGGTGTCTTTAGGGTTTTCTATGTAGAGGATCATGTCACCTGCAACACTGAGAGTTTTACTGCTTCTTTTCAAAACAATCTGGATTCCTTTTACTTCTTTTTATTCTCTGATTGCTGTGGCTAGGACTTCCAAAACTATGCTGAATAGTAGTGGTGAGAGTGGGCACCCTTGTCTTTTTCCCAATTTTAGAGGAAATGCTTTCAACTTTTTGCCATTGAGGATAGTGTTTGCTGTGGGTTTGTCATATATGACTTTTAATATGTTGACGTATGTTCCTTCTATGCCTGCTTTCTGGAGAGTTTTTATCATAAATGGGTTTTGAATTTTGTCAAAGGCCTTCTATGCACCTACTGAGATAATCAAATGGGTTTTGTCTTTCAATTTGCTAATACAGTGTATCACATTGATTAATTCTGAATACTGAAGAATCATTGCATCCCTAGGATAAAGCCCACTTGGTCATGATATATGATCTTTATATGTTGTTGGATTCTGTTTGCAAAAATTTGAAGAGGAGTTTTTGCATCTATGTTCATCAGTGATATTGGCCTGCAGTATTCTTTTCTGTGGCATCTTTGTTTGGTTTTTGTATTAGGATGATGGTGGGCTCATAGAATGAGTTTGGGAGTTTATCTTCCTCTGAAATTTTCTGGAAGAGTTTCAGTAGGATAGGTACTAAATTTTTGGTAGAATTCACCTGTGAAGCCATCTGGTCCTGTTGTTTGTTGAAGATTTTTTATTATAGTTTTGATTTCTGTGCTTGTGATTGGTCTGTTCAGATCTTCTATTTCTTCCTGGTTCAGATTTGGAAGGTTATACTTTTCTAAGAATTTGCCCATTTCTTCTAAGTTGTCCATTTTATTGGCATATAGCTGCTCACAGTAGTCTCTTACACTCCTTTGTACTTCAACCCAGCAATCCCACTGCTGGGCATATACATCGAGGAAACCAGAATTTAAAGAGACACATATACCGCAGTGTTCACTGTAGCACTGTTTACAATAGGTAGGGCATGGAAGCAACCTAGATCTCCATCAGCAGACAAATGGATAAGGAAGTTGTGGTACATATACATAATAGAATATTCAGTTCAGTTCAGTCACTCAGTCATGTCCGAATCTGCTACACCATGGACTGCAACACATCAGGCTTCCCTGTCCATCTCCAACTTCCAGAGCTTGCTCAAACTCAAGTCCATTGAGTTAGTGATGCCATCCAGCCATCTCATCCTCTATCATCCTTTTCTCCTCCTGCCTTAAATCTTATCCAGCATCAGAGTTCTTCCCAATGAATCAGTTCTTCACATCAGATGGCCAAAGTACTGGAGTTTCAGTTTCAGCATCAGTCCTTCCAATGAACATTCAGGACACTGACTGGTTTGATCTCCTTGCAGACCAAGGGACTCTCAAGAGTCTTCTCCAACACCACAGTTCAAAAGCGTCATTCTTCAGCAATCACCTTTCTTTATAGTTCAACTCTCACATCCATACATGACTACTGAAAAAAACCATAGCTTTTACTAGATGGACCTTTGTTGGCAAAGTAATCTCTCTGCTTTTTAAGATGTTGTCTAGGTTGGTCATAGTCTTTCTTCCAAAGGCCAAGTGTCTTTTAATGTCATGGCTGAAGTCACCATTTACAGTGATTTTGGAGCTCAAGAAAACAGTTTCTCACTGTTTCCATTGTTTCCCTATGTATTTGCCATGAAGTGATGGGACCAGATGCCATGATCTCAGTTTTAGAATGTTGAGTTTTAAGCCAACATTTTCACTCTCCTCTTTCACTTTAATCCAAAGGCTCTTTAGTTCTTCTTAGCATTCTTCCATAAGGGTGGTGTAATCTGCATATCTGAGGTTATTGATATTTCTCCTGGCAGTCTTGATTCCAGCTTGGGCTTCATACAGCTCAGCATTTCACATGATGTATTCTGCATATACATTAAATAAGCAGGGTGACAACATACAGCTTTGATGTACCCCTTTCCCACTTTGGAATCAGTCTGTTGTTCCATGTCCAGTTCTAACTATTGTTTCTTGACCTACATACAGATTTCTCAGGAGGCAGGTAAGGAGGTCTGGTATTCCTATCTCTTTAAGAATTTTCCACAGTTTGTTGTGATCCACACAATCAAAGGCTTTGGCGTAGTCAATAAAGCACAAGTAGATATTTTTCTGGAACTCTCCTTCTTTTTCGATGAGCTGATGGAGGTTGGCAATTTGATCTCTGGTTCCCCTGCCTTTTCTAAATCCAGCTTAAAAATGTGGAAATTCATGGTTCATACACTATTTAAGCCTGGCTTGGAGAATTTTTAGCATTATTTTGCTAGTGTGTGAGATGAGTGCAATTGGTGGTAATTTGAACATTCTTTGTCATGGAATATTGGAATATTACTCAGCTATGAAAAAGAATGCATTTGAGTCAGTTCTAATGAGGTAGATGAAACTGGAGCCTATTATACAGGGTGCAGTAAGTCAGAAACAGAAATACAATTAAAAATATTAAGGTATTTATATGTAATTGAAAGATGGTAATGGTAATCCTACATGCAAGGCAGCAAAAGAGACAGATGTAAAGAACAGATGTTTGGACTAGGTGGGAGAAGGCGAGGGTGATTTCAGAGAACACCAATGAAACATGCATGTTACCATATGTAAAATAAGATGACCAGTGCAAGTTCAAAGCATGAAGCAGGGTACTCAAAGCTAGTGCTCTGGGACAACCCAGAGGGACAGAGTGGGCAGGGAGGTGTGAGGGGGTTCAGGATGGGGAAACACATGTCCACCCTTGGCTGATTTATGTCAATGTTTGGCAAAAACCATCACAATACTGTAAAGTAATTATCCTCCAATTAAAATAATAATAAAATAAATAAGTTACAGAATAGGGAGTATAGTAACTAATATTATAATAACTTTAGTGACAGTAACTAGACCTATTGTCATGATCATCTCATTTATATATACATAACATATATATTTCTTTGGAAGGAATGATGCTAAAGCTGAAACTCCAGTATTTTGGCCACCTCATGCGAAGAGTTGACTCATTGGAGAAGACTCTGATGCTGGGAGGGATTGGGGGCAGGAGGAGAAGGGGACGACAGAGGATGGGATGGCTGGATGGCATCACTGACTCAATGAATGTGAGTCTGAGTGACCTCCGGGAGTTGGTGATGGACAGGGAGGCCTGGCGTGCTCCGGTTCACGGGGTCGCAAAGAGTCGGACATGACTGAGCGACTGATCTGATCTGAACATATATATAATTACCTGTATGTGTATATATATATATATATATAGTCAAACCACTATATTATACACCTGAAACTAATGTAAAATTAGTTGATGATTCTTCAAAAAAAAAAAAAAAGGCAGATGACCAAAACATTTTTTTTCAAAGAAGACATACAGATGGCCAACAAGCAAATGAGGAGATGCTCAACACTGTTACTTACTGCTAAGTCGCTTCAGTCGTGTCCGACTCTGTGCAACCCCATAAACAGCAGCCCACCAGGCTCCCCCGTCCCTGGGATTCTCCAGGCAAGAACACTGGAGTGGGTTGCCATTTCCTTCTCCAACGCATGAAAGTGAAAAGTGAAAGTGAAGTTGCTCAGTTGTGTCCGACTCTTAGCGACCCCGTGGACTGCAGCCCACCAGGCTCCTCCGTCCATGGGATTTCCCAGGGAAGAGTACTGGAGTGGGCTGCCATTGCCTTCTCCGTTACTTACTAGAGAAATGCAAATCAAAACCACAATGAGGTATTACCTCATACAGGTCAGAATGGCTATCATCAAAAAGGTCTATAAAAAATAAATACTGGAGAGGATGTGGGAAGAGAATCCTTGTGCACTGTTAATGGGAATGTAAATTGGTGCAGCTATTATGGAAAATGGAAAATAGTACAGAGGTTATTTTAAAATACTAAGAATTGAGCTACCATATGATTCAGGAGATTAATTCCTGGAAAAATATCTCAAAAAGATGAAAACTCTAATTCAAAAAAGATACATGATACCCAATATTCATTGAAGCATAATGTATCAATTCAACAGCCAAGACATGAAAACAACTCAAGTGCCTATCAACAGACAACTGGCTTAAGAAAATGTGTGTGTGTGTGTCTAACACACACACACACACACACACACACACATATATATATATATATACACAGTGGAATATTACTCAGCCATAAGAATTAATCCAACACTGTCATTTGTAGCAACATAGATGGACCTAGAAAATACTATACTTAGTGAAATGCATCAAAGACAGATACTCTATGGTATCAGTTACATGTGGAATCTAAAAATAATACAAATTGAATCTATATACAAAATAGAGACAGACTTAGAGACAAAGAAAACAAACATGGTTACCAAAGGGGAGAGGGAAGGGAGAAGGGACAAATTAGGAATACGGGATTAACAGAGATAAACTAATATATGAAAACATATAGGCAACAAGGATTTACTGTATAGCACAGGGAATTATATTCAATAAACTATTATGCTGCTGCTAAGTCGCTTCAGTCGTGTCCGACTCTGTGCGACCCCACAGACAGAAGCCCACCAGGCTCCCCTGTCCCTGGGATTCTCCAGGCAAGAATACTGGAGTGGGTTGCCATTTCCTTCTCCAACGTATGAAAGTGGAAAGCGAAAGTGAAGTCGCTCAGTCATGTCCGACTCTTAGCGACCCCATGAACTGGAGCCTACCAGGCTCCTCCGTCCATGGGATTTTCCAGGCAAAAGTACTGGGGTGGGGTGCCATTGTTATCTATAATGGAATATAATTTGAAATATATATATATATATATATATATAGCTGAATCACTCTGCAGTATATAAATATATACTGAAACTAATATTATAAATCATCTATCAGATCAGATCAGTCGCTCAGTCATGTCCGACTCTCTGCGACCCCATGAACCGCAGCACGCCAGGCCTCCCTATCCATCACCAGCTCTCGGAGGTCACTCAGACTCACATCCATCAAGTCAGTGATGCCATCCAGCCATCCAATCCTCTGTCGTCCCCTTCTCCTCCTGCCCCCAATCCCTCCCAGCATCAGAGTCTTCTCCAATGAGTCAACTCTTCGCATGAGGTGGCCAAAATACTGGAGTTTCAGCTTTAGCATCTATACTTCAATTTTAAAAAATTAGCCCTTTCAAACTATAATAAATTCAAATATTTCTGCCTGCCAGCCTCTATGATCATCAGTATTTGATAATTATTTTAACTTAATAATTATTTTAATCAGGACAGAGTCTGCCAGACCATCCTTATGGTCTCTTTGATGCGACTCTAGTGGCTATTCCACAGCAAGAATCCAAGATCCATCATTTGTTCCATAATCTCCTCTCTGTTCCAAATCAACTGCAATTCTCACTGCAGAGGAAAGTGAATAGAGATTCCTGAGGAAGATAAATAGAAAAGGCAGACAGTATAATCTGGAACTGCTATCAAGACAGTGGCAGTGATAAATTCCTCAAAAGTAGCTTTAAATGTCTACCCGTTAAACAGATGCAGAAAATAATCTTATGGTTACCAAAGGGAAAGGGTGCTTCATGCTAAGTTGCTTCAGTCCGATTCTATGCAACCCTATGGACTGCATCCTGCCAGGCTCCTCTATCCATGGGATTCTCCAGAGGGATAAATTGGGAGATAGGAATTGACATATGCACACTACTATATATTAAATAGATAACTAATAAGGACCCACCGTATAGCACAGGGAACTCTACTCAATATCCTGTAATGACCTTTATGGGAAAAATATCTAAAAAACAGTGAATATATGGAATATATGTACAACTGATTCACTTTGATGTACAGCAGAAAGTAAAGACATTGTAAAAGTAAAAACATTGTAAATCAACTTTACTCCAACAATAATTTTTAAAAATAAAAAATAAATGTCTACCCTTTGAATTAATACAAATATCACAGTAAAAGCTTGCTTTGGAAGGGACTTGTCAAGGCAAAATTTGAGAACATTGGGTTTTTTTCCCCAAAGCACTCAGTTCCCCTCTGAGAAACCCTTCCACAAAGGCTATAGCACCTTGGGCAAAGCAATCAATGTATTTACGTTTCTCCTTCCATCTTACTAATAAAATTCATACTAGAGGATCTCTTGACTCATTTATAACTCAGACTAAATATGTCACTAAATGTATCTTTCTTATGTGAATTTTCCTTTCAAATACAATACCAGTGTGTATTGTTAACAAACTTTTTTTTCCTATTAGACATATTAGAAATATCAGAAGTAAGTTAGAGGAGTACAGTGATCATATGCTGCTTTTCCCTACACAAAACTCAAGACTCTGCCATGGAACGAAGGCACAGTGAGACTAATACAATCACTCTGGCTCCCCTAGATCTGAAGTCTAGAACAGGGTATCTCAAAGACTGATAACTTTTGGTTTCCATCCCAACAGTGAGAGATGTACCCTAAAATGGATATGCTTTCTTTCCTGCCCTTGATATCCAAGGTTTCTCTGGGTCCTTTGTGTTGCTGGTTCCTGTCCTTCAATTCTCAATTCATAGTTGTCCAATACATTTCATTTTTTGCTGTTTGCCAGAGACCACTGCAACTAAAGAAGTTAAACTTATAGAAGTAGAAAATATGGATGCAAAATTGTCCTTACTGGTTGCCTAAAATCACTGTGTGGACGACAATATGTGCCATCTTTGCAGCAGGCTGCCTCTACTTCAAATTTTGGAAAACAGAACAAATGTGAATCCTGTATTTCATTTCCAATTAAAATTACCCATTATACATACCCTGAATTCTCCTTGGTGTACATTTTTTCTAGCCTCTGACCTTTGCAAGAGCAATATGAAATTAATTGGATTTTTCTCATTTTAACTGAAATGAGAATTAGTTTGTTAGGAAAAACACTGACTCTTTATGATAATATCCCAAATGTCCAATAGTAATATTAATAAAATACTTTCAGAGGAATAGTAACCAAAAGAGATAAAATAAAAATCAAAAGTATCAGAAAAAGACTGAAGGAAATATGTTTGCTTTAAGCAAAAGAAATTTTAAGAATGCATGCTGGTATCTTCAAATATGTAAAGAACTATCATGTAGAAAGGTCAAAACTCATAGTAAAAAGTAAATGCTATGGGGTGAATATTTAATTCAATGTAAAAACTGCCTTTCAACTACCATTCCCCCAAAAGGGAACTAACCACAGGTTTAAACTGAAAGTTTCCTGCCTCTGAAAATGTTTATGAAGAGGTACAAATAAAATTTGTATGAAACAGTAGATAATTCAACTATCAGAGTCTATATTTGTATGTACTTTAGACTAAAATTTCAGTTATCCTTTTACATATTTACAGAATAGTACTATCTAATATCTATTACAACTGAAATATTTTTCATGCAGAGGGTAATTATGTATAAAAAGGAATAAATGAACTCCTGAAATTCACCCCCAAATTCTACAGTCTTCCTGTTTTTATTTCCCTTTAACAATTGTACTCCTTGAATTCACACCTCATATATCAAATACAAATAATTTTTTCATGTATCATTTTCAAAATAAGTTAGCATTTTCAAAGAGAAAAAAGCTACTTAGGATAACAAACCATAGGAGAAGTACTTGTATCAAGGATTGGCAAACTCCAAAATGTCCTCATCTCAGAGAAACAAGAAGTTTATTGGCTAAAGTTTTTTCATATTAACCTGAACCAAATTTTTCATCCATCATTTCCATTTTAGAAGGTTTTAGTTATGCATGTATAGTATTTAACAAGGGTGGTGGGTACATGCTTTATGCAAGTATTCTAAGAAGCTTCTGTATCAGTGTCAGATGAAATAATAAAAATAAATCTCTGCATTCCATGACTAGTAAGGGCATAGTAAGAAAAAAAGTTTTATAATAACAATATAACTTATTACAGTGTCACAGGATTTCTCTATCCATATCACAAAAGGCCTCCTGGTAAAATTTATGTACGCCTGCTTGCTAAGTTGCTTCAGTCATGTCTGACTGCAACCCTATGAACTATAGCTCTCCAGGTTCTTCTGTCCATGAGATTTTCCAGGAAAGAATATGGGAGTGGGATCCATGACCTCCTCCAGGGGATCTTCCCAACCCAGGGACTGAACCCATGTCTCTTACATCTCCTGCACTGGAAGGTGGGTTCTATACCAGGAGCGCCACCTGGGATGTGCCAATTTATGTGTCTAACTCTATAGAAAATAGTTTTGTGACTTTGTGTACTTTGAAAATAAAATCAAGAAAGCAAAAAAAAAAAAAAAAGAAAATATGATTATAGCAAAGGAGATGTGGATGGGCAACTGCAAGCACTTAACATGTCAGTCCAAAACTAACCATTCTTTTTCCTTGCCTATTCCTACCAATTTTAATATTTTTATAACTAAAAGTATCCTTCAAAACTAATTAATAAAGTTTACCATTGTGCCTACAAATATATAAAACATGCTATTATCATATACATGGGCCACCAAACTTTACAAAGAAATACATTAAAATAAATGCATTACAAATATGAAAGAAAAACTCGCCTTCATGCTGTCTCCAAAAAAGGTCATATCCACAATTGACTTAGGGAATTTAACTCATTAGCTTTAACAATTAGAAATTAATTGATCTGGGGAGTTAAAGGTAGTCTGAATGCATGAATGTTACTCATCTATCGTACATCAAGAAAATTCAGATTCAATATTCCAGCATGGGACCAACCAGTCGTTCAACAATTATTTATATAATTAAACACAGAAACTAACATACAAATATCACTCCTCTCCTTTGTCTTTATGTAGTATTTTTGTTGCCTGGTAACTTGAAAATATATATTAATAAAATGTATGCACTGGGATGACCCAGAGGGATGGTACGGGGAGGGAGGAGGGAGGAGGGTTCAGGATGGGAAACACGTGTATACCTGTGGCAGATTCATGTTGATATATGGCAAAACCAATTCAATATTGTAAATTTAAAAATAAAATAAAATTTAAAAAATAAAAAATAAAATGTATGTTTATGAAGAAGTCCTTCACTCATTTAAATTTTTTAAATTTCTTTTTTTATGTTGTCTATATATCTCAGAATAATTATTTTCAAAGAACTTGGCAAAGAAAATGACAAATCTGGAAAGCCATTTAGCCTATCAAATGCTTCATTACATTTCAAGACTGCTAAATTTTGGATAGACTAGAAGAAAAAGGAACTATGTATCTACTAGTTCCTTTCTAGTTCCACTAGAAATAAATGACACAGACTTCTTTTCTTCTTCCAGATTTAAAATCCAGAGCCCAGGCACAATACATTCTTGTCGGAGACAAAAGGTGAGGAAAACACGCAGATTTTGGAACTCCAAGCAGGCACCTTGCAACCTATTCTATATTTAAAATAAATAGCTAAGAACTTCATGGGAGGGTTTCCCATTATACTGCTTCTGGAGAGCTGTATTCAGTTCTTAAGTACTACTTAGCATTTAGCAATAGTGTTATGTTCTTCTTAAATATTAAATGATATTTAAGAACATTAATAAACCAGAATATAATCCAGAAGTGTTTAGATAGATGGTTCAGTGGTAAAGAATCCACCTGAAATGCAGGAGACATGGGTCCAATCCCTGGACTGGGAAGATATCCTAGAGAAGGAAATAGCAATCCATTCCAGTATTCTTGCCTAGGAAGTTTCATGGACAGAAGAGCCTAACAGGCTTTCCGTCTAAACCCTTGTTCCATGGGGTTGCAGAAGAGTTGGACATGACTTAGAAAATAAAGAACAAGGGTTTAGATGGAAAGCCACCTGAAACTACATCAAGAGGAACAAGAGAAGGAAATAAGACTCCTTATTTTGGAGTAAGAAAAATTAGCAGAACAATAAACAGCCATGATAAGTATCTTCAATTTTGAAGGTTTTTCATGGGTAAGAGAGTTTAGAACTTTGTGTATGTTAAGAAGTTACAGAACTGCAATAAACCATAAGTTACAGAACTTTAATAAACTTTACACACAAGTTCAATAAGAAGAATTAAATACTGAAATATCTGAAGATAAAACTGGCTACCACACAAGACTAGAAGACCTCCTACCACTGGAACTATTCTTGTGTAGGCTGGATAACTACTTGGCAGAAATGTTATAGAGGGAATTCAAGCAACTGGTTAATGAATACCTGAACTATATGAGTTTCAGAGCACTTTTCCAATATTAAGATTCTAAATTCTAAAACAGAAATGCTATACTCTCAATGCTTTCACAATCTTCCTTCAAAGGGAATTCTCACTGTTCTTCTGGAGTATCTACCGTAAGCCTGGTAGAAAAGAGGATTTGACTTAACGCTGGTGAAAGGTCATAGAAATTTGAAAATGACAGAGTGAAAGTGTTCCATAGAGATTAGCATGCATGCATGCAAATGCACATGCAGGCACATACACAGACACACAAATTTCCAATCCTAAACTGGAATTAACAAAAGCCTTGATTGAAAGCAAAGAGAATTAACATACTAAATCTCAAATATAAATATTATGTTTATAAAACACAAATGTGTGGATAGCCAACTTTAAAGGCAGCATTAAGGTAGACATAACTAGACAGAGACTAAACAACAGAAAAGTGTTACTAAAGCAAGCTTAGAATATTTCCAAATTTCATATCAAATGAGCCCTGGAAATTTTCTGTATTGTTTGATTTTGTTTCACAATGAAAATAAATATAGTAAAAACAGTGATACTATTTTCACTGAAGAAACATGTGGCGCTTAAAAATATTTCTTCAAATTACCTGATACAGTCCCATCCAGAGGAGAAGCCAATGTCTCCTCGTCTCAGATCTGGGCTCTGTGACTGATAGACCAATAGAATACATCAGTGTAATGCAGTGCCAGTTTTCACATCAGGTTTTAAAAAAATTGGCAGCTTCCACTTCCTGACTCTCAGGACACTCTTTTCTTGGAACATCGCCACCATTCTGTGAGGAAGTTCAAGTACCCAACAGAGAGGCCCACATGGAAAGGAACCAAGGGGCCTGGCCTTCAGCCCCAACTAAGCTCCCCGCCAACTTGAGTCAAAGCCACGAAAGTGAGTCATCTTGGAAACGATCCTTCAGCACCCCCATTGGGTCACCTCAGTTGATACTTTGTGGAGAAAACATGACCCTTCCCACTGACCCCTTCAAATTTGAAACTAAATAAATATAAGTTGTTCTTTAAGTACCTGAGTTGGGGGGTGAGCTGTTATTCAACAATAAAGAAACAGAATCAAAACCAAAATTGGCACTGCTCATAGGCATCTTATTTGAAATTTTCTTTTTTAAGCACCTACCAGAATGCTGATTTCCCAACTCTTCTCCTAACTCTTATCGGATCCCTTTTCCTGCACATTATCTATATCGACTGTACAATGGGGCATATTTTTCAAAATATCTAAAAGAATTAATTATAATTTTTATTTGAGAATTTTATAGCAATCTTTGAGATCATTACAGATACAGGAAAATCAATTACAAAAGTAAATATGGAAATTATCCATACTTGGAGGTATGGCACTTAGGAGACAGAGAGTATAAATACATACTCATATCAAAATCATCCAGAGTTCCCCTTACCATATTCCAGAAGAACATTTTGAACTATGGAATATCTACATATCACTTCTACATATCATTCCATGACAGTTCTAGTTCAGTCGCTCAGCCATGTCTGACTCTTTGCGACACCATGAATCGCAGCACGCCAGGCCTCCCTATCCATCACCAACCCTCGGAGTTTACCCAAACTCATGTCCACTGAGTCGGTGATGCCATCCAACCATCTCATCCTCTGTCATCCCGTTCTCCTCCTGCCCCCAATCCCTCCCAGCATCAGGGTCTTTTCCAATGAGTCAACTCTTTGCGTGAGGTGGCCAAAGTATTGGCGTTTCAACTTCAGCATCAGTCCTTCCAATGAATATTCAGGACTGATTTCCTTTATTTTTTTTATTAAATTTTATTTTGCTTAACTTTACAATATTGTATTGCTTTTGCCATACATCAAGATGGATCCGTCACAAGTATACATGTGTTCCCCATCCTGAACCCTCCTCCCTCCTCCCTCCCTACACCTCCCTCCCGACACTATCCCTCTGGGTCGTCCCAGTGCACCAGCCCCAGGCATCCGTTATCAGGCATCGTACCTGGACTGGCGACTCGTTTCAGATATGATATTATACATATTTCAATGCTCTTCTCCCAAATCATCCCACCCTCTCCCGTTCCCAGAGTCCAAAAGTCTGTTCTATACATCAGTGTCTCTTTTGATGTCTCATAAACAGGGTTATTGTTACCATCTTTCTAAATTCCATATATATGCGTTAGTATACTATATTTGTGTTTTTCTTTCTGGCTTACTTCACTCTGTATAATAGGCTCCAGTTCCATCCACCTCATTAGAACTGATTCAAATGTATTCTTTTTAATGGCTGAGTAATACTCCATTGTGTATATGTACCATGGCTTTCTTATCCATTCATCTGCGAATGGACATCTAGGTTGCTTCCAAGTCCTGGCTATTGTAAACAGTGCTGCGATGAACATTGGGGTACATGTGTCTCTTTCAATTCTGGTTTTCTCAGTGTGTATGCCCAAGCAGTGGGATTGCTGGGTCATAAGGCAGTTCTATTCCCAGTTTTTTGAGGAATCTCCACACTGTTCTCCATAGTGGCTGTATTAGTTTGCATTCCCACCAACAATGTAAGAGGGTTCCCTTCTCTCCACACCCTCTCCAGCATTTATTGCTTGTGGACTTTTGGATCGCAGCCATTCTGACTGGCATGAAATGGTACCTCATAGTGGTTTTGATTTGCATTTCTCTGATAATGAGTGATGTTGAGCATCTTTTCATGTGTTTGTTAGCCATCTGTATGTCTTCTTTAGAGAAATGTCTATTTAGTTCTTTGGCCCATTTTTTGATTGGGTCATTTATTTTTTCTGGAATTGAGCTGTAGGAGTTGCTTGTATATTTTTGAGATTAGTTGTTTGTCAGTTGCTTCATTTGCTATTATTTTCTCCCATTCTGAAGGCTGTCTTTTCACCTTGTTTAGAGTTTCCTTTGTTGTGCAGAAGCTTTTTAAGTTTAATTAGGTCCCATTTGTTTATTTTTGCTTTTATTTCCAATATTCTGGGAGGTGGGTCATAGAGGATCCTGCTGTGATGTATGTCAGAGAGTGTTTTGCCTATGTTTTCCTCTAGGAGTTTTATGGTTTCTGGTCTTACATTTAGATCTTTAATCCATTTTGAGTTTATTTTTGTGTATGGTGTTAGAAAGAGCTCTAGTTTCATTCTTTTACAAGTGGTTGGCCAGTTTTCCCAGCACCACTTGTTAAAGAGATTGTCTTTAATCCATTGTATATTCTTGCCTCCTTTGTCAAAGATAAGGTGTCCATATGTGCGTGGATTTATCTCTGGGCTTTCTATTTTGTTCCATTGATCTATATTTCTGTCTTTGTGCCAGTACCATACTATCTTGATGACTGTGGCTTTGTAGTAGAGCCTGAAGTCAGGCAGGTTGATTCCTCCAGTTCCATTCTTCTTTCTCAAAATTGCTTTGGCTATTTGAGGTTTTTTGTATTTCCATACAAATTGAGAAATTATTTGTTCTAGCTCTGTGAAGAATACCATTGGTAGCTTGATGGGGATTGCATTGAATCTATAAATTGCTTTGGGTAGTATACTCATTTTCACTACATTGATTCTACCAATCCATGAACATGGTATATTTCTCCATCTATTCGTGTCCTCTTTGATTTCTTTCACCAGTGTTTTATAGTTTTCTATATATAGGTCTTTAGTTTCTTCCTTTAGAATGGACTGGTTGGATCTCCTTGCAGTCCAAGGGACTCTCACAAGTCTTCTCCAACATCACAGTTCAAAAGCATCAATTCTTTAGCGCTCAGCTTTCTTTATAGTCCAACTCTCACATTCGCACATGACCACTGGAAAAACCACAGCCTTGACTAGATGGACCTTTGTGGACAAAGTAATATCTCTGCTTTTCAATATGCTGCCTAGGTTGGTCATAACTTTCCTTCCAAAGAATAAGCATTTTTTAATTTCATGGCTGCAGTCACCATCTGCAGTGATTTTGGAGCCCAGAAAAATAAAGTCAGCCACTGTTGCCACTGTTTGCCCATCTATTTGCCATGAAGTGATGGGACTGGATGCCATGATCTTAGTTTTCTGAATTAATTGTATATTCATATAATAAATGAACAGCAGAGACAGATCTCAAACACGCTTCCCTATACATGTTTTCACAAAACACAGATGCCCTTGAAAAATCAAACTAAATAAAAATTAATACAAAGGATATAGAAGTAAAATGTTTAAAAATTTATTTAGTGCCACAGTAGCAATTCTTTATAATTTATAAATTTCCTATTGTTAGTTGCTCTTTGCTGAGCATCAAAAATAACACAAATAGAAGGTACATAGTCTCTGCCCCAAAAATGTTCATACTGTAAAGTACACATATTTCATACTGTAAAGTACACCTACAATTAGAGAACTATGATGAAAGCAGATGGAGAAAGGAGTGTCCAAAGTAAGGGAAGAGTTAGAATAGTGTTAGATTTGAAAGTCTTCAGGCACATGTATAATACATTTAGAGACCAAGTCATTAAAGCAAAGGGACTACAGTAGGAAACAGGCAGAATTAATAATGAATCTACACTTACTGGAGTAATTAAATAGAATATATTTGCATGTCTTGTTGAAGTATTTAGATTTGCTCCAAGCAACAAGGAGTCACTGTAGCAACAAGGAGTCACTGTAAAATTCTGCAGCCTCTTCCACCACAATCTCTTTATTTCATGAAAACATCACCCTATGATAAATCCAAACTAATGGACATGCTGTTCCATCTGTAAGAAACAATCCTCTTTTCCCTGTTAACTCCAATTCATCCTCTAAGATCCAGATCAAAGGTACCTTGTCTGTAAAGGCTCCCTTAACCTACCAGGTCATATCCTACCTAAAAGTTCTATTTTATAATACTTTTACAGTATCTGCCCCTTTTATGCTATAATTCATTTCCTTAATACTCTCTTATAACTCCTTGGTGCATGACTTCTTCAAGGTTATGTTCTCTTTCTTACTCCTACTGCAATGCCTGACACATAAGAAACTGTAAAATTTATGATTAACACATGTCAAATTAAGGATCAAGTTTATCTTATTTTCTTCTATACTCATAGCTCACATGTCAAATTAAGGATCAAGTTTATCTTATTTTCTTCTATACTCATAGCTCATAGCCAAATTTTATACACTATGTAAAAGAAAATTAATCCAGTAAAATTACTCTTAAAACACTCAAGAAGTTAAACAATTGTCTCCTTCTTCAAAGGAATTTTATTATTCAATAACATCCTGGATTTTGCCAAAAATTTCATGAAACATGAAATTATTATTTCTCCACAACTGTAAAATGCCCTAAACCCACAACAATAGAAAAAAGTATAAACTACAGTTAAGCAAAGTATGAAAATTAACATAATCATTTATAGATACATTTTGTGTAAATTCCACTATTTTTTAGCATATTTTGCCATAAAGAGTTAAATTATTCTTATTACTATCAGTACCATGCCCCATCTTTACAATCTACTTCCATTTCAATGCCAAATGTGATGAGTCATGAGTTCCATGGAACTACAAACCCCACTGAGCTTCAGACATAGGGGACTCGTTCAGAAACCATGGTCAGGACTAAATCAAGAAACAAAAGTAAAGAACCACTTTATATGACATTTTTAAACAGTATAAAGGAAAAAGTCATGAAACTACCCATATATAATGTCTGAGGTATAATTTCAGTTTGTAGTGGCCTTCTGAAAACAACTAAATTTCTATATGGATTTAAAAGAATTTTCTTTGGTCAGCTGTTTTAAACTCTAGAGAGTTCCTCACACTGAAAGAAAGAAATATAAAGTCCAAATCCACACTGTTAAGGGAAAGAAAATTCCACTAGGACACTGTTTTAGGGGTAGACATCTATTAACATTCTACTAAATTTGTATTTTCAGTAAATTTCCATAAAATTATAAGATAAAAGTAATGGTTCTCTCATAAACTAAACAGTAGAAAACACTGACAAAGAATTTATTATTCATTCCATAATTAAATAAATCATTATTGACCATATATTAGGTTGGCCAAAATGTCCTTTTGGGTTTTTCCATAACATCCTACAGAACTTTTCATAACATCTTCACAACTTTTTGGCCAACCCAATGCTTTAAGCAACAGATATTGTCTGAAAGTTGAGTTATGCTCTACTGCTTAGGGATGCTCAAACAATTATTATTCAGTGGGATAAGTGCAAATGCGAAATGAAGACGGAAGTGATCAAGAGATAAGTAAGGTAGAAGATGGACAGAAGGATCAGATACTAGTCTCAGGGCAGAATCAACAGAACTTGGTGACTTGTGGGGTGAGGCAGACAGGAGTCTACAATAACTCTAAGATTTCCAACTTACTGACCAGACTAGTGGGGACATTAATTAAAATAGAGAATTCAAGAAATGGAGCATGTCAAGGAGAGAAAAAATAACAAAAACTTCCATTTTGTTTGTGTTGGATTTCATTCCCTTGGGCATCCAGGAAATATGGGTCTGGAGCTCAGTATAAATGTTGGGACTGAAATTACAGACTTCGGAGCCAGCAGATAAACAGGAAATGAAATTATATGCATAGAAAGAAATAAGCCAAAGTAAACTGAGAAGACTAGAAAATGAGGAGAAAAAAAATGATCAGTGTTTTAGAGGCAAGGAACAATAATGTTTTTAATCAAGAAGTGTCTGGAACTGTTTGCTGCAAGATAATTTGGAAATACAAGTATCTGGAGAATTCATAGGGTAGACTACTTAGAACTCTATTTAGAGGAGGAGCTGAGAGGTCTCATTGGGTTGGGTAGTGGGTGAAATATCTTCCTTCTTTAAAAAGAGACTAGAGGCACAGAAGTTTGGTTTAAGAAAAATAGACTGATAATTTTCAACAAGGATGCCAAGACATTTCCTTGTGGAAGGAAAAAAAAAAGTCTTTCCAATAAATGATGCTAGAATGAATGAATTTTTAAATGCCAAAGCTGAACTTCTTCCTCATACCATACACGAAAATTAACTCAAAGTATTTCATAAGCCCAGTGGTGAAGAATCTGCCTGCCAATGCAGGAGACATGGATTTGATCCCTGAGTCAAGAAGATTCCCTGGAGAAGGAAATGACAACCCATTCCAGTATTCTTGCCTAGGAAATGCACAGAGGAGACTGCTAGGCTACAGCCCACTGGGTCACAAATAGTCAGAGACAACTTAGTGACTAAACAACAACTACAACAATTCAGACCTAAACTTAAGAACTAAAACTACATCTGTGTCTCTTTTGCTGTCTCACATACAGGGTTGTCATTACCATCTTTCTAAATTCCATATATATGTGTTAGTATACTGTATTGGTTCATGACATTGTACAGGAGACAGGGATCAAGACCATCCCCATGGAAAAGAAATGCAAAAAAGCAAAATGGCTGTCTGGGGAGGCCTTACAAATAGCTGTGAAAAGAAGAGAAGCGAAAAGCAAAGGAGAAAAGGAAAGATATAAACATCTAAATGCAGAGTTCCAAAGAATAGCAAGAAGAGATAAGAAAGCCTTCTTCAGTGATCAATGCAAAGAAATAGAGGAAAACAACAGAATGGGAAAGACTAGGGATCTCTTCAAGAAAATCAGAGATACCAAAGGAACATTTCATGCAAAGATGGGCACGATAAAGGACAGAGATGGTGTGGACCTAACAGAAGCAGAAGATATTAAGAAGAGGTGGCAAGAATACAGAGAAGAACTGTACAAAAAAGAGCTTCACGACCCAGATAATCATGATGATGTGATCACTGACCTAGAGCCAGACATCTTGGAATGTGAAGTCAAGTGGGCCTTAGAAAGCATCACTAGGAACAAAGCTAGTGGAGGTGATGGAATTCCAGTGGAGCTATTCCAAACCCTGAAAGATGATGCTGTGGAAGTGCTGCACTCAATATGCCAGCAAATTTGGAAAACTCAGCAGTAGCCACAAGATTGGAAAAGGTCAGTTTTCATCCCAATCCCAAAGAATGGCGATGCCAAAGAATGCTCAAACTACCGCACAATTGCACTCATCTCACACGCTAGTAAAGTAATGCTCAAAATTCTCCAAGCCAGGCTTCAGCAATATGTGAACCGTGAACTTCCTGATGTTCAAGCTGGTTTTAGAAAAGGCAGAGGAACCAGAGATTAAATTGCCAACATCCGCTGGATCATGGAAAAAGCAAGAGAGTTCCAGAAGAACATCTATTTCTGCTTTATTGACTATGCCAAAGCCTTTGACTGTGTAGATCACAATAAACTGTAGAAGATTCTGAAAGAGATGGGAATACCAGACCACCTGATCTGCCTCTTAAGAAATCTGTATGCAGGTCAGGAAGCAACAGTTAGAACTGGTCATGGAACAACAGACTGGTTCCAAATAGGAAAAGGAGTACGTCAAGGCTGCATATTGTCACCATGTTTATTTAACTTATATGCAGAGTACATCATAAAATGCTGGACTGGAAGAAACACAAGTTGGAATCAAGATTGCTGGGTGAAATATCAATAACCTCAGATATGCAGATGACACGACTCTTATGGCAGAAAGTGAAGAGGGGCTGAAAAGCCTCTTGCTGAAAGTGCAAGTGGAGAGTGAAAAGGTTGGCTTAAAACTCAACATTCAGAAAACGAAAATCATGGCATCTGGTCCCATCACTACATGGGAAATAGATGGGGAAACAGTGGAAACAGTGTCAGACTTTATTTTTCTGGGCTCCAAAATCACTGCAGATGGTGACTGCAGCCATGAAATTCAAAGACGCTTACTCCTTGGAAGGAAAGTTATGACCAACCTAGATAGCATATTCAAAAGCAGAGACATTACTTTACCAACTAAGGTTCGCCTAGTCAAGGCTATGGTCTTTCCTGTGGTCATGTATGGATGTGAGAGCTGGACTGTGAAGAAGGCTGAGCGCCGAAGAATTGATGCTTTTGAACTGTGGTGTTGGAGAAGACTCTTGAGAGTCCCTTGGACTGCAAGAAGATCCAACCAGTCCATTCTGAAGGAGATCAATCCTGGAATTTCTTTGGAAGGAATGATGCTAAAGCTGAAACTCCAGTATTTTGGCCACCTCATGCGAAGAGTTGACTCATTGGAGAAGACTCTGATGCTGGGAGGGATTGAGGGCAGGAGGAGAAGGGGACGACAGAGGATGAGATGGCTGGATGGCATCACTGACTTGATGGGTGTGAGTCTGGGTGACCTCCGGGAGCTGGTGATGGACAGGGAGGCCTGGCGTGCTGTGGTTCATGGGGTCGTGAAGAGTCGGACAAAACTGAGCGACTGATCTGATCTGATACTGTATTGGTGCTTTTCTTTCTGGCTTACTTCACTCTGTATAATAGGCTCCAGTTTCATCCACCTCATTAGAACTGATTCAAATGTATTCTTTTTAATGGCTGAGTAATACTGCATTGTGTATATGTATCACAGCTTTCTTATCCATTCATCTGCTGATGGACATCCAGGTTGCTTCCATGTCCTGGCTATTATAAACAGTGCTGCGATGAACACTGGGGTACATGTGTCTCTTTCAATTCAGCAAAAGAGACACAGATGTATAGAACAGTCTTTTGGACTCTGTGGGGGAGTCTTTTGGACTCTGTGGGGGAGATGATTTGGGAGAATGTTAAAACATGTATAATATCATATAAGAAAGGAATCGCCAGTCCAGGTTCAATGCAGGATACAGGAAGCTTGGGGCTGGTGTATTGGGATGACCCAGAGGGATGGTATGGGGAGGGAGGTGGGAGGGGGGTTCAGGATGTGGAACACGTGTACACCCATGGCAGATGCACGTTGATGTATGGCAAAACAAATACAATATCGTAAAGTAAAAATAATAATAATAAAAAGAACTAAAACTACAAACTTTTTAGAAGAAAACCTTTTTTACTCTGAGTTAGGCAAAGCGTTCTGGGATATGACACCAAAAAGCACAAACAACAAAAGAAAAATATATACACACACATACATATATATATATATATATATATATATATATATATATATGTTGGAATTCATAAAAAATTAAAAGCTTTTGTACTTCAAAAGGGATACCATCAATAAAGTGGAAATGGGACCCACAAAAAGGAGAAAATATTTGCAAAGCATGTATCTGGTAAAAGACTTGTATTAAGAATTTATAAGAATTTAACAATGCAATAATTAAGACAAAATAAATGAACTAAGAACTAAACAAAAACTCTGAATATGAATTTTCCACAAAAAAAAGATACAGAAATGTCCAACAAACACATGAAAAGATGCTCAACTTCATTAACCATTAGTGAAAGGCAAATCAAAACCACAGTGAGATACTTCACACACACTCAAATGGCTATAATAAAGACAGACTATAACAAATATTGATGAGGATGTGAAGAAAATGAAACTTTTATATATGTTGCTAGTGCAAATGTAAATTCAAGCAGCCACCTGGTAAAACCTTTGGTCATTCCTCAAAATGTTAAATCCAGAGCTACCATGTTGGTACTGTTTAGTCACTGAGTCATGTCCAACTCTTTTGCAACCCCATGGACTGTAGCCTGTCAGACTCCTCTGTCCATGGGATTTCCCATACTGGAGTGGGCTGTCATTTCCTTCTCCAGGGGATCTTCTCAGCCCAGGGAATGAACCTGTGTTTCTTGCATTGGCAGGCAGATTCTTTATCACTGAGCCACAAGAGAAGCCCAGAGCTACATGACTCAGCAGTTCTATTCCTAGGTATATTACCAAGGGGATTTCAAACATATATCCATACAAAAACTTATACATAAATGTTTCTAGTAACATTAATCATAATAACCAAAAAAATGAAAGCAACCAAAGGGTTCATCAATTTATGAATAAAAAAAATGAGAAGTGGTACATCCACACAATGGAATATTACTCAGCAATTAAAAAAGAATGAAATACTGACAAACACTACAACACAGATGAATCTTGAAACATTATCCTAAGTGAAAAAGTCAATCACAAAAGAACACATATTACGTGACTCCATTTGTACAAAATGTCCAAAACAAGCAAATCTTGCCTAAGATTGGGAGGTGAGGAGAAACAGGCAGTGATGGCTAATAGGTACAGAATTCCATTTAGGGGTGTTGAAATTATCTAAAGTCAATTATGGTAATAGTTATACAACTCTGTGAATATACTTAAAATGACGGAACAGTACATTTTAAACAGTTGAAATGTGTCGTATGTGGATTTTTTTTTTTTATAATACTCTCTGATAAAATTTCTTTTTTTTTATTTTGCTTAACTTTACAATATTGTATTGCTTTTACAATACATCAAGATGGATCCGCCGCTAGTATACACGTGTTCCCCATCCTGAACCCTCCTCCTTCTCTCCTCCCCACACCATCCCTCCAGGTCGTCCCAGTGCTCCAGCCCCAGGCATTTGTTATCGGGCATTGTACCTGGACTGACGACTCGTTTCAGATATAATATTATACTCTCAACAAAACTGTTTTTTTTTCATGAGTAACAATTCAGGATTGTTCCCAGATTAAGTCTTCAAAGATTTTTTCACTTTTTCATGATAACTTTCACAAATACATGAAAGTTTAAATACTTAAATAGCACTGGTATCAGCAACCTACACAGGTACCATAAAAAAACAGTAAGTGCTCCCGCAACAACAGTTGCCAGCATCACATTACCACAGTGTCAGTAACACTGCTGCTGCTGCTGCTAACGCCGGACATTGGGAAATAACAGGCTGATGCAGTGTCCTCTTTGCCAGGAGGCAAGGTGGTTATATCCTTCTCCAACACCTGTGATTTAACTGCCTGTTTCTGAGCTGTAGTACAAAAGAAGAAAGCAGCGGATATCTCAAGTAGTAAAGAACTGTTTCAAGACTGCATAGGAAGCACTGTTCCCAGAATGACTTTGATGAAATTTTAGATGGTCTTGCTTGGAAAATCCCATGGATGGAGGAGCCTGTTAGGCTGCAATCCATGGGGTCGCTAAGAGTCGGACACAACTGAGTGACTTCACTTTCACTTTTCACTTTGATGCACTGGAGAAGGAAATGGCAACCCACTCCAGCGTTCTTGCCTGGAGAATCCCAGGGACGGGGGAGCCTGGTGGGCTGCCGTCTATGGGGTCACACAGAGTCGGACATGACTGAAGTGACTTAGCATAGATGGTCTTGGGTTCCATAAGAGTAGGCAGAATATTAATTTGTGACTGTCACTTTGACATTATTCTAACCTCACATCTATATGCTCTCAGGCCAAGTTGGACTGGATCAACAGAGGTTATAGACAGAGCAAGTAGGATAAGAATGAGAAGAGACACATAAGGTTTAAAAATTAAGAATTCATCATTAACCAAAGCAAGAGCTCTTTTAAAGAAGTAGTGACTACATAGCCACCAATTCTGCAGAATGAATATGGGGTAAGCATGTAGAAATAACAATTACAGACAGATTTTTTAACAAGTTTGGCAGTACCTCACTCTCCAGTGTTCAGTCCTCCTATTTATTTAATCTTCATTTTCTTATGGCCTTTTTGCATAAGGGATGAGAAAAGGTTTCATTCAGAATATGTTCACATTATGACTGGAATTTTCCACTATTAACCTAATCCCTCTAAAAACAGGACCCACTGTTACATGCCTCAAAATTAATAGACTAAATAATCAACAGGAATAAAGATAAATATTATTTTTGAGATAGTAGATTAAATACCACATATTTATAAATTCTACTTCTCTTTCACTATATCTTCAGTCCTATCTTAGGTATAAGCATGTAATATTCAACAACCATTTTTCCATGTGTCTCTGAGAGCTTTCCAACTTTCTTACCTTACTTTTTTTCCTTTTCAGCATTCCTTTCTTCTGCTTTTTCCAAATTCAAGTATGGAGTATAGTTGCCTTGATCAGTCAACTCTTATAGATTATTAGGACAGAGTACTGATGTTTATGGCTTTATCCAAGCTGTTATTAAAGGGATCTCATAGCTTAAAACTTCTGAAAGATCTCTCTCTAGACCAGCTTAAGTACTACTCACATTTATCATAACTTTATTATCATATTACAATGTACTACATCCAATGCTGATATTTTCAAAGATGCCTTTGACAAAGCATCACAAAAGATACTTTTTAAATTAACTTTGAGTGAAACATGGTGGGGAGGACTAATTTGTCATGGATAGGAAACTGGCTTACAGACAAGTTAACAAGAAGATAAAGGGTTACCTTTCTTGTTTTCACTAAAGACAAGAGTATCTTTGGACAGAAAAAAAGCATAAATAACAGGGTCCGCAATAATAAATCTTCAAATTGGTCTTAATTTAAAAAGAACCTCAAAACACTGTGCACAAAGGAATCTCTAATACTGCAGATGACATTGGACTATTTTGAAACTTAGAAAAATAAGAAACCAAATATAAACTGCGTCTAAAAGATGGCACACTCTAAGACAAAATTTTTAGTCCCAGGAAAGAACCTGAAAACAAACTCACTATTTCTCTTTATTTAAAAAAAAAGGACATCAAAGTTTCAGATATAATCATGGAGGAGCGCATGAAATAAAATAGAACACATCATGCTCCCCTTTACAAAAAGCACATAATACTTACTGTGCACTTCTGTTGACACCATACTTCAAGAAATAGCAATGGGGAGAAAGTCCAACTAAAGGTGACTGACATGACTGAAGAGATTAAGAGGCTACAGTTTCTAAATATTTAGAAATTGAATTCCAGTACAAAAAGGTAAAATATGAAGAGAGATTTGAGTTAAATGTGTTCTTAGAATGAAGTTACCTAAGCAAGAGGAAGGGTATAACTCAACTGCATCTTGAGAAGAGTTACTATACAATGCTATGCTGAGATAAAAGCATTTATTTCTGACACTGTCAAGAACACATTTTAGGCAAATCCAGGACTGACTTTCCCATGATGCCTTACTTTTATACCTAATCCACCATGATTTCTTCTTTTCTGAATTTATTAACAGCAATTCTGATTTCTTCTAAGTATACAATGCCTTGCTAGCATTTTATTCCTAGATGTTGTCTCCCTAAATGTAACCGCAATCTCTCAAATCTGGGGATTACATGTTTTTTTTTTGTTTGTTTCCACAGTTAGCAATAAATACAATATTGATACTTTACCAACTTGGTAATATTATAAACAAGCATAGCAAGGTTGAATGTAGACTATGTTGAACATGAGAACTAAAAAGTGTTCCTTTGGCACAAAAATAAGTAATTTGGGGATAAATAAATGTTTACTTCATAAGTAGTAAACAATAGATAAAGATCAAAACTACAGTTAACTTCAAAAGAAGTTTAAATCAATTAATGATGCTTGCAATATATCTCTACTCCTTAAAAAATGACGTCAGAAAAACCCAGCACTACACTGTCTGCCATAGACAAATGTGTGTGTCTGTGCGTGTATGTAAAATTTAATGAATAGCCTGAGACAAAATCATGAATGAGGCAGTTTGTCATTATTCCCTACCTATGTTCCTCATCTTTGGTGACTCCAATAGTTGTGAGTACTTTGGTCAATCCCCAGCTACAGACTATCACACTTGCATGAGCCAATCCTCTGTGTCTCTCGCTTTTTCATCAACTTCTTATCCTTAAACTAGTCCAGTGAATAAGTCCAAGTAAATGCAGCAAATATCCATTCCTGTAGAGACAGAATAATTCAAATCAAATGTAGCAAATATCTATTCTCATAAAGAATTATATATTCCAAAGGGGTCTGAGACCAAAATAATTGTCCTTAGTCTCTCCCAAGAGTACAGCCTTTCTAAGATTAGATGGATTAATCCTAATGGTCAGAATTTTCAGTTCTGCATTAGAAGCAGAATAACACTTCTATTGTTTAAGTGGGCAAAAAGCACATTTTATATATATTATGTCCATATTTAAAATAAAACTCAGTAATGAATGCAAGTGATAAAACTTTAATTCTAACAAAAAAAGTTTAACTCTTTCACCTCTCCATTCTTTAATTTTTCCTCTCATCTCAGTCTGCAAGACACTAAGAAATTCACACAATTCTTCCCTACAAACGCCACCAGTCTGCTTCCAGGGATGCTGTGAGTTATTGGTTGCTTTAACTGACAACCGTATCCATAACAAGCTGGAGAAAATTATATCTAAATTACAATTCAGAGCATTAAAAACAGAACTAATGAGCATCAGTATTGCAAATCAATGTCTTACACATGCATGACCAAAAAATTCACTGAAGAAAACAAAAACAAAAACATGCCATTCCCTTAAACACAGACTCACTACCCTAAGAAAATACAAACAGTGGTATGAAGAAGACTTTAAATATAAATCCTTATTTGTGTCCTTTCCTTTGCCTCAAACTGATTTACATAGAACAAAATAAACAAAAGACAATGAATCAAAACAAAATCACTAAAAAGATGAGGAGATTTCAAATGGATACTTCTATAGAAGAGTACTCAAAGAGAAGCAATAAAATGAATAATGAATTTGGACGCTTTCGCAGATTTAAGAGCTAGTCTGGACAAGGGAATAGAGTTATTATAAAAGCATTTTTGCTTAGAATTCAACATTTTGGAGCAAGCTTGGTGGCCAAGTTTGGCGACATGACATTAGTATTATAAAATTGTAGAGTACTTGGAAAGCTGTATGTTACACTGGAGATCACTACATTGGTTTGGCAGACTCAGATACTTTTATGAGGAAATATTTCCATTGCAACAGCAAATAGGATATTAAAAAGATCAGATCCAATTTTTAGGATGTTTATGATTAATACATTGCATGACATTTCCTATGACAGGGAACTGTGAACCATGTCTCTGTGTGCAATGTGCATACACAGATATGTGAAATAAAGCAAAAAATGTATATATTCTGCTAGCCAAGTGCCCATCTGCATGCATAGCACCAACTATAAAAGTCCAGAACAGCAGTGTTGAAGGACAAAGCCAAAAGCGCATTGAGCCAAAAGGTGGTGGTAATCACATAAATGCTTCCTATTTACTCACTAAATTTCTTCCAGAAAGATGCACAAAGGGGCTGAGGTTGGAGAGAAAAGTGACAGAGAGCAAGAGAGGAGAGAGGGAGAAGGGAGGAAGAAAGGATGCAATAAAATACTGAGGATGTTATGCAATTTATTTTTTCAGGTCATACCGAGACAGACATATATACACAAAAAATATGTATATGTGTATGTATGGAGAGAAAGGCACCAAGAGAAAATGCACAAAAGATATCCATCTCAACAACTGTATTTGAAACATCAATTTTCATGTACACATATATGTGATCATGGCAGATTATGGAGAGAGAGAGTCACATGTCCTGTATTTGGAAGTCACCACTAAGTATGCTAGCTGATGTGTTATGTGGAACAAAAATGACTTTATAAATAAAATCAATAACAATTGAAAGTCCTAATATTAATTGATTTATGTGATATTAGTCATTATAAGACAAACCACATATGGTACAAAGGTTTATCATGGCATAAACTAGCTATTTAAAATGTCCACCCTAGGTCCATCCATGCTGCTATTCAGTTCAGTTCAGTTCAGTCGCTCAGTCATGTCCAACTCTTTGCAACCAGATGGTCTGCAGCACGACAGGTCTCACTGTCCATCACCAACTCCCAGAGTTTACCCAAACTCATGTCCATTGAGTTGGTGAGGCCATCCAATCATCTCATCCTCTGTCATCCCCTTCTCCTCCCACCTTCAATCTTTCCTAGCATCAGAGTCTTTTCCAATGAGTCAGTTCTTCACGTCAGATGGCCAAAGTATTGGAGTTTGAGCTTCAACATTAATCCTTCCAACAAATATTCAGGACTGATTTCATTTAGGATGGACTGGTTGGATCTCCCTGAAGTCCAAGGGACTCTCAAGAGTCTTCAACACCACAGTTCAAAAGCATCAATTCTTCAGTTCTCAGCTTTCTTTATAGTCCAACTCTCACATCCATGCATGACTACTGGAAAAATCATACCCTTGACTAGATGCAACTTTGTTGGCAATGTAATGTCTCTGCTTTTTAATATGTTGTCTAGCTTGGTTATAACTTTTCGTCCAAGGAATAAGCATCTTTTAATTTCATGGTTGCATTCACCATTTGCAGTGATTTGGGAGCCTCAAAAAATAAAGTCTGATACCATTTCCACTGTTTCCCCATCTATTTGTCATGAAGTGATGGGACCAGATGCCACGATCTTAGTTTTTTGAACTTTGAGTTTTAAGCCAACTCTTTCACTCTCCTCTTTCACATTCATCTAGAGACTCTTCAGTTCTTCTTGACTTTCTGTCATAAGGGTGGTGTCATCTGCATATCTGAGGTTATTGATATTTCTCCCGGCAGTCTTGATTCCAGCTTGGGCTTCATCCAGTCCAGTTATATGCACAGATGTACTGTGCATATAAGTTAAATAGGAAGGGTGACAAAATACAGTCTTGACGTACTCCTTCTCTAATTTGAACCAGTCTGCTGTTCCATGTCCAGTTCTAACTGTTGCTTCTTGACCTGTATACAGATTTCTCAAGAGGCAGGTCAGGTGGTCTGTACTCCATCTCTTTCAGAATTTCCCAAAGTTTATTGTGATCCACACAGTTAAAGGCTTTGACATGGTCAATAAAGTGGGAATAGATGTTTTTCTGGAACTCTCTTGCTTTTCTGATAAGCCAATGGATGTTGGCAATATGACCTCTGGTTCCTCTGCCTTTTCTTTTTTTCTTAATTTTATTTTATTTAATTTTACAATATTGTATTGGTTTTGCCATATATCAAAATCAATCTGCCACAGGTATACATGTGTTCCCCACCCTGAACCTTCCTCCCTCCTCCCTCCCCATACCATCCCTCTGGGTCGTCCCAGTGCACCAGCCCCAAGCATCCAGTGTCATGCATCAAACCTGGACTGGCGACTCGTTTCATATACGATATTATATATATTTCAATTCCATTCTCCCAAATCATCCCACCCTCTCACTCTCCCAGAGTCCGAAAGACTGTTCTATACATCAGTATCTCTTTTGCTGTCTCGTATACAGGGATGGAATTCCAGTGGAGCTATTCCAAGTCCTGAAAGATGATGCTGTGAAAGTGCTGCACTCAATATGCCAGCAAATTTGGAAAACTCAGCAGTGGCCACAAGATTGGAAAAGGTCAGTTTTCATCCCAATCCCAAAGAAAGGCAATGCCAAAGAGTGCTCAAACTACCACACAATTGCACTCATCTCACACGCTAATAAAGTAATGCTCAAAATTCTCCAAGCCAGGCTTCAGCAATATGTGAACCGTGAACTTCCTGAAGTTCAAGCTGGTTTTAGAAAAGGCAGAGGAACCAGAGATCAAATTGCCAACATCCGCTGGATCATCGAAAAAGCAAGAGAGTTCCAGAAAAACATCTATTTCCGCTTTATTGACTATGCCAAGGCCTTTGACTGTGTAGATCACAATAAACTATGGAAAATTCTAAAAGAGATGGAAATACCAGACCACCTGATCTGCCTCTTGAGAAATCTGTATGCAGGTCAGGAAGTGGCAGTTAGAATTGGTCATGGAACAACAGACTGGTTCCAAATAGGAAAAGGAGTACGTCAAGGCTGCATATTGTCACCATGTTTATTTAACTTATATGCAGAGTACATCATGAGAAATGCTGGACTGGAAGAAACACAAGTTGGAATCAAGATTGCTGGGAGAAATATCAATAACCTCAGATATGCAGATGACACGACTCTTATGGCAGAAAGTGAAGAGGGGCTAAAAAGCCTCTTGATGAAAGTGAAAGTGGAGAGTGAAAAGGCTGGCTTAAAGCTCAACATTCAGAAAACGAAGATCATGGCATCTGGTCCCATCACTACATGGGATATAGATGGAGAAACAGTGGAAACAGTGTCAGAATTTATTTTTCTGGGCTCCAAAATCACTGCAGATGGTGACTGCAGCCATGAAATTCAAAGACGCTTACTCCTTGGAAGGAAAGTTATGACCAACCTAGATAGCATACTCAAAAGCAGAGACATTACTTTGCCAACAAAGGTTCGTCTAGTCAAGGCTATGGTCTTTCCTGTGGTCATGTATGGATGTGAGAGCTGGACTGTGAAGAAGGCTGAGCGCCAAAGAATTGATGCTTTTGAACTGTGGTGTTGGAGAAGACTCTTGAGAGTCCCTTGGACTGCAAGAAGATCCAACCAGTCCATTCTGAAGGAGATCAATCCTGGAATTTCTTTAGAAGGAATGATGCTAAAGCTGAAACTCCAGTATTTTGGCCACCTCATGTGAAGAGTTGACTCATTGGAGAAGAGTCTGATGCTGGGAGGGATTGAGGGCAGGAGGAGAAGGGGACGACAGAGGATGAGATGGCTGGATGGCATCACTGACTTGATGGATGTGAGTCTGAGTGACCTCCAGGAGCTGGTGATGGACAGGGAGGCCTGGTGTGCTACGGTTCATGGGGTCGCAAAGAGTCGGACACGACTGAGCGACTGATCTGATCTGATCTGATACAGGGTTATTGTTACCATCTTTCTAAATTCCAAATATATGCGTTAGTATACAAAGGTTCGCCTAGTCAAGGCTATGGTCTTTCCTGTGGTCATGTATGGATGTGAGAGCTGGACTGTGAAGAAGGCTGAGGGCCGAAGAATTGATGCTTTTGAACTAAGGTATTGGAGAAGACTCTTGAGAGTCCCTTAGACTGCAAGGAGATCCAACCAGTCCATTCTGAAGGAGATCAGCCCTGGGATTTCTTTGGAAGGAATGATGCTAAAGCTGAAACTCCAGTATTTTGGCCACCTCATGCGAAGAGTTAACTCACTGGAGAAGACTCTGATGCTGGGAGGGATTGGGGGCAGGAGGAGAAGGGGACAACAGAGGATAAGATGGCTGGATGGCATCACTGACTCGATGGATGTGCGTCTGAGTGACCTCCAGGAGTTGGTGATGGACAGGGAGGCCTGGCGTGCTGCGATTCATGGGGTCGCAAAGAGTCGGACATGACTGAGCGACTGATCTGATACTGTATTGGTGTTTTTCTTTCTGGCTTACTTCACTCTGTATAATAGGCTCCAGTTTCAAACACCTCCTTAGAACTGATTCAAATGTATTCTTTTTAATGGCTGAGTAATACTCCATTGTGTATATGTACCATGGCTTTCTTATCCATTCATCTGCTGATGGACATCTAGGTTGCTTCCATGTCCTGGCTATTGTAAACAGTGCTGCGATGAACATTGGGGTATACGTGTCTCTTTCAATTCTGGTTTCCTCAGTGTGTACGCCCAGCAGTAGGATTGCTGGGTCATAAGGCAGTTCTAGTCCCAGTTTTTTAAGGAATCTCCATACTGTTCTCCATAGTGGCTGTACTACTTTGCATTCCCACCAACAATGTAAGAGGGTTCCCTTTTCTTCACACCCTCTCCAGTGTTTATTGCTTGTAGACTTTTGGATCGCAGCCATTCTGACTGGCATGAAATGGTACCTCATAGTGGTTTTGATTTGCATTTCTCTGATAATGAGTGATGTTGAGCATCTTTTCATGTGTTTGTTAGCCATCTGTATGTCTTCTTTGGAGAAATGTCTATTTAGTTCTTTGGCCCATTTTTTGATTGGGTCATTTATTTTTCTGGAATTGAGCTGTAGGAGTTGCTTGTATATTTTTGAGATTAGTTGTTTGTCAGTTGCTTCATTTGCTATTATTTTCTCCCATTCTGAAGGCTGTCTTTTTACCTTGCTTATAGTTTCCTTTGCTGTGCAGAAGCTTTTTAAGTTTAATTAGGTCCCATTTGTTTATTTTTGCTTTTATTTCCAATATTCTGGGAGGTGGGTCATAGAGGATCCTGCTGTGATGTATGTCGGAGAGTGTTTTGCCTATGTTCTCTTCTGGGAGTTTTATAGTTTCTGGTCTTACATTTAGATCTTTAATCCATTTTGAGTTTATTTTTGTGTATGGTGTTAGAAAGTGCTCTAGTTTCATTCTTTTACAAGTGTTCGACCAGTTTTCCCAGCACCACTTGTTAAAGAGATTGTCTTTAATCTATTGTATATTCTTGCCTCCTTTGTCAAAGATAAGGTGTCCATATGTGCGTGGATTTATCTCTGGGCTTTCTATTTTGTTCCATTGATCTATATTTCTGTCTTTGTGCCAGTACCATACTGTCTTGATGACTGTGGCTTTGTAGCAGAGCCTGAAGTCAAGCAGATTGATTCCTCCAGTTCCATTCTTCTTTCTCAAGATTGCTTTGGCTATTCGAGGTTTTTTGTATTTCCATACAAATTGTGAAATTATTTGTTCTAGCTCTGTGAAGAATACCATTGGTAGCTTGATAGGGATTGCATTGAATCTATAGATTGCTTTGGGTAGTATACTCATTTTCACTATATTAATTCTGCCAATCCATGAACATGGTATAGTTCTTCATCTATTAGTGTCCTCTTTGATTTCTTTCACCAGTGTTTTATAGTTTTCTATATATAGGTCTTTAGTTTCTTTAGGTAGATATATTCCTAAGTATTTTATTCTTTTCATTGCAATGGTGAATGGAATTGTTTCCTAAATGTCTATTTTTTCATTATTAGTGTACAGAAATGCAAGGGATTTCTGTGTGTTTTATTTTATATCCTGCAACTTTACTATATTCATTGATTAATTCTAGTAATTTTCTGGTGGAGTCTTTAGGGTTTTCCATGTAGAGGATCATGTCATCTGCAAACAGTGAGAGTTTTACTTCTTCTTTTCCAATTTGGATTCCTTTTATTTCTTTTTCTCCTCTGATTGCTGTGGCCAAAACTTCCAAAACTATGTTGAATAGTAATGGTGAAAGTGGGCACCCTTGTCTTGTTCCAGACTTTAGAGGAAATGCTTTCAATTTTTCACCACTGAGGATAATGTTTGCTGTGGGTTTGTCATATATAGCTTTTATTATGTTGAGGTATGTTCCTTCTATTCCTGCTTTCTGCAGAGTTATCATAGATGGATGTTGAATTTTGTCAAAGACTTTCTCTGCATCTATTCAGATAATCATATGGTTTTTATTTTTCAATTTGTTAATGTGGTGTATTATGTTGATTGATTTGCGGATATTGAAGAATCCTTGCATCCCTGGGATAAAGCCCACTTGGTCATGGTGTATGATCTTTTTAATGTGTTGTTGGATTCTGATTCCTAGACTTTTGTTAAGAATTTTTGCATCTATGTTCATCAATGATACTGGCCTGTAGTTTTCTTTTTTTGTGGCATCTTTGTCAGGTTTTGGTATTAGGGTGATGGAGGCCTCATAGAATGAGTTTGGAAGTTTACCTTCCTCTGCAATTTTCTGGAAGAGTTTGAGCAGGATAGGTGTTAGCTCTTCTCTAAATTTTTGGTAGAATTCAGCTGTGAAGCCATCTGGACCTGAGCTTTTGTTTGCTGGAAGATTTCTGATTACAGTTTCCATTTCCGTGCTTGAGATGGGTCTGTTAAGATTTTCTATTTCTTCCTGGTCCAGTTTTGGCAAGTTGTACTTTTCTAAGAATTTGTCCATTTCTTCCACGTTGTCCATTTTATTGCCACATAACTGCTGATAGTAGTCTCTTATGATCCTTTGTATTTGTGTTGTCTGTTGTGATCTCTCCATTTTTTTGATTTGATTTTTCTCCCTTTGTTTCTTGATGAGTCTAGCTAATGGTTTGTCAATTTTATTTACCCTTTCAAAGAACCAGCTTTTGGCTTTGTTGATTTTTGTTATGGTCTCTTTTGTTTCTTTTGCGTTGGTTCCTCTGCCTTTTCTAAAACCAGCTGGAACATCTGGAAGTTCATGGTTCACATATTGTTGAAGCCTGGCTTGGAGAATTTTGAGCTTTACTTTAGTAGCATGTGAGATGAGTGCAATTGTGCGGTAGTTTGAGAATTCTTTGGCATTGCCTTTCTTTGGGATTGGAATGAAGACTGACCTTTTCCAGTCCTCTGGCCACTGCTGAGTTTTCCAAATTTGCTGGCATATTGAGTGCAGCACTTTCATAGCATCATCTTTCATGATGTAGAATAGCTCGACTGGAATTCCATCACCTCCACTAGCTTTGTTTGTAGTGATGCTTCCTAAGGTCCACTTGACTTCACATTCCAGGATGTCTGGCTGTAGGTAAGTCATCACACCATCGTGATTATCTGGGTCATGAAGATCTTTTTGGTATAGTTCTGTGTATTCTTGCCACCTCTTCTTAATATCTTCTGCTTCTGTTTGCTGTACATGCCATTATTTCATTCTTTCAATGGCTGAGTAATACTGTCCACTGTATATATGTATCACATCTTCTTTATCCATTCATCTGTCAATGGACATTTAGGTTACTCCAATGGCACCCCACTCCAGTACTCTAGCCTGGAAAATCCCATGGACAGAGAAGCCTGGAAGGCTGCAGTCCATGGGGTCGCTGAGGGTCGGACACGACTGAGCGACTTCACTTTCACTTTTCACTTTCATGCATTGGAGAAGGAAATGGCAATCCACTCCAGTGTTCTTGCCTGGAGAATCCCAGGGATGGGGGAGCCTGGTGGGCTGCCATCTATGGGGTTGCAGAGAGTCGGACACGACTGAAGTGACTTAGCAGCAGTAGCAGTAGCAGCAGCATGTCTTGGCTATTGTAAACAGTGGACTTAGAGACTGTCATACTCAATGAAGTAAGTCAGAGACAGAAAGACAAATATCTTATATCACTTATATGTGGAATCTAAAAAACATGATACAAAGGAACTTATTTATAAAACAGGAACAGACTCACAGACTTAGAAAATGAATTTATGGTTACCAGGGGGAAGGGTGTGGGGAGGGACAGATTTGGAGTATGGAACTGACACACACATACTGCTATATCTAAAATGGACAACCAATAAGGACCTAGTGTATAGCAAAAAGAACACTGCTCAATATTATATAACAATCTAAATAGGATAAGAATTTTTTTTACAAAAGCAGGTACATGTATATGTATAACTGAATCACTTTCCTGTACACCAGAAACTAATACAATATTGTCAGTCACCTATACTGCAATATAAAAATAAAAGTTTTAAAAAATAAAAATAAAACATTTAATTGAGGACTCTGTACCTATCATATTTAGCCCTCCTAATTTTAGATACTACCATGTGGGTTTGTGCTTAAACAGAGGCTTATTTGCTTCTCAGCACATACACCTTTCCTGGTAAAGAAACAGAACCAGTATGCGAAATCTGTGACACTGAATCCATTTCCATGGCAACAAAAAGAGCTGCCGTAATTAAAGTGAGCAAATACTATGATGAGACAAAAACAGTGTAATAAGGAAGAAAGTTCAACCTAGATACAAATCTTTCAATAAGACAACTAGAATAAATGGAAAAAAAAAAAAACTCTTTTTATTCTTCTTGCTTTCCCAGAACTATCTTTATGGTTTCCTGACATTAAAAAAAAAAAAAAAAAAAAACCTGGTTCCTGTTCCTTCTAACTAATGAAATAACCAAGAGTAAGAGTCAAGTGACTCTATGAAATATAAAGAGAATGATACATCTTTTATCAGGAAACACAAATATGCTGAACTTTCACAATCAACATATATAGTATGACCTCTTTAAAAAGATACAAGTCATCATATGTAACTACCTGCTGTTTCTGAATGTAAAGATGTTACCAATCAAAGGCTCCTCTTGCCAGAAAAAAAAATACAGTAATCTATGGCAGACCACTTGGAGATCTGTGAGTCAATCAGACCCAGTCAGGATGCTTTGCCCCATTACCTCAGTCTTGAACTCAGTACACTAAATCAACGCATATATTTTAAGGTATTGTGAGTTTTAGAAATTATATTTTATGTTTTGATTACTTAAACAGGCAAATGAATATTTCCCACTTGGGTACGGCTGCATTTACATTTCTTGGTTTATATCAGAGCTCCTGGCATTATAATAACAGATGTCAGTAAATGTACTTAGCCTTCAGTGCATTTTTACCAGAATTTCCTCAAATAACTGTACACATATGGAATGTGGCAACATATTTCCCTTTCCAATCCTCTTTCTACCCCTAGCATGCTGAACAGATCTGAAACATAAAAACCAAGTACCTCAAGCACACAGTTCCATTAATTCAGTGTTTATACTGTATATAAAGCTGGTAAACATTTTTCCCTTCACCCAACTAAATATCTGACATTTTGAGTGTCAGCCTCAACTTAGGACCAGCAATATGGAGGTGTCTTTCCTTCATACTTCTTCAGTTCTAGGACAACCCCCTAAACTATAAAATCTATGTCCTAGTCAAAAGCACTCTCTAATGAAGCAGACCAATTCTGATTAATACAGAACACTTTGAAACTTCGATGGGAGATGGGGAAGAATACTGAGGAGAGGGAATAACTTTTGCTTTCTACAACCATCTCTGTGCATGCCAAGTTGCTTCAGTCACATCTGCCTCTTGGTGACCCTATGTACTGCAGCCTCTGTACCAGGCTCCTCTGTCCAAAGGATTCTCTAGCCAAGAATACTGGAGTGGGTTGCTGTGCCCTCTTTCAGGGGATCTTCCCGACTCAGGTTTCGAACCCACATCTCTTATGTCTCCTACACAGGCAGGAGGGTTCTTTACCAATAGTGCCACCTGGGAAGCCCACAATCATCTCTACCTCTCTCAATTTTCTTTCCTTTTTTCAAGTAAATATTAGGTTGGTGCCAACGTGATTGTGGTTTCAAATCATTATAACTAGGTTCAAATACATCTTTATTCATCAAAATAGGCATCATTACAAACACACACTTTTGCCAACAAGAAATATTTATTCTTATAGTGTAAAAATCCGTGTTTCTGGATTTGACGAACCCTTGTAAAGCATTTTCTGCATCCTCTTGGTTGTGGAAGAATTTTCCCTGAAAAGTTGTCAAGATGCTTGAAGAAGTGGTAGTTGGTTGGCAAGAGGTCAAATGAATGGATGAGGCAAAACTGTGTAGCCCAATTCATTTAACTTTAAAGTGCTGGTTGTGAGACATGCAGTCAGCAGTGTCATGGAGAAGAACTGAGCCCATTCTGTTGACCAACACCAGCTGCAGGCATTTTGGTTTTTGGTGCATCTCACAGATGTGCTGAGCGTACTTCTCAGATGTGATGGTTTCGCCGAAATTCAGAAAGCTGTAGTAGACAGGACAGCAGCAGACCACCAGACAGTGACCATGATCTTTTTTTGGTGCAAGTTTGGCTTTGGGAAGTGCTCTGGAGCTTCTTCTAAGTCCAACCATTGAACTGGTAATCACCAGTTGTCATATAAAATCCAGTTTTTATCACACATCACAATCTGATCAAGAAATGGTTCACTGTTGTTGCGCAGAATGAGAGAAGATGACACTTCAAAAAGAAAATCTTTTTGATTTTCAGTCAACTCATGAAGCATCCACTTACTGGGCTTTTTCACCTTTCCAATTTGCTTCAAATACCAAATGACCGTAGAATGGTCGATATTGAGTTCTTCTGCAATTTCTTGTGTAGCTTTAAGAGCATCAGCTTCAATGATGGCTCTCAAATGGTCACTGTCAACTTTCGATGGCTGGCCACTATGCTCCTTATCTTCAAGGCTCTTGTCTCTTCCACAAAACTTCTTGAACCACCACTGCATTGTGCATTTGTCAGCAATTCCTGGGCCAAATGCATTTTTGATGTTGTGAGTTGTCTCTGCTGCTTTACAATCCATTTTGAACTGGAATAAGAAAATGGCTTGGGAATTTACTTTTTTGTCTAACATCATTTCCATAGTCTAAAATAAATATAGAATAAAAGCAAGTAATGAGTTATCAGTAAAAAAAATAAAGTGAGACATGCACATTAAAATGATGTATAATATACCTACCTTTATTTAAGAATGTATTCCAATATCAAAAGGCAAATTTAAACAATGCAAAAACCACCAAAAAATAACTTTTGCACCAACCTAATATCACATACAATGATATGCCCAGATCTCAAGTACACAGTTCAATAAATTTTGAAAAATGGAACAAACACTCCAGTCAAAATATAAAACATGTCCATCAACACCAGAAAGTTTGCAAGGAACCATTCTAGTCAATCACCAGGCCCCCAACAGGCAAACACTGTTCTGATTTCTAATAGCATATATTCTGACCGTTCATGAACTAAGGCAAGCATATAGTATTTAGTCTTTTGTATTTTTGGCTTCTTCCCTTCAAAATAATGTTTTTGAGATTCATCTGTGCAATTTTATGCAATCATGACCTGTTCTTTTTGTTTCTCAGTGAATATTCCACATCCAGTTGGTATCCTGCATTTGGGAGTAGAAAGAAAACACCCAGGGAGAAGTGAATTAAAGAGAAAGGGGAGAGAGCAAGAGTGAAAGGCATAGAGAAAGGGAATAAAGGAGAAGAGACTGGCATACCAATGTAAAGTAGTAGACAGCAGAATAAAGTTTTTAAGAATATGGCAGCACTCAGGCACAGAAGAATCTAAAATACGAAACAACTTTAAAGGACGAGTAAGTGTTATAATACATTATACATATTAATAGATCAAGGAAGGCAAGGACTGAAAAGTATCCATTTGTCAATTTAGCGGGTACTAGAAACCTTGGTGTTAGCAATTTCAAAGTCAGATGAAGGTGTAAGTCAAACAATCACTGATCAGTAATAAATTGGACTTGATGGTTTAGATAAACTTTTCAATAAGCTAGGATAGATATAAAGAAAAGGTAACTGGAGCAATAGCTAAATGGAAAATCAGGGTAGAAACAGAAATCTCTACTATGAAAGAGAACACAGTTGAAGGGTTGGATCCTAGAATCTAGGATTGTTAGAATAAGATCCCCAAAGAATGCAGCAGTCTCAGTTGGGAAGAGGTAAGGAGCAAGGAATGAAGCTGATAATTATTGGTAGTCTGTTGGATTCCAAGCACTTTATTAGGCATATAAATGTATTATTTTATTTAAGCAAACGCATCCAATGGCTATTATCCTCAATTTGCACGAGGACACTTTTTAGATGATAAATAACTTAACCACTGTTCCTCAGATAGGAAGTTTGAGAGTCATGTTTCAAATTTTGTCTAAATGGTGTCAAAACACATGGTCTACACTGCACTTGCCCTTTCCTCTAAAACAGGAAAAAGGCATCAAGACCAATGCATGCAAAAGTGGTAAATATGGGGGTGTGAAGTTCTGCTCATCACAATTTTCTCTGACAAAATTACTGACAGAGGTTGTAGTGATGACGGAACTGGACCTTATGGGACTCATGAAATCTGAGCTAGTGGCTCTAGTTTTCTGACTTCAGACCAGAGGCAGGGTAGTTTAAAAATGTAACTAAGGAGAGAAACAGGAACTTACAGAGATTCCAAATCTTATTGTTTCAAGATATTTTCCCCTTGCATTAATAAAATAAGATGTAGGAATGAAAAACGTAAAATGTCATGTACTAGATAATCTCAATAATACCTAAAGATAAGTTAACTATCAAAATAGATAATGCTTAAAGGGACACTGCTGGGGGCAAAGAAAGGGTTAGAGACTCCACCATGAAATATTACTTGACCAACATTCAATAGGTAAAATTAGGAACTTAGCTAGGTAATTCAGAAGCATCTGAAAGAGCCCCAGAGCTACCTACAAGTGAATAGCCCAGTGATAAACAGAGTTTCATTTTTGTAAGATAGTCCCAGTGGTTCCCCTCTCTCTTATATCAGAGGAAGGAACCTGGATGTGGCCAGGAGAGCTAAGTAACTGATCTATTCGAGTCTGGCCTCACTTATATTGCAAGGCAGATATATAGACTGAGGGAAGTAATAGGGCCAGATTGCTTCTAGATTGAGGACTCTCCCAGTGTCCATGGGGAAATATGTATGAATAAGAAGTAAAAGAAGGAGACATGTTGGCAATTCAGAGGAACTGGAAAAGAGAGAATACATACCATAAGGGTGTGAAAGAGCTGAAGAATTTTATGAGAGTAATTCTATATCAAAGTCTCCAAACTTTCCTGAAGCTTTTTGACTTTCTTAATATCCTATTCTTTCTCACTCAGAGTTCCCAGTTCCCTAGGGTCTTCAGATCTCCAGCACTGAAAGGATACCCCAGTTTTCCCTGCCCAACTTTTTTCTCAAAACTAAGACAGAAGTCTAACAAATATGACAGCGGTCAAGAGAAATGAAATACAGGAAAAGGAATATCCCCAAGAAGAGGGAATATGGTCTTATATAGGTAAAAATGAAGAAAAAAAAGACATTGGGAGAAGTATGAGATGAAACTGAATGTGTGTCCAAATTATACAACAAAAAGTTGATGAACATATGTCCTAGTGCCTATATTAAAAACAGGATAAACAAATCACTATGACTATACACAAAGAGGCTATAAGTGACAGGGTTCGTACAGAGACTAAAGGAAGATAAGTTATATGAAGAAGATAGAATATATATTCTCAGCAATCTCTGCATCTTGGACCTTTTGTTCATGAATGCAGTTCTGCTTTCATCAGGTGTCAAACTATGGAAAATACTATAGTAAGTGCATTAGACTCTAGCAAGCCTTAGTACTGAAACTGTGGGCTCTCTCAGCACATCAGAGTGGTTGTAAAGCAGGAAGTCTGCTTTAAATGGGAAGGCTAATAACCAATCTGTGCTACAATCAAGACACAGACAGAAAATGTTCTATAATCACAATCAATTCAGAGTTCACCCATAATGACAAATTGGGAGAAAGGGGTCAGATCCTACATGGATAAATGAAGATGCCTAAGTTCAACAAGCTGCAAAGTCTGAGCTATGTTAACATGGAACTATGTTAACACAGGCAGGAAAGCGATGGTCTGGAATGGCAGCAGCCCCAATTTCTATATATAAGGGACTTCGAAGACTGAATCCAGAATCTTGAAGTAAAGTTTATAGTAGAAGCACACTGTACTTAGATGGTATGTTTATGTAGGGTGACTTTTTGGACTAATTAGAATTAGGAAGAGTTGAAACTCCTTTCTAAACCATGTTTTTTTAAAAAATTATTTATTTGGCTGCACCAGGTCTTAGCTGCAGCACACAAGATCTTCGATCTTCATTGTGGCATCTGGGATCTAGTTCTCTGACCAGGGATCCAACTGGGGCTGCCTACATTGAGAGCATGGAATTTTAACTACTGAACCACCTGGCAAGTCCCTAAACCATGTTTTGATACAACCATAAAACTGGAAATAGTATTAGCAAAACACTTGTATCAATTAAATATGAGCATCAACTTTTAATCATCAACATCCACATTCCCTATTTAACAAAAGAAAGGTTTCAGGCTTCAAGTCTCAAATATTTACTGGCTTCATCACTTTTCTGAGATAGGATCTGGAGGATGTTTACATTACTGAGTGGTAAACAGACCATTGCATGATAAGCTTGAAACTCACATTACAACTGCTACACACAATATGGGCCAGAACATGCAAACGGCTAATTGTCAGACCTCCAGGGAAAGAGAGCTCCACATGGAGCTACACGGTATCTCAGCAACATCATTAGAACAATTACTTTGTAATTCTCAGGTTTAGCAGCAAATACTTTTTTCTGTGATACTGTCTGAAACCCATTAACTGTCAGTGCCACCACTAGAATTAATATATCAGTAGCACTGAGTGAAGAAGCATCTGTATCCACTGTTTTGCTAACATCTTATTGTTATTCCACATGATTCAAAGAGTAGTAGTAACAGAAATCTGTACAACATATGAAAAATCAAAGACTCACAATACCAACAGTGGTTGTCAAGACTCAAGTCAGTTAAGGCTCCAAGGACTAGCATCAAGTTAGAGATGCTAAGCATCCCTGAAGACTGGTATAGCAGCCTGCTCTAAAATGGCCCCAATGATCCTCACCTCCCAGTATTCATACTGTGGGCTGTCCCCTCCCTCACTTTACCAGGCCAGCTTGTTGATACCAATAGTACACTACAAAAGTACAGGTTGGATGTTCCCAATACTAGATCATAAAGAACAGTAGGGTTTCTGCCTTGGTCTCTCTTGGATGACTAACGCTATAGGAAGCCAGTATCCATGTCATGAAAACACTCAGGGAGTCCTGATAAAGCCTCCACAGCAGGGAATTGAGGTCTCCCACTAACAAGTAATTCAGACTCAAAAGCTACGTGAATGAATTTCAAAAAACAGATCCTCCACCTCCGGTTCAGCCTTTAAATGATAGCAGCCTAGGCTAATATCTCAATACTTCCTCATTTGAGATACCTCAGCTAGAACTGCTTTGCTAAATGCACCCAAATTCCTGTCCCAGAGAAACTGTGAGATCGAAAAAAATGCTTATTATTTTCTTAAGCCATTTATTTTATGGTACTTAGATCAGATCAGTCGCTCAGTCGTGTCCGACTCTTTGCGACCCCATGAACTGCAGCACGCCAGGCCTCCCTGTCCATCACCAGCTCCCGGAGGTCACTCAGACTCGCATCCATCGAGTCAGTGATGCCATCCAGCCATCTCATCCTCTGTCATCCCCTTCTCCTCCTGCCCTCAATCCCTCCCAGCATCAGAGTCTTCTCCAATGAGTCAACTCTTCGCATGAGGTGGCCAAAATACTGGAGTTTCAGCTTTAGCATCATTCCTTCTAAAGAAATTCCAGGATTGATCTCCTTCAGAATGGACTGGTTGGATCTTCTTGCAGTCCAAGGGACTCTCAAGAGTCTTCTCCAACACCACACTTCAAAAGCATCAATTCTTCGGCGCTCAGCCTTCTTCACAGTCCAGCTCTCACATCCATACATGACCACAGGAAAGACCATAGCCTTGACTAGGCCAACCTTTGTTGGTAAAGTAATGTCTCTGCTTTTGAATATGCTATCTAGGTTGGTCATAACTTTCCTTCCAAGGAGTAAGCGTCTTTGAATTTCATGGCTGCAGTCACCATCTGCAGTGATTTTGGAGCCCAGAAAAACAAAGTCTGACACTGTTTCCACTGTTTCCCCATCTATTTCCCATGCAGTGACGGGACCAGATGCCATGATCTTCGTTTTCTGAATGTTGAGCTTTAAGCCAACCTTTTCACTCTCCACTTTCACTCTCATCAAGAGGCTTTTTAGCCCCTCTTCACTTTCTGCCATAAGAGTCGTGTCATCTGCATATCTGAGGTTATTGATATTTCTCCCAGCAATCTTGATTCCAACTTGTGTTTCTTCCAGTCCAGCATTTTATGATGTACTCTGCATATAAGTTAAATAAACATGGTGACAATATGCAGCCTTGACGTACTCCTTTTCCTATTTGGAACCAGTCTGTTGTTCCATGACCAGTTCTAACTGTTGCTTCCTGACCTGCATACAGATTTCTTAAGAGGCAGATCAGGTGGTCTGGTATTCCCATCTCCTTCAGAATTTTCCATAGTTTATTGTGATCCACACAGTCAAAGGCTTTGGCATAGTCAATAAAGCAGAAATAGATGTTTTTCTGGAACTCTCTTGCTTTTTCCATGATCCAGCGGATGTTGGCAATTTGATCTCTGGTTCCTCTGCCTTTTCTAAAACCAGCTTGAACATCAGGAAGTTCACGGTTCACATATTGCTGAAGCCTGGCTTGGAGAATTTTGAGCATTACTTTACTAGCGTGTGAGATGAGTGCAATTGTTCGGTAGTTTGAGCACTCCTTGGCATTGCCTTTCTTTGGGTACTTAGAATATGGTACTTAGTTATACAGTAATAATAAGTAATACAAGTGAGTTTTATCCTATCCTGATAAACCTTGTCTGAGTTAAGTGATCCATCTTTGTGTTTCCCCAAAATCCTATGTTTGTATCTATTGTGTCATTTATCATCCTGTGTTACAAATGTTTACTTATCTGCTCCCTGTTTTGACTGCAGGCACCCGGAAGGTAGACACTGGGTTTCCCCAGGGCAAAGCATTTTAGGTGCACAATAAATGCTGGATTAATATATTTGTTGTCTACAACAAGATGACCCTGTTGGACGGAATATGGGAAAATAATGAACAACACATAGTATCAAATGGGCATTCCAAGCATACCAGAATACCAAGGAAGACAGACATGTTGATGAGCCTGCAGGAACAAGTAAAAGCAAACACTTTAGTCTGGTCACAAGTATCAGGAGCAGTCTCATTGCAGTTATAGATACTAATCTGAGGATAAATGCAATTTGAACTTAGTGGGAAAGTGCCGAGCACTTAAAAATGATTCAAAATAAAGGTTAATTGAGTAAACACTTACTGAACAAATCAAATAAGTTATCCCAGAAGGATTTTTAGGGCCACTTCAGATTGCAATATTTGTAGAAGCACGTCATTCTGAAATGAAGCACAACATACAGACTGTTTACATTTCACATGAAATGCACTTATTAAAAACAACAATTATTTAGAAGAGTAGCTACCTACTATAGCAGCAGTACCATTAAGCATCATTCTACAGAACCATCATATCCCTAAACCAGGTATAGTGCCTGGAGCAAAGTCGGTGTACAGCAAAGATCTGAATGATTCAAAGAACCTAGAAATGTTTTCAGTTTCTTTCACTAAGCTTCCTCCATGTGACTAGAATGAAATCACATCCTGCCTTCCAGAGCAACCACTGGGCTAATCCCATGAGCAGTACAGTGTCAGGCCTAGGTCTCAGGATTATCACTTTTACATTTCTGATGACAGCTCTATTTGAATGTCCAATCTAACATCAACCTCATATCATCCTATCTTATCATCACATCATGGTTTATGAATGTAAGAGATATACGATTTATAACAGGCAAAAAAAAAAAAAAACAGATTTTACACCTCTAAAGAACTACCTTCCTTCCAAAGCATTACATGAAATCCTCAAGCACCTTGGTATCCGACCCCAGGCATTCAGACTAAGATGCCACTGATACTGTGAAGCACGGTGCCACCTCAGTGTCATCCCCTGGCACTTCTCCAAGAATCAAACATGTCCAAAGCATGAAAGGAAACATTTCAAATGCCAGTTTCACTCATGTAACTACTTCCGAATCCCTCACTGGGAATCCAAGCTGATAAATCAACACATAAATGATTCTTTTTTAATTGCCAGACTATTAAGGAATCTTGTTCATCTCTCTCTATGTTTACCTAGTCTCTTCAGCACTCAAAACATCCACACAAAACTGAATGTTTTCCCATCATCCAGAGCTGCTGCAATGTTAAGGACCATAAATTCTGAACATGCGCATTTAGTTTCCAAAACCATAGTAATACTTTTATGCCAAATTCTCATTCTATGTAATGCTCTCAAAATTTCTCCTGAGTATTATACACAATGAGAATCTAATCTGATACTCTATTTTACACATGAGGACTTTTATCTAAAGATTTCAAAACATGTTATATTGAAGTTAAGTGATTTGTTGAAGGCTACACAATTCAGCAGATTAAGTCCAAATAACCTAGTCCTAAATTCCACCTTTTTTTTTCAAAATACAATTATCTGGGATTTGTTGTATCAGCACTAGAACTGTATGATGTACTCACTGGTCAATGATTCGTTCTTATTCATTTCTATTAAAAGAATTACCATACACAATCTCACCTCCTTCACCAAAAACAAACATAAAAGTTCCTTATTTTCAGCAGAAAGAGAACAGAATGTCTACACCTACTGTTGAGAAAATATAACCTTGCTTCCTATGAAACTGATAGAGTATGTCACAACAGAATAGTCTTTAACATGAAACCAGATCTGAGTGGACCTGCTTTCTTATATCCTGAGCTGCTATATTTGAGTCCACTACATTCACAAACATGGCTTTTTGTCCTCTCAGTTGCCTCGATACACAGTTAACAGATTTAACTTGAAATCACTAGCAATAAAACCTGGAGCCGTATTTTAAATCTAGGATTTTAATATTTTCTTATTTCTCATACCTAAGAAAGAATTCTCTACTCATTCCATATAATTTTTTACCAAATAATGACCTTTAGCATGAATTATAGTCTTTGAACATGCAAAGTTGTTACTAGTCTGGACGGGTAACTATTCCAGATTTTAGATGGCAATTTCAAAACTTATTATCGAACAAAGAGAATCATAGAGTAAATTGTTTACAAAGATCTTGGTCATCTGGTAAAGCTTATGTCCAAAGGAACAGATTGCAACTCTGAACATCTGAGACCAAAAAAGAAGTCATCTGGTCATCCCTGAAATTTGAGCTTTCAAATCAACCTACTCCAAAGGAAACTATCTTGTGTACTTGACCAAAATGCCCAATTTTGCAATAATAGGCAAGAAAGCCCTAGAATAAGATAAATACAATTCCTAAACACTGCAATTTCTTGAATTTTCCTAGTCTCATATTCAGTCAACAACCTAAGTTAATCAATTTTAAAAATTAGGGAGCCTATATTCAAATATAAATTAATTTTAATCATCTGGATATTTCCCAGTAGGTAAAAGGAGAATATACTCTAAACAAACACCTGAAATATAATTCTTATTGACAGTATATACAGAAAAGTCTTTCTTGGTTAGTTTTGAGGATTTGTAAAAATTCCAATGGGATGTAAAAAATATGCTAGTGCTGTTTCTTATATTTATGATGGGTCACATTAAATTAGCAGAAGCTAATGTGTCTGGTTTCCAAAAGTTCTCAATTGCACATTTTAAAAATGTTATAAAAATACAATAGCAAAATTGAAATGAAAAAACTAATAGAATATGTGATAATATCCTGACTGATTATTGCAACCAATTCTTACAAAGCTAACTAAAGCATTCAGGAATTCAAGAGAAATGTATAGTAATCAACTAGAATGACTCAAGTCATTGAATCTTTATAGAATGGGTCTACTTAAGCTACAGGCTTCCCTGGTAGCTCAAATGGTGAAGAATCTGACTGCAATGTGGGAGACCTGGGTTCTATCCCTGGGCTGGGAAGATCCCCTGTCATGCCTAGAGGAGAGGCATGACAACCCATTCCAGGATTCTTGACTGAAGAATCCCCATGGACAGAGGAGCCTGGCAGGCTATAGTCCAAAGGGTTGCAAAGAATCAGAAATGACTGAGCAATGAAGCACAACGTCTAAGCTACAGTGAGTTTGTGAAACCTAAAACTAAGTTTTTCACTGAAGCACTTTTTCCAAAAAGCAATTTAAAAGCAGCAACAAAAAAAATTATGGTATTTTTATCTAAAATGCTCCATTTTTTTAATTTGTATCAACTAGTTTTTGCTTGCATACAAAATTACCCAAAATTTAATGACTTAAAGTTAACATTTTTCTTATGATTCTATACATTGGCTGAGCAGATCTTCTAGTGTGTGCCAACTTGCCTGGCACTGAATAATCTTTGACGGTTCACTCATGTGTCTGAGTATTGGCACTAGTGCTGGCTAGTTGCTCTAGGGACACCAGAGCGAGGACAGCTTATCTCTATTCCACATGGCATTTCATTCTAACACACAGCTGTCTTAGGACTGCAGAGACCAGCAATGCAGGGTAAGCTCACACATAAACACGCTCCTCAAACCTTTACCTGAATCAATTTCCCAAAGTTCTGTTAACCAAGATAAGTCATATTATCAAACCCACCCTGACTGAACTGTAGAAAAACAGATTCCACCTCTGATATATTTTGCAACTTCTTTTTTTCAACTTACCACAATATCTTCAATATCAATAGCCTTCTTTAGAGTTTGAATCATGGGGAAATTTCTCTTATTCCAATATTAATGTTGCTTTTTCACATCTGAATTGATATAATCTTTCTTCTTGTTTTGTGGTCATTTCTTTTCTTTCTTTCCCAATATTCCCCAGAAATATAGAAGCCTTCTAGGGATTAAAGAGAGCAGCTAACCAGGTAATAGGAAATACCAAGATTAATGTGATAAAAGACAGGACCATTATATATCCCTATATTTATATCTCAAACCAAAAGAAAAAGCAACTTAAAAATTTTTAATTTGTTTTATGCTCCATGGTGTGACCTAAGTACAGGTCTAGTGCTCAGAAAAAAATAATAATGATAATGATACTAGTAGTCAAAATTGACAAAACAGAGTAAATGTGAGATCTAGGGTGAGCAAATTATATTTACTTCAAAAATGAAAAGTGAGTTTTTCTTAACATTAAAAAAAAAAATTTATCTTATCCTTACTATGAAAACACGACTTCCCTGGTGGCTCAGACCGTAAAGCACCTGCCTGCAATGCGGGAGACCCGAGTTTGATCCCCAGGTTGCGAAGATGCTCTGGAGAAGGAAATGGCAACCCACTCCAGTACTCTTGTCTGGGAAATCTCATATGAGGAGCCTGGTAGGCTACAGTCCATGGGGTCGCAAAGAGTCGGACATGACTGAGCAACTTTACTTCACTATGGAAACATAAGGTAATCCAAGTTTATATATATATATATATATACACACAGTATTTAGGGGTAATAATTCAAAAGCTAATGCCAAACATAATTCAGTTTGCTCTGCTAACATTATTAGAGTAATGAAAACCTAGTTTTTAAAAAGAACATCTAATATGATGGCAGCCATTTTGTTTAATACAATCTGATCAAAAATACTTCATCATGGGTAAGTAACAAGAGTTTCATTACCACCTTAATGGCAATTAAATAACCAATGACATTACTGGTAGAAAATGTTTTCATCACCACTTCCGATTTCTTGAAATAGCAGGAAACATGATTGTGTTATTGTAGTATTAATGCAGGTAGCACGTATAGTAGTCGTATAAAAGTATAAACAAGCTTGAGATTTAACAACAATAACCATCACTTTTTAGTTTAAGACAAAGTTAACTATATGCATTTGATCAAACCTCCAACCAAACTTGGAAGGCATCTTTTTCTCGTCAGTGAAACCAGTTTTACTCCATCATAGAAGTGATTATTCCAACCTAGTAATGCAGGCACTCAACGGTGGGATTTAAAATAGAACTGTGCATGTGGAAATAACAATAATCCATACACTTTTCCACTGGTATCTTAAGATATCACATTTCTTACCTTTGCCTTTAAACCCACGCCTAACCTTTTTCTTTTATTTGGTCAATACATAATACGATCTTCATGAAATGCTTTTACCTTAAAAATCCAAAATGCAAAATAACATATAATTTTGTGATATTTCGTTTAACTCAATAATTGTTTCCATATTTTTTGGCTCTCCCTGGCTAGTGTCAAACTGTTTTGATGATTAGCTGATGAAAATGAGGAAATTTTTCCCCTTGCTACAATGTTGTTCAGCTTTCACTTAATAGCAGTTATTTCCTCTGATATCACAGCTCGCAAGCACTGCTTAACCATTTAATTCATGTGCTTCAGAATTCTGACTTTACTGCACCACAATCCTATGTGGATTTTTATCTCTGCTCCCCAGAGAAATTTTATCCATTGGCAGCTATGGTGTCCTTCAGAATTTAAAGAAAATGAGACCACCATGATTGCATTAAATATTATGGTGCTCTCCTTCTCTTAAAAAATGTAAAAAATCCACAGGCAAAAAGTAGATGGTATATTATAATTATACTTCTTAAAGTATGGCAGAGTAAAACATTTGCTGATCATATGAAAAACTGCCTTATCCAAAAGATCAAGTAAGTTAAATATGACCAGAAACATTTTATACCTTTATTTAATTATATTTGATTTTGTTCCACAAGTGTAGAGCAGTAAGCACAAAAAATTTTATGATATCTCAAGTAGGCTTCAAACACCTTGGTAGGCTAATTAGCACTTGGAATTTTTTTTCAAACGTCTATAAAAGCAAGATCCAGACATAACACACAAAGGTTCTCAACACAAGAAGGAAAATGGTCAAGAAGACATTTCAAATTTCATCTGGATTTAAATTTGACTCTCAAGTGTCCTGTGAAAGAACTACTTTTTTATGTGTCTACCCTCAGCAATTAACCTTTTACTCCCTTTTCTCCTCCCTTCACCTCAAAAGCTAATAGCATTTAGAATCAATTTTAAATGCAGACTCAGAGGAATTTACAATAATTCTAGCTTCTTGATTAAGTCTCCCCACTCACATATATATGTGTGTGTGTGTGTGTGTACACACACACACACACACACACACACACACACACACTTTACTCAGAGTAGGGGCCAGTATTGCTCACTCTTGGAAAAATCCATTCCTATGATCCAAAACTGATTGTAGAAGCACAGCTGATCAATTTATACCTGTTCTAGTCTTAATCTATTCAATAGAAGAGAATATCTAGGCTACTGACTGCGTTCAAAGTAATCTCTCTGTTTTTGCCAGATCATTTTTCTTTTTTGATCAAAGCGGGTCTATAAATCTGAAGTCAATACTTCCACCACTTGAATTCCAGGGTATCCTTTGACCTGAGGATGTCCCAGGGTCAGAGGAGTCAGTCAAACCCCAAAGAAGTAAAAAACCTACTTCTCACAGATCTAAACAGTTTGGGAAGAGGCATGACTATTAGGGCAAATTCCAGGGAGCATCTACCGCAGGGGCATACTCCATCAAGAGAAGCCAAGGCAAAGGGCTGGTGGAGGAAAATTAAAGGTTTGTATTTATTCTAACAGTAACCACTATCTACTTACACAGTTTCTAAATTTCAACATACAATGTCAGTTGGACATATACTGCATGTATTAATTCCATTTTGAGCTACGTGCTGGATGAATTCCATTATTATCTTCTTATCATGGAGAAATACAGTAAAATGGAATCATAAAGAAGTTTAATCCCTTTCCACCTATCTTATTTCTAGTACAAAGGGGAAAATAAATACAATATGGGAAAGAAATGATGAGAAAGAAAAATAAAAAAATTCTGTGATATGTGAAGAAGACACTAAAGCACTGAAAAACACTTATAAAAGCTTTGTCTGGAAGCAAAATTAAGAGACTGAGAAAATCAAGATCTTATTGTTATTTCAAACATGGAACTTTTAAAATAATGTTTAAGTGAATATATTTCACTCTTTCCTAATATCTGTGTGTGCTCTGAAAGGGAAGTTAAATATTGTGATTTTTCAATGTTGTTTTACTAGTGTTTTGATCCACAGTTCAATTTACTGAACTTCCTCTGAAAAGTATGTATTGTCTCCACTTTTCTAAGCATAATTTGGTGCGTGTGAGGAACAGAAGGGATTATAAGAAAACCACAAGACATAGTTCTCTCCTGGCTGTTATTATTATTTGGCACCAGAACTTGAGCCTGAAAGCTTTATTTCTGTAAAGTTCAAAACACATCTTGTGTGCACTATATAATTATCATATTATATGTTATATTTTTTACCGCCTTAAGGGAAATTTGCTCTTCCAATTTGGATCCCAGATGGCATAATTTCCTAGGTCTATTGTGTGTGTGTGTGTGTGTGTGTGTGTGTGTGTGTTTAAAAATATCTCTTAAAGCACACATGTGATAGATATGACAGTCTTCCAGATAAGCCCTCAGCTGGTTCTCAATTAGTACAAGTCAGAAGTCATATTACTTGGCCCTCAGCAGGTTTGATATTCATTTCCAAATGCCCGTCTTTAATATTCACATAATATTCAGCCAGTTTCTTGCAGCTTCCCTTGCTGGGCCACATGGCAACATTACCACCTAGTGGAGCTTGCCAATCCTTCAGTGAGTTGCAGTAATCTAACCCTATCTAGAAAATTTCCACTTGTGTATGGGTAAGTGGTCTTTTCCCAAGAACTTCCTTCTTAAAAGTACTCCTTCCTAGGGAAACAGCCAACCTTGGTCTACTTTCAAATAAACAGGCTATAACACAAAAACATTACTGATTAAGTAAACATAGTAATTATTCATATTCAGTTTTTTAAAATTCCAATCTAGCTTTTATCAGTACTCCTTGCTAACATCTGTTAAACATTTCTTGCATTCTAGGTGCTCTGTAAGCATCTTTAATCTCACAATAAACCTAAAGATTGGCACTATTATCATTTGCTTTACTAATGAAGAAAATGAAGCTCCAAGAGCTACTTACATAAGTGACTCACACAGAGAACTTCCATTGCTGCCCTCATGAGGATTAAATATCTATATCAATAGTTGCATTTAAGAACTTTATATGCTAGGTACTAACAAATTGTACCTTGGACCCTGTTTACAATTAGCCAGGTCACCAAACTACTTCAGCAGCTGACAAGGTTACTCACTTTATAAGCATTTTCCTTTGTGGAAAAAAAAGTAGATAGAAACAAAATTAACTGTTTCCTATTAAAAGTGGCTGAGTTTATTCAAGGATGCAGCAGGAAGGCTATACAAGAGAATCCTCAGAAAGAGAAAACATCCTAGCTCTTTCATAGAATTTCCTGAGGGGAAGGGAAACTGCCCACTCTGCCAGAACATCAAAATTTCAGTTGAAAATGAACTAATCTTTCCATCAGCTCCATTGGGCTCTTTGGCAGGAGGCAGAAGAAGCTTGGACAGTCACAGTCTGTAGTGAGACTAGGGGATTTTCTTCCTCCGTGCTGTTATTTTGGCACCTTTCACAAGCAATAAATCCTTTAAAGCCTATCAAGTAATTGTAGAGAGGCTGGAACTAAAGCTGCTTTAGTTACAAAGCTTTTAATGTGTCACTGGAGCAAACCATCATGTTCACCGTTTTAAACAGAAATGTCTTTCAATACTATGGGGTTATTTTTTACCACCTGCTATATATCTGGCACTGTGTTAGAAACATATATACACACACATGCATGCACTCAAAAGAGTAATTCCTGTCTCAAGAAATGCAGTATAACAATAAAGAAGTTAAATGTTTATAAGCAATAATCACAATTTTTAGTGAAACCTTTCTAGCATATTGAAAAGAAGAGATTTATAGTTGAGACATTACAAAACTGTCAAATCCAAATATTAAGTCATAGAATTTTCTGTAAGTCAAGGTCCCACCAGAAAGCAGAACTCTGCCAAGATGGTTCAAATAAAGAGAAGCTAACCAAGGGACTAACAAAAAAGATGTGGGAAGAACTGTGCTAACATACAAGACATGATGAAGCAGCCAGAGACTCAAACACAGGAGGGCATTTCCACCTCTAGAGTTGAAGGGATAAGAAGAATAGTGTTAAAGGAGCCCAGTCAGGGCTGAGCCACAGGAGGGGCTGTCCAACAAGAGCTTAATCATGGAGGACCACATCTGTTGCAGGAGAAACAGCTACATGGAAGCAGGAAGGAAGCAAAGAAAAGATGCCCACATCTCTCTCTCCTTCTGTGCATTCGTGTCCTCCCAGGGCCTCCTCTGGTTGAACCCAAATGAAGTCATCTGAAAAGTGAGCCCAGATAATGCTGATTAAAGTCAGCACAGGAAGTAAAGTGGGAGGGAAGACAAATACAGAATATTAGCATATATGTTGATGAATTATTATTATTATAAATATTAATAAGCATTAAACACAAAACATTTACTAGGTGAAACAGTATTCTAAGTGTTTTACACATTAAATCATTTAATCCTCACAATGACCTGAGTTAAGACTATTATTTCCACCATTTACAGATAAACAAACTGAGGTACAGGGAGATTAAACTTGCTCGGAGTCACATAGCTAGTAAGTGGTCAAGTTCAGATTGGAGCCCAGGTTATCTGGCTCCAAAGCTCTTGGCCCTTAAACACTCTGTTTCACTGCCTACTCTACTCCAAACAGCCCCCTTCTTCATAACAGCACCCCCAGATCAGAATCTCTGGATAAGAAATCAACAAAGTAAAATCAAATTCGATGCCTCAGATTTCGCCAAATACCTCTTGTTAATGAACACAGAGAATAAGTGTTTGGGATACACACTCCTCTATCATACAAGGAAAGAAAATAAGTATCATTTTGATTGCCTTAAGTCTCACAAATGCAGAAATCCCTGGAGAGGCAGTGGTAAAATAATCAGAAAATACTCCATTGCAAAGGAGAAAACCAGTGGCGGAAAGGAAAAAGACATAATTTAAAGCCCAAAGAAAGAAGCTACTTTCACAAAGAGCAACTATTAGTATTGCTTTCTGCCTTTGGTACAAGCTGAACTTGGATAAATGTTGATGTTCTTGAACTAGTAAAACTGTAAAGCTCCTCAGAGACGTTTCTTCTTGGAGGCAAAAGAAAACTGATTAGCCATTTAACCTAAGGTGGGTATGCAACTGGAGTTTAAAAGGAACCAGGCATAAAGAAGGATTTATTCAAACAAGTCTGCAATAGTCACCAGATTGTTGTTGCAACTCATCACATCCTTCCTGAAAAATATGGAAGAAATGCTAAGCTATCCCTGGTCCATAATAAATCACTCTGGAGCCACCACTCCCAAGCTAAATCTTCCGGTCCACTCCCTACCTATCCCTTTTTTTCCCCTCATATTTTTCTTTTCTCATATTTCCAGTCTCAGTTAAAAGGAATGAGAAGACAATGGGAGTAAAAGACCATTTTTGCCTCTGTTGTTGCCCTGAATATCTAAGAAAATAAGAGTATGACTTTTCTGCACTTGTTCAAAATTTCTGCAACAGAAATCATAATTGACAAGCATGCATCAAAAGGGCATACCATTTTGGCTTTGGACTTAAGAGAGTAGGTGGTCATTTAAACAAACCCAAGTTTTAAGATTAATCAGAAGACTCTTGTCCAGAGTTTCTTTCAAATTTGATGAACCAAAGCATCAAATTCCTTTAAAGATTTATTTCTTTGAACTATCAGTAAAAAGATTAGATTAAATGTATATGCTTAACAGATTTCAAAGCACATTAGAAGCATTACTTATTTAATCTTCATAACAAATCTTTGATTTATCCAACTTGCTTATCTCTGTTCATGTCACCACCACTGTTTATGAGGGTTAATAAGGTGGGCCTCTGATGATTTGAAAATTAAATAAGGTAAGGAGAATAATGTGGAAAGGGAAGAAAGAATAACTTTACAGGGGAGAAATCTGACAAACACTACATCAGTATGTTAATACTATACACTCTTGAAGTTATGGAAAATGGCACGGAATCTTATTTTTCTCCAGAAAACTCATAAATTCAGTCTCATCATGAGAAAAAATATTAGACAAATCCCAAAGGAAGTATTATACAAAATTCCTGACCTGTAGTCCTCAAAACTGTTAAGATCATTAAAAACAAAGTCTAAACCCCTGTCACAGCCAAGAATAATTGTAATGACTAAATGTAGTGGTATCTCAAATGGGATCTCTTTGGATAGAAAAAAGGCATTAGGTGAAAAATAAGAATAATATAGTTCATTTTATATATAATTAATAATTATATATCATTACTATATCCGTTCACCACACTAGTGACACAAATCCTTTCTCCAGTCCTCGACATTCTGCATCCTCAATTCTCCAGCTATATCTGTGACTATAAATTGGAACACTAATCTCCTACCTCCTAATTCTCTATCTTATTTTTTGTGGCCTTCATTTCTGAGTTTGTGTTCCTTTTTAGTTACTGTGTGTTATGGTGGTGAGATAGTTTGTTGAGAAAAGAGAATAGCTTAGCTTTTTAAGTAGAATTAAAAAACAAAAAAAAAGAGAAAAGAATAGGGGGGGGGGATAATATATATTATTATAATAATATATCTTTAATAATATAATCTGATTGTTTTAATATGATTATATATTTTAATATTTATATTGTATATGCTTGTGTATGTTATATATTTTTAATATTATATGCAATATATTATAAATATATTATGTTTATATATATAAAATAAATGTATGTGTGTGCATGTGCCCTCAGTTGTGTCTGACTTTCTGCAGCCTCACGGATTGTAACCCATCAGGCTCCTCTGTCCATTGGATTTCCCAGGCAAGAATACTGGAGTGGGTTGCCACTTCCTTCTTAAGAGGATCTACCCAACCCAGGGATCAAGCCCGCATCTCTTGCATTGCCTGCATTGGCAGGGGATTCTGTACCAGCTGAGCCACCAGGGAAACTGGTTAATTAATTGTAACAAACATACCAAACTAATACAAGATGTTAATAAGAGGGGTAAGTGGTTATAGAGTGTATGGGGAATCTTTGTGTTTACAACAAAAGATTGTGTAAAGTGTTTCTAAAACTGTTTCTAAAATAACATTTAAACTGTTTCTAAAATAATATTTTTTTAATGAAATAGGGTGCTGCATACTGCATAGGATAACTTTGTAAACCATGGATTACTACAATGGTGATGATGGTGGTAATGCTTAGAGTTGTATTTTGATGAAAATCTGTCAGTAGCTGGAAAGTGGAATAATAAAATATTCACAAAAGAGTCTCCTTTTTCTCAAATATGTCAAATTTCTACTAAAATTTTCAAGATTTTAGTTTTTTGGAAACTACCAGTTATCAGATATACAATGTCTGAAAGTGGTTCTACTTGTCAGATAGATTTCAGCAACTGCTAAATAATTCCTCAGCCATCCTGCAAATCATTATTTTAGTGCCCATAATGTGGCAAGTACTATCCTATGTACTGGAACACAAAGGTGAGCCAAGCTCCTAGCCTTCAAGGGTGACCCTGTAAGAGAGAAAAGTAAAAGAAACTAGTGCTTATTGAGGGCCTATAGTAAAACAATTAATTTTCTTCAAGAAAATTACAGATACCAAGGGAACATTTCATGCACAATAAAGGACAGAAGCGGTATGGACCTAGTAGAAGCAGAACAGATTAAGAAGAGGTGCCAAGAATACACAGAAGAACTACACAAATAATGACCCAGATAACCACGATGGTGTGCTCACTCACCTAGAGCCATACATCCTGGAGTGTGAAGTCAAACGTGCCTCAGGAAGTATTAGTATGAACAAAGCTAGTGGAAGTGATGGAATTCCAGCTGAGGTATTTCAAATCCTAAAGATGATGATGTTAAAGTGCTGTACTCAATATGCCAGCAAATTGAGAAAACTCACCAGTGGCCACAGGACTGGAAAAGGTTAGTTTTCATTCCAATCCCAAAGAAGGGCAATGCCAAAGAATGTTTAAACTACTGCATAACTGTGCTCATTTCACATGCTAGCAAGGTAATGCTCAAAATCCTTCAACCTAGGCTTCAACAGTACATGAACCAGGAACTTCCAGATGTACAGCTGAATGTAGAAAAGGCAGAGGAACCAGAGATCAAATTGCCAACCTTCGTTGGATCATAAAAAAGCAAGGGAGTTCCAAAGAAAAAAATCTACTTCCACTTCATCGACAATGCTAAAGCCTTTGACTGCATGGATCACAACAAACTATGGAAAATTCTTAAAGAGATGGGAGTAACAGACCACCTTACCTGCCTCCTGAGAAACCTGTATGCAGGTCAAGAAGCAATAGTTAGAACCAGACAGGGAACAATGGACTAGTTCAAAACTAGGAAAGGGGTATGTCAAGGATGTATACAGTCACCTTGCTTATTTAACTTATATGCAGAGTACATCATGCAAAATGCCCGACTGGATGAGGCATAAGCTGGAATCAAGATTGCCAGGAGAAATATCAATAACCTCAGATAAGCAGATAACACCACCCTTATGGCAGAAAGTGAAGAAGAACTAAAGAGCCTCTTGTTGAAGGTGAAAGAGGAGAGTGAAAAAGCTGAGTTAAAACTGAATATTCAAAAAACTAAGATCATGGCATCTGGTCCCATCACTTCATGGCAAATAGATGGGTAAACACTGGAAACAGTGACATATGGCTCCAAAATCACTGCAGACAGTGACTGCAGTCATGAAATTAAAAGACACTTGCTCCTTGGAAGAAAAGCTATGACAAACCTATACAGAATATTAGAAAGCAGAGACATCACTTTGCTGACAAAGGTCCAATATAGTCAAAGCTATGGTTTTTCCAGTAGTCATGTATGGATGTGAGAGTTGGACCATAAAAGAGACTGCCGAAGAACTGATGCTCTCAAATTGTGGTGCTGGAGAAGACTCTTGAGAGTCCCTTGGAAAGCAAGGAGATCAATCCTAAAGAAAATCAGTCCTGAATATTCATTGGAAGGACTGATGTGGAAGCTAAAGTTCCAAAACTCTAGCCACCTCATGCAAAGAGCTGACTCATGGAAAAAGACCCTGACGCTAGGAAAGATCAAGGGCAGGAGGAGAAGGGGTTACAGAATATGAGATGGCTAGATGGCATAACCAACTCCATGGACATGAGTTTGACCAAACTCCAGGAGACAGTGAACGACAGGGAAGCTTGTTGTGATGCAGTCCATGGGGTCACAAAGAGCCACACGCAACTGAGCCACTGAACAATAATAGTGTAACAAGAACTTTACCTACATTTCCTCATTTAATCCTCACAGAAACCTTCCAGGAGATATTCTGCTGCTGCTGCTGCTGCTGCTGCTAAGTCGCTTCAGTCGTGTCCAACTCTGTGCGACCCCATAGACGGAAGCTCACCAGGTTCCCCCGTCCCTGGGATTCTCCAGGCAAGAACACTGGAGTGGGTTGCCATTTCCTTCTCCAATGCATGAAAGTGAAAAGTGAAAGTGAAGTCGCTCAGTCATGTCTGACTCTTAGCAACCCCATGGACTGGAGCCTACCAGGATCCTCCGTCCATGGGATTTTCCAGGAGATATTCTACTGTTTCCCAAATCTGAGGCATTTGTTTCCATGGCATCCAGTTCTTTTTTTTTTTTTTGATCAAGATCTCTTTATTGATTATCAGAAACATTACAAACTCTAGTATGAAAAATTGTAACATGATAGTGTTATTTGAACAATTAATACTTTCAGATATAATATTATACATATTTCAATGCTATCTCCCCAATCATCTCACCCTCTCCGTCCCAGAGTCCAAGTCTGCTACTCAGTGTCTCTTTCTCGATAGGTTTACCTCTTCTATTCCTTTGCGGATACTGTGTTGTCTGCACTCACTCTGAATGGCCCAGTTCCCCCCCCGATGAAATGTATATGGAGAACTCATGTGTGTACCACGCTGCCATCTGTGGATGGACTCTAGGTGCTCCACGTGCATGCAACAGTGCTGTAGATGGGGTACGGTCTCTTGCCCAGCAGTGGGATGCTGACATGGGCCGAGTTTTGAGGATCCCAACTTTCTCCAAGTGGCGACAGTTGCATCCCACCAGTGGAGGGCCCCCCGCACCCTCTCCAGATTGTGTAGATTTGGATAGCAGATTGATTGGCGTGAAATGGTTCCATAGTGGTGATTTGTCTCTATATGAGTGATGTTGAGCTCTTCATGTGTTTGTTGCTCTGTATGTCTGAGAAATGTCATTGAGTTTTTGCGATTGGTGAGAGAGAAGTGGTGAGATTTTTGTCAGTGTGTCCCCTCTGAGTCACCTTGGTTTTTGTGAGAGCGGATTGTCGTTGAGGGGGAGAGGCCTCCTCTGGTATCGTCTGAGTGGTGGAAGTCAGTGACAGTTCCCAGACCACGAGATTATGCGAGAGTGGTGACTCTGGGTATAACAGATGATGTGGGGAGGAGTGGGTCCGTTGAGGGGGGAGGAGGAGGGAGGGGACGGTTGACAAGTGCCGAAACACAATGAGAACAATGACCAAAGATGAGAGGACAAGAAAGAACAGAGAAAGAAGGAACAACCCACAAAAAAGATGACAGCCCACAGCAACAACCAAGGTAAATGAGACAGGGAAAAGACAAGGAGCCCACCACATAAAATAGTTTGGAAGTTTGGCACAGAAGAGAGAAAAAGAAAAAGGAAAGGAAAGAGAAGACACTATGAGATGACATGATCCGAGAACCCTAAGACACAGAAAGAACTGACAATGATGAGGAGGAAAACACACAGAACGACCGACACAAAAGAGAAAAAGAAAGAGAATAGGAACAATCCATCACCAGCAGAAAACAATAAAATACTAGGAAATCTCCTAAAGAATCTAAAGGCATCCAGTTCTTAACCCTATCCTGGTGCTACCACACAGTAGAGCAATAGCTAACATACTGTCCACACCCCCAGCTAGATTGTCAAGTCCTGGAGTATAAGAACTTGTTCACTGTTGTAGCTCCAGCATAATAAAGCATATTACCCACCCACAGTTAATGAAGTGAAAGAATGAAATGTAGTCAAGAGTCTTTCAGTTGCAAGTGACAGAAACTTTAAAAAAAATGATTTATCAGCTCATGGACCTGGCTTCATGGTGAACTTTGCTTTGCCTCAACAGTCCTGATCTCTCCCCAAACCTACTCACTCATCCTGTGAGAGGAGGAGGACTTAGAAGGCTGGTGTATTTAGAATAGTGTACTTAGCACAGTCTTTCTCCCTGGTTTAGACAGCAGGTGTCGGTTACCCTACATTACTATAGTAAGAGTATTCTTGTCTGCTTCTACCATATACTAAGCTTACCATGTAAGATTTGGATTTACAAACCCAACTCTGGAGAGAATACTAGGAAGTCGACCATGGCTGCACATCTAAACTATGTCCATCTAGTTTTTATTAGTATTACAACTGATATTTTGATTAATACACAGCTAACTCTTATTGCTATCACTCACTTGGTTATAAATTTGAAGGAGAAAAAATAGGAAGCTGTTTAATGGCCCCAAGAGCCCACTAGAAAATACAGAAGAATAGGAGGCTGAAGCAAACTAGACTAACCCTAACCCACAGCTATTATTAACCCTTCACACACACACACACACACACAAAAAAAAAAAAAAAAAAAAAAAACACCTGAGGGTACACAGCCTCTATGGATCAGATATGGAGTTTAGAATTATATGTGTCTGACTCCAAGTCTGTGTGCTCTTCTTTTTAAGAAGATCATTCCATAAGCTTCCACTGACAAATCTCATCAACCTTACAAATGATCTAGCTGAAGAAATGGTAGAAACTCTTTTTTAAAAAGCTCCCAGATCATACTGGTGGAAGGGAACATACTGGATTTCTGTGCCCTACAGTAAAAACCACTACTGCTGAATACCTAATAGGGCAATATCTTAATGCCTTTCTGGACCAGCTCTGCTCCTCTGATGGCTTAGTAGGTAAAGAATCTGCCTGCCATGCAGGAGATGTGGATTTGACTCCTGGGTGGGGAAGATCCCCTGGAGAAGGAAATGGCGACCCACTCCAGTGTTCTTGCCCAAAAAATCCCATGGACAGAGGCCGCTGGTGGGCTACAGTCCGTGGGGTCACAGAGTCAAACACAACTGAGCAAATGAGCACAAGTACAGTAAAAATCACTCCTGATGAATACCTAATACGGCAATATCTTATTGCTTTTCTGGACCAATTCTGCTCCAACTTAACAGATATCATCTAAGATAAATTAGATCATATTTGGAAAAATGCTTAATATCCACATGTTCTTTGCTTTTATTTTTACCTTGATTGCTAATACTTGCTAGGATCTCTAAACAGTGGGACCAATATAAGAAGTACACCTTTTTCCCTAAATTCAACTTACTATTTCACATGGTAGCAGAAACAAACTCACTGACAGAAGTTAAAGTCAGTTAACTGGATATTTTCTCAATCAAATCAGAGTAAACTCAATTTAGGGTTTTCTCCCTATCTATTTAAGTTTAGTGTCATGGCATCAGGAAAGGCACCTGATCCTCCGTTCATGGAATCTTTATCAAGTTAGGAAAAGGATAACACTGTCTTACATTATCAGTTCTTGCTCATCTTCAAATCCTTTCTTTAATCTACTATTTCCACAATAAGTTTTAAACTCAGAAGCTAGGATCAAGTGGTTTGTTTTCAATTGTTCTCTCAGATTTTCCTTCCCTGAAATTGAGAATGCAGGCTGCCTGAAATGAAGATAAAGGCCACTTGAAAAAATTACTAAAAATGAAAACACAGTTGTTAATGTCAATTTTCCACATGACATAATTTGGACCAAGTTGAATGAATTTCTGTTTTTGAGGTACTAAGAACTGGGCTCCAAAAGCATAGAATGCAGATGGAAAAATACAGCTTTCTCAAGTTAAACAGAATATGAATATTTGTTTTCAGAGTGACTTGACAAACTTCTTCACTGACATTTCACAATAATCTTTAAGCTATCCTAAGAAATTACTCTTATTACTGCTGCTGCTGCTAAGTCGCTTCAGTCGTGTCCGACTCTGTGCGACCCCATAGATGGAAGCTCACCAGGCTCCCCCTTCCCTGGGATTCTCCAGGCAAGAATACTGGAGTGGGTTGCCATTTCCTTCTCCAATGCATGAAAGTGAAAAGTGAAAGTGAAGTTGCTCAGTCGTGTCCGACTCTTAGCGACCCCATGGACTGGAGCCTACCAGGATCCTCCGTCCATGGGATTTTCCAGGCAAAAGTACTGGGGTGGGGTGCCATTGCCTTCCCCGACCTACATAGCCTTCTCTGGCTAAGTCCTTAAGTGTATGGTTACCAAGGCATGAGGGGAGAACAAACCTCATGTTAACAATCAGAGACTTTTATTATGAGCATCATAACTTCCCTGGTGACTCAGATGGTAAAGAATCTGCCCACAATGCAGGAGACCTGGGTTTGATACCTGAGTTGGGAATATCCCCTGGAGGACATGGCAACCTACTCCATTATTCTTTTTTTTTTTTTAACTGTAAAATATTGTATTGATTTTGCCATATATCAAAATGAATCTGCCAGAGGTATACATGTGTTCCCCATCCTGAACTCTCCTCCCTCCTCCCTCCGCATACCATTCCTCTGGGTCGTCCCAGTGCACCAGCCCCGAGCATCCAGTATCGTGCATCAAACCTGGACTGGCGACTCGTTTCGTATATGATATTATCCATTATTCTTGCCTGGAGAATCCCATGGACAGAGGAACCTGGTGGACTATGTCCACAGGATCAAAAAGAGTCAGATCCAACTGAGTGACTAACACACATACAACTTTATCATGGGCTTTATAATTCCAAACCACAGCAAGGATATAGAGGACATCATAAGGAGAGAGGTTTCCAACTTCTTGCCACCATGAAATCTCTCTCAAGACTCCACATTGAGGAGAAGCACAGGAAACAAACAGAAATCAGAAAGGCCATGAGTTTAATATAAAAGACACTAAGCCATCAAAAAGAAACTAAATCAAAAGAGAGTTAAGAATTATAAATTGCAATAGCATAAAGTTTATTTTTTCTTAACTACCCAGTGAGACTGTCAGCCAACAGAAAAAAAAAAAAAAAGATGCTATATTTTCCATGCACTTCTAAGTGTAATGAGAGTGACTGCTGCTTTGCTAGCCAGTCCTCTAAAATCAATCTTTCCAACAGTTGTACATAGCAAAATAGAATAAGACAAGATGATAACAGCTTGCCACAGAATTCAAAATCAACTTTCATAAAAGTCGGTACTCTATTCACTATTTTGGCTGAATTATAGATATTGAAGTGATTAAACAATGGGAAGACACTGGAAGGAAGAAGGAAAGAAGGAAAGGAAGGAGGGATAGAAGGGGAAATAGAGGGAAGGAGAGAGGAACAGACAGAGGGGAGGAGGAAGAGACAGAGGAAAGAATGAAAAGGAATGGGCAAAGAGCAAAAAATGACTTGTACATAGTAACTCTTTGGTAAAATCATTTCCTGAACAAGCTATGGGTGAAATTAAAGCTGATAGTAGGGCCAGATTGTTCAAATAATGCTTCAAAAATCTCTTTAGTATATCTCAAGTGAATTCAGAGCAACCAAAAAATGTTTCTCCTAAGTTTTCTAATCTTTATCTATCCTTCTTATTTGAGTCTTTTCTCCAGAAGAACTTGAAAACTCTCTCTGCAGAAGAACTTGAAAACTCTCTATGCAGAGATTATTAAATTACCCATTAAATTTTATAAAATGCTGGTTTTAAAAATTAAGGAATTAAATAAACAGGAAGAAAAAAGAGGGGGACAGGAGCATCAAGCAAACTAAGCACTTGAATATCCACATATTAATGATTTTTGTTAATGTCTCCAGATCTTCATGTACTAACAGGTAAATTCTAAAAGCCCAGATCCATTTACAAACTGATGTTCTGAGCTATTGCTTATAGCTGGAAATAGATACAACAGAGGTGTAACCCATTTACCAGACTACACTGTAAATGAGCCTTCTTTCCTCCCAAGCTCCCCAGAAAGGATGTAATGGCAACTCCAGTCATTATAATTATTCCACAAATGCCTTCAAGGAGATTTGAGAAGACCCAAAAGCCCACGTAGTGTATTAACTTAAACAAAGAATGTACAAAGGAGTTTTATTTTCAATTCCAATTTCTCAATTTTTTTAATCATTTTCCCCAGCACAGAGCAGTCTTTGTGCCTGTGGATCTCCCTAAATGTTTATGTCCCAAAGGACATAGAGGTGTGAAAAATGTGACTCGTATTCTTGATAAATTCTTATTACAAGACATGGCCTTGAAAATGAAAAGCAAATGAAATCCCTCTTTTCTCTAAATTTTGTTTCATGTCAAAGGTTAGTCTTACTTATTTCAACAACTTAGATTTCAGCACTTGAAAAATAATGAGCCTATCTAAGTGGTGGTAACAGCTAAGATTTTAGAAACATCAAAGTCTTTAGAAAAATAACTCAGGGTTAACAGTTAGAGTTATCAGTTTTACTAGTCCAGAAATAAATTATTGCAAATTGAGTAACTATTTGCTAACTCTCACAGAGGCCACCAGGAAAGTTTAAGAATGAAGATGTTTGAACGTACGCTGTATAATTCACTCTTAAAACACACTAAAATCATGAGTATTCATTATATGAAATAAAACTGTCAAGAATGTAATCAAAACAAAAATTCATCTCTTTTCTAGGAAAAGTGTAAAAATTAGACATGTATTTTAAGTCAACAAATCCCAACCACAGATTACCCATCAAATAGAACATAAATTTTTGTAATACATTTATTTTCTGTTCATTTGCTCCCACTACTTGCAGGTTAATGACAGCAAACCTCTGACAGGCCAAAGAATTTAGCTTTAAATACTAGATAACTTGTATGTCAATCATACTTCATTCTGTTCTGGAAGAAATTAGCACTTCTCTTTGTATTCATCTTATTACACAAGAAATAATTACAAAGTTGTAAGTGAAAACAGGAAGGTCACAGAACTTACCAGCCAAAATGCCTTTTACTTAAACAGTCTCTTAACAAAGACTTATCTCACCTACTCTATAAGTCTTGATCTGTATTAAAGTAAAAATAAGAGGTAACACATAGTGAGTGCTTACTATGTGCCAGGCACCATTTAAAGCACCAACAGAAATTAATTCAAATAATGAACATAAAAATATTTCCATCCCTTGGCAGACAAACTAAAACCAACTGGGAATATGAGAAAATGAAAACAGCATGATTTTTCTGGATGGCTGAACCATGAATTAACTTTTTATTTCATGTTGACTGCCATTAGTGTTACTCACATAGTAAATACTTATGTGAAGTTTTCTTAAACCTCTTCCAAACACTATTTCCCAACTGGAAAATGGAGATATTAATAATACCTTCCTCATAAAATTGCTACATTAGTTTTACAGCTGCAAAAAATCTCTCTGAAACACCACTTGTATTCATATAGTATTCAACTACTTACTGGATCTAATCAAACTTCTTAGCTGGTTCTGCAAGTCACTCTTTTATCTTACAATTTCTCTGTACAACCCTCCATCTCAGTCGGGCCAGGTTCACACGTAAGTCATTCCTATCTTAACTCATCTACCCTTCCCAGCTCCTTACAAATATACTCATCACTCCTCTCTGCTGCTCATGCCTTCCCCATGTGATCTTCCAGGTCACATTTCCCTATTTCTCTGTAAGTCTTCCCCATCCTATGTGGATCTAATTGGATTGTGCAGAGTACCTATAATGTGCTTGAAACTTTTGGAATATTATTTAATCCCTTTTTTTTTAAATTGAAGTATAGTTGATATACAATGTTCTACAAGTTATAGGTGTACAATACAGTGATTCACAATTTTACAAGGTTATACCTCATTTATAGTTATAAAATATTGGCTATATTCCTTATGTTGTACAATATATTCTTATTTTATGCATAATAGTTTGCACCTCTTGATCCTCTATCCCTGTATTGTCCCTCCTTCCTTCCCTCTCCCCACTGATAATTACTAATTTGCTCTCTATATTCTTTTTTGTTATATCTATTTCGTTGTATTTTTTAGATTCCACACATAAGTGATATCATATAGTCCTTGTCTTTCTCTATTTCACTTAGCATGATACCATACTGGTCCATCCATTTTGCTAAAAATGACAAAATATCCTCTTGTTTATGGTTGAGTAGTATCACAATGCATTATTTAATTCTTTAAATAATTCTAGAGATAGTCGATGGCACCCTATTAGATATTTGAGGACTAGAGGGACTGTGATTTTTTAATACTTATTTATTTTATTTGGCTGTGTCAGGTCTTAGTTGTGGCATGTGGGGTCTTAGCTGTGGCATGTGGGATCTTTCATTGCAGCGCACGGACTCTCTAGCTACTGCTCAGGCTCCAGAGCACATGGGCTTCAGCAGTTGTGGCACACAGGCTCTCTAGTTACAGCCCACAGGCTTAGCTGCCCCACAGCAGTGGGATCATAGTTCCCCAGCCAAGGATTGAACCCATGTCCCCTGCATTGAAAGGCAAGATTCTTAACCACCAGGGAAGTCCTGAGACTATAACTGATCCAGAGTGGTAAAGCCAGGGTTCGAACTCAACTACACTGATCCATCCTCAAGAACTTATACCACAAAAATAAGTCCTTAAATTTATATTTTTGTAATGTTATCTAATTGCTTAATATATGTGAAATCCATGTCATCCTCTAAGTTCCTTGAGATCCAGTCCTTCATAGGGGAACACCAAAGTACTTAGTTAATACTGCTGACTTGAATTGACAGACAAGAAGGCCTCAAAAGTGATATGAATTTCCCATACATAAGTTACTATTTAAATAATGTTATCCCAGAATTTCCTCAAAGGACTGTGAACTACCAGATGCTTCAGACAGCCTAGCAGAAGCTTCATCATGAAGAAACAGTAAGTATGTTTTTTTAAGATGATGATGAGAAACTCTTAAGCGAATTGGAACTTTGACAGAATGGAGAAGTGTCAGAGGAAGATCAGAGTTGTCCTTCAAAATCTTAAGCATCCAAACATTTAACTTCCAAAGAGCTTATATCTTAAGATGAAGTGGGAAAGTTTCCTTCCATTATTTTCATGTTCCAAACCATTTCCTTTTCTTACAACCCCAGAGGTCCATGTCAGCTGAAGTTTTAGAAGACAACTAAATTGGGTTGTTTCGCTATAGCTAAGTAAATTCTGTCATAATTCTTTATCCTCTATCCAAAGGCCCCAATCCGAAGGGAAAGGAGGTGGAGCAATGCCTGACATGTCTCAGCAACCATCCCCCCAGCTTTTACTCTGGCACCACCAGGGAACATCCAGCTAAATACCTTGAGTTGCTGTCTTGTGTCCTTCCCACATCAGAGCCACAAATGTATTATAGAACTTCAAGCTCTGCCATGGTGCCCTGGTGACACCGAGAAATCCCACCACCACAGAGCTCTCAGGAGAAAACAAACCTTTGATAGCAGTGGGTTTCAACATTAGCCTATGGCTAATGGGCATAACTCTAAAAGAAAACTCTTAACTGACACCTTCTTGAGCAGTCTTTTTTAAAATCTTTAACTAGTAATCATTTCCATCATTATGGTCCTTAGTGTTTCTTAATAGTAAGTCCTTTGCAAGCAGTGAACAAATCAGTAGTTAAGAGTTTCCAGCTCCTCATGGCACTCCTCAGTGGTGTGTACAAGTCTCTTTGTGACTTTTATTCTGGGCATGTATCAGCTGGAGCACAGTTGACCCCATCCTTCAACAACTTCATTTGCCTGGTCTTCAGTGGGGCAGTCAGAGGTAACACTCCAGCTGCTAGTACCATGCCTAATGACAGACTGAAGGATCTTTTCCACAGGAAGGCAAGGTTAATAAACAGCTCGAATCACTGGCTTATTCTTTCTACTCTCTTTACCTCTCTTGTGCCAAAGGATCTCCCCCAGCTTTGTAATGTCTTCTTTCACCAACACAATTAAGTCCACCACCAAGTACCCACTCCCAATACCGTAATGTGTAGAGAATACTAATATATCGATACCTGGGCCAGCAGAGAAAAGGGATATGATATCTTACTAGGAAAATCTGTTCACAAAACCATTCACCCACTCAGTAACTGGTATAAACACTTCTGAAAAAAATTCATAAGACATTACAACCCCATTAAGCCTCCATGAACACTTACACACAAAATTATATAAGCCAAGAATGTAATTACTTTGAAGTTTTTGTTTTAAGGAATTGCTAGATATCATATAAAGCATCCCTAAAATATAAATATATAGGCACATTTATATTGAGAGTTGTATATATAAATATAACCACAAATATTTAGAAATACATATTTATATATAGCTATATACTATTTATATTTTAAATCTTATACAGTATTTATATCTATTAACTTATAAATATTATGTAACATATACATATATAAAATGTTTTATGCATATTTTACATAAAATGTATTAATATAAATATTTCAAATAACATACTTATATATAGAATTTATTTTATATATAAATATGAATGTTATATATAAACATTCATAATATGTATGAATTAAATATATACACTGTCACCCTAAGCAAAACTTGTGAGAACTTATTCAAGCCCACAGTGAAGTTTCTTCCTCTCGTTTTTTATATTTGTTTATGTTATGAATGGGGAAAGGGTAGCAATAATAGAATCACCATATTTAATAAAGTCTGGCTCTGTTATCTGGTCAAATAAAAATATCAGAGTTCTATGACCCTGAGGTGTTCTCATTGTTTAAAATAAACTTTTCCATTTTCAAGAGGACAATAAAGGGATTATAAATGAAAGTTTCACTCCTAAATACTGACAAAAATAATTACCTTTTATGGATTTCATAGGCTGATATAACCAATCCAAAGTCAGAATTAAACTGGAAAGAAAAGAGTTAAATAAAGATAAGACAATGATAGTATTTATTCCTAGATATACAGATAAGTATAATGAAATAACATAGTCTCAATCATGAGAAAAGGGCTGTCAGGTTTGAAAATATATATATACGTGCATATATAACTCATAAAGAACTTGTGAATATGGAGGAAAATATATGTAAGTTCTTATTCATTTAATTTTTATTTATTTGCTTCCCACTCAACCAATTTCAAAAAAGGATCTGAGGCAGAATTTCTTTCTAAACTATGTAAGACCCCACTAGTGAAAGCTGGTAGGAACAGTGGAAGTGGTGCTAGCATGGCTATTGATTTTCCTGCCCATTTCCAGACCAAGGTCTTTTACATCAGGCTGGTGCTGCTCTCCCACAGTCCCTTGATTCAAAGAAAAATAAATATTTGTTTTACCATTTGTCAATATGTCTGACTTTTTAAAAGCCAGCCCATCAAACATGAAAATAACTATACGGTGTTATGTATACAACTTGCATTTTTTATGGCAAGTATGACAGAAGAAAGGCAGAGAAAGAGGAAATATTTTCTTATGGCATTTCTAACTAGCTTCTGACATAATATAAGTTACTGCATTTTAACAATATAAACTGTCTCAGAATATTTGATTCCCCCCAGCAAATGTCAAAACTGCATTCTGCAAACACTAAAAAAGAAGAAAAATAATACTTCTGCCAAATACAAAAATAGTATCTCTCAGTGAAAGAGTTAAGAAACTAATGAGCTCTGTAATAGATTTTCTTTTATTCTAAACATATCATAAGATATCTTAGCAGCTCAATGGATGCATTCAGCACCTTATATCTTGAAAGCAATTCATAAATTTCACTAAAAAGTTTACTATCAATGCCAAAGCACTTTTCCCAAACATTTTCTACCACAAAATTATTTCATCACATACCTATGAATATCTTGCAAAATACTAACATTCCCAGAACACAGCTTAGAAATAAGTTATACAGAATTTAATAATTTATCATCCAGCAATATAGATAATAAAAGTACATATATGTGATAAAGAAGGCAAAAAACAACAACAACAAAAAATAACGGGGTATTTATAGGCAGAGAATGCTCTTCAAATATTATATGCAACAGACCTGACTGCTACTTTCTGCTACTTCCCATTCAGTCTTACTCAATTTCTCTACATTTTCAAGAACTCCTTTCTATTTTCCTAATTTTAATTCTTCAAGAAACACTCATGACTATCTGAATCAACCATACTCAAATTTTTATTTACAGATAAAAGAAAAACCAAATATAACTAAGCAAAACTACACTGAGTCTGTGTAAGTAATCATGTAAATAAAGGTACTACTAAAATGACCAAAATGTACTAATTAAAACATATGTTCCCCTTATTCAGGAACAGTACAGTTTTAGCTAAAGTAAACATGACAGAGAAAAGCTAGGATATATATAGAAAAACTCTGAAAGGATACAAAAAAAACTGATAATAATGGTTGCCTCTAAGAAAGAAAACTAGAGGATATTTTATGGTATATATTTTGGTAGTGCTTGAATTCCTCATCATATGTGAGTATTGATTTTTTTAAAAATAAAATATATATTAAATTTAAAATTTTTTAAACCGTAAAGATATTATTAAGAATCCATACAGCAAGCATAAGATGATAGGATGTGCCATGTACCTCCTATAAGGGAATTTCCTACTTAGTTAAAAGACTCATTATGAAAATTATTTGTTCAAATCTTACATTGACAAGAAACATTAGGATCTCCAGAAGAAAAAACACAAATAGCTATCCATAGCAAAAATAAAACTCATGATCATGTATTATACTTGGTTTAAACATCCAACTCTTCATTCAATATCAGTAAATCCTTAGTAACATGTGGATTCAAATAAACATCTAAGAAATTAAAATTATTGAATTCATAGTCTGGCTGATAAAGCATTTCAAGGCCTAGGAACATTAAGTTTACTGTGCCTTGATACCACAACACAACAGAAAATCCTCAAAGATAGAATGAATCACACTTAAAATTTTACGGAATGTGGTTATATAAGTATTGAAAATAACCCATAAGAAAAATTTGATATATTAAGATACTCATCAGTTTTATTTTAAGGTGAGAAAAAAATGGAAATATCCGAAATGTATATTAATACAGGAATTGTTCAATTATAAAACATACTCTCAATCAGTATCATGAATTTTCATCTTAAAATCTGTGGAGTAACATGGAAATTACTGATACCTAATGAAACCATAACATGAGACTACACATATTCCATTATCAAAAATATGTTTCTGTGCCATATTTGTGGTACTTCACTGTCACAGCTCCAAGAGCATGGAGAGGAAAAAGCTAAAGACCAAGACTCCTACTGTTCAATCACACACACACATTCATATCCCTCTACCAGGCCACCAAAGGCACTGTCATCTCTTTAGGGCTTAGCATGGAAAAGGACACATGTGTCTGCCACGTGAAAAACAAAAAACTTGCTAAAATATTGTTGGCATCCTCAACTGAGATGAAATGCCCCAAAATAACTCATATTCTTTCAAGATTAAAACCCTTCTACCTATCTCAGAAATAGAGGAAAACAACAGAATGGGAAAGAATAGAGATCTCTTCAAGAAAATTAGAGATACCAAGGGAACATTTCATGCAAAGATGGGCTCGATGAAGGACAGAAATGGTATGGACCTAACAGAAACAGAAGATATTAAGAAGAGGTGGCAAGAATACACAGAACTGTACGAAAAAGATCTTCATGACCCAGATAATCACGATGGTGTGATCACTGACCTAGAGCCAGACATCCTGGAATGTGAAGTCAAGTGGGCCTTAGAAAGCATCACTACGAACAAAGCTAGTGGAGGTGATGGAATTCCAGTTGAGCTATTTCAAATCCTAAAAGATGATGCTGTGAAAGTGCTGCACTCAATATGCCAGCAAATTTGGAAAACTTAGCAGTGGCCACAGGACTGGAAAACGTCAGTTTTCGTTCCAATCACAAAGAAAGGCAATGCCAAACAATGCTCAAACTACCACACAATTGCACTCATCTCACACGCGAGTAAAGTAATGCTCAAAATTCTCCAAGCCAGGCTTCAGCAATACGTGAACTATGAACTTCCTGATGTTCAAGCTGGTTTTAGAAAAGGCAGAGGAACCAGAGATCAAATTGCCAACATTCGCTGGATCATGGAAAAAGCAAGAGAGTTCCAGAAAAACATCTATTTCTGTTTTATTGACTATGCCAAAGCCTTTGACTGTGTAGATCACAATAAAATGTGGAAAATTCTGAAAGAGATGGGAATCCTAGACCACCTGACCTGCCTCTTGAGAAATCTGTATGCAGGTCAGGCAACAGTTAGAACTGGACATGGAACGACAGACTGGTTCCAAATAGGAAAAGGAGTATGTCAAGGCTGTATATTGTCACCCTGCTTATATAACTTATATGCAGAGTATATCATGAGAAACACTGGACTGGAAGAAACACAAGTTGGAATCAAGATTGCTGGGAGAAATATCAATAACCTGAAATATGCAGACGACACCACCCTTATGGCAGAAAGTGAAGAAGAACTCAAAAGCCTCTTGATGAAAGTGAAAGTGGAGAGTGAAAAGGTTGGCTTAAAGCTCAACATTCAGAAAACGAAGATCATGGCATCTGGTTCCATCACTTCATGGGAAATAGATGGGGAAACAGTGGAAACAGTGTCAGACTTTATCTTGGGGGGCTTCAAAATCACTGCAGATGGTGACTGCAGCCATGAAATTAAAAGATGCTTACTCCTTGGAAGGAAAGTTATGTCCAACCTAGATAGCATATTCAAAAGCAGACATTACTTTGCCAACAAAGGTCCGTCTAGTCAAGACTATGGTTTTTCCTTTGGCCATATATAGATGTGAGAGTTGGACTGTGAAGAAGGCTGAGCGCCGAAGAATTGATGCTTTTGAACTGTGGTGTTGGAGAAGACTCTTGAGAGTCCCTTGGACTGCAAGGAGATCCAACCAGTCCATTCTGAAGGAGATCAGCCCAGGGATTTCTTTGGAAGGAATGATGCTAAAGCTGAAATTCCAGTACTTTGTCCACCTCATATGAAGAGTTGACTCATTGGAAAAGACTCTGATGCTGGGAGGGATCGGGGGCAAGAGGAAAAGGGGACAACAGAGGATGAGATGGCTGGATGGCATCACTGACTGGATGGACGTGAGTCTGGGTGAACTCCTGGAGTTGGTGATGGACAGGGAGGCCTGGTGTGCTGGGATTCATGGGGTCGCAGAGTCGGACACAACTGAGTGACAGAACTGAACTGAACTGAACCTATCTCAACTCAAGCTTGATTTCCATTTTCCCCGCTTTTGGAAGTATAACTCCAGGCTGCATCCTCTTCATTAGACCTAAAACCCTGAAACACAAAATACTTAAGACTTCCTCTCTGTTAGTTGATAAGAAATATTTCAAGAATGAGATACAGAAGTTAGGAAGGGGAACCAGTTTAGTTGAGGGAAATATAATTAATTTGTTCATTCATCCAAGAAAAAGGCAATTTGTGCATTGTATACCAAATGTGGAGAACATCAGATCAGATCAGATCAGATCAGTCGCTCAGTCGTGTCCGACTCTTTGCGACCCCATGAACCGCAGCACGCCAGGCCTCCCTGTCCATCACCAGCTCCCGGAGGTCACTCAGACCTGCATCCATCGAGTCAGTGATGCCATCCAGCCATCTCATCCTCTGTCGTCCCCTTCTCCTCCTGCCCTCAATCCCTCCCAGCATCAGAGTCTTCTCCAATGAGTCAACTCTTCGCATGAGGTGGCCAAAATACTGGAGTTTCAGCTTTAGCATCATTCCTTCTAAAGAAATTCCAGGATTGATCTCCTTCAGAATGGACTGGTTGGATCTTCTTGCAGTCCAAGGGACTCTCAAGAGTCTTCTCCAACACCACAGTTCAAAAGCATCAATTCTTTGGCGCTCAGCCTTCTTCACAGTCCAGCTCTCACATCCATACATGACCACAGGAAAGACCATAGCCTTGACTAGGCGAACCTTTGTTGGTAAAGTAATGTCTCTGCTTTTGAATATGCTATCTAGGTTGGTCATAACTTTCCTTCCAAGGAGTAAGCGTCTTTGAATTTCATGGCTGCAGTCACCATCTGCAGTGATTTTGGAGCCCAGAAAAACAAAGTCTGACACTGTTTCCACTGTTTCCCCATCTATTTCCCATGCAGTGATGGGACCAGATGCCATGATCTTCGTTTTCTGAATGTTGAGCTTTAAGCCAACCTTTTCACTCTCCACTTTCACTTTCATCAAGAGGCTTTTTAGCCCCTCTTCACTTTCTGCCATAAGGGTGGTGTCATCTGCATATCTGAGGTTATTGATATTTCTCCCGGCAATCTTGATTCCAACTTCTGTTTCTTCCAGTCCATAGCAATAAACAAAATAAACATCATTCTCATTCATATCTGGGGCAATTAACGCTGAGTCTATTCTGAACACCAAGAGTCTGAGTTACTGCGGCTGCTAAGTCGCTTCAGTCGTGTCCGACTCTGTGCAACGCCATAGACAGCAGCCTCCCAGACTCCTCTGTCCCTGGGATTCTCCAGGTAAGAATACTGGAGTGGGTTGCCATTTCCTTCTCCAATGCATGCATGCATGCTAAGTCGCTTCAGTCACTAGGGTAACCCTAAAAGAGAAGCTTATATATAGACAGAAACATGGTTTTCAAAAAAGTGCAGGCAAGAATCATCACAGGCTTAGTTTTTGGAAGCTAAGCCAAAAAAATTGAACAGAGGGGAATCAAAAAGCCTTGAGTAATTGAATGTTTCACTGAAAATAACAATGCAGATTTGATGGAACAGGCAATAAACAAGATGTCAATTTTACAAACTTTAGAGACCTTAGAAGAAGAAGTTTATTTTGATGACTGATAAAGTCTAGAATATATTACATTAGATAAGTGTTAAGGTTGGGTGGACATAGAAGTTGGAGTCCTCAAGGAGGCAGGACCATTAAGTCAGAGGAGTGGAAAAACATTTTCATTAGCCAAAAATTTTCAACACAGAAGAAATTTAAATCACTATAAGAGACCTTGGAATAAATTTTAATAATATTTCCACAGACAAATTCTCTGAAGAAAGAATGCTTTAAAAGAGGATGACATGCCTTAAGAGACCTGAGGGGAGAAAATTCCCATGAATACAAATAATAAAATGGCCTGGAGATGAGCGGAAAGAAAAATTAAAATCTGTAAAAGCTAAGTATACGACTCCCAAAAAACATATTTAAGTAAAAAAAAATTTTAATAAGGTACAGCTTCAAAGAACACTGGAAAACTCAGAAAGGAAAAAAAAATGGAGCTGAGGAAGACAAGAAAGAACTAATAATCATACCTAATTTGGCTCCAATAATAATATCAAAACATTCTACTAAAATAATAAATACCATCAAGATGTAAATACTTTGTAGCCACTTGTAACCTAATCCTCCCTTCTCTTATTTATCCTGCAACTATAAACAAACTACACATTTGGACAACATGAAATAATCAAATTAAAAATACTCCTTTAAGAGGTAACATTGGATGATACTGTTTCATCAACAAAAATGCAGCAATAAATTAGAACAAGCTATTCAAAAGAAAAAAGAAATCCAAATTTTCTATATTGACAGAGAAAATGTGGCTAATGTTACTATAGGATTTAGAGTAGCAAAACTAGGCAGGGGGTACTTCTCAGCAAATCTAATGTTTTTAATAGTATTTCAACATTTCTTCTCTGACGTCAGTTTTTAAATAGGAAATTCCAAAGTTGATCAGAGAAAATTTAATAATTGTGTAATTTATTAACTTGGGGCTGGGGGAGGAAAATTTTGTGTTTTATTTCAAAACTTACCTTTTATTAAGAGCTACAAGGGGGGATTGAATCTGGTGAAGTTTTCCATATTTTTATGAGGACAAAATGCTATTAAGACCTACAAACAAAATGTATTTTTATTAAAAATGACTAATGCTCAGTGAAAAGTTCAAAGGCTGGAAAAGAAGCACTAAAAAGAGTTTTTAAAACAACAGTTCAGCTCACTCAGTTACTGGAAAAGTCATTTTCATAGTTAACCTTCAGGGCTAAGCAGCAGCTGGAAAAGCAGCATATTCTATAATGCAGTTAGTAAATGTCATGCCCTATTCTTGAAAGAAGCAAAATACATTACCCTTAAAGACTGCAAATGACTCTATAACAGCAGACAAGATATACAATAGATTTAATACACAATGCATATCACATTAAAAGATACCTCTCAACCAGATCCAATGTATGGTCACTGGGTGGCTCCTGGATTCAAAAATATAAATAAGTCAATTTTTCCTGTTAGAGTTGAAGAAATCTGAATACAGAAACTACACTAAATTAATATTATTAATTAGAAGTTTAATTTCTTAAACTTAACAATGTTTTATATTTAGGAAGAAGAATGTCCTTGTTCATTAAAGATTCATGCTGAACTATCTGGGTGTAAAATATATGTAACTTACTTTCAAATGAATGCAATTTGTGCGTGTATGTGTGTGTGTGTATGTGTGTGTGTGTGTGTGTGTATAAAGCAAGTGTCTCAAAAATGTTCAAAATTTGGTAAATGTAAGGTATATGGACATTAACTGCACTTTCTACATTATTTCAATTTTCTGGAGCTTTTTATTTTCTTTCTTTTAAATTATAAAGTATGATTTTAATAACACATTTACAGGAGACTTGGAAAAGACAGAACAAAGTTATATATAGTTTCACTATTACAATTATTTCTTAAGTAGATAAATTAAGATTTTTAGTTGAAGTTTCAATACCAAACTCTCAAAAATTAATAGAATGAATAGACAGACGAGAAGAAGATATAGTAGACCTGAAAAGCACTATGAGCCAATTTAACATAATTAAATTTTATACAATTTTTACACAACAGCAGGATACAAATTCAATTCAAGTTCCCATAGACTATAAACCAGAAGATACTGGAACATACCCAGGGATGTAAGACAAGGTGCAAAAATTTCATGGTCTAAAGGTATTGAAATCATACAGAACCTGTTCTTTCATCACTGTGGAATTATGTTAGAAATCAATTATCAAAAGATATCTGAAAATAACCCACATGTTTTCAAGAGCAATGTGACATTTACCAAAAGAGACCTTTGACTCAGCCACCGAAGCCTCAATGAAGTCAAGACTGAAAAAACACAGAGGGTGACTGCAGAGAAGAAAGCATTTAAATGAGAAATTAATATCAAAGATGTTTTTAAAAACCTCATGTATCTGGAAATAAAATGTCCACTTTAAATGATGGGTGTACCTGCTGCTGCTGCTAAGTCACTTCAGTCGTGTCCGACTCTGCGTGACCCCATAGAGGTAAGCCCACCAGGCTCTCCTGCCCCTGGGATTCTCCAGGCAAGAAAACTGGAGTGGGGTGCCATTTCCTTCTCCAATGCATGAAAGCGAAAAAGTGTAAGAGAAGCCGTTCAGTCGTGTCCGACTCTTAGCGACCCCATGGACTGCAGCCCACCAGGCTCCTCCATCCATGGGATTTTCCAGGCAAGAGTACTGGAGTGGGATGCCATTGCCTTCTCCATGAGTGTACCGAAGAAACCATAATAAGGAAAATTAGAAAATATTTGAAATAGGATAATATGAAAAGAAAGTTTATCAGAATTTGTTGCATGTAGCTGAAGCTGCTCACTGCACTTAAATACAATGTGGAATCTTGAATAATGTATGGAAATGAATAATGAACACAAGCATAAAATTTTGTGAAATGTGAAGAAAATCTGTACGTTAATAATACTGTATCACATGCTAATTTCCTGTTCTTTTTTTAAACATAGTATTTCTCTTTTTTTTCTTTTTTTTTAAATTTTATTTTATTTAACTTTACAATATTGTATTGGTTTTGCCATATATCAAAATGAATCTGCCACAGGTATACATGTGTTCCCCATCCTGAACCCTCCTCCCTCCTCCCTCCCCATACCATCCCTCTGGGTCGTCCCAGTGCACCCGCCCCAAGCATCCAGTATGGTGCATCGAACCTGGACTGGCGACTCGTTTCATAGTATTTCTTTATATTCTCAGAATTGGATTAGAAGTTTCAAACCTCATCAAATTTTTTAAATAACTTATAATAAGCTTTCCAGACTTTTGGCAGTAATACTAGATGTCAAAATAAATGGAACTATATCAAAAATTTGAGTGAAAATAAATTAGAAATTTATTAGAATTAGAAATTAGCATTCTATTCATATTGAGTCAAACAAGTGAATCTAAAATGTCATAAATTTAACTAAGCAAAAATTCATAATTTTTCTAAAAATATGTATATTATACATAAGCTTTTCTACTTGATAAAGAACAACAAAACAAAAGAAATGGAGAAATTGGAAAACATAAACTAAATGGATTGGGAGCACTGAATATGAAATAGAAAAAGTGAAACAAACTAGGTAAAAGCTAAAAAAGAAATCACCCTATAGTCCAGTCATTTTTAAACACAGATACTCATTAGAAAGACATCTGGAGCTTTGGAGGAAAAACAACTAATACATGGGCATTTGTATTCTTAAAAAAAAACTCCAAGATAATTCTGATATGCATCTGGATTTTAAAAAGTGATTCTAGGTATTTTTCTATTAAATGTCAGTTTTAGGGATAAAGAATTCTATTATTTTCTGTTGACCAATCATGATACAATGGAATTAAAAAGAGTAATTGTTACATAATCACAATAGTAAAACATGTTTATCTGTTTTAACAATCAATAATCAGACAAAAAATAAAAGATAATTACAATTTCAAGCCATAATGGAAACATGATTAACCTAACAATATAAAATGATTACATACAATTTGAGGGGTTAAGTAGAGTGATGTGGTAGGTAGAAGTGCATACACACATGTTTTTCATCCACCCAGCCATTCTATGTCTTTTGGTTAATGCATTTAATCCATTTACATATAAAGTAATTATCAACATGCATGATCCTATTATCATTTTCTTAATTGTTTGGGGTTTGTTTTGTGTAAGCTTTTTCTTTCTCTTGTGTTTCCTACCTAGAGAAGTTCCTTTAGCATTTCTCATAAAGCTAGTTTGGTGGTGCTGAATTTTCCTAACTCTTGCTTGTGGAAAGCTTTTGATTTCTCCATCAAATCTGAACAAGAATCACGCTGGGTAGAGTATTCTTGGTTATGCATTCTTCCCCTTTCATCACTTTATACTGTGCCATTCCCTTCTGGATTGTAGAATTTCTGTTGAGAAATCAGCTGATAACCTTATGGGAGTTCCCTTGTACGTTATTTATCATTTTTCCCTTGTTGCTTTTAATATTACATCTTTGTCTTTAATTTTCATTAGCTTGATTACTATGTATGTCCTACTTGGGTTTAGCCTATCTGGAACTTTCTCAGCTTCCTAGACTTGGTTGACGATTTCCTTTGCCATGTTAAGGAAGTTTTCAGTTAAATTCTCTTGAAATATTTTCTCAGGTCCTTTCTCTTTCTCTTCTCATTTTGGGACCCCTATAATGTGAATGTTGGTACATTTAATGTTGTCCCAGAGGGCCCTTCAGTCAGTTCAGTTCAGTCACTCAGTCATGTCCGACTCTTTGCAACCCCATGAATTGCAACATGCCAGGCCTCCCTGTCCATCACCAACTCCCGGAGTTTACCCAAACTCATGTCCATCAAGTCGGTGATGCCATCTAGCCATCTCATCCTCTGTCGTCCCCTTCTCCTCCTGCCCTCAATCCCTCCCAGCATCAGGGTCTTTTCCAATGAGTCAATTCTTTGCATGAGGTGGACAAAGTACTGGAGTTTCAGCTTTAGCATCAGTCCTTCCAATGAACACCCAGGACTGATTTCCTTTAGAATGGACTGGTTGGATCTCCTTGCAGTCCCAAGGGACTCTCAAGAGTCTTCTCCAACACCACAGTTCAAAAGCATCAATTCTTCAGTGCTCAGCTTTATTCACAGTCCAACTCTCACATCCATATATGACCACTGGAAAAACCACAGCCTTGACTAGATGGATCTTTGTTGGCAAAGTAATATCTCTGCTTTTCAATATGCTATCTAGGTTGGTCATAACTTTCCTTCCAAGGAGTAAGCATCTTTTAATTTCATGGCTACAATTACCATCTGCAGTGATTTTGGAGCCCAAAAAAATACAGTCTGACACTGTTTCCACTGTTTCCCCATCTATTTCCCATGAAGTGATGGGACCAGATGCCATGATCTTAGTTCTGAATGTTGAGCTTTAAGCCAACTTTTTCACACTCCTCTTTCACAGTCTTAATTATTTTCATTCTTTTTTCTATATTCTGTTCTCCAACAGTGATTTCCACCATTCTATTTTCCTGATAATTTATGTGCTCTTTTGCATCAGTTATTCTGCTGCTGAGTCCTTTCACTGTACTGTTCATTTCTGTTTGTTTTTTATTTCTTCTAGGTCTTTGGTAAACATTTCTTGCATCTTCTCCATTCTTTTTCCAAGATCCTGGGATCATCTTCACTATCTATTCTGAATTCTTTATCTAGAAGGTGCCTATATCCACTTCATTTAGTTTTTATCTGGGGTTTTATCTTGTCCTTACATCTAGGACATAACCCTCTATATTTTCATTTTGATTAACTGTTTGTGATGTGATTTTCGTTCTGGCAGCTGTGGGATTGTAGTTCTTCTTGCTTCTTCTGTCTGCCCTCTAATGGATGAGGCTAAGAGGGTTGTGTAAGCATGCTAATGGGGGGGACTGGCAGTGTGAAAAACTGGGTCTTGTTCTGGTGGGCAGGGTCATGCTCAGTAAAACTTTAATCCGATTGTCTGCTAATGGGTGGTTGTTAAACAGCTAGTTGCAATTCTGATGCTCTTGCAGGAGGAGCTGAGTACATGTCCTACTCTGCCATCTTGAACCAATCTCCTAGGTTTTTAATTTGATAAATGAAAAGGTGGGGAGGAAATCAAGATATCTCAATCCAACATTGTTATTGCTTTTCAGTTGCTCAATCATGTCCAACTCTTTGTGACCTCATGGACTGCAACACAGCAGGCTTTCCTGTCCTTCACTATCTCTTGGAGTTTGCTCAAACTCACGTCCATGGAGTTTATGATCCCATTGAACCATCTCATCTTCTGTTGCCCCCTTCTCCTCCTGCCACCAATCTTTCCCAGCATCAGGGTCTTTCCCAATGAGTCAGCTCTTCACATCAGGTGGACAAAGTACTGGAGCTTCAGCATCAGTCTTTCCAATGAATATTCAGGGTTGATTTCCTTTAGGATTTACTGGTTTGCTTTCCAAGGGACTCTCAATAGTCTTCTTCAACACCACAGTTCAAAAGTATCCATTCTTCAGTGTTCAGCCTTTTTTAGGGTCCAACTCTTACATCTGCAGATGACTACTGGAAAAACCATACCTTTGACTAGACGGACCTTTGTCAACAAAGTGATGTATTTGCTTTTTAATACACTGTCTAGGTTGGTCATAACTTTTCTTCCAAGGAGTAAGTGTCTTCTAATTTCATGGCTGCAGTCACTGTCTGCAGTGATTTTAGAGCCCAAGAAAATAAAGTCTGTCACTGTTTCCACTGCTTCCCCTTTACTTTGCCATGAATTGACAGGACCAGATGGCATGATCTTAGTTTTCTGAATGTTGAGTTTCAAGCCAGCTTTTTCCCTCTCCTCTTTCACCTTCAAAACTAAAGAGGCTCTTTAGTTCCTCTTTGCTTTCTGCCAGGCTCTTTAGTTCCTCTTTGCTTTCTGCCATTAGGCTGGTTTTATCTGCTTATTTGAGGTTATTGATATTTCTCCTGGCAATCTTAATTGCAACTTGTGCTTCATCCAACCTAGCATTTTGCATGATATACTCTGCATATAAGTTAAATAAGCAGGGTAACAATATACAGCCTTGATGTACTGTACTGCTTTCCCAATTTTGAACCACTCTACTTCTCTATGTCCAGTTCTAACTGTTGCTTCTTGACCTGCATACAGGTTTCTCAAGAGGCAGGTAAGTGAAGTTGCTCAGTCATGTCCAACTCTTTGTGACCCGATGGACAGTAGCCTGCACCAGGCTCCTCCGTCCACGGGATTTTCTAGGCAAGAGAACTGGAGTGGGTTGCCATTTCCTTCTCTGGGGAATCTTCCCGACCCTGGGATCGAACCCAGGTCTCCCACATTGTAGACAAACGGTCTGTTATTCCTACCTCTTTAAGAATTTTCCACAGTTTGTTGTGATCCAAAAATAGAATCTCTACAGAAACACAAAGCAGAACTAGATAGGAAACTATCACCACAAAAATAAATTTTACCATCTAAATACACATGGCATACTATACTAGGTATTCTAATAAAAAAAAAAACTAATATGCTGTATGGTTTTTAAGAACAAATAATCTAAGACTGACACTGATGATAAAAATAACATTGAAACTGAAAAGGAATAGCTACACAAATTCAAACAATAAAGTAAGTATATGTCCTAATCATCACTACTTTTATGGTGGTGGTTTAGTTGCTAAGTCATGTCCAACTCTTGCAACCCCACAGACTGTAGCCTACCAGGCTCCTCTGTCCTTGGGATTCTCCAGGCAATAATACCGGAGTGGGTGGCCATTTCCTTCTCCAGAGGATATTCCCAACCCAGGGATCAAATCCAGATCTCCTGCATTGCTGGCAGATTCTTTATCAAGTGAGCTACAAGGAAAGTCCCTACCTTCTCTGTCCATGGGATTCTCCACACGAGAATACTGGAGTAGGTAGCCATTCCCTTCTCCAGGGGATCTTCCTGACCCAGAGATTGAACCCAGGTCTCCTGCATTACAGGCAGATTCATTACCATCTGAGCCATGTGGCTCACCACTTTTCTAGCCACACCAAAAAGAAAAGCTGCTCAAATCTGGCAAAGCTCATTCTAACCTTTATAACTCTATATACATTCTACCACTTCAATTGGCTCACAGGATATATAAAGTTTAACCAGTATCACTTTTTGATTCAAGAAATCAGAGTGGAGACTTCCCTGGTGGTCCAGTGGTTATGATTTCACCTTCTAAGGTAGGGGGTGTGGGTTAGATCCCTGGTTGGGAAACTAAGATTCCACATGCTTCATAGCCAAAAAAAAAAAAAAACACACACACACACACAAAATAAAACATAAAACAGAACCAATATTGTAACTAACTCAATAAAAACTTTAAAATTGGTCTACATTAAAAAAACAAAACTTTTAAAACAGAAATAAATAAATTAGATGGCCATTAATGAGGGACTTAATTTTGTGAGGGAAAGAAGCTCATTTCTGCTTATAACACTATCTTAGACACTATAACAAAGTATTCTGTGCTATGTTACAAATTTGACTTTTCCCAACAGTCCCTGCTTTTCATCATGAATCAGTTCAAAGATTCTTTCCTAGGAGCATTTTCTCATTGCCCTAAATTTAGTTAAGATAAAGAAAATAATGGGCTTCTGGGGTAGCTTAAATGGTAAACAATCTGCCTGCAAGGTGGGAGACGTGGGTTCGATCCCTGGGTCAAGAAGATCCCCTGGAGAAGAGCATGGCAACCCACTTCAGTATTCGTGCCTGGAGAATTCCATGGACAGAGGACCCTGGTGGGCTACAGTCCATGGAGTCACAAAGAATCGGATATGACCGAGCAACTAACACTTTCACTTTTCAAAGATAATAATATTTTATTACCATGGTATATAATTTTTCCAAACCAAACTGATCCAGCATTTGGTAGTGCTTGAGATACAAGAATAAATAAAACACTTGCCATATCAAGTCCCTGCTTTGGTACTGGAGACACTCATGCAAAGAAATAACTATGTATGCCGTCAGGGAGGGGGAAATCCACCCTCCCCCCAAATCATACATTTTTAGACTGGTCTAATAATTAAATTGACATAAAACAAACTAAGTGGAGAAAAAAACTCTAATCTGTATATAAAGAGGTCTCATAAAAATAGGACATCCAGAGTAACTAAAGCAGGCTATTTATACATCATTTTTAGACAAAATTACTTGTGAAGATTCAACAAAACAAACAGGCTTGTGTGTGGGGGTAGCAAACTAATGAAGTAACAAAGTCTGCTTATACAGCTTTATTTGTCTTGAAATACCTACGTTGGTGATAAGGATGCTTTCTATGCTCCTGGTATAGGGAGAATACCTTCACATGGGAGATTTACTTCCTACTTTCTGAGAGAAACTGTTTTTTATTATGATTTTCCCCCATGAGGCATTTCTCAAGTAACTAAAATTTAATATAGTAACTATGCCACTGTGGTGTATCTTGGGGTGACCTGCTCTGAGCCCCAACAGTACCACTTACTAATCATGCAATCCACCAAGCTACTCAAGTCAAAAACCTCAGATGTCTTATGATTCTCTCTTTCCTACACTACATGTAGGCCACTGGCAAAGTAATTCTATCACCAGACAAATCATGAATGCATCCTTTCTCTTCATTTCCACTATTACTCTGGTCCAGAACTAACTTCTGGAGAAGGTGATAGCACCCCACTCCAGTACTCTTGCCTGGAAATCCCATGGATGGAGGAGCCTGGTAGGCTGCAGTCCATGGGGTCACTAAGAGTCGGACATGACTGAGCGACTTCACTTTCACTTTTCACTTTCATGCACTGGAGAAGGAAATGGCAACCTACTCCAGTGTTCTTGCCTGGAGAATCCCAGGGCGGGGGAGCCTGGTGGGCTGCCATCAATAGGGTCGCACAGAGTCGGACACGACTGAAGTGACTTAGCAGCAGCAGCAGCAGAACTAACTTCTCTCATCTGGATTGCTAGTATAAAACATAATTTCTCTTCCATAAATGGTCTTCCCCTCTTGACTCCTTGTCATCTGTTTTCCACACAAGAGAGAGAGTAATCTTTTAAAACATAAAACAGATCATGTCAGTCCCTTGCTTAAACCTTTCCAATGGTTTCACTTGGAATAGAATCCAAAGTCTTTACCATGGCTGCCTTCCAGATTCCATATGTTCTGGACCTATCTGTTTCTCTGGCCTAATCTCCTAATCTCCGTCTCACATAGTACACTTCAGCCATACTGATTTTCTTTGCATTTCTCAATTTTACCAGCTTTTAACCCCTTACACTTTTGTACTAGTGATTTCTCTCTGCCTAAAATGCTATGAGTACTTCTGTGGCTGGCTCATTATTGTTATGCAGGTTTCAGTTAAAATGTTACTTCTCAGCCAGGCCTTTAGCTATCACTCAATCTAAAATAGCCACCTATCCATTTTCTTCATTTTATCACTGTAACACTGATCATTACTTGATCTTTTCTTATTTAAAATTTTATTGGCTGTCTCTCTCTCTCTCTTCTAAATCAAGCCTTCTCAGGAGAAATTACTACTGACCTTACAAAAATAAAAAAGAATTGTAACAGCATATTATAAGCAACTTTCTATCAACAAATTAATAAATGAAATGGGAAAATTCCTAAAAAGACAAAAACTACTAAAACTGAATCAAGAAAAAATAGAAAGCCAAAGTAAACCTATAAAAATTAGAGACTGAATTATTAATTTTTATAATTCCCATAAATAAAAGATTATGGATAGCTGGTTTCACTGATGAGTTCCACCAAAACTTTAAGAGGAATTAATAAAGGGTTGAGATCAAGATGGCAAAGTAGGAAGACCTGATCCCACTTCCTTTCAGAAGCACACAAAAAATACAAATACTTAAAGAGCAACTATCTCTGACAATGACCTAAAAAAAAATAGAAAATTTTCCACAACAAAAGATATAATAAAGGAGAAAAGATGAATAAGAGGGGCAGAGACGTGGTCCAATCAAGATGCATACTCTTGGCAAGGCAAAACACCAGCTGGAGGGATATGACAATTGCTCAGGTGCTCATCTAGTAATAAAGGGTCTAAGCCCCACATCAGGCTTCCCAGTCCATCAGTCCTGCACTAGGAAGATAAGCTCCCAAAATATGTGAAAACCAGCCGGGTTTACATTTAGAAGAGTCAGAGGGTTGTAGAAAACTGAGACTCCACCCTTAAAAGACATATGAAAAACTCACTCCACTCCCAGCAAATGCAGCATCAGAGAGGCACATAGGTCAATCCACTTTCTTATCTTAGAAAGCCTCTCAGAGAGGCTAGAAGCAGATGGAATACCCGCCTAGAGACTGAGATATTGGTGGCATCCATACAAGTTAACATAGAGAATTAGACAAAATGAAGCCTAAAGGAATACTGTCCAAATTAAAGGAAAAAACAGAAACCTAAGAAAAATAACTAAGTTTAACAGATAAGCAATTTACCTGAAAAAGAGTTTGACATAATGTTTACAAAGACACCATACTTGAAAGAAAAATGAATACTGTGAGAATTTCAAGAGTTAGGAAACATAAAGAAAAAAAATTTAGACTTGAAAAATACCATTGCTAAAATAAAAAATGCACCAGAGAGAAATCATAATAGATTAGATGATGCAGAAAAATGGATCTGTAATCTGGAAAACAGAACAGTAGAAATCATTGAAACTGAACAGAAAAAAGAATTTTCAAAAATATGGCTAATAAAAGAGACCTCAGGACAACATAAGATGTACTAACATTTTGAAATCCCACAGGGGTCCCATAAAGATAAAAGAGAGAGAAAGGGGCAGAGAACTTATTTGAATCAGTCAGTCAGTTCAGTCGCTCAGTCGTGTCCGATTCTTTGTGACCTCATGAATCGCAACACGCCAGGCCTCCCTATCCATCACCAACTCCCGGAGTTCACCCAAACTCGTGTGCATCAAGTCAGTGATTCCATCCAGCCATCTCATCCTCTGTTGTCCTCTTCTCCTCCTGCACCCAATCCCTCCCAGCATCAGGGTCTTTTCCAGTGAGTCAACTCTTCGCATGAGGTGGCCAAAGTATTGGAGTTTCAGCTTCAACATCAGTCCTTCCAATGAACACCCAGGACTGATCTCCTTTAGGATGGACTGGTTGGATCTCCTTGCAGTCCAAGGGACTCTCAAGAGTCTTCTCCAATACTACAGTTCAAAAGCATCAGTTCTTTTGATGGCGCTCAGCTTTTTTCACAGTCCAACTCTCACATCCATACATTGAATAAATAATACTAATAAATAAAAACTTCCCTAACCTGACAAAAAACATAGCCATCCAGATCCATGAAGCACAGTCTCAAACAAAATGAACTCAGATTCAAAGAGAGAAACATTATACTTAAAATGACAAAAACTAAAGACTTAAATTAAGAGCAGTAAGAGAAAAACAAGTAGTTACATACAAAGGAATTACCACAAGACTATAAGCTAATTTTTTGGCAGAAATTTTGCAGACCAATCCTATAACCAGCAATACTACCTGGCAACATTATCATTCAGAGGTGAAGAAAAGAGAAATACTTTTATGACAAGCAAAAACAAAACAAAAAACAAAAAGAGTTCACTGCCACTAAACTAGTAAATTACTAAAATTTACAAGAAAGGTTAAAGAGATTTCTCCAAGCAAAAAAAGGCCATAATCAAATTTAAAAAAAAAAAAAAACATGAAAGAAAAAAATTTCACAAGTAAAGCAAAACATCTATTAAAGGTAGTGGGTCAAACATCTACAAAGCTAAAAGTTAAAACATAAAACTATAAAATCATGTATACTACAGTAAATAGTTAAGAAATACACAAAATAAAAAGATGAAAATATGACATCAAAAGCATTAAATGTGGCAAAAGAAGTAAAAATGTAGGGCTTTCTGAATGCATTCAAATTTAAGAGATCATTAATTTAAAGTAGGTGGCTATATACACAGATTGCTATATACAAACCTCATGGTAAGAACAAACCAAAATTCTATAATAGATACCAAAAAAATTTTTAAAGAAATCCAAATGTACTAAAGATAGTAATCAAATCACAAAGCAAGTGGGAAACAGAAGAATAAAAAAGAACTACAAAAATAACTAGAAAACATATTTTAAAAAGGGCAATAAGCACATGCCTGCATGTTTGTGCCTGTGCTCGGTCACTAGGTTGTCTGACTCTTTGCAACCCCATGTACTGCAGCCTCCAGGTTCCTCAGTCCATGGAATTTTCCAGGCAAGAATCCTGGAGCAGGTTGCCATTTCCTACTCTGGGAGATCTTCCTAACCCAGGGGTTGAACCTACATCCCTTGCATCTCCTGCAATGGTAGGTGGATTCTTTACCACTGCACCAGCTAGGAAGCCCAAGTACACCCCTATTTATAAACAAATGCAAATGGAGTAAATTTTCCAATCAAAAGACATAGGATGGTTGAATGGATTAAAAAAATAAGACCCATATACATGCTGCCTACAAGTCTCATGTCAGATCTAAAGACACTCACAGGCTGAAAGTGAAGGGATGAGTAAAGATTGTTCAGGCAAATGAGAACAAAAGGAAAAGTGGGAAGAAATGCTTATATCGGACAAAATGGATTTTAAAGACTTCAACAAGACACAGAGAAGGACATTATATAATAATAAAGAGATTAATGTAATAACACTTGTTAGATATCTATGCACACAACACCTAAATACATAAAGCAAGTATCAGTAGCTATAAAGGAAGAAGCAGACAATAATACAATATGGTAGGGGACTTTAATACCCAACTTAAGTCAATTGTTAGATCATCCAGAATTACTATCAATAAGGAAACAATAACCCTAAATGAAATATTAGACCAAATAGACTTAAAGACAGACATAATATTCCATCTAAAAGTGGCAGAATATACACACTCTTCTCAAATGTGCACAGAACATTCTCCAAGACAGATTACATTTTAGGCCACAAAGCAAGTATCAATAAATTTAAGAAGACTGAAAGTATATCAAACGTCTTTTCCAACCACAACTGTATGAAACTACAAATAAATGTGAGAAGAAAATCAGAAAAACAAAGACATATGGGAGATAAATAACATGCTACTAAACCAATGGGTTAACAAAGAAATCAAAGAAGAAACTGAAAAATACTTGAGACCAATGAAAATGGAAATACACCATAACAAAATCCATGTGATAAAGCAAAATCAATTCTAAGAGGAAAGTTTGTAGTGATACAGACCTCCCTCAAGAAAAAAAGAAATAACTCACATAGACAATCTAACATAACACTTAAAGGAACTATAGAAAGAGGAATAACATAAAAGTTGGTAGAAAAAGGGAAATAAAACCAGAGCATAGATACATAGATAAACAAACAGAAAACATCAATGAAACTAAAAGCTGGTTCTTTAAAAAGATAAACAAAACAAAAATTGATAAACCTTCAGGTAGGGCCATAAAGAAAAAGAGAGACAGCAAAAAATTAAATCTGAAATATAAAAGGAGAAGGTATAACTGATACCAGAGAAAGACAATGAATCATAAGGGATTACTATAAACAACATATTCCAACAAACTTGACAACCTAAAAAAAACGGACAAAATCCTACAAATATACAATCTTCCAAGACAGCATCACCGATTTCATAGATATGAATTTGGGCAAACTCCAGATCATGAAGGACAGGGAAGCCTCGCGAGTATAGTCCATGGGGTCACAAAGGGTCAAAAATAATTTAGCAACTGAACAACAACAAGACTAAATCAGGACAAAACAAAATCTTAACAGACTGGTTACAATTAGTGAATCCAGGATGACCTGGTTTCATAGGTGAATTCTAAAAAAAAATCTTGAAGAAGAGTTAATATCTATCCTTCTGAAAGTATAAGAATCAGCTCCAAATTCCTTCTACCAGCATTACTCTAATACCAAACTCATAAAAAGACTCTACAAAAAAAGAAAACAATACGCCAATATCCTTGATGAACAGAGATGTAAAAATCCTCAATAAAATACAAAGTGAATTCAACAATACATTGAGAGGATCATACACCATAATCAAATAAGATTTACCATAGAAATGCAAGGATGAGTCAATATCACAAATAAGTCTGTGAGATATACCACATTAGTAAGAATGTATATAAAAATATTATCTTATTAGATGTAAAAAAAAAAAAAAGATACTTGACAAAATCCAACATCCTTTTATGAAGAAAATTCTCAACAAAGTGGGTATAGAAGGATCATGCTGCTGCTAAGTCACTTTAGTCGTGTTTGACTCTGTGTGACCCCATAGACGGGCAGGCCACCAGGTTCCCCCGTCCCTGAGATTCTCCAGGCAAGAACACTGGAGTGGATTGCCATTTCTTTCTTCAATGCATGAAAGGGAAAAGTGAAAGTGAAGTCGCTCGGTCATATCTGACTCTTAGAGACCCCATGGACTGCAGCCTACCAGGGTCCTCCACCCATGGGATTTTCCAGGCAAGAGTACTGAAGTGGGGTGCCACTGCCTTCTCCGAGAAGGATCATAGTTAAACATAATAAAAGACTGATATAACAAACCCACAACAAACATCATACTGAAGAGTGAAAAACAGAAAGCTTTTCCTCTAAGACCAGGAACAAAACAAGAATGCATACTTACACCATGTTTATTCAACACAGTATTAGAAGTCCTAGCCACAGCAATCACAGAAGAAAAAGACAAATACATCCAAACTAGAAAAGAAGTAAAACTGCCATCATTTACAGATGACATGATACTAAGTATCAGTTCAGTTCAGTCGCTCAGTAGTGTCTGACTCTTTGTGACCCCATGAATCACAGCACGCCAGGCCTCCCTGTCCATCACCAACTCCCAGAGTTCACTCAAACTCATGTCCATCAAGTCAGTGATGCCATCCAGCCATCTCATCCTCTGTTGTCCCCTTTTCCTCCTGCCCCCAATCCCTTTCAGAATCAGAGTCTTTTCCAATGAGTCAACTCTTCACATGAGGTGTCCAAAGTATTGGAGTTTCAGCTTCAGCATCAGTCCTTCCAATGAACACCCAGGACTGATTTCCTTTAGAATGGACTGGTTGGATGTCCTTGCAGTACAAGGGACTCTCAAGAGTCTTCTCCAACACCACACTTCAAAAGCATCTTCGGCGCTCAGCTTTCTTCACAGTCCAACTCTCACATCCATACATGACCACTGGAAAAACCATAGCCTTGATTAGACGGATCTTTGTTGGCAAAGTAATGATCAGATCAGATCAGATCAGTCGCTCAGTCGTGTCCGACTCTTTGCGACCCCATGAACCGCAGCACGCCAGGCCTCCCTGTCCATCACCAACTCCCAGAGTTCACTCAAACTCATGTCCATCAAGTCAGTGATGCCATCCAGCCATCTTATCCTCTGTCGTCCCCTTCTCCTCCTGCCCTCAATCCCTCCCAGCATCAGAGTCTTCTCCAATGAGTCAACTCTTCGCATGAGGTGGCCAAAATACTGGAGTTTCAGCTTTAGCATCATTCCTTCTAAAGAAATTCCAGGATTGATCTCCTTCAGAATGGACTGGTTGGATCTTCTTGCAGTCCAAGGGACTCTCAAGAGTCTTCTCCAACACCACAGTTCAAAAGCATCAATTCTTCGGCGCTCAGCCTTCTTCACAGTCCAGCTCTCACATCCATACATGACCACAGGAAAGACCATAGCCTTGACTAGGCGAACCTTTGTTGGTAAAGTAATGTCTCTGCTTTTGAATATGCTATCTAGGTTGGTCATAACTTTCCTTCCAAGGAGCAAGTGTACCTCGTCCAAGGTAAGGTGCGATGGCTGTGCTTCGCTGGCCGGGAGCAGCCAGGAGCAGCCGGGATGAGATACCCCACGCCCAAGGTAAGAGAAACCCAAATAAGACAGTAGGTCTTGAAAGAGGGCATCAGAGGGCAAATACACTAAAACCATTCTCACAGATAACTAGTCAATCTAATCACACAAGGACCACACCCTTGTCTAACTCAATGAGATTAAGCCATGCCCGAGGGGCAACCTGGGATGGGCGGGTCATGGTGGAGAGAGATGACAGGGTGTGGTCCGCTGGAGAAGGGAATGGCAAACCACTTCAGTATTCTTGCCTTGAGAACCCCATGAACAGTATGAAAAGACAAAATGATAGGATACTGAAAGAGAAACTCCCCAGGTCAGTAGGGGCCCAATATGCTACTGGAGATCAGTGGAGAAATAACTCCAGAAAGAATGAAAGGATGGAGCCAAAACAGAAAGAATACCCAGCTGTGGATGTGTCTGGTGATAGAAGCAAAGTCCGATGCTGTAAAGAGCAATATTGCATAGGAACCTGGAATGTCAGGTCCATGAATCAAGGCAAATTGGAAGTGGTCAAACAAGAGATGGCAAGAGTGAATGTTGACATTCTAGGAATTAGCGAACTAAAATGGACTGGAATGGGTGAATTTAACTCGGATGACCATTATATCTACTACTGTAGGCAGGAATCCCTCAGAAGAAATGGAGTGGCCATCATGGTCAACAAAAGAGTCCAAAATGCAGTACTTGGATGCAATCTCAAAAATGACAGAATGATTTCTGTTCGTTTCCAAGAAAGTAATGATAAAAAGCCCTAAAAGTGAAAGTCGCTCAGTTGTGTCTGACTCTTTAGGACCCCATGGAATATACAATCCATGGAATTCTCCAGGCCAGAATACTGTAGTGGGTAGCCTTTCCTTTCTCCAGGAGATCTTCCCAAGCCAGGGATCAAACTCAGTTCTCCCACATTGTAGGCAGATTCTTTACCACTTGAACTCCAAGGGAAGCCCAGAAAATCCTATAGACACCATCAAAAAATACGGGAACATAATAAATGAATTGGATACAAAACTAATATACCAAAACATGTTACTTTTCTAGTTGATAATAATGAACCATAAGAAAGGGAAATTAAGAATATTTTCCCATTTATAATTGCATCAAAAAAATAAATAAAAGACCTAGAAAAAATTTTAACAAAAGGTAAAAGATCTATAGTCTTTTAAAGACTATAAAACACTAATAAACTGAAAATGACACAAATAAATACAAAGATATACCATGCTTATAGATTTTAAAAATTAATATTGTTTAAAATATCCATACTACCCAATCTACAGATTCAGTACAATCTCTATCAAAATACCAATGGAATTTTACAAACCTAAAACACACCATAAAATCTGTGTGGATCAAAGAAATATCCTGAATAGTCAAAGCAACCTTGAGAAAGAAGAACAAAACTGAAGGTATCGTGCTTCCTGTTTTCAAACTATACTACAAAGTTTTAGTAATCAAAACAGTATAGTACTGACACAAAACAGACGCACAGATGAATGTAAATGAAGAGCATATAGGTGAATTCTAAAAACATCTGAAGAGTTAATATCATTCTGAATGTATTCCAAAAAATTAAAGAGGAAGAATCAGCCCCAAATTCCTTTCACAAGCATTACTCTAACACCAAACTCATACAAAGACTCTACAAAAAATAAAACTATAGGCCGATATACTTGATGAATAATATTTATTTATAAATAATAATATAAATCCATGTAATAAATCCATATTGATATGGCCAATTAATCTACGACAAAGTGGACAACAATATAAAATGGGGGAAAGATAGTATCTTCAATAAATGACCGGGGAAAATTGAACAGATATATACAAAGAAAGAAACTGGACCAACACCCTTAAACAACTTGCAAAAATAAACACAAAATAGATTAAAGAATTAAACATAAGACTTGAAGCCATGTAACTCCTAGAAGAAAACATACAGAGTAAACTTTCTAAAATCAGCCTTAGAAATATCTTTTTGGATCTGTCTCCTCAGGCAAGGGAAACAAGAGCAAAAGTAAACAAATGGAACTGTGTCAAACTAAAAGGCTTTTGAACAAAAAAGGAAACCATCTATAAAAAGAAAAGGCAACCTTCTGAATGGGAGAAAATATTTGTAAATGATGTATCCAATATAAGGGGTTAATATCCAAACTATATAAAGAACTCATGCAACTTAGTATCAAAAAAAAAAAAAAAAAAAAACACCCAAAACAACAAGAAATCCAACTAAAAATGGGCAGAGAATCTAAAGAGATATTTTTATAAGGAAGACATTAAAAATGCCAACAGATAAATGAAATGATGCTCAACATCACTAATTATCAGGGAAATGAAAGTCAAAATCACAATGAAGTATCATTCATACCTGTCTGAATGGCTATTATCAAAAAGACATCAAATAACATATGCTGGTGAGGTTCCGGAGAAAAAGAAGCTCTTCTACACTATTGATGAGAACGTAGAATAGTGCAGTCACTATAGGAAACAGTATGCAGCTTCTTTAAAAAAATTAAAAACTAAAACTGCCATATGATCCAATAATTTCATTTCTAGGTATTGAAAAACACTGCAGGAGCCAATATATGGAAGAAACCTAAGTGGTCATAAACAGATGAATGTATAAAGATGTGGTGTATGTGCATATGTGTATATGTGTGTGTGTCTACGTGTGTATATATACATACATATGTACACATATGTGTGAATGGAATATTACTCAGACATAAAAAAAGAATGAAACCTTGCGCCTTGAAATAACATGGATGGATACAGAAGATGAATCTAGAGGGTAGTATGCTAAGTGAAATAAGTCTGACTTTCTATTTGTCTGAGAAAGACAAATACTACATGATTTCATTTACATGTAGAATCTAAAAAGCAAAACAAAATAGAAATAGACTCACAGATACAGGGAACAAATGGGATAGTTCCTACAGGGGATGAGAGTACAGAAATGGACAAAACAGGTGAAGAGAATTAAGAGGTGCAAACTTGCAATCATATAATAAACAAATTATGGGGACAAAATGCACATCATAGGGAATATAGCCAACAACAGCCCAGAAAATAACTTTGTATGATGATAGTTACTAGACTTACTCTTGATGTATACAAATGCTGAACCACTATGCTGTATACTAAACATAATAATGTATGTCAACCTACTTCACTAAAAACATTAATATAATATTAATTATTAAAATTAATACTTAACAAAGAATACTTTATATATTTTCAAAAAACAGAACAGGAAGGAACAGCTCCCAATCAAATCTATGAGGCCAGTATTTCTGTGATACTAAAACCAGAAAGACACCACAAGAAAACTAAAGATGAATATCTCTTGTAAGTATAGATGCAAAAATCTTCAAAAAAAAAAAAATACTAGCAAACCAAATAAGTTAACATATAAGAAAGGTTATACACAATGACCAAAAGATGTAATAAACTATTTCAATAGAAAAAAGGAAAAAAATCACATAACTGTCCCAGTTCAGTTCAGTTCAGTAGCTCAGTCATGTCTGACTCTTTGCGACCCCATGAATCACAGCACGCCAGGCCTGCCTGTCCATCACCAACTCCTGGAGTTCACCCAGACTCACGTCCATCGAGTCAGTGATGCCATCCAGCCATCTCATCATCTGTCGTCCCCTTCCCCTCCTGCCCCCAGTCTCTCTCAGCGTCAGAGTCTTTTCCAATGAGTCAACTATTTGCGTGAGGTGGCCAAAGTACTGGAGTTTCAGCTTCAGTATCATTCCTTCCAAAGAAATCCCAGGGCTGATCTCCTTCAGAATGGACTGGTTGGATCTCCTTGCAGTCCCAAGGGACTCTCAAGAGTCTTCTCCAACACCACACTTCAAAAGCATCAATTCTTTGGCGCTCAGCCTTCTTCACAGTCCAACTCTCACATCCATACATGACTACAGGAAAAATGACAGCCTTGACTTGATGGACCTCTGTTGGCAAAATAATGTCTCTGTTTTTGAATATACTATCTAGGTTTGTCATAACTTTCCTTTTAAGGAGTAAGCATCTTTTAATTTCATGGCTGCAGTCACCAACTGCAGTGATTTTGGAGCCCAGAAAAAGAAAGTCTGACACTGTTTCCCCATCTATTTCTTTCCCATGAAGTGATGGGACAAGATGCCATGATCCTCATTTTCTGAATGTTGAGTTTTAAGCCAACCTTTTCACTCTCCACTTTCACTTTCATCAAGAGGCTTTTGAGTCTCTCTTCACTTTCCGCCATAAGAGTGGTGTCATCTGCATATCTGAGGTTATTGATATTTCTCCCAGCAATCTTGATTCAAGCTTGTGCTACTTCCAGTCCAGCATTTCTCATGATGTACTCTGCATATAAGTTAAATAAGCAGGGTGACAATATACAGCCTTGACGTACTCCTTTTCCTATTTGGAACCAGTCTGTTGTTCCATGTCCAGTTCTAACTGTTGCTTCCTGACCTGCATACAAATTTCTCAAGAGGCAGATCAGGTGGTCTGGGATTCCCATCTCTTTCAGAATTTTCCACAGTTTCTTATGATCTACACAGTCAAAGGCTTTGGCATAGTCAATAAAGCAGAAATAGATGTTTTTCTGGAACTGTCTTGCTTTTTCCATGATCCAGCGGATGTTGGCAATTTGATCTCTGGTTCCTCTGCCTTTTCTAAAATCAGCTGGAACATCAGGAAGTTCACGGTTCACATATTGCTGAAGCCTGGCTTGGAGAATTTTGAGCATTACTTTACTAGCATGTGAGATAAAAGCAATTGCATGGTAGTTTCAGCATTCTTTGGCATTGCCTTTCTTTGGGATTGGGATGAAAACTGACCTTTTCCAGTCCTGTGGCCACTGCTATGTTTTCCAAATTTGCTGGCATATTGAGTGCAGCACTTTCACAGCATCATTTTTCAGGATTTGAAATAGCTCAACTGGAATTCCATCACCTCCACTAGCTTTGTTCGTAGTGATGCATTCTAAAGCCCACTCGACTTCACATTCCAGGATGTCTGGCTCTAGGTGAGTGATCACCCCATCGTGATTATCTGGGTCATGAAGATCTTTTTTGTACAGTTCTTCTGTGTATTCTTGCCATCTCTTCTTAATATCTTCTGCTTCTGTTAGGTCCATACCATTTCTGTCCTTTATCGAGCCCATCTTGGCATGAAATGTTCCCTTGGTATATCTGATTTTCTTGAAGAGATCTCTAGTCTTCCCCATTCTGTTGTTTTCCTCTATTTCTTTGCATTGATCACTGAAGAAGGCTTTCGTATCTCTTCTTGCTATTCTTTGGAACTCTGCATTCAGATGCTTATATCTTTCCTTTTCTCCTTTGCTTTTCGCTTCTCTTCTTTTCACAGCTATTTGTAAGGCCTACCTAGAGAGCCATTTTGCTTTTTTGCATTTCTTTTCCATGGGGATGGTCTTGATCCCTGTCTCCTATACAATGTCACAAACCTCATTCCATAGTTCATCAGGCACTCTATCTATCAGATCTAGGCCCTTAAATCTTTGTCGCTTCCACTGTATAATTATAAGGGATTTGATATAGGTCATACCTGAATGGTCTAGTGGTTTTCCCTGCTTTCTTCAATTTAAGTCTGAACTTGGCAATAAGGAGTTCATGGTCTGAGCAACAGTTAGCTCCTGGTCTCAATATGCCAGCAAATTTGGAAAACTCAGCAGTGGCCACAGGACTGGAAAAGGTCAGTTTTCATCCCAATCCCAAAGAAAGGCAATGCCAAAGAATGCTCAAACTACCGCACAATTGCACTCATCTCACACGCTAGTAAAGTAATGCTCAAAATTCTCCAAGCCAGGCTTCAGCAATATGTGAACCGTGAACTTCCTGATGTTCAAGCTGGTTTTAGAAAAGGCAGAGGAACCAGAGATCAAATTGCTAACATCTGCTGGATCATCAGGGAAGGCAATGGCACCCCCACCCCAGTACTTTTGCCTCGAAAATCCCATGGACAGGGGAGCCTGGTAGGCTCCAGTCCACGGGGTCGCTAAGAGTCGGACACGACTGAGCGACTTCACTTTCGCTTTTCACTTTGATACGTTGGAGAAGGAAATGGCAACCCACTCCAGTATTCTTGCCTGGAGAATCCCAGGGACAGGGGAGCCTGGTGGGCTTCTGTCTGTGGGGTCGCACAGAGTCGGACACGACTGAAGCGACTTAGCAGCAGCAGCAGCAGCTGGATCATGGAAAAAGCAAGAGAGTTCCAGAAAAACATCTATTTCTGCTTTATTGACTATGCCAAAGCCTTTGACTGTGTGGATCACAATAAACTGTGGAAAATTCTGAGAGAGATGGGAATACCAGACCACCTGATCTGCCTCTTGAGAAATTTGTATGCAGGTCAGGAAGCAACAGTTAGAACTGGACATGGAACAACAGACTGGTTCCAAATAGGAAAAGGAGTACGTCAAGGCTGTATATTGTCACCATGTTTATTTAACTTCTATGCAGAGTACATCATGAGAAACGCTGGACTGGAAGAAACACAAGTTGGAATCAAGATTGCCAGGAGAAATATCAATAACCTCAGATATGCAGATGACACCACCCTTATGGCAGAAAGTGAAGTGGAACTAAAAAGCCTCTTGATGAAAGTGAAAGTGGAGAGTGAAAAGGTTGGCTTAAAGCTCAACATTCAGAAAACGAAGATCATGGCATCTGGTCCCATCACTACATGGGAAATAGATGGAGAAACAGTGGAAACAGTGTCAGACTTTCTTTTTCTGGGCTCCAAAATCACTGCAGATGGTGACTGCAGCCATGAAATTAAAAGACGCTTACTTCTTGGAAGGAAAGTTATGACCAACCTAGATAGCATATTCAAAAGCAGAGACATTACTTTGCCAACAAAGGTTCGCCTAGTAAAGGCTATGGTCTTCCCTGTGGTCATGTATGGATATGAGAGCTGGACTGTGAAGAAGGCTGAGCGCCGAAGAATTGATGCTTTTGAAGTGTGGTGTTGGAGAAGACTCTTGAGAGTCCCTTGGACTGCAAGGACATCCAACCAGTCCATTCTGAAGGAGATCAGCCCTGGGATTTCTTTGGAAGGAATGATGCTAAAGCTAAAACTCCAGTACTTTGGCCACCTCATGCGAAGAGTTGACTCATTGGAGAAGACTCTGATGCTGGGAGGGATTGAGGGCAAGAGGAGAAGGAGACGACAGAGGATGAGATGACTGGATGGCATCACTGACTCGATAGATGTGAGTCTGAGTGACCTCCGGGAGTTGGTGATGGACAGGGAGGCCTGGAGTGCTGCAATTCATGGGGTCGCAAAGAGTCGGACACGACTGAGCAACTGTTCTGATCTGATAGAGCTTCTCCATCTTTGGCTGCAAAGAATATAATCAATCTGATTTCGGTGTTAACCATCTGGTGATGTCCATGTGTAGAGTCTTCTCTTGTGTTGTTGGAAGAGGGTGTTTGTTATGACCAGTGCATTTTCTTGGCAAAACTCTAATAGTCTTTGCCCTCTTGATTCCGTATTCCAAGGCCAAATTTGCCTGTTACCCCAGGAGTTTCTTGACTTCCTACTTTTGCATTCCAGTCCCCTATCATGAAAAGGACATCTTTTTTGGGTGATAGTTCTAAAAGGTCTTGTAGGTCTTCATAGAACCATTCAACTTCAGCTTCTTCAGCATTACTGGTTGGGGCATACATTTGGATTACTGTGATATTGAATGGTATGCCTTGGAAACAAACAGAGATCATTCTGTCGTTTTTGAGATTGCATCCAAGTACTGCATTATGGACTTTTTGTTGACCATGATGGCTACTCCATTTCTTCTGAGGGATTTCTGCCCACAGTAGTAGATATAATTGTCATCTGAGTTAAATTCACCCATTCCAGTCCATAATGTCCCAATAAAGGTAAAAAAGATATTTCACAAAATTCAGTATCTATTCATGATAAAAATACTCAATAAACTAGGAATTAGGAGAATCTCCATCTGATAAATGTCATCTTGGCAAAGATAAAAAACAGATAGTTTCATACATAATGGTGAAAGATAACACTTTTCTCTGAAAACCAGGAACAAGACAAGGATATCTGCTCTGACCATTTCTATTAAAAATTGTATTGGAGGGTCTGTCTGGGGCATGTAGGCAAGATGAACTAAAGGCATCCAGAAAGGAAATAAGGAAGTAAACCTATTGCTATTTGCAGATGTTTCCTTGTACATAGAAAACTCTATAATAAAGAATCCACTGTAAACTAGTTAGAACTAATAAACAAGCTCAATAATATTACAGGGTACAAGATAAATATACAAAAATCACCTGTATTTCTATATACTAGCAGTGAACAATCTAAATATAGAGTTAACAAAATTCAATTTACATAGCATCAAAATGAGTGACATAATGAGGAAGAAATTTAACCAAAAAAGTACAAAGTCTATAATCTGAAAACTATGAAATGTGGTTGAAAGAAATTTAAGAAGGTGTAGGACCTTTATAGAAGGTGTATGACCTTTATAAAAAGGTCCTATACCTATGGTCACAAAATCTGTGACAAAGGAAACAAGAATATACAATGGAGAAGACACAGTCTCTTCAATAAGTTGTGTTGTGAAAACTGAACAGCTACATATAAAAGAATGAAATTAGAACATTCTCTAACACCATACACAAAAATAAACTGAAAATGCACTAAAGACTGAAATGTAAGGCCAGATACTATGAAACTCTTGGAGGAAAACATAGGCAGAACACTCTCTGACATAATTTGCAGTGAGAACTTCTTGACCCACCTCTGAGAGTAATGAAAATAAACTTAAAAACAAATGGGACCTAAAAGCTTTTATACAACAAACAAAACCAAAAACAAAACAAAAAGATAACCCTCAGATGGGAAAAACTATTTGCAAACGAAGTAAATGACAAGGGATTAATTTCCAAAATATACAAACAGCTCATGTAGCTCAATATCAGAAAAAAAAAAAAAAAAATAACTCAATCAAAAATGGGAGGAGATATAGACATTTCTCCAAAGAAGACATACGGGTGGCCAAGAAACACATGAAAAGATGCTCAACATCACTAATTATTAGAAGAATGCAAATCAAAACTACAATGAGGTTATCACCTCACACTGGTCAGAATAGTCATCATGAAAAAAATATACAAACAGTAAATGCTGGAGAGGATGGGAAGAAAAAGGAACTCACCTATACTGTTGACGGGAATGTAAACTGACACAGCCATTTAATGAAAAACAGGAGAGAGGCTCCTTAAAAAAACTAAAAACAGAGCTACCATGTGGTTCAGTGATCCCACTCCTCGGCATACACCCAGAGAACACTTCATTTGAAAAGATCCATGCACAACTACGTTCAAAGCAGCACTATGTTTAGTAGTACAGTAGTACAGTAGCCAAAAAATGGAAGCAACCTAAAAGTTCATCAGCAAAGGAATAGATATGGAACATATACGGTGGAATATTACTCAGCCATAACAAAGAACAAAATAACACCATCTGCACAGACTTGGATGGACCCAGAGATTGTCAGAGTAAAGTCAGAAAGAAAAAGTATAATATTGTTTACATGTGGAATCTAGAAAAATGGTACAAACGAACTTACTGGTAAAGCAGAAATAGTCACAGATTTAGAGAACAAACATCATTATCAAGGTGGGAAGCAGAGGAGTAGAATGAAATTGGAGACTGGGACTGACATATATACACTACTATGTATAAAAGAGATAACTAATGAGAACCTACTGTATAGCACAGGGAACTCTACTCAATGCTCTACTGCTGCTGCTACTGCTAAGTCACTTCAGTCGTGTCGAACTCTGTGCAACCCCATAGACGGCAGCCCACCAGGCTCCCCCGTCCCTGGGATTCTCCAGGCAAGAACACTGGGGTGGGTTGCCATTTCCTTCTCCAATGCATGAAAGTGGAAAGTGAAAGTGAAGTAGCTCAGTCGTGTCAGACTCTTAGCGACCCCATGGACTGCAGCTTACCAGGCTCTTCCATCCATGGGATTTTCCAGGCAAGAGTACTGGAGTGGGGTGCCATTGCCTTCTCCACTCAATGCTCTATGATGACCTAAATGGGAAGGAAATCTTAAAAAAGTGTGAATATGTAGATCAGATCAGATCAGATCAGATCAGTCGCTCAGTCGTGTCCGACTCTTTGCGACCCCATGAACTGCAGCACACCAGGCCTCCCTGTCCATCACCAGCTCTCGGAGGTCACTCAGACTCACATCCATCAAGTCAGTGATGCCATCCAGCCGTCTCATCCTCTGTCGTCCCCTTCTCCTCCTGCCCCCCAATCCCTCCCAGCATCAGAGTCTTCTCCAGTGAGTCAACTCTTCACATCAGGTGGCCAAAATACTGGAGTTTCAGCTTTAGCATCATTCCTTCCAAAGAAATCCCAGGGCTGATCTTCAGAATGGACCGGTTGGATCTCCTTGCAGTCCAAGGGACTCTCAGGAGTCTTCTCCAACACCACAGTTCAAAAGCATCAATTCTTCGGCGCTCAGCCTTCTTCACAGTCCAGCTCTCACAACCATGCATGACCACAGGAAAGACCATAGCCTTGACTAGGCGAACATTTGTTGGCAAAGTGATGTCTCTGCTTTTGAATATGCTATATAGGTTGGTCATAACTTTCCTTCCAAGGAGTAAGCGTCTTTGAATTTCATGGCTGCAGTCACCATCTGCAGTGATTTTGGAGCCCAGAAAAATAAAGTCTGACACTGTTTCCACTGTTTCTCCATCTATTTCCCATGTAGTGATGGGACCAGATGCCATGATCTTCGTTTTCTGAATGTTGAGCTTTAAGCCAACCTTTTCACTCTCCACTTTCACTTTCATCAAGAGGCTTTTGAGTTCCACTTCACTTTCTGCCATAAGGGTGGTGTCATCTGCATATCTGAGGTTATTGATATTTCTCCCGGCAATCTTGATTCCAACCTGTGTTTCTTCCAGTCCAGCATTTCTCATGATGTACTCTGCATATAAGTTAAATAAACATGGTGACAATATACAGCCTTGACGTACTCCTTTTCCTACTTGGAACCAGTCTGTTGTTCCATGACCAGTTCTAACTGTTGCTTCCTGCCCTGCATACAGATTTCTCAAGAGGCAGATCAGGTGGTCTGGTATTCCCATCTCTCTCAGAATTTTCCACAGTTTATTGTGATCTACACAGTCAAAGGCTTTGGCATAGTCAATAAAGCAGAAATAGATGTTTTTCTGGCATACAATTGATTTATTTTGCTACACAGCAGAAATTAATACAACATTGTAAAGCAACAATACTCCAATAAAAATAATTTTAAAAAATAATATACATTATATAGAAATCATAATAAATAAAAAGCACAAATAAGGAACACTGTGGGATGTCAAAACTTAATTCTTGAGAAACTAAAAATCAAAAAATGTAAAGAGGACAGTGTAACAAACATCTGTTGAGTTTTCAGCTAAATTTCCTTTAAAAATTAAAACCTGAGTCCTATAGAGCTCAAAAATAAATAAAGAAAAATAAAACAAAGAAAAAAATCAAAAAAATAAAATTGGGTCTTGAGCACTCAAGAGTAGACACATTGACTCTCCCAGTTCTCAGGTTTTCAGTCTGGGACTAGAGGTAACACAGATTCTCCTGGATGTCTAGCTTGCCAACTACAGATCTTGGAATTTGTCAGTCATGTCAGTCAATTCTTTCATACACAGACATACACACACTGTACTGGACGTGGTGATCAAACTCATCCTCAAGAAAAAGAAATGCAAAAAGGCAAAATGGTTGTCTTAGGAGGCCCTATAAATAGATGAGAAAAGAAGAGAACTGACAGGCAAGGAGAAAAGGAAAGATATACCCATTTGAATGCAGAGTTCCAAAGAATAGCAAGGAGAGATATGAAAGCCTTCCTCAGCGATCAATGCAAAGAAATAGAGGAAAACAACAGAATGGGAAAGATTAGAGAGGTCTTTGACAAAATTAGAGATATCAAGGGGACATTTCATACAAACATGGGGCTCAATAACGGACAAAAATAGTACAGACCTAACAGAAGCATCGGGGAAGGCAATGGCACCCCCACCCCAGTACTTTTGCCTGGAAAATCCCATGGATGGAGGATCCTGGTAGGCTCCAGGCCATGGGGTCGCGAAGAGTCAGACACGACTGAGCGACTTCACTTTCACTTTTCACTTTCATGCATTGGAGAAGGAAAATGGCAACCTACTCCAGTATTCTTGCCTGGAGAATTCCAGGGACGGGGGAGCCTGGTGAGCTTCCGTCTATGCGATCGCACAGAGTCGGACACGACTGAAGCGACTTAGCAGCAGCAGCAGCAGCAACAGAAGCATAAGATATTACGAAGAGGTGGCAAGAATACACAGAAGAACTATACAAAAAAGGTCTTAATGACTCAGATAACCACAATGGTGTGATCACTCACCTAAAGCCAGACATCCTGCAGTGTGAAGTCAAATGTGCCTTAGGAAGCATTACTAAGAAAAAGCCAGTAGAGATGATGGAATTCCAGTTGAGCTATTTCAAATCCTAAAATATGATACTATTAAAGTGCTGCATTCAACATGCCAAAAAGTTGGAAAACTCAACAGTGGCCACAGGACTGGAAAAAGTCAGTTTTCATTTCAATCCCAAAGAAGGGTAATGCTGAAGAATCTTCAAACTACTATACAACTGCACTCATTTCACATGCTAGCACGGTAATGTTCAAAATCCATTAAGCTAAGCTTCAACAGTATGTTAACCGAGAACTTCCAAATGTACAAGCTGGATTTAGAAAAGGCAGGAGAACCATAAAGTCAAATTGCCAACATCCATTAGATCACAGAAAAAGAAAAGGAATTCCAGAAAAAATATCTACTTCTGTTTCACTGACTACATTAAAGCCTTTGACTGTGTGGATCACAGCAAACTGTGGAAAATTCTTAAAGAGATGGGAATACCAGACCACCTTATCTGCATCCTCAGAAACCTGTATGCAGGTCAAAAAGTAACAGCTAGAATCAGACATGGAACAACAAACTAGTTCAAAATTGGGAAAGGAGTACATCAAAGTTATATTTTCACCTTGCTTATTTAACTTATATGCAGAGTACTAATGCAAAATGCCAGGCTGGATGAAGCACAACCTGGAATCAAGATTGTGAAGGAAAATATCAATAACTTTAGATATGTGGATGATACCACCCAAGGGCAGAAAACAAAGAGGAACTGAAGAGCCTCTTGATGGAGGTGAAAAAGAGTAAAAAAAAAACTGGCTTAAAACTCAACATTCAAGAAACTAAGATCATGGCATCTGGTCCCATCACTTCATGGCAAATAGAAGGGGAAACAATGGAAACATTAACAGACTTTATTTTGGGGGGCTCCAAAATCACTGAAGATGGTGACTGCAGCCATGAAATTAAAAGACGCATGCCCCGTGGAAGAAAGCTATGACAAACCTAGACAGTGTATTACTTTACCAACAGAGGTCTGTATAGCCAAAGCTATGGTTTTTCCAGTAGTCATGTGCAGATGTTAGAGTTGGACCATAAAGAAGGCAGAGTACTGAAGAATCAATGCTTTTGAACTGTGGTGCTAGAAAAGACTCTTGAGAGTCCCTTGGAAAGCAAGGGACCAAACCAGCTATCCAAAAGTCCACAAGCAATAAATGCTGGAGAGGGTGCGGAGAGAAGGGAACCCTCTTGCACTGTTGGTGGGAATGCAAACTGGTACAGCCACTATGGAGAACAGTATGGAGATTCCTCAAAAAACTGGGAATAGAACTGCCTTATGATCCAGCAATCCCACTGCTGGGCATATACACTGAGAAATCCAGAATTGAAAGAGACACGTGTACCCCAATGTTCATAGCAGCACTGTTTGCAATAGCCAGAACGTGGAAGCAACCTAGATGTCCATCCACAGATGAATGGATAAGCAAGCTGTGGTACATATACACAATGGAGTATTACTCAGCCATTAAAAAGAATACATTTGAATCAGTTCTAAGGAGGTGGATGGAACTGGAGCCTATTATACAGAGTGAAGTAAGCCAGAAACAAAAACACAAATACAGTATACTAACGCATATATGTGGAATTTAGAAAGATGGTAAATATAACCCTATTTACAAGACAGCAAAAGAGACACTGATGTATAGAACAGACTTTTGGACTCTGGGACCAGGAGAGGGTGGGATGATTGGGGAGAATAGCATTGAAATATGTATAATATTATATCTGAAATGTATTAATTGTTCAAACTAATCACTGTCATATTACAATTTGTTCATATTAGATGTTTGTAATGTTTCTGATAATCAATAAAAGAGATTCTTGATACCTATAAAAAAAAAAAAAACAGTCAATCTGAAAGGAAATCAACTCTGAATATTCATTGGAAGGACTTATACTGAAGCTCTAATACTTTGGTCACCTGATGTGAAGAGCTGACTCATTATAACAGACCCTGATGCTGGGAAAGATTGAGGGCAGGAAGCGAAGAGGACAATAAAGTATGAGATAGTTGGATGGCATCACTGACTCAATGGACATGAGTTTGAGCAAACTCCAGGAGATAGTGAAGGACAGGGAAGCCTGGGGTACTACAGTGCATGGGGTTGCAAAGAGTCTGACACTAATGAGCAACTGAACAATACACACACACCTGATCCTTGAACAATGTAGGGGCTACACCCCTCCTTCCACACAGTCAAAAATCAACATGCAACTTTACCACTGGTTCTCCATATCCCAGTTTCCATATCAAAAGAGTCAACCAACTGCCAATCATGTTGTACTGTAATACACACTTATTGATAAAAATCTGACTGTAAGTGTACTCTTGCAGTTCAAACCCACGTTGTTCAAAAGTCAAGTATATGTATCGTACTAGTACTGTTTCTCTGAAAATCTTAATATCACCTCCAGTAAGATGAGCAACTAATCTAGTTCATTTTAATAGTGTTCAGGTGCTTGGAGAATGGTGGGTGCCTTTACTACTGTCCAAACCTTAAGAGTCCCTACATAATAAATGCATATCATTATACAAAGATAGTGAAGACTTCTGGTGCCCCCACAACACTAGATTTATATATAATAATATTTCAATACTAACATGAACAAGAAGACCCTGTTCTATAGAAGGGGAGGAAGGAGATTAAATATTTCATTTTATCCAACAAAGAGGAAGATTCATTCATAAATCATATTTAAAACATAAAATTAATGTTATACTACCAAACTAGGACATCATCTTTGTTAAGTGGAGTGTACTTGAGAAACAAGCAAGATGTGAAATTTAGAGACTGAAATAACAGTTGAAAAGGCCAACATGAAAAAACTATGTGCTGTATGATTCCAACTATATTATACTCTGAAGAAGGCAAAACTATGGGGACAGTATAAAGTTCACCGGATGCCAAGGGTTCAAGGAGAGGTAGAAAGGGATGAACGGGTGGAACACAATGGACTATTAGAGCAGTAAAACTAATCTGTAAAATATTATAATGATAGACCCATGCCATTATCCAGAATATGACCTCTTTCTACACTCTCCAGTATAACCACCCTTGGGAAGTATGTGTGTGCTCACAACACTCAAAGTATGAGCATTTTCAAATGCTCAGTCATGTCTGACTCTTTGCAACCCTATGGACTGTAGCCCACCAGGCTCCTCTGTCCATTGGATTTTCCCCCGCAAGAATATGGAAAAGGAGTGGGTTTCCATTTCCTCCTCTATGGGATCTTCCCAACCCAGAGATCAAACCCATATCTCCTGTATCATCTCCTGCATTAACAGGTGGATTCTTTATCACTGAGCGACCTGGAAGCCAAAATTGGAATCAAGATTGCCAGGAGAAATAGCTACAACCTTAGATATGCAGATGATACCATTCAAATGGCAGAAAGTGAAGAGAAACTAAAGAACCTCTTGATGAAGGTGAAAGAAAGATGCAAAAGCAGACTTCAAACTCAACATTAAAAAACCAAGATCATGCCATCCAGTCTCATCACTTCATGGCAAAATAGAAGGGGGAAAAGTAGAGGTATTGACAGATTTTATTTTATTGGTCTCCAAAGTCACTGCAGATGGTGACTGCAGCCATGAAATTAAAATATGCATGCTCATTGGACAAAAAGCTATTACATACATACACAGCATACTAACTAAAAAGCAGAGACATCACTTTGCCAACAAAGGTCTGTAAAGTCAAAGCTATGGCTTTTATTTATGTTTATTTAACTTAAATGCAGAGCACACCATGGGAAATGCTGGGGTGGATGAAGCACACACTGGAATCAAGACGGCCAGGAGAAATATCAATAAGCTCAGATATACAGATGACATATGTGATTCTCATTTCGTGAAACTACTTTTTGAAACAGATAAAATAGACATAGTACTACATTTTGCCGCACAAACACATGTTGGTGCTGCTGCTGCTAAGTCGCTTCAGTCGTGTCCGACTCTGTGCGACCCCAGAGACCGCAGCCCACCAGGCTCCCCCATCCCTGGCATTCTCCAGGCAAGAACACTGAAGTGGGTTTCCATGAAAGCAATGGCACCCCACTCCAGTACTCTTGCTTGGAAAATCCCATGGACGGAGGAGCCTGTTAGGCTGCAGTCCATGGGGTTGCTAAGAGTCAGACACAACTGAGCGACTTCACTTTCACTTTTCACTTTCAGGCACTGGAGAAGGAAATGGCAACCCACTCCAGTGTTCTTGCCTGGAGAATCCCAGGGATGGAGGAGCCTGGTGGGCTGTTGTCTATGGGGTCGCACAGAGTCGGACACGACTGAAGTGACTTAGCATAGCATAGCACCACCCTTATGGCAGAAAGCAAAGAGGAACTAAAGAGCTTCTTGATTAAAGTGAGAGAGAGAGTGAAAAAGTTGGTTTAAAACTCGACATTCAAAAACCTAAGAAAATGGCATCCCATCCCATCACTTCAAGGCAAACAGATGAGGCAACAATGGAAACAGTGACAGACTTTATTTTCTGAGTTTGACAATCACTTCAGATGGTGACTGCAGCCATGAAATTAAAAGACACTTTTTCCTTGGAAGAAAAGCTATGACAGACATAGTGTCTTGGGATGGTATGGGGAGGGAGGAAGGAGGAGGGTTCAGGATGGGGAACACATGTGTACTTGTGGCAGATTCATTTTGATATATGGCAGAGGCAATACAATATTGTAAAGTTAAGCAAAATAAAATTTAAAAATAAATAAATAAAAAGCAAAGATATTACTTTGCCAACAAAGGTCTGTATAGTCAAAGCTATGGTTTTTCCCAGAGTTAGACCACAAAGAAGGCTGAATGACAAAGAATTGATGTTTTTGAACTGCGGTACTGGAGAAGACTCTTGAGAGTCCCTTGGACTGTAAGGAGATCAAACCAGTCAATTCTAAAGGAAATCAGTCCTGAATATTCATTGGAGAACTGATGCTAAAGCTGAAGCTCCAATATTTTGTCCACCTGATGTGAAGAGCCAACTCATTAGAAAAGACCCTGATGCTGGGAAAGACGGAAGGCAAAAGGAAGGAGATGACAGAGGATGAGATGGTTGGATGGCATCACTGACTCAATGGACGTGAGTTTGAGCAAGCTCTGGGAGATAGTGAAGGACAGGGAAGTGTGGCATGCTGCAGTCCATAGGGTCACAAAGAGTCAGACACGACTGAGTGACTGAACAGCAACAATGGTTTTTCCATTAGTCATGTATGGATATAAAAGCTGGACCATAAAGAAGGTTGAGCACCAAAGAATTGATGTCTTTGAACTGTGGTGCTGGAGAAGGCTCTTAAGAGTCCCTTGGACTTCAAGGAGATCAAACCAGTCAATCCTAAAGGAAATCAACCCTGAATATTCATTGGAAGGACTGGTGCTGAAGCATCAATACTTTGGCCACCTGTTGCAAAGAGCAGACTCTCTGGAAAAGACCCTGATGTTGGGAAAGACTGAAGACAAAAGAAGAGGGCAGCAGAGGATGAGACAGTTAGATAGCATCACTGACTCAACGGACATGAGTGAGCAAATTCCTGGAGATACTGGAGGACAGAGGAACCTGGCGTGCTGTACGCAGTCATGGGGTTGTGAAGAGTCAGACACAACTTAGCACCAAACAACAAAAATGCATATCATTATACATTTGTCAAAACCCATACAATGTACAAGACAAAAAGTGAACCCTAATACAAACTATGGGACTTTAGTTAAGAATAATTTTCAATACTGGTTCATCAATTGTAACAAATGAACCACACTACTGCAAGATGTTTACAACAAGGGAAATTGGATGAAGGGCAAACATGTGAGGGTATACAGGAACTCTATATACTTTCTGCAAAGTTTTTCTGTAAATCTAAAACTGCTCTTTAAAAAGTCTATTAATTAAAAGAAGTAAAAATAACAATTAGATGGGCTTTTGGTAAGAACAAGGCAGAGCATTTAAAACCTGGTAGGAGAATCCCAGGGGTGGGGGAGCCTGGTGGGCTGCCGTCTCAGGGGTCGCACAGAGTCGGACACGACTGAAACTGAAGCAGCAGCAGCAGCAGCATATAGCAGCATACATTTTAGGCTACCAACCTGAGATTCTGTTTCTGTCAGTTACAGAGTTATTTTTTAAGTATTGTGACTGTTGTTACAGAAACAGATCAGCTGAGGCCTCAGGAGCTGTTACATGGATTCCCACTTCAGTACATGGAATCTTGTCCATACTCAGAGGCTGGCTGCTCATCAAACCAGCACCATGCAGTTAAGTGACTCTGAACAGACAGGTTATATACCAGTGGCGGGGACTCTGAGAATCTAAGGGTCTCAGTTTGATCCCAAACTACACAGGTATAGTTTGAATATGCTGGAGTGGGTTAAAAACTTAAAAATTAGGATATGAAACAGTATTTGCTGCTTTTAACCACAAGAGTTCTATTATAGACCACTAGTTACTATAAAAGCAAATATCTAAACTAGGTATCTAACCAACACCAACATGAACCTGACCAGCAGACCACCCCTAAAAGTCAGGTTTCACAGCCCTAAACACAAGACTGGCACCAAACTGAAAATGCCTCCTTTTAGGCACCATGGAAGCTCTGTCATTCGACAGAGCCTACAGAAGATGTCAGAACATGGAGCTCAAAGGGGACGTGGAATTTCAGAGGTTCCGACAGTGCTTTATGGGGTTTTGATGAGTTGGAGAAAAAACTATCTCAGGCGAGACTTGGTGGTCAGGGCTGCCAGCATTGCAGTTTTTAAACTGAACAAGAAAACAAAGTCTCTACAGCCACTTTCTGAAGGTGAGAAAGTATGCATAGGTATTTTTTCCTCCAGATATAGTAAATTCATGTTGTCAAAATTATTCTATTCTTAAGGGGTTTCTCCCAATCAAGTTTAAACTCAATGGTCACGGATACTGGATGTCTGGCTCCACTGGCATCCAGGTGAAAGTGAATCAAGATTTGCTTTTTCCCTTCATTTTTCAGTTTGCTGCTGCTGCGTCACTTCAGTCATGTCTGACTCTGTGCGACCCCATAGACGGCAGCCCACCAGACCCCACCGTCCCTTGGATTCTCCAGGCAAGAATACTGGAGTGGGTTGCCATTTCCTTCTCCGATGCATGAAAGTGAAAAGTGAAAGTGAAGTCACCCAGTCATGTCTGACTCTTAGCGACCCCATGGACTGCAGCCTACCAGGCTCCTCCATCCATGGGATTTTCCAGGCAAGACATTTTTCAGTTCACTATGCCAGATATCTTCACTTTGTGCCTCCACTAAAGGGCTCCTGTACCCTCTGACATGGCTTCTGACTGGTTCAGCCATGTGGAAGCCAACAGTTGCAGACTGGAGGAAAGAAAGTACGGTTGGAAAATATACTCCCCAAGTTCTCTCTCTGCCACTACTAGGATGTCCTCTCCCACAATCCTTTCACTTTCAGGGTTCCAATGAATCTCTCCCATCCCTCTTCAGGCTTAGGAGTGGTCAGATCAGATCAGTCACTCAGTCATGTCCGACTCTTTACGATCCCATGAACCGCAGCACGCCAGGCCTCCCTGTCCATCACCAACTCCCGGAGGTTAGGAGTGGTAACAGCCTCCTAATAAGTAGCCACAGGGTGTACAGTATCCCCTGTGGATTCCTACCACCCACAATCTTACTACATTCCCCTCAAATTATCCCAAATAGAAGTGTGCTATCTATTCCCTACAGGGTCCCTGGCTGATAAATATACCACTGAGTTTCTAGGGTGGACCTTCAGAAACTACTAAGTACAAGATTTGAAGGAACATAATATTTCCTGGAACAGGTGTTCTCAGTACTTGGGATCTACCTCAGTGAGGAACCAGCACTGTGATGTTAGATGGCCTACTGGTCCTTTAGAATCTTCCTTAAAAATAAGGTTTATCAGAAATTTGACTCAGAATCAATAAAACTCCTGAGACTTAGAAGAAACTTCACCAATTCCAGTGAGAAATAGTATAAGCCACAACTGCAAAAAAAAAAAAAAAAAAAATATATATATATATATATATATTCTATATCAAGCACCTTCTAGCTGAGACTGCACATGACAATTTAACGTTAATACAAAACTTCAATTTCTTTGACTATAATTCACAAGTGTAAAAATCTTTTTGATAGTTTATCTTAATTCTTCTTATTCTTTAAAGAGGATGAATCTCTGAACATCCATTTTCTCCCCAAAATATTTATAATGGGAGGGTACTTATATTCAAATTTAAGCATAGTTTTTGACATTTTTTTCTAGGAATATCTTAACATAAGTTCAGTTCAGTTGTTCAGTCGAGTCCGACTCTTTGCAACCCCATGGATCACAGCACGCCAGGCCTCCCTGTCCATCACCAACTCCCGGAGTTCACTGAGACTCACGTCCACGGAGTCAGTGATGCCATCCAGCCATCTCATCCTCTGTCGTCCCCTTCTCCTCCTGCCCCCAATCCCTCCCAGCATCAGAGTCCTTTCCAATGAGTCAACTCTTTGTATGAGGTGGCCAAGTATTGGAGTTTCAGCTTCAGTATCATTCCTTCCAAAGAAATCCCAGGGCTGATCTCCTTCAGAATGGACTGGTTGGATCTCCTTGCAGTCCAAGGGACTCTCAAGAGTCTTCTCCAACACCACAGTTCAAAAGCATCAATTCTTCAGCGCTCAGCTTTCTTCACAGTCCAACTCTCACATCCATACACGACCACTGGAAAAACCTTAGCCTTGACTAGATGGACCTTTGTTGGCAAAGTAATGTCTCTGCTTTTCAATATGCTATCTAGGTTGGTCATAACTTTTCTTCCAAGGAGTAAGTGTCTTTTAATTTCATGGCTGCAGTCACCATCTGCAGTGATTTTGGAGCCCAGAAAAAGAAAGTCTGACACTGTTTCCACTGTTTCCCCATCTATTTCCCATGAAGTGATGGGACCAGATGCCATGATCTTCATTTTCTGAATGTTGAGCTTTAAGCCAACTTTTTCACTCTCCACTTACACTTTCATCAAGAGGCTTTTGAGTTTCTCTTCACTTTCTGCCATAAGGGTGGTGTCATCTGCATATCTCAGGCTATTGATATTTCTCATGGCAATCTTGATTCCAGCTTGTGCTTCTTCCAGTCCAGCGTTTCTCATGATGTACTCTGCATAGAAGTTAAATAAGCAGGGTGACAATATACAGCCTTGACGTACTCCTTTTCCTATTTGGAACCAGTCTGTTGTTCCATGTCCAGTTCTAACTGTTGCTTCCTGACCTGCATACAAATTTCTCAAGAGGCAGATCAGGTGGTCTGGTATTCCCATCTCTTTCAGAATTTTCCACAGTTTATTGTGATCCACACAGTCAAAGGCTTTGGCATAGTCAATAAAGCAGAAATAGATGTTTTTCTGGAACTCTCTTGCTTTTTCCATGATCCAGCGGATGTTGGCAATTTGATCTCTGGTTCCTCTGCCTTTTCTAAAACCAGCTTGAACATCAGGAAGGTCACGGTTCACATATTACTGAAGCCTGGCTTGGAGAATTTTGAGCATTACTTTACTAGCGTGTGAGATGAGCTCAATTATGCGGTAGTTTGAGCATTCTTTGGCATTGCCTTTCTTTGGTACTGGAATGAAAACTGACCTTTTCCAGTCCTGTGGCCATCTTAACATAGTTTCACTATATTTTACAATATGATTTCATTTTACAGTTTCTAAACTACGTTGGACAACACTGCAGATCATTTTTTATAGGACCTAGACTAGGGTGATATTTCCACCTCTGTACAGGGAAGCTTTCAAGACTATTTAAACAATGTGTGGTTCTGACCCATTTCAGGGCCTGCTAGGAGAAAAATCTGTATTGCCATCAGCTGCTCAAAGAGGATCCACAAAGAAGAAATGAGTTGCACTGAGGGGACCGCTCAGGAAAATGTAGCAGGAATACTCTTGACAGAGTGCTGTTCTCATCCTCACCCCCACAGAGCCAACAACCCAACAGGATCAGTTTAGGGTGTCTCTAGAGAGTGTTATTGTGACAATTCTTCATTATATGGAACGTTCTGCGCATTGCAGGGTATCTTGCATCCTTGACTCCCCCTCTCCCCACTCACCCACTATACACCATGAGTATTTTGTGATCATTGTTACAACAAAAAAAAAGCTTCCCTAGGGGAAGGTAACAATCCTGCTTTAGAAGCTTTGGGTTAAAAGAACAAAAATCTCAAAAAACACTTCTCTCCTGCTCTTGATGTTTCCTTCCAATGTGAAGGGAACCCCATGAAAATAACATTCTTGGCCTTTTGCCAAAACTTTACTCCCTCTTCACGAAGGGAGGCACACAGACTTATTGATTGAAAATGTTAAGAAAATGGCATGTTCAACTCATTTCCTCTTCTCTTTCCCTTGGAAATAAGATGGCTGCAGAAAGAAAACACTGTGCTACTTCCCCACACTGAAGCTTGTATGGGCAGCTCTGACCCTGCCGGGTAGTGCCTGCCCACTCCTGTGCTGTTCGGGACTGGGTGGGGAAAGCTGCCTGGCTCTGTTTAGAGGAAGCCCACTGCCCCTACAGTTAAACTACAATTTTCAACATTAACTTCATGAAACATAAAGATGGTATTTTGATCCCCCATTGCCTCTATTTCATTTCTCAGTTCATGCAAAACATTAAAACAGGAACAGTATTTACTGACCCTCCTCAAATCCACACTTCTGCCTGTCTACTAACAAAGTTTCTACTAATCTAGATTTCTTTCCCCATCTTTCTTTAACAATACTTTTCATCATCTAAATCAAGTCCACATTTTCGAAATTTTTTTCTTTTTGAAAGAAGTCTTCTCAGCCTCTCCCACTCATATGCAAAGTCTACACTTAGAAATAGCTTGGCTTTAAAAAGCTTTTGGAAACATAAACAGCAAGTGCCATCCAGTAAAACCCTAATTCACAATGATTTTCCCCAAATATTTTCTTACTTTTCTCTCTATTCTTAAGTCAAATCAGCCTTTTTCTGAAGAATCTTCAATAAAATAATTTTATCACTAAAATGAATCTTTAGAAAACATAGAGATTCAAAATTCGCTGTTAAAAGAGTTTATTATCTCTCATTCTTTTATTAACAGTACTTTAATTGCCAGAAATATTTTCCACAAAGATATCCCAATTCAAATCTTTTGAGCTACTCAACTGTTCAACTATTTGGGGTTTTGAAGGAAAATAACAGACAGCATTTTTTCAGCCACTTTTTCCTCTTAATCACTAAATACATATACTTTAAGAGAAATTTAATCCAGCCTCTTCTGGTTTGCTTCCATTTAAATCATTAAAATGTTGTTTCTTAAAAGTTATTTGCTGTCCAAGAGATTTTTTTTTAAGCTAGCTTCTTTGCTTAAAAATCCAAGTTGGCCATAAGAACATGAGCTCTGATGCCAAAAAGTTCAGGTTTGGAATACAAGTGTGAGCCCCAAGTTGGAAATCAGTTTTAAACACCGGCTATGACCTAAAAGGACCATGTGGACTCCTTCCCCAACTCATTGAGCCTTCTGTGGAAGCAAACATTGCAGCCGAGGTTACCAGGTCTTCAAAATAAATCCTGCATTCAGTAATCAGTCAGGGCTTCTGGAAATTCTAATTTATGCCCTTAATAGTCTTGTTTGTCCTAATCATGTGCGATTTGTCCTCTATATTGTTCAAGAGGGAAAATGCTTTCAACTAATGTTTAATTCATAAAATGATGAAATGAATTAACTCCTTTTTTTTGTTTACTCTTTTCATCCTTCAAATCTAAGAAAAATCCCTTCAATTTGAAGAGAATGTGTCCCCTTTGAGTAGCACCATTATTTGAGGTCATCTTACATCCTACCATCTACTAGCAAAAAAACAATCTCTTATTTCCTCAAAAGTATCATTACCAATGGTAGGAGATTTTTGAATGCTTTTGTTGCTGCATCATAAACTAGGAAAAGCAACTACTTTCAAAAAAAAAAAGCACCAAACTGCCATGTAACATTGACAAAGGTGAAAGAAACTCTTGGAAAAAAATTTTCTTCTTTGCTTCTTGGTTAGAAAAAAAAAAGTTTAACTTCCTTTCAGCAGAAATTTCTCAGTCTTCCTAGTTAGATGAGTAAAACCAACTTATTTATTACTGACTTTATTGTTTAAAAATATATATAATTCACATTCACCTACCTTCTTCAAAACAATCAATCTGGAAATATATATATATTTCTATGAACTGTGAAGATAAAAGAAATGAAAGCAACAATTTTCCAAGATACCAAAACTATTTCCTGTACAGTTTGACTAAGGGACATTGTCAGTTTTCAAAAGGCTGATTTTTGATGAATAAGAAAGAAGCATTCAAGAACACACCTGGTTTTCCACACTGATTAGCATTTAACAAGCCTAGTTCTATCATCTCAATTTAAAACATGATGTAAAAATGTCCTTAAGATTAAATGACTCTTAATGGATCCCTATCTATCTACTTCCTGAGGGATTAATAGTCCAAAAGCCTATTAGACTGCAATCTAAAATAGTACAATTTTCTATTACACTGTAGTAACTTAATAGTACACTAAATTAACGCCTTACACTGCCAACCTGTAAATAATTATTTACAAAATGATAATTTATATGTCAATTATACACTGGAGGTTTATTTATAATTATCTTAATGAATTATGGTCAGTAGTGGTTACAAAAATAAAAGATATATAAACATGCCTAATGGCACCCCACTCCAGTACTCTTGCCTGTAAAATCCCATGGATGGAGGAGCCTGGTAGGCTGTAGTCCATGAGGTCGCTAAGAGTCGGACACGACTGAGCAACTTCCCTTTCACTTTTCGCTTTCATGTACTGGAGAAGGAAATGGCAACCCACTCCAGTGTTCTTGCCTGGAGAATCCCAAGGACGGGGGAGCTTGGTGGGCTTCTGTCTATGGGGTCGCACAGAGTCGGACACGACTGAGGCAACTTAGCAGCAGCAGCACAATACCTTTACTTTGTAACTTTCATAACTCATTATTATTAAATTTTTAATTAGTATAAAGTTACCCTTATTTATTGCTGCTGCTGCTGCTAAGTCACTTCAGTCGTATTTATTGCTACAGTTATGCTTTTAAATTGATCATTTGTTGCTTTTCTCTTTAATTCTCTAGCTAAGACTCCATGATCCTAAATATAAATGACACAAGATATAAGACAATTATTGACTAATAATAGCAAAAAGTAACCATTTTCAGGGATCTTCAAGTGTTTTTACTGGGCTTCTCTAGTGGCTCAGACAGTGAAGAACCCACCTGCAATGCAAGAGACCTGGACTCAATCCCTGGGTTGCGAAGATCCCCTAGAGAAGGGCATGGCAACCCACTCCAGTATTCTTGCCTGGAGAATCCCCTGGGACAGAAGAGCCTGGCAAGCTGTAGTCTATGGGGTCACACAAAAGTCGGACATGACTGAGCAACTAAGCACAGCACAAGTGCTTATGAAGCTATTTGCATAGCTCAATGCTGACATCTGTAGAAAAATAATATGTTTTACAGTAAAAAAAAAAAAACTAAGATTTTTCTTCTTTTACATGAGGCTTATATAAAGGTCAGCACAGTATTTTAAAGTTTTCTTTGTGAATCTGCTATAAAGAAGAAGATCTGACAATTCCAAACAAGGGTAAAAATATATATTGTGAAAAAATAAATCACAAAAAATTCAACTATTTTAGACATCACTCATACAATGAAAAATAAATCTTAAGGTTAATAGTTTAACATTGTGGCCCATATTTAAAAAGTATCACTTTAATCTTAGAAGGCAATGTTTTAAACACATAAATTTTAGAGAGGATAAATATAATTGTATATTCATAACACATTTGCACAAGCCAAGTAAAAGGAAACAAAACCACTGGTAAACAGCCAGATAGATCATAAGAAGTATCATGTCTCAGCTATTGTTTACTATAAAGCATGAATAGTATTACCTACCTGCCTCAGTTAGATGAACATTTCCCTGACAGTAAATTCTATTTTTTTTTTTTTAGGAATTTTCCATTCCTTTTAGACTTTATCTGTTTGCCTCGTGGATGGACCCAAGAAATGATTATTATTCTATTTGTATTTTTGTTTTCTTATCATAAGAAAACATTTTTGTTATCATTTTTGTTTTGCTTTCTCATAACCAAAATGCACAGAAATCTTGCACTGTTTGTAGTCAATAAATCTTACTCAACATTTGGCATAACTTACCCCAACCTATCTTTAATAGGCAGCAATCCCCTTCCTCAGAGGTGCTGTATCATTCTGACAATCAAGGCACTGGTGTAATTTTCCTTTGCCAACATGACAAAACAGGGAATATTCTACACCGTTTCACAAGCACCAGCCCAATGAGACCATGAGTTCAGCTCTGTCATGGTACAATACTACTGTGATAAAATAAAAAGGTCCATGTAATAATTTTTAGTTTTTACATATTCTCTACAAATTTTAATACTAAGAATCTCATTTGTTGTTGTTATTTAGTCTCTAAGTCTTGTCCGACTCTTTTACAACCCCATGGACTGCAGCTTGCCAGGCTCCTCTGTCCATGGGATTTCCCCACAAGAACCCTGGAGTGGGTTGCCATTTCCTTGTCAAGGGAATCTTCCCGGCCAAGGGATCAAACTCACTTCTCCTACATTGGCAGGCAGATTCTTTACCACCACGCCACCTGGGAAGCTAAAGAATCTCATTCAGAAGAAAACAAAAATTAATCCAAAGGAACAGTTACATTTTCCTATTAGGCTTTTAATTTCATAATAGGCTACTCTAGAAAGTCTTCCTGATTGATTCTCCAAATCAGGATAAAGTGACATCCACTAACAAGTCAAAACAAAAGTCCTATTTCCAATAAGCCAGATAAGAAAAACACACAAAAGAGCTCACTTTGTTTTGTCGGCTGTAACTACAACAAGATAGACTGGTTGAGCAACGTTAAACTTGTCTCAGTCATGTAATAGCCTCAGTCTGGGATATAACTGAATTTATAACGACAGAAGCAAAGTTGTAATGCACAATTATATAATTTACTTGAACATTTGCTTTCCATATAGGAAATAACAGATTGACCAGTTGCATTTTGGCTGAGATGAATTCTACCATTATTCAGGGTAAAACAATTTTGTTGAAATCTGGAAATCCTTCAGAAATCATCTCTAAATCTCTCTGATGACTCTTGACATTGTTTCTTTTTCCCTTGGAATAGTATACAGCTGTGTCCTCCTTTGTAAAGGCTCCGGACCTACATTTAAGCATAGTAACTATTTGCTGCTGCTGCTGCTGCTAAATCACTTCAGTCGTGTCGGACTCTGTGCGACCCCAGGGATGGCAGCCCACCAGGCTCCTCCATCCCTGGGATTCTCCAGGCAAGAACACTGGAGTGGGTTGCCATTTCCTTCTCCAATTAGTAACTGTTTGGGAAACCATAAATATATCTCACATATTTTACAGAAGAGATAACCACTCAGATCATTCAGTCAGATCTCAATGATTGAAACAAAAAATAAAATTCAGAGATGAAGGAGAAAAAAAGCAAAAAACCCTTGTTGGCATATTCCTTTCTAAACATGTAATATTATAAGGAAAACACACTATGTAGGATATGGGTTTTTCTTTTTCATTTTATATCTCAGTTGACAACAAAGTGGAACTCCTACATATTTAATAATATTCCCCCCAGTTAAGTTATACTCCAGGAGAGGTATTTTATGGGCTGTGGAACATTCTTATTCATGACCTTAACGTTTTAGAATAGGCTGATGGGTAAGCAATGCATATTCTATATTGATGAATAAATGATCTAGATCCTAGGATATATATCTTCAAAGTTCGAAAACTTACATTGTCCAGTAAAAATCTCTCATTATCACCCTTTGAAAAGGTCTTGAAATTGCAACCATCCATGGCCAAATATCATTTTCTGAAATCTGTCCCCCTATACATGGATTTATGAGTCCCATGGTTAGACAAAGGGAAATTATCCAAGGCAAAGTTGTCCAAACAGGCAGTTATCCAGCAGACTGGAGCCAAAACAGTTCTCTGGAGGTAACTGCACAGGTTCAACTGCAGCTGTGTGGGAACTATGAACACCAATCAGTTCTATGAAGACTTTGGGTGACTCCAGGAAGAACAAACTGGGAAGATGGTTTTTGTGTCCTAGTCTATTGGTATGCATTTTTTAAGTGGGGAGGAGGCTTAAAACATTTATGTATCTGTAGTGTTTCTGGAGAAGGCAATGGCACCCCACTCCAGTATTCTTGCCTGGAAAATCCCATGGACGGAGGAGCCTGGTGGACTGCAGTCCATGGGATCACTAAGAGTCGGACACGACTGAGCGACTTCACTTTCACTTTTACTTTCACGCACTGGAGAAGGAAACTGCAACCCACTCCAGTGTTCTTGCCTGGAGAATCCCAGGGACGGGGGAGCCTGGTGGGCTGCGTCTAAGTGGTCGCACAGAGTTGGACATGACTGAAGCGACTTAGCAGCAGCAGCGTTTCTACCTCTAAATAGTTATATTACATGATGTTATGCAAATTACCATTATAATATCATAAACTTTTTTGCGCCCCAAGTGTATTCAAGTAGGAAGCCAAGCAGAAACATAACACTGAAAATACAATGAAAAATATCAGACACTATAAAGAATACCATGGTGCCTACAAAGAATAACAGTCTTCCACACACAAACTAGCTGTACATATGTAAATCTCATTTGATCCTCTGGATAACCCAAGAGAGTGAAAGTGAAAGTGAAGTCGCTCAGTGGTGTCAGACTCTTTGCGACCCCATGGACCGTAGCCTATCAGGCTCCTCTGTCCATGGGATTTTCCAGGCAAGAGTGCTGGAGTGGATTGCCATTTCCTTCTCCAGGGGATCTTCCCAACCCAGGAACAGAACCCGGGTCTCCAGCATTGCAGGCAGACGCTTTACCGTCTGAGCCACCAGGGAAGCCCGGATAACCCAAGAGGTAAGTAGTAAAGTTATTATGATCCTTTCACAGACGAGGAAATTAAAACTCAGAAAGGTTGGGAAATAGTCAAAGGTGCCCAGACAGTAAGCAAGAAGTAAGGATTCACATGGCATCTGGTCCCATCACTACATGGGAAATAGATGGAGAAACAGTGGAAACAGTGTCAGACTTTATTTTTCTGGGCTCCAAAATCACTGCAGATGGTGACTGCAGCCATGAAATTCAAAGACGCTTACTCCTTGGAAGGAAAGTTATGACCAACCTAGACAGCATATTCAAAAGCAGAGACATCACTTTGCCAACAAAGGTTCGCCTAGTCAAGGCTATGGTCTTTCCTGTGGTCATGTATGGATGTGAGAGCTGGACTGTGAAGAAGGCTGAGCGCCGAAGAATTGATGCTTTTGAACTGTGGTGTTGGAGAAGACTCTTGAGAGTCCCTTGGACTGCAAGGAGATCCAACCAGTCCATTCTGAAGGAGATCACCCTGGGATTTCTTTGGAAGGAATGATGCTAAAGCTGAAACTCCAGTATTTTGGCCACCTCATGCGAAGAGTTGACTCATTGGAGAAAACTCTGATGCTGGGAGGGACTGGGGGCAGGAGGAGAAGGGGTCGACAGAGGATGAGATGGCTGAATGGCATCACTGACTCGATGAATGTTGAGTCTGAGTGACCTCCGAGAGCTGGTGAGGGATAGGGAGGCCTGGCGTGCTGCAGTTCATGGGGTCGCAAAGAGTCGGACACGACTGAGCGACTGATATGATCTGAAGGATTCACACCAGGTATTCTTTTTTGAGAACCAGCACTCAATCCACACGCGCCTTTTAGGGCAAGCTCTACCTAAGAAAATGGGAGTAGTGTCTCTGCTCCTGCACTGGAGTGGAAACATGACTGCTACAAACAAAATCTGTGTTCCATTAGCAGAAAATGTGGGGAAGAAGAAGAGTGAGAAAAAAAAAGAGGAGGAGTGAGGAGGGTGAGGTGAATATTGGGTAGAACTGACAGTATTTGCAACATCTTATCTGAGCCTTCTGGTGTTCACAATTATTTTTCTTTTTCATTATGCAAAATTTCAAACACACACAAAGTAAAAAGAACAGTGTAATGAATTTCCATGTACTCACCATCCAGCTTCAACAGTTATAAACATTCTGCTCTTTGTTTCATCTTTCTTATTTTTTTAATTTTAGTTTCTGATCTGGCCAGATTTCTAAGTAAACAAAAATATAAAAGAAAGCTTGACTAGATAACCAGGAGAAACAGTGTCACTATATATCTAAGTTAAATCTAACTGCTTTTACATGCGCTACTACTAGCAAGACACATTTGATTAAAGGAATCACTTTAGTTACAGGTATATAGAATTCAAGTGAAATATCTGGCGAATCCAATTGTATATGAAAGGGAAAATGCCTTTATTATGCACAAGGCTCCTGATTTCTAAGAAGAAGGGAGTCCTTTGTTGGCTGATTAGATTGTTGAGTGAAAAGGTAAAATACAGAAAATTAAAAAAATAAACTATCATAATCCTTTCAGAAAAGGCTGGAATAGAAAAATCTATGAGGAAGAAGCAGCTAAGACTCAGTATAGCTGAGAAGCTGTTGGGACGAAGTTGGAGAGTAGAGAAGAAATATGATATGGGTTGCACCAGAAAAAGAATTCTGGAAAATTAACAAGGAGATATGTATTAAGTTTTGCATATGGTATGTAACGGAGAAGGCAATGGCACCCCACTTCAGTACTCTTGCCTGGAAAATCCCATGTATGGAGGAGCCTGGTAGGCTCCAGTCCATGGGGTCGCTAGGAGTCGGACACGACTGAACGACTTCACTTTCACTTTTCATTTTCATGCATTGGAGAAGGAAATGGCAACCCACTCCAGTGTTCTTGCCTGGAGAATTCCAGGGATGGGGGGAGCCTGGTGGGCTGTCGTCCATGGGGTCGCACAGAGTCGGACATGACTGAAGCAACTTAGCAGCATGGTATGTAATATACATTGTTCTCCTCTCTCCATGCAATGTTCAGAAAATTTTCTCTTTTTTACTAATGCACTGAAAAATTGAATATATTTGGGGGAAGCCTTGAAGTGCTGAGTCCTGCTTTAAAATAGTCTTCTCAGAAGAATACTACCACGTTAAAATAATAATTATGTGTTAGAGGATCTTTTTTAAAGTACACCTGACTTTTCCCTTTATTATTTATATCACACAAATAATAAAATAATAAACATATATATATATGTTTAACGTATAATAGAGCATATAGGAAATATAGTCCATATATATATGTTTAACGTATAATAGAGCATATAGGAAATATAGTCCATTGAAGCATACTGTGCCCCTAAGGGCATCACAAGGCTACCATTAACTATGCAAAAGTCTGGGAAGCTAAGGGCAGGAATGCCACGCTTAGCTCTGACCCTCCTCCAACCCCTAGAGAATGTTTTATTAGGCATCAGGGCACCTTGATTATCATGGTGATGACAAGGAGGCCTATTACTGATTGGCACCTAGTGCCTTAGAGGTATGAGACATCAGTAATGAGCCACATAAGCATTTCATTTTTTTTTTTTCCATGCAGATATACACTCTTTAAATGTTTACCAAAAATGGGAGCATGCTAATACATATAGTTTATAATCTGTGAAAAAGTATATCTTACTGGAGTGTTCCATTCATATAAAAGGTAGGAATTGGTATTCATGTTTAAAATTTTTGAAATTTGTCCTAGTTCTAGCTTGAAATTTCTCTACTGCCATGCAGAAGAGAGTGCCTTTGTATTATTAAATAACATTTCATTAAAGAAAATCTACTAATTTATAATTAATGTGTATTCCTAAAATAGTATCAAGAATGAAACTGGCCCCTTAAATAACTGTCATTAGAACTGATGGAATGTTCAGAGACACATCAAAACAAATCTATCTGTATCTGTTGGTGTTTTTGTTTTTTTTTTTTTTTTCAGCAGTTAGAATATGTTAGGTTGCTTCTTAAAAAATATATTCATTTTTGCATTTTTTAAGACCCACAATGTCACAGAATCCTGATATTCCCATCTACACATCTGAACTATTAAAAAAAAAAAAAAACAGAAGTGGAGGAAAGTATTCTTATTGGGAAATCACAAATGAAATGCTATGTATTAATGGAGGTAAAGAAGATGCATGGTTAGAGACAAGTCAGAACCAAGTATAAAAATGAAGTTTATATGTTCTGAAATGAGGGATGGGGATATGCTATTCAAATACCATTACCTAGTCAATAAAGACTAATTCTAGGCCAGTCGTGAACTTCTCACATATCCTTAATGTTGAAATTATAAATAATAAAATAATCCATAGTTATTGTGACCCTTAGTAAACTACTACAAATTCTGCAGTTTACCTGGGCTATACATAAGGGAGTTTCAGCCATCACCTGTGGTATGTCAGATACTGTCCTAGATACAATTGCACGAAAATGGTTTTCTGCCTCAAGGAAGTCAGACTCTAAAGGAGAAGACCAAAATGTAAACAATAAAGTAAATAAACTTTTATACTTGAAATAACAGAAGTATACAAAGAATCAAGTATACCAAGAGACCAAGAAAGACTTTCGTAAATGAAATGAGTCTTAAATGGAGAATATGGGCCAGGGAAAACTGGCATTCCAAATAAAGAGACTAGATAAAAAGCAAAGAAGTATGATACTTTACAAGATCTTCAAGTAATCCCACATGACTAAAGCATAGAATGCAAGGAATAGTATGGTTAAGAGATGACATGAGAGAGCAGGATGCAGCTCGAGGGCCACACTGAAAAACTGTGCCGTTATCATATAGTTAGAGAATCCACAGAAGCGCTTTTAACTGACAAGCAACATACTCAGATCTTATAAATGTTTTTCTGTTATCAGTATTGAAGATGAAATGAACAAATATAAATAAGGTAAGAGAAAACTAAAGTAGTCCAGGCCAAGTGATGATGGGTTGAACTACACTTTGAAGCAGTGAGAATGGAAAAGAGGTAGCTTTACGTCAGTGATGTTAACAGAGAATCAGTTGGGTTTTGTTACTATATATGACTTTAGTTCAGACCTAGTCTTGTCACATACTAGCTGTACAACCTTAAATAATTTACATAATTTTCAATTCAAATTTCTCCTTGACGTTAAAATAAAAATAATAATCATTCCTAACTCACAGAGAATGGTTGTGAGAATTCAGTGAGTTACTGAAATATCTTAAATGCCTATCACAGTATTAGATCGGTTTCCATTCATTCCTTTGTGATTTGAGATAGTATCATAAATTACAAACAAATTTCCTTTGCCAGATGTGGAAAGTGGGAAACAATTATCTTCTCAGAATGATTTGTTGTCTACTTCTCTGCTTGGTCTTAAAAATGTTGGTATTTCTTCATCATCAAAGGAATAAATGGAAAATTAGTCCCCAGGTTTATACATTTGTCAAGTGGAGATGAAAACTTACTTATGCAGAGAAAATATAAATGACAAGTTTTGGACATGTTAAGTGTCTAACATAAAGTAGGACCTCAATAAAAATGCACTGAGTTAGTGAATAAATGAATGCTTGAAATGTCTATGGGAAAACTGGAAGGTTTCTATCTGTATGTATCAGATATTTAGGATACAGCCCTATATTACAAGTATAGATCTGGGAGATGTTAGTGTACCGATCAGAACAGATCAGTTGCTCAGTCGTGTCCGACTCTTTGTGACCCCATGAATCGCAGCATGCCAGGCCTCCCTGTCCATCACCAACTCCCTGAGGTCACTCAGACTCACATTCATCAAGTCAGTGACGCCATCCAGCCATCTCATCCTCTGTCGTCCCCTTCTCCTCCTGCCCCCGATCCCTCCCAGTATCAGAGTCTTCTCCAATGAGTCAACTCTTCGCATGAGGTGGCCAAAATATTGGAGTTTCAGCTTTAGCATCATTCCTTCCAAAGAAATCCCAGGGCTGATCTCCTTCAGAATGGACTGGTTGGATCTCCTTGCAGTCCAAGGGACTCTCAAGAGTCTTCTCCAACACCACAGTTCAAAAGCATCAATTCTTCGGCGCTCAGCCTTCTTCACAGTCCAGCTCTCACATCCATACATGACCACAGGAAAGACCATAGCCTTGACTAGGCGAACCTTTGTTGGCAAAGTAATGTCTGCTTTTGAATATGCTTTCTAGGTTGGTCATAACTTTCCTTCCAAGGAGTAAGCGTCTTTGAATTTCACGGCTGCAGTCACCATCTGTAGTGATTTTGGAGCCCAGAAAAATAAAGTCTGACACTGTTTCCACTGTTCCCCCATCTATTTCCCATGAAGTGATGGGACCAAATGCCATGATCTTCGTTTTCTGAATGTTGAGCTTTAAGCCAACTTTTTCACTCTCCACTTTCACTTTCATCAAGAGGCTTTTGAGTTCCTCTTCACTTTCTGCCATAAGGGTGGTATCGTCTGCATATCTGAGGTTATTGATATTGATTCCAACTTGTGTTTCTTCCAGTCCAGCGTTTCTCATGATGTACTCTGCATATAAGTTAAATAAACAGGGTGACAATATACAGCCTTGACGTATTCCTTTTCCTATTTGGAACCAGTCTATTGTTCCATGTCCAGTTCTAACTGTTGCTTCCTGACCTGCATACAGATTTCTCAAGAGGCAGATCAGGTGGTCTGGTATTCCCATCTCTTTCAGAATTTTCCACAGTACAAGTATTCTTTAAATCCATGCATGACTGATTTCAATCAAGCAACTCATGTACTACAAAGGACAGGTGAAGGGCAAACACAAAACAAGAAATACCAACATTTTTTAAGACCAAGCAGAGAAGTAGACAAAAAAAAAATCATTCTGAGAAGATAATTATTTACCACTTTCCACATCTGGAAAAGGAAATTTGTTTGTAATTTATGATACTATCTCAAATCACAAGACTTTTGTAAATATAATCATACCCTTCGCATAACAGTATGTACTGAGATTATATAGGGGGAAAAGACAATATAACCTATAAAATATGAGGAAGTCTCTCTTTTCTAGTCCCTTTATTAGAATTTTCATGGAAATATTTCCTAGTGAAGAGGCTCTGACAGAATACACACAAGAAACTTAGTTAAATATAATTGACAGTTGAAGCAGGCAGGACAATATTTTTCCTATATTTAAAAAGTAGAGTATACAGTTTATATGTTGAACTATATATAACACTTATATGATTTTATATACACTTATATGATTTTTTAAAACTACATATAGTTGGTCTCTGCTTACGGTTCCTTAAACAGAGCTCCTAAAACCTTTGTAATTTCCTGAATAACAGTAGTCATAGAAGCATCTTTTGTTCTAATATTTGGTCTTTGTCTTTGGTTCCTCACACAGAGCTACCATGTCTCTTGAATTTTCCTGGATACTAAAAGCATCTTTTGTCCTAATGAGGCCACTTCTGGTGGGTCCTTACACAGTTGGTCACCAGAAAGACCAAGGCATGATCAAAGAGTTGGAATTTTCAGCCCTCCCCTTGACCTCTGGGAAGGTGGGAGGCACTGGAGATTCCGATCACCAATTGCGATTGGTGATGACCAAAGGTGAATGATTTACTCAATCAATGAAACCACCATTAAAAACTCCTAATGATGGGGTTCAGAGAGCTTCTGGGTGGGTGAATGCATCAAGGTGCTGGGAGGGCGATATGCCCACAGAGGGCATGGAAACCTCATGTACCTCTCTCCATATTTTGCCCTGTGCACATGTTCCACTTGCCTGTTCCTTGTTGTATCCTTTAATACTATACCAGTGATAACAATGGTTTCCTGATTTCAGCAAGACAGTCTACCAAACTATCCCACTTGAGGAGGGAGTCTCAGGGACCCCTGACATATAGATGGCTGTTCAGAAGTATAGATAGCCACCTAGGACTTGCTACTGGCATCTGAAGTGGGGGCAGTCATACAGAACTGAGACCTTAACCTACGGTCTGTGCTAACTCTGGGTAGTGTCAGAATTGAATTAAATTGTAAGAAACCTAGTTGGTGTCAGAGAATTGGAGAACTGGTTGTTGGGTGGAGGAAAAAGTTACTCAAAAGTGTTAGTAAAAGCAGTCTAAAAGAGAGAATAACTAATGCAAATGCTGAGTACCAAACAGAAGTTTCAAGGGCTTCAGGATATTTTCTACTTTCATGGCTAATCTCTAATAGCCATATGCTCTTAAATTATATATTTCACAAATACAACTCCTCTCATTTTTTTCAATCTTAACAGTATAAATAATGAGGAGAAAATGTGTACTGGCTAGCCCTTGGTCTGGCAAACAGACTTTCAGTCTGCTAATGAAGTAAACAACTTCAACAAAATTAAAGCTACCTTAAAAATTTTAAAAATAATAAAAACTTGCAAATTTTTTCCTCAGGCAAAACTTATACAGGACTTAATAAACCTCATTATTATTTCCTTTTCTTCATAATTTGCATCAAACTTATGTTTAATGGAGGTTCTGCCTACAGCATGGTTAACCTGGAAAAACTGCACTAGTTAAAACCTGGTTCCAGACGGTGGAGTCTTTTTTTTTTTTTTAATTAAATTTTATTTTGCTTAACTTTACAATATTATATTGCTTTTACCATACATTGAGATGGATCCATCACCAGTATACACATGCTCCCCATCCTGAACCCTCCTCCCTCCTCCCTCCCCATACCATCCCTCTGGGTCGTCCCAGTGCACCAGCCCCAGGCATCTGTTATCGGGCATCGTACCTGGACTGGCGACTCGTTCCTGATATGATATTATACATATTTCAATGCTATTCTCCCAAATCATCCCGCCCTCTCCTGGACCCAGAGTCCAAATGTCTGTTCTATACCTCAGTGTCTCTTTTGCTGTCTCATAAACAGGGTTATTGTTACCATCTTTCTAAATTCCATATATATGCGTTAGTATACTGTATTTGTGTTTTTCTTTCTGGCTTACAGACGGCAGAGTCTTTAAGAACAATTCATTTTACTGAGAAGCTGACAGGAAATCTCCAAAGACGCAACACAACGTTCTTCTGGAGCAACAAACAATGGATTCTATAACTCAGATCCAAACACCCCTCTTAAAATGCATGGAGAGAAATGCAATGGTACACAAGGAGAGGGACTATGCTGGCCTCACAGTCAAAGTTACTCTTAACCTTAACTTCCCCATTTAACTTTATTTCCCCCTTCTCACATTATGAAAATTTTTGTGACATTTTCTTTACATATGACTCTCTGTATTTAAAACACATTGCAGAATGTTTTTCCCACTGAATCTTGTGTTCAATATCTAGCCTCTTTTTTTTTTCCAGTTTCTTCTCATAACTCAGCTAGCATCATAAAGTGAAGGTCATAGCTTTGTATGCGGGAGCCCCTAGACAAAGCATACTTCTATCTCACGTGTGACAGAGGTGGCAGTGTATCTACTTTGCAATCATGTTTAGTACTGAGCACAGGTGAAATACATGTGCTTATTCCCTAACACATAAAACTTAAATTGGCATAGCCAGAGGTTGTTTATCCTAAGAGTCTTCTCAACCTAAGCTGAATTAATTCTCTTCCAGTTCTTTTTATCCAGTACTCTCAGCCTGTGTACCATGGCTCTAAATTCCTAATTACTATAAAGTAATTTTCTTCCCTTGAGCTAAGCCTGGTAATATGCTTCTAACAGATGACCTCCAGAATGTAATTTGTAACATGTAAGGCCAAGTCTGAGAATAATTTTACATAGTTTAAATGAACATAATAAAAATCACAACAGCATCTCTACCTTTGGGAAATAGATGGAGAAACAGTGGAAACAGTGTCAGACTTTATTTTTCTGGGCTCCAAAATCACTGCAGATGGTGACTGTAGCCATGAAATTAAAAGACGCTTACTCCTTGGAAGGAAAGTTATGACCAACCTAGATAGCATATTCAAAAGCAGAGACATTACTTTGCCAACAAAGGTTCGCCTAGTCAAGGCTATGGTCTTTCCTGTGGTCATGTATGGATGTGAGAGCTGGACTGTGAAGAAGGCTGAGCGCCGAAGAATTGATGCTTTTGAACTGTGGTGTTGGAGAAGACTCTTGAGAGTCCCTTGGACTGCAAGGAGATCCAACCAGTCCATTCTGAAGGAGATCAATCCTGGAATCTCTTTGGAAGGAATGATGCTAAAGCTGAAACTCCAGTATTTTGGCCACCTCATGCGAAGAGTTGACTCATTGGAGAAGACTCTGATGCTGGGAGGGATTGAGGGCAGGAGGAGAAGGGGACGACAGAGGATGAGATGGCTGGATGGCATCACTGACTTGATGGGTGTGAGTCTGGGTGACCTCCGGGAGCTGGTGATGGACAGGGAGGCCTGGCGTGCTGCAGTTCATGGGGTCGCAAAGAGTCGGACACGACTGAGCGACTGATCTGATCTGATTTGAAGCTTAAAATAATGTTCTTAAAATGAACTCTTTCCTTCTCATTAAAGTTATCCCATCTTCATATATCCCAAGCAAATAATCATTAAGATTTCAAATCCAAAATTGTTTTCCTTTAATTTTAGAAAAGTGACCAAATTTGTATTCTGCTGTGTTTTTTATGGGAAGGGTACACTTTGATACTGCGTAACGGGAAGAATATGTTTCCCTGTTCAAAGACTGCTTCATTTTTCAAAAAGTAATTTCAAAATCTTCCCATAAAATCTTCAATTATTTAAATAATCACGCGTGAGTGCCTGCTAAGTCACTTTAGTCCTGTCCAACTCTGCGACCCTATGAGCTATAGAACCCCAGACTCCTCTGTCTATGAACTTCTCCAGGCAAGAATACTGGAATGAGTTGCCATGCCCTCCTCCAGGGGATCTTCCTGACTCAGGGATCAAACCTGCATCCCTTATGTCTCCTGCATTAGCAGGTTGGTTCTTTACCACTAGCCACTAGCACCACCTGGGAAGCCTCTGACTAATCATATCAAACCTAAAACCTAATATTTTTAAGTTTTTAAATGTGAAATAAGTAACTGAAGCTCTTCCTGAATAATTACCACTAAAACTGACTAGTCATTCATTCATCCTAAACCCATTTACTTATGTAGATTAAGGTCAAGGTAGAAAATAAAGCCACCTCTGTAAAAATCACCCCAAGGGTAAAAGATTCCGACTACAGCTATACGGGCCAGTCACAGCTAAAAAGAGCAAAGTTGCAGGTGTCTTAAAGACAGGAAATAAAAATAAACCTAATTTTTCCAAAAATATAAAAATAAACAACTTTCCACTTGCAATGGGAACTTCCTCCTTCATACAGGTGAGGAAAAAAGCAATTCTCAGGGGCACACATTTTCCTACAGCCATGAGTATTTTCCAGTCATGCTATTTTAATCCCAACTAAGCCACCCTCCCCCTCCTTTCTATCAAGAACATTTATTTATGACTGGTTGGAAGACTGGAGAATACAGTATATGAAGCTTCTGGACTTTTTTTTTTTTTCCTAATAAGACTGCTCAAATGTCACAAAATATATTTGCCAAATATATTTGTCACAAAGTATATTTGCCTTCAAATATATTCTCAATATATAAAAATACAGACCAGTGTACCCACTGCTTCCTAATTCCAATTCAATTTAATCATAACTGGAAAATATGTCCAAGACAACAGAGTCTCTGAGTACCTAATGGTGGCTACATTATTCAAAAAGCTTCACAAGCATGACTGAAAAAGAGAAAGCCTGCCTTACCCAGGAGAGACATAAAGGAGACAATTGTGGCAGTAAAGGGGCTAGAAGAAACCTTTCAGAAAACGGAGGAGAAAGGAGAAGAGTGCAATCAAGTTAATGACATTGAATATTTGAAGAATTGGGAAAACTCTCAAAATAAAGCATAAAAATTGGGACAGGAAATTGTATATACAGTATGACTCCAATTTTGTGATACCACTGTGTATTTTCTTGAAGAAAATATTGGGGGGTTTTCCCCTAAATTAGTTGGGGTTTGGTTTTTTTCTTTTTTTCTTTACTTTTTCATTCCACTCTGTATTTATCACAAATGTGCTTGTGAGATTGAAAAAAATACACACTCACGTGTCCCGTGAAAATGCGGCTCCTTTCTTGTCCTTATAATTGACATAATGCGTCGCTAAAGTTCGGGCTCTCAGTAGAGTTGGGAAGTAAACCGGTCCATTAAGGTTACTCCTTTTCTTCTGGCTGTAAGATACAACTTGAGAGTAGAAGAATAACTTCCAGCTAAGCAAGGCCTCTTCGGAGTAATGGCAGCTCGTGAAAGGCTTCTCTCTGAGGGCAGCACCTCGCATGCCATCTGCAGGCTTGGTCTCTGTCTACGAAACCTGCTGCAGACGTGCTGGGCTCGGCCAGCATTTAGAAGCCCCAAGCTCCACCAAGGCAGAAGAGTAAACTACCACAGCGTCTCCTAGCCGCTCACGATCGCCCAGAACTGACCCCGCTGCTCCCAGGCTGCCCTGCGCGACGCACCATCGCGCACACCACGCACCGTCTCGCGCAGCCACGCACCGCAGGCCAAAGAGCTCGGCCCCTGAGGCAGGCCGGTGAAGTACCGCGGCTCATCTGTAGTGCTGCTCATTCTCTCGTTGGAAGGTTCTGTGACTGCAACTTGCACAGCTCCGTCGTGATGTCTGAGTCTCTCGGACGCAGCCATCATTTCCTTGAAGGCACAATGAGGTGCTTCCTTGCTTCCCATCCCAACCATACGTTTTCCTGGTCATGCGGCCTTGGTGCTTTTAATCACCCCTTTACCACACCACGAAGTAAATCGCGACATGCGTGTCTGACCATTTGCTTCCTCAGCCTCTGCTTGACTTTGTGTGCACTTGATCTGACTTAGACTTCCTTTGTATCCCTTTTCCCCTGCCCACGGCAGCAGTTCTTCACTTTTTAGGAACCGTAATGGTGGAATGGATGCGTGACTGCATGCAAAGTCATTTCAGTCCTGTCCGACTCTTTGCAATGCCATGGACTTAGCCCTTCAGGCTCTTCTGCCAGTGGGGATACTTCAGGCGAAAATACTCAGTGGGTTGGCATGCCCTCCTCCAGGGGATCTTCCCGATCCAGGGATCGAATGGAATGGATGCAGAGAAACTCTAATTTCAGAGGGTTTTAAAAAAACGACAGTTTAATACTACAAGATGCTGCTGCTAAGTCACTTCAGTCATATCCGACTCTGTGCGACCCCATAGACGGCAGCCCACCAGGCTCCCCCGTCCCTGGGATTCTCCAGGCAAGAACACTGGAGTGGGTTGCCATTTCCTTCTCCAATGCATGAAAGTGAAGAGTGAAAGTGAAGTTGCTCAGTCCTGTCTGACTCTGTGCGACCCCATGGACTGCCGCCCACCAGGCTCCTCTGTCCATGGGATTCTCCAGCCAAGAGTACTGGAGTGGGATGCCATTGCCCTCTCCGAATACTACAAGATACTCCATCACGTATATTTCCTACTTTTGTAATCCCCTCCCCAAAATATTAGTTTTAAAGTATAATGAAGAGAATCCTACGGTTATTCTGAAGGTCACAGATAGCCGGGTAGTTCTTATTTTCTGGCCACAAGGTAAGTTTTCTGGAAATATGTTCCATTCTGAATTCCCCAAGAACATGTTGTCAATCCTGCCTGGGACAAGATAGCAGGATGAGACATGGATGAGCCCTGTAATGTATATGAAGTGCTTAGCCTTCCATACATATTGCTATTCTATAATGTTAGCTATGATTACCATACTGCAAAAAAGGAGAACCAGAGAAATAGATTTGAGCAGAGTACCACAGTAGGAAAAGAACATTTGTAAGTGAATCCCACACCCACATGGACCCATAAACTGATCACTAATTTCACCCTCAATTTCAAATTTCTACCCTAATCCAGGAAACAAGTACACTCATTTTTTATCTCACTTTCCATAAAGGAAACTGTAATACTGATCCTAGGGGGAAGACTTGCCACCATTATTTAAAATGTTCTGAGTTGCAATGAAAGGAATGAACCATAGACAGAAACACTTGAACCCAAGGTATATATAGTAAGATGCTGTATTACAAGCTTTCACTATTTTCAGAAAATATCGCTCTAGAAATGAAACATTAAGCATATACACAGTTGAAGATGTAGAATCCTGTAGCCTGTTACATGGATTATGGAGAGGAAGAAAAGGGGAGAGAAATGGAGGAAAACAAAGAGTTTTGCCAACATAAACTCTGATTTGAGGAGGTGAGGGGCCTGTGGAGAGAATGGTGTGGGCAAATTGTTGAGGAAGATATTTGGTTAGGAAACAGAAGGAAATCAGTTTGAAATGATTGTGATAGATTACCTTCCTGATAGAAGCAGTATTAGGGCATTTCTTTTCACTTTTAAGTATAATTTGAATATAATATTAATATTTTCCATTTTAAAAATAATATATTAAGAAATTTTCTCTTTTTTTAAGGAAAAACCTAGCATCTGGTTGTTGAAGACTTTACAAGACCATTTCTCATTTAAGCCAAGTCCACTTAATAAGGTCAGAACAAATTCAAACTTAATGATTTGTGGATTTTTTTTTAATAAACAGCATACTACAAGATGACAGACATATAAAGGAAAAAGAACAGTAAATCATTTGCAAGTTTATCAGATTAAAACCAGCAACTACCATTTCAAATGTTCTTGGGTTTTTATGTTGTATGAATAGAAATCATAGTTTATAAATTATTAACAGAGTTTCTATTTGATGCACTTTTCAGCATATGGTCCTTCAGGAAGATTTTTTTGAAGGACAAAAAGATGCTGCTAACCAATTATGTTAACTTGATCCCAGACTTACCAATGGTAAGAGAAATAATCATTGTGTGTGTGTGGAAAAAGCTTTTTCTGCAGCACACTATTTAAAGAAGTAAAAATAAGGATGTAGTTGAAGCTATTTAAGATAAATTCTAAAGATCTAGTAAATGCCCAGATCACTTTGTGGGTGGAGCAAAAAAAAAAACCATGTAATGGCTGCTGCTAAGTCACTTCAGTCGTGTCCGACTCTGTGCGATCCCACAGACAGCAGCCCACTAGGCTCCTTTGTCCCTGGGATTCTCCAGGCAAGAATACTGGAGTGGGTTGCCATTTCCTTCTCCAATGCATGAAAGTGAAAAGTCAAAGTGAAGCCGCTCAGTCGTGTCCGACTCCTAGTGACCCCATGGACTAGAGCCTACCAGGCTCCTCTATCCAGGATTTTCCAGGCAAGAGCACTGGGGTGGGGTGCCATTGCCTTCCCCGTGTAATGGCTAACAATGCTTTAAAATCACTACAAATGTAAATGTCTATTTCACAAATATTGGTTTATGTCATGTGGTGACTCAGGTAACACTCACAACTACAACCATAACATAAAATATTCCGGAGGGAAAAAAACAATGAGAAGCCTGAAAACCAGAACACTGTCTTAAACGGAAAGGACAGTAGATACACATCATTTTTGTATTTTAAAATCTCCTAAAACTTGGATTTTCCTGTAAGCAACAAAGGTATCCTCCTGAAGAGCTCATATACAGCGTTATATCTGTTTCCATTGCAATTCTCAAACTCTTCATATTGATTATACTTTTCTGGATGCCCGCAAAAATCTTCTCTGAAATGGAAAATACCCTCCAGAGCAGAATTTCTTTTTCAAACAATACAACTTGAAGAGTCACAGTGCCCTCTAGTGGCCAACTGATAAGACCCACTTTTACTTCAATCTCAGGAAACAAAGTTTGGTATATTTTCAAATAGTTTCTCCCATAAATATTAATAAATGCCAATTTCTGTTTCTGAGAGGGAAAAATATTTATGGTCAGTTAGCACATAGCACAGTGGATAGTGACTCCTTTTTTTTCCATTGCTCCTACAGTTAAGTTGTATCTAGATGGCAAAAAAAGGCTTAACTCCAATCAAGCCTGCAAAACAAGGGCCGTTAAAATGTACAAATGTAAAATTTTAATCTAGAATTGTGGTAAGGACAATTTTATGGAGTTTTGGATCTGTAGTTAAGTCTCAAATCTGTCAGTGTCTGACAGTGAGACCTGTGGAAAGGAATGTGATCACGCTGCATCTCACTTCTCTTCATGTGTAAATGAATAAAAGTTGGCAGTATTGGTGAGGATGCAGGAAAATGAACTCTAAACATTTCTAGTAAGAGCATTGATGCTACAGCCTTTCTGGAGGGAAAATTGGCATTAACTCTCAAACTAACAGGCGTTTCTTAAGTTTATTGCCAAAAACTCTCCAAAACCAGGATTTTCCAAATGTACATTACCTTAGTGCCAGAATAAGTGTCAATATTTAATTCTTATTCTGTCTCATCCACTAAGTGCTTTAAGTATTTTTTCATTTAATTCTCAAAAAAATCTTATGATCCAGAACCATAATTAACCGTATTTACATGTCAGGAAACTGAGACATGAAACTGAGGAAACTGAGATGTGAAAACGCGAACAGTTGCCCAAGTGGTATAAACTTACCAATAACTGCTAAAACCTGGATCCAAACCCAGACTGTATGGTTCAGGGTCCACACTGCTGACCACTTGCTCTACTTCCAGAACTTCCTCTTCTGGGAATTTATTCTAAGGAAATAATCAAGAATATGCATGAATATTTGTTTTCTTAATTTATGTTTAACTGAAGGATAGTTGTTCTACAATGTTGTGTTGGTTTCTGCTGTAGAACAAGGTGAATCAGCCATAAGTATACATACACAAAGACTGTTCAATCAGTGTTAATTTCAGCATCATTTATAATAAAGGGGAAGAAAGGAAAATAACCTAAATTACCATTAAAATGATTGTGTTAAACCAAACAATTGACTCTGTACCCTTAAAGAGCATCTGATGACATGGAAAATGGTCCCAAATATAGTAAGTGAAATGTTAGAAGCATACACACGTAGATATATATGTATATGTACAGTGTGCTCCTATTTTGTGAAGAAACATATGTTCAAGAAAAACGAAGGAAAATTATCCAAGTATAAATAATAATTATGTCTAATTGGTGAGTTTATGGGGTAATGATTTTTATTTTCTTTTTTATGCCCATTTTTCAAATTAATTCTAAAAATACATTATTTTAATGAAGGGTTCAGGCCAAATGTGCTCTCAGATACTTTCTGACTCTAAATTTTTATTATTTTGAATGTGACAAATTGAGAATAGTCATGGAGTTTTACAACTAGGGGAGAAAAAAGGTTACATTCTCTCCAGCAGTTTCCAAATCTGTTTGATCCTCAGAATCACCTGAGCTGATCAAAATACAGACTCCCTGCCTCCCTCTTTCCCTGAAGCAAATCACCTGCACACGAAGCTCAGGTGATTCTTCTGATCTGACACTTTGGGAACTACAAATTTACACCCATTGCATCATTTCCATCCTCTCAAGTTGTAAAACAGGATTCTTCTAAACCAAACGCAGACCAGAGTCATCATATACTATTATAAGCTATCATGTACTATTATCAATTTATATTGATATTGACAAACTTTAACTTTAGTTTCAATTCCTTAATTTTGTTAAGGAAAAAGTGCATCTTACGATAAACAACAAATTTACTAATGAAAAAATTTTAGCCATAAAAACAATGAAAGTTATATCCAGCAACACTGAGCAGAGAGAATGTATTCTTTTTTTTTTTAATATTTATTCCTTCTGGCTGCGCTGGGTCTTTGTTGAGGCATATGGACTTTCCTAGTTGCAGAGAGTAGGGGCTACTCTTTAGTTTCCGTGCATGGGCTTCTTGTGTTGGCTTCTCTTGTTGTGGAGCATGGACTCAAGTGCGCGGGCTTCAGTAGTTGTGTGGTGCCTGGGCTCAGTAGTTGTGGCTGACAGGCTTAGTTGCCTCACAGTATGTGGGATCCTCCTGGACCAGGGATCAAACCTGTGTACCTTGCATTGGCAGGTGGATTTTCAACCACTGGACTAGCAGGGAAGTCCCTGAATTCTTACCTATATTCATTGCAAATAGCTTGTCCTCATTTCTCAACTACATGCCTACTTAAAGGAACCAAGATTTATCCCTTAGTGCCCACAAGACCCAAAATCAGATTCTCTCCTCCCACCCCCAAAAAGAAGCATATTTGATACTATGGGGGCATTTCAGTTAACACAGCAAAAAAAAAAAAATTTGTTTTAAGCAAAAGATCATCCAAAGGTTCTCAGTAGTCCTAGTTGCACAGAGTAAGGAAAAACTCTGGACACAGTGAAAGAAGCATTTATAAAGAGAGAAGTTAAGACTTGCAAAATCTCTCTTGAAGTTCCAGGATTTAAGTATTTGTCACCTTTTTGAAAACCTCTTGATGAAAGTGAAAGTGGAGAGTGAAAAATTTGACTTAAAGTTCAACATTCAGAAAACAAAGATCATGGCATCCAGTCCCATCACTTCATGGAAAATAGATGGGGAAACAGTGGAAACAGTGTCAGACTTTATTTTGGGGCAAAGAGAGGGGGCTCCAAAATCACTGCAGATGGTGACTGCAGCCATGAAATTAAAAGATGCTTACTCCTTGGAAGGAAAGTTATGACCAACCTAGATAGCATATTGAAAAGCAGAGATATTACTTTGCCAACAAAGGTCCGTCTAGTCAAGGCTGTGGTTTTTCCTGTGGTCATGTATGGATGTGAGAGCTGGACTGTGAAGAAGGCTGAGCACCGAAGAATTGATGCTTTTGAACTGTGGTGTTGGAGAAGACTCTTGAGAGTCCCTTGGGACTGCAAGGAGATCCAACCAGTCCATTCTGAAGGAGATCAGCCCTGGGATTTCTTTGGAAGGAATGATGCTAAAGCTGAAACTGCAGTACTTTGTGCACCTCATGCAAAGAGTTGACTCATTGGAAAAGACTCTGATATGGGAGGGATTGGGGGCAGGAGGAGAAGGGGACGACAGAGGATGAGATGGCTGGATGGCATCACTGACTCGATGGATGTGAGTCTGAGTGAACTCCGGGAGTTGGTGATGGACAGGAAGGCCTGGCGTGCTGCAATTCATGGGGTCGCAAAGAGTCGAACTCGACTGAGCGACTGTTCTGATCTGATCTGATCTGAAGCTACTTGGCATATTCTTGGGGCAGCAATTTTTATTTGTGGTGTAACAACCTGAGTCCCAAATTGGCTATATGGAAGAAGATCAAGTTACACTAACTCTCAGGGAGATGCACATCACCTGAGTCTATCTTATTCAAACCACAAACCTAGTTGCATGATATACCCATGTCACTTTGTACATGAAGACATCTATCTGAGGTGTACCCCAGCAGAAAACAGGAAGCTGGGTACTGATCTTAAGTGAAAAGTGAAAGTCACTTAGTCATGTCCATATTCTGTGACCCCATGGGTTGTAGCCTTCCAGGCTCCTCTGTCCTTGGGATTTTCCAGGCAAGAATACTGGAGTGGGCAGCCACTTCCTTCTCCAGGGGGTCTTCCTGACCCAGGGATCAAACCCAGGTCTCTCGCTTTGCAGGCTTTTTACTGTCTGAGCCACCAGGGAAGCTCACTGATCTTAAAATGATAGGTAAATAAGATTGAAAGGTAAGATGGTTCATCTCGCCTTCCTAAAATTAAAAACTAAATATCTCCTGATATTACAGTCTTAAAACAAAAATGCATACACTCACAAAACATTTAAAAGTAAAAACCAGGACCAAGGTTGAATTTTAAAACTTCATGAAAATTGTTGGGTAGTAGTGGGCATCAAGGCAACATTAATTGTGGGTAACATGTACTGTTGGTTTGACTGCTTTGGTGACTCATCAGATAACACCTTCCCCCAAGCTGTAACTGCAAACTCTGCTTCACTGCCCTTACCTGAGCCTTCTCTCTGCTTTCGTACAGTCCTGGAAAATGTTCTACTCAAGGCAGCAAGTACACACAGAGCCCAAATGAACTATAATTAAGGTGGCAAGAGACCAAGGAAAAGAGCAGTGTTAGTTCAATTGTTTCCTTTGCACGGGTAACAGATGGACTCCAAGGTCTAATAACCCTTTTGTACTTCAGCTAAGGCTGACAATGCATCATTATACTCAGATGGAAGCAAGAAGAAGGTGCCTAGCAACTTGGGCTTGGAATGCCTAGGCTTTTGTCAGTTTACATCATAATCTTAATATTAAACAGGCTTGCTCTCATTTGCCAGTCATCACCTCATTTTATGTTTTTCAAACACAAGAAGATTAAATAGTCTTTCTTGAAAGTACTTTAGCCCCTTAGATACAGAACAGTAGTAGTATTTAAGAGTCTCCCCTTATAAATGTGTACATAAAACTGCCCTGATCCTTGATGGAAATGATATCAGTAAGTTGGGGGTCCTACCATGGGTAATATTTTCATTAGCAACAGTATGCACATAACCCAGGCTCTTTTTGGAATTCAGTAGGATACCAAGGACTATTTTGGGGGCCTCGTTACTCTTGTATTCTTGTACTTTATGTATATAAGAAGTCATTAGAATGTCTATTTAATTTTATATTCTCCGTTTTAAGCTATTTGTCTATATTTTATGATGCAAATAAAATGTGTGTGTGTTGGGTTGTGTGCTCAAGCATTTCAGATGACTAGATGATGATATGTGTTCAATGAATAGTTGTAAAAGAAGACAAGAAGGAAAGAATGAAGAAGGAAAGGAGACATGAGAATGAATAAAAATCACTGAACCATCAGTGAACCACCTGCCCTTCTCACAGCACAGCACAGGCAGAAATTTCATTAGTAATATACAACCAGGAGGATGAAAATCACCATTTATCTCCAATAGCCTACTATGATGTCTATTTATGTCAACCTCATGTGAAGAGTTGACTCATTGGAAAAGACTCTGATGCTGGGAGGGATTGGGGGCAGGAGGAGAGGGGGACAACAGAGGATGAGATGGGTGGATGGCATCACCGACTTGATGGACATGATTTGAGTGAACTCCAGGAGTTGGTGATGGGCAGGGAGGCCTAGCGTGCTGCAATTCATGGGGTCGCAGAGTCGGACATGACTGAGCGACTGAACTGAACTGAACTGAGGACAAAGACAGAGCTTGTTAATCTTTCATTCTATGGTAAAGAAAAGAAATATTGGGGAAAATTCATTTCTATCCAGAAACCCAGAAACATTGGTTGCAGATGTAAATATCATATCCTATCCTTAGGTCCCAGGTAAACAGCTTAACATAATAGCTGGCATTCTCCTGGCTTTCTTACTGCAGATGGCAGTGAAAAAGATGAATGAGATCATTATGCAGATGACGAAGTTATCACTGAACTCTTGCAAATCTTTTTGACAACAACAAAAAATGGAATAAGAAATGTTGCCAACAGAATTATCACTATGATGAAGACTATATAACAGTGTATGTTATTCATAACAGGACTCAACTTCCCCAGTAGCTGTGGACATTTGGAGTCGGAAGACACTTCAAAGAGGAGAAAACTAGGAGATTTTTATAGACCACATAGTTCGCATCAACTCAGGAGAGAGAGAGGAAATGTTCCAGTCCAGACTTTACTTGGAGGAGGAAACTTTTCCCAACACTACTGATGTACTTTGGTCTAACATAATGTCTTCTCCATTGCCATACTCTCTTGCCATGTGACAACCTCTAGTGAGAAAAGTTGTGTCTATCCCACCTTTATCTTATCCCTATCATCCTATGATATATAACCATATACTTGGAAAATCTTAAGTAAATGTTACAAAGGGCCATAAAATAGTTTAGAAAAGAAAAAAATGTGAGAAAAGCAATTAGTGAAACAACTAGTGGAAGCAAAGGCAAAACAGAAAGAAAGTCACTGTGGCCAGGACAGTCAAGGCTTCTCTCTTGCGTGGATAAGCTAATTTTCCTGCTTCAGGCAGGAAAGCAGGGATTTGATTTTTTTGACAAAGAGGGATTTGATTTTTTTTCTTCCTTATTTTTCACATCCAGTCCAAATCTATTGAAATATTAGTAGACCTTTTCAAGATGGGCGTTAAACTTCTACAAGTTTAGCATTCTTTATGTAAAGGGATAAAGGTAGCCAAAGATTCTTCTCTATGGTCCTAATTTCAGCTGGACAACTAACTTCCTGTGGAGCCTTGAGAATGTATTTTAACCTTTCCAGATCACAGCCATGGCTTTCTCATGGGTAAAAGAAAGCTAAATTATCTTCCTATACTTCATTTATGAAGTGCTTTAGAATCCAAAAAGACACTGATAAATTTTAAAATATTTTGTTACTTTTTTTCCCTCCAAAGATAAAAAGGGATCATCCCTCCGATGAAGGGAAGACATGACGTCTACAGGATTAAGTCATTTTAGATTCTTAAATGTACAGCATTCTTAAATAGGAACCTCAAACCTTCAGTTCTGGGTAACCTCTTACAATTGCACCACTGTTTTAATACATTCTTACAATGCCAAGGTTTTAGAAAAGAGGGTAAAAATACCTTCTCTGGGCAATTTGTGTGCAAATGGAACAGCTTATTAAAGATCCCTCAATGAGAACATGTAAACACTGGTGTTGGCCACAAAGAAACAGTTTCCTAGGGCAAACTTCATGGTTTGATTTCCCAGAAATACCCTGGAAACTGAACAGAAGGAAACGCCTTATACTGCTTTGTCTGTACCCACAAAATATACACATAGGGTCCCACCTAGCCTGAATTTAACCCTGTGCCCCCCAAAAAGGACAAAAACACGTTTTAAAAATCTCATAATGAGGCCATTGTACACATAAAAATAGTATCTGCACTACTTATGCATGAAATCCAATATAATTATGGCCAAAGAAACTGAGTTCCTTCAGAGTAGAAATGTGAACAGGTGCCCTGTGATAATATGTTCTGGGCTAGAAACCATTCAGGATTACCTCTGCTCCCCTCAGCTCTACTTAATTTAAATCCACTCTGGGTGGAGAAGGAAGAGGATAGTTGGCAATTTACCTAATTTAGAATATTTCATAGACTTCAGTGAATATTTATAAGAATATATCTAACTGTCAAATATTAATTTCTTTTAAAAACTATCATTATTGTAATTGTTGATCTAACAGAAGAAGATTTAGAACAAATCATTCAGACTTGTTCTACTCTTATATGGTTAACTATATCTCTACTCGGAGAAGGCAACGGCACCCCACTCCAGTACTCTTGCCTGGAAAATCTCACGGATGGAAGAGCCTGGTAGGCTGCAGTCCATGGGGTCGCTGAGAGTCGGATATGACTGAGCAACTTCACTTTCACTTTTCACTTTCATGCATTGGAGAAGGAAAGGGCAACCCACTCCAGTGTTCTTGCCTGTAGAATCCCAGGGACGGGGAAGCCTGGTGGGCTGCCGTCTATGGGGTCACACAGAGTCGGACACGACTGAAGTGACTTAGCATAGCATAGCCTATATCTCTACTACCATCTTATACCCCAAATGAGGCTTATCATTGTCTTTCTATCCTACTCCCATCCCATCACACTAATTTACTGCCAGGATTAGCCACTTCTCTTAGCAGATTGGAAACTATAAAGTCAACATCAACCTCTCTCCTTCTTTCCATAACTCAACTGATCAACATTCCTTTAAATATTTCTTAGAAATGCTTTTCATTTTCTCTGCTGCTGCCATGGCCCAGGTCTTTGGCATCCTGCCCTGATTGCTTCCCACCTTGCCTTTCCACCGCTGATTCTCAACACTAGTTGTACTACCTCGAAAATTTGAGAGGCACCCCCAAACTTCATACAAGTATCCCTAGAGGATGAGTTGTTGCTTGCCTGCTTCACTCAAAATAATAAGAATTTTTAGTGTAGAAACATGTGGAATTTTTTATTAATGTTAAATGGGGGTGCTTTATAGTAACAGGCTTCCCAGGTAGTCATAAAGAATCCACTTGCCAATGCAGGAGATACAAGACACACAGGTTTGATCCTTGGGTCCGGAAGATCCGCTGGAGAAGGAAATGACAACCCACTCCAGTATTCTTTCCTGGAGAATCCCAAGGACAGAGGAGCCTGGCAGGCTACAATTCCATAAGATCTCAAAGAGTGAGATACAAATGAAACGACTGAGTGCAAATACACACACTTTATAGTAATATCTATTTTCATACTATCAACTGACACACAAGTATTTCTGGCCAGTGAGTATAAAATGCCTGTGCCATTTATTTTGTAGGAAAATTTTTTTCTTTGCCCCAAATTACCCACAGGTTACAAACTGCTATAACTGAGTTAGTAATTATCACTGTCACATGATCTGCTGGAAAGATCATAGGGCTAGGGAATTTGAGTTCTGATTCTTGGATAAGTTATTTATTCTGATGGGTTTCTGGTGGTTTTTTTTAATGAGAATAATATTATTTTCCTTTCATACCTCACAGAATTATTTTCAGGGTTAAATGAGATAATATATATAAAAAAAGTATGTACAACTACAAATTATAAATGGCCTCCTCTTCAGATATATATTTTACTTCTAAATAGACTATAAATCTTTAAAATTGTCTAACTTTATTGTAAGTAAATATTGCAAATCAAGCAATATTCTACAAAGAAGAAAAGACATTTTTCAAGAGCTATTGTCTCTGTTATCAGGTATGCTTACTGTACACCAGAGGCAGGCCTCTCTACTTAAAGAAACTGTAAGTCAGAGTATATGGAACCCCTCTTAGGTTGCCAGTACTTTCTCCCACATCTGTAATCACTCCCCCACTGTCCTTGGCAAACCCTCCCTAAATCTGCAAATAATTCCTGCTCCCTAATTTCAAAAACAAGAAAAAGCAGCCAAAGCAACAGGTAAACTGCCAGCCATGTTTTGATTCCACATAGGTTCATCAGGCCTAGTTATCTCCCAAATTCCCCTGCAAAGAGGGCTGGAGAAAAATACATAAGCTGCTGCCAAGAGTGAGGATGCTCACATCTGGTGAGGGTGCCTTCTCATGTGTTTGACGGTGAGAAAAGAAAATGTATCTAAATATTAATTCACAGGATGGCATTGAATGAATGCAGGGGCAAAGTAGAGAGCTAAGACTAGTTTCAGCCCAAAGCCATATAGCAGACAGATTTAAATTTGCTTAGGTCCCCACTTGAAGATTAATCTGGATTATCTCCCAATTCAGGGGCTAAAAAATTATCCCTGGAACTGAGGGGATTTCTAATCATATTCTAATAAACCTGCTAAATCCTAGTTAACTTCAAATCCCATGGGATCTTAGTCAAAAACAAAAGCAATGCAAACAAAAGAAAAAAAGAAAACCTCATAAAACAGAAATTACCTATATCAAACTTCTTTATCCTATATATTTAGGAACACCATCAAGTTTTAACAACAATACAATACATAATTCTGAATACAAATTCAGAGGATTCTTCAATTAAACTGTATTTAAATGCAATATGCATGTATTATTCAATTGAGAAATTATTTCTAAATAATAATTGAGATTATTATTGAAGATATGTTGAATATAAATTGGCAAAATACATTTCTTCTAAGAGTTTACAATATTCTGTTTCTCAATCATTTGGAGTTATTGAATCTTTTGAAAATCTAATGAAAGATACAGATGCTCTTACCAGAAATACAAATATACCTATAAAATTTACATCCATTTTTTCTTGCTTGGACATGCCCAATATTCATACACAAATGTGATCCCCTACTTTTGTTTATGTTATTCATGTAGTATTAAATATTGTCTCCCCAACCTCATCTCTGTCTGGCAAAGTCCTACTCATTCTTCAAGGACAAGCTGTGAAATGACTTCCATCATGAATCCTTTCCTGAGCATTCATATCTAATGCTTAATAAGAATCCTTAGTGTTGAAGAAAAATAGATATGAAGATAATACAAAGTAGCATAATATTAAAGCAATAAATAATGCTTTAAGAGCTAAGACCAGACAGTATCAAAGATGGCAGAGAAATAGGACGGGGAGACCACTTTCTCCCCTACAAATTCATCAAAAGAACATATAAACGCCGAGTAAATTCCACAGAACAACTTCTGAATGCTGGCAGAGGACATCAGGCACCCAGAAAAGCAACCTGTTGTTTTTGAAATGAGGTAGGAAAAAATATAAAAAGACAAAAAAAGAGACAAGAGAGGGAGGGATGGAGCTCCATCCCAGGAAGGAGTCTTAAAAAGAGAGACATTTCCAAACTCCAGGAAACACTCTCACTGCCGAGTCTGTGCGAGCCTTGGAAGCACAGAGGGCAACATAACACGGAGGAAAAATAAATAAATAATTAAACCCCACAGATTATGAGCCCAACGGTAACTCCCCCAGCGGAGAAGCAGCGCAGATGCCGGCATCCGCCACTAGCAAGCGGGGGCTGGGCAGGGAGGCGTGGGCTGCATCCCTTAGAATAAGGATCTTGCCTGAATGCCCCGAGCGCTATCTGAGCGAACTAATTTGGGCTAGCAAACCAGACTGTGGGATAGCTACCACGTGGAAAGCCAGCCCTAACCTAAGACACCACCAGGCCCACGCACAGAACAAAGGACTGAACAGAGCTAGCCGGCTGCAGACCATACCCCTCCGGTGACAGGCAGCCAGAGCTGGAAGAGGGCAATCACAGCCCCAGAGAGACATTATCTACAAAACTGTAAGCAGGCTTCTTTGCTAAGACTTCTTGGGGCTCTGGACAGTCAACATCCGCCTGAGAAGGTGTGCCAGTTGTACGCCCAGAAAACCAAGTGGCAGGGAGGCAATAAGTTGCAGCAACCTTGCTCGCCAAACACCTCATCACCTGAGCTGCTCGGACCTGGGAAGGGCACAAAACGTAGGCCCAACCGAGTCTGTGCCTCTGAGGACTACCCGAGTGCCTGAACCTGAGCGGCTTAGACCTGGGAGGTGCAAGCAGCCCAGGGCCAGCCGTGGATGGTTCCTGGTGGATCAACCTACAGCCTGAGCAGTATGGGCAGGGAGACTACACGCGCCGTGAGCAGGGGCAGGCCCAGTGTGGCTGAGGCACTGCAAGCAAAGGCCAGTGTTATTTGTTTGCAGTGTCCCTCCCTCCCCACAGCGCAACTGAACAAGTGAGCCTTAAAAAAAAAAAAAAAAAAGTGTCCACACCACCCTCTTTGTATCAGGGCGGAAATCAGACACTGAAGAGACCAGCAAACAGAAGAAGCTATAACAGAGGGAACCGCCTTGGAAGTGACAGGCAATAGATTAAAACTCTGTTGTTAGTACCAACTACATAGGAAAGGGCCTATACATCTTGAGAAATATAAGCCGGACCAAGGAACTAGCCGAAAATGAACTGACCCCACAATACCCACAATAACACCAGAGAAAGTCCTAGATATATTTTTACTGTTTTTGCAACCATTCTTTCTTTCATTTTTTTTTTAATTTTTAAAAAATTTTTAAGACGTCTATTATTCCTTTAATTTTCACTTTTATAACCTACTATTACTTTGCAAAAAAAAAAAAAAGATCCTATTTTTTAAGCAAACTACATATATATATATATTTTATAATTTTTGTGACCTTTTTTTTTCCCACTTTTTTTTTCTTCTTCTCTTTAACATTGTGTTTTTGAAATTCCAAACTCTACTCTAGATTTTTAATTTTAGCTTTTTGGTATTTCCTATCAATTTTGTACCTATATTTTTTTTTATAATTTTTGTGACTTTTTTTGCTTCTCTCTTTCTTTCTCTTCTTCTTTTCTTTAACATTGTATTTCTGAAATTCCAAACTCTACTCTGGTTTTTAATTTATGCTTTTTGGTATTTGTTTTCAATTTTGTACGTATATTTTCTTTATAATTTTTGTGACTTTGTTTGTGTTTGTTTGTTTGTTTTTTCCTCTTTTTTTTCTTCTTTGTTTCTTTAACATTGTATTTTTGAAATTCCAAACTCTACTCTTAATTTTTAATTTTTGCTTTTAGGTATTTGTTACCAAGTTTGTACCTTTAAGAACCCAATCTTCAGTACCCATTTTTTGCTTGGGAGCTAGATTACTGTCTTGACTGCTGTCTCCCTCTTTGGACTCTCCTTTCTCTCCACCAGGTCGCCTGTGTCTCCTCCCTAACCCCTCTCTACTCTACCCAACTCTGTGAATTTCTGTGTGTTCCAGACTGTGCAGAGCACTTAGGGAACTGATTACTGGCTGAATCTGTCTCTCTTCTTTTCATTCCCCCCTTTTATCCTCCTGGCCACCTCTGTCTCCTTCCTCCCTCTTCTCTTCTCTGTATAACTCCGTGAACATCAATAGTGGAGTGCACACTGGCAAGCCCGCTCTCTCCTCTATTGATTCCACCTCATCTCATTTGGGTCACCTCTAATTCCCTCCTCCCTCTTCTCTTCTCCATGTAATGCTGTGAATCTCTCTGGATGACCCTCACGGTGGAGAAACTTTTCATCTTTAACCTAGATGTTTTATCAACGGTCCTGTATAGAAGGAGAAGTTTTGAGACTACTGTAAAAATAAGACCAATAACTGGAAGCAGGAGGCTTAAGTCCAAACCCTGACTCCAGGGATCATTAATTGACAGGAGCTCATCAAACGCCTCCATACCTACACTGAAACCAAGCACCACACAAGGGCCAACATGTTCCAGGGCAAGACATACCAAGCAAATTCTCCAGCAACACAGGAACATAGCCAAAGTTACTACCAAACCATAGACACCTTATAACTCATTACTGGACACTTCATTGCACTCCAGAGAGAAGAAATCCAGCTCCACCCACCAGAACACCAACACAAGCTTCCCTAACCAAGAACACTTGACAAGCCACCTATACAAACCCACACACAGTGAGGAAATTCCACAAGAAAAAGAACTCCACAAACTGCCAGAATACAGAAAGGACACCCCAAACTCAGCAATATAAACAAGATTAAGAGACAGAGGAATACCCAGCAGGTAAAGGAACAGGATAAATACCCACCAAACCAAACAAAAGAGGACGAGATAGGGAATCTACCTGATAAAGAATTTCAAATAATGATAGTGAAATTGATCCAAAATCTTGAAATCAAAATGGAATCACAGATAAATAGCCTGGAGACAAGGATTGAGAAGATGCAAGAAAGGTTTAACAAGGACCTAGCAGAAATAAAAAAGAGTCAATATATAATGAATAATGCAATTGCTGCTGCTGCTAAGTCGCTTCAGTCGTGTCCGACTCTGTGCGACCCCAGAGACGGCAGCCCACCAGGCTCCACCATCCCGGGATTCTCCAGGCAAGAACACTGGAGTGGGTTGCCATTTCCTTCTCCAATGCATAAAAGTGAAAAGTGAAAGTGAAGTCTCTCAGTCGTGTCCGACTCTTAGCGACCCCATGGACTGTGGCCCACCAGGGTCCTCTGTTCACAGGATTTTCCAGGCAAGAGTACTGGGGTGGGGTGCCATTGCCTTCCCCGAATAATGCAATAAATGAGATCAAAAATACTCTGGATGCAACAAATAGTAGAATAACAGAGGCAGAAGATAGGATTAGTGAATTAGAAGATAGAATGGTAGAAATAAATGAATCAGAGAGTGAAAAAGAAAAACGAATTAAAAGAAATTAGGAAAATCTCAGAGACCTCCAGGATAATATTAAACGCCCCAACATTCGAATCATAGGAGTCCCAGAAGAAGAAGACAAAAAGAAAGACCATGAGAAAATATTTGAGGAGATAATAGTTGAAAACTTCCCTAAAATGAAGAAGGAAATAATCACTCAAGTCCAAGAAACCCAGAGAGTCCCAAACAGGATAAACCCAAGGCAAAACACCCCAAGACACATATTAATCAAATTAACAAAGATCAAACACAAAGAACAAATATTAAAAGCAGCAAGGGAAAAACAACAAATAACACACAAGGGAATTCCCATAAGGATAACAGCTGATCTTTCAATAGAAACTCTTCAAGCCAGGAGGGAATGGCAAGACATACTTAAAGTGATGAAAGAAAATAACCTACAGCCCAGATTATTCTACCCAGCAAGGATCTCATTCAAATATGAAGGAGAAATCAAAAGCTTTACAGACAAGCCAAAGCTGAGAGAATTCAGCATCACCAAATCAGCTCTCCAAGAAATACTAAAGGATATTCTCTAGACAGGAAACACAAAAAGGGTGTATAAATTCAAACCCAAAACAATAAAGTAAATGGCAACGGGATCATACTTACCAATAATTACCTTAAACGTAAATGGGTTGAATGCCCCAACCAAAAGACAAAGACTGGCTGAATGGATACAAAAACAAGACCCCTACATATGTTGTCTACAAGAGACCCACCTCAAAATGGAGGACACATACAGACTGAAAATGAAGGGCTGGAAAAAGATTTTCCATGCAAATAGAGACCAAAAGAAATCAGGAGTAGCAATACTTGTATCAGATAAAATAGACTTTAAAACAAAGGCTGTGAAAAGAGACAAAGAAGGTCACTACATAATGATCAAAGGATCAATCCAAGAAGAAGATACAATGATTATAAATACATATGCACCCAACATAGGAGCACCGCAATATGTAAGACAAATGCTAACAAGTATGAAAGGGGAAATTAACAATAACACAATAATCAGATCATCAGTCGCTCTTTTTCTCCTTTTTTCCCCCTCCCTAACCCCCCCCCCCCCCCCCCTCCCCCCCCCCCCCCCTCCTCCCTCCCCCCCCCCCCCCCCCATAGTGGGAGACTTTAATACCCCCACTCACACCAATGGATAGATCAACTAAACAGAAACTTAACAAGGAAACACAAACTTTAAATGATACAATAGACCAGTTAGACCTAATTGATATCTATAGGACATTTCATCCCAAAACAATGAATTTCACCTTTTTCTCAAGCGCACAGAGAACCTTCTCCAGGATAGATCACATCCTGGGCCATAAATCTAGCCTTGGTAAATTCAAAAAAATTGAAATCATTCCAAGCATCTTTTCTGACCACAATGCAGTAAGATTAGATCTCAATTACAGGAGAAAAACTATTAAAAATTCCAACATATGGAGGCTGAACAACACGCTGCTGAATAACCAACAAATCACAGAAGAAATCAAAATTTGCATGGAAACGAAAGAAAATGGAAACACAACAACCCAAAACCTATGGGACACTGTAAAAGCAGTCCTAAGGGGAAAGTTCATAGCAATACAGGCATACCTCAAGAAACAAGAAAAAAGTCAAATAAATAACCTAACTCTACACCTAAAGCAACTAGAAAAGGAAGAAATGAAGCACCCCAAGGTTAGTAGAAGGAAAGAAATCTTAAAAATTAGGGCAGAAATAAATGCAAAAGAAACAAAGGAGACAATAGCAAAAATCAACAAAGCCAAAAGCTGGTCCTTTGAAAGGATAAATAAAATTGACAAACCATTAGCCAGACTCATCAAGAAACAAAGGGAGAAAAATCAAATCCATAAAATAAGAAATGAAAATGGAGAGATCACAACAGACAACACAGAAATACAAAGGATCATAAGAGACTACTATCAGCAGTTATATGGCAATAAATGGACAACGTGGAAGAAATGAACAAATTCTTAGAAAAGTACAACTTTCCAAAACTGGACCAGGAAGAAATAGAAAATCTTAACAGATCCATCACAAGCACGGAAATTGAAACTGTAATCAGAAATCTCCCAGCAAACAAAAGCCCAGGTCCAGACGGCTTCACAGCTGAATTCTACCAAAAATTTAGAGAAGAGCTAACACCTATCCTACTCAAACTCTTCCAGAAAATTGCAGAGGAAGGTAAACTTCCAAACTCATTCTATAAGGCCACCATCACCCTAAAACTCAAACCTGACAAAGATGCCACAAAAAAAGAAAATTACAGGCCAGTATCACTGATGAACATAGATGCAAAAATCCTTAACAAAATTCTAGCAATCAGAATCCAACAACACATTAAAAAGATCATACACCATGACCAAGTGGGCTTTATCCCAGGGATGCAAGGATTCTTCAATATCCGCAAATCAATCAATGTAATACACCACATTAACAAATTGAAAAATAAAAACCGTATGATTATCTCAATAGATTCAGAGAAAGCCTTTGACAAAATTCAACATCCATTTATGATCAAAACTCTGCAGAAAGCAGGAATAGAAGGAACATATGTCAACATAATAAAAGCTATATATGACAAATCCACAGCAAACATTATCCTCAATGGTGAAAAATTGAAAGCATTTCCTCTAAAGTCAGGAACAAGACAAGTGTGCCCACTTTCACTATTACTATTCAACATAGTTTTGAAAGTTTTGGCCACAGCAATCAGAGCAGAAAAAGAAATAAAAGGAATCCAAATTGGAAAAGAAGAAGTAAAACTCTCATTGTTTGCAAAAGACATGATCCTCTACATAGAAAACCCTAAAGACTCCACCAGAAAATTACTAGAACTAATCAATGAATATAGTAAAGTTGCAGGATATAAAATAAACACACAAAAATCCCTTGATTCCTATACACTAATAATGAGAAAATAGAAAGAGAAATTAAGGAAACAACTCCATTCACCATTGCAATGAAAAGAATAAAATACTTAGGAATATATTTACCTAAAGAAACTAAAGACCTATATATAGAAAACTATAAAACACTGGTGAAAGAAATCAAAGAGGACACTAATAGATGGAGAAATATACCATGTTCATGGATTGGCAGAATCAATATAGTGAAAATGAGTATACTACCTAAAGCAATTTATAGATTCAATGCAATCCCTATCAAGCTACCAACGATATTCTTCACAGAGCTAGAACAAATAATTTCACAGTTTATATGGAAATACAAAAAAACCTTGAATAGCCAAAGCAATCTTGAGAAAGAAGAAGGGAACTGGAGGAATCAACCTGCCTGACTTCAGGCTCTGCTACAAAGCCACAGTCATCAAGACAGTATGGTACTGGCACAAAGACAGAAATATAGATCAGTGGAACAAAATAGAAAGCCCAGAGATAAATCCACACACCTATGGACACCTTATCTTTGACAAAGGAGGCAGGAATATACAATGGATTAAAGAGAATCTCTTTAACAAGTGGTGCTGGGAAAACTGGTCAACCACTTGCAAAAGAATGAAACTAGAGCACTTGCTAACACCATACACAAAAATAAACTCAAAATGGATTAAAGATCTAAACGTAAGGCCAGAAACTATAAAACTCCTAGAGGAGAACATAGGCAAAACACTCTCCGACATACATCACAGCAGAATCCTCTATGACCCACCTCCCAGAATACTGGAAATAAAAGCAAAAATAGACAAATGAGACCTAATTAAACTTAAAAAGCTTCTGCACAACAAAGGAAACTATAAGCAAGGTGAAAAGACAGACTTCAGAATGGGATAAAATAATAGCAAATGAAGCAACTGACAAACAACTAATCTCAAAAATATACAAGCAACTCCTACAGCTCAATTCCAGAAAAATAAATGACCCAATCAAAAAATGGGCCAAAGAAGTAAATAGCCATTTCTCCAAAGAAGACATACAGATGGCTAACAAGCACATGAAAAGATGCTCAACATCACTCATTATCAGAGAAATGCAAATCAAAACCACTATGAGGTACCATTTCACGCCAGTCAGAATGGCTGCGATCCAAAAGTCTACAAGCAATAAATGCTGGAGAGGGTGTGGAGAAAAGGGAACCCTCTTACACTGTTGGTGGGAATGCAAACTAGTACAGCCACTATGGAGAACACTGAGGAAACCAGAATTGAAAGAGACACTTGTACCCCAATGTTCATTGCAGCACTATTTATAATAGCCAGGACATGGAAGCAACCTAGATGTCCATCAGCAAATGAATAGATAAGAAAGCAGTGGTACATATACACAATGGAGTATTACTCAGCCATTAAAAAGAATGCATTTGAGTCAGTACTAATGAGGTGGATGAAACTGGAGCCTATCATACAGAGTGAAGTAAGCCAGAAAGAAAAACACCAATACAGTATACTAACGCATATATATGGAATTTAGAAAGATGGTAACAATAACCCTGTATGCGAGACAGCAAAAGAGACACGAATGTGTAGAACAGTCTTTTGGACTCTGTGGGAGAGGGAGAGGGTGGGATGATTTGGGAGAATGGCATTGAAACATGTATAATATCATATATGAAACGAGTAGCCAGTCCAGGTTCGATGCACGATACTGAATGCTTGGGGCTGGTGCACTGGGACGACCCAGAGGGATGATATGGGGAGGGAGGTGGGAGGAGGGTTCAGGATGGGGAACACATGTATACCTGTGGCAGATTCATGTTGATATATGGCAAAACCAATACAATATTGTAAAGTTAAAAAATTAAATTAAATTAAAAAAAAAGAGCTAAGACCAAGGAGCATTTATTTAGGTGTAAAATGCTCAGGAAAGGATTCATGATGGAAGTCACTTTGCAGCTTGTCCTTGAAGGGACATTAAAAGAAAAGGGACTAAAATGAAATCTTGAGACTTCCTCAGAAAATTGTTCAATTGCCCAGTTTTCAAATAAGACTTTAGCAATTAGTTTGTAACTCATATCATATTTCCAGGTCCCTGCCTCTTGAATTTTAGACTCTGAAACATAAAGAGACTGATTTACTGTGCATAAAAACAGAAGGTTTTCCAATACTCAACAGTAAGTAGAAATAAACAATGTTGCCAAAGTCAGCAAAAGTATTGATTTCTCCCAAAAAGAAAAAAATCTCATCAACACAGTTTAAGCAAGAGTTACTTGATAATAGCAGGCACCAGAACCTTCATCGAAAACCTGCCTCAGACTCAGCCTTTTCAGAATGAGAGCTAAATGAGACCCAAGTAATCATCTAATGCAATCTTCCTCAAGTAAACAAAAAGCTAATGTCCAGGGATATTAAGGAATTTGCTTTAGTAATAAACAACAGGACTAAAGCGTTTGTCTCCTGACTCCCATTTCAGGTGTGCTCTCCTCAGCGGCATATTTTCAAATGCTTCGTTGAGTCATGAATTAACTCCATGGATTTGGAGTTAACCTGTGTCCCACAGAGCAGACCTCAGGAGAATACTGAGCTGCCATACTGATGGATTATTGGGGTTGCTTCCAGCTGTTTGAGCAGAATCACTCAAACAGCTGGTGCGATGAAGGATGAGTGACTACATACATGTGTGCTTAGTGAGGAAATGGTTAGAAAGCAGAAAGTTTCTTCAGAGGTGCCCTCCACCTTCCCTGTGGCTGCTGAGAGATCATAAATCAGAGGATTCCATGTTCTCCAGCCTGCCCTTCTCTCTCTATGAGCCTCATGGCCCCATGTTCAGATCAGATCAGATCAGATCTGTCTCTCAGTCGTGTCCGACTCTTTGCGACCCCATAAACTGCAGCATGCCAGGCCTCCTTGTCCATCACCAACTCCCGGAGGTCACTCACACTCACATCCATCGAGTCAGTGATGCCATCCAGCCATCTCATCCTCTGTCGTCCCCTTCTCCTCCTGCCCCCAATCCCTCCCAGTGTCAGAGTCTTCTCCAATGAGTCAACTCTTTGCATGAGGTGGCCAAAATACTGGAGTTTCAGCTTTAGCATCATTCCTTCCAAAGAAATCCCAGGGCTGATCTCCTTCAAAATGGACTGGTTGGATCTCTTTGCAGTCCAAGGGACTCTCAAGAGTCTTCTCCAACACCACAGATCAAAAGCATCAATTCTTCGGCGCTCAGCCTTCTTCACAGTCCAGCTCTCACATCCATACATGACCACAGGAAAGACCATAGCCTTGACTAGATGGACCTTTGTTGGCAAAGTAATGTCTCTGCTTTTGAATATGCTATCTAGGTTGGTCATAGCTTTCCTTCCAAGGAGTAAGCGTCTTTTAATTTCATGGCTGCAGTCACCATCTGCAGTGATTTTGGAGCCCAGAAAAATAAAGTCTGACACTGTTTCCACTGTTTCCCCATCTATTTCCCATGTAGTGATGGGACCAGATGCCATGATCTTAGCTATCCCTATTCCTGGGGCTTGAGAGAATATGAATGCTTAAAAATTGCTACTCTATGGAACAAAGAAGCAATGTAATGAAAATGGTCTTTAAACTTCAGAATGTGGGAAGCTACATTGAAAGGGCCCCTTCACTATACTGTGGCCTTCCCAAATGGCTCAGTGGTAAAAGACTCTGTCTGCCAATGCAGGAGACGCAGGTTCAATCCCTGGGTCAAGAAGATCCCCTAGAGAAGGAAATGACAACCCACTCGTTTTCTTGCCTGGAATAATCCCATGGACAGAGGAGCCTGTTGGGCTCTAGTTCATGGGGTCACAAAGAGTCAGACACAACTGAGCACACCCACACTGCCCTGTTACAGAAGCAGAAACCAAAAGCTTTAACAAAAGTGGTTGAAGAATCAAATTCTCTGGGAGTAGAACCCAGGAATCTGTTCAACAAACTGCCCAGGACTCTAATGTTAAACAGATTTTAAAATTCTCCAGTATAATGTGTATTCAAATTATTTTCCCTGAGGTTACATTTTGGGTGTTCCATTTCAATAGCTAATCTAAAAGTCTTACTGGGGAAAAAAGCAACACAAAACTGCTGGAGATTAAATGTGACAATGCAAGTACTAGAACTAGAAGGTTTTGGAGATTGTATCCAGCATCCTGTTTCTCATGGAGAGGAATGCAGCATGCATTACAGAAATTTCCAGGTGTTGCACATTCATAGGAAGGAAGATTGAGTGTAGATTTCCTACCTTTTCCCTTAGATTACTGATAGTAAAATTCAAAAAAGGGTATCAATTTCAACTTAATTCCTGAAGGAGAAACAAAGAAACTAAATGTAGACAAAATTTGATAACCAATTTACCCTCCATATGCTAAATCATTAACTTGTTCTCAGCTTAGGTACCAAACAAAGATTTATGTGCCCCAAAATATTCAACTCACTTGACACTTAAGAAAAAACAGCAGGCCACTCACTTAGTGAGACTCTGTTTCATGGCTATTTATAAGTGGAGTAGAATAACAAATCATTAGGACATGTCTGAGAGGGGGGAAAGGCATGAATAACTACAGTTATTATATTTCATGTGTGTCAGTCTACTATCTGAGCATTTATAGAGCCCACAGGAGGAATTTTTTGATATTTCTTTTCAGTTAAAACCAGCTGGTAAAACTTATAGCTTTTCTGGTTCACAGAAAACTATGGCCTTTGTACAGGAAGGGTGTTGGGCTTCTAGGAAATAGAGAATAAATGATATTGCAGAGAAATATTACTTTTCAACTTATTTTATACTGGCTCTATATCACAGTCTAACTTCAGTGTTTCTCCCAGACCTTCTAAAATCACAGAAAAAAGAAATCACTTTGGAAAATTAGTCTTACAGAAGAATATCTCTAAGGAGGAACAGTTTACTGTGTCAGATGAGGTTTCTTTTATACAAAGTCAGATTTTACCTGCACACAGATATTCCTTAAAACATTGGAACTTATTAGCTAAGATAAAGCTTACTCAGCAAGATTTGTTATATCTTGCTTTACATCAGCATTAAATATTTTTCTGTTATAAGGAACATTTTCTCGAAAAAATAGATACCAGGAAAAGTTTGGATTATTTATCAAGTGACACACTCTGGAGATCATACAATAAGTTTTAGAATATTTGGGGTACATTGAAATTATACTTATTGTGATGGGATAAAGATTCTTACACCATGAATTTTTCAAGCATGGGAAAGGATTCTGATGGATTGGCAATGCTTACTTCATAACCTGACTGGTTACTTTGTGAAAATCAGTGAACCGTATTTTTGGTATACTTTTCTCACATTTGTTACATTTCACAGTTAAAAATAAAACAAAAGAGACCATATCTCAACCATTCCTTAATCTCTGGTAGCCCCTAAGAATTTATTTAAATTACATTGAAAGGATATTGTTTAAGTTCCAAATCTTCAGAGCAAATAACATGAAAGAGGATAAAATAGAAAAGAGAGATGTCAATTAAATGATGGAAGATAGAAAGTACATGGAAAGTACATGGAACAGAATAGAGAGCCCAGAAATAAGCCCACACATTTAGGGTCAATTAATCTATAAAAATGAACTCCAGGAGTTGGTGATGGACAGGGAGGCCTGGTGTGCTGCAATTCATGGGATCACAAAGAGTCAGACACGACTGAGTGACTGAACTGAACTGAATCTATAACAAAGGAGTTAAGAATATGCAATGGAGAAGAGGCAATCTCTTCATTCAGTACTGCTAGGAAGACTGAATGGCTACCTATAAAAGAATGAAATTAAAACATTCTCTAACACCATATACAAGAATAAACTCAAAGTGAATTGAAGACCTGAATGTAAGACCAGAAACCATAAAACTCTCACAGGAAAATACAGAATGCTCTTTGACACAAATCATAGCCATCCTTTTTTTGAATCTGTCTCCTAAAGCAAAGGAAATTAAAAATGGGGCCTAATTAAATTTTAAAGTGTTTGGACAGCAAAGCAAACCGTCAACAAAATGAAAATATAACCTACTAAATGGGAAAAAATATTTACAAATGATATGACCACTAAGGGGTTAATATCTAACATATATAAATATTTCACACAACTCACCATAAGAAAACAATTGTAGAAAGAAGAAGACCTGAATAGACATTTTTCCAAACAAAAAATGCAAATGGCCAATAGGCACATGAAAAGATGCTCAACATTGCTTATCATCAGGGAAGTGCAAAACCACAATGAGATCTCACTTCACACCTGTCAGGTTATCATCAAAAAAACCCACAAATGACAGTGTTGCCTAGGATGTGGAGAAAAGAGAACACTCGTTCATTGTTGGTGGGATTTTATATAGCCACTGTGAAAAAGAGTATGGAAGTTTCTCCAAAAATCTAATAATAGAAGCACCATATGACCCAGCAATTCCACTCCGTGAGTATTTATCAACAACAAAAAAACAATACTGATTTGAAAAGATATAATGCCTTTGACTGTATGGATCACAACAAACTGGGAAATTCTTAAAGAGATGGGAATACCAGACCACCTTACCGGCCTCTGGAGAAATCTGTATACAAGTCAAAAAGCAACAGTTAGAGCCGGACATGGAACACCAGACTGGCCCAAAATTGGAGAAGGAGTATGTCAAGGTTGTGTATTGGCACCCTGCTAATTCAACTTATATGCAGAGTACGTCATGCTGGGCTGGATGCAACACAAGCTGGAATCAAGATTCCCAGGAGAAATATCAACAACCTCAGATGTGCAGATGATACCACCCTTATGGCAGAAAGTGAAGAGGAACTAAAGAGCTTCTTGATGAAAGTGAAAGAGGAGAGTGGAAATTTTGGCTTCTGGTCCCATCACTTCATAGCAAATAGATGGGGAAATGATGGAAACAGTGACAGACTTTATTGTTTTGAACTCCAAAATCACTGCAGATGGTGACTGCAGCCGTGAAATTAAAAGACACTTGCTCCTTGGGAGAAAAGCTATGACTAACCTAGACAGCATATGAAAAACCTGACACATTACCTTGGACACCTGATGTGTAGAACTGATTCATTAAAAAAGACCCTGATGCTGGTAAAGATTGAAGGCAGGAGGACAAGTGGATAAAATGATTGGATGGCATCACCAACTCGATGGACATGAGTTTGAGCAAGCTCCGGGAGTTGGTGATGGACAGGGAAGCCTGGCATGCTGCAGTCCAGGGGGTTGCAAAGAGTCAGACACCACTGAATGACTGAATTGACTGAATGCATGAACCCTAGTGTTCATAGCAGCATTATTTACATTTGTCAAGCTATGAAAACAACCTGAGTGTCCATCAACAAATGAATGGATAAATAAGATGTGGTATATGTGTGTGTGTGTGTGTGTGTGTGTGTGTGTGTGTGAAAGTCGCTCAGTTGTGTCTGACTCTTTGCGACCCCATGGACTATAGTCATTGGAATTCTTCAGGCCAGAATACTGGAGTGGGTAGCCTTACCCTCCTCCAGGGGATCTTCCCAACCCAGGAATCAAACCCAGTTCTCTCACATTGCAGATGGATTCTTTACTAGCTGAGTTACAAGGGAAGCCCAAGAATAGTGAAGTGGGTAGCCTTTCCCTTCTCCAGGGCATCTTCCCGACCCAGGAATCAAACCAGGGTATCCTACATTGCAGGCAGATTCTTTACCAACTGAGCTATCTATCAGAGAAGCCCATATTTGTGTGTGTGTGTAATGGAATACTACTCAGCTATAAAAATGAATGAAATGGTGCTATTTGCAACAGCATAGGTGGACTTGGAGCATGTTATGCTAATTGAAATAAGTTAGACAGTAAAATACAAACACTGTATGATATCACTTATATGTGGAATCTAAAACACACAACAAACTAGTAAATATAACAAAAAAGAAACCAAGTCTCAGTCTTAGAGACAAACCAGTGATTACTACTGGGGATTAGAAAGGGAGAAGGGGCAATATAGGAGTGGGCGATTAAGAGGTACAAACTACTGTGTATAAAGTAAGCTATAAGGGAATATAGCCAACAGCTATGTAACTAAAGTGCTACACCTTTAAAAATATGCCAGCAAATTTGGAAAACTCAGCAGTGGCCACAAGATTGGAAAAGGTCAGTTTTCATCCCAATCCCAAAGAAAGGCAATGCCAAGGAGTGCTCAAACTACCGAACAATTGCACTCATCTCACACGCTAGTAAAGTAATGCTCAAAATTCTCCAAGCCAGGCTTCAGCAATATGTGAACCGTGAACTTCCTGATGTTCAAGCTGGCTTTAGAAAAGGCAGAGGAACCTAGAGATCAAATTGCCAACATCCGCTGGATCATGGAAAAAGCAAGAGAGTTCCAGAAAAACATCTATTTCTGCTTTATTGACTATGCCAAAGCCTTTGACTGTGTGGATCACAATAAACTATGGAAAAGTTTCTCGAAAGAGATGGGAATACCAGACTACCTGATCTGCCTCTTAAGAAATCTGTATGCAGGGCAGGAAGCAACAGTTAGAACTGGTCATGGAACAACAGACTGGTTCCAAATAGGAAAAGTAATGTCGGCTTTTGCATATTGTCACCAGGTTTATTTAACTTATATGCAGAGTACATCATGTTAATTTTATGGACTGGAAGAAACACAAGTTGGAATCAAGATTGCCGGGAGAAATATCAATAACCTCAGATATGCAGATGACACGACTCTTATGGCAGAAAGTGAAGTGGGACCAGAAGCCTCTTGATGAATCGTTTTCTGAATGTTGAGCTTGAAAAGGTTGGCTTAAAGCTCATCATTCAGAAAACTTAGATCAATGGCATCTGGTCCTCATCACTTTCTGCCATAAGGGTGATGTTATCTGCATATCTGAGGTTATTGATATTTCTGGCCCAGCAATCTTGATTCCAACTTGTGTTTCTTCCAGTCCAGCATTTCTCATGATGTACTCTGCATATAAGTTAAATAAACAGGGTGACATTATACAGCCTTGACATTACTTTACCAACAAGGTTTTCCTATTTGGAACCAGTCTGTTGTTCCATGGTCAGTTCTAACTGTTGGTTCTTGACCTGCATACAAATTTCTCAAGAGGCAGATCAGGTGGTCTGGTATTCCCATCTCTTTCAGAATTTTCCACAGTTTATTGTGATCCACACAGTCAAAGGCCATTCTGGGATAGTCAATAATTTCTTTAGCAGAAATAGATGTTTTTCTGGAACTCTCTTGCTTTTTCCACCTGATCCAGTGGATGTTGGCAGTTAACTATACTTCAATTTAAAAAAAGAAGATATGCAGATGGCAATAAGAACATGAAGATATGCTTATGGATCACTGACTTATTGTCATTATCCTAACATCATCAGGGCAACACAAATGTAAAACCATGGAGATCACCTACACACCTAGTAGAATGGCTAAAATTGAAAAAAGCGACTGATCTGATCTGATCAGTTATTGTACAATTGGATAAGTTATAGGTATAGAATATGGAACTCATCATTTTCACCCAAGCACTTATACTCCAGTTATACGATATCATCAGATCAGATCAGATCAGTCGCTCAGTCATGTCTGACTCTTTGCAACCCCATGAACTGCAGCACGCCAGGCCTCCCTGTCCATCACCAACTCCCAGAGGTCACCCAGACTCACATCCATCGAGTCAGTGATGCCATCCAGCCATCTCATCCTCTGTCGTCCCCTTGTCCTCCTGCCCCCAATCCCTCCCAGCATCAGAGTCTTCTCCAATGAGTCAACTCTTTGCATGAGGTGGCCAAAATACGAGTAAGCATATATACGTACAAAGATTTATAAATGACTGTTCATAGTAGTTTTATTTATAATAAGTCAAAAAACTGGAAACAATCCCGTCATCTATGAATAGGTGCACCAAAAAAATGGTAGTACATCCATACATGACAGGAATACAATTCAGCAATGGACAAAAGTAAACAAACTATTGTGGTTTGCAACTACATGAATGACTCTCACAATAATTATGGTAAGTGGAAGAAGCCAGACCAAAAAAGACTAATGCTCTATGACTCAATTATGTAAATTCCTTGAAAATTCACCAGCTAACCATTTTTTTTTTTTTTTTTTTTTGCCACCTTTAAGCCAGCTTGTGGGATCTTCTTTCCCTTTGACCAAGAGGATTGAACCCATCTTCCTTGCAGTGTAAAGTGGAGCACCTAACCACTGGACCAGTCAGGGAATTTCCACAAGCTAATCTTTATGACAAAAAGTTTATCAGTAATTGCCTATCAGGTGATACTCAGTATGGAGAGATTATAAAAGGGAGACAAGGAAACCTTTGAGAGTGATGGTGCATGTGAGTGTGTGCCCAGTCAGTGTCCAGTTGTGTCAACTGATTTCTCAAGAGCCAGATCATGAATTGTATTCCCATCTCTTTCAGAATTCTCCACGTCGGTCCACTGTCAATTTTTTTTTCTAGTCAATAAACAGAAATAGATGTTTTTCTGGAACTCTCTTGCCTTTTCCATGATCCAGTGGATGTTGGCAGTTAACTATACTTCAATTTAAAAAAAGAAGATATGCAGATGGCAATAAGAACATGAAGATATTCTTATGTCAGTAATTATTGTGATTATCCTAACATCATCAGGGCAACACAAATTAAAACCATGGAGATCACCTACACACCTAGTAGAATGGCTATTAAAAGAAAAAGATTGACAATACCAAGTATTGTCATTGAAAAGATCTTAATAGAACTGGAACTCTCACTTTCACCCCAAGCACCTTTTCAAGAGATATGTGCTTCAGTTCAGATCAGTTCAGTCACTCAGTCATGTCCGACTCTTTGCGACCCCATGAACTGCAGCACACCAGGCCTCCCTGTCCATCACCAACTCCCGGAGGTCACTCAGACTCACATCCATCGAGTCAGTGATGCCATCCAGCCATGTCATCCTCTGTCATCCCCTTCTCTTCCTGCCCCCAATCCCTCCCAGCGTCAGAGTCTTTTCCAATGAGTCAACTCTTCGCATGAGGTGGCCAAAGTACTGGAGTTTCAGCTTTAGCATCATTCCTTCCAAAGAACACCCAGAGCTGATCTCCTTTAGAATGGACTGGTTGGATCTCCTTGCAGTCCAAGGGACTCTCAAGTCTTCTCCAACACCATAGATCAAAAGCATCAATTCTTTGGCATTCAGCTTTCTTCACAGTCCAACTCTCACATCCATGCATGACCACTGGAAAAACCATAGCCTTGTATTGTGTATTATACTTCTATAAAGCTGTTATTAAGAGCTATAAATCAAATTAAATATAATTATAGATCTGAGTAATATTTACATAATCATAATAATATAAACACTGAGTAAGACATACTTTTTTAAAAGGCTGAGGGCTGGGTTATATAATTTGATTTTTTCTGATTTCTATTGAGGTTTTTTTACCTTTACACATACTGATTGATTACTTGGGGTTTTTCCTTCTTATTCAAAATGCTTATGCAAGCATTTTGCCCTTTTTGGTGAGTTTTCCCTACATTATCCTTGCTGAAGAGCAGGAGTTCCTTATTTACTCTAGATATTAATCCCTTTTTGGATCTCTTCACTGCAGATGTCTTCTGTCAATCTGTCCCTGTCAGTTAATTTTGGCTAACTCCATCCTCTTCCTTGCAGGCCACCTAAATTTCCCTATCCAAAACACTGGGCAGCTCACAGCTTAAACTGACTGTATGTGTCAGCTGTTTCAACCTTATCACTCTGCTATCCTGCAATTTAATATGCTGAATAAACTCTAAAACATCTTAAAGGAATCTGCTGTATTATGAAATCAATGAATTTGCCTGCAGAAGAAGTTTGCCGCAGCCAGAGAAATCTATGCATAACTTTAGAAAATAGCAGGCTATATAAAGTGGTGATGAGAGAAATAAGGTGTTTTATTAAACTTTGTCCACCTTCAACCTCAAATCTCCCACATCCACATGTTTTGAGGCAGTAAAGTGCAGTAGTAAAACTTCTAGACAGTGGACATGATTGCAAATCATGAGCCTCCACGTCCCTTTAAAAATGGAGTTGGTAGTATCAACCTCACAGAACTATTTCCAGGATGAATTATGATAGCATAAGTGCTTAACTGAGTTTTCCCAGGTGGCACTAGTGGTAAAGAACCTGCCTGCCAATGCAGGAGACACAAAAGACATGGGTACAATCCCTGGGTTGGGAAGATTCCCCAGAGAAGGAGATGGCAACCCACCCCAGAATTCTTATCTAGGAAATCCCACGGACAGAGGAGCCTGACAGGCTACAGTCCACAGGGTTGCAAGAGCCGGACATGACTTAGTGACTAAACTCTCCCCCAACAAGTGCTTAATTAGCACATCGCCTGGGCCATGGTTACCACCCATTAAATGGAAGCCATGATTCTTACCTAAGACTGCCCTCTCCCAGCCCATTCTCCCTTACAACCTAGCAAAAATCCTTCTACTTATATTTTATCTTTTATACCTTTTTAGAATTTTTTTAAATATTTTATTGAGGTATAGTTGATTTACAATGCTGTATTAGTTTCAAGTATAAAAAAAAATTCTGGATTTAGAAAAGGCAAAGGAACCAGAGATCAAATTGCCAACATCCGTTGGATCATAGGAAAAAGCAAGAGAATTTCAGAAAAACATCTACTTGATTGACTATGCTAAAGCCATTGACCATGTGAATCACAACAAACTGTGGAAAATTCTTAAAGAGATGGGAATACCAGACCACCTTACCTGCCTCCTGAGAAATACGTATGCAGGTCAGAAAGCAACAGTTAGAACTGGACATGGAACAACAGACTGGTTCCACATTGGGAAAGGAGTACGTCAAGGGTGTATATTGTCACCCAGCTTATTTAACATATATGCAGAGTACATCATGCAAAATGCCAGGTTGAATGAAGCACAAGCTGAAATCAAGATTTCCAAGAGAAATATCCATGACCTCAGATATGCAGATGACACCACCCTAATGGCAGTAAGCTAAGAGGGACTGAAAGCCTTTTGATAAAGGTGAAAGAGGAGAGTGAAAAAGTTGCCTTAAAATGCAACATTCAAAAAACTAAGATAATGACATCTGGTCCCATCACTTCATGGCAAATGAAACAATGGAAACAGTGACAGACTTTATTTTCTTGGACTCCAAAATCACTGCAGATGGTAACTGCAGCCATGAAATTAAAAGACGCTTACTCCTTGGAAGAAAAGCTATGACCAACCTAGACAGCATATTAAAAAGCAGAGATATGACTTTGCCAACAAAGGTCCATCTAGTCAAAGCTATGGTTTTTCCAGTAGTCATGTTTGGATATGAAAGTTGGACCATAAAGAAGGCTGAGCACTGAAGAACTGATGCTTTTGAACTGTGGTGTTGGAGAAGACTCTTGAGAGTCCCTTGGACTGCATGGAGATCAAACGAGTCAATCCTAAAGGAAATCAGTCCTGAGTGTTCATTGGAAGGACTGTTACTGAAGCTGAAACTCCAATACTTTGGCCATCTGATACAAAGGACTGACTCATTGGAAAAGCCCCTGATGTTGGGAAAGATTGAAGGCAGGAGGAGAAGAGGACTTCAGAGGATGAGATGATTTGATGGCGTTGCTGACTCAATGGACATGAGTTTGAGCAAGCTCCAGGAGTTGGTGATGGACAGGGAGGCCTGGCATGCTGCAGTCCATGAGGTTGCAAAGAGTTGAATATGACTGAGTGACTGAACTGAACTGAATAAAGCAAAGTGAATCAGTTATTCATATACATATATCTACTTTTTTTCCTTCTACTATTAAGGCTAAATTCAAAAGACATCTCTTCCATAAAAGCATCCCCAGATCAGTGCAAGCTGACTTCAGGACATGACTTCTTAAACCCCATTTTCACCCCCAAAATACTCATCGTGCCAAAATATTCATCACTTTCTTTTCTGTAATCTCAAGTGCATTATTCATTTTACTTGCATGTATCTGACAGTGCCACAATGAGATCAATATGTGACTATTTCCCACCATGAAATGTGAACTCCTGAAGTCAGGAATAATTATTTCTGTCATTTTTAACATGATAAAGGGTTTTCTTCTTAAATATAGCTAGCAGCTAGGCTATATGTTATCCAGATCCAAATGATAAAGAGATTGAAGTTAAGAGAAACAGTATTTTGACATATCATAAAACTATCTTTTAATATAATAAAAAAGGAGGAAGGAGGAATAAGAAAGAGGAGGAGGAAAGAAGAGGTAAGAGTAGGGGGAGGAAAAAAGGAGGGATTTGAGGAAAAAAGTGGTGAAGAAGAATCCTGTGGAAGATTCAGGATATAACAATATCCTGCAACATTACCTCTTTTCAAATTAGTTCAACTATACATACCATACAAATTTCACCAATAGCATTTATTTAAATTGCTAAATTTAAATCAATGTGTATCTATTATTAACTAAAGGGCCAGTGTCAGTCACTTTTAGTTGTTAATATTATGTAACAGAAAGTTCTATGGTTTTCCCAACAAGTCATTGTGGGAAAGCTCACATGGTGAGAAACTTTATTTCCATATGGAAATTTTCAGTTCTGGGTGAAAACTAAATACTCGATTGAAATAACTCTTATAACACTCATCTTTCTGTCTATAACATTATAGCCCCTGTCTATAACACTCATCTTTCTGGAAAGGGGTGTCATATATTACAATACCCATGGGGCCTGGACGGAGGAGCCGGAGGCCAGCGGGGCGAGTCGGACGACGAGCCGCCCCACGGGAGAGGGGCCCCAGACGCCGGAGAACCGGGACAGGGGAGCCGGGGGCGCGGGGGGACAGAGGGAGGAGGGAGAGCAGAGCAGCAGTATGAAAGCCAAAGTCCCCAGCCTAAAAATATTTCCATTCTGTTTTAATGATGATTTAATTTATAAAAAGGCAACACATGTTTGAGTCAATATTTAAATACGGTTTAGTCTTTAAGTTCAAGTTTTTATTTTTGTTTTAATTTTTACTTCCAAAGTAAAGTAGGACATTGCATTTATTTAATATCCGCATAACCTGAATAATGTTTACCATACTCCCTGTTGGTAAATTAATTTTTTAGATTAAAAGTGAGTATTTATGACTTTATACATTATTCTTATCTTTTGAATATGTTCTGTTTATTTATTTCATTAAAATAAATCACTACAAATTGGATTGACTTAAAACAACAGCAGTCATTTTATTATTTCCACTGGTTTTTGTGGGCCAAGAATTAAGGGAAGGCTCATCTAAGCAGTTCTTACTTGGAGCCTCTCATGAACTTCATGTATTCTGCCTTAGGACTTTCTGGGGTATTACAAATACTATTCTAGCCCCAGCTATTACCCTTAAGTCTTTGTCCTAAAGTCCTTTTAAAATTTGAGAACAATTTGCAATCTGAAAAGACTGGTCTGAATCCTTTGCATTTCCTATGAATTTCATTCAAAACTGAATAATTTGTTCATTAGCCCAGCCATGAAATTAAAAGACACTTGCCCTTTGGAAGGAAAGTTATGACCAACCTAGATAGCATATTCAAAAGCAGAGACATTATTTTACCAACAAAGGTCCATCTAGTCAAGGCTGTGGTTTTTCCTGTGGTCATGTATGGATGTGAGAGTTGGGCTGTGAAGAAGGCTGAGCGCCAAAGAATTGATGCTTTTGAACTGTGGTGTTGGAGAAGACACTTGAGAGTCCCTTGGACTGCAAGGAGATCCAACCAGTCCATTCTGAAGGAGATCAGCCCTGGGATTTCTTTGGAAGGAATGATGCTAAGCTGAAGCTCCAGTACTTTGGCCACCTCATGCAAGGAGTTGACTCATTGGAGAAGACTCTGATGCTGGGAGGGATTGGAGGCAGGAGGAGAAGAGGACGACAGAGGATGAGATGGCTGGATGGCATCACTGACTCGATGGACATGAGTCTGAGTGAACTCCGGGAGTTGGTGATGGACAGGGAGGCCTGGCATGCTACGATTCATGGGGTTGCAAAGAGTTGGACACGACTGAGCAATTGAACTGAACTGAACTCCTCTTTTATTTTATTGTCAGCCACAGGAAAAGCCAGATCATCAAGTTCATTAGGAACACAACCTGTGTTCCACATTCGCACAGGCAAGAATTTTGCAGAAGTTTCTGCCACTACATAACAAGGATCCCTCTTTATCCAGCTTCCAATTAATGATTTTCTCACTTCGCTTTAAGCCCTTCCAGACAGCCTTCTTAGGCTACTGCTGAGGCTACTGCTAATCCTTAGGCTACTGCTAACACTTTCCTATGTTTCTTCCAGCTTTCACTAACAACCTCCCTAGTGCTCCAGATTTTAACTGAACGTCTCTTCCTAAAAGATTCTGTCCACATGAGGTTTTTGTTATGTCAGCACTCCATTTCTGCATCAAATTCTGCTCCAATTATCTATTGCTACATGATAAATCACCCCAAAATGTAGCTGCTTAAAACAACAATTATTGTATTATCTTTTGTGATTTCTGCAGCTCAGAAGTTCAGAAAGGGATCAGTTTTACAGGGCTGGCTACCAGTCACTCCTTTGTGGCACCCCACTCCAGTACTCTTGCCTGGAAAATCCCATGGGCAGAGGAGCCTGGTAGGTTGCATTCCATAGAGTCGCTAAGAGTCGGACACGACTGGTCAACTTCACTTTCACTTTTCACTATCATGCATCGGAGAAGGAAATGACAACCCACTCCAGTGTTCTTGCCTGGAGAATCCCAGGGACGGGGGAGCCTGGTGGGCTGCCGTCTATGGAGTCAGAGTCGGACACGACTGAAGTGACTTAGCAGCAGCAGTAGATGTACTGGAACAATGAGAAGCTGGAGCAGCTGGGATGGCTAGACATATCTCTCCTAACTTGTCAATTCAGTGTTCCTTTAAGTACTCTCTGTGTGTAGGCTAAATTCAGCTCCCTCACAGCACAACAGTAGCAGGGGAGTCAGATTCCATGGTCTGACTTCCTCCAGAGCAGTCATCCCAAGAGAACTAAACAGAAGAGTATGGCCTGTTCTTTGCTAGCATCATAAGAAATGCAGTCACCTCAATTGGACTCCATTTGTGAAGCAATTACAGTCCTACCCAAATTCAATTTGAGGGAGGAAATTCACTCCATCTTTTTATGGGTGTGTGGCAAGCTTCTAAAAGTGTATGTGGCATGGCAATTATTTTGCAACCATTTTTCAATAAATACAATCTGCTACATAATAATACTTTTACCCTTTGTTCCATATGGTTTCTTTCTCTAGCTGTTTTTGGTGAAGTGAAAATCGCTCAGTCATATCCAACTTTGTGCAACCCTAGGACTATACAGTCCATGGAATTCTTCAGGCCAGAATACTGGAGTGGGTAGCCTTTCCTTTCTCCAGGGGATCTCCCCAATCCAGGGATCAAACCCAGGTCTCTCTCATTGCGGGCAGATTCTTTACCAGCTTAGCCACAAGGGAAGCCCAAAAACACTGGAGTGGGTAGCCTATCCCTTCTCTAGCAGATCTTCCTGACCCAGGAGTTGAACTGGGGTCCCCTGCATTGAAGGCAGATTCTTTACCAACTGAGCTATCAGGGAAGCCTAGCTGTTTTTAAGTGAGAAGTAAAACAAACCATCAGTCCTTGAAACAGGATCTCAGTTGAGACAGGAGGAAGGGACCATCATTTAACACTAGGTAATCATGGGATTTTTTTTAATCATGATTTCAAAATTATGGATTCATAATCCTGATTACTACATGAAATTAGATTTTCACTGTATACTTTAAAAGGAATCCATGCTTCTTTTTTTCTTGAAAATATCTATAAACACAATTGTGTTGTTACTCTTCTGTGAAATACTAGAGTACATTGCTGTTGTGCAATCTTGATTCCTCTACAATGAATGATACAAAATATTAAACATTTGTCTTCACTCACTTTCCATACATGTAGCAACATATATAACTCTTTCTTTTAAATAACTTTATCAATTCACCAAATAACAACAAGAGTCATATCTGATCAACAGGAGAATTAAAATTATTTTTATTTTTTCTAATTTTTTTTTACGTTGACCAAATCATCCAGTGCAAATTTTTACTTTTACCACTGGAAAGGAATCAAAACTCTTGCAATTTAACTTCATCCCCTTGCATTGTATGTTACATGCTATAAACTTAAGAATTATTATGTTTTCAGTGATTCCAACACTTCCATATATCAGTGTATAATACCATGCTGCTGCTGCTGCTAAATCACTTCAGTCGTGTCCGACTCCGCGTGACCCCATAGACGTCAGCCCACCAGGCTCTCCTGCCCCTGGGATTCTCCAGGCAAGAAAACTGGAGTGGGTTGCCATTTCCTTCTCCAATGCATGAAAGCGAAAAAGTGAAAGTGAAGTCGCTCAGTCGTGTCCGACTCTTAGCGACGCCATGGACTGCAGCCCATCAGGCTCCTCCATCCATGGGATTTTCCAGGCAAGAGTACTGGACACCATAGACACATAATTAAGAGAAAGATAAATATATTAAAATAAAATTTAATAAGCAGTTTAAAACATCTAATACCATATATGCACATGTACATAACTCACTCCTGCATTGAAAAGTTATTAATAAAATGATATTGTATCCTCTAGAAAGAGGGACCCATCCATCACACAAAGTATAGTTTGTGATTCTGTAGCACTTTAGGGAAGCAGCTATCCACCCCAGCTATCCACACAACATCCCATTTGCTTCTACAACTGAGGAACAGATATAATCAGATAGTGTGATACTCTGTCTTTCTTTCCGACTTAAGTGAACTCTGGAATTGAATGCACTCCAGATTTTTTTGACAGTCCAATACCAACACACCAATGTTAGTCCAAGTGAAAATAAAATGCGGAAGGTTGGATTTGGGAAGAGCATTGATTTTGGAATCAGAAAGACAGTGTTCAAATCCCTACAATTAATAGTTCATGTATTACCTCTGGAATCTTCAGCAAATTCCTTCTCTCTGAGCCTTTACTACTTGATTGTATTAACAGTTTCACAGATGTTTGGGTATGTCCAAATCCATCAAATTGTATGCATTAAGTTTGTACAATTCTTTGTATATTAATTATACCTCAATAATGCTGTTCTTAAAAACAGTTGATGGTATAACATACCTGCCTCAGAAAGTAGATTTGAGGAATCCATGCAAGGCTATATAGTGCATGATCCATGAGCAGTCTGGAAGTTATTTTTTGGTAGTGAAGGTTTAGCTTTATTTACTCAGATAATTGCAGGGTTCTAAGAAATGCCAACAGAAAAGAGGAGGAAGTAGAAGTGTAACTGGACTAGAGAGAGGGTCTTTCCTTAAAATAACTTTGCTTTCCTTCCAAATAGAATTTATTTCCTGAGAAACAGAGAGTGCTAAGACAAGCTAACTAAGGGAGTGTTTTAGCTTTAGCTCTTTGAGAACAAGGCCTGGATTCCAACTCCAACCTCTATACAGCTGACTTGTTAGGGTTCATACCCATTCTAATGCAAACACATGAAAATGATTAAACAGCTGAATTCCAGCCTGGCTTCTCAATACTATGGCTTGTTTAGCTCTTAGCAGGGGATACTGCTGTGGCCAAAAAACCTGGTTTACCACAGTGATTTCTGCAGAGAATGTAAAATCATATCAGCAGGTTTGTTACAAATCACATCTTGGCAACAGAATAAAGCTTGAATATTCAATTGGCAGTGTGTATGTGTACCTCCTATACTACTATGTCTGCCCTAGAAGATTAAAGTGGAAGATTAAAAATAGCCTAGATAATTTGGATAAGAGGAACAGTAATAAAACCTGCTGTTTACTCAGGGAGAAAAACAGTGATGTTTACAGTATCCAAACTACAAGGACTTAAATAATTTGAACACTCAGTTCCATTTATATTTACAGATAATTTTATCAACATACTTAAAGGAAATTGCCTAACTTTCTACTCTTTTATCTGTTTGACACAGCTCATTGTTAGAGAACTGACAGAATCAAAATCTTCCAAAGACACCGTCCACCGACCTGAAACCCTCACGTTTAAATCCAGCTGAAAATAAGGTAGAATTCTTCATTTTGTAAGCCAAGATACAATCCTTTTTTTCTCTTAATTTTTATTTATTTATTTTTGACTCTTGCTACATGGGCTTGTCTCCAGTTGCAGGGGAGTGGGGGTCGAGGGGCGCGGTACTTTGTAGTTGCAGTGCGCGGGCTTCTCATTGTGGTGGCTTTTTATGCAGGACACAGGCTCTAGCTTCAGTAGTTGTGCAGGAGCTCCAGAGCACAGACTCAATAGCTATGGTGCACAGGCTTACATGTGCATGTTGCCTGGCATGTGGGATCTTTCCAGACCAGGGATTGAACCCGTGTCTCCTGCCTTGGCAAGGAGATTCTTTACCACTGAGCCACCAGGGAAGCCAAAGATACAGTCCTTTTTAAAAGGTGCAATAGTTGTAGAAGGTAAGGTGGTCTGATATTCCCATCTCTTTAAGAATTTCCCACACTTTGTTGTGATCCACCCAGTCAAAGACATTGGTGTAGTCAATAAAGCAGAAGTAGATGCTTTTCTGGAACTCTCTTGATTTTTCCATGATCCAAAGGATGTTGGCAATTTGACCTCTGGTTCCTCTGCCTTTTCTAAATCCAGCTTGAACTCAGCAATGGCCACAGGACTGGAATGATAAGTTTTCATTCCAATCCCGAAGAAAGGCAATGCCAAAGAATGTTCAAACTACCGCACAGTTGCACTCATCTCACACACTAGCAAAGTAATGTTCAAAATTCTCCAAACCAGGCTTCAACAGTACATGAACCATGAACTTCCAGATGTTCAAGCTGATCTTAATATGTTTGTTTAATACTTAAATGTTTTTTTAATATTTAATATCGTTTTAATATTTAGTTTTATGCCACCTCTTTCACTCTCCTTCTTCACCCTCATCAAGAGCCTCTTTAGCTCCTCTTTGTTCTCTGTCATTAGAATGGTACCATCTGCATATCTGAGGTTGTTGATGTTTCTCCTGCCTGTCTCGATTCCAGCTTATAACTCATCCAGCCCAACATTTCTCATGAAGTGCTCAGTGTATAGGTTAAACAAACAGAGTGACAACAGACAGCCCTGTTGTACTCCTGTCTCAATTTTGAACCAATCAGTTTTTCCATACAGGGTTCTAATTGTTGCTTCTTGACCAGCTTTGGCGTAGTCAATGTGACAGAGGTAGATATTTTTCTGGAATTCCCTAGCTTTATCTATGATCCAGTGATGTTGGCAATTTTATCTCTGGTTCCTCTTCCTTTCCTAAATCCAGCTTGAACATCTGGAAGTTCTTGGCTCACATAATGCTAAAGCCTAGATTGCAAGATTTTAAGCATGACCTTACTAGCATGGGAGATGAGTGCAACTGTCCAATGCTTAGCACACTCTTTAGTACTACCATTCTTGGGAATTGCAATGAAGATTGATCTTTTCCAGTCCTGTGGCCACTGCTGTTTAGTTGCTCAATCGTGTCCAACTCTTTTGTGACCCCATGGACTGTAACCAAGGTCCTCTGTCCATGGGGATTCTCTGGGCAAGAATAATGGAGTAGGTTGCCATGCCCTCCTCCAGGGGATCTTCCCAACCCAGGGATTGAACCCATGTCTCCCACATTACAGGCAGATTCTTTACCATCTGAGCCACCAGGGACGCCCAGGGAAAGGAATACATCAAGGCTATATATTGTCACCCTACTTATTTAACTTATATGCAGAATACATCTTGCAATATGCCAGGTTGGATGAAGCACAAGCTGGAAAAAGATTTCCGGGAGAAATATCAATAACCTCAGATATGCAGATGACACCACCCTAATGGCAGAAAGTGAAGAGGAACTGAAGAACCTCTTGATAAAGGTGAAAGAGAGTGAAAAAGTTGGCTTAAAACTCAGCATTCAAAAAACTAAGATCATGGCATCCAGTCCCATCACTTCATGGCAAATGAAACAATGGAAACAGTGACAGACTTTATTTTCTTGGACTCCAAAATCACTGCAGATGGTAACTGCAGCCATGAAACTAAAAGACGCTTACTCCTTGGAAGAAAAGCTGTAACCAGTCTAGATAGCATATTAAAAAGCAGAGATATTACTTTGCCAACAAAGTTCCATCTAGTCAAAGCTATGGTTTTTCCAGTAGTCATGTTTGGATGTGAGAGTTGGACCATAAGGAAACCTGAGCGCCAAAGAACTGATGCTTTTGAACTGTGGTGTTGGAGAAGACTCTTAAGAGTCCCTTGGACTGCATGGAGATCAAACCAGTCAATCCTAAAGGAAATCAGTCCTGAATGTTCATTGGAAGGACTGATGCTGAAGCTGAAACTCCAATACGTTGCCCATCTGATGCGAAGGACTGTCTCATTGGAAGAGCCCCTGATGCTGGGAAAGATTGAAGGCAGGAGGAGAAGAGGACTTCAGAAGATGAAATGGTTTGATGGCATTGCTGACTCGATGGACATGAGTTTGAGCAAGCTCCAGGAGTTGGTGATGGACAGGGAGACCTGGAGTGCTTCAGTCCATGGGGTCTCAAAGACTCAGACACAACTGAGTGACTGAACTGAACTGAAAGTTTAACTCTGCAGAAATAATATAATAATATAACCTAAAGCTTTATATCATGTGTGTAATTTTTCATTCACTAAAAAAATACTTGTGTGATATAAGTAAAAGCAGTCTGTCTCCAAGTTACAAAAATAATTACTTTATAACAATAGAAATGGAAGAACTCAAACATTATAAATGTTTAGAAAATTAGTAGGGGCATATCCCTATACCTTTTTTATTAAAAAAAAAAAGAAGAAGAAGAAGAATTTTTGCTTTGGAAATCAAAGACTATGATAATTCAGCATATTCAGACTATGAAGATCATTTTATTGTTGATTCCATATTTTTCATGTCATGCTTTTTTCAAGTGAGTTATTTTTCAAATGATTGTATCCTTTTTTAAAATAAAATAATTTCCTATACTCTTAAAGCTAGTACTTGCTAAGAAAAAAAGAATGAATAAATAAGTGAATGAATTCCACAATATCCATAAACATCAGGGTCTTAAAAATGGAAATGAAGAAAAAGAAATTCAATCTTTCTCTCCAGGTAACCTAAAAATCAGTGTTTGTTCATAACATAGTACCACAGAATCCTTTTCCAGGAACTTTATATAATTTTTTTTTTCCTGTGAGTAGAGTCCTGTGTCTGTCTTCTATCATCATGTAAGTCACCAATCCACTGACCTTCTTAAGCTTATCCAAGATTCCTGTATGAAAAGATGGGCCATATTTTTATTGAACCTTTTGTCAAAAAATATATATAACAAAATGTGCCATTTTAACCATTATGAAGTATAGCATTTGGTGGCGTTAATTAGATATATAATGTTGTGCAACACATACCACTATTTGTTTGACTTGCATAAAGGAATATAAGAAGAGCCAAAATTTTTCTTAGAAAACAGTTCTGCAGAAATCAAAACTGAATGTTCATGTTTTTCCTTTATTTTCCAAGGCTTTTGAAACTCTGCTGTCTTGGTTAAGGGCTTACTTAATTACATGTTCATAGAGTGTGGAACATCATGCTTTCCAAACTTACCAAATTTCTCTCCCACTTTAGTTTAAAAGGATTTCAGGAGTCTGAGGTATTGGGAGGTCTAAAGCTGGTATGAGTCATAGGTCAAAACAGCTATCACCAGCAATCCTTTCTTTATACAAAGAAATAAGAAAATGGTGACTAAAGATACAGAAAGTAGGATAGTCTTTTTAAAAAAAAAAAAAAAAAAACTACTCTTTTTGTTAGAAGATAAAGATTATGGTAATCATCTTCAGGCAAGAAAACTTTTAAGATTTTCTTATTTTGCAAGAGAATTTCAAAGTTACCTCTTGCTCTTTTTTGTTTCTAAGTATATAGATCTAATCTTAATTAGGAACACAGAACACATGAACTTATATTCCTTGCCAGAAAATGAAGGCTTAAATTGACTCCTGTTCAATTTTTATCAAAAGCCTACTTGCAAAAAAAAAAAAAAAAAATAGCATTACTGAAAGGACTTACAATCCATTCATTCCATGAGAAGTTTTAAGGTTTGTTCCTGTGTATCAAGATAGTATTTGGAGATATTAAACCAAGGTTTTTAATTTGTCCCACAACCAGTTTGCAAGCACTCTGCCTTTATTACAGAGGCAGCAGGAATAACTCCCTATATGAAATGCCCCTAGGCTAGAGCAGATACAGAAAGAAAACAGTAAAATTCCTGGCTTTTGAATTCACAAATAGACTTGTAAATCTATGGTAAATTATTGACTCTCAGTTGCACTTGTAAGGTACATGAAATGGAAGGGTGTTTTGAATTTTTTAAAATATATATATTACCTTCCCTTTTGAATTGAAAATCTACATGTCAAAATCCAGAACCTAGTATATACACCATGAAAATAGAGTAAGGAAGCCCCAAAAGTGACAAAAGGAACTTAAGTTCATGTGTTCAGCGAGAGTGAGGAAGAAAAAGATCAGAGAGTGTGTGGTCAAGTGTTGATCCTTGTGGGTGCATGGGGAAGGACTTCAAGACTCTGCTCCCCAATCATAGTTGAATGGCAAAGCTAAATGTGTCCAGTATACTGTAAAGGGGGCTGCTGTAGAACTCTGTGGAAGACTGTTGACTCTTTGAAGCTATTACCCCCAGGAGCTTACAGCAGAGCATCTGGTGGTGGGCCAGCCTGGGGCTGCTATTGGTCAGTAGGGCAGGCAGTTGGGAAGAAGAGCTGGAAGCAGAGTGAGGGAGCAGGACAATAAGCTATAAACTGCTAGCCTCTTGGCATCTATCTTCACTTCCTTTCACCAATGACAGCTTCCAAGTATGATGGCTGCTGTTTTCACTTCTGCTTCCCAAATCTTCCCGCAGCATCCTATATAACCAACTGGAACCTGACAGTGAAACATAGTTCACAGCATAAACAAGTTCACAAGAAAAGGATCTAGTACGAGACTACTGAGGAACAAAGTGAGAATTAAAGGATATGTTAAGCAAGAATACAAATATAAGTGAGGAAAGAAAGCATTCCAGATGAAGCAGCAGAATGACCAAAGGCACAAAGGTGGAGAAAACAAGGTGTGGCAGGAGCCCAGAACATATAGGCGAGCAGGAAGACATGGGTGCTGGGTTCATTAGGGAAGCCATATGATGGAAATCCCATGGACAGAGGAGCCTGGCAGGCTTCAGTCCATGCAGTCACAATAAGTTAACTGGACATGGCTGATGCCAATAAAGTTGACAGAGTAAGTTCTTGAGGAAATTAGTAACGTGATAGAAGTTAGGAGATTAGCATAAGCTAAGCATGTACAATGACTGCAAGTGGAAAGAGGCCCAAAGGAGTCATTTAAATGATTGCTGCCTATGAGATCATGAAAACATGGACAAGGGTAGTGACAGTGTGACAGAAGAAAGAAAAAAATCTGAGCCACATTAATTGACAAGTCAACAGAATCTAACCCAAAACCGAAAAGCAGTGTTTCCAGGGGATGGAGCGTTAGATAGCAGGTTAATAAAAGCAATGCTTTCAATGATTTATTCAACTATAAAAGTGATTTGGAACCATGTCAACTGAGTGAAAATTTATGCACTAGAGCACTTCACCACCAACTCTTCTGAAGTATATGAGTCAACTGAGATAAAAACGGCTTCCCAAGGTTTCCAGACTGGCCTCATTGTTCAGAATGTTTGTGGTATTCAACCTCATTTATCCTAGTTCAACCTCTAATGGACTGTTTTATTTACTGACGTGGAGGTAAATGAAGATCACTGAAAAGAGAACAAACAGAGGCTATTTATTCAGATTATGTCATCTCATCATCTCTTGTGTTTGGCAAAAACTCAAAGGCAGGCAGAGGGGTGGGAAAGCTTTATCGTGAAAGAAAGAGTAAAGGCTTCAGGTGTGCTCTGATTGGAGGCTGTTGGAAAGCTGGAGGTGACCTACCTAGAAGCAGGGCATATTATGTGATTGGTTTGGAGAGCATATTTGACTTTCTCTGTTCAGTCCTCATTTGAAAGTAATGGCAAAAATAGGAAAGTTGGCAGTCATTGACCAAGCCCTGATACTTCTGGGCCAGAAGTATTCTGCAGAGATGTGGTTTGGCTTCCAGGGCTTCCAGATCAGAGTTCTGTTGTCATGTATGGTCTGAACATCATCAGCTTACATGTTTAGCGTACTTACTGGGGAGATGTGAATGATAGTTCACTGATTTTCATTAATTCAGTACCTTCACAAATTTACTTGTCTATAGATTTCCTGCCCAAAATATATTATTATGTTTAAGTACATGAAAAACACCAATTATCATGGAAGTCTTCCAAGAGGAAGAAAAAAAAGAAATAGTTGTCATTCATGTAGAGGAGTGTATTTATAAGTATATCCATAATAATGGTAAAATCTTCCTAAAACACAGCTCTTCTTGTGACATAATTTAGCTTAAAAATTTATAATGATTTCCTATAGTCAACCTCCTTTGTGTAATATCAAATTTCACCATCCATTCAATTCCCAAACAGTTACTGAGTGCCTATGATATGCTAGGGGAAGGCAATGGCACCCCACCCCAGTACTTTTGCCTGGAAAATCCCATGGACGGAGGATCCTGGTAGGCTCCAGTCCACGGGGTCGCTAAGAGTCGGACACGACTGAGTGACTTCACTTTCACTTTTCACTTTCATGCATTGGAGAAGGAAATGGCAACCCACTCCAGTGTTCTTGCCTGGAGAATCCCAGGGACAGGGGAGCCTGGTGAGCTTCCGTCTATGGGATCGCACAGAGTCGGACACGACTGAAGCGACTTAGCAGCAGCAGCAGCATGACATGCTAAGCATTTGCTAAGCATTGTGTTGAACTTTGGGGGTATAGTTTCTGCCTGAGAAAGTCAGTGATTAATATGTAGTGTTATAAATACCAGTACAGGATATTGTAAGAACATAGAAAAGGAATATTAAAAATCAGATAGAATACCTCCCAATCCTCCACCCAGTGGCAGAAGGCAACTCAAGTCCAGGCTCTCCAAGCCCTCCACACAGTAGCAGGAGACTGCTGGAGTCTTCAGACCCTCCATCCACTGGCAAAGAGCAACTCCGATGTGATGTATCCCGACCTTTTACCAGTGCAAGAGGCACTTTCTTTGTGAAAAAGCAAAAACTGAGCAGGAAGCACACTAGAATGTTTGACAAAAGAATAGGCCAGGTGAAATGCTGTCCATCCTATGGGTCCACCATCCTCCATTCACCACCTGCCTTGGTCCAGTCAACCGAGAGTCCTGTGAGAAATAATAAACAAATGCTTAACAATTGCTGGGTTTAATTTTTTTTTTAATTCTTAAATAAGTTTTAGATTTAAAACAAAGTCAAGAGGGTGACACAGAGATTTCCCAAATATCCACTTCCCACACAATTATCTAACCTCCCGCTTTATCAACATCACTCACCAGAGTGGTACATTTGCTATAACTGATGAACCTGCATTGACCATTGTAATCACTCTAAGTCTATCGTTTATATTAAGATTCATTCTTGGGCTGTGCTTTATATGGGTTTCATGTACATAGGTTAATGTACAATGACAGATAGCCTTCATTACAATACCATACAGAGTATTTTCACCACCCTAAAAACCCCCTGTGCTCTGCTTATCCATCCCCACCCACCCCCCACCACAAACATACACTCTTGGCAACAACTGACTTTTTTTATTATCTCCCTAGTTTTACCTTTTCCAGAATGTCATGCAGTTGGAATCATACAGAATATAGCCTCTTCTTGGCTTCTTTCACTTAGTAATACACATTTAAGTTTCCTCCATGACTTTTTATTTTTCAGTTGTGGGATATTTTTAATTGTGGTTCACAAGGTCTTTAGTTGTGGCATGCAAACTCTTAGCTGGTGTATGTGGGGTCTAGTTCCCCAATCAGGGGTCCAGTCCAGGCCCTCTGCATTAGGAACTCAGAGTCTTAGCCATTAGACCACCAGGGAAGTCCCTCCTCCATGTCTCCATGTCTTTTCATGGCTTGATAGCTTGTTACTTTTTAGAGTTGAATAATATTCCCTTGTCTGGATATAACATGGTTTATTTATCAGTTTACCTACTGGAGGACATCTTGATTGCTTCCAAGTTTTGGTAATTATAAGAATCCCAGGGACGGGGGAGACTGGTGGGCTGCCATCTATGGGGTCGCACAGAGTCTGACACGACTAAGGCGACTTAGCAGCAGCAACAGCATCCAGTCTATCGGAGAAGGCAATGGTACCCACTCCAGTACTATTGCCTGGAAAATCCCATGGACGGAGGAGCCTGGTAGACTGCAATCCATGGGGTCGCTAAGAGCTAGACACCACTGAGTGACTTCACTTTCACTTTCTTTGGTAATTATGAATAAAGCTGCTATAAGTATCTTTGTGTAGGTTTTTGTGTGGACTTAAGTTTTAAACTCCTTTGATTAAACAAATACCAAGGTGTATGACTGCTGGATCATATGGTAATAGTATTTTAGTTTGTAAGAAACTGCCAAAATGCCATCCAAAGTGGCTGTGGCATTTTGCATTCCGACTAGCAGTGAATGAGAGTTCCTTTTGTTCCACATTCTCATAAGCGTTTGGTGTCGTCAGTGTTCTGCATCTGACATTCTAAAAGGTGTGTAGAGCTATCTCATGGTTGTTAATCTGCATTTCCCTGTTAACACAAGATGTAGAACATTCTTTCCTATGCTATTTGCCATCTGTATATCCTCTTTGTGACATGTCTGCTAAAGTCTTTGGCCCATTTTTGAAACAGGTTGTTTATTTTCTTATTGTTGAGTTTTAAGAGTTCTTTGTATTTTGGATGGCAATCCTTTCTCAGATCTGTCTTTTGCAAATATTTCCTTCTGCTCTGTGGCTTGTCTTCTAATTCTCTTGTTATCTTTCACAGAGCAGAAGTTTCCAATTTTAATGAAGTTCAGCTTATCAGTTCTTTCTTTCACAGATCACATCTTTGGTGTTGTATAACAAATGCTGTTTTAAGCCACTACAGATTTTTTGTTTGTGTGCTTGTTCATTTGTCAGTAGTGTGTTATGCACGGTAGTTAACTTGTACTTACCGAAGAAGGCAATGGCACCCCACTCCAGTACTCTTGCCTGGAAAATCCCATGGACGGAGGAGCCTGGAGGGCTGCAGTCCACAGGGTCGCTGAGGGTCGGACATGACTGAGCGACTTCACTTTCACTTTTCACTTTCATGCATTGGAGAAGGAAATGGCAACCCACTCCAGTGTTCTTGCCTGGAGAATCCCAGGGATGGGAGAGCCTGGTGGGCTGCTGTTTATAGGGTCACACAGAGTCAGACATGACTGAAGTGACTTAGCAGCAGCAGCAGCTGTTTTTCTGGAGAAAGCAATGGCAACCCACTCCAGTACTCCTGTCTGGAGAATCCCATGGATGGAGGAGCCTGGTGGGCTGCAGTCCATGGGGTTGCTGAGGGTCGGACACAACTGAGCAACTTCACTTTTCACTTTACCTCAAAAGTCATGATGAAAAAAAAAAAACAATTCATTAACTTCATTGCTGTAAAAAATATGCTTCTCTTTTTTATTTTCTATTTTCTTTATCCAATTATCTAAGCTTAAACTCTCAAGAGTTATCTTAATGTCTTCCCACTCCAGCATTTACTTTATTCTCTAGGCAAAAGAAAGCTGCTGAAAGATTTTAAGCAAGGAAGAGACATAAATTTATACTTTATAAAGATCTGTACTAACAGTTCTCAAAGTGTGGCCCAAGAAACCCTGCGTTCCCCAAGACTGTTTTAGAAGGTTTTCAAGGTCAAAAATATTTCCATAATAATATATTGTTCACTCTCATTTTTTATGAGTGCACAGTGGAGGCTTATAGAGACTACATAACATGTGACCTCATAACAGATTGAATGTAGAAATAGATGTGTGAATTCATCTGTCTTCTATTAAGAAGAGTCTCTACCAACATTACAGAGACTTGCAAAAAAATAAAAAGCAATGCCATTCTGCTCACTAAATTTTATTTTGTTTTATAAAATATATTTTTCATAAAAATGTGTACTTATCTTAACATGAAATGAGATTACTTTTATTTATAAATTTTTAATTTAAAGTTTCTCAGTGTTAATTTTTAGTATATTAAATATTTCTAGCACCACATAAACAAAACTTTCTGGGGTCCTCAAAGGTTTTTGAGAGTATAAAGTAGTCTTGAGACAAAAAAAAATGAAAACTACTTATCTAGACTGCAGGTGATATGATAGATATTTTCAAAAAATGCTTCTTTTCAAAAGAATATAAATAAAAATCCAGTTGGAGGCTTTCAAAGTGAAAACTGTGCTAATATAAACAAAGCAATGTGGATTGGCAGGAAGAAATGGATAAAAGAGATGTTAAAAGAGATTGATTCAATAGACCATAAGAACTAAAAGATTTGTAGTATGGAGTTTCCTTTTAAAACCAAAAATACAGCTACCATATGATCCAGCAATCCTATTCCTGGGCATATATCCAGAGAAAAGCATAATTTGAAAAGATATATGTACCCCAATGTTCATTGTAGCACTATTCACAATAGCCACGATATGGAAGCAACCTAAATGTCCATTATTTAGGAGGAATGGAGAAGCTGTAGTACATATATATAATAGAATATTACTCAGCCATAAAAAAGAATGAAATAATGCCATTTGCAGCAACTGAGATTGCTGCAAATGACATTAGAGATTGTCATTCTAAGTGAAGTGAGTGAAAAAGAGAAAGACAAATATCATATGATATTGCTTATATGTGAGTGATAGTTGCTCAGTCATGTCCGACTCTTTGTGACCGCATGGACTGTAGTCTTCCAGGCTCCTTTGTCCATGGAATTCTCCAGGCAAGAATACTGGAGTGGGCTGCCATTTCCTTCTCCAGAGGATCTTCCTGACCCAGGGATCTAACACAAGTCTCCTACATTGCAGGCAGATTCTTTACCATCTGAGCCACCAGGGAAGCCTTTGCTTATATGTGGAATCTAAAAAGGGATACAGATATAGAAAACAAACTTACAGTTACCATAGGGTAAAGGGAGGTAGAATGAGACAGATAAATTGGGAGATTGGGAATGACATATACGTACTACTATATATAAAACAGATAACTAATAAGGACCTGCTATATAGCATAAGGAACTCCACTCATCTGTAATGGCCTATGCTTTGCTAAGTCACTTCAGTCGTGTCCAACTCTGTGTGACCCCATAGACGGCAGCCCACCAGGCTTCCCCGTCCCTGGGATTCTCCAGGCAAGAACACTGGAGTGGGTTGCCATTTCCTTCTCCAATGCATGAAAGTGAAAAGAGAAAGTGAAGTTGCTCAGTCGTGTCTGACTCTTAGCGACCCCACGGACTGCAGCCTTCCAGGCTTCTCCGTCCATGGGATTTTCCAGGCAAGAGTACTGGAGTGGGGTATGGCCTATATGGGAAAAAAAAAAAATCAAGGAAAGAAAGGATATATGTATATGTATAGTTGATTCACTTTGCTGTACATTGAAACTAAATCAATATTATAAATCAACTATAGTTCAACAAGAACTTTTAAGAGAAGTATTTGTAGAGGCTAAAGGAGTAGGAAGACTCTAGGATTACTGCTGGATTTCTTCCTTAGGAAACCACTCACTTGAAAAGCTACAACTTATCTTTAAAGAACAAGGCCTTTTTCTCTGTGAAGCCTTTATTGACCTACCTATGTTTGGTGACACACATGGCCTAACATTTAACTCCATTCTTAAACCTGCCCCACTGATTATGATCATTTGTCTAGTATGCCTCTGCCTTCTACTGGACTTGAGTTTCCTGAAGTTGGAGATAATATCCTGATCATTTATGTCCTCAGTGTCTCTGCAATGCCTTCCATGTATATACTCAACAAATGTCAGAAGAATGTATAATAGATAGAAAAATTATTGACTCATCCCTACCTTTTCTACTCACTAAAAAATTGTTTTGGTCTGCTAGCTTCCCTGCAACTTGACCCATTGTGTTCAATTTTGCCAAAAATTCTCAGATTTTGAGAATGAGAGAACTAAACTGGAAAGACAAAAAGAAAAGACGGAGTAAGAGACATAGAGGCATGTTTGGGAGAGAAATATTGGGAGCTTAGCATAAAGAGAGGCACCAGGACGACAAAGGGACATTGGAGAATAAGAAAGAATAAAGAAAGCCTCTAGAAAGATTCATAACGAAGGGCTATGAACTTGTTGTTCATTTAATATTCTTAAGGAGACCAAATAAGTGTGGGAATTACTTTTTAACCACCTTTGGTTGTAAACTGTGTTTCTTTAATGCAGTACTATACCAAAACTGGACCATATGGGTCCTAGGAATTTATTTAGATTATAAATGAAGCATGCATGCATGAACCAAATTAATGTGAGACATTTTCCACTGAAAGACTTTGTTTTGTAGTATTTTGTATGAATTTTTGTTAAGCATGTACAGATACTTTGGTTTTAGCCTAAGCTGTTTCTTCTGCTGGGATTCAAACATGTCTGGGCATGTCTGATGAGGTATTGGAAGCCCACAGGTGTCTATTTATGCAGATTGATCTGTCAAGGCGTGTAGAGTGGCTGCAGGGAGTAGGGCTTTTCAAGGCACACTATGGAAGACATCTGGGATTTTAAGGGAATAATATGGTGGCTTTCCCACTCAGGACTCAGTCTTGTGTTTGAGCTCTAAGGAGAGAGAGATGCTATAGGCAAAAATGGAAAAAACAAACAAACAAACAACAACAAAACTTTTTTCCCAAAGGAACTTACGAGAGACTTTCTAACACCCTCTTTGTGTGCCTGCTGACAAGATACATTCTATGCAGAACACAGCTTGTTCCTGGGCCAGGGTCAATTGCAGAGCATGCCATTCTACATGGCCCCTCATTTGCAGCTTTGGGAGTTTCAGAAGTATAGCGAAAGCAATCAGCAGCCACTCTCAGTTATTTTCTTAGAAAGAAGACATCATTGAGGCGAAGGGCCATTCAGAGTGCATAAGAGATACCCCTAGAGATACCCAAAAAATATACTTGACAGTTAATTTTCAGAAAGCTAAGGCTATCACCAGTAAGTAAAATTCGAGTTATTGAAATTAAGTTGACCTCATTTGTGCCCACTGGTTTCTGCCTTGGGATGACACAAGTCTAGCACCATGTTCTGTTGAAGCCATGTTGAAGAATGAATATTTGTTGCCTTGATGAGTGGATCTCTTATTTTATTTAGTGAGTAAGTCTCACTTCATTTCAGAAAGAATTTGAGGCAGCTGTCTAGTTTGTTTAGCAATGAGTTGCAGCCTGAAGCAATTCCACTGAAACAATTTATTGCTAAAATCTAAGAGACATAATGATCAAAAGCCTATTTGTCAAGTGTCTATTCACAGGTGGTCTTGCACTTAAGGCCATTTACCAAGAAAGCTTTCAAGCATGACCCATGTTCCTTGGAATTCTATGGTCTGAAGTGGGTTGAGAACTCATTTCCAGAAGGGAATAAGATTAGAAGTTTCTATTTAGAAATGATGAGGAAAATAGGGAAATAAGAATGAAGAAAAAGTTAGCAGTCTAGGCAGAAGCACATGCTCTATTTTGAATGTTATGTAGAACTCTTGCATCTGTTTTCTTTTATAAAGGAACTCTATGGAAACCTTGGAGAAGGCAATGGCACCCCACTCCAGTACTCTTGCCTGGAAAATCCCATGGACGGAGGAGCCTGGTAGGCTGCAGTCCATGGGGTCGCTAAGAGTCGGACATGACTGAGCAACTTTACTTTCACTTTTCACTTTCATGCACTGGAGAAGGAAATGGCAACCCACTCCAGTGTTCTTGCCTGGAGAATCCCAGGGACGGGGAAGCCTGGTGGGCTGCCGTCTATGGGGTCACACAGAGTCGGACACGACTGAAGCGACTTAGCAGCAGTGGATCACAACAAACTGTGGAAAATTCTTAAAGAGATGGGAATACCAGACCACCTTACCTGTCTCCTGAGAAGCCTGTATGCAGGTCAAGAACCAGCATAGCATAGCATAGCATGGAAACCTTTTCCCTTTACATCATCTGTTTGCTACCATTTTGCTTTTTCATAGCATATGCACCCAAAAGACTCAAAAACCTCTTCTCAGAAGATGTTATAAGGTAGAGGATAAGGTTATTTTGTTTTGTTTATAGTGAATCTATGCTAATCTTTCAAAGAATACTTTACCCCCATGTGTAACTTTGGGTTTCATTGGTAACTGTGTGAAAATTTTCCAGAGATGAACTGACCTGCAAAGAACTATATTATAATCTTTAAAAAAATATATATATAGGATGTGAAATGGATCAAAATTAGCCTTAAGTCTAAAAGTATGAACTGTCATGATTCCTTTTTCTGTTTTTCCTTCTACACAAATAGTTCTTAACTTTCTCCCAAGAAATAATTCTTTTCCATTTCTAGGAAACCCAGCATAAAGCAAGGAAAATCTGAAAAGCTATTGGTTTCACTTTTTCTTTAGAATTCCTGTACACTCTTCTAAAAGATTTATCTTGACACTAATACCAGCAAAGGGAATCTGAAATTTGATCTGCTTCTGGGTAGTAAATTAAATAAAGATTTTTAGACACCAATCAAATCTCATACTACTTCACAGATGTTGCAATGAAAAAGTCAAAGCCTGTTAGGGTTTCCAATTAGTAAGCTACTCCTTCCCATTGCTGGGCTTGCAGATAAACACAGGCACCGTGATGGATGTGGAGATAGAGAGACTTAGGCCGTGGTCAGACATTACACAGATGTCCTTCATAAACGTCAGAGACAAAATCGACAATTCCTTGGAGATTGGAGTTTTCAGGGCTAAAACTCTAGACGCATTCATCACAGAAGCCGGCAGGTTGCCATTGCCCCAAAGCAGAGCCAAGCTAAGTGTGCTTAGTTACATTAAGATCTTGCAGCACATCTAGTAATCAGAGGCTCTAAAATGGAAAGCCAAGCATTAGTGTATAAAAGTCATCTTGGGAAGTAAAATCACAGACATTCAGTTTCAACTTGTGGAAGCTTATGGTAGAATTGCAGTCATTTTCTCTGGACTTTCTACAGTGAAAGGAAATCAAATTATTCCAGGAGGAAAGTATGCTGTGGTTTTCTTTTCCGAGGAAAACACAATTTGCTCTCTCCTATTATGTTTGACTGAGGTCAGAATTGACATTGTTGCCAGTGTGTCTGCTATTAAAAGTCTTGAATAAGCCTTTAAATAATGACAAGTTAAAATGCAGAGCAGACAGAGAAAACCCCAAAGGCTTTCTTTTTGCAGCTAAAATGAATCATTCATTTATTTCAGTAGCTTGAGACATTTATGTATAAACACACTTAGAAAAATTAGTGATACTATGTATAACATGAGTCATTTAAAACCTCATCTTCTTTCATGAGAAAGTCCAGTCTTTAACCTGGCTCAGTGTGAGCAAATACTTCATTATTTGAGTGTTCATCTATATTTTAATGTTAAGTCTACAGCTTAGTTTCATTCTAAATGTTATTTCACCTAAATTTTTAGCTTCCTCTAAAGCATTTAGGAATTTCTCTTTTAAAACATTTATTAAGAAAAGCCAGTAGAATTCAGGAAGTTTATACTAACTCAAGCATAAAATTCTTAGAGAATTCTAGGACAGTGATTAGTGATAGTTTAGATTAAGCAGCTATAACAAAGATACCCAAATAAAGTGATTCAAACAAATGGAATTTTATTTATCTTCCTTAAAACAATTCAGATATAGATGAATAGTCCACAAAACCCTCCGAGACCCAATTCCTTGTATCTTTTCATTTGGCATCCCCTGAAGGGTTGTCCTGGCCAAATAGTCAGAGCTGTGTCACCAATTGAGTGTTCCAGCCAGCAACAATGAGAAAAGATAGAAAGTAGAGGGCAAGCAACTTCCTTTTAAAGGAGCAACACACAAGTTGCCTACATCACTTTTACTCACATTCTACTGGCAAAAAAATCATTCACACAGCTGCAACTGGTTATAAAGAAACTAGAAAATGTAACGTTTAGCAGGAAAGCTGTGTGTGCCCAGCTAAAACTCAGAGAATCTCTTATTAAAACAAAAAGAGAATGCATACAGGGAACAAACAGCCTTTGCCAGAGACAATGTATCCTCAAGCGTGTTAAGGAAATACTAGTTCCTTGAATTGTTAACAAGCTTACCAAAAAAAAAAAGAAAGAAACAAGTTCTTTACAACTAAGACTTAGAGCCTTTAATACACTAACAGTTAAACTCCGTGAGGGAGTAATAGATTTCCTACATTTCCTAGATTTATTTGACCATGGGATCCATTTTTCAAAGGTCAACTCTTAGAGCTAATACGTGGTAGAATACATATTAGGAAACACTACTCTGGAATACTACATTTAAATTCATTAACTCTAGTTACAAATCAAAATTCTCCCAAGAGAAAAAAAGAAAACATTAGTGTATTCACATGCTATACTCTTTGAAAGAGCTGAATATACCTAAAGAATGTGTATTTAAATTCTTACAGTGAGCTCATTAAGATTAGTTTGTGAAACTATCTTGCTTTTTCCTTTAAGGGTGGGGGGGGTGTATTTCTTATGAAAGACAAAATAAATGCATATAATAGGCACCCTGAATAATGGAGTGTCCAAGGGTTAATGGTCTCAATTCAGTTCAGTTCAGTCGCTCAGTCGTGTCCGACTCTTTGCGACCCCATGAATCGCAGCACGCCAGGCCTCCCTGTCCATCACCAACTCCCAGAGTTCACTCAGACTCACGTCCATCGAGTCAGTGATGCCATCCAGCCATCTCATCCTCTGTCGTCCGCTTCTCCTCCTGCCCCCAATCCCTCCCAGCGTCAGAGTCTTTTCCAATGTGTCAACTCTTCTCATGAGGTGGCCAAAGTACTAGAGTTTCAGCTTTAGCATCACTCCTTCCAAAGAAATCCCAGGGCTGATCTCCTTCAGAATGGACTGGTTGGATCTCCTTGCAGTCCCAAGGGACTCTCAAGAGTCTTCTCCAACACCACAGTTCAAAAGCATCAATTCTTTGGCTCTCAGCTTTCTTCACAGTCCAACTCTCACATACATACATGACCACAGGAAAGACCATAGCCTTGACTAGATGAACCTTTGTTGGCAAAATAATGTCTCTGCTTTTGAATATGCTATCTAGGGTGGTCATAACTTTCCTTCCAAGGAGTAAGTGTCTTTTAATTTCATGGCTGCAGAAACCATCTGCAGTGATTTTGGAGCCCAGAAAAATAAAGTCTGACACTGTTTCCACTGTTTCCCCATCTATTTCCCATGAAGTGATGGGACCGGATGCCATGATCTTCATTTTCTGAATGTTGAGCTTTAAGCCAACCTTTTCACTCTCCACTTTCACTTGCATCAAGAGGCTTTTGATTTCCTCTTCACTTTCTGCCATAAGGGTGGTATCATCTGCATATCTGAGGTTATTGATATTTCTCCCAGCAATCTTGATTCCAGCTTGTGTTTCTTCCAGTCCAGCGTTTCTCATGATGTACTCTGCATAGAAGTTAAATAAGCAGGGTGACAATATACAGCCTTGAGGTATTCCTTTTCCTATTTGGAACCAGTCTGTTGTTCCATGTCCAGTTCTAACTGTTGGTTTTTGACCTGCATACAGATTTCTCAAGAGGCAGGTCAGGTGGTCTGGTATTCCCATCTCTTTCAGAATTTTCCATAGTTTATTGTGATCCACACAGTCAAAGGCTTTGGCATAGTCAATAAAGCAGAAATACATGTTTTTCTGGAACTCTCTTGCTTTTTCCATGATCCAGCAGATGTTGGCAATTTGAGCTCTGGTTCCTCTGCTTTTTCTAAAACCAGCTTGAACATCAGGAAGTTCACGGTTCACATATTGCTGAAGCCTGGCTTGGAGAATTTTGAACATTACTTTACTAGCGTGTGAGATGAGTGCAATTGTGCAGTAGTTTGAGCATTCTTTAGCATTGCCTTTCTTTGGGATTGGAATGAAAACTGACCTTTTCCAGCCCCGTGGCCACTGCTGAGTTTTCCAAATTTGCTGGTGTATTGAGTGCAGCACTTTCACAGCATCATCTTTCAGGATTTGAAAGAGCTCAACTGGAATTCCATCACCTCCTCTAGCTTTGTTCGTAGTGATGCTTTCTAAGGCCCACTTAACTTCACATTCCAGGATGTTTGGCTCTAGGTCACTGATCACACCATCGTGATTATCTGGGTCATGAAGATATGGGTTAATGGTCTAACCCAGGCTAAATCAGTAAGGCCACAAGTCAGTTTAACAAATGGAATGTAAGTTAAGCATTGTTTGTGGTGCCAGTTCAATGTCCTTTAATACACAAAGCCACAGGGCTGGGTCCAGTTAATTGGAACCCTTGTATAACCTAGAATATTCAGGGGTACAGGATGAGGCATTGGAGGCTAAAGGACATTATCTTCGCTACCGAGGTCAAGAAAACACCCTGAGACTATTTTCCAGTACACAGCAACAGAGTCATCACTGGTACTTCCTTTACATTTACGCAAACTCTAGAGTCTAAGACACTCTTAGATACTACTTAATTTGCCATCGGGTAACTGACTTTTTATATTTGTTTGGCTCATATTGCCTGTATCAGTGTTCAGTATCTCTTAGACTGAAAGGGCACTGCTAAAATTCTGGTGAAAATGACTATAGAATCCCCCAGCCCTGAGTTCAAATCCTGACTGCAGCACTCCCCAGCTATGTGACTCCTCTGTCCATGGGCTTCTCCAGGGACTGGAGTGGGTTGCCATGCCCTTCTCCAGGGGATCTTCCTGACACAGGGATCGAACCAATGTCTCTTACATCTCCTGCAATGGCAGGCAAATTCTTACCATCTGAGCCACTAGATATGACTTCAAACAACCTAACTAATTTGAGCCTCAGTTTCTTTGTCTATAGTATAAAGACTATTATGTCTGCTTCAAAGTTTTTGTGAAACCAAGATAAGAAGTAGTACACAGAGATGTACTAGAACAATGACTGCCACATGATAGAAAGTCCTCAAAATGTTAGCTTTCTTCCATTCTTCCCACTTTTCCCCAGCAGAATGATTAAGATCGTGGGTAATGAAGACATACACACCTAAGTTTCAGCCTTTGCTCTGCCTCTTAGTAGCTATGTACCTTGAACCAGTTTTTTTAATCCCTTGAAGTCTCTGTTTCCTAATTCATAAACCAAATACTAATATTTACCTTAACTATATTATTAAGGAAATATAATATTAAGAAATCAGTACAGTGCCTGACATAGTTTGAATTTCATCAAAAATTAAAAGTGAACGTGTGAGTCACTCAGTCATATCCAACTCTTTGTGACTCCCATGGACTGTAGTCCACCAGGCTCCTCTGTCCATGGGACTCTCCAGGCAAGGGAGTGGGTAGCCATTCCCTTCTCCAACAGATCTTCCCAACCCAGAGATCAAACCTAGGTCTCCTGTATTTCAGGCAGATTCTTTACCATCTGAGCCAATTTGGAAGAAAAAATATGTGCACCTTGTTGATAAAATATGAGAGTAAGCACGTAATAAGTATAAGTTGTTGACATCATGTGTAACATTATTAAGGAGACTTATATGGAGACCCAAGGTAAAGCTTACAGAGGTTGCAAAGAAAGATCGACAACTTTAGTCCTAAAAAACCAAGTATAATCAGAAGAGCTATCATTATGGCCAAAATATAACACAATTAACATAATAAGAAAGCTATATCTGTGGTGTGAAGATACTAGAGAAGAAGCTGTGATAAACTCTAGACTAGGATTACGGGGTAGGGGGTAAGAGAAATGAAGATGGATAGAAAAAGCTTCACTCGTAATTGATTTATAAAGATGGTTTTGAAGAATGAACAAAAGTGTTTAACAGCTTTAAAAGAACATCCCAGACAGATGAAAAAGCCACTGAAAAATTACAATTTGGGGGAAAACACAAGATAGCTCAGTATTACTGGAATGCAAATTGCTTTCATCTTGGATGAGAGAGTTCACAGGAATCCACATGGCCAGCAAAGATAAGCCCTCTTCATTCCCTGAAGGGATGCCTTCTAAGTAAAGGAATTTAAAATCCATTCAGAAAAGAAATGTAAAATAAATGTACCTAATCACCTAACCCTGTAAGATAATACAAAAAAGATGAGTGAAATCTCTAGGGCAAAAAGAAAAACAGACTTGCAGATCTTATTTCCTAAAGAAAAGTATGTACTAATCAAAGAACAAAGATAGCAAATTTGAATGTCCTTCATATTTTCAAGAGGCTAGTCTCAAATAAATCCACGTGCAAAACAGATCATTCTTTAAAAAAACAAAAACACTGATTTAAGCACATTTTATTTCCATTCTAAATTTTAAAATTTATTATCAGTACAATCATTTCATCAGAAAAATCATGATAAAAAGAACATACTATTCTTATATTAAGAAAACTAATAATCTTCATTCACTGAGCCATTTAATATATGGAACATAGAATGAATCTCCTAAAGTTTCTACTATAGTCTTGAAATTTCACATCTTCAGTCTTTCACATATACCTGTTTCTAACCACTGTGCATAGATACTGAAAATTCTAAAGGACAAAGCAGAAAATTTAAGCCTGAATTTTGCAATAAGGAGCTCATAATCTGAGCCACAGTCAGCTCTAGTTCTTGGTTTTACTGAGCTTCTCCATATTTAGCTGCAAAGAATATGATCAATCTGATTTCAGTATTGACCATCTGGTGATGTACATGTGTAGAGTCATCTTTTGTGTTGCTACAAGATGGTGTTTGCTATGACCAGTGAGTTCTCTTGGCAAAACTCTGTTAACCTTTGCCCTGCTTCATTTTGTACTCCAAAGCCGAACTTGCCTGTTGACCAGATATCTCTTTACTTCCTACTTTTGCATTTCAATCCCTATTATGAAAGGATACCTTTTGTGGGGTGTTAGTTCTAGAAAGTCTTGTAGGTCTTTATATAACTGTTCAACTTCTGCTTCTCAGCATTAGTGATTGGGACACAAACCTGGATTACTGTGATGTTGAATAGTTTGCCTTGTGAACAAACTGAGGTCATTTTGCCATTTTTGAGACTGCACCCGAGTACTGCATTTTGGACTCTTGTTGACTATAAGGGCTACTCCATTTCTTCTAAAGGATTGTTTCCCACAGTAGTAGATATAATGATCATGTGAATTAAATTCACCCATCCCATCCATTTTAGTTCACAACAAAGCAGAAAATGGAAAATACTAATGTTACCCTTGTTAACAAATGCTGTTGGCTTTTAACTACCTTGCTTACCTCTGTATGTGTGCTTAGTTGTTCAGTCATGTCCAACTCTTTGTGACCCCATGGGCTGTAGCCCACAAGGCTCTTTTGTCCTTGGGACCCTCCAGGCAAGAATACTGGATTGAGACTCATAATCTTCTCTAAGGTATCTTCCCGACCCAGGCATTGAACGCAGGTCTCCTGCATTGCAGGCAGATTCTTTACCATCTGAGCTACCGGGGAAGCCTTTGGCTTTGTATAAAAAAGGGTATACTGAAATTCTCCCTGAGATGTGGCCAAGGGCCACATGTCAGTATACCCAGCATGTGCCACCATACAGCAGGGCTCCAGCTAGGATCACGGCAGCATAAAACCCTGCTGTCAGAAATCATATATGGATTCAATTCAGTTCGGTTTCAGTTCAGTCACTCAGTTGTGTCCGACTCTTTGCGACCCCATGAACTGCAGCACACCTGGACTCCATGTCCATCACCAGCTCCCAGAGTCCACACAAACTCATGTCCATTGAGTCGGTGATGCCATCCAACCATCTCATCCTCTGCCATCCCCTTCTCCTCCTGCCCTCAATCTTTCCCAGCAACAGAGTCTTTTCCAATGAGTCAACTCTTCGCATCAGGTGGCCAAAGTATTGGAGTTTCAGCTTCAACATCAGTCCTTCCAATGAACACCCAGGACTGGTCTCCTTCAGAATGGACTGGTTGGATCTCCTTGCAGTCCCAAGGGACTCTCAAGAGTCTTTTCCAACACCACAGTTCAAAAGCATCAATTCTTCTGCCCTCAGCCTTCTTCACAGTCCAACTCTCACAACCATACACGACCACAGGAAAAATCATAGCCTTGACTAGACGGACCTTTGTTGGCAAAGTAATGTCTCTGCTTTTCAATATGCTATCTAGGTTGGTCATAACGTTCCTCCCAAGGAGTAAGTGTCTTTTAATTTCATGGCTGCAGTCACCATCTGCAGTGATTTTGGAGCCCAGAAAAATAAAGTCAGCCACTGTTTCCACTGTTTCCCCATCTATTTGCCATGAAGTTGTGGGACCAGATGCCATGATTTCGTTTTCTGAATGTTGAGCTTTAAGCCAACTTTTTCACTCTCCTCTTTCACTTTCATCAAGAGGCTCTTTAGTTCTTCTTCACTTTCTGCCATAAGGGTGGTATCATCTGCATGTCTGAGGTTATTGATACTTCTCCCAGCAATCTTGATTCCAGCTTGTGCTTCATCCAGCCTAGCATTACTCATGATGTACTCTGCATATAAGTTAAATAAGAAAGTGACAATATACAGCCTTGATGTGCTCCTTTTCCTATTTGGAACCAGTCTGTTGTTCCATGTCCAGTTCTAGCTGTTGTTTCCTGACCTGCATACAGGCTTCTCAAGAGGTGGTCTGGTATTCCCCTCTCTTTCAGATTTTCCACACAGTCAAAGGCTTTGGCATAGTCAGTAAAGCAGAAATAGATGTTTTTCTGGAACTCTCTTGCTTTTTCGATGATCCAGCAGATGTTGGCAATTTGATCTCTGGTTCCTCTGCCTTTTCTAAAACCAGCTTGAACATCTGGAAGTTTACGATTCACATTTTGCTGAAGCCTGGCATATGTGGATTAAGTGAAACAATAAAAACTAGAAGCAACAAGCTATGAGAATAAATCTCACACTAGGAGATTTATTCTCTACCTAAAGGTAGATCTTTGCTGTGGAGACAGCATTTGAGAGGCTATCAGTGGAGACCCCTGACCCCAAGATACTGACAGCAATGGTTTTACAGAACCAGTGTCAGGGTTTAAATCTACCAGACTGTTCCTCTCATCCTCTCTCCCCAATCTTGAATGATACTTACCAGAAGGGACCAGCCTTATTTTAAACTGCCCTTGACTATCAAAATCTTCGCTGGAATCATTTTACCAGTCACTGTGAAAAAGAATGAGACTCAGTGGGGATCAGAAAGGAAGAAGAGAACATTCATAATGAGGACGATCATATCCCCAGAGTTGGCCAATGCCCATGGGCTTTCGACCCTAGGCTTTTGCTAATGCCATGACTTGCCTGAAGGCCTTCTCAAAAATAGTCTTTCTCCATTTAAAAAACAACATCACCCCCCTTGTTTGCCGAATGCCCAATCACCAGTTGAGGTTTTTCTGCCTTAGTTCTATTTCTTTTTCTTCTCTGAAACAACTTCTTCAAATTCCCAACAACCTTCTCTGTTATGTTTAGGTTCCGTAGCAATCAGCTGGGGACAACATTTAATGATTTACAGCTTTGCGGCTTTCTTTACAGACTATTTTAAGACAGAGGGGGATATTTTCATGTCACAGAATTGAGCTGTTACAGAAATAGAACAAGGGAAAGAATTTAACACCTTTCATTTTCTCTCCTTTTGCTTGGGGTGGTAGTTCTCCCTGGGCCCTGAGCAATGATAGCTCTGAATCTGAAGCCGGCTGACTGAAGAGGCAAAAAGATAAGGACGCGACTGAGCACAAGGAATTAGCAGAGAATCAGTAGTAACTAACTTCCCACCACCCCCACCACCCCCACCCCCACCCTGCCACAGTCATTCTTTGTCATCTGAGAGGACATACTTGGCTTAGAAATGTTTTCTAGAAACAACAGTTACTGTTTGAAAGCAGCAAGGGAAAAAAGAAAGAAAGAAAAGAATATCCTTTAAAAGTTTATTCTCCAAAAGATCAGGGGGACAGGTCGCGGGGGCTAGAATAGGTGTGCACAAAATAAGTAAACAACTTAATAAACAGAGAGTGGAGAAGACAGTGCAGGATAGGCAAAATGCAGTGGAAAAGATCTTGCTAGAGTAACTCAACAGCTTGTGATCTCCAGGCTGATCTCTTGGTAGGCTTTTTGTGTTTAAAAAAAAAAAAATTCCCTGGGAATTAATGATTTTTTATTCCAAATGCCCTTTTCTCTCTTTCTGATGGCCTTAAAATAAAATTGTGTTTTCAGAGTCCGAGGCCTCATGTCAATCTTGTTTCTCAGTGGCTAGGACAATAGTTCCTGCTATTCTTGATAAAGTAGTTTAAGTTGGGAGAATGCTGAATTAAGGAAACTTAAACTGTGTTTATATTTCTAGGATTCATTTCATTTGTAGTATGAGGGGTGGAGTAGAGGTGAATACATTTCAGTGTTTCCTAAATTCATTTTTTCCATAGAACTGTTTTTCTAAGCACCCTAGTCTCCTCGTGGAGGATATTTATGAGGAAATATTGATTTCTCTGCTTAAGCACTCTTAAAAATTATCAAGGACCCTAAAGAGCTTTTGTTTATTCATATTTACCATGTTAGAAATGAAAACTAAGAAAATTTAAAATTGTATTCATTTAAAGACATAATAATAAACATCTTACATGTTAACATAAATAACAGTTTTTTATTAAAAAAAAAAACAACCTACATTTTCCAAAACAAAAATATCTTGTGATGAGATTGGCATAGTACAGATTTTTGCAAATCTCTTTAAGGCCTGGATTAGTAGGAGACAACTAGATTCTCATATCACTTCTGCATTCCACCTATTTTGATAAGTCAGGCAATATCTGGAAAACTCCCCCATATACCTATGAAAGAAAGAGAGTGAAAATACCCAATGCCATCTTACTATCATTATGAAAAAAGCTTAGACCTCGAGAACTCCCTAAAAGGGTCTGAGAGACTCCTCAGAGGACCTCGGACCATACTTCAAAAACTGCTGGACTAGGGCATGAATGGCCAATGGGAAGAGGCAGGAGAGGAAGGAAATAATAAATCATTTATGAGTGTCTACCATATGAGGAAAAGGAGTACGTCAAGGCTGTATATTGTCACCCTGCTTATTTAACTTATATGCAGAGAAAATCATGAGAAACGGTGGGCTGGAAGAAGCACAAGCTGGAATCAAGATTGCTGGGAGAAATATCAATAACCTCAGATATGCAGATGACACCACCCTTATGGCAGAAAGTTAAGAGGAAATCAAAAGCCTCTTGATGAAAGTGAAAGAAGAGAGTGAAAAAGTTGGCTTAAAGCTCAACATTCAGAAAATGAAGATCATGGCATCCAGTCCCATCACTTCATGGGAAATAGATTGGGAAACAGTGGAAACAGTGTCAGACTTTCTTTTCCTGGGCTCCAAAATCACTACAGATGGTGACTGCAGCCATGAAATTAAAAGATGCTTACTCCTTGGAAGGAAAGTTATGTCCAACCTAGATAGCATATTGAAAAGCAGAGACGTTACTTTGCCAACAAAGGTCCATCTAGTCAAGGCTATGGTTTTTCCTGTGGTCTTGTATGGATGTGATCCACACAGTCAAAGGCTTTGGCATAGTCAATAAAGCAGAAATACATGTTTTTCTGGAACTCTCTTGCTTTTTCCATGATCCAGCGGATGTTGGCAATTTGATCTCTGGTTCCTCTGCCTTTTCTAAAACCAGCTTGAACATCAGGAAGTTCACGGTTCACATATTGCTGAAGCCTGGCTTGGAGAATTTTGAGCATTACTTTACTAGCGTGTGAGATGAGTGCAATTGTTCGGTAGTTTGAGCACTCCTTGGCATTGCCTTTCTTTGGGATTGGGATGAAAACTGACCTTTTCCAATCTTGTGGCCACTGCTGAGTTTTCCAAATTTGCTGGCATATTGAGTGTAGCACTTTCACAGCATCATCATTCAGGACTTGGAATAGTTCCACTGGAATTCCATCACCTCCACTAGCTTTGTTCGTAGTGATGCTTTCTAGGGCCCACTTGACTTCACATTCCAGGATGTCTGGCTCTAGGTCAGTGATCACATCATCATGATTATCTAGGTCTTGAAGCTCTTTTTTGTACAGTTCTTCTGTGTATTCTTGCCACCTCTTCTTAATATCTTCTGCTTCTGTTAGGTCCACACCATCTCTGTCCTTTATCGTGCCCATCTTTGCATGAAATGTTCCTTTGGTATCTCTGATTTTCTTGAAGAGATCCCTAGTCTTTCCCATTCTGTTGTTTTCCTCTATTTCTTTGCATTGATCACTGAAGAAGGCTTTCTTATCTCTTCTTGCTATTCTTTGGAACTCTGCATTTAGATGTTTATATCTTTCCTTTTCTCCTTTGCTTTTCGCTTCTCTTCTTTTCACAGCTATTTGTAAGGCCTCCCCAGACAGCCATTTTGCTTTTTTGCATTTCTTTTCCATGGGGATGGTCTTGATCCCTGTCTCCTGTACAATGTCACGAACCTCATTCCATAGTTCATCAGGCACTCTATCTATCAGATCTAGGCCCTTAAATCTATTTCTCACTTCCACTGTATAATCATAAGGGATTTGATTTAGGTCATACCTGAATGGTCTAGTAGTTTTCCCTACTTTCTTCAATTTCAGTCTGAATTTGGCAATAAGGAGTTCATGGTCCGAGCCACAGTCAGCTCCTGGTCTTGTTTTTGCTGATTGTATAGAGCTTCTCCATCTTTGGCTGCAAAGAATATAATCGATCTGATTCCGGTGTTGACCATCTGGTGATGTCCATGTATAGAGTCTTCTCTTGTGTTGTTGGAAGAGGGTATTTGCTATGACCAGTGCATTTTCTTGGCAAAACTCTATTAGTCTTTGCCCTGCTTCATTCTATATTCCAAGGCCAAATTTGCCTGTTACTCCAGGTGTTTCTTGACTTCCTACTTTTGCATTCCAGTCCCCTATAATGAAAAGGACATCTTTTTTGGGTGTTAGTTCTAAAAGGTCTTGTAGGCCTTCATAGAACCTTTCAACTTCAGCTTCTTCGGCGTTACTGGTTGGGGCATAGATTTGGATTACTGTGACATTGAATGGTTTGCCTTGGAAACGAACAGAAATCATTCTGTCATTTTTGAGATTGCATCCAAGTACTGCATTTCGGACTCTTTTTGTTGACCATGATGGCCACTCCATTTCTTCTGAGGGATTCCTGCCCACAGTAGTAGATATAATGGTCATCCGAGTTAAATTCACCCATTCCAGTCCATCTTAGTTCGCTAATTCCTAGAATGTCGACATTCACTCTTGCCATCTCTTGTTTGACCACTTCCAATTTGCCTTGATTCATGGACCTGGCATTCCAGGTTCCTATGCAATATTGCTCTTTACAGCATCGGACTTTGCTTCTATCACCAGACACATCCACAGCTGGGTATTCTTTCTGTTTTGGCTCCATCCTTTCATTCTTTCTGGAGTTATTTCTCCACTGATCTCCAGTAGCATATTGGGCCCCTACTGACCTGGGGAGTTTCTCTTTCAGTATCCTATCATTTTGTCTTTTCATACTGTTCATGGGGTTCTCAAGGCAAGAATACTGAAGTGGTTTGCCATTCCCTTCTCCAGCGGACCACACCCTGTCATCTCTCTCCACCATGACCCGCCCATCCCAGGTTGCCCCTCGGGCATGGCTTAATTTCATTGAGTTAGACAAGGGTGTGGTCCTTGTGTGATTAGATTGACTAGTTATCTGTGAGAATGGTTTTAGTGTATTTTCCCTCTGATGCCCTCTTTCAAGACCTACTGTCTTACTTGGGTTTCTCTTACCTTGGGCGTGGGGTATCTCATCCCGGCTGCTCCTGGCTGCTCCCGGCCAGCGAAGCACAGCCATCGCATCAATAAACTATGGAAAATTCTGAAAGAGATGGGAATACCAGACCACCTGATCTGCCCCTTGAGAAATCTGTATGCAGGTCAGGAAGCAACAGTTAGAACTGGTCATGGAACAACAGACTGGTTCCAAATAGGAAAAGGAGTACGTCAAGGCTGCATATTGTCACCATGTTTATTTAACTTATATGCAGAGTACATCATGAGAAATGCTGGACTGGAAGAAACACAAGTTGGAATCAAGATTGCCGGGAGAAATATCAATAACCTCAGATATGCAGATGACACCACTCTTACGGCAGAAAGTGAAGAGGGGCTAAAAAGCCTCTTGATGAAAGTGAAAGTGGAGAGTGAAAAGGTTGGCTTAAAGCTCAACATTCAGAAAATGAAGATCATGGCATCTGGTCCCATCACTACATGGGAAATAGATGGGGAAACAGTGGAAACAGTGTCAGACTTTGTTTTTCTGGGCTCCAAAATCACTGCAGATGGTGACTGCAGTCATGAAATTAAAAGACGCTTACTCCTTGGAAGGAAAGTTATGACCAACTTAGATAGCATATTCAAAAGCAGAGACATTACTTTACCAACAAAGGTTCGCCTAGTCAAGGCTATGGTCTTTCCTGTGGTCATGTATGGATGTGAGAGCTGGACTGTGAAGAAGGCTGAGCGCCGAAGAATTGATGCTTTTGAACTGTGGTGTTGGAGAAGACTCTTGAGAGTCCCTTGGACTGCAAGAAGATCCAACCAGTCCATTCTGAAGGAGATCAATCCTGGAATTTCTTTAGAAGGAATGATGCTAAAGCTGAAACTCCAGTATTTTGGCCACCTCATGCGAAGAGTTGACTCATTGGAGAAGACTCTGATGCTGGGAGGGATTGAGGGCAGGAGGAGAAGGGGACGACAGAGGATGAGATGGCTGGATGGCATCACTGACTCGATGGATGCGAGTCTGAGTGACCTCCGGGAGCTGGTGATGGACAGGGAGGCCTGGCGTGCTGCGGTTCATGGGGTCGCAAAGAGTCAGACACGACTGAGGGACTGATCTGATCTGATCTGTATGGATGTGAGAGTTGGACTGTGAAGAAAGCTGAGCGCCGAAGAATTGATGCTTTTGAACTGTGGTGTTGCAGAAGACTCTTGAGAGTCCCTTGAACTGCAAGGAGATCCAACCAGTCCATTCTGAAGGAGATGAGCCCTGGGATTTCTTTGGAAGGAATGATGCTAAAGCTGAAACTCCAGTACTTTGGCCACCTCATGAGAAGGGTTGACTCATTGGAAAAGACTCTGATACTGGGAGGGATTGGGGGCAGGAGGAGAAGGGGACGACAGAGGATGAGATGGCTGGATGGCATCACTGACTCAATGGACGTGAGTCTGAGTGAACTCTGGGAGTTGGTGATGGACAGGGAGGCCTGGCGTGCTGCAATTCATGGGGTCACAAAGAGTCGGACATGACTGAGCGACTGAACTGAACTGAACTGAACCATATGCCAAGAGACCTGATAGGAATTTTGATGAGCATTAATTTCACCTACCACCTAAACTCATTTAAGGAGGTAGTCACTATTTCCTTTATCTATGCTGGTGAGAAAACAGGATTGTGTAACTTACCCAAGGTAAAAACAACTGGTAAGAAGCAACCAGTTTGAAACTGAGTCAAGGACACCAAAATATCTTATGAAAAGAGTTTTCAATGTTATATCATTATTAATTTTTATTGTTGCCTAACAAATTACCACAAACTTAGTAGCTAAAAACACCCATTATCATCACGGTTATTTATTAATAAGCCAGAAGTCCTAGAGCTATCCAAATGGATTCTCTACTCTGAGTATCACATTTAGGCTATTAACTGGTTGAGTTCTCATCTGGAGATTCTGAAAAGAATATGCTTCCAAGTTCATTTGGGCCAAATTCAGCTCCTCCCAGTTGTAGGACTGAGGTTCTTGTTTTCTTGCTGGCTACTGGGCAAGGGTCACTTTCAACTCCTAGAAGTTATCCTCAGGTCCTGGACACTTGACTCTCTACATCTTCAAGTCAGTAATGGGGAATCTTCCTTGCATATAAGAACTTTGGCATCTACTTGCTTCTTTTTCCATTTCCTAAATTTCTCAGAGGTGAAATATGTGTGCTAACCACAATTGGCTCTCTGTTCCAAGACAAATGCATCCATCTGGGGTCAGTAGCCCAGTCCTGTCCCACAACCAGCCCCCTAGAGTACTTCATGGAGCCAGGAAGATAAAACCTCTCCCTTTCACAGCTGAGCTGTTATCTCCTTGTACCTTCTGAACTCAAATAGTCAGGCAGACCTGGCTTCTCGCCTTAAGCCCCGTGGCTCCATGTCCCCAGTTTTCCATGAGGAAGGGGATTAATATCTGTTGTTCACAATGCCAGCCATCTTTCATCTTCTCTCAAAGTGTCTTTTCTCCCTTTTCCCTTTCTTCTCATAAAGATAAATTCAGGCATTCTTATATCACACTTCTCAGCTAGTACTAAATTTAAAGATCTCTACAGAGCATTGTTATAAAAGAGTTTCATTAAGTGCATTTAATACATGATTTTAAGGTTAAAGGTTTTGTGGAATTCTAGAAATTCTACTCAGAATATTATTAAGTATTAAACAATTCATATTAATTTTGCTTAGAGAAATTTATAAAAACATTGCAAAATGTTTACTTTAATGTAGCTGAAAATCAGCAACCTTTCCTCCTCTTCCTTTTGGGCTGTTGTAAAATTAATGCCATCCAGAAAGCAAACATTTATTTTTTCCTTTATTTTTGTCTATATAGATTTTCACTTATAATTTTAAAAAAATCCAGAGAATAATATCATTAGTCATTTTCCACAGGTAAATATTCATTGTAATTCATGCGAAACATCATCTTAATAGCCAGTAAGACTGGAATTGCAGAAGGATTTATGAAGTGGATTACAGCAGCAAATTAGGGACAGGGACAAGGAAAGAGATGGAGGGAGGTGGGGCTAGAGGATGAGACAAGAACCACCATGAAGAAGAGGTGAAAGCAGGCAAGCAGACAGAGAACGTGCATAAAAAAGAGCAGAATCATTATGCCTTGACTGATCAACTAATAGCATTTTTTGCATCAAGCAGTTTCAGAATCTTCTGTTTATGTATCTAGGGATTGTTTACAGATACACACAAACAAATACAATTATAAATCTATCAGCCAGAGCTTTAAGAAATTCACGTATTAAGCCATGAGTCACTGATCTAAGTCTCATGATTTTGGCCTGAGGATCTAAGAGTAAATACAATTAAAGGGAATTTTGGAATCCATAGTTAATTTGGAAATGCCTTTTGGATTTATATCCATACATAGGTAACCATCTTATCCTGAAGAGTAGAAAATCATACTTTTTTTAGGCCAAAAGAAAAACAATTTGTGTGGTTTACTCACATAGTAATGTAAGTATTTGTAAGGCCTCCCCAGACAGCCATTTTGCTTTTTTGCATTTCTTTTCCATGGGGATGGTCTTGATCCCTGTCTCCTGTACAATGTCACGAACCTCATTCCATAGTTCATCAGGCACTCTATCTATCAGATCTAGGCCCTTAAATCTATTTCTCACTTCCACTGTATAATCATAAGGGATTTGATTTAGGTCATACCTGAATGGTCTAGTAGTTTTCTCTACTTTCTTCAATTTCAGTCTGAATTTGGCAATAAGGAGTTCATGGTCCAAGCCACAGTCAGCTCCTGGTCTTATTTTTGCTGATTGTATAGAGCTTCTCCATCTTTGGCTGCAAAGAATATAATCGATCTGATTTCGGTGTTGACCATCTGGTGATGTCCATGTATAGAGTCTTCTCTTGTGTTGTTGGAAGAGGGTATTTGCTATGACCAGTGCATTTTCTTGGCAAAACTCTATTAGTCTTTGCCCTGCTTCATTCTATATTCCAAGGCCAAATTTGCCTGTTACTCCAGGTGTTTCTTGACTTCCTACTTTTGCATTCCAGTCCCCTATAATGAAAAGGACATCTTTTTTGGGTGTTAGTTCTAAAAGGTCTTGTAGGCCTTCATAGAACCTTTCAACTTCAGCTTCTTTGGCGTTACTGGTTGGGGCATAGACTTGGATTACTGTGACATTGAATGGTTTGCCTTGGAAACGAACAGAGATCATTCTATCGTTTTTGAGATTGCATCCAAGTACTGCATTTCGGACTCTTTTGTTGACCATGATGGCCACTCCATTTCTTCTGAGGGATTCCTGCCCACAGTAGTAGATATAATGGTCATCCGAGTTAAATTCACCCATTCCAGTCCATCTTAGTTCGCTAATTCCTAGAATGTCAACATTCACTCTTGCCATCTCTTGTTTGAGCACTTCCAATTTGCCTTGATTCATGGACCTGACATTCCAGGTTCCTATGCAGTATTGCTCTTTACAGCATCAGACTTTGCTTCTATCACCAGACACATCCACAGCTGGGTATTCTTTCTGTTTTGGCTCCATCCTTTCATTCTTTCTGGAGTTATTTCTCCACTGATCTCCAGTAGCATATTGGGCCCCTACTGACCTGGGGAGTTTCTCTTTCAGTATCCTATCATTTTGTCTTTTCATACTGTTCATGGGGTTCTCAAGGCAAGAATACTGAAATGGTTTGCCATTCCCTTCTCCAGCGGACCACACCCTGTCATATCTCTCCACCATGACCCGCCCATCCCAAGTTGCCCCTCCACTGCATGGGAAATAGATGGGGAAACAGTGGAAACAGTGTCAGACTTTCTTTTTCTGGGCTCCAAAATCACTGCAGATGGTGACTGCAGCCATGAAATTAAAAGACACTTACTCCTTGGAAGGAAAGTTATGACCAACCTAGATAGCATATTCAAAAGCAGAGACATTACTTTACCAACAAAGGTTCGCCTAGTCAAGGCTATGGTCTTTCCTGTGGTCATGTATGGATGTGAGAGCTGGACTGTGAAGAAGGCTGAGCGCCGAAGAATTGATGCTTTTGAACTGTGGTGTTGGAGAAGACTCTTGAGAGTCCCTTGGACTGCAAGAAGATCCAACCAGTCCATTCTGAAGGAGATCAATCCTGGAATTTCTTTAGAAGGAATGATGCTAAAGCTGAAACTCCAGTATTTTGGCCGCCTCATGCGAAGAGTTGACTCATTGGAGAAGACTCTGATGCTGGGAGGGATTGAGGGCAGGAGGAGAAGGGGACGACAGAGGATGAGATGGCTGGATGGCATCACTGACTCGATGGGTGTGAGTCTGAGTGACCTCCGGGAGCTGGTGATGGACAGGGAGGCCTGGCGTGCTGCGGTTCATGGGGTCGCAAAGAGTCGGACACGACTGAGGGACTGATCTGATCTGATCTGAATGTAAGTATAGTTCCTGGATAATAAAAATTACACAAAGTTATTATCATCCTTTCAACAGCACTTATGTCCTATTAGCAGAAGAAAGCAGAAGTATGGACGTCTTCTTTAATATTTTCAATTCTTTTTCCAGTCATTCACAGGTATGTCATTTTAATACAGGCTTTTTGATGTATGTTTGGTTGGGCCACCATAACAAAAATACCACAGACTGGGTGGCTTAAACAATAAATATTTATTTCCTCACAATTCTGGCAGCTGGAAGTCCTAGATCAAGGTGTAGGTAGGGCTTGTTTCTTCTGAGGACCTTTCTCCTTGGCTTGTAAATGACTATCTATGTCTTTACACTAGTCTGTTGTGTTTCTGTGTCCTAACTTCCTCTTTTTATAAGGAATAAGGGTGTGCCCTAATGACTTCATTTTACCTCAGTTACTTCTTTGAAGACCTGATCTCCAAATAGAATCACAGTCTGAGGTACTGGTGTTAGGATTTCAACATGTGACTTGGAGTGGGGACACATAACAGTAGTCCTTTTTTAGAAACTTTGCTCTAATAAAAGAAATTCTTATCTATAGATATGTCATCCCAGTCAATGGTTGCTACCATCTTTAAGTTTTTCACAAGTAAAATATCTGAAAGAGTTTCAAAGCAGGGTAATGGACAAACAAAACCTGATTTGTCCCCTTAAGTTTCATCTTCTATTTGTGACTTTCTCACATTAATTCGGACACTACCATCATGCCATCCATGAGATAAGTATACTTCTTTGTTCTTTTTGTTTGATTGTTTAAAATTTGCTAAATCTATTGCCTCTAATAAAAGGGGGTTGTAAAACATTGGGGGGAAATGTAGAAATAATTGCTATAAACTCAGGCAAGCTCTAAATGAGCCTAACCCATACATGGGTTAGCTGCTGCTGCTGCTGCTGCTGCTGCTAAGTCACTTCAGTTGTGTCCGACTCCGCGTGACCCCATAGACGTCAGCCCACCAGGCTCATCCTGCCCCTGGGATTCTCCAGGCAAGAAAACTGGAGTGGGTTGCCATTTCCTTCGCCAATGCATGAAAGCGAAAAAGTGAAAGTGAAGTCGCTCAGTCGTGTCCGACTCTTAGCGACCCCATGGACTGCAGCCCATTAGGCTAGTATGTAAATCCTACCTCTGCTTCTCATATAATGTGAGGTTCCTTACTATTTACTTCACTTTGAGCCTTAGTTTCTTAATGTGTATGATAAGAACAGTAATTCCTTTGTGGAGACTATCTGAAAGGAAACCCCAAACCAGGCAGGTTCAGATACCTGACATTGGCACATTCCTGCTCTATGGTGGCTACTTTGAGAAAAATGTGGGCAGTGGGAAGGGGAAAAATAAAATATGGAAACTGTGAAACATAAACCATGAGATACTTTCTCTGTAATGCACACTAGTTTTCTATTAATTTTCTTGCCTCCTCAGTGTTTTTCTTTCTTAGTACTAATGAAAGCGAAAGTTAAAGTCACTCAGTTGTGTTCAACTCTTGGTGACCTCATGGACTATACAGTCCATGGAATTCTCCAGGCCAGAATACTGGAGTGGGTAGCCTTTCCCTTCTCCAGGGGATCTTTCCAACCCATGGAATGAACCCAGGTCTCCTGCATTGCAGGCAGATTCTTTACCAGCTGAGCCACAAGGGACGCCTTAGTACTATTATCAGTGAAATAAGTGTTAGTTGCTCAGTCGTGTCCGACTCTTTGCAACCCCATGGACTATAGCCCTAGCCCACCAGGCTCCAGTGTCCATGGAAATCTCCAGGCAAGAATACTGGTGTGAGTTGCCATTCTCTTCTCCAAGGGATCTTCCCAACCCAGAGAACTATCAGTACTCCAAAACAAACAACACAGGAAATTTCAGGAGTCATTTAGTTACCCCAGAGGAATTGCAGTATATATTTTTATCTTTATTTTTCCTTCTCCTCTAAATCACAAGGATTTGTGGAAAATATCTTTGTGTCCCTAATGAGGCCTTTTTTTTTATCTGTGATAAAGTGCACATAACATAAAATTTAATATCTTAACTTTTTAAGAGTATAGTTCTGTGGCATTAAGTACATTCACATTGTTGTGCTACCTGAAAGAAAAACCATTTGTTTTCCTGGATGTAATAATTATGATCATTGTAAGTAGTTTGGAGAGATGTTAAAAATCAAAGCAAAAAGTTATCCCAAATTCTACACCCAGAAGAAATCACTTTTTATCTTGACAGCTTCCCTGAATATCTAACCTAAACTTTAGCTGTGGTCTTCATGACTGGTGAGAATCACATATATTTTGGCACTAACCTCAAGTGTACTGCTTCTCTACCTTCATTCTGTGTTTTTCTACATAAGGTCCAAGCTGACCGCTGCCCTCCCTCTTCAGTATGCAAAATACTTCTTAATGAAGGCTGCATGTGTAATAGAAATGAATGGTGCTTAAGACAAAAGTGAGGACAGCAGAGAAAAGCAATTGATGTAAATTTTCATTTTATGCACCTTATCCTTTTAAAGAAGTCTGTAAGTCATTTCTGCTCCAAGAAAATTTTCACTTAACTACCATTTAGTCTCTGCTGCTATATAACCCCCTTACATTTCCCATCCCCATCTTCCCTGGCTGACTTCTATTCCCAAAATTTCTTCCAATTTCATAGGCAGAAGAATTCGACTTTCTCTTTATCCCTTCCTTGCTCATCACAGCTATGCCAGAGGAGCCTCACCTTCACAAGGAAGCATACCCACCTAGCACACTGTTTTCTTGCAGAGGATTCAGAGACCATCATTTGAAATAATAGTTTTCTCTCTCTACATACATATAAATTTTTACAAAAGTATCCACTAACAGGGCTGCTACCCTGCACAATTCTGGGAGCACCATTCACATCTTTGTCTTTGCAGATGGGCATCTCTTCTCTGTATGAGAGACCTTCGGTACTATACTTGTTATTGTGTAACTCTACAGTGCCATGGATATTTTTCCCTGTCACTAAATAGGTTATATATCATTATTTTTAATAGCTGTGTAATGTTCCATGCTATATAATATCCCATTGTCTGTGAAGGACACGCATAACTGATCCCTTTTTTCTCATTATTATGAACAATGTTATAAATAACTTTTTAATTATACACTTTTGTGAAGATATCAGATTATATCCTTAGAATAAATTCCCACTTATAGAATAAAAGCTATATACACTATATATTTTGCCACATGTTTCAAAGTACCCTCTTTAGAAGTGCCAGTTTTTACTACATGGGGATTCTTTTTCCTACATCCAGTTTTCAGTCCTGAACATTATTATATTCTTTCTCCTTTTGTTAATGTGATAGGTGAAAAAATGGCATCTAAATAAATTTTTGCTTTCTTGTCTCTGTTTATGAGCAAAGTTGTACATCTGTTTTATATTTTTATTGGCCATTTTATACTTTTCATATGTGAATAACATCTTTATCTTTCAGTCCATTTTTCTATTGGTGGATTTATTTTTTTCCATCAGTTTATAAGAGCTATGTAAAAATTATCAAAATATTTATCTAATTCTGGTTTTTATTTTACATTTTGGAAGTTCCCTTTTATTTCAAGGCCCTTGCACTATTAAAATTAGACCATGAGCATGAGACATTGCTTCAGTAAAGTGATAAATGGGGAGAAGAAAAAAAATTTTAATTCTTGACTGAGTTTGAAAATAAGTACTTGTTATCCACAATACAGGTGATAGTCTTAAAAGTCAAAATCTTTGACTACAAAAAAATAAGAATAAAGCTTATTTCCAGACCCATATCTATTATACATGTTGCCAGTATTGTTTCTTTTTCTTAGATTGTAGTTTAGCTTCAACATTTTAGGGGGTTGTTTTGATTTGGTTTTAGTTTATTTCTTCATACATCTTTAAACTTATTTCTTTGTTTTCTGGCTTAGCTATCCCACTTTGAAAAGTTTTCTAAACTTCTACATCATAAAAATATTCAACTGTATTTTCTCCATTATCCTTGCAGCTTTATTTCTTATAGTTAAAACTTTGATGCATTTAAATTTATTTCAATGCAGAGACTAGAAGAAGAAATTCAGCAATTTTTTTCCAAATGATTTTCAGGTTTCCCTACATGATTCATTAAATAGTTTATTTTTCTTAAGTTTGATCATATTAAATTTCTGTATACAAATATATATCTGAATTCTGCTTCATTAATTATTATGGCTACTATTACACAGACTGTTTTCACTGCTAAAGCTTCATAATATATTTTATACATGATTAATCAAGCATCCACTAATTAAAATTTATTTTAAGAAATTTCCTGGATATTCTCATATAGTTCTTCTTTCAGATAAAATTTAATTTGTCTAGGTATATCCAAAATTCATTTTAAACTTTTTTTGAGTAATGAAGTTATAGATTATTTTTACACTATTGTGTCTTCCTATTCAAAATAACTTACATATTAACATATAGAAATTACTAGCCTTCATATACACAACCAAAAACTAAGTAGGGATATAAGGGTATCAAAAAGCCCATTTACAATAGCAACAAAAAAATTGAATGCTTGGGAAAATTTACCAAGAAGTATGCAATTACACCTTACTCCAGTACTCTTGCCTGGAAAATCCCATGGATGGAGGAGCCTAGTAGACTGCAGTCCATGGGGTCCCTAAGAGTCGGACACAACTGAGCGACTTTCTTTTCACTTTTCACTTTAATGCATTGGAGAAGGAAATGGCAACCACTCCGGTGTTCTTGCCTGGAGAATCCCAGGGACGGGGGAGCCTGATGGGCTGCCGTCTATGGGGTTGCAGAGTTGGACACGACTGAAGCGACTTAGCAGCAGCAGCAGCATGCAAAACATATACTAGGAAAACTGTAAAACACTCCTGAAAAACATAAAATAGAGTTGAATAAATTTTTAAAAATAAATTTTAAAAACCATCCATTGTTCCTGGATAGGAAAACCCAGCATCTTAAAGATGTCTGTTGTCCCTAAGCTGATTTACAAATTTAATGCAGTCTCCTGATAGAAATACAAACAAGTTTTTCTAATAGAACTAGACTAGGCAATTGATACTAAACTTCATGTGCAAACATAAACATATAAGAATAGTCAGGAAAACACTAAAAATGAAAACCTATGATAGAGGGTTATTGTTGTTGTTGCATTACTAAGTTGTATTTGACTCTTTTGCAGCCCACCATGCTCCTCTGTGGGCTTCCCTTGTAGCTCAGTAGGTAAAGAATCTGCCTGCAGTGCAGGAGATCTGGGTTCAATCCCTGGGTTGGGAAGATCTCCTGAGAGGGAAATGGCAACCCACTCCAGTATTCTTGCCAGGAAAATCTCATGGACAGAAGAGGCTGGTGGGCTGTAGTCCATGGGGTCGCAAAGAGTCAGGCAACACTGAGTGACTAACACTTATTTACTTACTTATGCTCCTCTGTCCATGGGATGTCCTAGGCAAGAATACTGGGGTGTGTTGCCATTTCCTTCTCCAGGAGGTCTTCCTAAATCGGGGATTGGACTCACATCTCCTACATTGGCAGACAGGTTCTTTACCACTGAGCCAAGTGGGTAGCCCATGATTAAGAGAGTGGTGACTAACTCTACCAGATATTAAAACACTACAGAATCTCTATAATTAAAATAATGTGTTGGTGTTGGTATATCCATAGACAAGTTAAATAGAATATGAATTCAAATAATAGACTCAAGTATATATTATTATATATATTAAGCTTTCAGTTCAGTTCAGTTGAGTCACTCAGTCGTGTCTGACTCTTTGCAACGCCATGAATCGCAGCACGCCAGGCCTCCCTGTCCATCACCAACTCCCGGAGTTCACCCAGACTCACGTCCATCGAGTCAGTGATGCCATCCAGCCTTCTCATCCTCTGTCGTCCCCTTCTCTTCCTGCCCCCAATCCCTCCCAGCATCAGAGTCTTTTCCAGTGAGTCAACTCTTCGCATGAGGTGGCCAAAGTACTGGAGTTTCAGCTTTAGCATCATTCCTTCCAAAGAAATCCCAGAGCTGATCTCCTTCAGAATGGACTGGTTGGATCTCATTGCAGTCCGAAGGGACACTCAAGAGTCTTCTCCAACACCACAATTTAAAAGCATCAATACTTTGGTGCTCAGCTTTCTTCACAGTCCAACTCTCACATCCATACAAGACCACAGGAAAAACCATAGCCTTGACAAGATGGACCTTTGTTGGCAAAGTAATGTCTCTGCTTTTGAATATGCTATCTAGGGTGGTCATAACTTTGCCTCCAAGGAGTAAGCATCTTTTAATTTCATGGCTGCAGTCACCATCTGCAGTGATTTTGGAGCCCAGAAAAACAAAGTCTGACACTGTTTCCCCATCTATTTCCCATGAAGTGATGGGACCAGATGCCATGATCTTCGTTTTCTGAATGTTGAGCTTTAAGCCAACTTTTTCACTCTCCACTTTCACTTTCATCAAGAGGCTTTCGAGTTCCTCTTCACTTTCTGCCATAAGGCTGGTGTCATCTGTATATCTGAGGTTATTGATATTTCTCCCGGCAATCTTGATTCCAGCTTGTGTTTCTTCCAGTCCAGCGTTTCTCATGATGTACTCTGCATATAAGTTAAATAAACAGGGTGACAATATACAGCCTTGACGAACTCCTTTTCCTATTTGGAACCAGTCTGTTGTTCCATGTCCAGTTCTAACTGTTGCTTCCTGACCTGCATACAGATTTCTCAAGAGGCAGATCAGGTGGTCTGGTATTCCCATCTCTTTCAGAATTTTCCACAGTTTATTGTGATCCACACAGTCAAAGGCTTTGGCATAGTCAATAAAGCAGAAATAGATGTTCTTCTGGAACTCTCTTGCTTTTTCCATGATCCAGCGGATGTTGGCAATTTGATCTCTGGTTCCTCTGCCTTTTCTAAAACCAGCTTGAACATCAGGAAGTTCACGGCTTGGAGAATTTTGAGCATTACTTTACTAGCGTGTGAGATGAGTGCAATTGTGCGGTAGTTTGAGCATTCTTTGGCATTGTCTTTCTTTGGGATTGGAATGAAAACTGACCTTTTCCAGTCCTGTGGCCACTGCTGTGTTTTCCAAATTTGCTGGCATATTGAGTGAAGCACTTGCACAGCACCATCTTTCAAGATTTTAAATAGCTCAACTGGAATTCCATCACCTCCACTAGCTTTGTTCGTAGTGATGCTTTCTAAGGCCCATTTGACTTCACATTCCAGGATGTCTGGCTCTAGGTCAGTGATCACACCATCGTGATTATCTGGGTCATGAAGATCTTTTTTGTACAGTTTTTCTGTGTATTCTTGCCATCTCTTCTTAATATCTTCTGCTTCTGTTAGGTCCATACCATTTCTGTCCTTTATCGAGCCGATCTTTGCATGAAATGTTCCCTTGGTATCTCTAATTTTCTTGAAGAGATCTCTAGTCTTTCCCATTCTGTTGTTTTCCTCTATTTCTTTGCATTGATCACTGAGGAAGGCTTTTTTATCTCTTCTTGCTATTCTTTGGAACTCTGCATTCAGATGTTTATATCTTTCCTTTTCCCCTTTGCTTTTCACTTCTCTTCTTTTCACAGCTATTTGTAAGGCCTGCCCAGACAGCCATTTTGCTTTTTTGCACTTCTTTTCCATGGGGATGGTCTTGATCCCTGTCTCCTGTACAATGTCACGAACCTCATTCCATAGTTCATCAGGCACTCTATCTACCAGATCTAGGCCCTTAAATCTATTTCTCACTTCCACTGTATAAACATAAGGGATTTGATTTAGGTCATACCTGAATGGTCTAGTAGTTTTCCCTACTTTCTTCAATTTAAGTCTGAATTTGGCATAACGAGTTCATGATCTGAGCCAACATCCGCTGGACATGGAAAAAGCAAGAGTGTTCCAGAAAAGCATCTATTTCTGCTTTACTGACTATGCCAAAGCCTTTGACTGTGTGGATCACAATAAACTGTGGAAAATTCTGAAAGAGATGGGAATACCAGACCACCTGATCTGCCTCTTGAGAAACTGTATGCAGGTCAGGAAGCAACAGTTAGAACTGGACATGGAACAACAGACTGGTTCCAAATAGGAAAAGGAGTTCGTCAAGGCTGTATATTGTCACCCTGCTTATTTAACTTCTATGCAGAGTACATCATGAGAAACGCTGGACTGGAAGAAACACAAGTTGGAATCAAGATTGCCGGGAGAATTATCAATAACCTCAGATATGCAGATGACATCACCCTTATGGCAGAAAGTGAAGAGGAACTCAAAAGCCTCTTGATGAGAGTGAAAGTGGAGAGTGAAAAAGTTGGCTTAAAGCTCAACATTCAGAAAACAAAGATCTTGGCATCTGGTCCCATCACTTCATGGGAAATAGATGGGGAAACAGTGTCAGACTTTGTTTTTCTGGGCTCCAAAATCACTGCAGATGGTGACTGCAGCCATGAAATTAAAAGACGCTTACTCCTTGGAAGGAAAGTTATGACCACCCTAGATAGCATATTCAAAAGCAGAGACATGACTTTGCCAACAAAGGTCCGTCTAGTCAAGGCTAAGGTTTTTCCTGTGGTCATGTATGGATGTGAGAGTTGGACTGTGAAGAAAGCTGAGCACCAAAGAATTGATGCTTTTGAACTGTGGTGTTGGAGAAGACTCTTGAGAGTCCCTTGGACTGCAAGAAGATCCAACCAGTCCATTCTGAAGGAGATCAGCCCTGGGATTTCTTTGGAAGGAGTGATGCTAAAGCTGAAACTCCAGTACTTTGGCCACCTCATGTGAAGAGTTGACTCATTGGAAAAGACTCTGATGCTGGGAGGGATTGGGGGCAGGAAGAGAAGGGGACGACAGAGGATGAGAAGGCTGGATGGCATCACTGACTCGATGGACGTGAGTCTGGGTGAACTCCGGGAGTTGGTGATGGACAGGGAGGCCTGGCGTGCTGCGATTCATGGGGTCGCAAAGAGTCAGACATGACTGAGTGACTGATCTGATCTGATGTGAGCCACAGTCAGCTCCTGGTCTTGTTTTTGCTGACTGTATAGAGCTTCTCCATCTTGGCTGCAAAGAATATAATCAATCTGATTTCGGTGTTGACCATCTGGTGATGTCCATGTGCAGAGTCTTTTGTGTTGTTGGAAGAGGGTGTTTGTTATGACCAGTGTATTTTCTTGGCAAAACTCTATTAGTCTTTGCCCTGCTTCATTCTATATTCCAAGACCAAATTTGCCTGTTACTCCAGGAGTTTCTTGACTTTCTACTTTTGCATTCCAGTCCCCTAAAATGAAAAGGATATCTTTTTTGGGTGTTACTTCTAAAAGGTCTTGTAGATCTTCATAGAACCGTTCAACTTCAGCTTCTTCAGCATTACTGGTTGGGGCATAGACTTGGATTACTGTGATATTGAATGGTTTGCCTTGGAAATGAATACAGATCATTCTGTCATTTTTGAGATTGCATCCAAGTACTGCATTTTGGATTCTTTTGCTGACCATGATGGCTACTCCATTTCTTCTGAGGGATTCCTGCCTGCAGTAGTAGATATAATGTTCATCTGAGTTAAATTCACCCATTCCAGTCCATCTTAGTTCGCTGATTCCTAGAATGTTGACATTCACTCTTGCTATCTCTTGTTTGACCACTTCCAATTTGCCTTGATTCATAGACCTGACATTCCAGGTTCCTATGCAATATTGCTTTTTACAGCATCGGACCTTGCTTCTATCACCAGTCATATCCACAGCTGGGTATTCTCTTTGCTTTGGCTCCATCCCTTCATTCTTTCTGGAGTTATTTCTCCACTGATCTCCAGTAAAATACTGGGCACCTACTGACCTGGGGAGTTCCTCTTTCAGTATCCTATCATTTTGCCTTTACATACTGTTCATGGGGTTCTCAAGGCAAGAATACTGAAGTGGTTTGCCATTCCCTTCTCTAGTGGACCACATTCTTTCAGATCTCTCCACCATGACCTGTCCATCTTGGGTTGCCCCACGGGCATGGCTTAGTTTCATTGAGTTAGACAAGGCTGTGGTCCTAGTGTGATTAAATTGACTAGTTTTCTGTAAGTATGGTTTCAGTGTGTCTGCCCTCTGATGCCCTCTTGCAACACCTACCATCTTACTTGGGTTTCTCTTACCCTGGGTGTGGGATATCTCTTCACAGCTGCTAAAGCACAGCCGCTTCTCCTTACCTTTAGTATATGATAAAAATGGAATATGAAGTTGCTACAGGAAAAAAAAAAAAGGACTTTTTCAAAAATGGGATGAACAACTGATTATTCACTTGAAAAAATATAAAGTTAGATCCACACCTCACAATACACATACACACACCTCTCCAAAAGGAGTAGAGATTTAAATGTAGAAAATAAAACTATGCAAGTACTACAAGAAGATACAGTTGAATTCTTCACTAATCTGGTGTAGGAAACAATTTTCTAACCATAACAAAAAAATCCATAAACAGTTTTTAAAAGATTGATAAGTTTGACTCCATAAAAACTAACAACTTCATTTGAAAGAAACGGCAATGACAGCAAACTGAGAAAAATAAAATTTGCTACATAGATCACGAAGGATTAATATCCCTAGTATTTAAAGAATTCTTAAAAAATTGAAGGATAAAAGAACAAAAACATAGAAAAATGGACAAAGATATTTATCCTCACTTATGATAAGAGAAATGCAAATTAAAACAACCACTCGTTGACAAGGCTTATTGTAACAGTCACTTATACACAGCTGGTAGGAAAGCAAAGATAGCAGTGAAAACAAAAGCATAATATATGGGCAAATAGCCCAGTGCTGAGCACTAGTGATAAAAATGAATAAAACACAATCTCTGTCCTTTTATCTCAGTCTCTGTCCTCAATTCTTTGATAAGAAAGCAGAGCAGGACTTAGACACATAAAGTATAATTTCAGTGTACTCTGCTAAGTGTCAGAATATCATAAGTGCAGACAGGCGAGCATTTAACAGACTAGAAGGACTTCCTTGAGAAAGTGATGCCTAAATCAGTACAAGTGAGCCAGAACAAACAAGGAAAGGGCTCATGAGAACGTGCAATATGGTGCCATTGTGGTGTTTTAGGAAAAGTAGTGGCAGTTAGTTCCACAGCAGATATAATCCTACTATGGGACCAGAGTACTAGGTGGCCTCAACAGTTTGAGTTAGTCTTTTTAACTTTCTTTTTTCAGCTTCCATGACTAACTAGCATTCTCCATAAACAAGTGGATATATTCAATCAGGTTACAGTGAAGTCTGGCTCACCTGGGGGCTATTTGGATTTTTACAGTCTGATCATTGGTGCCAATAGTTAAGTTTCCCTCCCAAAGTATAATCTGACTCCCAAACTCCTGGAAAACACCTCACTGCAGAGCCCACCTCAAAGTACTCAAATGGTCAGGTGTGTGTTTCAAACACATGTATCATTTTCTCTGTAATATACATAACAGATTGCAAAGAGCAATGACTGCTCAATCTGAAAACCGGGTAGTATATTATAGAAAGGATCTGGCAGAGAAATGATGAGGGTCCAACTACAAAAATCATGAGGTGGAAGAGGGGCCAGAGTTTCCTCAAGTCACGATTCTCCCACATACAGAGAAATTACTTTTCTTACTATAAGGTTGAAGCCTGAAAGTATCTTCATCTAGCATTAAATAAATATAATCAAAATATCACATATACAGTAGGAGGGCTTTCATTTTTATGTATCAGTTCAGAATTTGAGCACTGGTTTAGTATTCTAAAAAAAAAAAAAAAATACACACACACATTAGTGAAAATATTCATTGGGGTAGAATTTACCCCATAATGATACAGACTTCCTATCAGTCTTGTAACCATAAAAACACATTCCAAAAAGTGGCAGAATTAAAATCATGATCAGATTTCTCGTTATAAATGAGCCTCATGAAATAAAATTAGCTGCTTCTCCAAAAATAGCACTTCGTACTTATAGAGGAGCTGGAAGAGCACAGAGCATTCCAGAGAAAATTAAGCTCTTTTTGTGTTTGTTTTCTGTCAGCTGTGTTATTTTCCAAAAGGAATTCTCTTTTCTTCCTTGTGTGCTAAGTCGCTGCAGTCATGTCCAACTCTTTTTGGACACAACTTAGTTACTGAACAAATTGAGTTATAAAATCAATATATGCTAAGTTGCTTCAGTCGTGTCCGACTCTGTGCGACCCCATAGACGGCAGCCCACCAGGCTTCCCCGTCCCTGGGATTCTCCAGGCAAGAACACTGGAGTGGGTTGCCATTTCCTTCTCCAATGAATGAAAGTGGAAAGTGAAAAATGAAAGTGAAGTAACTCGGTCATGTCCGACTCTAGTGACCCCATGGACTGCAGCCTACCAGGCTCCTCCATCCATGGATTTTCCAGGCAAGAGTACTGGAGTGGGGTGCCATTGCCTTCTCCAAAAATCAATATAGAATCTATCTCAACACTGTTGAGACTGCAACAGCATGACCTAATTTCAACAGCAAAGAAGGGTCTTATATATGTGAGATAAGAATCTGATTAAAATTTCAAAAGTCTTCCTTTTAGAGGTGATGTACATTTTTAAAGCTTAGCTATCTGGTATTTTATGATTTGCTTGAGAATTACTTAAAATCCTATACCACACAGACCTTTAAGAGTATTTGCCTTTACCTAATGCCATCTGTTGTAGATCAGCTACATACATATATATATATATATATATATACATACACACATATATAGTATCATCTCCAAAAAATTCTCTATATTATTTATAAACATTATAATATGGGTTGTAATAAGTTATGAAAAATGCAAACACATCTGGAGGTCATTTAACAAAAATCAATAAACCACTTATGAATTGAGCTTTTATTTATACGTTATCTGATTGGCTCACTAAACATTTCCATTTTTCCCTAAACATTGCCAGTTTGTCCAAACATGCCTTAGTTGATCAAAAGACTCAGTGGCTATATAAAACACTAATTAAGTTTTTCATAACACTGTTCCTCAGAAAGCTAAAATCCTCTTTCATTGGTGAATCTTCATTTGGGCAATAGAAATGTGAACACTTCAGGCTACACAGTCAAAAGGAAATACAGTTATAGAGGATCATCTAGGCAGCCTATATAGGAGAAACTACTCATTAAAGATTACTTTGCCCAAGTTTTCTAAATCATTACTTCAAACCTCAACATCCTTTTGTCCATGCCAATATAACTATCAGATATTCCCATAAAAGAGTCCCTTGTACATTTTCAAACCACCAAAACCACAGTCATGTGTATTTATAATCCCAGCAGACTTGCCCTTGCAAAATTCCAATTGATTTTAGCAGGACACACCCATTCCCCAGAGCGCTGTTAGCTTTTCTCATCCACTTTAATGAGAGAAAACATTCTATTAATAAAGCAGGTGGCAACCATTACAAATATCTTATGAAGTATTAAATAGTGGGGGATTTCTCTGAGCCAAGAAACAGTAATATACAATAACCATTATGTACACTGTACTGGCAAAATCGTTCTTTTATAAACTCACCAGAACTGAGTGGATTGACATCTCACCCTAACAGAAAGGAAGGTCACTGTTTCTGACTGCCTTTTGTGCCAAGCACAGTACTAGACACGTTTATACAGTATTATTTTATAGACAAGTAACTATTGTTCTTACAGGTCACAATAAATTACCTACTAAAGGACACATAAAGGATCAGACCTACTCCAAAGCCCAAGCCCTTCCTATTTACCACACTATACTCCAGTACTTTTGCCTGGAAAATCCCATGGACGGAGGAACCTGGTAGGCTGCAGTCCATGGGGTCGCTAGAGTCGGACACAACTGAGCAGCTTCACTTTCACTTTTCACTTTCATGCATTGGAGAAGGAAATGGCAACCCACTCCAGTGTTCTTGCCTGGAGAATCCCAGGGACGGGGGAGCCTGGTGGGCTGCCATCTATGGGGTCGCACAGGGTCGGACACGACTGAAGCGACTTAGCGATTAGTGACACAACCCTAACTGAGGGTCTAAAACAAAAAAAGTAAAGGCATTCTAATTTAACTCCTATTTCAGCCCAAGTGTGCAGAGAGAATGTAACTCCACTTTGACATTAATATGATTTTCCTCATGAGCCCACACTCCCTGGATAGTAGGGGGAAAAAATAACACCAAATCTGCTTTAAACTTTAGTCCAATCCAGTGGTTCAAACTGTATCCACAGATGGCATCTAGTGGATCCTGTCCACCATACTCTCTCTACCATTGTGCAGCAAGACTTGTGTTCTAAATGACCAGACAAGTCATCTAGCATCCTACTCTATGAATAGAGTACTTTCAATTTGCTCCTTGATATGCTAAAGAGGAAAAATACAGGATTTTAGAGAATCCTTTCTTGTCCAATGACCTGGTTTGCAAAACTTTTGTCTATGAGCAAATTAAAATTTAGTAGCTACATTCCTTCTACACCTTCTCTCTGTCCCCACCCCAAGTGGGATTCCTAGACCAGTCAGAGCTAAGATTATATATTCAGAGAAGCAAAAGAGAAGCTAGTACAATAGAACCCCAATTTTGTGAAATTATTTTTCATTTGAAAATATAAACTTCATTATGAATATATCATATATATATATATATATACTATGGAAATAAACTATGGATTATAAAGTGTTGTAGAATCTTTTAAAAGGGTTCCTCTTCAATTTTTTTTTTTAATTTTTTTTTTTTTTTTTTTTTTTGCTTAACTTTACAATATTGTATTGCTTTTACTATACATCGGGATGGATCCGCCACCACTATACACGTGTTCCCCATCCTGAACCCTCCTCCCTCCCCCCTTCCCACACCCTCCCTCCAGGTCATCCCAGTGCTCTAATCCCAGGCATCTGTTATAGGGCATCATACCTGGACTAACTCATTTCAGATATGATATTATACATATTTCAATGCTGTTCTCCCCAGTCATCCCACCCTCTCCCAGTCCCAGAGTCCAAAAGTCTGTTCTATACATCAGTGTCTCTTTTGCTGTCTCGTAAATAGGGTTATTTTTACCATCTTTCTAAATTCCATATATATGTGTCAGTATACTGTATTTGTGTTTTTGTTTCTGGCTTACTTCACTCTGTATAATAGGCTCCAGTTCCATCCACCTCCTTAGAACTGATTCAAATGTATTCTTTTTAATGGCTGAGTAATACTCCGTTGTGTATATGTACCACCGCTTTCTTATCCATTCATCTGTGGATGGACATCTAGGTTGCTTCCACGTTCTGGCTATTGTAAACAGTGCTGCTATGAACATTGGGGTACACGTGTCTCTTTCAGTTCTGGATTTCTCAGTGTATATGCCCAGCAGTGGGATTGCTGGATCGTAAGGCAGTTCTATTCCCAGTTTTTTGAGGAATCTCCATACTGTTTTCCATAGTGGCTGTACTAGTTTGCATTCCCACCAACAGTGTAAGAGGGTTCCCTTCTCTCCGCACCCTCTCCAGCATTTATTGCTTGTGGTCTTTTGGATCGCAGCCATTCTGACTGGCGTGAAATGGTACCTCATAGTGGTTTTGATTTGCATTTCTCTGATAATGAGTGATGTTGAGCATCTTTTCATGTGTTTGTTAGCCATCTGTATATCTTCTTTGGAGAAATGTCTATTTAGTTCTTTGGCCCATTTTTTGATTGGGTCGTTTATTTTTCTGGAATTGAGCTGTAGAAGTTGCTTGTATATTTTTGAGATTAGTTGTTTGTCTGTTGCTTCATTTGCTATTATTTTCTCCCATTCTGTAGGCTGTCTTTTCAGCTTGCCTATAGTTTCCTTTGTTGTGCAGAAGCTTTTAAGTTTAATTAGGTCCCATTTGTTCATTTTTGATTTTATTTCCGATATTCTCTTCAATTTTTTAATTAAAATGTTCAACTGTTAAATTAAGAATCAGTCCTCAAAGTAAATAATTTGCTGTTTTTCAGTCACAAAGTCATGTCCGACTCTGGGACCCCATGGACTGCAGCACACCAGGCTTCCCTGTCCTTCATTATCCTGGAGTTTGCTCAAACTTATGTCCATTGAGTCAGTGATGCCATCCAATCATTTCGTCCTCTGTTGCCTCCTTCTCCTCCTGCCCTCAATCTTTTCTGGTATCAGGGTCTTTTCCAATGAGTTGGCTCTTTGCATCATATGTACATGTAATTTTCTTTGCACTTCACCCTCCAAGGTAGCAGGAGTAATGTAAACATTCTAATATGTGTTTTTCCATACCTGTATCCACATTTATACAAACATATATAGACATCCAAAGATATAAATAGGGGTTTTAAATATTTTATAAATAATCTATACACATTGCTCTTCAACTTACTTTTCTCCTTTAACAGCCTCATTTAAACCAGTCAAATTGATTAAAACAAACTCCCACACAAAGAGTAGTGGACACATTTCAAAATTTCATTTGACCCATTAATGAAGAAATCAGCCAAATGACAACATTGATTCTATTTGGACGTGAGAAACTTGGACTTATATAAAGAGTGAAAAAAGGAATACCATAAATAAAATTGCTAAATTTAATATTAAAATGGTCATTGTCCTACAGGGAAATAAAATCATAACCTCTGGGTTATCTCCTTTACTATACAAAAAAATTCATCACACCTTGTTAGATTTCTACCAGCTAACCTTTAACTTTATTCAGCTATAAAATGTCTGTGCCCTAATCAATTGTAAACATTAAGTCAGGCCAAGTCTTTCTTCCTCAGAATATAGCTAGATGACCCTCAGACTGGCTTGTTAGAAAATGCTATAGCAGGATATTAAAAGCGTGCAATCATCTTTCTTGCATTATTTCCAAGTTTTACCAATTTTTTTCTAAACATAATAGATCATGAATATCCTTCAGATATACATACATACATACACATATATCTCCAATTAACTTTTTAATAAATGTATAATCAGTCCATAGTATAAATATTCTACAAATAAGCCAATAAGCCATTAATGGACATATATATTTTCCCCAATGTTTTAGCTATAAATAATACTGTTTTAATATCTATGTATATATATTCTTTGATAGTGATGCCTCTGTTCCTAAGATAGAATTCCCTAGTGTAGGGTCATCAAAATAAAAAAATACATAGATATTTTAATTTAATAGCTATTGCCACACTCTTTTATGAGTTTTGACAGTGTGAGATGTAGTCCTATGTATGTTTTTACCCTTGTTAAGTCAAAATAATCCTAGCAAGACTGAAAATACATGATACCTTTCTGACTGTGCAATCACATGAAAAGATAACAAGTAATTTTCATGACAAGAACTTAATGACAATGATTACTCAAACTATAAATCAAAAATATAATAAAATAAATGTATACATCTTTATTGGTTTCATAATAAAATGTTAACTTTTTAATTTGCTTCTCTTGATGATTCTAATACATTATATTTGGTACTATTGATTTATAAATAAACAGTATGCCTCATTAATAATTTGGTACTATTGATTTATAAATAAACAGTATGCCTCTTATTAACATATAATAGTTACTTTGTTTCTTGTCTGGCTCAAGAAAATGCTAACGCTAAAGTAATCATGTTGTGCCATCATTTTTTCCCAAAACACCTGAGAAAACAAAACAAATAAACATAACAAAACAGAAACAGACTCAGTCCTCCCAACTGAGGAGGACTTCTAATTGCATTTGTTTTCGAGTACTTTTATATCCTCAAGTGTTTGAAACAGTCCTGACACAAAGGCAGAATAAGCATTACCATTAAGTGCATCTGATTAAACATATCATTTAAGGACTTTGGGCTTTTCTGGTGACTCAAATGGTAAAGAATCTGCCTGCAGTGCAGGAGACCTGGGTTTGATCCCCTGGAGAAGTAAATGGCAACCCACCTCAGTATTCCTGCCTGGAGAATTCCATGGACAATGGAGCCTGGTGGACTATAGTCCAAGGTGTCTCAGAGTTGGACACAACTGAGTGACTAACACTTTCACTTAAGTCCTTTGTTTCCTTACTCATTTTCCATCTGGATAATCTGTCCATTGATATAAGTGGGGTGTTAAAAGTCCCCTGCTATTATTGTGTTACCATCAATTTTTCTCTTTATGTTATTAGTATTTGCTTTGTGTTTAGATGTTCCTATGTTGGGCACATATATATTTATAATTGTTATGTCTTCTTGTTGAATTGATCCCTTATTCATTACTGATTGTCCTTTTTTGTCTCTTGTTACAGTCTTTGTTTTAAAGTCTATTTTGCCCAATACATGTATTGCTACCACAGTTTTCTTTTTGTTTCCATTTGTATGGAATACATTTTTCCATCCCCTCACTTTCAGTTTGTGTATACACTTAGATCTAAAGTGAATCTCTTGTAGGCAGCATATATATGGGTCCTGTTTTTTTTATTTAGCCACTCTGTGTCTTTTGATGGGAGCATTTAATCTACTTACATTTAAAGTAATCATTGATATGTATGTACTTATTGCCATTTTTTCTTTATTTTCTGATTGTTTTTGTAGTTCTTGTTTGTCCCTTTTTCATTCTTTTGCTCTCTCTCCCTTTGTGATTTGATGACTATCTCTAAAGTTATATTTAGATTCCTTTCTCTTTTTGTGTGTTTATCTATTACAGATTTTTGGTTTGTGGTTGCCATTATGTTTGTACATAACAACCTATGTATATGCATGATTATGATTATTTTAAGTTGATGCTCTCTTAAATACAAATGCATTCTAACAACTTTGCGTTTTTACCCTCCCTGCTATACATTTACTGTTTTGGGCATCATATCTTGCATATTTGATTTGCATATCCTTTAACTACTTATGCAGGGAAGGTAATGGCACCCCACCCTAGTACTTTTGCCTGGAAGATCCCATGGATGGAGGATCCTGGTAGGCTCCAGTCCATGGGGTCTCTAAGAGTCGGACACGACTGAGTGACTTCACTTTCACTTTTCACTTTCATGCATTGGAGAAGGAAATGGCAACCCACTTTGGTGTTCTTGCCTGGAGAATCCCAGGGACGGGGGAGCCTGATGAGCTTCCGTCTATGGGGTCGCACAGAGTTGGACACGACTGAAGCGACTTAGCAGCAGCAGCAGCTAACTACTTATGGGTGGTTTTACTACTTTGTCTTTTACCTTCCTAGTAGCTTTCTAAGTGGTTGATCTACTACCTTTACTGTAAGTTTGCCGTTACCAATGAGACTTTTCCTTTCATAATTTTCATATTTCTCAGTTCATTTCAGTCTCTAAGTCGAGTCCGACTCTTCGCGACCCCATGAATCACAGCAGCCAGGCCTCCCTATCCATCACCAACTCCCGGAGTTCACTCAGACTCACGTCCATCGAGTCAGTGATACCATTCAGCCATCTCATCCTCTTCGTCCCCTTCTCCTCCTGCCCCCAATCCCTCCCAGCATCAGAGTCTTTTCCAATGAGTCAACTCTTCACATGAGGTGGCCAAAATACTGGAGTTTCAGCTTCAGTATCATTCCTTCCAAAGAAATCCCAGGGCTGATCTCCTTCAGAATGGACTGGTTGGATCTCCTTGCAGTCCAAGGGACTCTCAAGAGTCTTCTCCAACACCACAGTTCAAAAGCATAAATTCTTTGGTGCTCAGCTTTCTTCACAGTCCAACTCTCACATCCATACATGACCACAGGAAAAACCTTAGCCTTGACTAGACGGACCTTTGTTGGCAGAGTAATGTCTCTGCTTTTGAATATGTTATCTAGGGTGGTCATAACTTTTCTTCCAAGGAGTAAGCATCTTTTAATTTCATGGCTGCAGTCACCATCTGCAGTGATTTTGGAGCCCCCCAAAATAAAGACTGACACTGTTTCCACTGTTTCCCCATCTATTTCCCATGAAGTGATGGGACCAGATGCCATGATCTTCATTTTCTGAATGTTGAGTTTTAAGCCAACTTTTTCACTCTCCAGTTTCACTTTCAACAAGAGGCTTTTGAGTTCCTCTTCACTTTCTGCCATAAGGGTGGTATCATCTGCATATCTGAGGTTATTGATATTTCTCCCAGCAATCTTAATTCCAGCTTGTGTTTCTTTCAGTCCAGAGTTTCTCATGATGTATTCTGCATATAAGTTAAATAAGCAGGGTGATAATATACAGCCATGATGTACTCCTTTTCCTATTTGGAACCAGTCTGTTGTTCCATGTCCAGTTCTGACTGTTGCTTCCTGACCTGCATACAGATTTCTCAGGAAGCAGATCATGTGGTCTGGTATTCCCATCTCTTTCAGAATTGCCCACAGTTTATTATGACCCACACAGTCAAAGGCTTTGGCATAGTCAATAAAGCAGAAATAGATGTTTTTCTGGAACTCTCTTGCTTTTTCCATGATCCAGCGGATGTTGACAATTTGATCTCTGGTTCCTCTGCCTTTTCTAAAACCAGCTTGAACATCAGGAAGTTCACGGTTCATGTATTGCTGAAGCCTGGCTTGGAGAATTTTGAGCATTACTTTACTAGCATGTGAGATGAGTGCAATTGCATGGTAGTTTGGGCATTCTTTGGCATTGCCTTTCTTTGGGATTGAAATGAAAACTGACCTTTTCCAGTCCTGTGGCCACTGCTGAGTTTTCCAAATTTGCTGGTATATTGAGTGCATCACTTTCACAGCATCATCTTTCAGGATTTGAAATAGTTCAACTGGAATTCCATCACCTCCACTAGCTTTGTTCGTAGTGATGCTTTCTAAGGCCCACTTGACTTCACATTCCAGGATGTCTGGCTCTAGGTGAGTGATCACACCATCGTGATTATCTGGGTCGTGAAGATCTGTTTTATACAGTTCTAGTTGTGGTCTTTTCTGCTTTACATTTCTTAAGTCAGTTTAGTGGTGCTGAACACTTTTAGGTTTTTCTTATGTGTAAAAGTCTTTATCTCCTTTGAAGCTGAAGGATAGCATTGCCAGGTAGAGTATTCTTCATTGTAGTTTTTTTCCTTTCATCACTTGAAATACAGTAAGTCCTCTACATATGAATGAGTTCCATTCCAAGAATGCATTTGTAAGTCCAGTTTTTTCTTAAGTCCAACAAAGTTAGCCTAGGTACCCAACTAACACAGTCAGCTATGTAGGACTCTACTGTAATAGGTTTATAATACTTTTCACACAAATAAAAAACGCAAAAAATAAACATTTTTAATCTTACAGTACAGTACCTTGTAAAGTATGGTAGTGCAGTACAGCTGGCATAGAGGGGCTGGCATCCAGTGAACAGGCAGGAAGAGTTGCTGACTAGAGGAGGGAGAGGCAGTGGAAGATGGTAGAAATGAAGGACCATCAGCAATAGAGGACAGAGGCCAAGCTGCAATTTCACTCACACCTTTAATGAACAGTGCTGACATCTATGACACAGATTCTGGTTCCTTGCTGGATTCATTTCTATCTACCCTCTTGAAAAAAATGAATCAATGATGTCTGAGCAGTGTCTCTTTTTTCTTGTCATAGACAACATGGCAGCACTGGATTGCATTCTGAACAGCTACTGCAACCTCCGTGTTCCTTTCTATGTTTTGATCCTATGCCTCAAAAACTAACAGTGCCTCCTCAAATAAAGAAAATCCCCTTACCATTTCCTGCATCGTGAGTCTCTCTGGTTCTTCAGTTACTTCTTATTCCTCTTGTCTTTGTCCTGTCCCTGGGCCTCCAATTCCATCAGGTCGTCATAGGAAGCTCCTTGTGTTGTACAGCAACAGCACTCTCATTAACGTACACAAAACACAGCCACTTACAGAGGATGCATGCATGTGACAGTGTTCACCGGGCATGTGAACTGACTTATGTGATTGGACATGTGAACGCATCTTCGCATCTTCGAAAGTTCACAACTTGAAGTTTTGTATGTAGGGAACCTACTGTATATCATTCCACTCACTTCTGGCCTGCGAGATTTCTGATGAGAAGTCAGCTGATAGTCTTATTTCCTGTAATTAACTAATTGCTCTTCCCTTGCTGCTTTTAATCTCTCTCTTTTTTTTAGCATTTTAATTATAGTGTGTCTTGGTATACACCTTTTTAGGTTCATCTTGTTTGGGATTGTGATTCCTAGACCTAGATGTCTATTTCTTTCCAGCTTACGGAAATTTTCAGCTGTTATTTCTCCTGCCCCTTTCTTTCTCTCTCCTCCTGAGACCCCTATAATGCAAACATTAGAATACTTACTATTGTCCCAGAGAGCTCTCAAACTATCCTCATTTTTTAAAAACCTTTTTTTCTCTCTGTTTCGCTCTGTGATTTACACTGCTCTGTCTTCCAGTTCACTGATCTGTTCCTATGCATCCTCTAATCTTCTGTTGATTCTTTCTCATGTATTTTTTATTTCAGTTGTATTCTTCAGCTCTTTGTATTTCCTTTATACTTCCTACCTCTTTCTTAAACTCCTCACTGTGTTTATCCATTCATCTCCCAAGTTCATTGAGCATCTTTATGATCTTTACCTTGAACTCGTTATCTAACAAATTGTTTACTCTGCTTTGCTTAGTTCTCCTGGGTTTTTTGTTTTGTGACATCCAATGGGGCCCAGCAGCGCACTCCCTTCTGGTCACCAGAGTATATGTTATGGGGTGCTACCTATGTGGGCTATGTCAGCCCTTCGGTTGTGGCAGGGCTGACTACTGTGGGCATCCTGGTAGAGGGGCTAACCCCTACCCCAGCTGGCTGTAAGGACATTCCTCACGTGATATCTGCCAGCCCACTTGTAGCTTTGGGAGCTGCGGAGACCCAGAGCTAGTACAAGCCAATGATGGGCAGGGCCAAGTCTCAGCACAGCTGGCTGCAAGCCTGGAGGGACCTGGGACTGGTGCCAGCCAACTGGTGGGCATGAATAGTCTAGGGTAGCACTTGCCAGCATCAGTGTCCTTGTATAGAACAAACTCCCCAAAATGGCTGCCACCAGTGTTTATATTCCCAGGGAAGTTCAGTTGCCTCCTGCTTCTCTGGGAGGCTCTCCAGGATCAGCAAGTGCATCTGATTGAGGGGACATAGAATTCATTCCGATTTATTGCCTCTGTGCTGGGACTCAGAGCATACAAGGTCTTTAAATGTGCCCTTTAAGAATGGTATCTTTGATTCCTGCAGGCCTTCAGCTCTCCCATATACACAAGCCCTGCTGGCCTTCAAAGCCAAGTATTCTGGGGGCTTGTCCTCTCAGTGCAGGATCCCCAACATAAAAGCCTGATGTAGGGCTCAGACCCCTCACTCCTTGGGGAGAACCTCTGCAATTGTGATTGTCCTCCCATTTATGGGTCGTCTCTGGGGGGATAGTCTTGACTGTACTGCATCTCCATCTCTCCTACCCGTCTCTTTGTGGATCCTTCTTTATATCTTAAGTGTAGAAAATCTTTCCTTCTAGTCTTCAGATAATTTTCGTGACAGTAGCTCTGTAAATAGTCATATTATGAGTGTGCTTGTGATAGGAAATGAACTGAGTCTTCTTACTCTGCCATCTTGCCTACAGCCGCAGTTCTTCATTCCTTTTTAATGAATGGATAAAATTTGTTTGCCCATTCATCCATTAATGAATTTTTAGTTGTTGCCACACTTTGGCTACTGTGAATGGTGCCACTATAGATTGAAAGAAGCCACACACACATGCACAATCACATACTGTATTATTCCATTTATGATATATACAGCATAGATAAATCCATAGTGTAAGAGGGCAGACTGATATTTTCTTGGGGCTGGAGAAAGAAACGAATAGGAATGAACACCTGCTTAACAGATGTGGAGCTTCCTTTTGGAGTGATGAAAATGTTTTAGAACTAGATAGAAGTGATAGTTACACAATGCTGTGAATTGCTAAATACCACTGAATTGTTCATTTTAGAGTGACTGCATACTGTGAGCCCTCAGTTGTACCCAACTCTTTGTGACCCCATGGACTGTAGCCCGCCAGGCCCCTCTGACTATGGGATTTTTCTGACAAGAATCCTGGAGTTATTGCCATTTCTTCCTCCAGGGGATCTTCCTGACCTGGGGATCAAACCCGTGTCTTCTGAATTGGCAGGTGGATTCTTTACAATTGAGCCACCTGGGAATCATGTTATGTCAAGTTCACCTCTAAATAAATCTATAAATAAATATCTGGTGCAGTTTCTGCCTCCAAACTGGGCCCTTACTGATACTTTTGCCTTCATCGGACAAACAGCAGCCGTTGGATTTGCTTTTACCACTAGAACCACATGACTGGCACCAGCCCTTGTTCCTGTCTCTTCCTCAGATTTCCAGTTTACCAGGTGATTGACTCTCAGAGGAAAACATTGTCTTGACCTATGCCACCCAATATGTGCCAGCCTTATGTGGCTATTTAAGTAAGAGTAATTAAGTAAAAGATTCAGTTTCACTGACACTTGAAAGTGCTCATTATCCAGTGACTAGTGGCTATAATGTTGCACAAAGCATTTCCATCATTGCAAAAAGTTCTATTGAATGGTGTTGGTCTGCACCTCACCAACGGTCTTTCTATCAAAAAGCTTCCAAAGTATTTTGCAACTATTCATCAGCCTGTAGTTACAGTTTCTTTTAAAGCCTAAATGAGAGAAACCAATGAAGAGTAAGTTAGGTTAGGGACATATGTCTTTGCAGATTTCTCCACTTAACTCTACCCTTTCTTCAACCAGCAGTTCAGTTCTCATCCATCTCATCCATCTCTCCCCAAATACACATGAGTATTTATTGCATTTATAAGTATACATTTATTTTGATTACATATTAGTTAGACCTATAAAACTATAAACTCCTCAAGGCCAGAGTTTGGGGTTTGGTTTTCTTTGTTTTTTTTTTTTTTTTTCCCCCATATACACTCCCCACATTTAGTGGTATATTCCTTGAGCACTCACCAAATTCTTGATGACTGAACATCTGATGAGGCCAGCTCTGATTTCATGGGATTGGTTCCAAACTGAAAAAATAAAACTTCTGCCAGCACAGTGGTAACACCATGCCTAAATAAACAGCAGTGATTTGCAATGCCTTCCTCCTATGATTTCTTCTGGGTTTGATTTTTAATGAATACACCACTTCAAAAACATTCTTAGTGTGGCTCAGCCCAAATAACTCCAGAAGGAGATGGTAGACTCCGTCTGTGAAAACCAGCCCAGCACTAAATCCTTTTTGTTCCTGGGTCACAGAGCAGATCCAAGATCAACCCAGGGTGATAGAAGCCAGAGACACAAGCCAAACACAATGCCTTTCCCTCAAGACATTTTGCTAAATATTCTTCCTACTGTTAAAAGATAAACTGAGGCATATTAAAAATTGTAAAGGTTTCTTTGAGCAAAAATCGATTTGAATCAGGCAGCGCCAAACCACAAGTGGTTAGGAGTACTCCACTGACAGGAGCTCCAGGGAGAGACTTCTCTAGAGAAAAGGCAGAAGCAAAGTCAGGAAATTATTGATTGGTTATGGCTTAAAGCCTAGTTGGCTGCTTGTGATTGGTTGTCCTTAGTTTTTAATTATGTAACCTTGAAGCACTTACAGGCTTAGATTTGCCTAACTAGGCTGCTTTAGAGCCACCTCAATCTAGTGGCCTCCTTGTTTAATTAAATACTGCCTATATGCAGATGACACCACCCTTATGGCAGAAAGTGAAGAGGAACTAAAAAGCCTCTTGATGAAGGTGAAAGAGGAGAGTGAAAAAGTTGGCTTAAAACTCAACATTCAGAAAACGAAGATCATGGCATCTGGTCCCATCACTTCATGGGAAATAGATGGGGAAACAGTGGAAACACTGTCAGACTTTATTTTTCTGGGCTCCAAAATCACTGCAGATGGTGACTTCAGCCATGAAATTAAAAGACGCTTACTCCTTGGAAGGAAAGTTATGACCACCCTAGATAGCATATTCAAAAGCAGAGACATTATTTTGCCAACAAAGGTCCATCTAGTCAAAACTATGGTCTTTCCTGTGGTCATGTATGGATGTGAGAGTTGGACTGTGAAGAAAGCTGAGCACCAAAGAATTGATGCTTTTGAAGTGTGGTGTTGGAGAAGACTCTTGAGAGTCCCTTGGACTGCAAGGAGATCCAACCAGTCCATTCTGAAGGAGATCAGCCCTGGGTTTTCTTTGGAAGGAATGATGCTAAAGCTGAAACTCCAGTACTTTGGCCACCTCATGCGAAGAGTTGACTCATTGGAAAAGACTGATGCTGGGAGGGATGGGGGGCAGGAGGAGAAGAGGACAACAGAGGATGAGATGGCTGGATGCCATCACTGACTCAATGGACGTGAGTCTGGGTGACCTCCGGGAGTTGGTGATGGACAGGGAGGCCTGGCGTGCTGCGATTCATGGGGTCGCAAAGAGTCGGACATGACTGAGCGACTGAACTGATGTTATGCGTCTTTCTGAGAAAACCCACAGATAATTGAACAAGAGGTTCCAACTGTAGGGTGACTAATCAGTAGTGGTCTTGAATGACTTTTCCAAACTCTCACCAACCTATGCAGAATCAGTCTGTAAGTTACAGCAACTTCCTCATATTTATGAATAGTGACTATGAGTTTGAGGAAAACTTGTGCTTTGAGTAGTTTATGCTTTACATTTATAGCCTTATATCTATACAGAGCTGGTAAGGAATGATCCTTCTCCTACTTTACTGCATGTACAATAGTGTCATTCTTCATTTAAAGTGGGAATGACCAAGATTCATCTGTGCCGTGGCAAGTAGCTTAGTCTTGCTAATTGAAGAAATAATAAAACATTAAGAAAGAAAGTGGGTAAATACAGAATGTCCAGCTGGTGAGAGGCATATCCAGTAAAGATACCCATGTGGGCATGTGAGCCAGTTATTACTGATACCATCACACTCTCATCTCTTAATTCTACTTCCTCTACTACTTTCTCAGCCCAACTTACAGAAACTACTTCCCTCTCTCTCTAAGCTACACTTGGTCAATTTTTAGAGTGATCAACACATACAGGAACCCAATCTATTAATAGAATCCTGGGCAGATGAGTAATATGCAGTGGAAGCCATCAGTGCCTTTCCCATGTCTCTTTTGTGCCCATGACCTGACCTCCAGTTACTACCATCTGCATCTCTTTGCCTGAACACTTTCTCACACAGCAGAAGAGAAATATCAGGGAATTCACACTCCTCTGGAAGAAGTCGTTTTCCAATGATGGATGACAATTGGTGTCTAAATAACTGATTTTCTTCCCCTTTAGAATGAGATCACTGTGAAATGTATATTCTACACTGACTCCCAACATTCTCCAGTGAGATAAAGCTCGAGTTTTCCAAGGTGGTAACTTGCCCTTTTCTGACTGCCTTCCCTTCCATATTTTACATCCTCACTTCCTTACTGATGTTTACTGGAATCACCTCCCAGATAAACTACGTGCACTCAGGTCTTTGTTTCAGGGTCTGCTACCAAGTGAACTCAAATCAAAATGTATAGTAATAATAATAGTTATCATTTGTTCAGAACATTCTATGTGAGAGACACTGTTCTAAGAGCTTTATAAATATTAAGGCATTCAAATGTCACACAGTTGGACAGGTAGTTACTGTCACCATTATCCCTAGTGTACAGATGGTGGAACTGGAGCACAGACATGTTAAATACCTATCCCTTGAGCCTGGTCAGAATGGCTCCAGAACCTTTGTACCTATGCTATACTATACTGCTCACTACCTCAAATGGGTGTTTGAGAATATTAAAACGAAAAAGGAATAAAATCAGAAATTCAGAAGTCATAGTGATTAATTCATATATTCTAAATGCTTAACAGAAAAACCAGGAGACAAAGTACTTATTGAATAAAAGGTAAAGAAGAGAGTGGAGCAAAACTTAATAGACAAAGGAAGTAGGTCCCCTAAATAAAAATTATATTGACACTGGAAGATTAAAGATGACTGCAAATGTTTTACTGTTATTGGTGGTGTTCAGTTGTTCAGTTGTGTCTGACTCTTTTGTGACCTTCTGGACTGCAGTACACCAGACTTTCCTGTCCTTCATCATCTCTGAGTTTGTTCAAACTCAGGTCCACTGAGTTGGTCATGCTGTCCAACCATCTCATCCTCTGTCACCCCCTTCTCTTGCCCTCAATCTTTCTCAGCATCAGAGTCTTTTCCAATGAATCGGTGCTTCACATCTGGTGACCAAAGTTTTGGAACTTCAGCTTTATCATCAGTCCTTCCAATGAATATTCAGGATTGATTTCCTTTAGGAATGATGGGTTTGATCTCCTTACTGTCCAGGGGACTCTCAAGAGTCTTCTGTGTATGTGCTTAGTTACCATGTCTGACTCTTTGCAACCCCATGGACTATACCCCACCAGGCTCCTCTGTTCATGGGGATTCTCCAGGCAAGAATACTAGAGTGGGTTACCATGCCCTCCTCCACAGCATCTTCCCCAACCCAGGAATCGAACCCACATCTCCCACATTGCAAGCGGATTCTTTACCATCTGATCAGCCAGGGAAACCCTCAAGGGTCTTCTCCAATACCACGATTAGAAAGCGTCAATTCTTCAGCACTCAACCTTCTGTATAGTCCAACTCTCACATTTAGGTACATGTTTACTGGAAAAACCATGGCTTTGACTATAGGACCTTTGTCAGTAGTGATGTCTTTGCTTTAAAATATAGGGGAGAGGAGGGAGGAGGGTTCAGGATGGGGAACACATGTATACTTGTGGCGGATCCATCTTGATGTATGGCAAAAGCAATACAATATTGTAAAGTTAAGCAAAATAAAATTTAATTAAAAAATAAATAAATAAAATATGCTGTGTAGGTTTGTCACAGTTTTTCTTCCAAGGAGCATCTTTTAATTTCCTCCTATTAGGATATGGAAACTAACTTCCCTCCCCTTGAATCTGGACTGGACCCCTTGAATCTTGACCTACAGAATGCATAGAAAGTAATATTCTGACTTCCCAGGCTAAGTCTAAGAAATCTCGCAGTTTTGTGGAAGTCTTTAGAGTACTCTTCTCTGGAAAACTTGCGTTACCAAGGGAGAAGTCTCACTAGCCTGAGGCCACAAGTAGTACTCATATTGACACTGTCAGCTGTGTACAGCATTCCAGCAATTTGGGATAAAGTCCCAGATGTCTTGGACCCTCTAAACCTGTAGTGTACCAATCTGTCCCAGGTGTGGGCAATAAAGCGATTCAGAAAACAAACAGAAATGTGGTCTGATTTTTATTATGACCGTGAGCTACTAATTCTAAACAATGTGAGTCTTAAAACTTTACTACTTGAGAAAAATCTTTGGTTGGCCTGGTTTCTAAAAAATTGCTATCACTGCTGTTTACTTTCAGTAATATACATGTAAACATCAAATTAGCCTATTTGTGTTACTTATCCTTTAATAAATATTATACTGTACATGGAAGTTAATGTGGAGAAATCCATTATACTGTCAACCTCCAACATACGCATACTCAGCAAAGCATGTTCATTGCAAGTTCTATGAAAAGGAAAAAAACTTTTCAGTTCTTCACTTGTGTGAGAAAAACCCTAGTTCTTCCCTACTGTGTATTTCTTCCCTGTGTGTCCCCTTTGCTACTTTTCAGAACACTTCTGGTCACCAAATGTGTGGAGGTTTTCCCCACAACAAGCAATTCTCCATCCAGCTGGATGTACTAGAGTGTAACTCAATTCTGACACTGTCTACCTGGTTATAATGTCAGACCCCACAGGGTAAGATTTCAGGCCCTCAAGACTGCTCCCCCAACAAACATACAAACATATGTATGCACTTCAGATACCAGTCACAAGAGCAGTTTATCACTTGGACTTCTGACCAACTGGCTATAGATCAAACATTCCAATGACTCCTTTGTTGGGTTCAATTACTATGCTACAGTGGCTCACAGAACTCAGGGAAATACTTACTTACATTTATCATTTTATTAAATAATATGATAAAGGATGCAGATGAACAGCCCAGATAAATAGATAACATGAGGTGCAGGAGAGTCCTGAGCACAGGGGCTTCTGTCCCTGTGGAGTTTGATACATCACCCTCCTGATGTAGAAGTGCCCACAAATCATTAAGCTCCTGAACCTTGAGATTTCATGAAGGCTTCTTACATAGGCATGATTAATTATTAACTCTGTTTCTAACCCCTCTCCCTTTTCTACAGGACAAGAGGTAGGGCTAAAATTTCCAAGCTTCTAATCATGGCTTTGTCTATCTGGCAATCACCCCCCATCCAGGACCCGTTCAGGAGCCCACTCAGAGTTGCCTCATTAGAACAAGAGACGCTCTTACTGCTCTCACCACCTGGGATATTAAAAGCGTCTTAGGAGCTCTGCGTCGGAGATGGGTCAAAAACCAAATATAAGGCCAAGAGATCCTCCTAGTGTTATCACTTAGTAATGTATAAGCTTAATGACCCAGATAACCATGATGGTGTGATCACTCACCTAGAGCTAGACATCCAGGAGTGTGAAGTCCAGTGGGCCTTAGGAAGCATTACTACAAACAAAGCTAGTGGAGGTGATGGAACTCCAGCTAAGCTATTTCAAATCCTAAAAGATAATGCTCTGAAAGTGCTACACTCAATATATCAGCAAATTTGGAAAATTCAGCAGTGGCCACAGGACTGGAAAGGTTAGTTTTCATTCCAGTCCCAAAGAAGGGCAATGCCAAAGAATGTTCAAACTACTGCACAATTGCACTCATCTCACACACTAGCAAAGTAATCCTCAAAATCCTCCAAGCTAGGCTTCAACAGCATGTGAACCAAGAACTTCCAGATGTACAAGCTGAGTTTAGAAAAGGCAGAGAAACCAGAGATCAAATTGCCAACATCCGTTCAGTTCAGTTCAGTCATTCAGTCATGTCCGACTCTGCGACCCCATTAATCACAGCACACCAGGCCTCCCTGTCCATCACCAGCTCCCAGAGCCCACTCAAACTCATGTCCATCAAGTCAGTGATGGCATCCAGCCATCTCATCCTCTGTCATCCCCTTCCCCTCCTTCCCCCAATCCCTCCCACCATCAGGGTCTTTTCCAATGAGTCACCTCTTCACATGAGGTGGCCAAAGTACTGGAGTTTCAGCTTTAGCATCAGTCCTTCCAATGAACGCCAAGGACTGATCTCCTTTAGGATGGACTGGTTAGATCTCCTTGCAGTCCAAGGGACTCTCAAGAGTCTTCTCCAACACCACAGTTCAGAAGCATCAATTCTTTGGTGCTCAGCTTTCTTTTAGTCCAACTCTCACATCCATACATGACTACTGGAAAAACCATCACCTTGACTAGACGGACTTTGTTGACAAAGTAATGCCTCTGCTCTTTAATATGCTGTCTAGGTTGGTCATAACTTTCCTTCCAAGTAGTAAGCGTCTTTTAATTTCATGGCTGCAGTCACCATCTGCAGTGATTTTGGAGCCCAGAAAAATAAAGTCTGACACTGTTTCCACTGTTTCCCCATCTATTTCCCATGAAGTGATGGGCCCAGATGCCATGATCTTAGTTTTCTGAATATTGAGCTTTAAGCCTACTTTTCACTCTCCTCTTTCACTTTCATCAAGAGGCTCTTTAGTTCCTCTTCACTTTCTGCCATAAGGGTGGTGCCATCTGCATATTTGAGGTTATTGATATTTCTCCCGGCAATCTTGATTCCAGCTTGTGCTTCATCCAGCCCAGCGTTTCTCGTGATGTACTCTGCATAGGAGTTAAATAAGCAGGGTGACAATATACAGCCTTGACGAACTCCTTTTCCTATTTGGAACCAGTCTGTTGTTCCATGTCCAGTTCTAACTGTTGCTTCCTGACCTGTGTACAGATTTCTCAAGAGGCAGGTCAGGTGGTCTGGTATTCCCATCTCTTTCATAATTTTCCACAGTTTATTGTGATCCATCATCAAAAAGTCTACAAACAATAAATCCTGGAGAGGGTGTGGAGAAAAAGGAACACTCTTGTACTGTTAGTGGGAATGTAAATTAATACAGCCACTATGGAAGATGGTATGGAGATTCCTTAAAAAACTAGGAATAAAACCACCATAACCCAGCCATCCCACTCTTAGGCATATACCGTGAGGAAACCAGGGTTGAAAAAGATACATGTATCCCATTGTTCATTACAGGACTATTCACAATAGCTAGAACGTAGAAGCAACCTAGATGTCTATTGACAGATGAATGGATAAAAAGTAGTGGTACATATACATAATGGAATATTAATCAGCCATAAAATAAGAATGCATTTGAGTCAGTTCTGATGAGGTGGATGAACCTAGAACCTATTATACAGAATGAAGTGAGTCAGAAAGATAAAGGTAAATATTGTATTCTAATGCACATATATGAAATCTAGAAAAATGGCACTGAAGAATTTATTTACAGGGCAGTAATGGAGTAACAGACATAGAGAATAGAGTTATGGACATGGGGAGAAGGGAGGAGAGGGTGAGATGTTGGAAAGAGTAACATGGAAACTTACATTACCATATGTAAAATAGATAGCCAACAGGAATTGGCTGTATGGCTCAGAAAATTCAAATAGGGACTCTGTATCAACCTAGACAGGTTGGATGGGGAGGGAGATGGGAAGGAGGTTCAAAAGGGAGGGGATATATGTATACCTATGGCTGATTCATGTTGAGGTTTGACAGAAAACAACAAAATTCTATAAAGCAATTATGCTTCAATAAAAAAAAATTAAAGAGGGAAAAAAAAGATTAAATCTCAGCTTGTATTTGCAGAATTTTAAAAATGGCCTTCCTTCCCCCAGCATCCACATGAGAATTCTAAATGAATGCTAATAATTCTGCTATGACAATGTCCATACCTGGACCAACCATTATGCTCAAAAGAGATAAATTTTGCTAATCCCATTCAGGTGTAATCAGATTAGAAACCACCACTGTAATCCTCTGGCATGGCAGAGGAGTAGCCCTTAAAAGGTAAAGATACCTAGCAGACAAATAGATGAGAGATGTTCCCTACATTGTGAAGAAAAAAAAATCCAGTAGCTCCAAGGACACAGTTAAAAGAACATTCACAGTAAAAAGCTAGTAAAAGAAAGGGTCAAAAAGTAAGAAATAAGCCAAAAGTGTATAATATTCTAAGAAGTGAGGGATAAAGACAATTTTAAATAGCACAAGAGAACTTAACAAAGCCTAATGCAGTACACAAGGGAGAAAATGAGCCAAGTGTATATTCCAAAATAGTGTGACTTGCTAGATACGTTATGTAAATATGTAATGAACATCTCCTTGTGCCAAGTCTGTACAAGGCACTGGAAATTGATATTTTCTTGTGGTTTACAGTCTCTCTGGAGATACAAAGGGACAAACTGGCACATGCAGGATGAGAGTTCTGTCTATGGAACGTAGTTGTGGCAGGAAGCGTAAGAGCACTGCATAGCGCCTATGGTGTTTTCTGTCAGATGTCCACTTTTGACTCTAGATCCATAGCAATCAAACAATCATTCAATAAATATACAAAAAAAGAAGGGATTTATTATACATTATAGCTGATTCACTTCGCTGTACAGCAGAAACTAACAACATTGTAAGGCAACTATACTCCAATAAAAATTTATTAAAAATATACAAAATAATTCTACAAAAAATAGAAATAAAAAAAATGTGTTACATTGTCTTCCTACTAGTGAAAAACAGTCCATAACTGATGTGGACAACCATTATTATGTCTCCACATGCCACTAACAGAGAAAGTGGTTTGTAAACTACTTTTATCTATTCCATTGTCAAAAGGATACACTTATAGTCATATTTTATCCTAGTATACCACAGGACTGCCCCCAAAGGTGTACTTTTATATTTTATTTACAAACAGTGTGAGGTTCTATGAGTATTAGAATTCATCTAGCATAGTTAATAAAATGACCTGTGAGAAATTAAAGACTCAAATAAATAAAGAGAGAGACTGTGTCCATATATTGTATTTATACTGGATGAGTAAGGTCATCCTTCATGTGTATTAGGCAGTTCCTTCCTGTAATACTTGCCAAAAACACATGTTAAGTTTCTTTTGTCTTGTGTTAATTGTTCTTTGGGTTAGATTCTTGTTGGAAAACATCAAGTTGTTGTATTTATTTATTTTAATACTCAAAAATGATTTTACGTGCTACAGAGAACAGTATAATTTAAACCTCCGATGCCAAAATACTCATTTTTTATATTAAGACATTCCATTGGCAATATTAAAAAACCCAACATAGTAAAGATGTTAATTCTCCCCTGATCTATAGGCATAATCTAAATCCTATTGAAGTTCCAGCAAGGTTTTTTATACATATATACAAGCTTATTTGAAAATTTATATGAAGAGGCACAGAGCCTAGAACAGCTAAAAGCATCTTGAAAACAATAATAAAGTACTCAATATTAAAGTTTACTATATAAGTATGGGAATCAGTTTATTAAAAAGCAGAGACAATTACTTTGCCAACAAAGGTCCGTCTAATCAAGGCTATGGTTTCTCCAGTAGTCATGTATGGATGTGAGAGTTGGACTATAACGAAAGCTGAGCACCAAAGAATTGATGCTTCTGAACTGTGGTGTTGGAGAAGACTCTTGAGAGTCCCTTGGATTGCAAGGAGATCCAACCAGTCCATCCTAAAGCAGATCAGTCCTGAGTGTTCATTGGAAGGACTGATACTGAAGCTGAAACTCCAATACTTTGGCCACCTGATTTGAAGAGCTAACTCATTGGAAAAGACCCTGATGTGGAAAAGATTGAAGGTGAGAGAAGAAGGGGACGACAGAGGTTGAGATGGTTGGATGGCATCACTGACTCAATGGACATGAGTTTGAGTAAACTCCAGAAGCTAGTGATAGACAGGGAGGCCTGGCGTGATGCAGTCCATGGGGTCACAAAGAGTCAGACACAACTGAATGACTGAACTGAACTGAAGGGTGAATTGAGGAGTTTTTAGACTTGATGCCAAAAGCACAATCTATAAAAGAATAAATTGATAAATAGCAAAAGACCATGTGAAGAACATGAAAAGACAATCCACAGGCCGGGAGAAAGTATTTGCAAACCACATATCTGACAAAGAACTAGTATCCAGAATATATGAAGAATTCTTAAAACTCAATGGTATAAAAAAATAGAATAGAAAATGGGCAAAAGACATGAAAAGACATTTCACTGTGGAAGTTCTACCAATGGCTAATAAGCACATGAGAAGATGTTCAACATCATTAAACATTAGGGAAATGCAAATTATAACCACAATAAGATAGTACTACATACTGATTAGGACAGTAGAAACAAAAGAATTAGTGACAACAGTAAGTTCTGACAGAATTCATAGAAACTGGATCATTCTGCATTGCTGGAAGGAATATAAAGTGGTACTGACACTCTGAAAACAGTTTCACAATTTCTTATACAATTAGACATGAAACTAAATGACATAGTAGCTGTACTCTTGGGCATTTATCACAGTGAAATGAAAACTCATATTTACAGAAAAAATTGTACATGGATATTTATAGCAGCTTTGTTCATCAGTGCCAAAAACTGAAAACCCCAAAATGTCTTTCAATAGTTTAACCATTCATAGCATGGCATACTTCTCAAAGAAACAGTTATTACACACAGCAGTGAATGAATCTCCAAGGAATTATGCTGAGGAAAAAAAATCTAATCCCTAAAAATTTATAGAATATGATCCAATTTATATAACATTCTTGAAATGAAAATTTTCAAAATGATGAACAGATTTTGAGGTTGCAAAAAATTCAAAATAGGGAAGGTAACTGTTATAAAAAGGCAACACAAGAGATTTTTGTGGCAATAGAACTGTATTTGTGTTTTTTTTAGTTTTTATATCTAGTGTGGATACATAAACCTACACATGTGAAAATAAACTATGTAAAATCAAATATAAACACACACATGCAAATAAAAGTAAATCTGAATAAGATTTGTGGATTATTTATAATATGTAGTTTTGCAGAATGTTACCATTAGGAAAAACTGGGTAACGGATACTTAGCATCTCTCAGCATTATTTCTTACAACTTCATCCAAAATTTCAATTATCTTAAAATAAGAAGCCTAATTTTAATAAATTATCTCTAGATCTTAGTCTTCAAAATAATGCAGTCCACCAATACTAACTCTTAACCTGAAAGACCTGTCATAAAATTGGAACAAGAATCCCAGATCTCACTAACTGTCCATTCCTGGTTGCTGCAATGTGTAGGATTAATTGTATGATCGTAATCAGAAGAATTAGAATCACCTTAGTTAGACTCTAGGCTGTTGAGTAAGGAGCTTGAGGAATAGAAAGGAAAAAGAGGAAGTGGCATCTTCTTCTTGGATGTATTTGCTACCTCACAAATGGTCCACAAGAAAGTAAAAAACTTTAAGGCAGAATAGGTAGGTGTCTGCAGATAGACAATGGTCTATTCACAAAAGAAACCAACATAGAAGAAAACATTCAGTTGGGTGTGTTTTTCACCTCAATGAAAAGCCATCATAAGTTGGAAACTGCCAGGGTTCCAGCTGCTGCTATTGCTTCCCATGCAGCCAGTGTGGATACGAAGAAGGGAGAGCCTCACTGCCTCTTAGGAAAATATTGCAATTCCCTCTTTAGACAACAGCAATAAAACCACCATTTTACAGATAAAGAAACCTATGGCCAGAAGTGAGAAGTGAATTGCCAACCTCTCAGTAAATGACAAAGCCAGGATTCAAAACCAAGTTTTCCATCTCCGAGGCCAGTATTCCCTCCAAGCCCAGCTACACCCATGGCTGCTACAGCTTTAGACAGTCTTTGGCTAATAACTATACAGAACATTTCAACTGGCAGAAGAGTTGCACGGTTAAGTTGAACATTCTCACCTTTCATCATGTGGATTTTGAATATTAGTTTGGAAAGATAAACTTTTGAGCTCGTATGTAGAAAAGTTGTGTTGCACGTGAATATTTCATTTTATTAATAACGTTAAATGCTTTCAAGTACACTTGATCCTCACACAATCCTATAAAATAGGTAGGCCTGAATTTGTTATAACCAGTTATTAAAATGAGAAAATTGAGGCTCAGTGAGGCTAAGTGACTTGCCAAAGATGACATAGTTTTATGTTAGAGGTAAAGCTGGAACAAGAACACATTTCTATCCTCAAGTTTCTTACACTTCTTTGCCTATGTTATTAATTTTCTTTTATGTATAGATATATGCTATAATCAACCACCCAGCTTAAGAACCTGAATGTTACTAATGCTCTTGAAGCTTCTATATTCCCCTCCCCAAGGGCCACTGTATTTCACGACCCCAGGGGTCATAATTCACATAGAATGAAGTGGGAAGGGTGCCCCCTGGAGTTATGCTCCTGACAGTCCTGCCCCTATCTCATCTCTCCGCTCAATCCTATATTATGTTTATCATTATCTTACTTTTCTTGATATTTCACCACCTATCTTTATTGCTCTAAAAGTATATTGTTTAATTTTGCCTGATTTTTACATTTTTTAAACAGATTCATACAGCACCCAGTCCTCCACAACTTGTTTCACTTTCTGTTCTCTGAGTGCTGATTGATGTCTCCTAATCCCCAGGTGCAAGAGTTTTTCCTAGGCATAGAGGTAGGAGTTAATTATTATATTGTGGATTTACACATCTTTAGTATTACTAGATAATTTCAAATTATTTTCCGATATTTAGTACCCATTTATATTTCAATCATCAGTGTATAAGAATTTCTGCTTTATCCACATCATCAGCAATTATCCACAACCTAAGCAACTCTTGGTAATGTACATTTTATTTTTTGTTATTATAATGGATACAAAACAGTGCTTCATTGTACCTCATTGTAGTTCTATTTGCATTTACCTGATTACTTGAAGTTGAGCATCTTTTCATAATTTTTTAGTTTTATTCTGTTTCTTCTTCAGGGCAACACATGCTCATGTTCCTGGCTCATTTTTCTGTTTGATTACTTTGCTTTTTCTTGTCCATCTTTTTATTTATTTTTTTTTTCAGTTCTTTTTTTTTTTTAATTTTATTTTGCTTAACTTTACAATATTGCATTGCTTTTGCCATACATCAAAATGAATCCGCCACAAGTATACATGTGTTCCCCATCCTGAATCCTCCACCCTTCTCCCTCCCCATAAAGGAATTAGTATATTCTAGGCAACATTTATTTGTCAGTTATACATGATGAATGTTTTTTCTCTCAAGTTGAATCTTGTGTTTAAGATATACTTTGATAAGCAGATCTTAATTTTATCTTTCTTTAGCAGATCTTAGTTTTAATACAAGCATTACGATTGATCTTTTCCTTTATTGGCTAATATTTTAATTCATAATATGGTGAAAGATATTTATATATAACACTGAATAATTCACATATCACACTTTTTAATACACTACTGGATTTATAAGTCTGTTCAGAATTTTTATAGCCATTTTTAATGAATAAAATTAGCCTGCAATTTTCCTTCCTCCTACTCTCTGTTTGGTTTTTGACATCAAGATTGTACATCCTTGTAAAATAGATAAGTATGTGAAATAACTTTGTTAAGATTGCAATTATGACTTCCTTTTGCTAGATCTCAAAAGAAAATGTCTCTGGCCTGATGCTGTCTTTGTGGAAAGATAAATAACTATTGGTTCAATTTCTTTACAGGTTATAAGTCGATTCAGGTTTTTAAAACTTAAGTCAGCTAGGGTAAACATTTTTCTAGGAATTTGTCCACTTTGTTTTAAAATTTATTGGCACGAAGTTGTTTATACTTTTATCTTTTTAATCTGTGCTCTATCTGTATTTGATATTCTTTTCATTACTTGTGACTTTTCTCTTTTTGATAGAAATATTGCTTTTTTATAATTTTACTAGCATTCCAAAGTGTCAACTTTTGACTTCTTGACTCTCTTTCCTGTATCATATTTTTAATTTTATTAATTTCTCTCTTATCTTTGTTTCCTTCCTCTTTATATTTATTTATATTTATTTTCCTGTGCTTTTTCTAATTTCCAATTTTTTCTAATCTTTAAATTTCTTCCTTTATAGTACAATTATTTAAGGTTCTAAGTTTCCCACAAGTTCTCTTTTATTCCAGATCAAAGTTTTCTCATTTCCAGTGATTTCTTTTTGACCAATGAACATTAGAAAGGTTTTGAAATTCCCAAATGGAAGGGGTTTATTTGGTTATCTTACTATTTCATTGTTTATTGATTTCTAACATAACTGGCTTGAAGTCAAAAATATTATATGATATTGATTCCTTGAGTTCTTGTGCTATAGCCCAGAATATAGTCAGTTTTTGTGAATGATTCATGAGCTTGAGAATAAAGCATATATACCAGTTAAAAAGTTCCATTTTCTAAATATGTCCATTAGATTTAGCTTTTTAATTGTATGATTAAATATTCTATACTTTCACTAGCATTTTTTGTTGGCTTAATCTGTAAATTACTGAGAGGATTATTAAAATTTCCCATGGTAAAAGGTGATATTTATGAATTTGATAAATGGTTGATACACAGTAAATATAGTACATCAGTTTCTATTTCTATTAATTTTTACTTTACATACTTAAAGTTATGTTACTAGATACATTTAAGCTTGGAATGATGAATTAAACCTTTTAAAATTAATTATATATTAATCTATTTTTCTGTTTAAACTTAAATTCTATTTTGTCCAATATTTATGTGGCTATACCAAGTTTCATTTCATACATATTTCCTTATCTTTTCCTACCCTTTTATTTTCAACCTTTTGGTATCCTTATGCTTCCAATGTTGTATGTTTGTATGTATTTTGTTATCCAGTCTAGCAATGTTTCTTTTTAACTAGAGCGTTTAGCTAATTTATTTTTCTTGAAAACACATATTTATTGAAAACATGTATATTCAGATTTAGTTCTTATTTTGTGCTTTATTTTATCCTTCTTTTTCTGTTTCTTTTCCCCTCTTTGTCTTCTTTTGGATTAACTAATTCTCTCTGCCTTCTTTCTGCTATCCTCCCCTAATAGCTGGAAATAAATACACTCTATTTTTCCTCTGCCACCCCATAAACTTAAAATACATACTTAATCTAACAAAATTTGAAGTTAATAAATATTTATTGTCAACCAAACAATATGTATAGAATTTGGTGTACTTTAAAAAAATGATGATCATCATTGCATCCTACATTTAAATAATACCATATTCTCCAAAAGGAAAAATTAGACCAGACCAAGGAAGATCAGGAGTGCTAGGCAGAATGGGGCAGGATACAATTTTAAATATAGAGGTCAGTTTAGGCCTAATTGAGAAGATATTTCACTCATCTCACACGCTAGTAAAGTAATGCTCAAAATTCTCCAAGCCAGGCTTCAGCAATACGTGAACCGTGAACTTCCATATGTTCAAGCTGGTTTTAGAAAAGGCAGAGGAACCAGAGAGCAAATTGCCAACATTCGCTGGATCATCACAATCAACTGTGGAAAATTATGAAAGAGATGGGAATACCAGACCACCTGACCTGCCTCTTGAGGAACCTATATGCAGGTCAGGATGCAACAGTTAAAACTAGACATGGGAGGGGGAGGAGCTAAGATGGAGGACAAGTAGGACGGGGAGAATACTTTCTCCTCCACAAATCCATTAAAAGAACATTTGAATGCTGAATAAATTCTATAAAACAACTTCTGAATGCCAGCAGAGGACATCAGGCACTTAGAAAGACAACTCATTGTCTTCAAAACGAATAAACGAGCCCTGCGGTAACTCCTTTAGCGGAGAAGTGGCACAGACACCAGCATTTGCTATTGGCAAGCGGCGGCTGGGCTAGGAGGAGCGGCGAGGCCTTCATTGCTTTGAGAAAGGACTTGGCCTGGCTATCTCGGGCGCTATCTGAGCGAAATAACCAGACTGTCGGTTATCTACTACATCAAAAGCCAGCCCTAACTTAAGACACCACCAGGACTACCTACGGAACAAAGGGCTGCACAGAGTTGGCCGGCTGCAGGCCGTCCCACTCCGGTGACAGGCAGCCAGGGCCAGAGGCGGGCAATTACAGCCCTAGAGAGACACTGTCTAACGGAACTGTGAGTAGGTTTCTATGCTGACTCAGGCTTCTTGGGGCTCTGGATGGTCAACATCTGCCTGAGAAAGTGCGCTGTTTGTATACCCAGAAAACTGAGCGGCGGGGAGGCGTAAGTTGCAGCAGCTGCACTCGCTGAACATTTCATCACCTGCGCTACTCGGATCTGGGAAGGGCATAAAACGCAGACTCAACCAAGTCTGTGCTTCTGAGGATTATCCGAGTGCCTGAACCTGGCCGGTTTAGATTTGGGTGTTCATCTCCGCCCCCTCTGTAACAAGGCAGAGATCAGATATTGAAAAGACCTGTAAACCGCCTCAATAAAGAGAATTCAACAAACTACCAGAATATAGTAAGGACACTCTAAACTTCGCAATTTTAACAAAATGAAGAGACAAAAAAAGAATACCCAGCAGCTAAAGGAACAGGATAGATGCCCACCAAACCAAACCAAAGAGGAAGAGATAGGGAATCTACCTGATAAAGAATTCCAAATAATGATAGCGAAATTAATTCAAAATCTCGAAATCAAAATGGAATCACAGTTAAAGAGTCTGGAGACAAGGATTGAGAAGATGCAAGAAAGGTTTAACAAGGACCTAGAAGAAATAAAAAAGAGTCAACACAAAATGAATAATGCAATAAATGAGATCCAAAACACCCTGGAGGCAACAAATAGTAGAATAACAGAGGCAGAAGATAGAATTAGTGAATTAGAATATAGAATCCTAGAAATAAATGAATCAGACGAGAAAAAAGAAAAACGCATCAAAAGAAATGAGGACAATTTCAGAAACCTCCAGGATAACATCAAACGCTACAACATTTGAATCATAGGAGTTCCAGAAGAAGAAGATAAAAAGAAAGATCATGAGGAAATACTTGAGGAGATAATAGTTGAAAACTTCCCTAAAATGGAGAAGGAAATTACCACTCAAGTTCAAGAAATCCAGAGAGTCCCTAACAGGATAAACCCAAGGCGAAACACCCCAAGACACATATTAATCAAATTAACAAAGATTAAATATAAAAAACAAATATTAAAAGCAGTTAGGGAAAAACATCAAATAACTCACAAGGGAATTCCCATAAGGATAACAGCCGATCTTTCAATAGAAACTCTCCAAGCCAGGAGGGAATGGCAAGACGTAATTAAAGTGATGAAGGAAAATAACTTACAGCCTAGATTATTGTATCCAGCAAGGATCTCATTCAAATATGAAGGAGAAATCAAAAGCTTCACAGATAAGCAAAAGTTGAGAGAATTTTGCACCACTAAACCATTTCTCCAACAAAAACTAAAGGACATTCTCTAGATAGGAATCACTAAAAGGGTGTATAAATTCGAACCCAAAACAATAAAGTAAATCTTATTTATCAATAATTGCTTTAAACGTTTATGGGCTGAATGCCCTAATCAACAGACAAAGACTGGCCGAATCAATACAAAAACAAGACCCCTACATACCTTGTCTACAAGAGACAACCAAAAGACTAAAATGGGTCAAACGGATACAAAAACTAGACCCTTATATATGTTGTCTACAAGAGAACCACCTTAAAATACGGGATATATACTGACTGAAGATGAAGGGCTGGAAAAAGATTTTCTATGCAAATATGGACCATAAGAAAACAGGAGTGGCAATACTTATATCAGATAAAATTGACTTTAAAGATCCTGAAAAGGAGACAATGAAGGTTACACATAACGACTTAAAGGAACAATCCAAAAAGAAGTTATAACAATTATATATGCACCCAACACTGGAGCATTGATATATCTAAGACAAACATTAATTAATATGATAGAAGAAATATGCAGCAATACAATAATAGTGGGAGACTTTAATACCCCACTCATATAATCTGGCTGTAATAGACAAAGTAAAGAGCAAAATATATTTACTTATGAGCCTCAAAAAATTCAGTTCACTCAGGAGAGTTTAAAAAAAAAAAAGACTTATTTGTTCACTCTGTGAGGGTTTGTTGACTATTTTGTGGGTTTGGTACCACTTTGGGTAGTGGGGAGGAAGAGGTGATGGATGTGATCCTGTCCTAAATGATATATTGTGATGAAGATAGACCTACCAATACCGAATGCCAAGGTGTGCCTAGGGATGGGGACACCCAGGCTGGACTTTTTGTTTCCTGAACTTTTCATTTCGAGAGCAGGCCTCCTAATGTAGGATGAATTCAACATGATTTTTTTGAGTGTTCTTTGTGATTAAAAGCAGAAGGCCATTGGTTGGGAAATTGCATGTACTCCTCCCCTCCATCACTCCCCTTCTTTCTTCCCATTTCCCTCCCACCCTCATTGATCCTTTCCTTTGTCCATTTTCCCCTGCAAAAATAAATAAATAAATAAATAAAATAAAATCACTCCAACACACACACACACACACACAAAAAAACTAGACATGGAACAACAGACTGGTTCCAAATAGGAAAAGGAGTATGTCAAGGCTGTATATTGTCACCCTGCTTATTTAACTTATATGCAGAGTACATCATGAGAAACGCTGGGCTGGATGAAGCACAAGCTGGAATCAAGACTGCCGGGAGAAATATCAATAACCTTAGATGTGCAGATGACACCACCCTTATGGCAGAAGTGAAGAGGAACTAAAGAGCCTCTTGATGAAAGTGAAAGAGGAGAGTGAAAAGTAGGCTTAAAGCTCAATATTCAGAAAACTAAGATCATGGCATCTGGGCCCATCATTTCATGGGAAATAGATGGGGAAACAGTGGAAACAGTGTCAGACTTTATTTTTTGGGCTCCAAAATCACTGCAGATGGTGACTGCAGCCATGAAATTAAAAGACGCTTACTCCTTGGAAGGAAAGTTATGACCAACCTAGACAGCATATTAAAGAGCAGAGACATTACTTTGTCAACAAAGTCCGTCTAGTCAAGGTGATGGTTTTTCCAGTAGTCATGTATGGATGTGAGAGTTGGACTATAAAGAAAGCTGAGCACCAAAGAATTGATGCTTCTGAACTGTGGTGTTGGAGAAGACTCTTGAGAGTCCCTTGGACTGCAAGGAGATCCAACCAGTCCATCCTAAAGGAGATCAGTCCTTGGTGTTCATTGGAAGGACTGATATTGAAGCTGAAACTCCAGTACTTTGGCCACCTCATGCGAAGAGTTGACTCATTTGAAAAGACCCTAATATTGGGAAAGATTGAGGGCAGGAGGAGAAGGGGATGACAGAGGATGAGATGGCTGGATGGCATCACCGGCTCGATGGACGTGAGTGTGAGTGAACTCTGGGAGTTGATGATGGACAGGGAGGCCTGGAGTGCTGCAGTTCATGGGGTCGCAAAGAGTCGGACACGACTGAGCAACTGAACTGAACTGAACTGAGAAGATATTTAAGCAAAGATGTAAAAGATGCAGGGTTTGGGACAATAACATTCCAGTGAAGGGATCAGCAAGTGCAAAAGCCCTAAGGAAGGAACAAGGTTGTAGAGCTCTAGGAACAGCAAGGTCAGTATGGTTGGAACAGCGCGAGTGAGGGGAGAGTACGAGAGACCAAGTCAAACAAGCAGTGGAGTTTGGCCTCAGACTGGACCTTGTGGGGCATTTTAATGCCATGTGACTCTTACTCAGAGCAACATGTGAAGCCTTTGGAGAGTTTTGAGCAAAGAGGTAACATAAATTGACATTTATTTTAAAAGCCTCTTCCTAAATTTAAATACCAGACATTAGAGAACTTTACTCAAAAACATTATTTCTACTCATAATTCACATACAAATGTGTCTTACTTGGATAAAAGGAAATAAGGAAATATCATGAGAGATGGTTTTTAAATATTTGTGTTTCATGCTAATTAAACCTTTTTAATGTAAGTTTTCAGCAGCAAAATAAAAGTATAGATGATCAGGATGAAAATTATGCCCCCAAAGAATTCCACAACTACTCTATATTAAATATAAAACACCTGTAAAATCTGCTTTGTTCCTTAACAATATATCATGAAATTTTTTCATCCAAACAAAATATATATCAAAATTAGTTTTTAATGGCTAGGTAACGTTCCATTAAATGAATGAAATATAATTTTTCCAGCTTTATTGAAACATAATTGACAAATAACATTGCATAAATCAAGGTGTGCAACATATTGATTTGACAAACTTACATATTGTAAAAGGATTATACACAGTAGTATTAGTTTACATTTCTTACCTCACATGATTATCATGTCCTTTTTGTAGTGAGAATATTTAGGATTTACTCTCTCCACAACTTTCAAGTATATAATATAATATTGTTAACTATTATATTACATATATCACCATCTTGTACTTTAGATTCTTATCTAAACTTATCTTATTACTTAAAGTTTGTGACCTTTGACCAACATCTCCCCATTTCTCCCATTTCCCAGCCCCAGTAACCACCATGTCTATTTAGGTCTTCTGCCCATTTTTTGATTGGGTTGTTTGTTTTGCTGTTTCTGAGCTGCAAACAGCTTTTGTGCATTTTGGAGTTTAAGTCTTTGTTGCATTGTTTGCAATTATTTTCTTCCATTCTGTAGGCTGTTTTTTCATTTTTGTTTATGTTTGCTGTACAAAAGCACATTTTGTTAGGTCTCATGTGCTTGTTTTTGCTTTTATTTCTATTGCCTTGGGAGACTGACCTAAGAAAACATTGGTATGATTTATGTCAGAGAATGTTTTGCTGATGTTCTCTTCTAGATTTATGATGTCATGTCTTATATTTGTCTACATTCATTATTGATAAGTAAGAATTTAGTAATAACATCTTATTTAGTGTTTTCTGACTTTTTAGTAGTTCCTTTCTCTTTCTCTCTTTTTTGGTATTTTGATGGTGTCGTGTTTAGATTACTTTCTCATTTTCTTTTGTGCTTTTAGTAAAAGTTTTTTCTTTGTGGTTACTGTGAGGTTCATATATAACATCCTAGGTTAACAGAAGTTTAAGTTGGAAGAAACTTAAATTTGAACATGTTCCAAAGCTTTATCTTTTTACCCCCTGCCCCGTTTTATACTATTGATGACAAATTTTACATATTTTAATTTTATGTATCCCTTAACTAATTATTGTTATTTTAGTTAACATTACTACGTTTGTCTTGTAGCCTTCATGTTTATTTTATAAGTGATTGCTCCACTATTTATTATATATAATAATAATTATATATCATTAATGTTATATATTAATATTGTGAGTGAGATTTGTACTTTCATGTGCTTTCTCACTATTAATTAGTATCATTTCTTTTCAGCTTAAAGAAATCTCTTTAACATTTCTTGTGGGGCTGGTGTAGTGATAATGAACTCCAAAAGCTTATGTGGGAAGCTCTTAATCTCTCCTCCAGCTCTTAATGATAACTTTGACGGGTACAGAATTCTTGATAGGGAGATTTTTTCCTTTTAGTTTTTTGAATATGTCATGCCATTCCCTTCTGGCTTGTAGGCTTCTGCTGAAATATCTGCTGATAGTTCCCTTGTACAAGTTGTTTTTCTCTCGTTGCTCCTTTCAGCATTTCTTATAAGGTATTTCCAATGGTAATGAATTCCCTCATTTTTTGTTTGTCTGGTAAAGTCTTTTAATCTCTCCTTCATTTCTGAAGGATGACCTCACTGTACATTCTTGGTTGTAGTTGCTTTTTTTTTTTTTTCTTTTGGTGCTTAAATATATTACCTCACTGCTCTGTCTGTAAGGTTTTTGCTGAGAAATCTGCTGAGAGCCTTATAAGGGGTTGCCTTTAAGTTACAAGCTTCTTTTCTTTTCTGTTGCTGCTTTTAAGATTTCCTCTCGTCTTTTGTTTTTTACAGCTGTATTATAATGTACCTTGGAAAGGATCTCTTTGTTGATTTGGTTTGGTGACCTATAAGATTCATGAGCTAGGATACCCAAATATCTTTCCACATTTTGGAAGTTTGGGGCCACTATGTCTTTAAATAAGCCTTCTGCCCCCTTCTCCCTCTCTTTGTTTTTCTGGAACTCCAGTAATTCACAAAGTGGTTCTTTTGATGATATCACATACATTTTCTTTATTCTTTTGTTTGTTTGTTCTCCTCTGACTGTATAATTTCAAAATTTTTGTCTTTTATCTAATAGATTCTTTCTTCTCCTTGACCTTTCTGATGTTGATGCTCTCTATTGCGTTTTTCAATTCTTTTACTGTATTCTTCAGATCCACAATTTCTGTTTGGTTGTTTTTATAATTTCTTTTTTTTTTTTTTTTTCAGATTTTAAATTTAAGAGATATTTTTATAGTCTACTTCAAATTAGAATTAGTAGACATAAGCACAACAATGGAATACTTTTTACTCATGAACTAGGCACAAATTCTTTCCAGCCTATTTAGATCTTAACTTACTTCAAGCCTTAGCTAAAGTTCTTCTTTCTGTTTCTTAAGGCCCATGTTGTCTTCTACTTTTTTCTGAACCATTACAGAACCCATAGCTCTTTTTCAACTCTTTCTTGTATTTGACTTTCCTAATTGGAGTATAGGTTCCTAGAGGATAAAAATTTTATCTTAATTGCTGTGTGTATAAAATTTTACTCTAGAATAATCTTGTACACATGTGTAATCATAAATTCTTACTAAATGTTATAACAGTATTAAGTACCTACTTACTGTACGTTCATGTTTTATTACTGAGATTCTCATAAAGTCAGTGGCACTGGTAGAAGGAAACAGAAGTTAAAGATGATTTCTATCTCTTTGTTAAACTTCCTATTTTGTTTCTGTATTGTTTTCCTGATTTAATTAAATTGTCTTTCTGTTTTTTCTTGTAGTTCATTGAGTTTTCTTAAAACTATTTTGAATTCTTTATTGGGTAAATCACAGATCTCCATGTCTTCGGGGTTGGTAACTGGGAGATTACTGTGATCCTTTGGTGATATCATGCTTCTTTGGTTTTTCATGTTCCTCTAAGTTTTGCTATCCTTACATTTAAGATGTTGTCACAATCTCCGGTCTTTACTGACTTTGGGAGAGAAATACCTTCTCTCAGCCCTGCTAAGCAGTTCTGAGGCTTTCTCAGACCTTCTGCAGATATACATGCTCCAAGCTTCCTGCAGGATTGCTAAACTTATATGCTTCTCTAATTCCTGCAGAACTATTCTGCGTGCTGATGGTCCTCTTTCCCCAAAGGTGGCACTAAACCTCATGTTTGTCACATCTTCCTAGACCACAGATTTGGGCAGGCTCTACACTTGCTCCGCCAAAACTTCCTTCCTCACCACTGTTGGATGCACACACAGGAAGTCAGGCACGGGGCCAGAGTAGGAGGAGGACGGGGCATACTGGGGGTGCCCATGGGCCAGCTGGGGGATCTGTGGGTGAGGTATTCCCAGTGGCTCATGGGAAGGCTTCTAGTGGAATCCATGACACATTTAGTATTATCTGTATCTCTTAAATGTCCTTCAAGAGTCCTATCTGTCCAATCCTGCTAGTCTCTTTTCACCTCCCAGCTCTGCAGTTCACAGTTAATGTACTCTGATTCAGTATTCTGATAGGGCTAGAGAGAAATGAGCCTCTTTGGCTGATACTGAATGACGTACGTCCCACAAAGACACTTTTCTTTGTGGTTGTTGTTCAGTCACTAAGTCGAGTCTGACTCTTTGCAACCCCTTTGACTGTAGCACATCAGGCTCCTCTGTCCTCTACTATCTCCCAGAGTTTGCTCAAATTCATGTCCATTGAAAAACTGATGCTATATAACCATCTTATCCTCTGCCACCCCCCTTCTCCTTTTGCCTGCAATCTTTCCCAGCATCAGGGTCTTTTCCAGTGAATTGACTCTTTGCATCAGATGGCCAAATTATCAGAGTTTAGCATCATTCCTTCCATGAGTATCCAGGATTTTATTTGCTTTAAGACTGACTGTTTTGATCTCCTTGCTATCCAAGGGACGCTCAAGAGTCTGCTCTAGCACCACATTTTGAAAACAATCTTTAGTGCACAGACTTCTTTAGAGTCTGACTCTCACATCCATATATAACTACTGGGAAAACTATAGCTTTGATTATACAGCTCTGTGTTGGCAAACTGATGTCTCTGCTTTTTAATATGCTGTCTCACAAGTATACATGTGTTCCCCATCCTTGTGAGACAGCATATTAAAAAGCAGAGACATGGGCAAAAGCAATACAATATTGTAAAGTTAAGCAAAATAAAATTTAATTTAAAAAACATAATAATAATATGCTGTCTCAGTTTGTCATAGCTTTCCTTCCAAGGAGCAAGTGTCTTTTAACTTCATGGCTGCAGTCACTGTCCACAGTGATTTTGAAGTCCAAAAAAAAATAAAATAAAATCTGTCACTGCTTCCACTTTATTCCTATTTGTCATGAAGTGATGGGACCGGATGCCATGATCTTAGTTTTCTGACTGTTGAGTTTCAGGCCAGCTTTTTCACTCTCCTCTTTCACTCTCATCAAGAGGCTCTTGACTTGTTCTTTTGTTTATGGATGGATGCCAAAATTACTGCTGTGGGAGGGTCAGTGTAAAAAAATGAGGAATATTTTACTTTGCTGGAATCACTCCCACAATTTATTTTTAAAACACTTTTAATTCCCTTACATATTTCCCTATAAATTTTAGGTTTTTCCCATTTTTTCTATTATAAACAACTCTTCAGTGAACAATTTTGCATTTACTACTTTATTTGTTCCATTACTTCCTGAGTATAAATGTCTAGATGTGGTATTGCTAAGTCAATTTTCTAACTATCAAAAGCTGTAACTTTTTGAAATCTAATTGTTCATTTGACTTTCTGAAAAATGAACTAACTGTATTCTTTTGACATTCTTTTCACCACTCTGTTGGTCAATAAATCCAAGTATTACCCAAACTGCGCCGTGACAACGGGTATTTAGCCAGGTGTGGACAGAGAAAGAACAAGTCAACTATCCCAAATCCTTTGGGAAGTGTGCATAATGGTTTTCTCTCACAAGAAAAATAAAACAGGAGAAACTCAAAGAAAATTTTGGAAGGCTATAACCTGCTATTCTTTGGTTTCAGCATTTCTGATGATTATTATGTCATTTACAAACGATGGTCCAGGTTATTCTGCTCAGATAACACATATTTCTCTTCTCCAACAATGTTAGTCTTTTATGGCTTCCTTCTCAATGTTCTTTAAAATGTTGTCTCTGGAGAAAAGAGAAGAATTAAAAACAAGGAAGAATTTCTGGCAGAACAGTTTGATCTGCACCATTAAATGTGCTCTGTCTTCTGTCTTTCCTCCAGTTTCTCCCCTAGTTAATAACTCTTCAGAAAAAAAAAAATTACTGATAGAGTTATTTTCCTTAATCTCTGTGTAGTTTAATTTGGAAACTTTCCTAGACCAATATCCAAAGTAATTTAGGGCAAGTGAAAAAGGTGAAGTTGACCTTGACCAAAATTCAGGCAATCGCTTATGGTTGGTTCTGTCAGAGGACCCAGTGATCTGAGATCAGGGCTGTGGCAACAGGAGCAACTCAGAAGGAAAGCCTTCAGCACCCTTTCACCTCCCTGAGTGGTCCAGGGCTTGATGGTCAGAGTAGGAGGGTGGATTTCAAAGAGTGGGGTGACATCCTGAAAAGGATACCACATTGGGAATATAATGGTTCTGGTTTGTGGTTTGAGACCCAACTATTCCAACTATCAACTTGGAACACATTGGCACTTAGAAGCAATAGCATATAGCAGTCAAAAGCCCAGGCTTTGGAGTCAAGCAATGGAAAAACAGAAGGCTTTGTTCCAAAACTCAAGGAGTCTGGATACTAGAGTTTTAAGCATCTAAAAGTAAAACATTAATCATCAGAAGGCTTCTGTTTAAAGCAATCTTGCTACCAGTCAAGAGGAAGATTGCCTGTGCCTTTGAATCATGACTCTGCCATTTATTACGGCTTGGATCTTGTCTAAGTTATTTAACTTCTCTCAGCCTGGGTATCCTCATCTTTAAAATGGGAATTATGAATGCCTACCCTTGAGTTGCTGTGAGGATTAAATGTGCATAGCACTCAGCACAGTGTTTGACATGGAATGCTACAGCTATGTTTAAATTATTATGATTACATATTCTTTCTAAATCACGATTGACTGATCTATGAATTCTTGATGATTACTATAATTTCTTCTAATTTAAATATTTTATATTTAAAATACTGTGCAAGCACAAAACCTGTACCTATATTTAAGATTTAATCACAGTGCTTCAAATTTTAAAATATACATTGCTCATCAGTTAAATGTATGCCACCTTAACTAACAACTGAGCCCTCAAATTCCATTTAACTCAGTGACAAACAGAACATACACATATGATCTCTTTCCCTGTCTCCACCTCTCTTAGCTCTTTTCCTGCAACACTATCTCTCCCCAGCCCTCCCAGCCTCACTTTTCTCCTTGATATTGCAATGAACACATGACACACAATCCCAACTTAGAGTCTTTACATTTGTTGTTCTCACTTCCTGGAATGTCCTTCCCCTAAATATTCACATAATTTTCTCCTTCACTGCATGCAAGTCTCCTATTAGAATGGCTTGCCCTAACCACAACCTTCCTCACTATCAGTCTCTGTCCCCACATCCTTGGTATATATCACCCCATATGCTTCATACGTGTTTGTTCTTGCTCACGCCCCTCACTATGAATTATGTTCTATGGTGGGAAAGTTTCTGTCCCTGTTCCTAACTAGTTCCCCAGGGTCTGGATGTATGCCTGACACATAGTAGGAACTCAGTAACCATTTGAAAGAAAGAAAAAGAGTAAGGAAAAAAAGGAGAGGGAGAAAGAGGGAGGCAGGGAGGCATGAAGAGTGGACAGGGAATAAAAGAGTTATGGTTAACCTCTTTCTAAAAACATGTGTACAATCTATTGGGAGCCTTAATTACTTCAATCAACAATAACATTTTTTTTTCCTTTTTTACCCCAACTTTATTGAGAAGAAATACTTTTAATACATATGTATGTTTGAATGGCTGAATAAAAAGTAGGAAAAGAGAGGGTTTGGGGTTTTCAGATCAGATCAGATCAGTCGCTCAGTCGTGTCCGACTCTTTGTGACCCCATGAACCGCAGCATGCCAGGCCACCCTGTCCATCACCAACTCCCTGAGGTCACTCAGACTCACATTCATCGAGTCAGTGATGCCATCCAACCATCTCATCCTCTGTCGTCCCCTTCTCCTCCTGCCCCCAATCCCTCCCAGCATCAGAGTCTTCTCCAATGAGTCAACTCTTCTCATGAGGTGGCCAAAATACTGGAGTTTCAGCTTTAGCATCATTCCTTCCAAAGAAATCCCAGGGCTGATCTCCTTCAGAATGGACTGGTTGGATCTCCTTGCAGTCCAAGGGACTCTCAAGAGTCTTCTCCAACACCACAGTTCAAAAGCATCAATTCTTCGGCGCTCAGCCTTCTTCACAGTCCAGCTCTCACATCCATACATGACCACAGGAAAGACCATAGCCTTGACTAGACAAACCTTTGTTGGCAAAGTGATGTCTCTGCTTTTGAATATGCTATCTAGGTTGGTCATAACTTTCCTTCCAAGGAGTAAGCGCCTTTTAATTTCATGGCTGCAGTCACCATCTGCAGTGATTTTGGAGCCCAGAAAAATAAAATCTGACACTGTTTCCACTGTTTCTCCATCTATTTCCCATGAAGTGATGGGACCAGATGCCATGATCTTCGTTTTCTGAATGTTGAGCTTTAAGCCAACCTTTTCACTCTCCACTTTCACTTTCATCAAGAGGCTTTTGAGTTCCTTTTCACTTTCTGCCATAAGGTTTTAGGCTGAGCCAAAATTGACTCAGCTGACTAGTGCAGACTCCCAACTCCAGAGGTCCTGAGTCCATCTGTCCAGTAAAGGGGAGGAAACTGTGAGCTTGGAGTCTTTAGAAGATGTGGAAGCCCATCTCCATGCTGCCTGCCTGGAGCTCTTCCCCTTAAAGGGTCTGCTCACTCCCCTTTGGATAGAAAGCTGGGGGCAGGGGGCTGGAAATTGGTTTTGATGTTTCTTCTTAATCGTTTTCGTGCGTGCAAGCATGATAAGTGGCTTCAGTCCTGTCCGATTCTTGGCAACCCCATGGACTGTACCCTGCCAGGCTCCTATGTCCATGGGATTCTCAAGGCAAGAATACTGGTAGGCTAAACAAAGATAAAGACTAACCCACATTACAGAAATACAATCACTTTTGCCTTTATTCTCAATAAAACGTTTTGATTTTTCCCTCGAGTTTTAAATTGACAACCAGAAATGGAGTTTATTTTGCTCTACTTGTCTGTGTGTATGTGTGTGTGTGTGTGTGTGTGTGTGTGTGTGTGTATGTGTGTATGTGTTAGTCATTCAGTTGTATCCGACTCTTTGTGACCCCACGGACTGTACTGCCAGGCTTCTCTGCCCATGGAATTCTCCAGGCAAGAATGCTGGAGCGGATTGCCATTCTCTTTTCCAGAGGAGCTTCCCAATCCAGGGATGGAACCCTGGTCTCCTGCATCGCAGGCAGATTCTTTACTGTTTGAGCTACAGGAAAGGCTAAGCAAGTGTAAATTTTCTTCCAGGTTCTATGGAAAATTTGTAAACAGAACTCCTTTAAAATTTGCTCCCAAATAGAGAATTGACTTTATTCTGTTCCTGCTGACAGGAAGAAGGGTCAGAATCTGCCAGAAAGACCATTTTTCAAAGAATTTTTAGCATTATGTCCCGTACATAGCTCTTGCCTCTTTCTGTATTGTTCCTGCTAATTATTCCAATAAAGAACAAGAGTTCTTGATATTAAAAGCAAAACAAAATCAAAGGAGGAATGCTTATTTTTATAGACATTTTCATATTTATCATTGTCATTTTGTCAGTGATAAATACAATGGCTTGTTTTATCAACCCTTCACCGAATATCAGTATGTCCTAAGTTCGGGGCTACACACCAGAAGTAATGGGTATGTCTGAAGCAGCCCCGGCTTTTGAGAAGTTTTCAGCCTAGGAAGGGAAACAGAGAAATGTAGTGACAGAGAGAAATAAAGGGTGATGGAGAGTAGGCAACAGAACTGGAAAGAGGTCTCATGTCATGCATTCAGGGGCTTGTGGAGACCTTCATGTCATCAACATTTATTGAACACTTCTCTACAAGGCATTGTTATATACCAAATATTCTTAGTTCTTGTTACAAAAATGCTGAGTCGCCTCTGTACTATTTTCTGCATCCCATTTACAAACAAGCTTATTTTCTTCTTTAACACAATATCTTATAGGTTCTTTTTACATGCTAGATGCATACCTAAAAAATTTTATGCGTGTTTTTTAAGTCATATGAATTTTGAAGAACTATTGTAAAAGGATGCCTGTATGATAATTACAATACATTATAAAATGTTTGGAAAACATAGAAAAATATATATTTCACCACCCACACAAAAATATGTTAATAATTCATAGTATTACACACACATATATAAATATACATGTGCACACACATGTACACACTTATGCAAACCTATACTTAATACATAGTCAGGATCATACACAGTATATTGTTTTGTATTGTGCATTTTTTCCTTAAAAATGAAATATGAAATATCCTAAATGGATAAACACAACCTTTCCATCTACTTATGTCTGCAATAACATATACAATCCACTTCAAGTGGGCCTTAGAAAGCATCACTACAAACAAAGCTAGTGGAAGTGATGGAATTCCAGTTGAGCTATTCCAAATCCTGAAAGATGATGCTGTGAAAGTGCTGCACTCAATATGCCAGCAAATTTGGAAAACTCAACAGTGGCCACAGCACTGGAAAAGGTCAGTGTTCATTCCAATCCCAAAGAAAGGCAATGCCAAAGAATGCTCAAACTACCGCACAATTGCACTCATCTTACACTCTAGTAAAGTAATGCTCAAAATTCTCCAAGCCAGGCTTCAGCAATATGTGAACCGTGAACTTCCTGATGTTCAAGCTGGTTTTAGAAAAGGCAGAGGAACCAGAGATCAAATTGCCAACATCTGCTGGGTCATCGAAAAATCAAGAGAGTTCCAGAAAAACATCTATTTCTGCTTTATTGACTATGCCAAAGCCTTTGACTGTGTGGATCACAATAAACTGTGGAAAATTCTGAAAGAGATAGGAATACCAGACCACCTGATCTGCCTTTTGAGAAATCTATATGCAGGTCAGGAAGCAACAGTTAGAACTGGACATGGAACAACAGACTGGTTCCAAATAGGAAAAGGAGTTCGTCAAGGCTGTATATTGTCACCCTGCTTATTCAACCTCTATGCAGAGTACATCATGAAAAATGCTGGACTGGAAGAAGCACAAGCTGGAGTCAAGATTGCTGGGAGAAATATCAATAACCTCAGATATGCAGATGATACCACCCTTATGGCAGAAAGTGAAGAGGAACTCAATAGCCTCTTGATGAAAGTGAAAGAGGAGAGTGAAAAAGTTGGCTTAAAGCTCAACATTCAGAAAATGAAGATCATGGCTTCTGGTCCCATCACTTCATGGCAAATAGATGGGGAGACAGTGGGAACAGTGTCAGACTTTACTTTTCTGGGCTCCAAAATCACTGCAGATGGTGACTGCAGCCATGAAATTAAAAGACGCTTACTCCTTGGAAGGAAAGTTATGACCAACCTAGATGGCATATTCAAAAGCAGAGACATTACTTTAACCAACAAAGGTCCATCAAGTCAAGGCTATGGTTTTTTCAGTGGTCATGTATGGATGTGAGAGTTGGACTGTGAAGAAGGCTGAGCACCGAAGAATTGATGCTTTTGAACTGTGGTGTTGGAGAAGACTCTTGAGAGTCCCTTGGACTGCAAGGAGATCCAACCAGTCCATTCTGAAGGAGATCAGCCCTGGGATTTCTTGGAAGGAATGATGCTAAAGCTGAAACTCCAGTACTTTGGCCACCTCATGCGAAGGGTTGACTCATTAGAAAATGAGATGCTGATGCTGGGAGGGATTGGGGGCAGGAGGAGAAGGGGACGACAGAGGATAAGATGGCTGGATGGCATCACTGACTCGATGGCCGTGAGTCTGGGTGAACTCCGGGAGTTGGTGATGGACAGGGAGGCCTGGCGTGCTGTGATTCATGGGGTCGCCAAGAGTCAGACATGATTGAGCGATTGAACTGAACTGAACTGAACAAAGTAATATCTGTGTTAAGTAATTTATCTTTTATAACTCAGAACTTTTCTCCAGATGGCTTTATTAAAGCAGAATAGATTTGTACAAATAAGTTACCTTGAAAATTTTCTTGTTTTCACCTGTAATGAAGAATTTCTACAAATCTGAGACCTATGTTATTTTTTCTGCTTCTTAAAAGGAGACCCAGCAAGTTGTATATTCCTCCCCTAATTTACGATAGTGACCATGGCATAAAGGTTTAGACATCTTTAATAACAATTTTACACATTTATTAGCAAAATATTTAGAAGATCAGAACTGGTTTAATAGAAATAAAATGTTCTTAATCCAGCTTATTTTGAAAATTCAGGACTATCATTTTTACAACATTAATTTTTCCTATTATAAAAGTAATACATGTTTCTTGGAGATAATTTGGAAAATGTAAATGTAGAAAGTAAACAATTAGCAATAAAGTTATCACTCAAAAATACCTTTTCTAACAATTTGCTGAATATTCATTGTTTTCTGTTCAAATAATTTAAAGGTTATAATCATACATTTTGTCTCATTTTTAAACTTATGAACATTTAAAAGTCCTCCATATAATTTGAAAACATCATTTGGGGCTTCCCTGGTGGCTCAGTGCTAAAGAATCCATCGCTAATGTAGGAGACATGAGTTCAATCCCTGGTCTGGGAAGAGTCCCACATGCCACACAGCAAGTAAGCCCATGCACCACAACACCTGAGCCTGTGCTCTAGAGCCCGGAAGCTGCAACTGCTGAGCGCATCTGCCACAGTTATTGAAGCCCATACACCCTAGAGCTGGTTCTCTGCAACAAGAGAAGCCATGGCAATGAGAAACCCATGCACTGCAACTACAGAGTAACCCACAAAGCAATGAAGACCCAGCACAGCCAAAAATAAATACAATAAAAAAATAAAAACATTATTTTAATAACATAATATCCCTCATATAAGTGGATTATGATTTAGTCTGCATTTTAAATTGCCCAGTTTTTTTCAAAAGTGAATAGATTTGTGTATAAAGCTTTTCTATGTTTAGATTTATTTCCTTGAGTTAATATGATAGTCTTTTTGGTATATCAACCTGGCTAGGCTACAAACCCCAGTTATCTAATCAAAGTTTAATCTAGGTGTTGTTGTAAAGGCACTTTATAGATGTGATTAAAATCATAATTAACTGACTTTAAGTAAGGGAAATTATCCTAGATAACCTGGGTATACCTCACTCAATTAGTTGAAAGCCTCAGAAGCAGAGCTGAGGCATCTCTGGATAAGAAGAAATTTCTTCCATGGGCTACAGCTTCAACTTGTGGGTCCCTGAAAGTCCCAGCCTGCCCTTCTGACAGCCTGCGCTGCAGATTTCACACTTGCCTAGTCAGCCCCCACCACGCAGAGCCAGTTCCCTGAAATAAATCGCTTAATACATATCTCCAACTAGTTCTGCTTCTCTGGATGAGCCCTGCCAAATACAGTTATACCCATCAGATCAGATCAGATCAGATCAGTCGCTCAGTCATGTCCGACTCTTTGCGACCCCATGAATCGCAGCATGCCAGGCCTCCCTGTCCATCACCAACTCCCAGAGTTCACTCAGACTCACGTCCATCAAGTCAGTGATGCCATCCAGCCATCTCATCCTCTGTCATCCCCTTCTCCTCCCGCCCCCAATCCCTCCCAGCATCAGAGTCTTCTCCAATGAGTCAACACTTCGCATGAGGTGGCCAAAGTACTGGAGTTTCAGCTTTAGCATCATTCCTTCCAAAGAAATCCCAGGGCTGATCTCCTTCAGAATGGACTGGTTGGATCTCCTTGCAGTCCAAGGGACTCTCAAGAGTCTTAGAAGTACACAAACTAAGTTAAAAAGCTCACGCAATTTAAAAGTCCATGACACTATTACTGTGCCTTTTTCCTTATAACTTTCTCCATGGTTTTTAACATACTTAAATGATATCCTGCTTGCCAACTAACTTTATATAGTTTAAAAACTTAAGCAAGTAGCTGGAATCATGTTTGACTGAAAACGTGTTTTATAGCTAAGCTAAGAAAAATTACACTTAGAATCAGCCAGGTTGGTGGCACTTGTTCAATTTGTATTCTAAACAAAGTGTAACCAAGACTTGGTCCAAATCCTTTCCCAACAGAGTTGGTGTTTGTTCAACGTGTCTCAGCTAACACTTCATTATCCAGGCAATCTAAGGACTGCCATGATACATTCTCTCCATTGGATTTGATTTTTTAAGGGACTATTTTATTTATAGTACAGTATCAAACCTGTACTAAGCAAAAAGATTTCATACACACCTATGTGCTTATAGACACACATACCACCCCAGACACATTTTACTTTTAAAATATTACTTATGCATCTTGTCTAGGGGCTTCCCTGGTGGCTCATAGAGTAAAGAATTTGCCTGCAATGCAGGAGATCTGGGTTCGATCCCTGGGTCAGGAAGATCCTCTGGCGTAGGGAATAGTAAACCACTCCAGCATTCTTGCCTGGAAAACTTTATGGACAGAAGAGTCTGGTGGGCTACAGTCCATAGGTCACAAAGAGTCAGACACAACTGAACAACTAGGCACAGCACCGCACATATATAAATTATGGAGACAGAAATGGCAACCTACTCCAGTATTCTTGCCTGCAAAAATCCCATGAACAGAAGCCTGACAAGCTACAGTCCATGGTGTCGCAGAGTCAGACATGATTGACAGAATAACAAAGATCTTTTCTAATATAATCCCTATGACTTTTCAATTATTCCTTGTAACTTCTCTTCAGACTTCATCTAATTTTACATATGAAGAATTGTTTAAATGACTTTAGATTTAAAAATGCTATACCAATTAAAAATAATAGCACACTGATGAAGAGTATGTAAACTGACAACTTATAAAGTCATGTGTATTCTTATTCCAGAAAGTTGAACAGGATACTGCCATAACTGAAAGACTTAATCAGTGTACTGTTTTTTCCATAGAGTGTATATAATTGGCTCTCTATTTAGATCAGGTATGCTACTTCATCGGAGAAGGCAATGACACCCCACTCCAGTACTCTTGCCTGGAAAATCCCATGGATGGTGGAGCCTGGTAGGCTGCAGTCCATGGGGTCGCTAAGAGTCGGACACGACTGAGCGACTTCACTTTCACTTTCCACTTTCATGCATTGGAGAAGGAAATGGCAGCCCACTCCAGTGTTCTTGCCTGGAGAATCCCAGGGACGGGGGAGCCTGGTGAGTTTCCGTCTATGGGGTCGCACAGAGGCTGATACGACTGTAGTGACTTAGCAGTAGCAGTATGCTACTTCATATCAACTATAATACCTAAAAACAATTATACAGAGCTTTTAAAAATCTAAGTTTTAAAAATTGACCTCAGCTCATTTCTTCCTTCCTCCCGTTCTCCTTTTACTCTCTGCTGCTGCTGCTGCTGCTGCTGCTGCTGCTAAGTCGCTTCAGTCGTGTCCGACTCTGTGCGACCCCATAGACGGCAGCCCACCAGGCTCCCCCGTCCCTGGGATTCTCCAGGCAAGAACACTGGAGTGGGTTGCCATTTCCTTCTCCAATGCACGAAATGAAAAGTGAAAGTGAAGTCGCTCAGTCGTGTCCGACTCTAGCGACCCCATGGACTGCAGCCTACCGGGCTCCTCCGTCCATGGGATTTTCCAGGCAAGAGTACTGGAGTGGGGTGCCATAGCCTTTTCCGCTTTTATTCTCTACTGGCTCCCATTTTAAAATATTTTTTCCCTTACCTCTCTCATTCATTCTTTCTTTTTCATACGTTCCTCCCTACTGCCTTCCACTTTTAAAAATTATCTACCTACCTACCTACCTATCATTTATATAACTACCTACCAACCTATCTATTCAACTACCAATCATCTGTTTCTGTCTTTATTTTTTGTCTTTGTTTCCCTGACTCCTACTTTTCAAATCTGTCCCCCACCACACAACTGCACTTGATTTTTGTCATGGCTTCTAACTCTTACATGCTCTTTCCTTCTTTAACTCTCTCCTGTACTGACTCCTCCTTTCTAAACATATTGCTTGCCTCCCTCTTTCCCTCCTTCTCTTCCTTCCTTTCCAGTCTTCCATCTCCTCCATCACTCTTTTACTCTCTTTCTACTGGCTTATTTTTAAAACATTCTTCTTTCCTTCTCTCTCATTTTCTATAATTTTTGTCCTATCTTACTACTGGCTTTAAAATCACCTATCTATCCATCTAGCTATCTAATCTACCTACCTGCCATCCAGAGGTCATGCTTCTGTTTTTATTTCAATTTTTGTCTTACTTCTTTTGAATCTCTTTTCCCTGTCTTCTACACTACATTTATTTTTTTACTAGCTCCTCCTTTTACACATCTGTCTTTCACTCTCATAGTCTCTTCATTTTTATTTTACTATTTCCCCAGCCTCTCCCCATTTTAGAATTCTTTTTTCCTGCCTCCTCTTTTCCTTCCTTCCCTCCTTCCCTTTGTATCTTGCTTTCTCCCTACTTTCCTCTTATACTTTCTTTTTAAACTAGTTCGTCTTTTAAACTTTTTTCTTTCCTTCACTCTCTCTCCTTTCATCTTTTTAATGTTGACTTTTTCACCACACTTTTCATATAAAACCCTTTCTACTTATCTGTCTATCCTTCACCTACCAAACTACCTAGCTGTCACCCATTCATCTGTATGTTGTTGTTCTTCAGTTTCTCAGTCATATCTGACTCTTTCTGACCCCATGGACTGCAGCACTTCAGGCTTCCCTGTCCTTCATCATCTCCCAGAGCTTGCTCAAACCCATGTCCACTGAGTCGGTGATGCCATCCAACCATCTCGTTCTCTGTCATCCCCTTCTCCTCCTGCCTTCAATCTTTCCCAACATCAGGGTTTTTTCTGATGAGTCAGCTCATTGCACCAGGTGGCCAAAGTATTGGAGCTTTAGCTTCAGCATCAGTTCTTCCAATGAATATTCAAGGTTGATTTCCTTTAGGATTGACTGGTTTGATCTTGCTGTCCAAGGTGCTCTCAAAAGTCTTCTCCAACACCACAGTTCAAAAGCATCAATCCTTCACTCAGCCTTCTTTATGGTCCAACTCTCACATCCATACACGACCACTGGAAAAACCATAGCTTTGACTATATGGACCTTTGTCAGGAAAGTAATGGCTCTGCTTTTTAATATGCTGTCTAGGTTTGTCATAGCTTTTCTTCCAAGGAGCAAACGTCTTTTAATTTCATGACCACAATCACCATCTGCAGTGACTTTGGAGCCCAAGAAAATAAAGTCTGTCGCTGTTTCCGTTGTTTCCCCTTCTGTTTGCCATAAAGTGATAGGACCAGAAGCCATAATCTTCGTTTTTTGAATATTGATTTTTAAGCCAGCTTTTTCAGTCCCCTCTTTCACTTTCATGGGGAAGGCAATGGCACCCCACCCCAGTACTTTTGCCTGGAAAATCACTTTCAAGAGACTTTTCACTTTTTTTCACTTTCAAGAGACTCTTTATTTCCTCTTTGATTTCTGCCATTAGGGTGGTGTTATCTGCATATCTGAGGTTATTGATATTTCTCCTGACAATCTTGATTCCAGCTTGTGATTCATCCAGACTGGCAGTTTCCATGATGGACTCTGCATATAAGTTAAATAAGCAGGGTGCCAATATACAGCCTTGACGTACTCCCTTCCCAATGTGGAACCAGTCAGTTGTTCCATGTTGGGTTCTAACTGTTGCTTCTTAACCTGAATACAGGTTTCTCAGGAGGCAGGTAAGGTGGTCTGATATTCCCATTTTTTAAAGAATTTTGTACAGTTTGTTGTGATCCACAGAGTCAAAGTTCATCTGTATATCTTTATTTTACTGGATTATAACTGAATTCTTTTTTAGATCTCTGTCTCTTCCTGCTGTCCACTTCTTTCCTTCCTTCTCCCCTTATTCCTTCCTTCCTTCCCTACCTCTCTCTCTTCCTACCCTTTCTCTATCTTTCCCTCACTCCATTTCTTTTATGGTCTCTGTCTTTCTCTTTTCTTTCCCTACCTGTCTGCATGCCTGCCTGCCTTCTTTCATTCCTTCTTTCTTCCTTCCCTTCTCCCTTTCTAACTCCTGATCCTTCATCCTTCTTCATTTCCTGATTTCTTTCTTCCTTCCTCCTGCCTCCTCGTTTCCTTTCTCCATCCATTCATGAATCCTCTCCCTCTTGTCCTTTTTCATTCATTTCTCCTTCCTTCACTCCTTTCCCATCTCCTTCATTCTTCTTTCTTCCTCTCTGTCTCCCTTTTCCTTCTTTCTTCCCTTCTTCCTTCCTTCTATTCTTATTGTATTTATACTACTCTTGTTTCAAAATGTTATCTTTCTTTCCCTCTTCCTTTCTTTATACTTTTTCTTTAGTCTTTAGTACTGCCTTCTCCTTTTAAAATCAGCTCTTTATACCTGTATATTTACCTATCAGGCTGTCTCCATATCCAGCTATCAGTCACTTTTTGTCTTTATTTTAAAGACTTATACTTTTTAAAATCACACATACCACACATTTGTACTTGATATTCTTGCTGATCCTTCCTCTCACTCTCACATTCCCTTTCCTTCTTTATGTGACTCTTTCCCCTACTGATTCATCCTTTATAAACATCCTCTTATTTCTTCTTCCCCAATTATTTCCTTGCTTCCCCTCTCCCACCCCTACTCCCTTCCTTCTTTTACTAGTCCCTTTTTAAAACTTCTTTTCATCTCTCTCACTTACAATAATGTTTGCTCTGTCTCACTACTAGATTCTTCTTTTTAAAATTATATCTATCTAGCATCTATATATGGAGAAGGCAATGGCAACCCACTCCAGTACTCTTGCCTGGAAAATCCCATGGACAGAGGAGCCTGTTAGGCTGCAATCCATGGGGTTGCTAAGAGTCGGACACGACTGAGTGACTTCACTTTCACTTTTCACTTTCATGCATTGGAGAAGGAAATGGCAACCCACTCCAGTGTTCTTGCCTGGAGAGCCCCAGGGACCGGGGAGCCTGGTGGGCTGCCGTCTATGGGGTCACACAGAGTCAGACACAACTGAAGTGACAGCATAGCATAGCATAGCACAGTATCTATATAAAAAGCCTCTTGATGAAAGTGAAAGAGGAGAGTGGAAAAGTTGGCTTAAAGCTCAACATTCAGAAAATGAAGATCATGGCATCCGGTCCCATCATTTCATGGCAAATAGATGGGGAAACAGTGAAAACAGTATCAGACTTTATTTTGGGGGGCTCCAAAATCACTGCAGATGGTGACTACAGCCATGAAATTAAAAGACGCTTACTCCTTGGAAGGAAAGTTATGACCAACCTAGATAGCATATTCAAAAGCAGAGACATGACTTTGCCAACAAAGGTCCATCAAGTCAAGGCTATGGTTTTCCAGTGGTCATGTTTGGATGTGAGAGTTGAACTGTAAAGAAAGCTGAGCACTGAAGAATTGATGCTTTTGAACTGTGGTGTTGGAGAAGACTCTTGAGAGTCCCTTGGACTGCAAGGAGATCCAACCAGTCCATTCTAAAGGAGATCAGTCCTGGGTGTTCACTGGAAGGACTGATGCTAAAGCTGAAACTCCAGTACTTTGGCCATCTCATGCGAAGAGGTGACTCATTGGAAAAGACCCAGATGCTGGGAGGGACTGGGGGCAGGAGGAGAAGGGGACAACAGAGGATGAGATGGCTGAATGGCATCACTGACTCGATGGACATGTGTTTGCGTAAACTCTGGGAGTTGGTGATGGACCAGGAGGCCTGGCGTGCTGTGATTCATGGAGTCACAAAGAGTTGGACATGACTGAGCGACTGAACTGAACTGAACTGAACTGGAGCATCTATATATCTAATTGCCTAGCTCTCATCAATCTGCCTATTGATGTAGTTCTGATTGACTTCTTTTTAGGACCCCCCTCCTGCTCTGTGCAATTGTACTTAATTTTCACAGTAGCTCCTCCTTTTAAACTCCTCTGTGCCTCTTACTGTCATATTCCCTCTGCTTTTCTATTTTGTCACTTTCCCCAGTCTCACCCCTTTTAAGTCTTCACTTTCTTTCCATCCCCGCTTCATTCCATCCCTTTCTTTTTTCTTCCTTTCTTCCTTCTTCTTCCTTCATTCTTTCCTACTCACTCTTTCACTTCTACTTTCATTATTTTACTCATTCCTTTTTTGCACTAGGTTTTCTTTATTTGCTCCTCCTTTTAGTTTATTCATTTCCTCTCTTGCTTTCATTATTTTTTGCAGTAGCATTTCTTACACCTCTTCCTTATCAAACATATTCTTTCTTCTCCTCTTTCTGTATAGGACATTTTTCTATACATAATCTCCAGATTCACTGGTTAAAAATTAAAATAAATGGAGAAGAAAAAAGAATACAAATAAATATTTCCAAACCCTAAAATAATTAAAAGATATAATAAGGACACTTGTAACACTTCTGCTGCTGCTCTTGCTAAGTCGCTTCAGTCGTGTCTGACTCTGTGAGACCCCAGACACAGCAGCCCACCAGGCTCCTCCATCCCTGGGATTCTCCAGGCAAGAACCCTGGAGTGGGTTGCCATTTCCTTCTCCAATGCATGAAAGTGAAAAGTGAAAGTGAAGTCGCTCAGTCGTGTCTGACTCTTAGCGACCCCATGGACTGCAGCCCACCAGGCTCCTCCATCCATGGGATTTTCCAGGCAAGAGTACTGGTGTGGGGTGCCATTGCCTTCTCCTGTAATACTTCAATGCTAGCTAAAATTTGAAAGTGGTAGGACATACTCTAAGTCTTAAATAATGGTTGTTCATTCTTTGAAAATTTCTCAGAAGTCCCTTAGAACTTATCCAGATCTGATTCTTTATTTCTCAGGTGTCAAGATGTCTGCTGCAGATTTTAGGTTCCAAAGCTTTCCTAGTTTTAGGGTGTACTAAGACTTGCATTTTTTTATCTTGGCTCTGCTACTTACTCACTGTTTGACTTGGCAGTAGTCAATGCCTCAGTTTCCTCATTTATAAAATGTAAATAATAATCCCCACCTCATAGGATGGTTGTGAGGATTTGAAGAAACATATTCATAAAGTGCCTAGCATAGGGCGTGGCCTGCTGGAAGCAGCAGTACATGGTTGCAGTTGTGGTAGAGGTGGAGTTGACAGTGGTGTTGGCTGTTGATCGCCTACAAAAGAAAACATAGACAATACTTCCTGAGCTTGATTAATTGAATGTGGGAGAAGGGCTTTAAGTGGTGGTGTAGTGCCTTTTGGTTGGTCTGGCTTGGATTGCCCATTGGAAATATTCATTTATCTTTAAAGTTCCCTTTACTCCACACCCTCTCTAGTAATTATTATTTGTATACTTTTTGATGATGACTATTCTGACTGGTGTGAATAGTCAATGAATACAATGAATCAAAACTCATTGTGGTTTTGATTTTCAATTCTCTGATAATTAGTGATGCTGAGCATTTTTTCATGTGCCTGTAGGTCATCTGTATATCTTCTTTGGAACAATGTTTATTTGGGTATTCTGCCCATTTTTTGATTGGATTGTTTTGTTTTGTTTTTTTAATATATTGCTCTGTGTAAGCTGTTTGTATGTTTTTGTAAATAAAGACTTGGTCAGTCACATCACTTGCAAATATTTTTTCCCAGTCCATAAGCTGTCTTTTCCTTTTGCTTATGGTTTTCTTTGCAAAAGATTTTAAGTTGAATTAAATCCCATTTGTTTTGTTTTTACTTTTGTTTCTATTACTCTAAGAGTAATTTTTAGAAGAATTAACTAACTAAAATACATATTTCTAAAAATATGCCTGCTTTTCAGGTAATTCATCCATAATTTCAGATAATTTCATTATTCTAAAGCTCTACTAAATGGGAGATTAATGAGTAGAAAGTTCATGGATAGACTTGGGAGTTACCTCAATTCAACGAATATTTGTTGAAAACCTACCATGAGTCAGGACTTCCCTGGTGGCTCAGACAGTACAGCGTCTGTCTACAATGCGGGACACCCGGGTTTGATCTCTGGGTTGGGAAGATCCACTGGAGAAGGAAATGGCAATGCACTCCAGTACTATTGCCTGGAAAATCCCATGGACAGAGGAGCCTGGTAGGCTACAGTCCATGGGGTTGCAAAGAGTTGGACACGACTGAGCAACTTCACTTACTTACACTATGAGTTAAGTCCTATTTTGAACACTGTATGAGAATATAAAACTATGAATAAAATAATCCTATCCTCAAGGACAGAATGTGAAACAAACATAAAGTAACTATAATATAAGGCAGGTCATAAGACCTGGCAAAACCATAAGCTAAAGGTATAATTCAGAAAAGAGGGGTCACATCCAAATAAAAACAGCTCAGTCAGTCGCCCAGTCGTATCCAACTCTTTGCGACATCATGGACTGCAGCACACCAGGCCTCCCTGTCCATCACCAGCTCCCGGAGCTTGTTCAAACTCATGTCCATCAAGTCAGTGATGCTGTCCAACCATCTCATCCTCTGTCCTCCCCTTCTCCTCCCCCTTCAGTCTTTCCCAGCATTAAGGTCTTTTCCAATGAGTCAGTTCTTTGCATCAGGTGGCCAAAGTATTGGAGCTTCAGCTTCAGCGTCAGTCCTTCCAATGAGTATTCAGGAATATTCAGGACAAGATGGTGGATTAGAAGGAAGTGTGCTCATCTTCTCATGAGAGGACTCCAAAATTACATCTTGCTGCGGAACAACCATTGACAGGAGAATGTTGGATCCCACCTGAAAAAGATATGCCACGTCCAAGGGCAGAGGAGAAGCCCCAACAAGATGGTAGGAGGGACAAAATCGCATTTAGAATCAAATCCCGTACCCACCAGAGATGCTCTGAGAGCTCAAACAAAACCTTGTGCACACCAGGACCCAGGGACCCCACAAGAGACTAAGCCAGACCTGCCTTTGTGTGTTTGAGTGTCTCCTGTGGAGCCACAGGTCAGCAGTGACCTGCTGCAGGGACAGAGACTCTGGCTGCAGTAGACCTGGGTCACCCAGAGTGTGGCATAAGCCCTCTTGGAGGAGGTTGCCATTAGCCCCACAATAGAACCGTGGAGCAGATGACCAACAAATTGCAGAACAATTATACCAAAGAAATTCTCGCACTGTTAAGAAAGTTTTAGGACCCACAACAGGTTTTCCAACTTCGAGATCTGGCAAAGGGACTGAGAACCCCCAGGGAATTTGACTTTAGAGGCCAGTGGGAGATTGAGCCAGACTTGCCTGTGAGTGTCCAGGAGTCTCTGGTGGAGGCCTCAAGCCAAGCAACAGGGAGGGAACACAACTCCACCCCTCAACAGAAAATTGGATTAAAGATTTACTGAGCATGGCCTCGCCCATCAGAACAAGATCCAGTTTCCCCAACAGTCAGTCTCTCCCATCAGGAAGTTTCCATAAGCCTCCTATCCTCATCTATCAAAGGGCAGACAAATGAAAACCACAATCACAGAAAACTAACCAAAGTGATCACATGGATCACAGTCTTGTCTAACTCAGTGAAACTATGAGCCACATCATGTAGGGCCACCCAAGACAAATGGGACATGGTGGAGAGTTCTGACAAAACATGGTCCACTGGAGAAGGGAATGGCAAGCCACTTCAGTATTCTTGAGAACCCCATGAACAGTATGATACTGTTCATAAGATATGAACAGAAGTGTCATAAGATACTTGTCACTGTCAAAAATATATGACACTGAAAGATGAACTCCCCAGGTACTGGAGAAGAGTGGAGAAGTAACTCCAGAAACAGTGAAGAGGGAGCCAAGTAAGAACAGAGAGGGCTTAAAAATCTGCATGGATGCACCAACAAGATGGATAGAATTTTGGCAGGTAGCAATGGAGAAAGATTATTTCTAGTAAATGGAACAGCAAGAGCAATGTGAAAAGTGAGAAAATGTGGCATAATATTAGAAAAAAAATATGCTGGCAGGTCAGTAAAGATTTGGGGTGAAACAGATTCAAGATAATGTCAGTAGCTAATGAGAAGACAAAATATTGGGGCCATCACGTATCAACGGAAGCAATTAGATATGGACCACAGGATTGCAGGGTTATGTGGTTAGAGTCAAGTTTCTTGAACTTTTCCAAGGGCCCAAATGTTCTTAAAGGATTCTGTGGGAGAAACTGCCCTGCTGGCCTCATGTTATTCCCCTAAATGCCTCATTTTCTCTGGTAGTTATCAGAACTAGGAGTTGCCCAGTATATTATCAAGATTAAAATTTAAAAATTGTTCCAGATATGCCTCATTTCCAAAGTAGTTACAGTCCCCCACAAAATGTGGATAAATATTTTAAAAGATCAAATTGTGTTCTGTATGCTCAAAATCACGTAGTGCTTTCCTTTACAAAACAAAATATCATTTTGTACTAAGAAACCCTGTTCACAATCTGTTTCTCAAACTTCTTTTAAACCTATTGCCCCTTTCTAATAAACCTAAAACTCTCAGGCCATTTTAAATGCTGTTTGAAAGTTCAGTGTAAATAAATACTAAGACTACTTCAAAATAATTTTATAACTAAATACATTTTTAAACTAAGTATGCTTGTTTGGTGGAGAAGGCAATGGCACCCCACTCCAGTACTCTTGCCTGGAAAATCCCATGGACCGAGGAGCCTGGTAGGCTGCAGTTCATGGGGTTGCTAAGAGTCGGACATGACTGAGCGACTTCACTTTCTCTTTTCACTTTCATGCATTGGAGAAGGAAATGGCAACCCACTCCAGTGTTCTTGCCTGGAGAATCCCAGGGACGGGGAAGCCTGGTGGGCTGCCATCTATGGGGTCACACAGAGTTGGACACAACTGAAGTGACTTAGCATAGCATAGCATAGCATAGCATGCTTGTTTGGATTCTCATGTCACCACCAGCTACCACCAGAAAACATCCCCTAACACATACACACACCAAGCTCATCCACAATATTTGAAATAAAGAAAAAAACACTGACTCTAAAATAGTGCCATTGCTTACCAAAATAGTGCTTTGCTGTCTCAGAGCTAATTCCACACTCAAAGAACGGCAAATTTATTAAAATTCCAAATCATCTACACTAAAAGAAGGAATTAAAGGCAAAGAAAAAAAAAAAAACAATGAATAAACCAAAAGTCATATATTTCTTACCTTGGAATGCTAACTGATAATTTTCTAATAGTGTTTAACCTAATCTATTATTACACTTCCTAATTTCACACTAATTTGTAATGTAAGAGACAGACTGCAAACAGTGCTGATTAGAAGAAGCCCCCAAAGTTCCAGAACCTGTTGGGGTAATTCATAAGACAGATAAACCATGTACAGAAAGTTGAGAACCAAGATATTGTAAGGTTAATGACTTAAAAGAGAGGCAAATGGTTTCCTTTGTATTCTCGTCTTTTAGGTTGGTAGCATTACATTACAATACAATTGAGACAGTTCTTACAGTTTGCAATTTTCCTTATTTTGCCTAATTTCTCCTTGCCTTTACCTTGCTGTTCCTTGGATACCCAGATGTTCTCACACCTTCTGATGTACCTAGACACCATCCATCAATTAGATTGTCATTTCTCAGGAAAGAACTGAGGCAAAAAGGTAAGGGAAACTCACAAAATGAGCCATTCCCATTTTTATAGATGAAAACACTGAGCTGATAAAGGGCAACTTCTTGCAATCAAATAGTACTTTCTACTTCTTAAAGGACATCATGTGTATCATTTCAATTTATTTAACTCTCAGAGTTAATAATAGAGTCTCCTTGATCTGAAAAAGTGAGTTCCTATAGGCAGGGGTGGGATATGTTAAGATGTATGCTTATGATACTTGGATTAACTTGGATTAATTTTTCACATATAAATACAAAAATTAAGGATAAAAATGCTAAAAAAAAAATGTCTGGCTCTAAAGCTAGAAAATAAATATTCAGTCTTATGTCCAGTCTAAAATAAACCTCTCCAAAGAAAATTGAAGCTTAAAGAAATTGCTTCTTTCAGTCATCTCCATAGTAAAAGATCATGAGGACTTGTAATGAGTCTCAAATTATTTGAGCACATTTTGCTATGGCATATACACAATATTTTAAGAACTGCAATACCCAACATAATACCTGTGCATAGAGAATGTGTCCAAAAAAGAGGTAAGTTTATAAATGAATAAATTAGATTGTATAGGGAGCAAGAGAATAGGTAAGCATAATAAGGAAGATTGAATGGAAATATAAGTGGAACAATTTCAGTGATATCTTATAGTGGAAACTGTATAAAATTTAGATTCATTTAACTCATTATATTACTTTTATATCATAATTTATTTTTTTATTTTTTAATTATATGTGCATTTAAATAATGGTAAGTCTAAAATTATGTCAAATTTTTCTACATTAGAAATTCTCTAAAAACTTTATTTTGTATTACTTTTTAATACTAATATTTTAAATTGTTATATTTTATAAGAAATTAAATCACATTAAAAAGTAAGGATTTCTTTCTATTATAATCTCAGTGTATATTGTATATTCTTGTGCCCTGTGTCTCATTCATCCATTTTCTGTTTTTACTTTTGTTTGTTTTAGCATTCAGTGGTATACTGACATAATTTAGAAAATGGAAATTTTCATTTTTATATGTCAAACATATGAATGAATTGCATTGGAAGTGTAAAAACAAAAGTGTACAAATGTCTTTGAACAGAGCAATGAATGCCCTCTAGTGTTTCTTGCTAGAATATCCGATTTAGTAATAAAAAAATTGAATATGCAAATTATATTTTCATAACTATTTAAAAATAAACTCATAAACAATAAACTCTGAAGTCTATGTTTTAAATGCTACCAAAAAATGGAATAGCAAGACATTTCATTAAATGTTGTCCTACCTAAATAATAGATATTATTTTAATGTATACACAAAGGTGATAGAAATCAGAGCTGTTCGTTTTTCAGATATGGGGCAGCTGACACCCCTGAAAAGTACATCCTGTCTTTCTACTACTACCTTTCTAGCAAACTCCAGACTGAAGTAGTTACAGGAGACACTCTTAAAGCATCACTATACAAGTACTTAGTCATGAAAACCACACCTTTCCCATCCATTGGTACGCATACACAGAGTTTCTATCTCTGGAAGACAAAACACAATTTCCGTGAACATCTTCTGCCTCTGTTTGAGTATCCTATTGGTAATAGCAATGATGAAAAGAAAAAGCAGTAAAGGATCACAATTTATCTGGACCTGTCAAATTCCTGTGTTCCAGTGTGCCTTGCCTTAACTTTACACAGCAGCAACCATAACAAGAATAAAAAATGCCAGTTCCTCCACTATCAAGAACCAGTGCCTGGTCAATCTAATGCAGCATTTGCTTACAGAGAAGCAAAGGCACTAAAAAGCATGTTGGTTGGTGACCAGATCACTGCATATCATTTCACTAACTATGGAAAATCATCACAACAATCACAACCCAAAAAAAGCATTGGAAAATATTGGAGTTGAATACATCGAGTAGCGGATTCTTTTTTTCTCTTGACCAGTACCCTTTCACGTTCTTTTAGGGCACCACACCTCTTCTGGTACATGGGCTTGGTATTGCATAGAGGGCATTTTACCTTCTCAAGACCACAGGGTGGGCATGGAATGCAGCCCTTGTCAGACTGAACAATATGAATCTTGGACAGAGTGAAGAGAGGATGAAAAGCTGCTTCCCAGATCCTCAGAACCACCAGTTCCGACATATTTTATGAGAAATTAAATCAAGGTATAGACATTCAACTTTTCCTCAGAATCTGTGTGAGATACCAGTTATCTTATTATTTTCTCTTTTTGCTTCAGCTAACCAGAATGTGTGTGTGCTCAGTCACTCAGTCGTATCTGGCTCTTGGCGACCCCATGAACTGTAGCCCACCAGGCCCCTCTGTCCATGGGATTCTCCAGGCAAGATGTTGGAGTGAGTTGCCCCTTCCTCCTCCAGAGGATCTTCCCAATCCCAGGGATCAAACCCAGTTCTCCTATGTTATCTTCTGCATTGACAGGCGGATTCTTTATCTCTGAGCCACCTGGAAGCCCAGATGGCTGTAGCCAAGTTTTCTATTTTGTTAACCATGGAGCCAGTGGTTTCTTAAAGCTGTTACTTCATCTAAGGGAGTTTGTGTGCTTTATCTTCCACAGAGGATATCTGTCTGAAAAGCACACCACATATCTAACAAACTACTAATTACTCAGACTCAGTCATCTCTATTATTAAACAATTTATATATTTTATGTGAAAGATACAAAGTAAAATAAGGCCAATTTTGTTCATGTAAATAGTTATTTTCGAACAATTTTGGTTTAAGAAAGCAAAAGTCCATGTCTTAGCATGGACTATGAAATTCATAACTCCTTCAAGGTCAGAATAACTATTTGCTTCTTTTTTAAATATTTATTTATTTGACTGTTGCGGCATGCAGAATCTAGTTTCCCAACCAGGGATCGAATCAAGGTCCTGGCATTGGGAGTGCAGCCACTGAACCACCAGGGAAGCCTCTCCTATTTGCTTCTTTAGCAGATAATTTCACTAGAAAGACAATTAGATCAGATCAGATCAGTCGCTCAGTCGTGTCCGACTCTTTGCGACACCATGAACCGCAGCACACCAGGCCTCCCTGTCCATCACCAGCTCCCGGAGGTCACCCAGACTCATACCCATCGAGTCAGTGATGCTATCCAGCCATCTCATCCTCTGTCGTCCCCTTCTCCTCCTGCCCTCAATCCCTCCCAGCATCAGAGTCTTCTCCAATGAGTCAACTCTTCACATGAGGTGGCCAAAATACTGGAGTTTCAGCTTTAGCATCATTCCTTCTAAAGAAATTCCAGGACTGATCTCCTTCAGAATGGACTGGTTGGATCTTCTTGCAGTCCAAGGGACTCTCAAGAGTCTTCTCCAACACCACAGTTCAAAAGCATCAATTCTTCAGCGCTCAGCCTTCTTCACAGTCCAGCTCTCACATCCATACATGACCACAGGAAAGATCATAGCCTTGACTAGGCGAACCTTTGTTGGTAAAGTAATGTCTCTGCTTTTGAATATGCTATCTAGGTTGGTCATAACTTTCCTTCCAAGGAACAAGCGTCTTTTAATTTCATGGCTGCAGTCACCATCTGCAGTGATTTTGGAGCCCAGAAAAACAAAGTCTGACACTGTTTCCACTGTTTCCCCATCTATTTCCCATGCAGTGATGGGACCAGATGCCATGATCTTCGTTTTCTGAATGTTGAGCTTTAAGCCAACCTTTTCACTCTCCACTTTCACTTTCATCAAGAGGCTTTTTAGCCCCTCTTCACTTTCTGCAGTAAGGGTGGTGTCATCTGCATATCTGAGGTTATTGATATTTCTCCCAGCAATCTTGATTCCAGCTTGTGTTTCTTCCAGTCCAGCATTTCTCATGATGTACTCTGCATATAAGTTAAATAAACATGGTGACAATATGCAGCCTTGACGTACTCCTTTTCCTATTTGGAACCAGTCTGTTGTTCCATAACCAGTTCTAACTGTTGCTTCCTGACCTGCATACAGATTTCTTAAGAGGCAGATCAGGTGGTCTGGTATTCCCATCTCTTTCAGAATTTTCCATAGTTTATTGTGATCTACACAGTCAAAGGCTTTGGCATAGTCAAGAAAGCAGAAATAGATGTTTTTCTGGAACTCTCTTGCTTTTTCGATGATCCAGCGGATGTTGGCAGTTTGATCTCTGGTTCCTCTGCCTTTTCTAAAACCAGCTTGAACATCATTTAAGAGCGACCTCGCCTTCCCGCGACCGGCGCGCCATTTAAGAGCGACCTCGCCTTCCTGGGACCGGCGGCCATTTAAGAGCGACCTCGCCTTCCCGCGACCGGCGCGCCATTTAAGAGCGCCCCGCCGGCTGCGTCGCGCACTAAGAGCGCCCCGCCGCGCACTAAGAGCGCGGCCCAGAGGAGCTACCCCATGACCGAGGAAGGACGGCAGTGAGGGCCAGCGCACTAAGCGCGGCCGAGAGGAGCTGCCCCACGACCGAGGTCAGGAAGGGCGGTGGGGAGGAGAGACCCCCTCGTCCAAGGTAAGGTGCGATGGCTGTGCTTAGCTGGCCGGGAGCAGCTGGGAGCAGCCGGGACGAGATACTCCATGCCCAAGGTAAGAGAAACCCACGTAAGACAGTAGGTCTTGTAAGAGGGCATCAGAGGGCAAATACACTAAAACCGTTCTCACAGAAAACTAGTCAATCTAATCACACAAGGACCACACCCTTGTCTAACTCAATGAAATTAAGCCATGCCCGAGGGGCAACCTGGGATGGGCGGGTCATGGTGGAGAGAGATGACAGGGTGTGGTCCGCTGGAGAAGGGAATGGCAAACCACTTCAGTATTCTTGCCTTGAGAACCCCATGAACAGTATGAAAAGACAAAATGATAGGATACTGAAAGAGAAACTCCCCAGGTCAGTAGAGGCCCAATATGCTACTGGAGATCAGTGGAGAAATAGCTCCAGAAAGAATGAAGGGACGGAGCCAAAACAAAAAGAATACCCAGCTGTGGATGTGTCTGGTGATAGAAACAAAGTCCGATGCTGTAAAGAGCAATACTGCATAGGAACCTGGAATGTCAGGTCCATGAATCAAGGCAAATTGGAAGTGGTCAAACAAGAGATGGCAAGAGTGAATGTTGACATTCTAGGAATTAGCGAACTAAAATGGACTGGAATGGGTGGATTTAACTCAGATGACCATTATATCTACTACTGTGGGCAGGAATCCCTCAGAAGAAATGGAGTGGCCATCATGGTCAACAAAAGAGTCCGAAATGCAGTACTTGGATGCAATCTCAAAAATGACAGAATGATCTCTGTTCGTTTCCAAGGCAAACCATTCAATGTCACAGTAATCCAAATCTATGCCCCAACCAGTAACGCCGAAGAAGCTGAAGTTGAACGGTTCTATGAAGACCTACAAGACCTTTTAGAACTAACACCCAAAAAAGATGTCCTTTTCATTATAGGGGACTGGAATGCAAAAGTAGGAAGTCAAGAAACACCTGGAGTAACAGGCAAATTTGGCCTTGGAACACGGAATGAAGCAGGGCAAAGACTAACAGAGTTTTGCCAAGAAAATGCACTGGTCATAGCAAATACCCTCTTCCAACAACACAAGAGAAGACTCTATACATGGACATCACCAGATGGTCAACACCGAAATCAGATCGATTATATTCTTTGCAGCCAAAGATGGAGAAGCTCTATACAATCAGCAAAAACAAGACCAGGAGCTGACTGTGGCTCAGACCATGAACTCCTTATTGCCAAATTCAGACTGAAATTGAAGAAAGTAGGGAAAACTACTAGACCATTCAGGTATGACCTAAATCAAATCCCTTATGATTATACAGTGGAAGTGAGAAATAGATTTAAGGGCCTAGATCTGATAGATAGAGTGCCTGATGAACTATGGAATGAGGTTCGTGACATTGTACAGGAGACAGGGATCAAGACAATCCCCATGGAAAAGAAATGCAAAAAAGCAAAATGGCTGTCTGGGGAGGCCTTACAAATAGCTGTGAAAAGAAGAGAAGCGAAAAGCAAAGGAGAAAAGGAAAGACATAAACATCTAAATGCAGAGTTCCAAAGAATAGCAAGAAGAGATAAGAAAGCCTTCTTCAGTGATCAATGCAAAGAAATAGAGGGAAACAACAGAATGGGAAAGACTAGGGATCTCTTCAAGAAAATCAGAGATACCAAAGGAACATTTCATGCAAAGATGGGCACGATAAAGGACAGAGATGGTGTGGACCTAACAGAAGCAGAAGATATTAAGAAGAGGTGGCAGGAATACACAGAAGAACTGTACAAAAAAGAGCTTCACGACCCAGATAATCATGATGGTGTGATCACTGACCTAGAGCCAGACATCTTGGAATGTGAAGTCAAGTGGGCCTTGGAAAGCATCACTACGAACAAAGCTAGTGGAGGTGATGGAATTCCAGTGGAGCTATTCCAAGTCCTGAAAGATGATGCTGTGAAAGTGCTGCACTCAATATGCCAGCAAATTTGGAAAACTCAGCAGTGGCCACAAGATTGGAAAAGGTCAGTTTTCATCCCAATCCCAAAGAAAGGCAATGCCAAAGAATGCTCAAACTACCGAACAATTGCACTCATCTCACACGCTAGTAAAGTAATGCTCAAAATTCTCCAAGCCAGGCTTCAGCAATATGTGAACCGTGAACTTCCTGATGTTCAAAAAAGACAATTAAACAATGATAATATAACCTGCATGTGCTATGTGCTTTAGTTAACACAAGTTTTTTTATGTGGATTATTTCATTTAACCTTGATGACTGTAAAAGAATCAAAGTTTTGTATCCACATTTTAGAGATAAGATAACTGAAACTAAAAGAGTGTAAGTGGCTTTACAAAGGTCCTGAGGGTTATCATGTTGGGAAGCCAACCCAAACACAAGTAGTCTGTCCTGCAGGTTATGGTTTTTCCCACTATCAGTTCAGTTCAGTCTCTCAGTCGTGTCCGACTCTTTGCGACCCCATGAATCACAGCACGCCAGGCCTCCCTGTCCATCACCAACCCCCAGAGTTCACTCAGACTCACGTCCATTGAGTCAGTGATGCCATCCAGCCATCATCCTCTGTCGTCCCCTTCTCCTCTTGCCCCCAATCCCTCCCAGCATCAGAGTCTTCTCCAATGAGTCAACTCTTCCCATGAGGTGGCCAAAGTACTGGAGTTTCAGCTTCAACATCAGTCCTTCCAGCGAACACCCAGGACTGATCTCCTTCAGAATGGACTGGTTGGATCGCCTTGCAGTCCAAGGGACTCTCAAGAGTCTTCTCAAACACCACAGTTCAAAAGCATCAATTCTTCGGCACTCAGCCTTCTTCACAGTCCAACTCTCACATCCATACATGACCACTGGAAAGACCATAGCCTTGACTAGATATCTGGACCTTTGTTGGCAAAGTCATGTCTCTGCTTTTGAATTTGCTATCTAGGTTGGTCATAACTTTCTTTCCAAGGAGTAAGCGCCTTTTAATTTCATGGCTGCAATCACCATCTGCAGTGATTTTGGAGCCCAGAAAAATAAAGTCTGACACTGTTTCCACTGTTTCCCCATCTATTTCCCATGAAGTGATGGGACTGGATGCCATGATCTTTGTTTTCTGAATGTTGAGCTTTAAGCCAACTTTTTCACTCTCCTCTTTCACTTTCATCAAGAGGCTTTTTAGTTCCTCTTCACTTTCTGCCATAAGGGTGGTGTCATCTGCATATCTGAGGTTATTGATATTTCTCCCGGCAATTTTGATTCCAGCTTGTGCTTCTTCCAGCCCAGCGTTTCTCATGATGTACTCTGCATAGAAGTTAAATAAGCTGGGTGACAATATACAGCCTTGACATACTCCTTTTCCTATTTGGAACCAGTCTGTTGTTCCATGTCCATTCTAACTGTTGCTTCCTGACCTGCATATAGGTTTCTCAAGAGGCAAGTCAGAGGGTCTGGTATTCCTATCTCTTTCAAAACTTTCCAGTTTATTGTGATCCACACAGTCAAAGGCTTTGGCATCGTCAATAAAGCAGAAATAGATGTTTTTCTGGAACTCTCTTGCTTTTTCCATGATCCAGCAGATGTTGGCAATTTGAGCTCTGGTTCCTCTGCCCTTTCTAAAACCAGCTTGAACATCCGGAACTTCAGAGTTCATGTACTGCTAAAGCCTGGCTTGGAGAATTTTGAGCATTACTTTACTAGCGTGTGAGATGAGTGCAATTGTGCGGTAGTTTGAGCATTCTTTGGCATTGCCTTTCTTTGGGATTGAAATGAAAACTGACCTTTTCCAGTCCTGTGGCCACTGCTGAGTTTTCCAAATTTGCTGGCATATTGGGTGTAGCACTTTCACAGTATCGTCTTTCAGGATTTGAAATAGCTCAACTGGAATTCCATCACCTCCACTAACTTTGTTTGTAGTGATGTTTTCTAAGGCCCACTTGACTTCACATTCCACGATGTCTGACTCTAGGTGAGTGAACACACCACCGTGATTATCTGGGTCGTGAAGCTCTTTTTTGTACAGTTTTTCTGTGTATTCTTGCCACCTCTTCTTAATATCTTCTGCTCCCTGCCCCCGCCTCCCCCCCCCCCGCCTGCATTTCCCACTATACCACCCTACAAAGTAGCATGAAGTTTTATTGTCCTAGAGTTGCATTACCTCTCAGTGTAAGTATCAAGGAGATGGAAGTAAACCAAGAACAGAGCAGTGGCACAAGGCCCCTGGTCACTTTCCAGGACTTGTAAGTTACTGGAGCTCACTGGCCTTCTGTCAGGAACTGCAAAATGTCTTTTACTCCACAGAATTGATTATTTTCTAGACTATTTCAATAACGTATGTCCCTTTTGATTGGTACAACCCACAAAAGGGCTCTAATTTAGGAGTCCAACCTCTGGTCACGGAGCATCAAAGAGTTAAGTGGCCCCACAGGACACATGCCCTTTTCCAGATATGCACTAATCAGCCAAGCTAGGAGAGACCTAGACCTGAGTGTAAGATGTCAAAATCTAATTTAATACGTAGGTAACCCAGGTACTAGAAAATAAGACAGATATCTCCACTTTCACATTTTCCATGAAACTTCTGGAATGAATACTGCTGTTAGTCTCAGATCTCCAAAGAGCAAGATCTCTACCAAAACTGGATTAAGAATTCTATTAAAGGAAAATGCCTGTGTAAAAAGAAATGGGGAGGGTGCTGGGAAAGGCTGGGAGAGTCGTCAGACTGCATACAAATCTAATCTGTGAGAATAAAAGACTGAGAGACGGAATGAATGGATGCACCTGAGACTGCTATGCAGTCTAAAGAAGGTTTGGCAAGAAAAGTAGGGGAAGGCCTAGAGCCAAACTGGGCCGACAAAGGGGTCCCACCTGTCTTCCAGGACAGGTCAGTACATCACTCAGTACATCACTGCACTCAGTCCCTGGTGGGAGCCGCTAAGAGGAGGTGCAGCCTGGGCCAAACCAAGGGGTGGATGGGTCTCAAAGCACTGCAGCCGTGGCCCTCCCTCTCTACGGAGCATTGTTACTGCCCTACCACAAGGTATGAAGAGAAGGTGTAGGAGAAAAACTTTTCAAAATGTCGAAGAGTCCTGTTTTTATCAGAAATTCATTGGTTGTTTCTAAAAAGAACCAATTCCACATAATTTGAGCACAATATCAATAATATTACCATAAATAGAATACTGAGGAAAACATTCTGAAATACACCCTTCAGAAAATGAACAATTCTAAATCATCAACTAAAAATAATTCAGTAGTTTAGCTCAACACCAGATGGAGCTCTTTTGCTTTTTAAAACAGTGAAAGAGTCTGGTATTTTCTTAATTTAATACAGGTTTAGACTGATTATTTCATAGCTCTTTAGCCATCTTTTGAAATCATTTGAGTGCATTGGCACCGTATTTGTCACATTGTAAACCTAATGTTTTCCAAATACCATGAACTAGATCAAACTGCAATGTTAATAAAATAAAACCAAGACTAAACACATTGCTAAATCTTTAAAATAAAGTTGTAAATGTCTGCATTCTTCTAAAGGAAAGTGTTAAGAACCTAATGTAAATCTTCCTTAAAAAACTGATAATTACAGAAAATCCTCTCCTAAATCTCTAATTTGCTCTATAGTCATTCTTTTTTTTTTTAATACAAAATACCTTTTCTATAGGAAAAATATTTTTTAAAAAACAAGTCTTAAGTTATAAAGTATAATATTTTTAACAACTTTGCTGTGCCAGTTTTCAAAAGAAGCTAAAGGATTAAATTAGCAATGCTTATGATGTAGACATGCTTTTTTGTAAGTAAATCCTAACTGTGGGAGGTATTATATTTATGTTCTGTGCCTCTGCTTCAAGGTTCTTTCATTGTCATTGCAAGGAGACAGATATAGATACAAAAATATGAGCTTTTATAATCAAAAAACATTTTTTAAAATGATAGGACTGACATAACCTTAAAGGAAGATATTTAATGGAATACTTTGTAGACCTATTTTTTCATTCATTCAAGAAATACTTGCAGAGCTTGCTTTTGCTCAAGCGGCTTTTGTTGTTCATCGCCCTGGAGCTTGAGAGTTCAGAAAGCATACAATGAAGCAATCAGTTATTCTAAAGGCTATTGTCGGAGAAGGCAATGGCAACCCACTCCAGTACTCTTGCCTGGAAAATCCCATGGACCGAGGAGCCTGGTAGGCTGCAGTCCATGGGGTCGCTAAGAGTTGGACAGGACTGAACGGCTTCACTTTCACTTTTCACTTTCATGCATTAGAGAAGGAAATGGCAACCCACTCCAGTGTTCCTGCCTGGAGAATCTCAGGGACGGGGGGAGCCTGGTGGGCTGCCGTCTATGGGGTCACACAGAGTCGGACACGACTGAAGCGACTTAGCAGCAGCAGCAGCAAAGACTATTGTAATTAAGGAAATAGAGGATACTGTGGGAGCACATCAAGGAAACCTAATGGCTGTTCTAGTCTAAGAGAAGGAGAAGAACTTCCTAAGAAGTGAAATTTAAGCAGAGACTCCAAAGTAGGAGAGAAAGAGACAAAAAAAAAAAAAGAAGCAGAGTGTTTTAGGTGAAGAAACAGCTTTTATAAAGGCCTGAGGGTGAAATAGAGTAGGTCAAATTCTATAAAGTAAAAACATTTTAACACAGCTAAAATACACGGTTCTACAGGAAGGGAGAAAAATAAAAGATTAGGAGAGATTTGTTACCACCAGGAAGTGGAGGATCTTTTGACTGAATTAAGAAAAGTGAATTTTATCCAAGAACAATCAGTAGTATTTAGAAATCAAGGTTCTGAATTAAAAATTGAAAAGCTGTGATAACCAGCCTAGGAAATGTTCAGTGTCTATGGATAAATCATCAATATCCCTACTAAAATAAACTGCTTAAACATGATAACTTCAGCTTTTCTTGTCCATTAGAACAGTAACATTGAATGAAACACAGACTCCATTTATATAATTACTATTGATTTAAATGACTTTAAAAAGTTATACTGCCTTTCAGATCTTCTCTTTTTAGTGTAATTACATTTATTCCCAAAGCACCCTAATTAAATTCACTGTTAAAGTGAAATTTCAGTGTTACACTTTCAGAAAAAGACAGTCACTAATTTACTCAAAACACTTCTGGGCAGGAAATTTCAAATGGAACAAATCTGAATTGAGCTCTAAGATAAGATGATTCAAAATACTTTGCTAAGTAGATCCATCTATGCCAAGAGATACATGCTCTGCATGTTGTGGGGCACATTAGCTGTTTCCATGTGTTTCAAAGCACTGTGATATCGTTTTCAGCTGCTGTGGCTTTCTTGTCAGGTGCAAAATGATTGTGAGCCTCCTAATGGTTAAAAACTGATGCACTTCATGCAGAAGGAAGAGCAAAACTTCCAAAGAGTGAATCTCTCACACCCTTCTCCACCACTCACTATCAAATCATCTCCTTCTCTTTTGGAAAATATGAGAACTCTTAATTGTTTTACATTTTATGTAAAATCTGAATTTACTTACTTTCAAATTTTGTTTATTACATCACTTGCATCATTCAATTGTTATATTTTTTTCTATCTGTGAAAGGTGTTTGGTTATTTGACTTGAGATGAAATATATTATCATTTTCCCATTAAAATTCACAGAAATATTTTTTAATAATTGTGGTTTTACTGTGATGGTGTGGTTGTCAGGAATGAAATAATGTAACCAATCAAAGAATAGGTGTTCATTAAAGGACAGAGTTGAATCCAAACATTTGAGACATGGCAGTACATGTAAATAGGCTTCCACAAAGTAAGAAATTATAAAAGAGAAATAACCATTAAAACAGGGCATTTTTAAGTCATGTGAGATTACTATGTAAGAAAATGAACTAGATAATTTCCCAGGAAAATGCAACGTACTAAATTGATTCCACTACAAATAGAATGTTTAAAAGGGGAAACAGTGGAAACAGTGTCAGACTTTATTTTTCTGGGCTCCAAAATCACTACAGATGGTGACTGCAGCCATGAAATTAAAAGGCGCTTACTCCTTGGAAGGAAAGTTATGACCAACCTAGATAGTATATTCAAAAGCAGAGACATTACTTTGCCAACAAAGGTCCATCTAGTCAAGGCTATGGTCTTTCCTGTGGTCATGTATGGATGTGAGAGTTGGACTGCGAAGAAAGGTGAGTGCTGAAGAATTGATGCTTTTGAACTGTGGTGTTGGAGAAGACTCTTTTGAGAGTCCCTTGGACTGCAAGGAGATCCAACCAGTCCATTCTGAAGATCAGCCCTGGGATTTCTTTGGAAGGAATGATGCTAAAGCTGAAACTCCAGTACTTTGGCCACCTCATGCGAAGAGTTGACTCATTGGAAAAGACTCTGATGCTGGGAGGGATTGGGGGCAAGAGGAGAAGGGGACAACAGAGGATGAGATGGCTGGATGGCATCACTGACTTGATGGATGTGAGTTTGAGTGACCTCTGGGAGTTGGTAATGGGCAGGGAGGCCTGGCGTGCTGTGATTCATGGGGTCACAAAGAGTAGGACACGACTGAGTGACTGAACTGATCTGATCTGATAGAAAAAAACAGTACAAGTTATTACAGGACTGCTGCATGTGGCAGCACCAAGTACAGATGAGTTCCAGCAGGCAAATTCTATCCAGAACACCAAAGACCAGGTAATGCCTAGGGCTTCCCTGGTGGCTCAGATGGTAAAGGATCCGCCTGCAATGCGGGAGACCTGGGTTCAGTCACTGGATTGGGAAGATCCCCTGGAGGAGAGCATGGCAACTCATTCCAGTATTCTTGCCTGGAGAATCCCCATGGACTGGGGAGCCTGGTGGGCTATTGTCCATGGGGACACAAAGAGTCAGACACAACTGAGTGACTAAGCACCCACAATGCATAGGAAAAGAGGCAAATCCCCCAGATTCTTTCTACAAAGTAAATATATCCACACACGATATTCACATATGATAAAAACAGGACAAAATATTGCAGGCCAATCTTACTTATGAATTTTAATACAAAATTCTAAATAAAATATGAGCAACACAGAACCCAAAACCATAATAAGAAAATAGCACACTGTAATCAAATTAGATTTATTCTAGTAATACATGATTGACTAGTGGAGGTGATGGAATTCCAGCTGAGCTATGTCATATTCTAAAAGATGGTGCGGTTAAAGTGCTGCACTCAATATGCCAGCAAATTTGGAAAACTCAGCAGTGACCACAGGACTGGAAAAGACCAGTTTTCATTCCAATCCCAAAGAAGGGCATTGCCAAAGTATGTTCAACTACCAGACAATTGCACTCATTTCACATGCTAGTAAGGTTATGTTCAAAATCCTTCAAGTTAAGCTTTAGCAGTACTGAACCAAGAGCTTCCAGATGTACAAGCTGGGTTTAGAAGAGGCAGAGGAACCAGAGATCAAATTGCCAACATTCGCTGGATCATAGAGAAAGCAAGGGAATTCCAGAAAAAACCATCTACTTCTGCTTCATTGACTGTACTAAAGCCTTTGACTGTGTGGATCACAACAAACTGTGGAAAATTCTTAAAGAGATGAGAATACTGGACCATCTTACCTATCTCTTATCTTCTGAGAAACCTATATGTGGTCAAGAAGCAACCGTTAGAACCTTACATGGAACAACTGATTGGTTCACAACTGGGAAAGAACTACATCAAGGCTACATGTTGTCACCCTTTTTATTTAACTTATATGCAGAGTACACCATGTGAAATGCCAGGCTGGATGAATCACAAGCTGGAATCAAGATTGCTGGGACAAATATCAACAACCTCAGATATACTTTAATGGCAGAAAGTGAAGAGGAACTAAAGAACCTCTTGATAAGAGTGAAAAAGGAGAGTGAAAAACCTGGCTTAAAACTCAATATTTAAAAAACTAGGCTTATGGCATCTGATCCCATCACTTCATGGCAAACAGTTGGGGGAAAAGTGGAAGAAGTGATAGGTTTTATTTTCTTGGGCTCCAAAATGACTGTAGCTATGAAATTAAAGGACTCTTGCTCCTTGAAAGGAAAGCTACAATAAACCTAGACAGCATATTAAAAAGCAAAGACATCATTTTGCCAACAAAGTTTCATATAGTTAAAGCTATGATTTTTTCCAGTCATCCATGTATGGATGGGAGGTTTAGATCATGAAGAAGGTTGAGAGCCAAAGAACTTATGCCTTCGATTGTGGTGCTGGAGAAAACTCTTGAGAGTCCCTTGGACTGCAAGGAGATCAAACCAATCAATCCTAAAGGAAATTAACCCTGAATATTCATTGGAAGGACAGGTGCTGAAACTGAAGCTCCAATACTTTGGCCACCTTTTTCCAAGAGCCAACTCACTGGAAAAGACCCTGTTGCTGGGAAAGTTTGAAGGCAGGAGGAGAAGGGTACAACAGAGGATGAAAAGGTTGGATGGGATCACCGACTCAATGGACATGAGTTTGAGCAAGCTCTGGTAATGGTGAAGGACAGGGAGGCCTGGCGTGCTGCAGTCCATGGGGTTGCAAAGAGTCAGATATGATGTAGCAACTGAACAAGAAAATTAGATCCACACCTCTCACCATATATGAGAATAAAGTCCAAATGGTTAAAGACCAATCAAATATGAAAGAAAAAAGAGGCAAAAGAAAGAAACCCTACAGTAGTAGAAAAATCAGATAAATTCCCTTATAATTGGAACATGAGGAAAGCTTTCTAAAAATGATTAGGAATGCAGATGCAACTAATGATAATGTTAAATAAATTTGACTGCCTAAAGAGAAAAATCTTTTGCATTAACAAAAAGAACTAAATAACATAAGCAAAGTCAAAGGATAAGTGACAAGCCAGAAGAAAATGTTTGAATAGATGTCATATATAAAGGGCTGATATAACATGTTTAAAAAAAAAAAAAAAATCCTAAAAGCTAAAGGGAAAAAAACTGTCCCCACCATGAAGACCATGACCACAATGAAGTAGCAGAGACTAGAATACGCTCCCATCTTAACTGAAAAAACAGACAAAACATTTGAAAGAATGGTTTTTAGACACTGCATCACAGGCAGCACAGCATGAGAGAAGCAAAACAAATGAAGCGATGCCTTTGATGGCCCCAGCTTACTGCCTGGGAGTTTCCAGGCCACAGAAAAAGGAGGAGGAACTCAGAGCCAGGCTGTCACCACTGAGCTGAGGAGACAGCGTCAGAATTTGGAGGAGGTTAGGGTGGGGCAGAGTACCAGAGAGGAAAAAGTTGCTAGGGCAGGAGACGGCTGTGCAGCTAGAGAACTAGAGGGCTCCTCTTGAGTCTTCAGCTAAGCTCTGGTAAGAACATGCATGTGAAGCAACCTCCTGAGGCCAGAGAAAGAACCACTGGAAAGGAGCAGATGGAACAATTCTCAGAGTTTACACAGCACTGGGAATAGTTTATTTCCCCCAAGCCTGAGTGGAGAGGCCTGAAATGCGGAATCTGGTAGAATATGAATCTGTCATGACAGAAAGGAGGTCAGAGCTTGCTTAGGGATGGGAGTGAGGGAGGAAAAGGAGATGGATTACAAAGGATTCAAGGGAATCAGTACGTTCATTACATATCTCAAAGCTCAAAAATTGTATATTCTAAACAGGTACTGTTTATCCTATGTTGATTATTCCTCAGTATAAAACTATAAGGGAAAAAAACTTTTGAAAAATTAAGAGGAAGAGAAAAGAGACCAAACCCCAACAGAAAAATTGGAATATAGGAGCAGACAATTTTTAAAAAAAAAAAAAAACTCTTAAATATATGAAAAGATGAATAATTTCACTTGTAAGAGAAATGCAATTTGGTGCTCTGTGGTAACCTAAATGGATGGAAATCCAAAAAAAGAAGGGATATATGTATACATATAGACGGTTCACTTTTCTGTACAGTGAAACTAACACGATGTTGTAAGGAACTATACTCCAATCAAAAGTAATTACCAAAACAAACACTGAAACAAAAGAGAGAAATGCATAAAATGCTGATGCCATTTTTTTACTTCTCATATTGGCAGAAATTTAGGAGGTTTGCACTACACACTTGAACTGATGAAGAAGCAGGCATTCTCAAACTTTTCAGGTGGTTGACAGGGAAAAAATGGTACAATCCATTCAGTGGAAACTGGCAACATCTACCAAAACTGTGCAAGCATTTATTCTTTGTTCCAGCATTCTCACTTCTAGGGATTTACCCTACAGATACACCTGCAAAGGTTTATTAAATGTGGCCTTACTAGTAATAGCAAAAATAAGCAACCATCTAGATGGCCATCCTTAGGAGCCTCATTGAATAAGTCATTGAACATTGACATATAGAGTATTATGTAACTCCAAAGTTGAATTCTAATAAAAATAAATGAAGTATGTTTTGAATTGATGACATAATTATAGAAAAAGAACTAAAGTATCTTTAAAGTACAGTAATCTGACCTTATCCTTAGGTGACACACTTTTAAGGACAAAAAGAACTGCAAGCAAATATTGAACTTCACTTCAAATATTTGGCTTTGGTAGTGGACTTGGCATGATAATTCTGATTAAAATGTATATGAATTATAGGAAAGAGCAAAGGAATGAGTATTTGGGGAACTGAGGTTCTCTCCATGGGAGAAAGGAGATATATACGGAAAGGAAGAAACTTGGGGCCTGATTTTGGAATAGGAGGTGTTAGTATTTCAAAGGGGCTTCCCTGGTAGCTCAGCTGGTAAGGCAGGAGACACCAGTTTGATTCCTGGGTCAGGAAGATCCCCTGGAGAGGGCATCGGCTACCTGCTCCAGTATTCATGGGCTTCCCTGGTGGCTCAGACAGTAAAGAATCTGCCTACAATGAGGGAGACCTGGGCTTGATCCCTGGGTTGGGAAGATCCCCTGGAAGAGGGCATGGCAACCCACTCCAGTATTCTTGCCTGGAGAATCCCCATGGACAGAGGAGCCTGGCAGGCTACAGTCCATGGGGTTGCAAAGAGTCAGACATGACTGAGTGACTAAGCACAGCACATACAGTATATCACAAAAAATTTTTTAAAAATATATATTTTCTAGTTCTCTCCATTGGAAGGACATAGAAGCTAAGTGAACACACCTATTTCTCAATGTTAAAAACTATTCAGGATCTGAGGCTTTATGCTGCTTGCAACCCAACAAACCAATCTGCCAGAGCTTCATGAATGCTAGCAGAATACAAGGAAGTTCTGGGTCAGCCAAGGACTCCATTATTCGTAGAAACAGCAGTGGCTTCCCTCGTGGCTCAGATGGCAAAGAATCTGCCTGCAATGTGGGAGACCTGAGTTTGATCCCTGGATTGGGAAGATCCCCTAGAGGAGGGCATGGCAACCCACTCATTTTCTTGCCTGGAGAATCCGCATGGACAGAGGAGCCTGGTGGGTTACAGTCCATGGTGTCACAAAGAGTTGGACACAACTGAGCCACTAAGCAGAGAGTCATCATTTCTGCCAGCTCCCCAGCCCCAGTTTCCAAGGGCAATGTGAAAAGAACCAGGTGTATCGGGACATGCAGTGGGTTCTATTACAGGATGACACTGAACTAAGGTAATCCGAATCTTATAGAATGCGAAGGCTGTCTGGCATTTGCCCCAGAGAAAGACATTATCTTTACTATACTGGACAGGAAACAAACCTGTCCTTGGCTCTGGAGAAGGCATATCTTCTACAACTATTCGCTAATTACACAAACATCTTTGTAAAGACCATCCAGAGCAAAGGGAAGTTACTGCATCATTCACAAGATGTACAGAAGCATAAGAGAACCAGCATCTAGATCTAAGTGTCTAAATATTATTCCTCACTTAAAAAAGAGAACGACTCCTTTGACAAATGGCTGATTATAAGTTTGGAGCAGGGAAGGTACAGGTGGGTCTGGCATATCCTATTATGTCAGAAAACAGGAAATCCTTAAAAATTGATGAAGACATTCTAAGGAACACGGGAGTTAGAACAATTTGAGCATCAAAGAGAATAGTTGTAGAGAGGATTATAACATATTATATATAAAAAGAACCTGCAAGACCATAGTAACCCTTAAAAGGGTAGTTGTGCCAGTTAGTAAGTGAAGGAGCAATGAAAGAATGAGAAAATAAATATGGACCATCAATGAATGCTGAAACATTTGGTTAAAAAGTCACTGGGGAATACAACACTGACAACACTCCAAAGATTGTTCATTGATTATGAATAGGAATAATATTTACTTTTATAGAGGAGAGATCTGACAAGCTTCACCTTAACCAAATGTTTAAACTTTACATCACCAAAGATGAGGCAAATTGACATTATATGCCTCCCAATGCCATGCACTGAAAGCAATATCATCTATGTAGTATTCATATCAAAATGTTTAATCTGATACCAATCATGAGGAGACTATGAGATAAATGCAAATTGTGGACCATTCTACAAAATAACTGACTTGGACTCTTCATAAACGTCAATTCAAGGCCCCTAAAAGGAAGACTGATAGTGTGTTCAAGATAAAATATTAAAGAGATATGACAACTGAATGCAACAAATAATTTTTGATTGGCTTCTGTTTTTTTAAGCTATTGAAATACTATTGAACAACTGGAAATTTGGAATATGGCCCATTTATTAGACAATACTCATTGGTGTATCAGTAATATTGTGATAATAATATTGCAGTTATGAAAGAAAATGCCCTAAAGTATTAGAAATAAAACATCTGTCTGCAATTTATTTTCAAATGATTTGGAAAAACAGAGTATGAATGTCAGTTCAGTTCAGTCGCTCAGTCATGTCCGACTCTTTGCGACCCCATGAATTGCAGCACGCCAGGGCTCCCTGTCCATCAGCAACTCCCGGAGGTCACCCAGACTCACCTCCATCGAGTCGGTGATGCCATCCAGCCATCTCATCCTCTGTCATCCCCTGCTCCTCCTCCCCCCAATCCCTCCCAGCATCAGAGTCTTTTCCAGTGAGTCAACTCTTCGCATGAGGTGGCCAAAGTACTGGACTTTCAGCTTTAGCATCATTCCTTCCAAAGAAATCCCAGAGCTGATCTCCTTCAGAATGGACTGGTTGGATCTCCTTGCAGTCCAAGGGACTCTCAAGAGTCTTCTCCAACACCACAGTTCAAAAGCATCAATTCTTCAGCACTCAGCCTTCTTCACAATCCAACTCTCACATCCATACAAGACCACTGGAAAAACCTCCTCCTTCACTAGACGGAGCTTTGTTGGCAAAGTAATGTCTCTGCTTTTCAATATGCTATGTGGAAAAATGCAAATTGATTCAATCTAAGCAAAAAGCATATGAGTGTTCATTGCATTGGTCTTCCAACTTTTCTATAGGTTTGAAAGTGAAAACCTACAGTTATGTCCAACTCTTTGTGACCCAGGGAGTCGCAGGCCCCGCCGGAACCGTGGGTAGCCTATCCCGTCTCCAGGGGATCTTCCCAATCCAGGAATCGAACTGGTGTCTCCCACATTACAGGTGGACTCTTTATCACCTAAGCTAGAAAACAAGACAATAAATCACATTTACTGGTCATTCTTTTCAGACTGTGATCCTAATCCCTTATGGACTTTCAACTTACCTATCTTTAAGATCATTTAAAGTTCTTCTTTGGAAGCATTTTCTGATTTCCTTATGATTTAAACATAGGATATCATCAAAAACTGTATGTGGAATGCTGCTGTACAAATGTCATGTCTTTGACCTAAGGTTGATAATAGCCTTAATCTTGTGTCCAAGATCATTACTTTGTTTAAAATCTTGAATTTCTAGACTATACACATTGAGATTCTATCTTAACTGACTCTCAGGTCCCTCTCCTGGCTCTGTGTGTAACTGATACACATGGATACATCTAAATGTGGATTAATTTCTCATGTCTTTTCCATTATTGAAATTAAATATGCCTTATTTTTATCCATGCATATAGTTATCAAGATCTTATAGTTTATCCCATAATAAGTAGAATTCCCAAAATAGCTTAGTGACAAGTGATATCTTCAAGTATAAAGATGTCAGTGTCCATACCTGCTTTCCTTATTTATAAATTGTTAAACCAGTCCAGCCCTACCTTCTTCAGTTTTGGAGGCCCCTACTAGTCACAGTCCTCTTCCCAGAGAGTTTTTGTTTTATGTTTCTAATACTATTCTTTACATCTTTTAAGTAGCCTACCCACCTCATCACTTTATCCCTTTATATCACTGGGAAATATGCAGACTTTTTGAATGATAAAACAGATTATGTATCATGTCTGTATGTCCTCATTCATATATGTCCCCCCAAATAAATATGAGCCAGATGTAATACTCTTAAATAAATCGTTCTGTCTTTCCCTTACATAAAACATCTGTTTAAGCATTCTAAATTCCATTTAGTCCACTGAGGTCAGTACACTGATGTTCTATGCAGCCATTGCCTTATTTCCTTTCAGGTTTGATCTCACTTCCTTAACTCTCATTTATGTGGACACATCATCTCTGTTTTAACCACTGCATTATGTCATTATTTATATTTGGGTCATGACAAACTAAAAGGTACTGAAAAAGGCACAGGGGTTTTGTAGCACTTGTGCTGTGCTCAGATCAGATCAGATCAGATCAGTTGCTCAGTCGTGTCCGACTCTTTGCGACCCCATGAACTGCAGCACGCCAGGCCTCCCTGTCCATCACCAGCTCTCGGAGGTCACCCAGACTCACATCCATCGAGTCAGTGATGCCATCCAGCCATCTCATCCTCTGTCGTCCCCTTCTCCTCCTGCCCTCAATCCCTCCCAGCATCAGAGTCTTCTCCAATGAGTCAACTCTTCGCATGAGGTGGCCAAAATACTGGAGTTTCAGCTTTAACATCATTCCTTCCAAAGAAATCCCAGGGCTGATCTCCTTCAGAATGGACTGGTTGGATCTCCTTGCAGTCCAAGGGACTCTCAAGAGTCTTCTCCAACACCACAATTCAAAAGCATCAATTCTTCGGTGCTCAGCCTTCTTCACAGTCCAGCTCTCACATCCATACATGACCACAGGAAAGACCATAGCCTTGACTAGGCGAACCTTTGTTGGCAAAGTGATGTCTCTGCTTTTGAATATGCTATCTAGGTTGGTCATAACTTTCCTTCCAAGGAGTAAGTGTCTTTGAATTTCATGGCTGCAGTCACCATCTGCAGTGATTTTGGAGCCCAGAAAAACAAAGTCTGACACTGTTTCCACTGTTTCTCCATCTATTTCCCATGTAGTGATGGGACCAGATGCCATGATCTTCATTTTCTGAATGTTGAGCTTTAAGCCAACCTTTTCACTCTCCACTTTCACTTTCATCAAGAGGCTTTTGAGTTCCTCTTCACTTTCTGCCATAAGGGTGGTATCATCTGCATATCTGAGGTTATTGATATTTCTCCTGGCAATCTTGATTCCAGCTTGTGCTTCCTCCAGTCCAGCATTTCTCATGATGTACTCTGCATATAAGTTAAATAAACATGGTGACAATATACAGCCTTGACGTACTCCTTTTCCTATTTGGAACCAGTCTGTTGTTCCATGACCAGTTCTAACTGTTGCTTCCTGACCTGCATACAGATTTCTCAAGAGGCAGATCAGGTGGTCTGGTATTCCCATCTCTTTCAGAATTTTCCACAGTTTATTGTGATCTACACAGTCAAAGGCTTTGGCATAGTCAATAAAGCAGAAATAGATGTTTTTCTGGAACTCTCTTGCTTTTTCGATGATCCAGCGGATGTTGGCAATTTGATTTCTGGTTCCTCTGCCTTTTCTAAATCCAGCTTGAACATCAGAAAGTTCACGGTTCACATATTGCTGAAGCCTGGTGTCTCTGCTTTTGAATATGCTATCTAGGTTGGTCATAACTTTCCTTCCAAGGAGTAAGCATCTTTTAATTTCATGGCTGCAATCCCCATCTGCAGTGATTTTGGAGCCCAGAAAAATAAAGTCTGACACTGTTTCCCCATCTATTTCCCATGAAATGATGGGACCAGATGCCATGATCTTTGTTTTCTGAATGTTGAGCTTTAAGCCAACTTTTTCCACTTTCCTCTTTCACTTTCATCAAGAGGCTTTTGAGTTCCTCCTCACTTTCTGCCATAAGGGTGGTGTCATCTGCATATCTGAGGTTATTGATATTTCTCCCAGCAATCTTGATTCCAGCTTGTGTTTCTTCCAGTCCAGCGTTTCTCATGATGTACTCTGCATATGAGTTAAATAAACAGGGTGACAATATACAGCCTTGACGAACTCCTTTTCCTATTTGGAACCAGTCTGTTGTTCCATGTCCAGTTCTAACTGTTGCTTCCTGATCTGCATACAAATTTCTCAAGAGGAAGTAAGTGGTCTGTATTCCCATCTCTTTTGGAATTTTCCACAGTTTATTGTGATCCACACAGTCAAAGGCTTTGGCATAGTCAAGAAAGCAGAAATAGATGTTTTTCTGGAACTCTCTTGCTTTTTCCATGATCCAGCGGATGTTAGCAATTTGATCTCTGGTTCCTCTGCCTTTTCTAAAACCAGCTTGAACATTAGGAAGTTCACGGTTCACATATTGCTGAAGCCTGGCTTGGAGAATTTTGAACATTACTTTACTAGCATGTGAGATGAATGCAATTGTGTGGTAGTTTGAGCATTCTTTGGCATTGCACTGTGTATATATAATTTGTTGTTAAATGAATGATGTGACATTTTGTCATGTGAATGACAAAAAGTCAGAAGTGTTAAATTGTTATAACCTTGTCATAGAGCCCCTGCAGTATCTGAAAAAGTGTAAAAAACAGGTACAGATCATTGGTAGAAAGAACACAATCTTACCTGAATTCAATCATAAACACATTTAAGGTTCAGATAGTACAAAACACTTATTACCTATGTTACACGGGCCAGTGTGTACTCAGAAGTCCTATTTCTCTTCCTCAGTCCTCTCACTTATTCCGAATTTCTCCTGCTGAGGAACGCATCATTCTGGTGTCTTCTGTGGTCAAGGATTTTGAAGTCTGTTTCTGGCTCCATTTTCTGGTGCAATAGTGGTTCCTCAAATTTTTCATAAAGAAGCACCTTAGTCAGCAAACAAAACTCTTCAGATTATTGATAATAACTTGAATCTATCTTTAGACTAAACGATCCCAGCTAAATGATGAGAAACTGAAAGAAGACTGAAGAAAGCTTATCTCTCTAGGTAGAAAGTAAAGAGTAGATCCAGATGCTTCTGTAATTTTTAAAACTCTAGACATCCTACATATGTATTGTTCTGGGATGTAGAAAGACAAAATCATGTTTGCTATGTCAAAGGCAGTCAATTACTAAGACTCCACTCCATGCTTTCACCCACATTGTTATCTTTTTCTTTAGGCAGAGTATCCACACAGTTACCACCTCAGAACTGCCAGGGGAGAGCAGTGCTGGCATGAACAACTGAAGCAACCAGGCATGTTAGAGAAGGAAAGAGTTTGGAAATTCTCCGGACACTCACAATCCACTTTACTTTTCTGTTCAGTGTTGAATTCCACTGTGCAGCATCCTTGCCAGGTCCTGAAAGCTCTGTTGATAAACTCCCTCAATGACGAAGAGCCTCATCACTATGGTGAGTCTTTTTTTATATTGCGCTAAGTGCTATGATGCACCGCTCCAATTCCTCTCCTCTCTGCACCCTCTCTGCCCCTTTTAGGATGGAGGCACCCCTTCCCGATCCCACTGGGAATGTCAACAGGTGAGCCTTTCAGTAGCATCTCGCTCGAGGAACTGTCCTCAGCTGAAGAGAGTCACTGTGCCCAACGTGACACCTCTTTTCTAGGTTGAATTGATATGAGGTTTTTTTCCCTCTTGCCTCAACTCAGGACACTGTCTCACATCAAGCCCATGGAATAGGCTGAGGCTTTTGTCAAGGTGGTATAACAGTTCAGCTTTTCACTCTGCCCCCTGCTCCCTTCACTCTCCCTATGGTTGTTGATTCTAAGAACACTTCCCTATAAATCTCCTACATGGAAATGTCCATCTCATCTCGGAGGCAGTCTCTCAAGGAACCCAACTTGTGGTATAAAGTGTAAATCTACTTCGGTATTAGAAAAGTCTACTTGTCCTAATTCTGACCTCAGAAGCTGTACTGGATAAAACAATCTCTGCCCTGTATGATGGTCTTTTGGACCTTTGAAGTTATTAAGTGCCTGGGGGGGTTGTGAGATGGAAGAGGCACCAAAGAATGCCGTAAGACTTTAGGGCCAGAAGAGCGTGGTGCCTTGGAAACCATGCCTGCCTCAGAGCTGCCAAGCACAGCTAGAGATATTCCCACCCACGGGACTAGTTGTTCCATAAACAATTTCCCATAACCAATCTTAAAAACACTCTGTATTAGTCTTCTATTATGCAAATACTTCTTGCATAAAAAATACCACAAACTTAGTGGCCTTAAACAACACCCATTTATTAGCTCACCATACCCACAGGTCACAAGTCCAGGAGGGCTCCACTAGATTCTCTACTTAGGGTCTCACAAAGGCAAAATCAGTTTCAACAGGGCTAAGATTTTATTTGAAGGATCTGAGGAAAAACCCTCTCCCAATTTGGTTCAGGTTGTTGGCAGGATTTAGTTTTTTGTAGTTGTAGAAATCTCCATTTCTTTGCAGGCAGGCAGGCATGGACCACTTTCTGCTTTTAGAGGCCTTTCTCATATAGCCCTCTCCATCTCCAAATTGAAGTCCTGTATATTCCTCTCATGCCAATTTCTCTAACTTCCTCTTCTGCTATCAGCCAGAGAAGGCTTTTTGCTTCAAAGGGCAAACAAGTAGCTCTAAATATAGCTCACTTTAAGAAAATATTACACATGTAAAATCCAGACTTATTATGAAAACACAACTGAATAGTGATCTATAACATCATAGGCTTTTCACAAAATTTAAAATTGGAAGGAAAAGTTACCTAACCCTTTCAAACAAAAGATTAATTAGTAAAAACTTAAAGTGAAATAGTAATTACCCAAAATAGTTACAAAATAACTTCTGTATATAAAAGATTTATAATGAGATTTCTTTAAAAAGTAGGTTACCATGTATCCTTAAATGATACAACGTTTCAAAATGACATGTATGTCTGAGAATGGAAGTCTAAAAACATAATAATAGAAAATTTTCACTTGCAGATTGCCAATTTCAAATTATTCTTTTTATATATTTATAGTTGAATACATCAATTCTAAAAGTAATATATATTTGCTATTTTACATTCTGAAAAAAAGTACAGAAAGCATAAAGGAGAAGATTAAAGTCACTCAATTGTAATTCCAGATGTAACCATTTTTAAGATTTGGTGAATATGTATTCAATTTCCTAACTGAATGTCATTAACCATTCTATTTAAATTTCATTTTAATAAATACATATTATTTCACTGTATGAATAGACTTTAACCTACTTAAGTTACACTAATTTTGGATATAATTTTAATATATTTGCTGTGGTAACATACTATGATGAACATTAAGATCTTCATTTTTTATCATTTCCTTGGGATTAATTTCTGAATTAGAAGATATGAACATTTTCAGATTCTTGAAACTCTTGGACTCAAGGCCATTAGGCAGAGTGTAGGGCAGAACTGAGGTACCTTACTGAAAATAAATGGATTAAGTAAAAGTCTATGTATGTCAAGAGATGAGATCTTCATTATTCACCTCTTTACTTGGCTCCCAAAACACCGGCAGCCAGGATTCAAGACACTAACCCAACAGAAAAATCCTGCAGATAATGACATTTGGAAATCCTACAATGAAAAGCTAAGTCCCATTTAATAATTCTACACTTTAAAATTAATCTATTACTCTTTATATCTGTAATCTGCAATCAGTAGTATCTTTCAACTCAAACTACATTTTTCAGCGTGTTCTCCATTTATCCACAATTGTAATATCGTGCAGAATATTTTTCACTGCCCTAAAAATCCTCTGTGCTCTGCCTATTTATTCCCTCTTCAGGCAGTCACCAGTCTTTTTACTGTCTCCAAATTTTGCCTTTTCGAGAATGCCATATGTTGGAATCATAATGTATTTTGCCTTTTCAGACTAGCTTCTTTCACTTAAGCCTCCTCTATGTCTTTTCATGGCTTGACAGCTCATATATTTTTCACACTAGATATTATTCCATTGTCTGGATGTACCCTGTTTGTTTTTCCTTTCACCTACTGAAGAACATCTTGGTTGCTTCCCAGTGTTGGCAATTATGAATAAGGCTTCTATAAACATCCTTGTTGCAAGTTTTTGTGTGAACAAGTTTTCAACTCATTTGGTGTGAACAAGTTTTCAACTCATTTGGTAAACCAAGGAAGGTGACTGCTGGGTTGTGTAGTAAAAGTAGGTTTAATTCTATATGAAACTGATGAAATATTTTCAAAGTGACTGTACCATTTTGTATTCCTATAAGCAGTGAACAAACACTCATGTTGCTCCACATCCTCACCAGCATAGAGTTGCCAGTGTTTGGATTTTAGACATTCTAACACATGTGTAGCTGTATCTCATTGTGTTAATTTGCAGTTCCCTAATTAGGACTTCCCTGGTGGCTCAGATGGTAAAGAGTCTGCCTGCAATGTGGGAAACCAGGGTTCCATCCCTGGGTTGGGAAGATCCCCTGGGGAATGAAATGGCAACCCACTCCAGTATTCTTGGCTGGAGAATTCCACAGACAGAACAGCCTGGTGGCTACAGTCCACGAGGTCACAAAGAGTTGGTGGTGACAGAGCTCCTAACACACACAATGGCATGTGATGTGGAACGTCTTTTCATACCTTGTTTGACAACTAAATTTCTTCTTTGGTGAGGTGTCTGTTCAGGTCGTTCGCCCATCTTTAAAAATCAGTTTGTTTCTTTTCTTATGTTAAGTTTTAAGAGTTCTTTGTATATTTTGAACAACAATCTTTTTTCAGATGTCTTTTGCAAACATTTTCTCCCAGTGTTGGCCTTTTTTTCATTATCTTGACAGCATCTTTGCAGAGGAGTTTTTAATTTTAATGAAGTACACTTTATCAATTATTTCTCTCATAGATTGCTTTTTGTTGTTATATTTAAAAAGTCATTACCATGCCCAAGGTCATCTAGATTTTCTCCTAGATACTATATTCTAATGTCAAGTGTATTCTTAAAGCAAATGGACTCCAAAAAGAGAGTAAAGGGTCTATACTAGGCAGGGCAGCCACTATTTTTTATTTATCGTTGTATCTCCAAAGACTAAAATTCAGTTTGGCACATATCAAGCAATAACGTATACAATGACCTGGATGAATGAATGTAACTGGTCTTTTTAGTCAGAATTTAAACTCCCACCAATAACTGTTACCCAACTCGCCTCCCTTACTCCTTTTCTAGCCTCCCTCGGAGCAGCTCAGGCCTCCGAGCCCCTCAGCGGCCCCTCCTCTCTTCCTGTTCTTGGCCCTCCAAGCCGCAGGTGGTAGCTTCTTGGGGGCGGTGCGTGGACACGGGTGTCCCTCGCCTGGGGTAGCCTTGCGATCCGAGAAGGAAGAGTGAAGGGCACTAGGCGGCGAAAGAGTGCAGCTTCGGGCGCGGCGCTGGAGTCGCTCGACGGCTCGCCGCGGGCGCTCGGGACCCCGCTGAGAGCTCGATCAAGCGGGAGGGGCGAGGGGCCCAGACGGGGAAGTGGGGCGCCCCGGATTTGGTCAGCCCCAGGTGGGGTGGCGGCCAACAGAGCGCCCATCTGCCCGGCTCCTCCGGCGCGGGGGCGGTCCGGCCGCTGGCCTTGGGGTTTCCGAGATCCGCGCAGCTTGGCCCGAGGGCGAAGGAGAAGGGAGGGCGCTCGCGAACACCTCAGCCCTTCAGTCCCACGTTCTTTCGCAACGGAAGCGGGCAGCCTTTTCCTTCAGCTCTCGGTTTCCCGGCGGCGGCCCGAGCCGTGCCCCGGGCAGGCGGCGCCTCGAGCGCCTCGGGAGAGACCTCGCCGACCCCTGCGCCTTATATCTGCTGTGCGCCTTTGCAGCGATTCTCAAGTGGGCATGTTTCAGGTGGGCAGGGCCAGCATCCCCAAACCTGCCGCCCACAGCCTGGAGGACCTGGACTCTGTGCAGCGCATCCTCTTACACAGGTCAGTGCTGGGCCGGGGTATTCGGCGAAAGACCTCCCTTCGTTCCCGGGGAGGATGGCGAGGGGAGGGGCGACCTTTCCTTCCGGGGTCTTGCCGGGATCGTCTCTTCTGGGATTCTCCTCCGTGCGGCTCTCCGGGTGGGAGTTGAGTCCTAGCCTCCACCCCTTCCAGAATCGGATGCCCCGGATTCACCCGATTTGGTCGCGGGAAGTCTACCTCCGCGCGGGACCTGGTTATCCACCTCACTGCGAAATACATCACTTTCTTACACGGGGGGAAAAAGCCAAGCTGTTCTTTAAACCTCTGAACTTCTCCAGGATTAAAACAAACAAACAAACAAACAGAGCTGAGAGTTTTGTTTGGATTTTGGTTGTGATCTGAATTAGAAGGAGCTACTTTCTAACAATTCTAAATTCTACGTGCCACCACCACACATCCACATAGATTCACGGATGCGCGTCCACATACATAACTGCACAAAAGAAACCTGAGTTCGTCTCAGAAGGGTGAGAATCCCAACTTGCCGGTAAACTGCTAATGTAGTCATTTACTTTGTCTAACCTTAAACTTTATGTAAAATGGACTAACAAATATTAAATCCCGTGGTAACGGTAAGCGGTTTATGGAAGAAAAAGTAAGAATTCACATGGAGAGCAAATTCTCTTTCCATTCTAAGATTAAGAGAGAATGGTTGAAAAGGCCAGGCAGCTAATGCTGCTTTAGTTCTAGGAAAGCCTGGACTTGGTAAGACATAATGTGGGGAAAACTCTTTTAGAAATATATCAAAAGCATCTCTTGAATACATTTGTAGGGAGAAAGTGTAAGTGGCGCTTAGTAAGTAACTGTCAGGGGGAGGCTTATGTGAGTTCTCTCATCTGCAAACGTTTCATGTGACCCTTTTAAGTCTTTGTACAAAACCATATGAGCTGTAGAAATCCTGTTAGAAGGGTGAGTAAAGAAGAAAGACATCGTGCAAGGAAGAAATCGGGTCTCTTCGATTTTAAAACTGTCTTCTGAAACCTGCAGTTTTCCACAGTTGGTTTTCTTCTCTTCTTCCCCCTGAAGAACCCCTGCCATAAACAATAAAATATTATCAAATGAGCAACTAAAAGCGGATTCTGCTAAATTCCCAAAGACAATTCTCCCTGCATTTGATAAAATTACAGTCCAGGAATAAGCCCCCAAAGTATTAACTAGAAATTCATTCACAGCATGACTTTGATAAAGCCAGGAGGACTGTTTGTTTTAAATGCTTAAAACTCTGATGCAACAGAATTCCTTCATGTTTTAAATGTAAGGTGCCAAAAAATTCCAAACTGACTAACACTACAGGCTTTCAGATCCAAAGCACAAACCTGTCTGAATGAACCAGGACTAAAGAGCATGTTTAAACTATAGCCATCAAAACTGAGATGATTATTTCAGAAGTAAGTAGTGGAGTGTTTCTGGAATAAACCTGCTCAGTATATGAAAAGCTACTTTATCTGAATTACAAATAACTGCTCCCACATGCTATAGGAACCAATGGAATCTGAAACTATAAGTGTCTTTGTCAATATGATGGCTAATAATTCTCTATTTTTAACATTCTCTGAAAATCTTTCTGCTTTTGCAATACATTATTTTTGTTTTCAAACATATTTATTTAAAAATTTGAGACTTCTATAGATGTTTCTATTTCATTTAATGAAGATAGATTTTCACACAAGTTTATGTATAATCAAATGTCTTTTGCTAGTATATGCAATGGAGAAGGCAATGGCACCCCACTCCAGTACTCTTGCCTGGAAAATCTCATGGGCGGAGGAGCCTTGTAGGCTGCAGTCCATGGGGTTGGGAAGAGTCGGACACGACTGAGCGACTTCACTTTCAGTTTTCTTTTTCATGCATTGGAGAAGGAAATGGCAACCCACTCCAGTGTTCTTGCCTGGAGAACCCCAGGGACAGGGGAGCCTGGTGGGCTGCCGTCTATGGGGTCACACAGAGTCGGACACAACTGAAGTGACTTAGCAGCAGTAGCAATGTAATAGAAATTAGAGAAATCAGATAACCTTTAAATTACAGTTCTCAAGCTCTAGACCAGTGCATGGCCTATGGTTTTATATCAGTCTTACAAAATCTTTATGTTTTTCCTTTGAAACATCCCTTGTAAGATATCCACAAAATTTGAGCAATTGTGTTAAAGAAACCAGTAGCCGTGAGTCATAGAAATTTTATAGACAAGAGAAAATAGAAGACTATTCTATTTTTACATCTTAAAGGATGATTCTTCTGAGTGTTTATTTTTTAATTACTTGTATATTTTCCATTGTAAATATGGTTTTTAAAATGTAAAGCATTAAATTGCTATGCTTTTGAAAAAGATACTTCAGCCAAACAAAGACTAAAGCAAAGTGCCAAATTTTTCTCTGCATGAGGTGTTAGCTTCAAAATATGTCAGTATTAAAATGAAACAATAGCTCAGCAAAAAATATTCAGCTATTCTGTTTTTTGATAAAAAGTTACATACAGGTTGTTTGAGTCAGGGACTCAAAGCTTCATTATTGCATTTCTCAGGTATTCTACTTAAATTAATCAATAAATATTTGTGTCAATCTTGATTATAGGAAGTACCCAAATAATATTAGCACTTAAATTTTGCAGATTTTTTTAAAATGTGTGCACAAGGTTACTGCAATGTAATCATTCCCTTGGAGTCCTATTCTGTTACATACTACATAGTTGTGGGACTTGGCAAGACAACCTGTCTATACTTTCCTGTTCATTCTGTAATATATCCACCTTACAGAATGGTGGGTAAACTTCAGGTGATATTTAAATGCTCTATAAAATGAAAGTTCTATGAAATAAAAAGGATTATGTTTACAACTAATCCCTAAGAAATTAAAACAAAACACAAAAGGATACCTATTTCTAAAGACTCCGAGAAAATTCAGCTAAGTGACTTTTGCCCAAAGCCTAAAGGCTAATGTATTATTCTGGTCCAGGCTAGAGTGCCAGCATTTTGATGCTTCAAAGGAAGTGAGCTAAATGTGAATCTCTGAAAATGTTTGATGACCTAAATTGGCGACAGCAAAATACGCATCTTTAAAATACTTCAACTATCCAGAACTCTCGGGGGTAAAGGATGTCCCATTAGATAATAATCCTGATGAATAAAATATCCTCTTAAATTCAAAAAGTAAAAACTAAAATCAGTAAGATCAAAGCTCTTTCAAAATACAGTATATATCACACACTGCTCTATTTCTTAACATGTAAGACATTGAATTGCAAAGTTTATCTCATTTAGTTCTTAGCAACCCTGTATAGTTGGCAGGGATTATTACTGCTGTCTTCAGATGAAGAAACTGATTGTGTTCACAGTCAGTTGGTTATTAGTCCCAGAGTTAGGATGAGAACCTGGCTCCTCTAACTGGGGAATGCATGGCGCTTATGGATTATCAAGCATTTTCGTAGTTGTTATTAAATTATTGTAGTGTTCGACAGATAGCGACTTTTTAAAGATATTACTGAGGGTACTTGACCCTCATTTAGAAGCTATGGTTTTTGTAAATCTCACGTGTTTCCTACTTTTTTCTTCATCAGCAGATTGTCAGGCGTTAAGAATTTTTGCTGCTGTGTATTCCTGTTTGGATTGTCAGCTACTGATATATGGCAGTAGAACAGTTCACCAAATTTGTTAGAATTTGTAAATGAAAATATGAAATGAGAATAGTAGGAGTAAGTGAACTGGGTTTTGGGTTCAGCTTTGTGCCATCTACTTTAGTTACCCTTATGTTCAGTTCTAGATTCTCATCTATATTCCATTATTGTTCAAATGCAGTATGCATGATCTTAGAACAAATTCCATACATTCTTACAGGTAGTTCAATTTTTATACAGGAAAGTGAAATTTTCAATCATAATGCAATTCTATAAATATGAGATTGCTGAAATGTTATATATTATGAATCTATCCCAAATTTGAAAAATTCCACATTATGTAGTCTCAGGTTTTAAAATGCTGTTTTGCCGAGCCCACCAGTTAATTTTTCATGATTTTAAAATGACTGTGGTTTTCAGTATTACTACATAGTTCATGAATTACTATTTCCATCTTCACAATTAAGGCAATATTAATTAGTTCTTATAAACCTCCGTTACATGAGTTTTTATCTTGCAATTAAAAATTTTTTAATGGACATGACCTCCTGTGGCCCTATTTTCATTTAGTTCTCATTGCTAGCTTATATTACTATTTAGGAAAGAGCTCTTGAACCTGCTAAAGATACTAAATATTTAATTATGGTCTTATCTGGTGTATTTTATGTCAGTATTGTATTGTCTGCCTAGTTGAGATGGTAATCAATGGAAATAAGGACCTGATGTCTCATATGTATTAAACTAAACATATTTGGGCCTCAGAAGATGGCTAGCTATTTGTAGTGGAACAGAAAATAAGAATATACCCAGGCCTGGGAATTCCCCTGTGGCCTACTGGTTAGGATTTTGGTCTTCACTTCTGTGGCCCAGAGTTCAGCCCCTGGTCAGGAAACTGAGACCAGGCAAGCCTCCAAGTGCAGCCAAAAAAAAAAAAAAAAAGAACCTAAATCTTTTTAGTCTTCCTGCAATTGATAATTATGAGATAGGCAAAGTCAGTATTCTTACAAAGTCCTTGAAAATAACATTTTATTCTTTTCCGTTCTTCATCCTCTCCAATACATCTAATGGTATCAAATATTAATTTAGTTAAATATGATATATAAAGTTAGAAATCTGGAAATCAGATTACCCTGAAATTTTAAATAAGAATTTTAAAGGATTGCTATTATTTCTTCTTCTGTGAAAGATCAGGCAAAGGGAAACTTTTTCTGGGGAGGGGGAGGAATTTTGTTCATTAAACTTATGGAAATTAAGTTGACATAACTCAGCTACTTATCTAGTGTGAAAGAACTTTTCCTAAAGATATACTTTTATGTGGCACTTCTTGCCCTGGTTCAACCTTGTGTAAATTGGAAGACTGAAAAAAAAAAGTCATGTCTTCTAGGAATTGTCATTTGGTAGCAAATATAGATGCATTCCTAAATAATCTAGATACTAGGCAGACTGGCAATTAATTATAACAGAACTTTATGTGATATGTTATAAGGGGAAGGTGGAAAGAGGAATTCTTACTAAGGTAGGAAAAGAGCCTGGGGAGACTTCTTGAAAAAAGTACAACTTGAAATTGGGTCTTGAAGGAAAATGTAGTGTTTTGGATAAGCAGCATTCCATAGTGAGAGATCTGTGTGAGTAAATGATCTATGCTGCTAAGTCACTTCAGTCGTGTCCGACTCTGTGTGACCCCATAGACGGCAGCCCACCAGGCTCCTCCGTCCCTGGGATTCTCCAGGCAAGAACACTGGAGTGGGTTGCCATTTCCTTCTCCAATGCATGAAAGTGAAAAGTGAAAGGGAAGTCGCTCAGTCGTGCCCGACTCCCAGCGACCCCATGGACTGGAGCCTACCAGGCTCCTCTGTCCATGGGAATTTCCAGGCAAGAGTACTGGAGTGGGGTGCCATTTCCTTCTCCGAAATGATCTATAGAAGAGTTAAAAAAATTTTTGACACTTTATATGTTAGGTATTTTACATGCATTGACTCATTGGATTCAACAGTCCTGTGAAATAGGTACCGATATCCTAACTCACAGGTAGGAAAAGTAAAGTGTGGAGAGATTTTTCACTCAAGATTAAACCCGTGATTGTTTCTAAGGCAGGGAGAGTTCTGCCTGCCAGGCTCACAACTAGGAGGTGGGAATGGGTTCCTGTTTAGGAGATGGTCAGTGGGGCTGTAGGTAGGAAGCACAGAACCAAAGGAAGGCTGAGGGCAGTTTTTCCCAAGTTTGCCTTTAACCTGAGGATCTCTAGAGCTACTTTTCAAAATAGAGCTTTTCAGGCTCCTCCCCTGGAGATCCTGATCTTGTTGAAGTCGGGTAGGATCCTAAAGCTGTATGTTTAACAAGCATCTCAGGTAAGATGTGTCGATTAGTTAAGTTCGACAGTTTGATTAACTTGATTAATGTATGAAAGGAAATAAAGCCTCTAATTCCGTATTAGTGCTCAGTTATTTGTAGAATGGAAGGTGTTGTTTTTAGAGACTTCACAATTTGGATTTTATTCTCTGCTTAATGGGGTGGCATTGCGACTTATGAGCAGGGTATGAAATTATCAGATGCTTATAGAAAAAAATGAAGTGTTATTTACAGTAGAAAATGTGTGCATGCATGCTAAGGGACTTCGGTTGTGTCTGACTCTTTGCAACCTATGGACTATAGCCTGCCATGTCCTCTGTTCCTGGGATTCTCCAGGCAAGAATACTGAAGTGGGTTTCCATTTCCTCCTCCAGGGCATCTTCCCAACCCAGGGATTGAACCTGTGTCTCTTATGTCTCCTGCATTAGTAGGTGGGTTCTTTACCACCTAGCACCTTTGTTAAAATTTAAAATGTCTTTTTTTTCTTAAACTTCCAATAAGGTGCTTAAATGAGGAAAGTCTAACTTTATTAAAGAGGCACTGAAAGCATTTTAATTTTAGAATGGAATCTTAGGGATTGTGGTGAGAGTATGTATGTTTTAAGATGAAACATAATATAACTATTATAGCAGTTCCACCTTTTAATAGTATCTCTAATTTTAAAAGTAATACACTTTTATTTTTGGGGGGGGGGTACTCAGTATTGATGGAAATATGTTTCTTTTCTTTTCCTGACTCCGCTCTCTTGAGGCTTCTGACCCCATTACTTTCCCCATCACTTTTACCTGGCAAGACTGTCTTCTAACTACTAGAGAAAATAAACACCATCACATGGAGACTGCCTTAGCCTCCTGAGTGACACTGGCAAGTCAGCATTCACACCTGCACCCTCCTCTGGGTACCAGCTTCAGAGAAGAGGTGTTGAGCAAGGTCATATCTCTCCATCTGTTCCTTAAGTGCCATCTCTTTCTGTCATCATCCCTTTACCCATTTATCCCTTTATGAACTAGTCCCCTGTTTTCTAATATTTGTGGTATGTGGACTTCTCTTTTTAGGAAAGACTTACAGATTTCCAGGGATGACAAACTTTACTATAATTTAAAATAAGCAGGTATAAGCTCTGTGCTTTACAGCTCTTTCATAAGATAAAAACAATTTTATAAATTAATACAAATAAACTGCAAAACAAAATTCAATAGCTAGTTAACAATTATTAAAAAGCAAATTTAGAAATCAATACAAATAAAACCATTAAACTTAGGATATTCAAATATACATAATTTAATGTGACAAATGAAACTAAATTTCAGCTTGAAAGTTTAAATATTTAATGGCTACTGCCCAGGTTCTTTTGGGTAATAGATATGCATATATCTCTCTGGGCTATGGGATGACTCATCTTTCACTACTCTTCACTGTTTGGAACATAATATTCTGTAATGACAAGTTAAGCCTTCCTCTAAGAAATCTGCTGTGGCCCTACATGTCCCAAGTTTCTTTTCCTTTGGGTATTCCATTAGAACTCTGGATTTATCACAGTACACTATATGTTATAAATTGCACATTCATCTTTCAGTCTCTACCATCTACCCATATATTAAGTTGAATCCCCAGCCCTCATCCATTGAGGTCACAAAATAACATTAATATCTTTTTAAAAAATTAACGGCTATAACAGGAACATTTTCCCATGTATTGCTTTTGAAAACATTTCTGTTAACATCATAATATTCATCATACTTTATATATAAAGACATTTAACTTTTACCCTTTTGCTGAACATTAAGCTTCAGCTTTTTATTTTTGTAAGTTTTATACATTTTATTTGCATCTCTTATTTTCTTAGAATAGATCTCTAATACTGAATTACTGATCTCTAATGGAAAAGACCTTGATGCTGGGAGGGATTGGGGACAGGAGGAGAAGGGGACGACAGAGGATGAGGTGGCTGGATGGCATCACTGACTCGATGGACATGAGTTTGGGTAAACTCTGGGAGTTGGTGATGGACAGGGAGGCCTGGCTTGCAGCGATTCATGGGGTCACAAAGAGTTGGACACGACTGAGCGACTGAACTGAACTGAACTAAATAGTTGAATTACTGGGTGCTGGGAAGTAAATATAATCTAATGGTTAATGATTTCAGCTCTTGTTGGCTTTGTTTCCTGCTACCCGTGTGATCATAAACAAGATGAATAACACCTCTCTAAGCTTCAGTTTCCTTATATTAGTATAGAGAAATTTAGTTCATGTATATTCATATACCTATGAATCAGATCAGATCAGTCGCTCAGTCGTGTCCGACTCTTTGCGACCCCATGAACCGCAGCACGCCAGGCCTCCCTGTCCATCACCAGCTCCCGGAGGTCCCTCAGACTCGCATCCATCGAGTCAGTGATGCCATCCAGCCATCTCATCCTCTGTCGTCCCCTTCTCCTCCTGCCCTCAATCCTTCCCAGCATCAGAGTCTTCTCCAATGAGTCAACTCTTCGCATGAGGTGGCCAAAATACTGGAGTTTCAGCTTTAGCATCATTCCTTCCAAAGAAATTCCAGGATTGATCTCCTCCAGAATGGACTGGTTGGATCTTCTTGCAGTCCTATGAATAGAACAAGTAATTAGAGCAATGGCCGAATCTAAATAAATGCTATTATTTTGTACATTCCAAAAATAGTTGATGCAAGTATTCGCAAAAGACAGGTAAATTTTACCTGTGTACACTTCCGACTTCAGTGATGAGAACACTTCATCAAATTATAAAATTTTCAGTTAGAAAATGAACACGCAGTTGATTTTGCAATATTGGCACCAATTTGAAGCACCTCTACAACATCTGCTTTGGAGAACTGTGAAAATATTTACTTCTGTGAAACAATAAGAAAACCAAAGAAATAATGGCGCATATTTACATTAACACCTACATGGCATTGCTTAAAAGCGTCCATTCCAAGCACGTACAGAGAGAGGTAGAAGGTAGTTTCCTTTACTCTAGGAAAACCCAGGCGGAGCCCATCTAAAGTTTTGGACAGCCTTTCGGCGTAGCAACGAAGTGCAAACTGCAAGAAAAAGAAAAAACCCAGTGGGCCTCCACTAGTTTTAACAAGTTAAGCTGTTCCAAATGAGTGTCTTTAGGGGAGCGTTAGTGGTTAAGTTTTAGCTTCTTCCATTCTTCCCGGATGTCCTAGAAATTTTAGTTCATTGGCTCCTTTCAGTGGGTCTCAGTTCTCTCCAAGAAGCTTCCCCGTCTCCCTGGCAACCGAGCTGCCACCAATTGCAGCTGAGAATTGGTGGTCACGTGGCCCCGGTCGCTTCCCGAGAGGAGGCAACATGGCGGCGCCGGCAAGCAGTAGATGCGGGGCTTGAATTACTCTACTTGTAGCAGCGGCATCCCTGCTGATGGCGTCTCTGCCGTTGTGCGGTTCGGTTAGGAGCCCAGAGGGACTCCTGGAGACCCTTCTTCACAAGAAGATCATCAGGATTATGATCCTGAAGATCCGGTCAGCGACTCGGGTTCATACTCCACTACGAGTACAGACTCAAGGTAAGGTTCTCGAAGAGGGACAATTAAATCCATCCTTTCTGTCCCGGAAGTGTACACGTGGGCTGGGGAGACTTCGAGAGTGAGTGTTGGCGTGGTAGAGAATAAGTATTTGAGGTTCTATAATAAGTGGGGGTTATTTGCACCAGGTTTCAGCTGTGCGATAATGTGAGTCGAAGTGACTGTTACTGTACACTTTGTTATTGTAGGTTTTAAGGAGGAGGGTCTCTTTGGTGAGTTTTGTAATATATCAGTATAATCTGCTAGAGTGTTCACAAAATTCTGTTCTGTCGCAGTGTCTTCTTGCTTTGGTGTCATGATCTTTGTGACTTTAATCTTATTAGTATTTAGAGTGAAGGGACACCTTCTGCGTTTGGTTAACTATTTAAATTACGTAGGTTTTTCTGTCGTTATAAAACTGAATAGGTTTATAAAAGAAAGTAGATCAACCCTAGCCTCACCATCAAGAACAACCTCTCAACTTTTGGGGGCTATTTCTGCTGTATTTTCCTATGAACTTCCATGGTTTTCTTGTTTTCTGTTTTGTGTCATAATGTAATTTTTAAATACAGAGTATCTTAAATTATTTCTGTTCACAATACCCAATGTTGCTTCAGTTTTGAAGGCATTTATCCCTTACTGCTATGCATTGAGAACTTTTTGGAAAGGTCAACTAAAGTAATTAGTGTTTGTTTGAAACAACTAGCTGTGAAACTGTTCTGGTGCCAAAGCATCCATCAGTGACTGCCATCTATAGTCATTCTTCGAATGACATTTTATATGTATTTAAAAATAACAGGAGTATTTAATGTGTATTTAGGAGTATCAGTTACTTGGCAGTTATTTTCACCTATAGGTATGTAAAAAATTTTTATCATTATCTTTACAAAGCAGGAGGAAAAAACCATCACTACTGGCTGCTTAAATGTCTTCTTAGAAGCTTAATGAGGACAGATTATATTCTGGAAGACGAGCAAATTACAGGATATCAAATACTTTGTGTAATCTTCTACTGTGGTCATTTAAAAAATAATTTAAAAATTCATGGCTGTCAAGCCAGGCTGCTTGAAGGGAAGTATGGATTATGTGGAACCTTCTTTGGTCTTGCTATTGGAGCCATAGACAATGTGAGATTCAAACTCTTGGTTTCTCTACATCTTAGAATCACACACTTTTAGTCCAGAGAGCATCTATAATTTTCTTAAGGTCACACAGTTGAGTGTTGTCAGTGGAGAAATTTAGGAGACCTGTAATCAAAGGCGGTGTGTTGATTTTGATGAATGAATAAATGAGCTAGCCCTGTTACCTGGGAAGTGAGCAAGCTAAGGACCTTGTGGTAGAAAATGTGTTATTTCAAAGCATTTTGTGATTCAGAGTTGGACAGGACTGGAGCGACTTAGCATGCATGCATGCATTAGAGAAGGAAATGGCAACCCACTCCAGTATTCTTGCCTGGAGAATCCCAGGACAGAGGAGCCTGGTGGGCTGCCATCTATGGAGTCGCACAGAGTCGGACATGACTGAAGTAACTTAGCAGCAGCAGTGTGATTCCAAATACATGTATATATGTATTATATTTTAGGGTTTTTTTAATGGCCTTTATTTTTTTAATATTTTTATAGTCTTTTTTTTAATTTAAATTTATTTAATTGGAGGCTAATTACAATATTGTATTGGTTTTGCCATACATCAACATGAATCCGCCACGGGTGTACACGTGTTCCCCATCCTGAACCCCGCTCCCTCCTGCCTCCCCGTACCATCCCTCTGGGTCATCCCAGTGCACCAGCCCCAAACATCCTGTATCCTGCATCGAACCTGGACTTTTGTTTCTTATATGATATTATACATGTTTCAATGCCCTTCTCCCAAATCATCCCACCCTTTCCCTCTCCCACAGAGTCCAAAAGACTGTTCTATACATCTGTGTCTCTTTTGCTGTCTCGCATACAGGGTTCTGTATCAGTCATTTCCTGATCACTCCATATGTCCCAGTATCTTTAACATCCTAATAATAGGACTACAGGAAATCTTGAATGTAAACTGTTTAGCTGGTCTATGTTTCAAGTCCTACCAAGATACAGATTTTATAGCTGTCATTTCTTGGTGTTTAGAATGTATGAGTTGATATATTGACCTGACCAGGTAGGCTTCTGTCTGTTTTTACCTTTTGATATTTACTTCCCTAAGGTGCAGAGTCACCAGTGCAAGCGATGGCCTTCCCAACTTGGACAGTACACTGGAACATGTGGATCAAAGATGTAGGGATGTGAACCTAAGCTTTCTCATCAAAGCTAAGAGATGAATTGCTTATTGTCATTCATTGCCTCAGATCAGATCAGTCGCTCAGTCGTGTCTGACTCTTTGCGACCCCATGAATCATAGCACGCCAGGCCTCCCTGTCCATTACCAACTCCTGCAGTTTACTGAGACTCACATCCATCGAGTCAGTGATGCCATCCAGCCATCTCATCCTCTGTCGTCCCCTTCTCCTCTTGCCCCCAATCCCTTCCAGCATCAGAGTCTTCTCCAATGAGTCAACTCTTTGCATGAGGTGGTCAAAGTACTGAAGTTTCAGCTTTAGCATCATTCCTTCCAAAGAAATCCCAGGGCTGATCTTCAGAATGGACTGGTTGGATCTCCTTGCAGTCCAAGGGACTCTCAAGTGTCTTCTCCAACACCACAGTTCAAAAGCATCAATTCTTCAGCGCTCAGCCTTCTTCACAGTCCAACTCTCACATCCATACATGACCACAGGAAAAACCATAGCCTTGACTAGACGGACCTTTGTTGGCAAAGTAATGTCTCTGCTTTTGAATATGCTATATAGGTTGGTCATAACTTTCCTTCCAAGGAGTAAGCGTCTTTTAATTTCATGGCTGCAGTCACCATCTGCAGTGATTTTGGAGCCCAGAAAAATAAAATCTGACACTGTTTCCACTGTTTCCTCATCTATTTCCCATGGAGGTTATTAAGGAAGTTACGCCACTACTGATTCACATAAAGTGTTCTGAACTTTCAAGGTTCCAGTTAATTTCTGCATATCTTTCTGGAAATTGTCATTGTTTCTGGCATGCTTTGAAACTGAAAACCAATTTGAGCTGCAAGTTATTGTCAATACAGAATTAATAAGTTTATCGTGTTTTAGAGAAGATGTCTTTAAGGTACATTCTGGTTATAGTTTGAAAGTGAAAGTGGAGAGTGAAAAGGTTGACTTAAAGCTCAACATTCAGAAAACGAAGATCATGGCATCTGGTCCCATCACTACATGGGAAATAGATGGAGAAACAGTGGAAACAGTGTCACACTTTATTTTTCTGGGCTCCAAAATCACTGCAGATGGTGACTGCAGCCATGAAATTAAAAGACACTTACTCCTTGGAAGGAAAGTTATGACCAACCTAGATAGCATATTCAAAAGCAGAGACATTACTTTGCCAACAAAGGTTCGCCTAGTCAAGGCTATGGTCTTTCCTGTGGTTATGTATGGATGTGAGAGCTGGACTGTGAAGAAGGCTGAGCGCTGAAGAATTGATGCTTTTGAAGTGTGGTGTTGGAGAAGACTCTTGAGAGTCCCTTGGACTGCAAGGAGATCCAACCAGTCCATTCTGAAGGAGATCAGCCCTGGGATTTCTTTGGAAGAAATGATGCTAAAGCTGAAACTCCAGTATTTTGGCCACCTCATGCGAAGAGTTGACTCATTGGAGAAGACTCTAATGCTGGGAGGGATTGAGGGCAGGAGGAGAAGGGGACGACAGAGGATGAGATGGCTGGATGGCATCACTGTGTCGAAGGATGTGAGTCTGGGTGACCTCCGGGAGTTGGTGATGGACAGGTAGGCCTGGCGTGCTGCGGTTCATGGGGTCGCAAAGAGTTGGACACGACTGAGCGACTGATCTGATCTGATCTGATCTGGTTATAGTACTTTTAATAGGTACTTATAAGAGGAAATTTTAAATTAGTGCAGTACCTCCTAACCTGGCATATTGGCTAGTCCCTGAGGAAGCTTCAGAGGTAATACTGGAGGGTGGGTTGGGTTGAGGGAACCATTGACTAGTTTTCAGTCCTGAAATGATGAAATACATTTACTTGCAGTAACTCCATGTCTTTGCTTTGGTTTACAGTTATCCAGCTCATTGAAGTCACATTGGTTTGTGTTGGCCAAAGTTACCAGTTTTCATAAAATTGACCTAGAGTTTTCATTTTTCAAAATGAATTGTTTATTGTTGTAAGTTTTAAAACTTTGACTGATGGGGAGAAAAAGGGATACTTTAGCAAGAGAATTCAGCTATACAAAGCTAAGGAATGTCCACTGAAAATAAGAAGAATGACTGGAGAAGAGAAATATGTCCTTTAAATTTTTTTTTCTGGGATATTTTAACATCTTTATTGAAATGTAGCTGACATATAATAAATCATAAATATTTAAAGTGCATGATTTGATAAGTTTTGACATGTATACATCTGCCAAGATAATTAACATATCCTTGTCTTCCATAAGTTTCCCTGTGTGCCTCCCCAATACTACTCATGCCTGCCTCACTCCTTACAACCACTTACCTGCTTTCTGTAGTGATAAATGAGTTTGTATTTCCAGAGTTTTATAAAAATGAAATCATACAGTATGGACTCTATTTTTGTCTAGCTTCTTCTACTCTGCATACTTATTTTGAGACTCATTCATATTGTTGCCTAAATGTAGTTTTCTCCTTTTTATTTCGGAATAGGACTCCATTTATTTCTGAATAGGATTGAGCATAATTATTTTGAGATTCATTTTGTTACTTATATGTAGTTCTTTCCTTTTTATTTCTGGATAAGATTCCTTGGATATATCAAAATTTGTCTTTTTCTTGGGTTTTAATGTGGAAAGGTGCTAATTGAAGAATCAAAATGTTTCATTCAGAGTTATGATGCAATATATTGTTAATAATATCCAGCTTAGTACAATATTTTCCTTTTTCTCTCTTACTCTGAGCCTTGACTTCTCTTTTCTTTTAATTTTTCTTTTATCAAATTACATCAATTAAAAAGTCAAACAGTATATAGCTAGGTTTATGATGAGATATGGTAATTCTCTGCCACCATCTCCATCTCAGCATATTGAAGAGAATTCATTGTCTGCCTTGTTTCCCGACTAGTGTTGCTCATCTCATTTGCTGACCTCACTCTCTTTGTACTTAGGTCTTCAAATCTGATAAGTCTCCAAGCCTGCTGACTTGCTTTTCTAATATCCACCCTACCACCTCCTTCCCCTTCTCACAGGCACTGCCTTCCTTAAACTGCTCAACTGTCCCTTGTACCAGTGGAGTAGCCATATAACTGGTCTGGGTGCTTCTAATTTATCCTGTTTGCTGTCTTTCTTCCATACAGCTGACTGTGTTTACTTTCTAAACTACCGTTCTAAATTATTTTTCTTGTAGAGAACCTACTACAAAAAGATACAGTGTAGCAGTTTGGATCAAAAGTATAATTAAACACACACATGAATATTACCAACAAAGCTAACTAAAATGAAGTTGATATCCATGTGCTTAACCAGATCATCCTTATGATCAGGAAAAGAAGGATGAGATTAAAAAACTTATCTAATATTTCAGGTTTGATCACTGCAGACTATTGTGCAAAGAATTCAATTACAATGAAATTTCTTATAATGTAGCCTGAAACAACTGAAACTTTTACTAATTTTTTTCAGTATCCATAGCATATTTGCAATGTCAAAATAATTTTTTCAGCAGATTATTATGAGAGGCATTTTGGTTCAGTGAAATAAGTACTAGATTAAGAGTAGGGTTCTGAAAACCTGAAAGTGTTGACATTTTAATTTCATCAAGTTTTCTCTGGTTTCTAGGAATTCAGAATTAATTCTTAGTTATAACTTATTACTTTACAAGATGTCTCAAGAGTGCTGTATTCTAAGGGGCAAACACTTAAAGAGAAAATAAAGGCTGAATGTATAAGCGTTTCTGTCTCTTTGGAAATGAAATCTTTGTGTGGCTGCCTTAGAAAAGACATGCTTTTCTTTAACATAAAAACTATCTTCCTGGTAACTGGGAAACTTTTATGGGCCTTCATCTTTTTTAACTTTTACTTTAAACTTGGAAATATTAGAATAATTGTGTTAGGGCAGTGTAACTCCTATGTGTGATGCTATATAGTGGTTGGATGATACATGTCATTATACATTTGTCTAAACCTGTAGATTGTACAACACCAAGAATAAACAGTAACGTAAATTGTGGATTTGGGGTGATTATGATCATGAGTTTATCTATTGTAATAAATGAACCATGCTGGTGAAGGATGTTGATAGAGGAGGAGGTCATGCATGTCATGGGGAGGGAGTATATGAAAAGTCGCTGTACCTTCAGCTCAATTTTGCTGTGAACCTGAAACTGCTCTAAAAAAGAAAAATCTATTAAATCGTTTTTCTACTCAAAAGCTTTTTGTCCTCCCAGATAAATTCCAGATTCCTTAGGATGCTTTTTAAAGCTATTTTAGATCTGTTCTTTAGCCTCTCAGATCCATCTTTGATGATCTTCCTTTAAGTCACCTTTATTCCTACTTGTCTTAGCTCTGGCCACTAATTTAAAAACATCCTAGGGAATTCCCTGGTGGTCCAGTGGTTAGGACTCCGTGCTTCCACTGCAGGGGGCACAGGTTCTCCCTAGTTAGAGAACCAGGATCCCACAAGCCAGCGAAGGAAAAAAAAAATCCTAAACTGAGCGGTATATAAACAGTAGAAATTTATTTCTCACAGCTCTGGAGACTGAAAGTCCAAGGTCAAGATATCAACATGGCCAAATTCTGGTGAGGGCCCTCCTCCAAGTTACAGACTGCACATTCTCATTGTATTCTCACATAATAGAGAGGAGAAACAAGTTCTCTGTGGCTCTTCTAAGGGCATTAATTCCATTCATGAGGGCTCCACCCTTGTGACCTCATCTAATTCTAATTACATCCCAAGAGCCTTACCTCCTGATACCATTGCGTTGCGGGGTAGTGTTTCAAAATATGAATTCTGGGGGAACATAAGAATTCAGTGCATAATACTACTACACTGAAATGGTCACCCATTCTCATTGTTACAATGTTCTTTTACTCCTCCTACACTTTGTATATACTTTGTTCTCTCTGTTTGAAATACCTTTTCTTCCTGTCTCTACTTGTCATCATCATTCAAGGTCCCATTTAAGTGCTACTTTCTCCTGGAACCTTAATTGACCTTTTTTAGACTTAATTGTAATGGCACCCCACTCCAGTACTCTTGCCTGAAAACTCCGATGGATGGAGGAAGCTGGTAGGCTGCAGTCCATGGGGTCACGCAGTCAGACACGACTGAGCAACTTCACTTTCACTTTTCACTTTCATGCATTGGAGAAGAAAATGGCAACCCACTCCAGTGTTCTTGCCTAGAGAATCCCAAGGACGGAGGAGCCTGGTGGGCTGCAGTGTATGGGGTCGCACAGAGTTGGACACAACTAAAGTGATTTAGCAGCCGCAGCAGACTTAATTGTGGATCACAACAATTAAGAAGGAAATGGCAACCCACTCCAGTGTTCTTGCCTGGAGAATTCCAGGGACGGGGGAGCCTGGTGGGCTGCCATCTATGAGGTCGCACAGAGTCAGACACGACTGAAGCGACTTAGCAGCAGTGGATCACAACAAACTGTGGAAAATTCTTAAAGATATGGGAATACCAGACCACCTTACCTGTCTCCTGAGAAGCCTGTATGCAGGTCAAGAACCAGACAGCTAACTGATTCAAAATTGGAAAATGAGTATGTCATGGCTGTATATTGTCACCCTGCTTATTTAACTTATATGCAGAGTACATCATGCAAAATGCCACAAGCTGGAATCAAGATTGAATAAATCACAAATTGGAATCAAGATTGCCAGGAGAAATACCAACAACCTCAGATATGCAGATTATACTGCTCTAATGGCAGAAAGTGAAAAAGAAATAAAGAGTCTCTTGACGAGGATGAAAGCGGAGAGTGAAAATGTTGGCTTGAAACTCAACATTAAAAAAGATTATGGCATCTGGCCCCATCACTTCATGGCAAATAGAAGAGGCAGAAGTGGAAGCAGTGACAGGTTTTATTTTCTTGGGCTCCAAAATCACTGCAGATGGGGACTGCAGCCTTGAAATTAAAAGATGCTTGCTCCCTGGAAGAAAAGCTATGACCAACCTAGGCAGCATATTACAAAGCAGAGACATTACTTTGCCAACAAAGGTCCATATAGTCAAAGCTACGGTTTTTCCAGTAGTCATGTATGGATGTGCTATGCTATGCTATGCTAAGTCACTTCAGTCGTGTCCGACTCTGTGTGACCCCATAGACGGCAGCCCACCAGGCTCCCCCGTCCCTGGGATTCTCCAGGCAAGAACACTGGAGTGGGTTGCCATTTCCTTCTCCAATGCATGAAAGTGAAAAGAGAAAGTGAAGTCGCTCAGTCATGTCTGACTCTTAGCGACCCCATGGACTGCAGCCTACCAGGCTCCTCCGTCCATGGGATTTTCCAGGCAAGAGTACTGGAGTGGGGTGCCATTGCCTTCTCCGGTATGGATGTGAGAGTTAGACTATTAAGAAAGCTGAACACCAAAGAATTGATGTTTTTGAACTATGGTGATGAAGAAGTCTCTTGAGAGTCCCTTGGACACCAAGGACATATAACCAGTCAATCCTAAAAGAGATCGACCTTGAATATTCATTGGAAGGACTGATGCTGAAGCTGAAGGTCCAATACTTTGGCTACCTGATGTGAAGAGCCGCCCACTGGAAAAGACCCTGATGCTTGGAAAGGTTGAAGGCAAAGGAGAAGAGGGCTCAGAGGATGAGATGGTTCGATGGCATCACCAACTCAATGGATGTGAATCTGAGCAAACTCCAGGAGATAGTGAAGAACAGAGAAGCCTGGTGTGCTGTAGTCCATGGGGTCACACAGAGTCATACACAACTTAGCAACTGAACAGTAACAAGATTTGATTCCTCCAGTAACAGTTTTTCTCCTGTGGTGTTGTTGTTTAGTGACTAAATAGTGTCTGACTCTTTGCAACCTCGTGGCCAGCTCCTCTGTCTGTGGGATTTCCCAGGCAAGAATACTGGAGGGGATTGTCATTTCCTTCTCTAGGCAGTCTTCTTGACCCAGGGATCGAACCCACGTCTCCATTACAGGCAGATTCTTTTACTCCTGAACCGCCAGGGAAGCCCTTGTTTTCTTTATAGCAGTTTTCATTCCTCACTTTTTGCACTTGTGTTTGAGCTAGATGGAAGAGCTGTCTGTCCAGCTGACGTCTTTTAAAAGCACAGTAAAGTTCTAGCAGAAACTGATTTGCTGGTCTGTGATTCCAGTTCTACCAGAGTTAGATCATATCCTTAACTTAGTGCACTGTAGACTTGCCCGATTTAGCTGAAGTATTGGGATATGGGATGAGGTCATTTTTAGCATAGTTCCAGTGGAGATGTGTCCCTGATGTAAAGAGTTGTTTCAGGCAACAAGTTCACAGTTGTTAGTTCACTGGCTCACTCCTTCTCTGTTGTGCTTCACGTTTGTTCCAGTGGTGGCTGTGGCTGGACTGGAAGGAACACCATCAGCCCACCCCAGGTTCCCCACCTTCTCAAGCTGCCATAACAGCTGCTGCTGCTGCTAAGTCGCTTCAGTCTTATCCGACCCTGTGTGACCCCATAGACGGCAGCCCACCAAGCTCCCCGTCCCTGGGATTCTCCAGGCAAGAACACTGGAGTGGGTTGCCATTTCCTTCTCCAATGCATGAAAGTGAAAAGTGAAAGTGAAGTTGCTCAGTCGTGTCCAACTCCTAGTGACCCCATGGACTGCAGCCTACCAGGCCCCTCCATCCATGGGATTTTCCAGGCAAGAGTACTGCTAGCACAGATTTTATCCATTAAAATCATTGTTTCCTTTTAGAAAACAAGCAGAAGACTTTGGAGATGAAAATTTAGATATTGCTGGCAGACAGAACATAGAAATGAAAACACAGAAAAGCATTGCGCAGACCAGTCCTTACTGAACCAAGCCCCAGGTAGAATCCATGGTAATTTGTCATGCTGCTTTTATTTTGTGTGGTTTTTCTCTGTCCCTAGGCTTGCCCTGCTCTGCCTATTAGTACTGTGTAACTACATAGCTACATGTGTTGGCTACCTAGGTAAAGCATGTGTGCTTTTCCCACTGAAAAGAAAAAGGTATAACGTAAGAGGTTTGAAATTGTAGCCAAAGTCTGTTTTCCTTAAGGAAATGTGCCGTGAGGGCTGGCTGTTTCATAACGTTTTTCTCGTTCTTGTGGTGACCAAGGATATGCTGGTGCTATTTCACTTGGTGAAAAATGCTGACATTAATGCAGCTAAGGATCTGAGAGATTCGATAACTTAGAAGAATAAAAAAAGATGTAGTATCAACATGGAATTCTTGAATACATCAATAATTGAGCAACTTATTAGCATTATCTAAAGTTTGTTTTCTTTAATATATTTCTGTTACAGCTTATGTAAGCAAACTAGATTATCTGCAAATTAGCAAGTTTTTCTCTAGGAAGAAGGCCTCTGCCCATATTTACCACATCATTTAGAGTTTGAACCCAATTGATGTTCCATCAAACTTTGCAGGCCGACTATAAATACACAGTTATTTCTGTTTAGAGCAAAGCAGAATAAACAAGTAAGAATCTCATTGAAAGACATTTGCACAATAACAGCTTTGCAGCTTGCACCATAGGATCTCAGAAAAAGAGATGAAAGGATATTTATGTTAATATTGATTACTGTGATTTTTATATATCATAGAAATCTTGATTAAAACTGGTAGACTTAAAAATGCATCTTTTATTTTGGAATAAATTTATGTTTATAGAAAAGTTGCAAAGGTAGTACAGAGTTTCTGTAAATTCTTCACCCAGTTTTTCTCTGATGTTAACCTTTTACACAAATGTGGTACGTTTGTCAAAACTAAGAAATTAACATTAATACAGTCCTATTAACTAAACTCCTGACTTTATTCAGATTTCACCATTCATCTGCTTAAGTCCTTTTTCAGTTCCCAGGTCCAATTCAGAGTATCCTATGGCATTAGTCATCATGTCTCCTTAGTTTCCTCTGGTCGTGACAGTTTCTCAGTCCTTCCTTGTTTTTCATAACCTCAGTCACTTGGTTAAGGTGGTGACTGCCAGATTTCTTCACTGTGAAGCTGCTGTATTTCACTTCCCATGCTCTCTTCTTTGGAAGCACATCACTGAGTCCAGTCCACACTAAAGAGGAAGCAAGATTAAGCTCCATCTCTTAGAGTGGGGTGTATCTACATACAATACTAATTTCACTATTAATGAATAGTTGCAATGAAAAGTTGGGGTTTCTTATTGTTGTTTTTAGTACACCTCATCCATCATAATAGAACTAGTTTGAGAGTATGGTCTTCCACCTTTGTAAACTTTCTGGCCTGTTTATCAGTTATACTCTTGATGCTTTTATGATAGGAATTAATCACCTGTAGTAGAAATCAGGAGGGCTTTCCCTGTGGCTCAGTGGTAAAGAGTCTGCCTACAGTGCAGGAAGCTGCAGGAGATGCAGGTTCTATCCCTGAGTTGGGAAGATTCCCTGGAGGAGGGCATGGCAACCCACCCCAGTATTCTTGCCTGGAGAATCCCCAGGGATAGAGGAGTCTGGCAGGCTACAGTCCACAGGGTCACAAACAGTCGGACTTGACTGAAGCGGCTTAGCACTCATGCACAAAAGTAAGGAACCTTCTGGGCATCCTGATATGTGGCCTTCAAGGCAGTATCTAGTTTTGGTTCACGTGTCATCAGCACTTAGCTGGAACCTACCAGAGATTATTGGAGACATCTTCATTTACTGCTAGGGGTTGGAAGAGTGCAGAAAAACAAGAGCTATATCTAATAAAGGTGTACATTTCTCCACAGTTCTGACTCTGTGGGGCGAGAGGACTGGAACTACCATTTATTTGTCCTTAACTGTGCCAGACACATTATTTTACTTGCTGTTGATAACAGCTCTGTGAGATAGCTAGAATCCATTTACTAGAAGAGAAAAGCTAAAGCTCAGAAAAGTGACAATCTCAAAAGAACAGCTTGAACCAAGGTCTGTGGCTTCTCAGTTCATTTTCCTTTTATTATGTGTTTTGTCTTCATTTGTATACTACAGTCATTTCCTTGTCTTTATTTTTGTCTCTTATCCCCTTTTTAAAAATTTCTTCCTCTTCTTAAAAAGCAAATTATTCTGCTTAAAGTGAATTATTTTTTAAATCTAGAGGTTAAGAAAATGGATCTCATTCATTGCTGGTGGAAATGTGAACTGCTATAGTCTTTGGGTAAAAATATATATGTATATACATATATATCACAAATATATATATGTCTATGTATGTGTATGTACATATATATATTTCCCTACATAAAAGGATGGTTATTGTATTTTTGTTCATAGGAGCCCCCCTCCATTGTCACCATGTTTATTTAACTTATATGCAGAGTACATCATGAGAAATGCTGGACTGGAAGAAACACAAGTTGGAATCAAGATTGCCGGGAGAAATATCAATAACCTCAGATATGCAGATGACACCACTCTTATGGCAGAAAGTGAAGAGGGGCTAAAAAGCCTCTTGATGAAAGTGAAAGTGGAGAGTGAAAAGGTTGGCTTAAAGCTCAACATTCAGAAAACGAAGATCATGGCATCTGGTCCCATCACTGCATGGGAAATAGATGGGGAAACAGTGGAAACAGTGTCAGACTTTGTTTTTCTGGGCTCCAAAATCACTGCAGATGGTGACTGCAGCCATGAAATTAAAAGGCGCTTACTCCTTGGAAGGAAAGTTATGACCAACCTAGATAGCATATTCAAAAGCAGAGACATTACTTTACCAACAAAGGTTCGCCTAGTCAAGGCTATGGTCTTTCCTGTGGTCATGTATGGATGTGAGAGCTGGACTGTGAGGAAGGCTGAACGCCGAAGAATTGATGCTTTTGAACTGTGGTGTTGGAGAAGACTGTTGAGAGTCCCTTGGACTGCAAGAAGATCCAACCAGTCCATTCTGAAGGAGATCAATCCTGGAATTTCTTTAGAAGGAATGATGCTAAAGCTGAAACTCCAGTATTTTGGCCACCTCATGCGAAGAGTTGACTCATTGGAGAAGACTCTGATGCTGGGAGGGATTGAGGGCAGGAGGAGAAGGGGACGACAGAGGATGAGATGGCTGGATGGCATCACTGAGTCGAAGGATGTGAGTCTGGGTGACCTCCGGGAGCTGGTGATGGACAGGGAGGCCTGGCGTGCTGCGGTTCATGGGGTCGCAAAGATTCGGACACGACTGAGCGACTGATCTGATCTGATCTGAAAGCTTATCAGTAGGTGAGTAATCCAATTCCCTTAGGCTACGTACCTTAATGTAGCCATTCAGTTCAGTTCAGTTCAGTTCAGTCTCTCAGTAGTGTCTGACTCTTTGCGACCCCATGAATTGTAGCACGCCAGGCCTCCCTGTCCATCACCAACTCCCGGAGTTCACTCAGACTCACGTCCATCAAGTCAGTGATGCCATCCAGCCATCTCATCCTCTGTCATCCCCTTCTCCTCCTGCCCCAAATCCCTCCCAGCATCAGAGTCTTCTCCAATGAGTCAACTCTTCACATGAGGTGGCCAAAGTACTGGAGTTTCAGCTTTAGCATCATTCCTTCCAAAGAAATCCCAGGGCTGATCTCCTTGCAGTCCAAGGGACTCTCAAGAGTCTTCTCCAACACCACAGTTCAGAAGGATCAATTCTTCAGCACTCAGCTTTCTTCACAGTCCAACTCTCACATCCATACATGACCACAGGAAAAACCATAGCCTTGACTAGACGGACCTTTGTTGACTAGACGGACCTTTGTTGGCAAAGTAATGTCTTTGCTTTTCAATATGCTATCTAGGTTGGTCATAACTTTCCTTCCAAGGAGTAAGGGTCTTTTAATTTCATGGCTGTGGTCACCATCTGCAGTGATTTTCGAGCCCAAAAAATAAAGTCTGACACTGTTTCCACTGTTTCCCCATCTATATCTGCCATTACGCTATGTCACTTCAGTCGTGTCCGACTCTGTGCGACCCCATAGACGGCAGCCTACCAGGCTCCCCCGTCCCTGGGATTCTCCAGGCAAGAACACTGGAGTGGGTTGCCATTTCCTTCTCCAATGCATGAAAGTGAAAAGTGAAAGTGAAGTCACTCAGTCGTGTCCAACTCTTAGCGACCCCATGGACTGCAGCCTACCAGGCTCCTCCGTCCATGGGATTCTCCAGGCAAGAGTACTGGAGTGGGGTGCCATTGCCTTCTCCCATATCTGCCATTAGGGATTTCTAAATCATGATTTTAAGTGATAAATTATACAGGTGCATGCATGTACGTATGTGTAGGTTCCAATCACTTTTTCAAAACAAACAGTAGCAGATTTCCCTATATATATTTTATATTATAAGAACATCGATTTTCAGAAATTTTTTTTTATTGAAGTATAGTTGATATACAATGTTATATATCAATATATAATGTTAGTTTCTGGTATACAGCAAAGTGAATCAGTTGTACTTCATATCTATATTCTTTTTCATATTCTTTTCCATTTTGATTCATTACAGGATATTAAATATAGTTCTTTGTGCTATATAGCAAGACATAGATTTTAACATCATTTATGTCAGTGAAAGGTAGGAAGGGAGGATGACCTGTACAATAATTACATGCCCATTTATGTAAAATGAGTCTGTCTATATATATAAGAAAGGATGCATGAAAATACAGTTGCCAACTAGCAATCTAGTCAGCATCAATTCTTTCCTCTTGCTCATTATCATATCTAATCAGTCTCAACATCCTAGTGATTTTTAAGCGTTTCTCAAATGTTTTTCCTGCTTTCCATCTCCTCTCCCATTGCCTTAGTTATATCATATTTGCTTGGACTATGGAAGCAGTCCTCTGCATGGCCTCTTACTTGAATTTTTGTCCACCTCAACTTCTTCTATCATTCTGTCAAAGTAGAGCTGTTCAGAGGTTATCTGACTTGGAAACCCTGTACTAAAACTTTTCACTGATGCTCTCTTACCTACACAACAAAATCCAAACCTTTTGCCGGGGTCCCTTGCAAAATTAGAACTCCACATCTCCTATCATTCCCCAACTCACCAACTTTGCTCTGACAGCCACAGACGGGCTGTGGTTGTCCACATAGACCAAGGAGACTACTGTCAAGGCCTTTGCTCATCCTGGTACTTTTGTTTGGAATTCTCGTCTTGTCCTCTGCTTCAGCCCCCCAAGCCCTCCTCCCTAGCCACTTTAAAACTCACCTCTGTGGTCTCCTTACTGGAAAGTCTCCCTTGATCCCACCCTCCACTTGGCCAAGCTGGATAAACTCGCTTTGCACTGACCATGTGTATTGTCATGAACTCTTTCTCAGTTTCTTCTCTCCTCTGGACAAGGGAGGGAACTGATGTTTTCATCACTGTAATTCTAGTACTCAGCACAGTGTCTGGCGCTGTTTATTTGTTCCACTACTGAATGCCACCCTCCCTGGCACACTTCCCTGCTAGGATCATTAACTCGTAACCAAAAAGTGGTTTCACATTCAGATTTTAGAGAATAAGATAAATCATGTTTAGCAGGGAAGGATAAATGTTTATTTGGGATCACATATCTTTAATATATAGGACTTCCCTGGTGGCTCAGACGGTAAAGCGTCTGTCTACAATGTGGGAGACCCAGGTTCGAGCCCTGGGTTGGGAAGATCCCCTGGAGAAGGAAATGGCAATCCACTCCAGTACTATTGCCTGGAAAATCCCATGGACAGAGGAGCCTGGTAGGCTACAGTCTATGGGGTCACAAAGAGTCGGACACGACTGAGCATAATGATGATGATGATCTTTAATATAAATAACATAGCAGATTAAAAAGGTGAGATGATAAAGCAAATCAGCTTCATTCATTTTCTAATTGATATGTATCTCCATAAGTAATTGTGTATAATTATGGTATTTTCATTGTGCCATTTTAAATTATGGTACATTGTTATCTAATTTTTTATGGCAAAGACACAGTTATTTATCAGTAGAACTGCAGAGTTATTAAATGCTGATTTCTGCAGGTATAGACAGATATATTCAAAGCAACTGATAATGGTGAATAATACACATGTGCCTAAGTGCCTAAAATGATGCCACACATTGGGGACCAGCAAGGGCCAAAGAAATGTTAGTTTTGATATTTGGGGATAGTTATGCTTTTTTTTTTTTTTAACCAAACATATATAGTTGAAAATTCAGTATTAATTACCAACCACAGACCAGGGCAGTGGTTGGTTTCCGAGTGAGTAATAGAATAGTGCGTTTTTTCGGATTAATTTTCACGATATTTAGAAAGAGACACTTGACTCTTAAGTTAAAAGAACCAGGGTTGCTAATAATAAATACTGCAGAAAATAGAGATGGCTTATAACTGAATGATGAGGACACAGATTATACCCTTTCATGCCAACGTTATTACAGTCCATGTTTCTGGAAAAAAAACTCTCTCCACATGTTAGTTTTTTTCCACTGTAACAAAATTTGCTTTAAAGTATACCAATTTGAAAGGTAAACTGTAACATAGAACAGGATGGAGTTTGTGGTTAGTTCTGTTACCTTAAGAAGAGTATTTTTGTTTTTCAGTGCTGTTTGAATCACTTTAATAGCAACAATTTTGTTTTTTTCAATGTCCTACTTCCCAGTTAAAAGGTTTTTTTTTTATAATCACATGATGAATTATGTAATATGTGGTTTACTTTTCCTGCTAAAATTGTTCATTAAAAAGAATTTTATGGAAATTTTAGGCTACAAAGTGATTATGATTAACTATGATTGTATGATAAATTAGTTGATCTCAGCAAAGATTTTAGTCCATGGTGAGTGAATGTTCCTTTTTTTAAAATTTATTATATAAACAAAGTCTCTTAATATTGGTAGGCTTTAGTTTTTGTTTTAGCATGTCAGCCATGATGAATAATTTCTATGCAAATAAGATGTTTTTATGTACAATTTCCAAATGTCTTACATCTGTGGACATAATTGCATAATCAACTACTAACATAAATTATTGTCCAGTGAAATTGTCTAAAGTGAACAAAAACCACACAGGGAATTAAATTTAAAAAACAGAACCTTAGATTCTAGAAGAGGGCCATCTATTTTTTTCATTTGTTTTCTTTGCTATCACTGTGCCATTTTGATCCCCTCTCCTCCAACCCCAGTTCTTCAAGACTCTACAAACAGCATTCTACAGTTAATAATGCTGATGCTCACAGTAAATTAGAAACAGTAAGGAGACTTTGAAATAATCAAGGAGCTTTCACCCTTCCTATCCCCCTTCACCCCAGCCCCTACCCTCATCCCATGCTGGAAAGACATAACTGTTTTTCTTATGTTTGGCTGCGATTCAGACTGTCTTTTTTCTTTTCTATAGTGACCTTGAGCCTGAATGGCTGGACAGTGTGCAGAAAAATGGAGAGCTGTTTTATTTGGAATTGAGTGAGGATGAGGAGGAAAGCCTCCTTCCTGAGACACCTACTGTGAACCATGTCAGATTTAGTGAAAACGAGATTATTATTGAAGATGATTACAGAGAAGGAAAAAAGTATGAACCCAAACTCAAGCGGTTTACCAAGATTTTAAAAAGTAAAAAACTTTTACCCAAGCGCTATAATAAAAAAAATAGTAATGCCAGCGGGCCGGTATCCATTCTAAAGCATCAGTCCAATCAGAAAACGGGAGTTGTTGTCCAGCAGCGACACAAAGATGTGAATATCTACGTAAACCCCAAAAAGCTAACCGTCACCAAAGCCAAAGAGCAGCTCAAGCTTCTGGAAGTACTTGTTGGGATTATCCATCAGACCAAGTGGAGCTGGAAGAGAACTGGAAAACAGGGCGGTGGAGAGAGGCTTGTGGTCCATGGCCTGCTGCCAGGAGGATCTGCAATGAAGAGTGGTCAGGTTTTAATTGGTAAGTCCTGCTGGTAAACATCAGTCCTTGTTTGCAGGGTTAATGGTTGATGATGCCTTGTGAGGAAAGTGATTAAAACAAAATTATACTGAGTCTCAACTAATTAAAGATTGCTCAGTGATATTTGGACAATATCATTTGGGATATTTGGGACAGTAGTGAAATTGTAAGAATGGTGTACTGCAATGAGCAGTGTTCTTTAGACAAGCAACTTTAGTGCACTGAATATGCGTGCATACCTTGTTCGGCCAGGGAACAATTTAACTAATTTTTGAGTTTTTGTAAATTTTATTTCATCTTGGTTTTATTTGCTGACAAGAAAAAGAAAATTGACCGTACAGTGATAATTTAGGTTTGAATGACCTATATCCAATAACATGATACAAAAATATGTAATTTAAGAATAAAAATAGTTTAAAATTGTATGTTTGGACTTAAGCACACTGAGTTCTTGGAGTGGTTTTTAAATGATTTCCTTTGGCACATTTAGCAACAGTGGTGTTACAAATAAATTTCCTTTTAAGGGCATTTGTCAAAAATATCCTACCAATTTTGAAGGGAAAATAATAAACCTATAAGTTATTCTGAATATGTGTTAAGATGAGCATTTTGTGTTGCTGATACATTTTAAACTGTTAGATATATTTGAATTAGTAGCAACTTTACTACTTAAAGGTAGATTAGTTAAAGATGAGACCATGTTGTTAATGAAACTTACAGGTATTAACAGTTCTCAAAGCTGATGGTCTTAAGCTGACAGTCTGAGAGATTTTGATAAAGGAGTTATTTTAGATTCTTTAGAAACCATTTAAAATATTTTAAAAATATCTTTTACTTAAAGTCCAACTTTTGTCATTGATGGAACAGATAATTTTTTGAGCATCTACTAAATGCCAGGAATACAAAGGTTACACCAATGATCCAGTTACTCCTCTTACGTAGCTCATACTGTTGTGAAGGGCTTGCCTTGTGGCTCAGCTAGGAAAGAACCTGCCTGCAATTCAGATACCCTGGTTAGTTTCCTGGGCCTGGAAGATCCACTGGAGAAGGCATAGGCTACCCACTCCAGTTTTCTGGCCTGGAGAATTCCATGGACTGTATAGTCCATGGAGTTGCAAAGAGTTAGACACTACTGAGTGACTTTCACTTAACTGTTGTGGAAGAGGTGGGTCAAAAATAAGCAGACAGTTTCCTGCAGTGTGATAAATGCCATGACGGGGCTTTGCAAGGGGAAATCTTATAGGAAGGGCATCTGTGCAAAGTGTGTGTTCTAAATGGTTGCAACAAAATCTCCACTTTCTCTCCTTAAAATGTTATTCTGATACTCCTCCCATGGAGAGTTATAGTCTGAGTGGGTGTCTCTGCCCCACCTCCCTGGCCTTGAACCTGGGTTGGCCTGCGCCTGCAGCTTAATTGGTACTGTGCGACTTAAGAAGTGGGATCGTAAGCAGGTGATGCTGCTTGCCTGTCACCATTCTGTGAGGAAGTGCTTGCCTGTCACTGTTCTGTGAGGACGCCCAGGCGGCATGAAGAGGCCTCGAGTAGTAGTATTCTGGCTGATGGCCCCAGCTGAGGCCCCAGCTACCCTTCCCAATGGCCACCAGATGTGAGTGAAGAGTCTTTCCAGGGAACTCCAGCCCCAGCCACTGTCTGGCTGCAGCTACATGAGAAGCCCTAGTGAGAACCTCAGCTGAACCCCATCCACCCCAGTACCAGGAGAGATAATAAATGGTGGTTGGTGTTTGTTTCTTTTTTTTTTAATTGAGATATAATTGACATATTAGTTTCAGGTATACAGCATAATGATTTTATATTTGTATACACTCTGAAATGATCACCACAATAAATCTAGGAAGCATCCATCTTCACACATAGTTACAAAAATGATCATTGTTATTTGAAGCTACTGAGTTTTTAGCTGATCACTTAGGCAGTAACAGGCAACTGGAACAGGAGCTAGTGCATACTTACATTCTCTGAAGTCCTCACCTTCCTTCTGTGTAAAGTTACAGGATTGGGCCAAAATATCTCTAGGGTTTTTTCTTTTAGTTCTGTGAAAGGAGGCCAACATCCCTGCTTATGAAATCCTGCCTGGTTGTTGCAGGATTGCCACCATAATTGTAGGATCCCACATGCTGGAAAACCCCAGCTCATGTCCTCTCTTTATATTCACCTGAGGCCTTTGCTGGGAATACCCATTTGGACTGAGTTTTAGACAAATCTCTAAAATTCTTTGTACCCATTTCTCTTGAAACCTAACAGAGAGGTGGTTTTAACCAGTGAGCCTCCTGTTCCTTATTTCCTTTCCCCTGATAATCACTCCAGTCTGCTGACCCTCCTAGGAATGCCAGTTACCTCTGGGTGTGATCTTTGCACCGTCTGTATGGGAGGAAAGAGAATCAACCAGAGAGGAAGACTACCAGGGTGGGCCTACCATTTATTGTTAAAATAATTTAAAGGTACCCAAGATGCTAGTAGTCTACTTTATTAACTTGAGTGAGGTAGCATGTATTGTATTATAATTTATGCACTTTTCCTGCATGAGTATTAAATAGCAATAAAAAGTTAGAAAGATTATAACTTAAAAATAAGTAGAAAAGGAAATTTGTTGAAATAAAATGATTATTTCATCTTTGGCACAGGGCAAAATGCTTGGCTCGTAATAAGCCCTCAAAAACATGTACTCAATGAATAAACTATGTAAAAAGAATACATGCAAGGAAAACAATTAGAAGTTAATATAAATACAGCAAAATGCTGTGGTGTTGGATTAGTGTGGGGGCTTTATGGATGATTGTTGTCTACTTTTTCAAGTCTTGAATTTTATGATTAAGCCATATAGTTTTAAAATTATATAATTTGGGAATAAAGAATGGATGCTTTTTTTCAGCACTTATTTTTTAAAATTCTCTGAGCAGTCATAGGTATTAAGCTTGTGAATAATGAATATTACCTCATAACCTAACTTACACCAGAGATATAAATCACTGTTAGGAAAGAGCCTTCGTCCTTGAATGCTTCATTGAGCAGATGCCCTCATTTATCAAGATCAAAAGTCCTGTTCCAAGTTGGGTATGTGTTCATACCCATCAATGGACAATTTTAATGTCATGGTGAGTTTGCTAAATGCAAAGCTCCTTGCTAAGTTGCACAAGGTGCTTCTGTGGTGGTAATTTCTCACTTGCTTCTCTCACGGCAACATGCACACTGCAGTCACCCCACAGGCAGGAGGATCATGAGAACTTTGTCCTGATGAGTGCGGCTTGCTCCAGGTGACTTCCCCTTGTCTCACTGGAGAGTGACCCACCGTTGACTAAAGTCCCTTGAGCAGCACAGTGAGACTGGTGACTCCTCTTTCTTTTCACAACAGCAGAAATCTGTTCTATTCTCATTCTTCTTTGCTGGTTTCTTGGGGTTTTGCTCCCTTTCTTGGTGCCATTTTTGCTGTTCAGGCTGCCAAGGGCTTGCATGTTTATTTTTATATTTCTGTTAAAGTTTGACAGCTGATAGCTCCTGAACGACCTGTAGCTCGTCCCCATCTCGGTCAAGAGCAAGTAGAAGTTCTCCTTTTTCGACATCCTAGAAACTGGCTAGCATCTGTGTTTTATTTTTTTTCTTCAAGATTATTATTCAAGTCATTTAAAATTAGGTGTTCTTTGAAGGATTGGGAAGGATAGGGTTAGAAAAAGTACACATTAGTATTCTAGACTCTGCATACCCTGAAGACTATTTCTGATAAAGAATAAACAAAGTTTTTATTTCAAGTTCTTTTTGTATCAACTTCTGATATGCTCCCCTGTGGTCAGTAAATAGATTTGTTTTATATAATATTTGTGCTGTTTCACTTTTAAATTTTAAAAAATTTTGGAAGTGCTTTTGGATTTACTTTTAAAAATCATTTAAATTGAGGTGTTACTCCATAACGTGCCCAAATCTTAAATGAATACTCAGTGAATTTTAACATATCTATATACCTTTGTAACTACAACCCAGGTGGGTACCCAGATGCTCCATGGTGCATCCTCCTTATTGGTACACCCACCAAAGATAATCTTCTAAAAGTCAGAAGTTTTCTAGCAACAGTTGATTTCACCTCTTCTTCAACTTCATGTATATGGAAGTATATGGTGTGTATTCTCTTGTTTCTGTTTTCTTTAGTTTATAGTCTATGAGACATGTGGATGTTGTCACTATGTAGTAATCCATTGTATGAATACATACTATTTATTTTTCCATTCCACTGTTGACAGACATTTTGGGGGTTTGCAATTAAAATATCTGAAGCTCTCTTTTGAAAAGATAGCTTTGGGTTTTATGAACATGTCATGTATGGATGTGAGAGTTGGACTGTGAAGAAAGCTGAGCACCGAAGAATTGATGCTTTTGAAGTGTGGTGTTGGAAGAAGACTTTTGAGAGTCCCTTGGACTGCAAGGAGATCCAGCCAGTCCATCCTAAAGGAAATCAGTCCTGGGTGTTCATTGGAAGGACTGATATTGAAGCTGAAACTCCAATACTTTGGCCACCTCATGCAAGGAGTTGACTCATTGGAAAAGACTCTGATCCTGGGAGGGATTGGGGGCAGGAGGAGAAGGGGACAACAGAGGATGAGATGGCTGGATGGCATCGCTGACTCAATAGACATGAGTTTGAGTGAACGCTGTGAGTTGGTGATGGACAGGGAGGCCTGGTGTGCTGCAATTCATGGGGGTGCAAAGAGTTGAACATGACTGAGCGACTGAACTGAACTGAATGTGAGATTTTACTCTCTAATCTTTGGTAGACTGTTATTTGGTATACATTTTTGTCTTCTCCCATTATAGTTGTAACATTTTGATATTCTTTGTTTTCCTGTATTTACAATCCCCAAGTAAAATTACTTTTATTTATTTATTTATTTATTTTTGACTGTGCCGTGTGGCTTGTAGGATCCTAGTTCCCCAACCAGAGATCAAACCCACGTCCCCTGCACAGAGTCCCAACCCCTGGACCGCCAGGGAAGTCCCCATTTCTATATGCTTAGTGAAAATAAGTCTACTTACTTGTCTCTCTTCTCTCACATAATTTATCCTCTGTATTTTTACCCATGGTACTTGATCCACTAGTAAAGACACTGAAGCACTGAGTTCATTGGAAAGACAGAATTTTAAGAGATTTTAGGCCATTGTAGAGAGAGTCTGGTGCAGTTACTTCCCTCCGTGGGTGAGCACCAGAGGTGTCATGTTCCTTATCCAAGAGCAGCCAGTCAGACAGCCAGTGGTAAAGCTGGAATCCATGGATTGTGAATTCTGTTCACAGAGCTCTTTCACTTAACCATGTTGCTCACTTGAGTGGGTGGGGAAAGTGCCAAAAGATGTCCCTTTGAAACAACAAAATGATTTAATCCTTTCAAAAATGTAATTGCAAAATAAACTACCACAATGTACTGTTTAATCCAGTCAATCCATTTTGAAACATTTGTTCTAAAGAAGTCATCTATAAGACACACCTGCATGCCATCACCAGCAGATAAGTCAGGCCCACCAGCCTGAAATCTCTTAAAATTCTATCTTTCCAGTGAACTCACCACCCATTTTTGTGCAGTCTGCAAACTGAGAATGGTTTTAACCTTTTTCAGTGATTAGAAAACAAATCAAAAGAGTGATATTTTATGACATATGAAAACTTATGAAATGCAGACATCAGTGTTCATAAATAAAATTTTATTGGAACACAGCTACATTCGTTTATTGCTATTTTAAAGCTACAGTGTCAAAGTTGAAGAGTTGCAACAAAGACCATATGGTCTGCAGAACCTAATGTATTTACTGATCTGAGCCTTTTCAGAAAAAGTCTGCTGACCCCTGATGTAAAAAGAGGAAAAATTATGTGCATGAAAACATTTGTCTGAAGCATTTTTTAGTTAGAATAAAAAACAAAAAACATGAAAATGTCAGGCGAACAGTATGGTTATTTAAATTATAATTTAATAATTATAAATTATTTGTTATTTGACCATTAAAGTTATAATTCTAAAAACTATATAACCAGCATAAAAATTCTTATTATTTGAGAGATTTAAAAGGAAAAAATTAATTCCTAATGACTCCTTTGTGTGAACAGAAGTAAAGACTAAAAATAATTTTCAAAATTAATCATGGCTATAGGTGGCTCAGCTGGTGAAGAATCCATCTGCCAGTGCAAGAGACCCAGGTTCAATCCCTGAGTTGGGAAGATCCCTTGGAGAAAGGAATGGCCACCCACTCAAGTATTCTTGCCTGGAGAATCCCATGGACAGAGGAGCTTGATGGGCTACAGTCCATGGGGTTGCAAAGAGTTGGACACGACTGAGTGACTGAACAAGGACAAATAATGCCATAAATAATTTATAGTCATCAGTGGTTTTTTCCAACATTTCTGTAGTATCATTTTCTATTTTAATGAGAAATTAAAACCTTACAATATTTCTTATTCATCATAAGTTTATAAGAAATATGTTTCTTATCCATCATCTTCTGAGAATATGATATTTTAATATCATATTAAATTTTACATGGGCTTCCCTGGTAGCTCAGACGGTAAAGCATCTGCCTACAATGTGGGAGTCCCGGGCTCAATCCCTGGGTCAGGAAGATCCCTTGTAGAAGGAAATGGCAACCCATTCCCGTATTGATGCCTGGAAAATCCCATGGACCGAGGAGACTGGTGGGCTACAATCCATGGGGTTGTAAAGAGTTGAACATGACTGAGTGACTTCACTTCATAATATTAGTAGTTATTATTGCAGTGTCAGACTATTTTTCTGGGCTCCAAAATCACTACAGATGGTGACTGCAGCCATGAAATTAAGAGACGCGTACTTCTTGGAAGCAAAGTTATGACCAACCTAGATAGCATATTCAAAAGCAGAGACATCACTTTGCCAACAAAGGTTCGTCTAGTCAATGCTATGGTTTTTCTTGTGGTCATGTATGGATGTGAGAGTTGGACTGTGAAGAAGGCTGAGCGCCGAAGAATTGATGCTTTTGAACTGTGGTGTTGGAGAAGACTCTTGAGAGTCCCTTGGACTGCAAGGAGATCCAACCAGTCCATTCTGAAGGAGATCATTCTTTGGAAGGAATGATGCTAAAGCTGAAACTCCAGTACTTTGGCCACCTCATGCAAAGAGTTGACTCATTGGAAAAGACTCTGATCTGATTACTTAATATTACTTACTAAATAAGTTATTATTACTTAATATTCTGTGTAATATTAGTAGTTACAATATATGTGCTACCATTATTCAAGGAACTCTAGAATGGTAGGTTGGGAGGGACCTTGATTTTCTGTAGTTTAGTGCTTAAGTATTATAGTTGAGGGATTTTTATTCTCTCAAAACTTAAGATTTTGTCAGTAAATGCATTAACTTTAGTGAATAAAATGGCAGTATGCTGCTAAGTCACTTCAGTCGTGTTCGACTCTTTGTGACCCCGTAGACAGCAGCCCACCAGGCTTCCCCATCCTTGGGATTCTCCAGGCAAGAACACTGGAATGGGTTGCCATTTCCTTCTCCAATGCATGAACGTGAAAAGTGAAAGTGAAGTCGCTCAGTCATGTCCGACTCTTAGCAACCCCATGGACTGCAGCCCACCAGGCTCCTCCATCCATGGGATTTTCCAGGCAAGAGTACTGGAGTGGGGTGCCATTGCCCTCTCCAAATGGCAGTATATAACTGCTTAAAAAACCAGATGCTTTCCCCTCTTAAGTCAAATTCAGCTTAATTTAAATGAACAATTTAAATTCACAATCTGATCCCACCCTCCCATCTCATACATATTTTCCAGTCCTCCTGTACATTAAATACTCACTTCTAACAGGATTGATTTATTCTTTCCCCAATGACCTCCAAATGTACCTTGTACATCCATCTGTTCTTTAGCATTCTTGGTCTCTGACTCTCATTTGGTGTTTAGTCAAGATTGCTCTATATTGTTCAGTGAGTATATTAATTTCCTATTGCTACTGTGACAAATTACCAGACTCGGTGGTTCAAAACAGCACAGATTTATCATCTTACAGCTTTGGAAATCAGAAGTCTAAATTGAGTCTTCCTACACTACAATCAATGCATGTGTCCACAAGGGCTGCATTCAGTCTGGAGTCTCCAAGGGAGACCTCCTTTCCTTGGCAAGCTTCTAGAGAACTCCTTTCCTTGGCAAGCATTCCTAGCCTTGTGGTCCCTAACTCCATCTTCAAAGCTGGCAGTGTAGCATCTTGAAGTCTTTCCCTGACTGACTTTCCTGCCTCATTCCTTTAAAGATCCTTTGATTACATGGGACTCACTTGATTAATCTCCCAATCTCATGTTTCTTAATTACATCTGAAGTCTCTTTAGCTATGTAAAGTAACATATTCACAGATTTTAGAGATTAGGATGTAGACATTTTTGGAGGACTATTCTGCCTACCACAGTGTGTGTGTTTTATTTTTTTTATAAGATATGAGTATTATTTTTTTCTTTGCAGTAGTAATAATATATGCTTATTGTAAACCATTTAGAAAATGTAATAAAACAAAGCAAAGAAAAAGTCCAGTCACCCAGAGATAGCATTTTGGTGTGTGTCCTTTCTTTTTCATACATTTATGTGTAATAATTTTGTTCAAAAGTAACTTCTTAAATTGTGTATTCATTTTGCATATAATGTTAGTGGAACTGTAAACTAACTTTTGCATATATATTTCCATAGTCCCTGATGCCTAATGTAGTTAGTATGCTTCAGTACTCATTTGTTATTTGATATAAGTAGATGTTGAGAAATTGATGGGTGTTCTGAAATAATAAACTTTACATTGAGGAATTGACTTAAGCATTATGATAAACTAACCTTCTCTCTTTAGGTTTTATTTGATTCTTGAATGTATCTCTTGATAAACTTGGTAGATTTTCCCTCTTATTTCTACCCATCAGTAATCCTCGGACTATTACTTATTTAACAGTTCAAACCAATTCATGCATTTCATTTCCTTTCAGCCTTTGAGATGGGACCGTGCATACTAATGACTCCCATACTCTTGTTGAGAAAGAACTTTCCTGGGGCACAGGCTGCCCACTGCAGTGATGTGATGTCCAGGAAGCCTGCCATCTCTGACTCACCTCACAGGAGGTGCTCAGAAAAACACAAGGAAAACAAATATCTGGGAAATGAAAAGGAGATATAACTCTTTATAGAGACAGTTTTCTACTAAACATTTTAAAATATTATATACATACTACAGTTGTTCTAGGATTAATTTTCATGTCTTTTGTGATGATTCATGTCTCCTATTTTTAGAGGTTTGCTGGACATGGTGCTTTCAGACAACACTTCCTACAACACTCAGCTACAGAACTGTATTCATTAGGGTTTGGAGGTGGGGGAGGGGAGAAGGAGTCATTTGTGACATTATCAGGTGGTTTTAGTTTAAAGGAACAAGTTTTAAATCATTTCACTATTTAAGTGTCCTGAGGACAGAATAATCTACAGACAATAGAACTCATGGTTGGTATCTTCCAGAAGTGGTTTTGTTTTACATCAGTACTCCTGTATTGTCTTCATCTTCCTTCATCTTCCCCTCGCTCCCTTCCTTCCTTCTCCCTCTTTTTTCTTTCATTATTTTCTTTCTTTCTCTTCTCCTCTCCCTTTCTCCTTCCCTTCCTTTCTTCCTTTTAAAAATCACTATAGCTATAAATAATGTTATATAGTACACTTATTTAATCTCTTGCTTAAAAATAATTAGGGGAGTATGTTGCTTTTTTATTTTTCCAAGTTGAACTAAAGTTGGAAGTTTAGTTTGCAAGTTCTTTCTTTTCTTCCAGTATGATTGAGATATAATTGACATAAAGCACTGTAGAAGTTTAAGGTGTACAGCATAATAAACTGACTTACATCATAAAATGATTACCATAATAAGTGGTAATGTTTAGTGAGTATGCATCATTTTTTATATAGGTACAAAGTTAAAGAAGTAGAAAAAAAATTTTTGTGTGTGATGAAAACTCTTAGGATTTACTTTCTAAACACCTTTGTTATGTAACATACCAGAGCATTAATTATACTTATCATGTTGTACATTACATTCTTAATACTTATTTATCTTATAACTGGAAATCTGTACCTTTTGACCAACTTCATCCAATTTTCCCCTTCCTGGCTTTCCTGCCTCTGGTAACCACAAATCCATTTTCTTTTTCTATGAGTTTATTTGTTTTGTAAGTGTAAATGACCTACAACACTGTGTTGGTTCCTATTACATAGCATGCTGCTGCTGCTGCTGCTAAGTCGCTTTAGTCGTGTCCGACTCTGTGCAACCCCAGAGACGGCAGCCCACCAGGCTTCCCCGTCCCTTTAATGCCTAGTCAAAAATCATTCCTTCATTATTTTCTTTCTAGATATTCTGAAATGTTAAATAACTTGATCAATATATAATTTCTATCATTATTTTGAACTAGCTCACATACTTATTCCTCATTTACTCCTTGATTTCTACCCTTTCTGTAAAAAATGTACATACTGTATTAGGATCCAAGTCAAATGTTCCCTAAACATTCCAGTAATGTAACAAATGCAATTAGTTTTAAAATTCTATAACTGTTATCACTCACAGTGCAAGATAACAATCTTTTACCCTCAATCTAATAAATGGAATATTTAATCCTAAAAAAAAAAAAAAGAATACTGGAGTGGGTTGCCATTTCCTTCTCCAATGCATGAAAGTGAAAAGTGAAAGTGAAGTTGCTCAATCGTGTCTGACTCTTGGAGACCCCCTGGACTGCACCCTACAAGGCTCCTCCATCCATGGGATTTTCTAGGCAAGAGTACTGGAGTGGGGTGCCATTGCCTTCTCCATTATATAGCATAGTGATTTGATATTTCTATACATCTCAAAATTCTCAACTTTTAAGAAAAGTTACGAGGTTGCTCAAAGTGCTATAACAGTGAACCATCATGTCAGACTCAGTGGCCAAACCCGAGAACGGCATTTCTTGAGCATCTAAACCTAGGTAGGTCATTGCAGGCTCTCACAGGGCTGGCCTAAGAAACTCCTGCTCACTCTGCACTTTGCCCCTTTCCCATATGACAGCATATCAAGGAAACCAAGGAGCGTAGGCAGAGAGAGGAGGGGGAGGAACAGCAGTGGGTAGAGTAATGACAGTTTCACCTGTTCCCAGCCCTCATTCTCAAAGGTCATCGTGAAGAGGACCAGGTGACACCTACACGCAATAGTGGGTTGCTTGAAAGGAAAGGAACTTTGAGTTTAGGAAACATAAATCTTTTATAAAGAACAATTATTATTAATAAGACACTGAAGGAGAAATTATCCTTATTATTCTGTACTTTTGCTCTGGAGGGAGACACTATTTCATCCAAAACTGTTCTCTGTACAATCTTGAGAAGATAATTCAGAAAAAAGACTTTCAGTTCCTTGGCTTGTAAGATACAGAAACACATGAGAGGCCAATAGAGAGTTGTCTAACAACACTATTTTATCTACATGCCTGTTTATTTTGTCTTCTCCAAAGAATATTAAGTGCCATATGTATAGAGATTTTTGTCTGTTTTGTTCATTCTCTAGCTGCAGTGCCTAGAACAGTGCCTGGCATACAGTGTTTGTTGGATGAATTAATGAATGGTTGTAATTATTTAATCTATGTCCTATCAATAAGAATGATGAGAAAAAATAACCTTGTTACATGTATTTCTATTACTGCAGTTCACTGGTGTTTAGATATTACCTTCATGGTTTGAGAGTAAATTTCCAAATTGAACACTGATCTTTATTTTATTAAAACCACTTGATTTGATAATATACACATTTAAAGGAAAGCCGTGGAAAAGGATATTTTAACTGAAACATGCTGTAGATTTTATTGTGGTTGGGGGCTTTTGAAACAAAATGCTGTGTGTAGACAAAGATCAGTAATAACAGTGAATACCCAGCATTTTGAGTTTGGATGTACCACATGGATTTAATTAAAATTTCAGCTGAATTTTTTTACTGAGGGTCTAAGTGTTTAGATTCAATTTTGTTAAGTGTAATACTTGCTTAATGTTACAAATTTTCCATTTGTCCCTTGGGTTGATATAATTCTCCCAATTGTAGAAAAAAATAAGAATATTCATCTCTTTAAACATTCATAGGTTATATTTAGTTATGGTGCAGTGTTGGGCTGCATTATAGTTTAAGAGTGGGGTGGCAGATTAGCTCTGCCACTAAAGGGTTTTATAATCTTGAGCAAGTCCCTGAATGTCTGCACCACATTTTGTACTGCACTTGGAAGGTCAGATTGGATCCTTTTTTAATGTTCCAACTCCAGATCTTTTTCAGTTTTGGATATTCACACAACTGTCTTTCATTGTGGTCGTGTTTTCAGGTGATGTCCTCGTTGCTGTGAACGACGTGGAGGTGACCTCTGAGAACATAGAGAGAGTTCTGTCTTGCATTCCTGGACCTATGCAGGTGGACATTCTTTTTCTGTGTTTTGTGATGAAATAGGTGTGTCTTGTGCTGTTTTCTTTTTATAAAATTCTGAAAAGAGTCATGTATAATGGGTGAGTTATATACTAAAATACTTTAAAATTTTTAGCTCTCAACATTTTTAGCTTTTGGAGATAGTTCTAAAAGGAAAGATTAATATCTGTAAGAACAATACTAAAAACATACATAATAACCAACTTGCCATTGTAAGTACCATACATATTTATGAAAATCCAGTTTCTGGAGAAGTCATTTTAAACAGTCATGGAATTTTCTATTCTGACTTAATAAAATAATAATTTCTATAAAGTTTTTAAAAATGTGGTTCTGTTTTGTTTAAACACTATACTCTTTTCTTGATTTTTATATTATCTAGTTTAGCCTTACTCCTGAGCTTTTGTTTAGCCACATAATGAATTATTTTTCATTCCTTGTAAGGTAAAAATAAATTTTTTCCATAATATGTTATTTTGATACTCTAAGCATTGCATTTTGTATTATAGATGACATTTTTAGGTCATTAGATGTATTTTTAAAATGCCATACCTCCTATTCAAGAATGTTCTACTCTTGTTAGCATAGGGAATTGGCTTTCTCTCTTTCGAGGGGTAGAGAGGATAATATGCTTTAGAAAGGTTAGACGCTCCATCAGGCAGTAAAAGAAGGAAGCAGTTTTTAGATTGATGGGAATGAAGAACAGAATGCCTGATAAATCAGAATGATAGCTGCCTCTGATTGAGACTGTGAGGTAACAGGACCCATTACAAAGTTTCTTGTTTTCTAAGAAGTAAAATTTTGTTGTATTCACTTCCTTCTCAAAATACACACACATTCATGCACACATACTTTGAACATACACATACATACATGCACACAGATGCTCTGTAAATTAAGCTGTCTTTGGAAATGCAAAATGAAAATGCTTGAATAACTATGATAGCTAGTGACCAGCCATGCCTAGGAGTGGTTAGACACATGATGCTGTTTGAAGTTAAAAAAAAAAGAATCAGGCAGACGCCAGGTATGGAGAAGGAAATAGCAACCTACTCCAGTATTCTTGCCTGGAGAATCCCATGGACAGAGGATCCTGGAGGGCTACAGTCCACAGGTCACAAAGAGTTGAACACGACTGAGTGACTAAGCACAGCAGACACAGTGCTGGAGCAGAGTGTGCTGGTATCCCCTTTAGTTGCTAGATGAGGAGAGGAACAAGGGTGGGCCAGGGTTCCGGAGCACCTCACTGGGCTCAGACAGGAGCTACTTACCAGTCAGTAACGAAAAACCATAGGATCTTAAGGCCTGAAACAGCGCCATCCAAGTGAACCGGCTGCATGTGAGCCCCGAATGAGGGCTCCTCCTTTCTTGCCAGTGTCACTTGCAGGTGTCCTGACAGTACTGCCAGAGTTCAGCCACATCTGTGCTGCCTCCAAAAAAAGAATTATGTTTCTGGTGCAGTCACATTATTCTTAGATTTAATTACTATACACCATTTGCAAATTTGGCGATGCACAGTTGGCAGAAAAAGGAAGAGGAAGAAATAATGATTTAAATATTTTGGACCAATTTCACCCACCATTTCCATGTCCCTGTTAAGCATGAAATAGGAGTTGTATATCTGCTGCCTGCCCAGTTTGCCATTACAACTACATTAAATGTTCTGTGTTTAAACATACATCTATTTATATATATATATATACTGTGTATATATATTTATATATTTTTACAACATTATTCTTAAGTGCCAATTCTTACATCTTGTGCCAAAATGAGGAAACAGCAGTCCTCACTTTGGCTGTACGTATACTAAAATTGGAACGATAGAGAGAAGATTAGTATGGCCCCTGCACAAGGATGACATGCAGGTTCAGGAAGCGTTCCTTATTTTTTTGAATATCCAATATGGTCAATAAATAAATAGAATTAAAAGTTCAAAAACAAAATGAGGAAACAACAAAGATGGAAGAAACACTGTTGTGGGTCAGAGTGATCATGTTGAGAGAGTATTTGAACTCCAGCACGGCCTTGCCTTCCTATTGTAATTTCAAGGGGATTTTGCCCGTATACAGCCTGAGAATTGGGAAGGGAACTAGAGTTTATAGGGTGCCAGGAAGTATGTTCAGTTCAGTTTAGTCGCTCAGTTGTGTCCAACTCCTTGCGATCCCATGAATCGCAGCACGCCAGGCCTCCCTGTCTATCACCAACTCCCGGAGTTCACCCAGACTCACGTCCATTTGAGTCAGTGATGCCATCCAGCCATCTCATCCTCTGTCGTCCCCTTCTCCTCCTACCCTCGATCCCCCACAGCATCAGAGACTTTTCCACTGAGTCGAGTCTTCGCATGAGGTGGCCAAAGTACTGGAGTTTCAGCTTTAGCATCATTCCTTCCAAAGAAATCCCAGGGCTGATCTCCTTCAGAATGGACTGGTTGGATCTCCTTGCAAGAAGTATGTTAGTGCTTTGCTAATAGCATTCCCTTTGATAATTTCATTTGTTCCTCCATAACAATCTATATTAATCTCCTGTTTTACATATGAGAGAAAAAGACTCTAGGAGAGAATGATTTGTCCAAGATTACAGAATTAATTACTCAAAGAACTGGAGCCAAAACTGACTCCACAGCATGATGCCCCAATTGCATGCACAGTGTGGGTGCATCTTTGTGTCTGTATCCCCTTGTTCTTGCCACAACTAACTGCAGTGGACTTGTCTCAGAAAAAGCTGTTCTACCTAGTTTGTACCTATAGCATTTAAAACGGTGATTCAAGCAGTAAGAGAAGAGGAATGCTGATTTATAAAGAATATCTTGAAAAGTGAAAGTCGCTCAGTCGTGTACAACTCTTTGTGATGCCATGGATAGTCCATGGAATTCTCCAGGCCAGAATACCGGAGTGGGTAGCCTTTCCCTTCTCCAGGGAATCTCCAGGCTCCTCAGTACTTCTCCAGGGATTCTCCAGGCGAAAATACTGGAATGGGTTGCCATGTCCTCCTCCAGGATATCTTCCCAACCCAGGGATCGAACCCCGGTCTCCCACATTGCAGGCGATTCTTTACCTGCTGAGCCACCAGGGAAGCCCAAAGAATACCTTAGGAGACTTCATTTTAATTTTGGAAATAACCAACAGTAGCATGTTAGGCTTATACTCAGGGTATAAACGGAGAAGGCAATGGCACCCCATTCCAGTACTCTTGCCTGGAAAATCCCATGGATGGAGGAGCCCGGTAGGCTGCAGTCCATGGGGTCGCTAAGAGTCAGACATGACTGAGCGACTTCACTTTCTCTTTTCACTTTCATGCATTGGAGAAGGAAATGGCAACCCACTCCAGTGTTCTTGCTGGAGAATCCCAGGGACGGGGAAGCCTGGTGGGCTGCCGTCTGTGGGGTCACACAGAGTCAGACACGACTGAAGTGACTTAGCATAGCATAGCAGGGTATAAAAATAGCCTGAAATGCTTCTTGTCACCCAGCAGAAGATGCCCCGGGAGAAAATGTAATTTGACAGAAAGGTCACTGAGGAGAAGGAAGGCAGATCTCTATTTTAAACCTTGATCTGAGCAATTTTCAAAAGTCTTCTGGGTTTCACTTACCTCATCTATAATCAGAGGGCATTTGTGAGAATAAATCTCTGAGCCCTCTTCCAACTCTACAGTTCTGTATTTGAATTTTAAATAAGTTCTGCTATAAATAGATTTGGAATACCAGCATGAAGTCCAACAGCAAAGCCTGGACACTAGGTGAAGCACAGAGAGACCAAATCATTTAAAGCTAAGTTTTAACATTCTGCAAAACAGCTACCTTCGAGTCTTCAAAAATGTTAATGTCATGAAAGAAAAAAAGGCTAGAGAATTGTTTTAGATTAAGATGGACTCAGCTAACATACAACCAAATGCAGCAACTCTTCCTTTATTGATCCTCTAATGCAATTGGGAATAGCTTTATTGGGACATTTGGGGAAATTTGAATATGGTCTTTGTTAGAGAAGAGTATTGTGTGTCATATCCCTAAATGTCATAATTATATTTGGTTGTGTAGCCTTAGGAGATACGTACTAAGGTACTTAGCAGTGAAGTATTAAAGTAGCTGCAAGTAGTTCTCAAGTAGTTCAGGCAAAATTATTTTTTTAAATAGAAAGAAGGTGAGGATATAAGAAGAGGTGAGTAAGACAAGGGAGAAAGGAGGGAGGAAGCAAGTATGGCAAAATATGTTAAAAAATGGCTGTAACTGAGTGAGGGGAATGTATGGGTGACCATCGTACACTTCTTGCAACTTTCTGTAGGTTTAAATTTTTTTAAGTAAAAAGTTGTGGGTTTAAAAAAAAGTTTCAGAAATTCAAAATGACAAGAACAAAGGTGCCAGTACTCTTCTAATGACTGATTTTTGTGACCTTGATCTGTTGCCACATCTCTGTGAACTCATTCATTCAGCCAGCAAGTGATCATGCAGGTAGAACATCCCCCCGCCCCCTGGCTTCATCAGGGAATTTGGGTCCAAACATTGCAGTTTTCACTTTCATGCATTGGAGAAGGAAGTGGCAACCCACTCCAGTGTTCTTGCCTGGAGAATCCCAGGGATGGGGGGAGCCTGGTGGGAGGCCGTCTCTGGGGTCGCACAGAGTTGGACACGACTGAAGTGATGTAGCAGCAGCAGCATTGCAGTTGACCAGGACTGATTGCATAAGTACCGGGCCATTGCTGGTTTTCCTGAAACTTTGGAGGAATCCAACCCCTTTTCTGGGAGACCACCCTGCAGAACATTACTTCTTAGGCCTATGAGAGGAGAAGAGGCTTCTTAAAGGAGATGATACTTGAGTAGGATATTTTGACTTTTATTACTTCCTTGTTACACAAAAGTGGTGCTCATATATATTGTGGAAAGATTAGGAAGTAGACAGACACATCATAAAAAAAGTATTTGTAAATCTTTTTTATTCTCAGAACCCAGAAAGTAACTAGTTAAAGTCAGTATTTTAAAGAAGATGACTGATGTGATCACATTTGTGTTTAGGAATATATCCCTCTGGATGGGACTGGAGATTGGGAAACCAGGTGCTCAGTTTTATGATAGTCCCGAAGAGAGGGGTTATGGTCTGGACGAAGGTCTTGGCTGTGGATACAGAGGAGAAGTAGGTGAGAGGTAAAGTATTTGGGAAGTAAAGAGGACAGTATACTCTGCAGGAGATAATGGAGTCCACGGTGCCTTCCAGTTTTTCTCTTGAGTAGTCCCATGATATTGCCCAAAAGAGGAGGATCAAAGAGAATTTGCTAAGCCAAGTGGACTCAATTCCTTCAGACTTTTGACTAAGGACTATTCAGAGCATCTGCCAGACAAAGGAGAAAGGATCAGACACATGGAGAGCAGCGAAGATGTGAGAGAGACATGCGGACAATGAGGCAAAAGTGAGCCTGTAGTCTGGCTGTGCAGTCCCTCGTGTGGAGAGGCTTGGCGTGGCAACTAATGGGGAAGGGAGTGTTGGCTGGTTTGTTTGGTAGAGGCCAAAGCAACATTGCTTGTTACATGATGTGGATAGGAGAGGATGATTAAAGCAGCAAGGTTTTGGAAGTGGTGAGTTATAGAGTGCATGTCCTTGGACCTGAGAATAAGGTACAGCATCCCCTGAAGGTGTCAGGGGGTGGAGGGAAGGGAGGAGGAAAGAAAGGCTCGATAAATTGCACAAATAAGAAAACCTTTTGAGAGAGACAGGAGATGATGAAACTTGTCACAGTTTAATGTCCGTGGAGGAACAACAGAATACCTTTCCTTTAAGAAGCTTTACATAAACTCAACAGAAGAAAACCCTTTTTAAAATGAGAAGTTTCATATAAACTCAAGACAAAACTTTTCTATAAGCAGGTTGATATAAACTATCTTATATTAGATGTTAATAAAAGGTTTTTTTCCTTTAAAACATGTGGTATCCTTAATATTTACATATGTCAACCCCTTTTAAAAAATAGCACTTAACTTTTAATTTGGTTATCTGTCTTACCCTTTTATGGTTTTATCAAAGCAACCGGATTCCCTGACATTTATAGCTACTTAGCATGTAAGCTTTTCAAAATGTCTTGCTAAAGTGTAATTATCTTTGCATTATGGAGCCACCTTTACTTACATCAGAAGAATAGTGGCTAAAGTAGTTCCTTAAAGAATGTTAACGGATGGTTCTGTGGTGTGTGTCTTGTTTGAGTTTTTGTCAGAGTGAGGGGAAAAGTTGTTTTCAAGTATGTCATTCTTCACCAGCATAGCATACCAGTCTTAAATTTTAGGTTGTTGTAGCTGTCTAAAGTAGAATTCGTAAATTTTTATAAATCTACCAGCTAATTTCCTTTGGTCATACCCTATCTTTTGACCTCTCCACCTACGAGAATCTGAGCTGGAGAAGATGCCCCTCCTGTTCACAAGTCCATTTCTTTCTCTGAGCACCTCTCACAGAGAGAGGCTCCATCAGACCCAGCCCGCCTCTGTGACGCCTGCTCCTTGAGGTTGTCACTCATCCCCTGCTTGCTACAGTCAGATCTCTCGCCCTGCATTTCACTCATATGACCAGCTCCACCCCAGAGCCCAGTACTGGGGACAGTCTTCACAGCTACCCTCTCTAAGGGTACAAAGTCTGCACTAGAGATTTCCCCCAATTCTAAAGATTTCTCACATTTCCAAGGAACACCACCAAAGACTACCATATATTTTCTTTTGGACATTCCTAAATCCTTATTCTCAGATAAAAGAACACCCTAAATACCAAGCCATTTTTGCTTCAGCAGGTCCTCATTCAAGGATTTAATATATTTATGCTTCTGCATGCTCAGTTGCTCAGTTGTGTCTGACTCTTTGCAAGCCCATGGACTGTAGCCCTCCAGACTCCTAAGTCCATTGAATTATCCAGGCAAGAATACTGGAGTGGGGTGCCATTTTCTTCTCCAATATTTATGCTTATTTTAATATTTTTATTTATATATACATATATTGAGCATTACACACTAGAACAGATGCCACCCTCAGAACATAAGTCTTTCAGGCCATATATTGGTTACATATCGCTTGTTTGGATCAAAACCTCACACCAAATATTCTTTTTCACATCTTTCTAAGATCATTTCTGAAACAGTCTCTTCAGCTTTTCTTCACCTCATCCTTCTTATATTAATTTTTCAGATAACTCTTGAGTGTTCCCATCCTCTCTAACTTTTTATATTTTTGTTTAGCTTACTTAATATTCCAACACCTCCCCCACCGCCCAGTTATACTAGTGTTCTACTAGTCTTTGGGGTTTTTTGGCCATACAGCATGCGGATCTTAATTCCCCAGCCAGGGATTGAACCTGCACACCCCCTGCAGAGGAAGTGTGGAGTCTTAACCACTAGACCACCTAGCCTAGAGTTCTAGATATAGTGTTATGATACCAAGGGCACATTTTTCAGCATCAAGTTTACAGAAAACATTGCAGTTAGTAAGGGTTGATCTTTTCCATTTGGAATATTAAATGTTTTGTAAAGAAACATGAACATTTGGCCTCAGAAGTATTTCATGAGGAACTTCTCCCTTCCTATTGTCTAGCCATGACTTGGTTCATCTTAACTCTAAATAAATACATATTGATGAATTTAGACCTTATGTCCCTTTTCTACTTGTTAGTAAAATAAATCTGAAATTTATTTTAGAAAGGATGTTTATTTAACTAAATTCACTTTAGGTGTGTGTGTGTGTTAGTCGCTCAGTCGTGTCTGACTCTTTGAGACCCCATGGACTGTAGCCTGCCAGGTTCCTCTGTCCATGGGAATTTCCAGGCAAGAATACTGGAGTGGATTTCCATTTCCTTCTCCAGGGGATCTTCCCATCCCAGAGATAAAACCCAGGTCTCCTGCATTGCAGGCAGACGCTTTACTGTCTGAACCACCTTAGGTAGACAAAGATAACTCAGTGCCCCTGAAACATCAGACAGCTGCTGCTGCTGCTGCTGCTAAGTCGCTTCAGTCGTGTCCGACTCTGTGCAACCCCATAGACGGCAGCCCACCAGGCTCTCCCGTCCCTGGGATTCTCCAGACAAGAATACCGGAGTGGGTTGCCATCTCCTTCTCCAATGCATGAAAGTGAAAAGTGAAAGTGAAGTTGCTCAGTTGTGTCCGACTCTTAGCGACCCCATGGACTGGAGCCTACCAGGATCCTCCGTCCATGGGATTTTCCAGGCAAAAGTACTCGGGTGGGGTGCCATTGCCTTCCCCGATCAGACAGCTACAGATAAGCAAAATTGAATGCAACCATAGTCACTCTTTGCCAACCAAAAAAGAAAGATATCTAGATACTTTTTCTTTTAGAAAGTTTTATTCATCGGGGTAGATTTATTTCTCAGTATAATACTAACAATAGATAGGCTGATGGGATTATGAATTTTTAAAAATAATATGCTTAATATTTTTATGAGAATATATATATTTAAGACTCATTTTTTTAAATGACAGTTATATATTAGTATTTATCATATATTTAAAGTTGACCTTGAAAACAGTACCTCTTTTAATAAGTTATTAAAATAGGGATTATTACTGCATTGATAGTAATTTTTAAATGTTTCCTCTCAAAATACAACTTACTGCATATAAACAATTTTATTTGCTTTTAAATATTGAAGAGCCCCCCCAGTTTATTGAGGTTTGATTGACAAATAAAAATTGTATCTGTTTAGATTGTATAGTGTGATGATTTAATATACATATATCATCCAGACTTCTTTATTCTTGATCAAGCATGAATTTATTTTTTTATTTTTAAAATTTAATTTTAAAAAGTCATTGCACTTTAATGTCTATAAAATTATATAGATTGTTATGATTAGAATGTCCCGGCTTATCTGTATTCTGATAAGATTTTAAACATTAAGAATATTTTGTGCCTATGTAGCTTGTGATGATGTCCTTGCTACACAAAATTAAGTATATTTAGTGACGACTTCTTTTAGTCAAGACACATTAGTGCTTCTTCGAGATAAGCAAGTTGTCTTTGGCCAGCTGGCATTTAGACACATATCTCCTTTTTCAAGGAAAGGTAATTGAGAAGTGGAAGCTACCTTTCGCCAACTGGAAAATGGCCACATTCTGGACTCTTACCAATCTTATTTGACATCAAGCCATGAAATTAAACTATCTTTATAAGATAGATAATCTTCTTAGGCCCACAGTTCAAGATCCAGCATATTGATAAGTTTTTGTTCTTGTTAGCCTTTATTTTAAAGGACCACAAAGAATATCTAAGAGAAGAATATTTGAATATCACCATTTGAAAGGAGAGCTAATTCTGGTTGTATGAGGTTTCTTTTAATCCTGAATCTCTTCCTGCCAATTTCCCCTGATGAGTCAGTGCTATTAGCATTTGTAATGTAGTGTTACTCTTTATTACACTGTCAGCTTATACTAACTTTTGTTTTCCCAAGGCATATCTTGTATTTGTTGTCAATACTTAGAATCCAATGTACATGTGTTAGTCGCTCAGTCCCACTCTTTGTGAACCCATGGACTGTAGCCCGCCAGGCTCCTCTGTCCATGGGATTCTCCAGGTAAGGACACTGGAGTGGTTTGCCATTTCCTCCTCAAGGGTATCTTCCCAACCCAGGAATCTAACCCACGGCTTTTATCCTCCTCCATTGGCAGGCAGGTTTTTTACCACTAGTACCATCTGGGAAGTCCCTAAAATACAATGACTATGTTTAAATTAATGAACTTAGGTACAGAGTTTATACATTCTTACTCAATAAATGTTTCTAATAATACGTACCAGCCATTGTCCTAGGAGCTGGAGATACAAATAAAAATAGAATACACGGTTCCTGCCATCAAGGAGCCCATACTCTACAGTGATTTTTTATGCATACTGGAGTGAATGTGCATGTACAGAGTCTTCTTTGTGAAAATCACTGCTGATTTCCCCTTGTTATAAAATCAATACATTTTAATTTTTTAAAGGTGAAACTGACATTCGAAAATGCATATGCTATGAAAAAGGAAACAACTCAACCAAGACAGAAAAAGACGCAGTCGAACACAAGTGATCTAGTCAAACTTCTGTGGGGAGAAGAGGTAGAAGGTATCCAGCAGAATATTCTAAACACTCCTCACATTGTTATGTACCTCACACTACAGCTTGACTCAGAAACATCAAAGGAAGAGGTGAGTGTCTTTTCAAAAGGACGTTTTTGTAGATTTCCAAATGCATAGTAAGTTTCCTCAGCCATTCTGTCTTGTGTTTTTGGTATTTTTCTTCCACACAGCAGTCTTCACACTGACAAGCTCAGTGAGCCCATTTATAGAGATTACTAAAATATTTGAATTTGTTTCTCTTTATCTTCTTTTAAAATGTCTATTTGAACTGCTTTTTCCATGATATTTTAAACCTATATTTGGTTGGTTGTATTATTATTATTCTTGCTGTATGTTCTTATTTCTTTTTTCTTGTGATTACTCTAAATATTTTCTCATGATATTTGTCTTAACAGATTCTAAAGTTAAACACTATCTTTACTGTTTTTCAAAATAATTCAAAGCCCTTAGTACACCTTAACTCCAGTTTTCCCCTCTTTACATACATGCTATTATCATCAGTAGTTAAGTGCCATCATTTTTTAAAATTCTACGAATTGAGCATAATTATATTACTGATACTGCTGCTGCTACTGCTGCTGCTAAGTCGCTTCAGTCGTGTCCGACTCTGTGCGACCCCAGAGATGGCAGCCCACCAGGCTCCCCCGTCCCTGGGATTCTCCAGGCAAGAATACTGGAGTGGGTTGCCATTTCCTTCTCCAATGCATGAAAGTGAAAAGTGAAAGTGAAGTCACTCAGTCGTGTCAGACTCCTAGCGACCCCATGGACTGCAGCCTACCAGGCTCCTCCATCCATGGGATTTTCCAGGCAAGAGTACTGGAGTGGGGTGCCATCACTGGTACTACTATTTATTATTGTATTTTATATATTACAGAATATATAAATTATATATCATAAAGTTCATATTTTATGCATCATATTTCATACAGATGAATCATCTTTAAATTTGCATGTATGCTTACCTTTTTTTAATTCACTATTCTTATATCTCACCTTATTTGATTATTTTTCTTCTTCCTAAAACTTATACTCTAGGCATTTCTCTTTCACTGAATTCTTTTTGTTGTTATTTACCTGATGCTGCCTTTTTCGCCCTTCTTGAGAGGTAGCTTTGTAATCTTCCTGTAATACTACCTTTGTAAGTCTTCTTGTGTCGCCAAGAAGAAGATGAAGTCAACACATGCATTGGTTATGCCAACTAAACAAAATTTTTTCTCTAATCTGTTTGAAGTCAGTATTTCTTTGTCTTCTGACTTCCGTAGTTGCTATTAATGTCTCTCCATTATTTCTTTTCAAGATCGGTTGTATTTTCTGTGTTCAGTTTCTTGCTTCTGTTATGTCCAAACTGCTTTTTAACCTGTCCGTAGTATTTGTTTGTTTAAACAGTCCCATTTTTATTTTGAGAAACTCCTTTAAAGTTTTTAACTAATTTACATGCAAATCTGCTGGACTATTCCTGATAATCCCTTGTTGCTTGCTTGTCTTAGTGATTCTTTACTTTCTCGAAGCATCTCATACAGATCTCTTCTCCTGATGGGGACTCTGACTTGTGGTGGCTTACCTTGTTATGTTCTAGGGTATCACTGACTAAACTTGCTGCTTGATTTTTATCTTTGGGCGTCCTTTGGTTCTAAATGCGGAATACCTTCCTGCAAGGAGAATTTGCTTCTTCTGCTTCTGTCACTGACCTCGGGCACTTCAGCCTCACCCAAAGGTCTGGGTTTAACACGATGGTCCTAGGCTCAACTCACCTACCTAGCTATTGGCCCAAAGCTCAGTGTCCTGTCGAAAGACATTGTATGTATCAGCCCTCAAGACAACCTGCCTCTGTCCTTCTGCCCTCTACTTACCACTCCCAGCTGAGGCCCCAGCTTGCTTTGCAGTGCTGAAGGAAGGGTATGGAGAGGATATCATTGGAGACCTCTCTAGTTCTTTTATACTGAGCAGTTCAACGAGTATGTTTTGGCCATGATTCTGGTTGTTTTATAGCACAAGGGTCTCCGAGCACCTAGTGTACCATAATGCTTTGAGCAGACGTGAAATCAAAAAGTTTTTACCAGGACTTCCCTGGTTAAGACTCTGAACTTTACTGCAGGGGTGCAGGTTCCATCCCTGGTTGAGGAACTAAGATCCCACGTGCTGAGAGATGCTGCCAAAAAATAAATAATTTAATAATAATTTTAAAAACTGTTAAAGTTTAGACCTAATTTATATTTCTTTCTTTTTGAAATCCTTGCAGTCTATACTGTCAATGACAAGTCCATTTTTATTCAAAGTGTATATTTCCTTGTGTTGCTTTTTCATATGTCAGAATTTAGCCAATAACTGAATTGCAAAGGAAGGAATTTACTTACACATATTTTTATAATTTGCTGTGCTCTGAAGAATACATGGAGATTATTCATGAGGTGATAATTCTAATTTCTTGCACATATTACTAGTCCCTTGTATCTTTAGAACAAATGAGAAATTTAACTATGTATTAAATAAAACACACAGCATAGTTCTGAGATGGTAGCACCCTGAATCTTTCAAGGTTGTCTTGGAGTAGGCTAGTGCTGAGGCCTTTTGTGATCCTCACCTTTCTTTCCATGGGAAAGTGTATCAACGTTACTCTAATGAACAGGTTTCAGTCTGTTGACAGCCCTGTATCAACACTGTCATTAGGAGAGTCTTTTTATTCTTACTGAACAGAGTGGAAGCTGCCGCAAATGCATGCTACTAACAAGTGCTTTAAAACGCAGCTAATTAAGTTGGTTAGGAGCTATGGTGGTTGCCGGGTCTTGAATAGTGAGGCTTTGTGGGCTGGTTGCTGCAGAGGTTGAAGCAGAGACTTTCTCAAATGACCCTTGTATTCTGGTATTACTTATTTTACAATTAAATGTCATAGGGTCATTTTGTTTTCATGAGTTACATATTTAATAGCAGCTTGTTTTCTTCAAGTTACAAGAGTTGGACTTTAAAAAGAAAAACTAATCAAAGACTATATGGTTATTTGTTTAAAGTGGTGTTGAGTATTTGGCTAAATACTGTAAATTTGGCAGTTAAGGTTCAAATTTATTAAATGGACATAACAGAAGATCTTAACGAGTGTTTGACTTAATTTCTAGAGATAAAATGCTTTGTGATTACTTTTACACTAGAAATACTACCAGAAATTCAGGTTATTAAGCAGGCTGTATTTAACGCACATCTTCCATAGCAGTTTGCATATATTAAATGTGCTTCGTAAGTATAAAAACAGATGTGTCCAGTTTGTTATTATTTATATTTTATCCTAATATGGAAGTTGCTAAAACATGGACTCCAAGCCACATAATTGTTTCTTTTAAAGAGAGTCGAAAGCAAAGTGTAGAACACTCTTTAGAGAGAGAACCAAAGAAAAGATACAGCATTTTAAAAGTTTGAATTTCAATCATGGTTATATTAATATTTAAGGATATTGTCATTGAATATCATAAGTGGAAAGTACTCTGAATTCTCTATGGTTTCTATCTAGAAATTTTTATTTTGCTTGCTTCTAATTTGTTGTAGAGAAAAATAGCATTTTGTTTTAAGTAACAGCAAAAAAGTGAGGTACAGATTGAGTCATCCCTTCATGGAAAAGTACTAACAATGCACATCCTGGTTTTGAAATTTATTTAATTTTATGAAAATATTTGTTTCCTGAGAATATACTTTTCTTGAAAACAGAAAACTATTAAGCATTTTGTGAATAGTCCTATGGATTTAGTATTTTCCATAATTTAAAATGTCCCTTTTAAAGGTTGAATTCAAATTAATTTATGACAGGCAAATGCTTTCAAGTTGAAACAGAAGATTTTATAGTATCGTTAATACTTCTTTCTTCTTATCTGCATGACTTTAATTTTGTAGTGTCACTTTGTAAGTTTAATTACAGCCTTGTGTTGGTTTTACCAAAGATGAAGCTTATCTTTTAAAAGTCAGTAAAGAAAGTAATTAAATTTAAAGACTCCTTAAAGTTTCATTTAGTGTCTATGTGCGTATGTAACCATAGGAGATAAGAATATCTATATAATGAAATATAAATTTATTGTAAAGGAGATTAATATTTGAAGTGTTGCTGGTAATTGGTTTTAATTATTCCAACTAATCAGTATTCTACTCAGCATATATATCATGACCAATTTTGATAGTCTAACTTATTTTAAATGTGTATATGTGTTAAAATTCTAGGCATACTTTTCTTCTTATGTTTGCATAAAACTCCCACTGAAGCTGAAAGGAGTCATTTTTGTTTGTTTTTTCCTTAATTCGAAGTCTATACTTGGCATGAAAAAAATTATTGTTGGAAAATTTCAGAGGGATTGACATGTCTGTTTCTTTTCACTTAACAGCAGGAAATCCTTTATCATTATCCAGTTTCTGAGGCATCTCAGAAGCTCCAGAGTGTGAGAGGGATATTTCTCACACTCTGTGACATGTTGGAAAATGTAACTGGGACACAAGTTACAAGGTAATAATTGACTTTTATTTAGCTTTAATTCTCTTCTTTCAAGTTCTTTACCTTGGTTCTGACAAAATACTAATGCACGTATCTGTTATACAAATATGTTTGTATCTATAATGGAAATATTTATATGGCAGGTATGATATCTGTGGATAATTTCTTTCTCATCTCGGTTGTTTCTACTATTCATCTGTTGAAAATTATATTCTCAGTACAGCTGTAGATCTGGGTGTTTGGGCACACTTTACATAACAAAATTAGACTAATGACCTGCATTTTAGAATTTTTTCATAAAAGTGATCTCTATTAAGCATGGCGTTATGATGAGTTTTGGCTTTTTCATGATTGTATCTTGATTATTAACTTACTTGACAATAGCTTTGTGTTTGGTAAGGATGATTGAATACAAATTTTTCATATAGTTCAAAATGTTTTGTTCTTAAAACAATGATAGAAAAACACACAATACACATACACTTTAGAAAAGAGTATTCAGAAGGTGATATCATCTATAATATTTCCAGACTTTGAAATTTTGTAGTTGACTCATGGAAAGAGGGGGTTCAAAGTTTTTGAGTTTTGGGGGTTTTTTTCCGCCTTTTTTCATAAAATAGATCTACAGATTATAAACTATTTTTCTTGATATTTCAACACTTTGGATTTTACCAAAAAATAGTTTATCTCAAATTTTATGAGCCCTTCAATACTGATACAATATCAAGTTGGATTTTCTAGGCTTTAGGTTTTTCTTTTCCCTTTTTCTGATTAAAATGACACCTTTAGGATTTTATTCTTTATTGAAGTATATTGTTGGTTTACAGTGTGTTAATTTCAGGTACATAGCACAGTGTATACACACACACACACACACACACACAGCCTTTTTCAGATTCTTTTCCCTTTGTAATAGGTAATTATAAGATATTGAGTATAGTTTACTGTGCTATACAGTAGGTTTTTGTCTAGGATCTTAATAGATAGGATCTATAAGATAACAGGAAGAATTTTTTGTTTTTCTAAATGAAAGTGATATTTAACTCTGGGACTTTTAATTTGGTGTATATATAAAAGATTAGTTTATTACAGAATGCTAGTAACTGAGGCTCCATTTAGAATGTATTCACATTCATAAACCTGGAGGAGGGCATGGCAACCCACTCCAGTACTCTTACCTGGAGAATCCCCATGGAGCCTGGCAGGCTGCAGTCCATGAAGTCACAGAGTTGGACGCAACTGAGCGACTAAGCACAGCACACACATTCATAAAAGCATGTCACAGACATTTAAAATTTTTTAAATAGTTTTATTGAGATATGGTTCATACATCATCCAATTCACCCACTTAAAGTATACAGTTGGATGGTTTTTGGTATTTGAAGATGATGTGAAACCATCACCAGAGCCAGTTTTAGAACATTTTTATTGTCTGAAAGAACTCTGTCCTTTCAGCAGTTCACTCACCTACCCACCCCCAAGCCCCAAGCACCCACTAATCTACTTTTTGTCTCTATAGATTTCCCTATTCTGGACATTTTGTAAGAAAGAAATTGAAATATGTCATTATTTGTGACTAGCTTCCTTCTCTTAACATGTTTTAAGGTGCAGGCCTCATTTCTAATCTTTTTAGTAAGAAGATGTGTTTAAGTTTCTCCATGTGGATTTTATTTTTCTAGATATTTTAGATATTTGATAATTAGATCTTTGTTAGATAAGATATGGATTAGACATGTGGAAGCAGCTTCCCTGGTGGCTCAGCGGTAAAGAATCTGCCTGCCAATGTAGGAGATGCAAGTTCAATCACTGGGTTGGGAAGATCCCTTGGAAAAGGAAATGGCAACCCATTCCAGTATTCTTACCTAGGAAATCCTATACACAGAGGAGCCTGGCAGGCTACAGTCCATGGATTGCAAGAGTTGGATATGACTTAGCAACTAAACCATCATCAGATGTGGAAAACTAAATATATATAGGAAAAACTTTTTTGAAAGAGTATGAAGATTATTATTATTTCAGGGATTCCTTAGCAACATGTGTCTTTTGTTGCATACAGTTTTAAAACTATAGTAAAATTAATTATGACTATAATCTAATATTTGTTTAAAAGTACATGCATTTTTTAAACTTTATTAAGGCAAAACTAATATCCTTTTAAAAATGTCATATACTCTTCTACTATAGTATAGAAAGTACACTATGTCCTGGGACTCAATAGATAAAGATTGATGGGCGTATTTTAATTTCAAAGAAAACACCTTCTCACCACCTTCCCACACTATAAGATTGAATCACATTATGTTTCCATAGTTTATTGTTTTATCTCTCTTTAGAACACATTGTTTTCCAAATTAATTGAAATATAATTGAAGTATAATAAATGGCACATATGTAAACTGTATAATTTGATCATTTTTGACATTGGCATAGACCCTGAAAACATCACCATCATGAATATATCTATCACTCCAAATGTTTCCTTGAGATACGTTTAAATCTGACAACATTTTAGTTACTTATTTACGTGTTCCATACTAAGTGATCATGTTTTGAGCCTGGGACTACATCTTACTTCTTTGTAATCTTTTTTAGTAAATAGGTTCATAAATAGATAATCAGTAAAAATTTGTTTATACACTGAGATAGAAGCTTTCTTCTTAAAAAAAATGTGTATATAGTCAATTAATGTTAGCAAAAAAGTTTCAATAGTTTTTTGGTATAATGAGTCTACTTTTGTTTGACCAGGTTTTTGTGAGCTTTTTGAAGTATGTATTTTATAATATGTTTATGTTGTACAATTCCTTGACTTTTCTGTGTGGCAATTAGGTATATGCCAAGAAATTTGCTTATTAAGCATGCAGTTCTTAAATCATACCATATGTAATCTTTTCTAAATGACTGTGTATAATTTTATGACATTTAAAGATATTCTTAATTTCATTTTGACTTTGTTTTTTCCTTAGCTCATCCCTTCTTTTAAATGGAAAACAAATTCATATAGCTTATTGGAAAGAAACTGACAAGCTGTTGTTAATTGGCCTGCCTGCCGAGGAGTAAGTTGGGATTTTTGTTTACCTTAAATTCGTTTCTAAAATACTGCTGATAAAGTCTGTTTCATTAAAATGATGACATTTTTGTCAAAAGGTCAATTCAGAAAGTTTTATAATTGAAAGGTTTGCCGCGCTGGTTTAATGGCTACCTGTGTTCATTTGGTATGAAGGGTGCAGAAAGGTACCAGGACAGCCTGCCTAGATTAATCAGTCAGGCTGTCAATACCGTCCTCTAAGATGCGACCAGTACAGAGGCGACTGAGATCAGCTTGTCCTCTGCTCAGACTTTTGACAGTATCATGGTTTGGATTTTGCATGTTTACAGTTTTTGTTCTTTTTCCTGTTGGTGATTTTGGAGAATTAAAGGTCAGCAGAAAGATGTTTTGCTTTGATGTTGAGCATCTTTGATGAAATAATGAATATTTAACTTTAAAGTGATTTCTTTAATGGTATGTCTTATCACAGTCCCCTTCTTAACTTTTTTGTAAGTATTTTGAAATATTTCCTATTTTAATAGTTGGCTATAAGAGTGGGCTGACATTTATCTATATATGTGTTAGAAGTGAGTTACTAAATCCAGCCCACACTCAAGGGCAAGAGTATCAAACAATGTGTGGACTTGTTTTAACACCACAAACAGGAACTCCAAAGGAGGCTGCAGTGAAAAATATTAAAATGATTGTGTTTTAAAAGGGTCTTTAATTTTGGACAGAAAGAGAATCAAAAATGTTCACATGAAGGGATAGTGGTGCTATTATATGATGGTTCTCTTTAACCAGCTAATGTGCATTTTTCAGGCTTCCCAGGTGGTACTAGTGGTAAAGAACCCATCTGCCAATGCAGGAGACATAATAGACACGAGTTCAGTCCGTAGGTTGGGAAGATCCCTTGGAGGAGGGCACGGCAACCCACTCCAGTATTCTTGCCTAGAGAATCCCATCAACAGAGGAGCCCGGCAGGCTACACTCTACAGGGTCACAAAGAGTCAGACACGACTGAAGTGACTTAGCATGCATGTGCATTTTTCTGTCTCAAAAAGGACTATAATGAACCCTGCTAGGAGACTGCCCTATGCCATGGGTTGTATAATGAAAAATTGAGTTGTTTTCACAGTATCAGTTCAGTTCAGTCTCTCAGTCGTGTCTGACTCTTTGCGACCCCATGAACTGCAGCACGCCAGGCCTCCCTGTCCATCACCAACTCCCGGAGTTTACCCAAACTCACATCCATCAAGTCGGTGATCCCATCCAGCCATCTCATCCTCTGTCATCCCCTTCTCCTCCCGCCCCCAGTCCCTCCCAGCATCAGAGTCTTTTCCAATGAGTCAACTCTTCACATGAGGTTTCACAGTATGGGTTTATACAAATTGGAGAATATCCAGAATAAGATGCTTTACAGTGTAGTGGCAGGTAAAAGGCTGGGTAGTGCCTTTACACTTTTGTAGTAGCCCAAAAGGCAAAAGATACAGATAATACAGTGGTAAGATAAGGTTGTATGGGCAGTTAGAGAGCAAAGAGGAAGGCCCAGCCAAAGAAGTGGGCAGAGGCTGCTCTCCCATGTTCTGATGTCACCGTGTGATGCCACCAGTCACATTTAGGCAGCTAGAGACGGTGTCCACAGGTTTTGCTCTGAAGCCAAAAAAGGACTGTCACTGCTAAGCTCTGGATCAAGGTTTTGCTCAATAAGGAGATTATGCTGTAGCCATTTTCTCAGTCTTTATTACTGGGGTGTGGGTGGGGAGGGGGCCTCTCCTAAATTCTTATGTCATTTCCTTCCTAGAGAACTTGGCTTGTTAAGTTAGAAAGAATTGGAAGGTCTCCCTCCTTCTCTAACCTGAGCTTCAAGTCAGAAATAGTCCCAGCCACCTTTTCACCCAGCTGTCTTACTGCTCATATCAACCGCTCTGTAGCAGACTTTTTCCTTGTTTCATCTTGTTTCACATGATGGTGAAAGGTAGTTATTATTGTTCTCATTTGTTCTGACTGGGAAATACCGTGTTGAGAGATCGTGCACAAGCGCCTCCTCAGTGTCAGCTTGTACATCTCTGTATCTCCAACATCATGCATGTGGTTTGTAATTGAACTGGCGTCCCTGTGATTTTTTTCCTCGTGTGTCTTAATGCCACCGTCTGTATGTTTCTTTCTTCATCACTGTACCTTTTACAATTAGGATGAGAAAAGCATTGCCCCACAGAGAACAGAGTGGGGCATGTACTCCAGTAGTAACATGCGTTTTCTCGGTGGGGAGATCATCTTACTGTGATGGCTGCAGTGACTAGTGAGGACATAACCAGGAAGACAGTGTAAGGTAGTAGAGAGAGTAACTCTGGAGCCCACCAGCAGGATCTACTCCCTGGGTTTCCTTGCAGAAGTTACTTCTTAAACATCAATTTACCCATTGGTGTAATGGGAATAATAAGACCTGCTTTGTAAAATTCCTACAAGGCTTCAACAAGAAAGTGTTAAGTCCATTTCTTTCCTTTCTCCTACTTTCTTTCCTTTCTCTTTCATTAAGGGGTGTCTTTTTGTCACAAGAGTTAGAGGTTCAATTGAGATTTTAGTATTACTGGAAAGTGTCAAGAATTCACATTTCTTTCTATGGGCCTAGATATTGTACCAACTTCTTAAATGTATTACTTTTATTTAATCCTCAAAATGAACCTGAGAAGGTTTCACAATTATGGTCCTGTTGTACATAAAAGAAATTAAATCCTAAAGGAATTAAGTAATTTCCATGTAGATGGTGATAGAAAAGTTTGTACTTGCCCCATGTTGGTGCCCCAAATCTAGACATCAGAGTTTCTGATTATGCAGGAAACAACCATTCTACACAGCTGTGCTCATAGTTAACATACATACTTTTCACATTTTTCATATATATGTATATATATATATAATATAAAGATCTGCTTCTTTTGTTATGAAATCAATTGTCTATGTTATAAATGAACACATGTTATTTTGCTTTTTTTTAGAGTACCTCTTCCTCAGCTAAGGAATATGATAGAAGATGTTGCCCAAACCTTAAAATTTATGTATGGTTCTTTAGACAGGTGAGTACTTCTTTGAATTGAATCTCACATTTTAAGTATATGATTCTAAATTGCTTTTTGTGCTTAATAGTGTTCTTGGTTGTCAAGTTGTTTGTTTGTTTTCTTATTTTCTCATCCTCATGTCTGGCTTTTATTTTACAGATGCAGGCAGTTTTTCATTTGATCCAGTGCTTTTTCTCTTTTGATCTCATTAGTTTTGTGAAATAGTGATGTAAGCACAGTTACATTGTGATTTTATATATTTTTGTAGAGGCTAATGTAAGAGCATTTCTTCAGAACAGATACAGAAAAGAGTAAGAAGATTTCAAATAAGTTTTTTGTGTTTTCTTCTGATTATAAGACCATTGTCAAATTACTATACTGTGATATTTTTCCTTAAAAATTTTTTTAGTAAAAAATAAATAAAACAAATAAAAGACACAGTGGAAAGGTAATTGACTATTTATTTTCATGTATATTTTTCCATATATTGGGTTGGCCAAAAAGTTCGTTTGTTTTTTTTTCCTCAAGATGTTACAGAGAAACCTGAATGAACTTTCTGGCTAACCTAATATTGTCTATATAATATGAATATACACATTCTTTTTTTACATGTGAGCTCACAGTGTGCATATTTTTCTGCTTCTTGCTTTTTTAACCTTGCAGTATGTGCTACATCTTTCTTGATCTGAAGGAGGAAATTTGAGGTAGTCATTTAACATTTGAACATGTAAAATTATGAGTGAGAAGTTGATTTTTTTTTCTCTTTGGAGGATTGTTGTTAATTCCCAGTACTTCAGAGGGCTAAAATTGTACCTTTAATTTAAAGCCTTAAGAGTATATCAATATAAAAATTCCAAAGACAGTTTATACACTTTTCCAAACCATAGTAGTATCAGCTTTGTTGTCACTATTCTCAGAGCTGCCTAAAGGAATTTTCTGTGATGATGTCATCTGGAGAAATTGTCTAATTTGCAGTATTTTCCTCCAGGAGCCTCTTAGGAGACACCTTCCTCTCAAATCCAATTACGTATTAGCATTTTCCAAATGTGTGAACTACAAAAGGCTGGGCATTCATATATAGTGCTTTTACCTTTTACTAGTAAGAAGAATGTTAACCAATGAAAGTAAGGATTCTTAAGGTGGTTATAAACTGCCTCCTTAAATTTATACTAGATGAGCAAATATTGCTATGCTTTGCCCTAACTGAATCTCTATTTTCAAAAACTAGAGATGATCAAAGATTAAATTCCTATAACGAATTCTGTATATGAAGATAAAGCAATTGGAGTTGTTCTATAAATTCCAATGAAGTAGGTTGAGGGCAAAGGGACTCTTGATTTCTCTGAATTTCATTTTGATATTTAGCTTCCATTGATTTGGAAGCATCTCCAAGTTGTCAGCAAATTTAAGCAGTTTTTTCCTTACCCAAGTTAGAATTTGAAAGGCAAACTAAAATAATAAATGTCAAGATCCACTGAGTTCTTGAAACCAAGAAGCAGTATTGATCCATGATATTAAGTCATTTTGCAATAATTTTTTAATCACAAGTTTTGTGATTATGAAAGATATTAAAGGCCCATTGTGAAAAATTATGAAATGACTAAAAAGTCCAAAACTTAAATTACCACTTGTAAGTTGTGAGCTGGTTAGTCCTCTGTAAGTGACAGAAAACTGATTATACCTTTACAAAGTTTAGAGTTGTGATCAAATTAAAGATATGTTTTCTTCATCATTCCCAGCCAATCCATCAGCAAATCCTAATCAACATGTCTCCAAAACAAATCTCAAATCCATCCGTTTCTCTCCATCACTATTAACCCTGTCCAACTAACCACTGCTGTGGCTCATTGCTACAGTAACTTCCTGATTACCTTGCCTCCATTCTTGCCTCTTTAATTTCCAAAGTTAGAATGATCTTTCTGCATTATTATGTGGCTCCCACATACCTTTCTGATTTCAGATCTCAATCCCCACTGCCTTTCTGTACTGTTCTGCAGGCATCCTGGTCAAGCCTGTTCCCACCCTGGCTTTTGCACTCTTCCATCTCACTAGACTCTCTTGACATCAGGACCTCAGCTTAAATGCCCTGTTCCTTCTCAGAGATCCTTCCCTAACCATTTGATGTAAAATAGCCAGCCAGTCACCCCACCCATTCAGACAGTCTTGTTCTCTGCTTAGTCCTTTGTACAAGTTCATGTTTTTACATTTTGATCATTTATCATCATTCTCCAGTAGAATGGGAGCTCCAGGGGAGTAGAGACTTTGTCTTTTGTCTTGATATTTTTATTGCTATACCTCCATGCATGAGAATAGTGCCTGAAACACAGTAGGCACTCAAGTAATTAGTTGAATGAATCAGTGAATATTATTCTGATATATTAATGGTATATATATATATCAGTTATTGTGTTATCCAGTAGTTTATACCACTGAATGGTTGTAGGTAATGCTATACTATTTTACATCACTGAAACCAAGTTTTTGTTCTGTATTTTTTTTTATAGTTTTTAAATAGCTGTGCCTTCATTAGCAAAGAGGGGAGGAAACAACTTAGGCTAATCATGTGTTTACTGTATACCAGTAAGTAACAGGCATAATAAGTACTTACTGTATACTAGGTACTTTTCATGAGAGTTAGATTGTATTATCCCTGTTTTTACAGTTGGGAACAAAAGTTCAGAGAAAGGTTAGATGATTTTCCTGAGAGATCTACCTAGTGAAAAGCCGTGATAGGGTTCAGTCAGATCTGTTCTAGAAGCTCAAAATCTTTTTGTTATCCTATGCTGACTGAAAGATATTGGAAGTGGTAAATGGTTGAGAAATAATCAAAAGTGAAAGCAAATTACATTTTTTGCCAAAAGGGTACTTCAGCCCATTCTGTTTGGATATACCACTTGTGTTAGCCCTGTGGTTTTCCCATAGTACTATCTGCCCAGTGCATTTGAGAATAAAGTTTTAGGGTAAAAAATATTGACAGGGTGACTTTCTAAATATACTTCATCAGTAACATTATGGCTATAATTCTTATTAAGAAGGGAGGAGAAAGGAAGAGAACCTATGTAGCTGGGCAAGATCCAGTCCCTTTAGGATTGTACAAGCGATGACCACCATTTCCATGTGTTGTTCTGACATTACAGCTCTTGTCTTTTCAGTGCCTTTTGCCAAGTTGAGAATGTTCCTCGTTTGGATCATTTTTTCAGCTTGTTTTTTCAAAGAGCACTTCAGCCCACTAAACTACATTCGAGTGCCAGTCCCAGCACACAGCAGTATGGTGCTTCCAGTGCAGTACTTTTAGACAATCTCCCTGGAGTTCGGTGGCTCACACTTCCCCAGGAAATTAAGGTACTCTTAGGTGTCATAAATAAGAATCAGAGCCAGTTGCCTTATAATTCTTTATTTTCTCTTTTTTTTTTCCTCCCCCATAGGCCTTTTGTTATTTTCAGGATTGCCGGTAAGAGTTTAAAGGGCAAGTTGATATGGTAGGAGGTCCAGTGCAGTGAACTTTTTCTTTCTAAATAAAAATTAGTTCTCTCATCTTACTTTAACATTCAGGCTTTGTTCAAACTTGGAATACTTTTTGGAAATCATAATTATATGTGTGTCTTACTTTTTAATTCTGTGGTTTTGATTTTATAATGCAGGGTCATTGAGTTAGGTGGATGAAATGATTGGCTAACAAATATTCTTAACTAAAATACAAACTCCACAAATAATACCAAAATCTTTGTTTACATGCTGCTAAGTCACTTCAGTTGTGTCAGACTCTGTGCGACCCCATAGACGGCAGCCTACTAGGCTCCCCCGTCCCTGGGATTCTCCAGGCAAGAACACTGGAGTGGGTTGCCATTTCCTTCTCCAATGCATGAAAGTGAAAAGTGAAAGTGAAGTCACTCAGTCATGTCAGACTCTTAGCGACCCCATGGACTGCAGCCTACCAGGCTCCTCCGTCTATGGGGTTTTCCAGGCAAGAGTACTGGAGTGGGGTGCTATTGCCTTCTCCATTGTTTACATGAGCATCTGTAATTACCCTTAGCCTTGTCCCATAGGTAGCTCACCCAAAGGTAATGTTCATGAGGGTTATCAATGAGATTTTAGTCATTTCTAGATCCAGAATAACTTTACGGACTGAAATGACTGAATGATTGAAGACTCATTTCAGACATATTCATCAACAACAGCATATTTAGCCACAGCATTTGTAACAGTATTAATGAGGCACCATGCCATAGCAGTTCCTTGTCCATGAAGAAACTCAAGCTATGTTGTAGTAAAACCCCAATTCAAGATTCTGCTCTTCATGGAATTCTATAATATATGATCAAATAATTATGCCTTTTGACAGTTTAATAATAATTTAAACTGATATAGCAGTCTCTTTACTCAGTTTTCTCATCTGTAAAATGGGAACAATAATAGTATCTACCTCATAAAGAAGTTATAATACATAAAATGCTTAAGAGTCATCCCTTGCACATTGTTGTAATTATAGTTGTGAAAGTAGTATTATATACTGTATAACTGGAGGGAGTTGAGGGGTTAGAGCATGTATAAAGGAAACTTTTCCTTCTGATATTCCTTTTTGTCCTTGCCTCTGTCAACTGCCTCCTACTGCATTTTTTATCCAAGGCCAATGATTATCATTTTCCTAAATCATTTCCATACTGAAAAGTATGAAATATAGAATTCTACTCCCATCAATAAGAGACAGAGTTTAATTAGATAACCTTACATTTAATATAGAAAGACCCTGGTTCCAAAGTCTGCCTCATGTCCATTCTGGGGTCTTTTTTCTTCTGAAAGACACGAGACCCATTGTCAGAGGTGCCATCATCTCTCTCCTAGAGTAGGAAATGGCAACCCACTCCAGTTTTCTTTCCTGGAGAATTCCACAGACAGAGGAGCCTGGTGGACTATGGTCCACGGAGTTGCAAAGAGTCAGACACCACTGAGCAGTTAAGCACACGTGCCATCATCTCATGAGTTTTGCCCAAGTTCTTTCCCCTAAGACTCTCTTCACTTAAACAAATGTTTTCTCCACAAAGTATATAGTCTCTTCTGTGAGAGTAGAGATATAAGACTAAATGTTTTTAGGGGAAGTGTCTTTAGACTTTGGATATATTAATATTAAATATTTTCCTTCTAAGAAGTTTAATACATTTAAAAATACAGCCTACTTCAGTCTTATAAATTCCATGTGAAGGCTTCTTCCTATATTCACATTTCTCTTTTATTGACATTATTCCCCTTAGCTTAGCATATATTTGATTAAAAGGACTATATACTTTTAAAAAATATACTAATTTTTAATTGAAGGATAATTGCTTCACAGGGTTGTGTTGGTTTCTGCCACACATCAACATCAATCAGCCATAGGCATACATATGTCCCCTCCCTCCACCCTCCCTCCTATCTCCCACCCTGTATACTTTATTTTTATCAGCCTAAGACAATATCACACTGAGAAATCACCGTGTGAACTGATGTATATTCTATAATCTTTTGACTCAAATCATATCTGTTGCTTTATCTCACCCGAGCTTTGGTTGTACTTGTACTTTCTGAGTCTGACATTTCTATATGAAGGTCAGCCTTTACTGTGCCAAGTACTCAGATGTGTGCTGTGCTCTGGGAATCCAGAAAAGTCCTTTGGATGCTCACAGTGTAGTTGGGTAGGTGGAACTTCTACACAGGAAACAATGAGGATATAGCTGAGATGTTTTCACATTTTGTAGTCTGGTTAAGAGAATTAAGAATAATATTTTTGGAAAGAGATAGGTATGCTTTGATAAAGTGATCTAAAAGTCTCTGATGAATGTAAAGTTTGAAATACATGGTAATCCTTGAAGTTTTTATTTTTGTTTTATCAGCAGACTCAGAGAACTCAAAATCTTTGCTTTTCCCTTTGAGATTTCTTACTGTGATTAAAAATAGTAGGATTTATTGACTATATATATTCCAATGGAAAACAATAAGAAATTTTGTGCCTTGAGAAATCTAATTAAAAACATATAGGTGTGTGAGGTAATTTGTACCTGATAAATTTTAGGTGGAATAATTGCTTTTAAGCTGGAGAAAAATATACTTGTTCTGAGTTTAGTATATGGTGAGGTTGCACTTCAGTTTTCTTTCCCAGGTGTTTGAGAATTTCCTTATTTTATATGTCAGACTTTAAAAAAAATTTTTTTCCCTAAGATACACTGGAATAATTAAGAGAAAAGATATTTTCCTTTTTCTCTTAAGGAGTATGAAGAAACAATTACAGTAACCTTGTGTTTTAGAGGATAGAGTACAGTAGCAGGAATAGCAACCTGTGTAACATTTCTGTGATCAGAAATCTTAAGTAGGTAATTTTCTTTTTGCCCTATAGTTTTTCACAACAGAAACTATACCCACAAAAAGGAGAACATGAAGTATTTGCTAGATGCAGAAAAATGTAGGTCACAAATGAGTAATAAGTCACACTGTGTGAAAAGCATTGAGAGGCATGACTAATGTTTCCAAAGCTTCTGTTATCTCAGTAAGACACAGTTTGTGAAACAGTCCTGCAGAGAGTGCCCTTGGCCTTTAAAAAAATAAAAAACAAGGATTATTTCCCACAAATACCATACACGCTACAAACTTTAACTATCAATAGTTTTCAGTTTATATATATGCATTATAGATTAAACCTCAGATTAAATATATACTTCTTTAAATTTTTGAATGCTTTAGGGAAGGACAAATACATGAAAGAGTTCAGGCAAATTCCATAGGAACAGAAGCTAAATCCTAAGTAAGAGATTTTTCTAATAACTCTGTAGGGTGGTTAAACTGTGCCAGGTTCCAGGGGAACACTTGCTTTCATGATTTAACTCATGAATAAAGATTAACAGTCTTTTTATACAAAAGAGTTTAAAGGCAAGAGACAGGGAAGAATGTTGATATTTTCCAAGATCCAACTGTTGAGAAATATATAGAAAATAGAAAAATAAACAATTCATAATAGATTGGCTATATCAAGATTGTTTTATTTTACTCTTAAGATTTTTATAGGTTAAAATTTTTTCTGACAAAACTGTAAAGCAGCTTTGTAACTTCATAAATTAGTTTGTATTGAACACAGAGTGAAGCCCATTTTGTAATAATTAAGATGTAAGTGAAAAATGCCTGTATGTTAAAATACACTGATTTTTTTTTTTGTAATTGCAAAGCTTAAAAGCAAGATGTTCCATTTTGGGACATTCCTTAAATAACACAAAGGAGAGAGAGATATTTATTTACTTCTTCAAGTAATTATTGGAGGACGAAATAACAACCCACTCCATTATTCTTGCCTGGAGAACCCCATGGACAGAGGAGCCTGGTGGCTACAGTCCATGGGGTCGCAAAGAATCAGACACGACTGAAGCAACTTAGCACACACAAGTAATTAAGCACTTTTATATGGCCAGTACTAAAAAATAAGTAATATAAATTAAATGTTTATGTTACAGTTGTGTTTTTTTTTTTTCATATAGTTGGAATTAGACACGGCATTGAGTGACTTGGAGGCTGCAGACTTTGCAGAACTGGTAAGAGAAGCAGTGGATTTTAGGAAAAGTTCATTGTTTATTTCTTATTTTGTAAATCAGTCATTATTCTAAGTATTTTCCAGGGAGGCATGTAATAATCATTATATGCAGTACCATTTATAACTGGGCTTTGAAAGAAAGACCATACATGTTATATTGATCGGTAGTATGGTTTTTAATCATTTAAAATATATATATATTTCCTAGCTCTGTCTAGTGAAATATATTTCCTAGCTCTGTCCACTAGGAGAAGGCAATGGCACCCCACTCCAATACTCTTGCCTGGAGAATCCCATGGACGGAGGAGCCTGGTGGGCTGCAGTCCATGGGGTCGCTAAGAGTCGGATATGACGGAGCGACTTCACTTTCACTTTTCACTTTCATGCACTGGAGAAGGAAATGGCAACCCACTCCAGTGTTCTTGCCTGGAGAATCCCAGGGACGGGGGAGCCTGGTGGGCTTCCGTCTATGGGGTCGCACAGAGTCGGACACGACTGACGTGACTTAGCAGCAGCAGCAGCTCTGTCCACTAGAGCATCCCTAGCATCCAGGCCATTGTGTATAAATAATATTTTTCACTTAAGGCAACCAAGATTCCTATGAGAAATGGCTGAATCCAGATTTACGGCTGAAAATGTACAAGATAAGCTTGGCAACATCTTGTTATATCAGACATCCAGGAAGCTTTCAAAAATTACTAGGTTTAATTTAAGGTTCAAGTAATTAGGAGACAACTTGAAGAAGCTCCCACCCACTTGAACATCTATAAAGATAATAACTTCATTGGATTGAAAGAGAACCTATCAGTTACAAGTGAGTCAAGAAAACATCAACCAATGTCAGTATATGGATCTTACTTGGATTCTGATTCAGACAAAGTATTTTAAAATGTGTATGAGTCAATCAAGAACACATAAACACAGATAACTGGATATTAGGTGGGAATAATTCTTTAGATGTGGTAATGATATTCTGGGTATGTATTTTTTTAAAGTCCTTCTCTTTTAGAGATACATTCTAAAGTAGTTACAGATGAAATGATACAACATCTGGAATTGATTTGGAAATAATTAATCAGGGAGAGGGAAGAAGGAGAGAGATGAAACAAGGTTAGCCATGTACTGGTCTTTGTTGAAGCTGGTTGGTGATGAGTACCTAGGAGCTAATATATAATTCTATTTTTGTATATGCTAAAATTTTCAGTAATGAATGTTTTTTAAAAGTAAATGGGGCGTTAGGAAGTAGAAGCAGTAAGGCTGGGTCATTCTTTAGCAGATTGCTGTTGAAAGTGGGGAGAGGTGGTTCACTTGAAAGGTGGCTTAGTCTTAGCTATCCAGATCAAATGGAAGATCCAGAGCAAATGGAAGAGTATTTTGTTTGTAAAAAGAGTGGAAATTTAAGCAAGGAGAACTGTTCGTAGGGTGTACGTTTTTTCACCAATGGGGGAAAAAAAGTTAACTGGATACTAATCATTAGGAGCAGTTTAGATCCAACGTATTAAAATATGAGGTTTTCAGAACCTAGATTTGTAAGTTTAATTAAAACTCTAACATGTGTGTTCATAGAACATCATTTTAATGAACAGTGGAACTAACTGGTTAGAAAAAGATCTGTTGGGATTCCTTGTCTACAACATCAAGACACAATACACAAAAGAAAAAAGTTGATAAATTGATAATGTAAAATGATACAATTGTTCAGAAAACAGTTTGGAAGTTTCTTAATAAGCTAAACATTTGTACTATGGACATCACTAGATGGTCAATACCAAAATCAGACTGATTATATTCTTTGCAGCCAAAGATGGAGAAGCTCTATAGAGTTAGCAAAAATAAGACCAGGAGCTGACTGTAGCTCAGATCATGAACTCCTTATCGCCAAATTTAGACTTATTGAAGAAAGTAGGGAAAACCACTAGACCATTCAGGTATGACATAAATCAAATCCCTTACCATTACACAGTGGAAGTGACAAATAGATTCCAGGGATTATTAGATCTGATAGAGTGCCTGAAGAACTACGGACAGAGGCTCATGACATTGTATAGGAGGCAGTGATCAAGACCATCCCCAAGAAAAAGAAATGCAAAAAGGCAAAATAGTTGTCTGAGGAGGTCTTACAAATAGCTGTGAAAAGAAGAGAAGCAAAAGGCAAAGGAGAAAAGATATACCCATGTGAATGCAGAGTTCCAAAGAACAGCAGGGAGAGATAAGAAAGCTTTCCTAAGTGATCAGTGCAAGAAGTAGAGGAAAGCAATAAATCTCTTCAAGAAAATTAGAGATACCAAGGAAACATTTCATGCAAAGATGGGCACACAATGAAGGGCAGATATGGTATGGACCTAATAGAAGCAGAAGATATTAAGAAGAGGTGGCAAGAATACACAGAAGAGCTATACAAAAAAGATCTTCCTGACCCAGATAATCACAATGGTGTGTTCACTCACCTAGAGCCAGACATCCTGGAATGTGAAGTCAAATGGGCCTTAGGAAGCATCACTATGAACTAAGCTAGTCAAGGTGACAGAATTCCATTTAGGCTATTACAAATCCTAAAAGATGATGCTGTGAAAGTGCTGCACTAAATACGCCAGCAAATTTGGAAAACTCAGCAGTGGCCACAGGACTGGAAAAGGTCGGTTTTCATTCCAATCCCTAAGAAAGGCAATGGCAAAGAATGCTCAAACTACTGCACAATTGCACTCATCTCACACGCTAGCAAAGTAATGCTCAAAATTCTTCAAGCCAGGCTTCAACAGTACGTGAACCGTGAACTTCCAGATGTTCAAGCTGTATTTAGAAAAGGCAGAGGAACCAGAGATCAAATTGCCAACATCCGATGGATCATCAGAAAACCAAGAGAGTTCCAGAAAAACATCTACTTCTGCTTTATTGACTACACCAAAGCCTTTGACTGTGTGGATCATAACAAACTGTGGGAAATTCTTAAAGAGATAGGAATACCAGACCACCTTACCTACCTCCTGAGAAATCTGTATGCAGGTCAAGAATCAACAGAACTGGACATGGAACAACAGACTAGTTCCAAATCAGGAAAGAAGTATACTGTATACTGTCACCCTGATTTTAACTTATATGCAGAGTACATCATGCAAAATGCAGGGCTGAATGAAGCACAAGCTGGAATCAAGATTGCCAGGAGAAATATCAATAACCTCAGATATGCAGATGACACCACACTTATGGCAGAAAGCGAAGAACTAAAGAGCCTCTTGATAAAGTGCAAGAGGAGAATGAAAAAGTTGGCTTAAACCTCAACATTCAGAAAACTAAGATCATGGTATCTGGTCCTATCACTTCATGGCAAATAGATGGGGAAACAATGAAACAGTGACAGACTTTACTTTTGGGGGCTCTAAAATCACTGCAGATGGTGACTGCAGCCATGAAATTAAAAGACACTTGCTCCTTGAAAGAAAAGTTATGACCAACCCAGACAGCTTATGAAAAAGCAGAGACATTACTTTGCCAACGAAGGTCTGTCTAGTCAAAGCTATGGTTTTTCCTGTGGTCATGTATGGATGTGAGAGCTGGACTGTGAAGAAGGCTGAGCGCCGAAGAATTGATGCTTTTGAACTGTGGTGTTGGAGAAAACTCTTGAGAGTCCCTTGGACAGCAAAGAGATCCTACCAGTCCATCCTAAAGGAAATCAATCCTGACCCTTCATTGGAAGGACTGATGCTGAAGCTGAAACTCCAATACTTTGGCCACCTGATGCAAAGTACTAACTCGTTGGAAAAGACCCTGATGTTGGGAAAGACTGAAGGTGGGAGAAGGGGACAACAGAGGATGAGATGGTTGGATGGCATCACTGACTCAATGGACATGAGTTTGAGTACACTCCGGGAGCTGGTGATGGACCGGGAGGCCTGGCATGCTGCAGTCCATGGCATTGCAAAGAGTCGGACACAACTGAGCAACTGAACTCAACTCAACTCATTGCTATCTAACTACCCAAGAGAAATGAAATCTATGTCAGTACAAAGACCTGTAAACAAATGTTCATAGCAGCTTCATTTTTAATAGTCAGAGACCATTCAAATAATCAACGTCCATTAACAAAGTATGATATATATCTATATGCAATGGAATAATAATCAGCAAAAAAAAATTGGCAACAGTTTTGATGTAACTGTTCTATATCTTGATGTTGGTAGCACTTACACATCTGTACACATTTGTCAGAACTGGCAGAATAATTCACAGTTTTATATTAATTTTAAAAAAAGAGGGATCTATTCTAAACTTTTTGTGACATTAAAGATTTAATGTTATATTTTAATTCTGTGTTCTTTTCTTTAGTGTTTTAAGATTATTATTAAGGTATAATTTATATTAAATAAATTTTTTGTGCCCTTTTATAGCCAATCCCTTTCCCTACCCCCAGTCCCTGTAACCACTGATCTGTTTACTGTGCACATGGTTTTTGCCTTTTCTGGAATGTCACATAAGTTGAATCATATGGTAAATAATTTTCATCTGACTTTTTTAATTAGGAAGTTTAAATATTCAGTTTTACAAATATTACATGAGTACATTCTTATGGGGAAATGCAAACAGTAAACATAAACCTAGCATTTTGCTTGACCACTCATACATCAAAACCAGCCCTATTCTGAGTTAACCATTGTTATCAGTTGATGTATATTCTTGGTAACCTTGTATTTATGATCTTGCATGGCAGTAATTCTGTCCGAAATGTTCAGTGTAGATGATACTGTCATACTGCTAGTAGGAATATAAACTGATGCAACCTCTTAGGAGAACAATCTGGCAATATACATTAAAATATATATGTCCTTTAGTATAGGAATTCAACCTCCAGGAACTTTTCAACTAAGGAAAATATCAGGGATGTACACAAAGATTTTCTTTCTAAGAATATTCTCCACAGCATTATTTATACCCTGAAAAATTACTGGAAACAAAATACTACATTATGGAATCTGTTCAATAATATTGCCATTGAAATCATGTTTAGAAAACTGTCTACTGACATGAAAAAATATTCAAGATCATTTTCTGTGGAAAAAGCAGGGTCCAAGAAAACAACTACAGAACCAAACAAAACCCCAAAAATACCAATTGTTGGCAAGAGTGTAGAAAAATTGGAAGCCCTGTGCACTGTTGGTGGGAATACAAAGCAGTGCAAATGTTATTAAAAAAAAACAGCATGGTGGTCTCCACAAAAAAATAAAAAACAGAACTACCACATGACCGAGCAGTTGATATACTCAAAAGAATTAAGACACTTGCAAACCCACATTCACAGTAACATCATTCACAACAGCCAAAAAGAGAAAGCAACCTGCCTGCACCAACAGATGAAGAAACAGATAGAAATTACGGATAATACATACTGTGAAACATGACTTAGCCCCCCAAAGGAAGTAAATTTTGACATATGCCTCAACAGGGATGAACCCAGAGGACACCACAACACTAGCACATCACAAAGGCAAACCAAGCCCATCACAACAGGATTAAATAGTGCAAGATTTCACCCATTGTTGTTGTTTACTCACTCAGTCGTGTCCAACTCTTTGTGACTCCATGGATTGTACCCCATCACACTCCTCTGTCCATGGGATTTCCCAGGCAAGAATGTAGGAGATGCCTAAAGTAGTCAGATTCATAAAAACAGGAAGTAGAAGAGCGGATGTGGGGCTGGGGGAAGGAAGAGGGATGGAGAGGAGTTGTTTGATAGATACCAAGTTTCAGTTTTACAAGAGGAAAAAGTTCTGATTTGGTTGCAAACAGTGTGAATTGTGCATAATGCTATTGAGCTGTACATTTAACAGTTATTAAGACTAAATTTTATGTTATGTATATTTCACCATGTACAATTTTTTAATTAAAATTCTTTCTAAAAGTTTACCTACGGTGAAGCCAAAGAGCTTCCATACCCTCAAAAAGCTTCCAATAAATGTATTAATATCTCATTCTTAAATGTGAGGACAGCAAAGCATCACAGGAAATATCTTTGACATAAAAACAGTCAAAACAAATGAACAAGGATGAGTTTGACTTCTTTCATGTAGCATAATTTATTTGAGATTCATTCATTTCATTGTCTATATCAGTAGTTCAGTTTTTACTGCATACAGTAGTCCACTGTATGAAGTTATCACAGTGTTTATCCATCCGCCAATTGAGGGACATTTACATTATTTCCAGTTTTCCTTAGGTTTTGTTGTGTTGTTTTTTAATTATAAAAATAATGCATGCATACTGGGTTAAAAAAATGCAAGCATGATTACTAAAAACAAATGTCCTCCTTCCTCATCCCTCTCCAGCAGTTCCATCCCCAGTTGTAACTGCTCCAACAGTTTGGAATGTATTCTTCCAGACTCTTTTCTGTACACATACATTAAAGTGAAAGTGTTAGTTGCTTAGTTGTGTCCAACTCTTTGTGACTCCATGCCAGGCTCTTCTGTCCATGGAATTCTCCAGGCAAGAATACTGGAGTGGGTTGCCATTCCCTTCTCCAGGAGATCTTATTGACCCAGGAATTGAACCTGGGTCTCCTGCACTGCAGGCAGATTTTTTTACCGTCTGAGCCGCTGGGGAAGCCCATACATACCCCTGTACAAGCCAATACATATATACCAGGTGGCGCTAGTGGTAAAGAACCCGCCTTCCAGTGCAGGAGACCTAAGAGATGACGGTTGGGAAGCTCTCCTGGAGGAGGGCATGGCATATACACATTACATATATATATGGGCTTCTCTGGTGGTTCGGATGCTAAAGAATCTGTGTGCAATGCAGGAGACCGGGTTCAGTCCCTGGGTTTGAAAGATCCCTGGGAGAAGGGAATGGCTATCCACTCCAGTATTATTGCCTGGAGAACTGCGTGGACAGAGGAACCTGGCGGGCTACAGTCTATGGATCGCACAGAGTAGATGCACTGAGCTGCTTAGCACACGTGCATGCATATATATATACACACATACATACACATACCATTGGGGGTGCTATTTTTTATTAGAAATTCTAAACTTTTTATACAAAAATCTTGTCTTGGTCAAGTAGTTCTGTGTTATAAAAGAGGAATTACTCAAAGGGTATGTGTATTTAATTTTTTTTACATACTATTAAACCCCAAATAGGTTGTACCAGTTTGTACTTTTAAAAATAGTATATGGTAATATCAAATATTTTAGATGATCCCTTTCAATCCCTCTTAGGGTAACAAACATTATGTTCTACTCTCAGGTGTCTCTATTCAACAGTACTTTATAAGGATCAAAAATAAGGTTGTTTTCAGTCAAAAATAAATACATAGGCACCTTATGCCTCAATACAAGGATCTATGTTCAGCAAACTATATTCATTATATTGTAATAACCTATAAAGGAAAAGAATCTGAAAAAGAATGTGTTTATGTACATGTATGTAAATGAACTACTTTACTGTACATCTGAAACATTGTAAATCAACTGTGCTTCCATAATAAATAAATACCAAAAAGGAGAAATTTTAGTTACTAAGGGATGTAATTTCAATTTTAACTGTTGTAGCTTATTTTTTAAATCATAAAAAATATATATACATATATAAATCCACTGTGGTTTTTTTCCCCCAGTCTGAGGATTACTATGACATGAGACGGCTATATACAATTTTGGGGTCTTCTCTGTTTTACAAGGTAAGTTAAGCTTGACTTTTAAATGTTGTACTGTTTTATGAACAAACCTAAATTTCCTCAAACTCTTGCAAACATGAAAAATGCATTTATCTCTTTTTCTCTGAATGTAGGTACAATAAAGTTTGGATCTTAAAACAAGACTGATACCTAATATTTACAAATACATTAAATATTTCAGTTTCATTACATTTAAAAGCATTTACAAATTTGTAAGAAAGAAGGTACTCAAAGAATCAAGTGTATATGAGAAAAGAGCAATACTTTTTTGATTTCCTTTTGCAGTTTTGTATAATTTTCCCTTATCTTCAAAAAGTGACTATATCGTATTGATAAATTTTCTAAAATTAGGTAGTTAACTTCATGTAAAGCAAGTTAAGTTTCAATTTAATTCAAAGTTTCAATTCATCAAATGAATTTAAGTATTTTAATTTTATATATTTTTAAGCACAGAATTAAACATATCGAAAGAGAATTACAGAACTGTAATTGTGAAAAGTCTCGCCCCACCTCAACTCATACTTCTCTGCTTTTCACCTTCAGAATTTAGTTCTTTGTAATTTTGCCAAATTCTCAGACTAATGCTACTTAGAGGTGATCCTGCTTTATGCTAAAGTCTATCTATTACAGACCTAAGTTATTATATATACTTGATGAATAGTTGAAAGAAAACATTTTTGTTATTTCTTTATTCCACTTAAAACTGGAATATTTTAAACCAACTTAAGAAATACCTGTAAAACTCTTAAAAATATATTACAGGATTATTGCTTTATGTCACTAGTTGACTTTTATTTTCTGTGGTTCAATTCAAGGGGTATTTGATATGCAGTCATTTGCCTAAGGATGATCTTATTGATATTGCTGTATACTGTCGCCACTATTGCCTGCTGCCTTTAGCAGCAAAACAGAGAATTGGTCAGTTGGTAATATGGAGGGAAGTATTTCCTCAACATCACCTCCAACCTTCAGGAGACTCAAACACTGAAGTCTTTCAGGAACCTGAAGGGAGATATTTTTTGCTAATTGTTGGCTTGGTAAGTTTACCTTCATTTCTTTCTTGTGTTTGTTTTTGCCGTTTACTGATTGTCTAAATAAATATACAAAAATGATAATTTAAAATTATAAGCATGTCAAATACTAGTATTCAAAAAATTACTCTCCTTTTATTTTGTATCCATTTAATACTCATAAACTTCCCTGGTGGCTCAGACGGTAAAGCATCTATCTACAATGCGGGAGACCCAGGTTTGATCCCTGGGTTGGAAAGATCCCTTGGAGAAGGAAATGGCAATCCACTCCAGTACTATTGCCTGGAAAATCCCATGGACAGAGGAGCCTGGTAGGCTACAGTCCATGGGGTCGCAAAGAGTCGGACACAACTGAATGACTTCAAGCTCACGTTCAATACTCATAAAGAAATAGTAATGAACCCCAAGATAAGATTTTAGCAGGTTAAGATTTTTTTGTTCCCATTTCTATAAAACCAGAGGTTTTATCTTCTAGTTTGTTTTGAGAAATAGACATGAAAAGAATATAGAATCAGAAGCAGAATAAATATGTGATTGCAAATGAAAGGACTACACTGAGGAAGGCTCTTTGAAGGCTACCTTAGGGAAGTCCATGTGCTGAAAGTGGCAGCTGATGGTGTATCAGGATAAGGCAGTGTGAGGTTTGTTTTCAAGGGTCATCAAGTAGCCTTGAGGATAACAAAGAAGAGGAGGGAAGAGTTTTTAATAACCATCACATAATTATGCCACATGCCCGTATCTGTTTGTTGTTCAGTCTCTAAGTCATTTCCGACTCTTTGTCACCCCATAGCTGCAGCATGCCAGGCTTCCCTGTCCTTTACTGTCTCCCAGAGTTTGTTCAAATTCATGTTCATTGAGTTAGTAATGCCATCCAACCATCTCATCATCTGTCGTGCCCTTCTCCTCCTATCCTCAAACTTTCCTAGCATCAAGATCTTTTCAAATGAGTTGGCTGTTTGCATCAGGTGGCTGAAGTATTGGAGCTTCAGCATCAGTCCTTCCAATGAATGCTCAGAGTTAATTTCCTTTAGGATTAGACTGGTTTACTGTCTCCTTGCTGTCAAAAGGGCTCTCAAGAGTCTTCTCCAGCACCACAATTTGAAAGCATCAGTTCTTCAGCACTGTTTAGTATTCATAAATTTTTGCATGCCTGTTACATACAAATATTTTCATGTAGCTAAACCTGTATTAATTTTTTTTTCTTCTAGAGACATTACATGTTGTGTGTACTATTAGAAGCTGGAGGCTGTGCATCCAGAGCCATTGGGAATCCTGGACCAGATTGTATATATGTGGATCAGGTCAAAACAACTCTTCACCAGCTGGAAGGGGTAGATTCCCGCATAAATGAGCGGCTAGCTTCTTCTCCAACTCCCTGCTTGTCTTGTGCTGACTGGTTCCTCGCTGGGTCACATGAAAAATTAGATAATTTAACCACCTCACCTATCCTCAGTAGGCTGCATGGTGCTTCCAAGGTTGCAACCTCTCCAACATGCAGAAGAAGTCTTTTCGGTGACTATTCCTTAAAGACACGTAAGCCCAGTCCATCCCGAAGTGGAGGGCCTGACAGTGGTCTTGAAGGTGAAGGTGTCGGCCTGAGCCCCCACACTACAGAATCTCAGGGTTCTGACGGTTCAGAAGAAACTGGGGCCTTGCTTAAGGTATGTATTGCTTAAGGTATGTACCTTGCTTAAGGTACACATTCCTGTGTGTACATTCCAGGAGCTAAACTGTCTCTCCAGTCCTTATTTGTACTTGCAAGGGAATTTTTAATGACAAACCCTTCTTCATTTGTACTAGTGGTGGTTTTTGTCACTGTTGGGAAACCAATGATTTAGGGCCAAGAGAGAAGAAATACCAAGTAATAAAACATTAGAGAACTGTCACATCCTTGCGCATGATGTGTTACTGCGGTTACTGCTAGCATAGGATAAGCCAAGAGGTACAAGTTAGCATTGGAAATATTTAAAGGAAATGTTGGCAGGAAGGGAGACCCCTTCCAGGGTCCAAGAGGGGGCTCTTGTCTAACACGTGGAAATGAATTATCTGAAGAGACACATTCTGATGATATAAGAGACTTTACTGGAAAGGGGCTCCCTGACAGAGAACAGCAGGCAGCAGGGTAAGGGAACCCAGGGAGCACTTCTCTGCCACATGTTTTCCAGTCTCAGGTTTTATGATGTTGGGGTTGGTTTCCGGGTTGTCTCTGGTCAGTCATTCTGACTCGGGGTCCGTCCTGGTGGCATGCACATCACTCAGCCAAGATGGATTCCAGCAGGGATTCGGGGACGTTAGTAGGACATATGGACTGGTGTCTCCTCTCTCCTTTTGACCTTTCCCAAATTCTTCCAGTTGGTGGTAGCCTGTCACTTCCACATTCCTTACGAGGACCCCTCTTGTCAGATAACTCATGCAAGTAGTTAACTATTTTTGTCTGACCAGGGTGGGTGGTTTTGATCAGCCATTCCCCTAACAGAAACATTGAAAAATAATGAGTAGTTCTCCTTGAAAGACTTCTAGTTTTACATTATATCTTCTGTTTGATTTCCATTCTTAGATATAAACAGATCTACTTAATAATACTTTTCAGGTCACTAAAAAGAAGTCTGCTCTTCCAAATCCGTTTCATTTGGGGAACCTGAGAAAGGACCTTTCAGAAAAAGAACTGGATATATATAACACAGTGAAGTAAGAAACTTCCTTGTTTCATTCTTTTTCGCTTAACTCTCTGTCTTCTAGGAAATTTTATAGTGAAAAAGTACAGTTCCATAACATATAGATTTTATTCATCAAATATGATATGTTGAAAGAAGCTAGCTATGCTATTTCCCTGATATTTTTCATTATGCATATAAGAAACATAAGAAATAAAAAACATACAAAGTAGTATTTCAAATGTATAAGTTTCCATTTATGTCTCTTCCACAGGTAGCCTCCCTTTTGTGCGTCTACTTTTTTAATTAGTTTACTGTTTTTAGGATGCTGTGGTTTTGTAGATACTCTTTAGCTCTGAGTACTCATTCCCAGTGCTTGAGAGTGTTGGTTGCTAATGGCTCATAGTGAAGTCCCCCTACCCTGGCCTTGTCCAACTTGGAAGTTTATTAACTCCGCCAAGCTTACAACCTCTCCCTAGGAGTAACATCTAATGACTAATCGATAAGTGAGTACAGGCTTGGCCCCTATTTAAATTCAACAAAACTCTGAAAAGCCATCCAAGTTTCAGACATCCTGGCAGTATCTGCCGAGTCCTCTGTCTCAACTGGAGCACAGTTCAGCTTTTCCCTCTGCTCAGTCCTGCTTCCTTCATGCTCACCCCCACAGCTATTGTCCCCAAAAGTCCTCCCTAATAAACTTCCTCCCTGCATATCTCCCTATCAGTCTGGAGCCAGGGAACTGACCTATGACACCCTCTTTAGGAAATAGGTAAAAGTAAATAGGGAATTCTGATGTGAAAGGTACTGAGTGGGAGGAGCATGTTTAGAACTTAATCTGTCTATAATTATTAAAATATGAACTGTTACAAATTCACTTCTTGTTGTGCAGCAGCTATTATGTGGTGACTTGCAGGGCTTCCTTCCTAAGCTTTGTATGGTATTATGATAGCATACATCAGAGAAGGCAATGGCACACCATTCCAGTACTCTTGCCTAGAAAATCCTATGGATGGAGGAGCCTGGTGGGCTGCAATCGTGGGGTCACTAAGAGTGGGACACGACTGAGTGACTTTACTTTCACTTTTCACTTTCACGCATTGGAGAAGGAAACGGCAACCAACTCCAGTGTTCTTGCCTGGAGAATCCCAGGGACGGGGGAGTCTGATGGGCTGCCATCTATGGGGTCGCACAGAGTCGGACACAACTAAAGCAACTTAGCAGCAGCAACAGCAGCACACTTTCATTAGAACAAGTAGACATGTGCAAATCAAATTCACATTAAAAAAAAAAAAAGCTGTTCAATATTACTTGGACATAAAAAGGAACACATTTGAGTCAGTTCTGGTGAGGTGGATGAACCTAGAGCCTGTTATACAGAGTGAAGTAAGTCAGAAAGAGAAAAACAAAGATTAGGGATTTCCCTGGTGGTCCAGTGATGAAGACTGTGCTCCCAATGCAGGGGGGCCTGGATTCGGTCCCTGGTCAGGAAACTAGATCCCACATGTCATAGCTAAAGATCCTGCATGCCGCAACAAAGACCCAGTGCTAACAAATAAATAAATTAAAAAAATATTATATATTAACACATACATATGGAATCTAAAAAAACAGTACTGATGAACCTATTTGTAGGGAAGGAATAGAGACACAGATTTATGGATACAGCGGGAGAAGAAGAGGGTGGGACGAACTGAGAGAGTAGCATGGAAACATATACATCACCATATGTAAAAATACGTAGCTAGTGGGAAGTTGCTGTATAACACAGGGAGCTCAACCTAGCACTCTGTGACAACCTAGAGGGGTAGGATAAGGTGAGGGGCTGGGAAGAAGTGAGGGGACATATGTGTTCTTAGGGCTGATCACATCGTTGTATGGCAGAAACCAACACAACATTGTAAAGCAATTACCGTCCAATTAAAAATAAATTTTTAAAAAGACATTTTAGAGCTACCACCTTCTTAATCATTTAAATGTTTTATATTAAGTTCATATATATGTTTCACAGAGTTGTCAGGAAAAACTTTTTTCATAAAGTCAGGGCAAAAACAAGGTAATTTGTCTTCATAAAATAATGCATTGAAAATCTAACATGTTAAAATTTGGAATTTAATGTGATGTTTAACATTTTAGTAGTTAAAGAAAATTAGTTATTTTAAAAAACAAAAATATTTTTTAAACAAAGAAATCTAAATGAAACCTCTGGTGGAAGCCTGTAATAACTTCCCCAATCCCTAATCTTCCATTTAACAAAAACTACTGCTCTGAATTTTTATTAGCTCTGTATATTATTTTAATATGTATGTATATATATGTTATTTGGACTTTTATCTAGTAAAAGGAAATAGTTTTTCTAAGTTTATAGCTTAACAAAAGGTTATAACAATATAAATTTATAATTGTTTTTAAGCATAAATTAATATGTGATGTAAATCATAGGCTCTCCTATTTAAAAGGATGCTACAAAGGCATATTTATTCTCCTTACTGACATGGAAAGATGTTCAAACTATATCAGATCAGATCAGATCAGATCAGTCGCTCAGTCGTGTCTGACTCTTTGCGACCCCATGAACCGCAGCACGCCAGGCCTCCCTGTCCATCACCAACTCCCGGAGGTCACTCAGACTCACATCCATCGAGTCAGTGATGCCATCCAGCCATCTCATCCTCTGTCGTCCCCTTCTCCTCCTGCCCCCAATCCCTCCCAGCATCAGAGTCTAGACTGGGGTGGAATATACTATCCTAATTTGTTTTCGTAAAATAAAAATATATAATACACTAAATAATATGTGGAAAATATTCCATTCAGTAAACAAGTCTTATCCATTCTGCATTCTAGTAATTATTGAATCCATCCAGCGCCTAATAATTGTACCCTAGTTCAAGCTCCTGTTCTCTCACCTGGTTATACTGCAGTCAGTTCTCAATTCCTATCCTATCCTGAGTCTATCCTCTGCTGTAGGGGTGACCTTTCTGAAGAACAAATCTGATTTAATCTGCATGTTTTTAAAAAAATAATAATAATCTGCATGTTTTAAAAATAAATACTTGTCCTTCCATTGAATAATTGCTTATTTGATGATTTTAAACTTTCAGTTCATACACTGAGTGAGTTAATATACACTGAGTTAATTTATGGTCGGGGAAGGCAATGGCACCCCACCCCAGTACTTTTGCCTGGAAAATCACATGGACGGAGGAGCCTGGTAGGCTCCAGTCTATGGGGTCACTGGGAGTCGGACACGACTGAGCGACTTCACTTTCACATTTCACTTTCATGCATTGGAGAAGGAAATGGCAACCCACTCCAGTGTTCTTGCCTGGAGAATCCCAGGGACAGGGGAGCCTGGTGAGCTTCCGTCTATGGGGTCGCACAGAGTCGGACACGACTGAAGCGACTTAGCAATTTATGGTTTTCAAGAACCAGAGCTGCTCATTGTATTGTGGGGTTCTTCTGAGAGAAAACTAACGAAGTTAATATAAATTTTAATTCTAAACCTCCCTAAATACAAACATTACTAATAACTCCAGCAATCCCACTGCTGGGCATACACACTGAGGAAACCAGAATTGAAAGAGACACATGTACCCCAGTGTTCATCGCAGCACTGTTTATAGTAGCCAGGACATGGAAGCAACCTAGATGTTCATCAGCAGATAAATGGATAAGAAAGCTGTGGTACATATACACAATGGAGTATTACTCAGCCATTAAAAAGAATGCATTTGAATCAGTTCTAATGAGGCGGATGAAACTGGAGCCTATTATACAGAGTGAAGTAAGCCAGAAAGAAAAACACCAATACAGTATACTAACGCATATATATGGAATTTAGAAAGATGGTAACAATAACCCTGTATACGAGACAGCAAAAGAGACACTGATGTATAGAACAGTCTTTTGGACTCTGGGAGAGGGAGAAGGTGGGATGATTTGGGAGAATGGCATTGAAATATGTATAATATCATATATGAAATGAGTCGCCAGTCCAGGTTCGATGCCTGATAACGGATGCCTGGGGCTGGTGCACTGGGACGACCCAGAGGGATGGTATGGGGAAAGGGGGAGGGAGGAGGGTTCAGGATGGGGAACACATGTATACCTGTGGCAGATTCATTTTGATACATGGCAAAATCAATACAATATTGTAAAGTTAAATAAAATAAAATTTTAAAAAATTAAAAAAAAAAAGAATCATGCCTGTTCTGTACCTTTTCTTGAATGTGAAAACCTCAGAATTAAATGGTATGTTTTCAGTTATTTTCTTTTTGAATAATTAGTTTTTGTATTTTGATTATTTTTTATTTAATTGAAAAAATACCAGCCACCAGTTGTTAATGAACCCACCACCCTATGGAAAAGTATGAGACAAATTTATAGATGATCTCCTTCCCTGCCTATCTTTGGCCTCTCTAAAGAAAACCAAGACCATTAGTTAGTGATAAAAAGTTATTCTGATCTTGCTGCCTAACTAAGAGTTTAACAGGAGGCGCTGATGGGGGATTTTCATCCATATGTTTACAGACTGACAATCAGGAGAAAGCAAGGTGTAATAGAGCAGGCCTCAGAATCAGCTAAGCTCTAACACTGAGCTGTGTGACCTCAAACAAGTTAATCCAAGTCCTCTGAACATTGATTTTAGTTAAAATGAGGATGAAGTGAAGTGAAGCGAAGTCACTCCGTCGTGTCCAACTCTTTGCGACCCTGTGGACTGTAGCCTACCAAACTCCTCTGTCCATGGGATTTTCCAAGCAAAAGTACTGGAGTGGGTTGCCATTTCCTCCTCCAGGGGATCTTCCGACCCAGGGATTGGACCCAGGTTTCCCACATTGTAGGATGATGCTTTACCATCTGAGCCACTCGGCTCCCAAAATGAGGATAGTAGTAGTTAATATCTTACAGGGTAATTATGAGAATTAAGCCTAAGATATTTTAAAGCACCTACCCTGGCACACAGAGGGCATTCAGTACATGATAACTATTTCCATTATTTCATTGTCACTGCTACTGTTGCTCTTTACTCTTTTTACCACTGGTAGAAAAATAAGCAGTATTTATAGGTTCTGCTGGAGTCTCAGGACTTCCCTGGTGGCTTAGACGGTAAAGCGTCTGTCTACAATGCGGGAGACCTGGGTTTGATCCCTGGGTTGGGAAGATCTGCTGGAGAAGGAAATGGCAATCCACTCCAGTACTATTGCCTGGAAAATCTCATGGACAGAGGAGCCTGGTAGGCTATAGTCCATGGGGTCGCAAAGAGTTGGACACAACTGAGTGACTCAAACCCCAGTAGGGGAAAAAAGGATGGAAAAGAATGGAGAAGTGAAAATAGTAAGAGAAGATAGAAAAGAGACTGTAATGATGAAAAGTAGTGGGATACTTCTAGTAATTGCCATGGGTTCTAGAATGTCAACTCAGCTTTGTAGTTGGTACTACTGATTTTATATTTCTTCGGGATAGTCCATTTGACTGTCATGGTAAGAGTTTGCTACTAAGCTACTAACTGAAAATCTTAGTTTGTTGGAAGGTGTTTTGTATGTGGTGCACCCTAGACTGATAGCTTGTTTATGGCTTGTAGATATCTGGTCCAGACTCAGGCTGAGTTATTCATTACCAACCATGGAAAAAGAGGGCTTTATCCAGTTTGGGTTGTTAGCAAGGGGATGATCAAGTTACTTGTAAATGAATTGGTGTTTATCCTCGAATAACATGTAGTATTTGCCTCCATAAGGGAACTGATAAATAACCCTAGCCTGTATTTCAGATGAGGAAGAGGGAATTTCAATGTTTGGCCTAGTTTTTCTTCCCTATTATACTCCTAATGTTCTATTGTAGTTAGAAGCTTATTAGACATCTACAAAATTCAAAACGAAGCAACATTTTTAAGTTTACTCTAATATCTCTCTAATTCCTTTTTTTTTTCAAGATTGACATCTGGTCCTGAGAACACACTTTTCCATTATGTTGCCTTAGAAACAGTGCAAGGGATCTTTATTACTCCTACCCATGAAGAGGTGGCACAGCTGAGTGGCTCGATCCACCCTCAACTGATAAAGAATTTCCATCAGTGTTGTCTCTCTATTCGTGCAGTTTTCCAGCAGACGTTGGCTGAAGAGGTAGGGGACTGCTATAAATCTAGCTCTCTGCCAGTTTTACTTCCAGATCTCTAAATATTCTCTCTGAAACTCTTTAGCAACAACTATTTTCATTTAATTTTTTTAATAGTGATTCCATCTAATTTGAATGCCAAAGGATTATATTCACTGTTCTTAACTTTAAAACTTTCTTTCATAATTCTGAATTTGATGTCCCAGATTACTGTTTCAGGAAATGGTGGGCCTGTGTTTTTCTATAGCAAAATAGAAATATAGTAGTTTGTAATGTAAACTTGCCTCCCATATTTGATATCTGTGACTCAGCCATTATTTGGACATTTATCTCTACCATTTTGTAACTGATAGTTTTTTAAGTATTCAAAGGCAGGATAAGGTATCTGGAATATAAAGGAATAAAGAACAGAATTTACACAATAGTGTTATATGTTTTAACCACTTGGTTGGTTGGTTGCTTGCTTGCTTTTCAATCCAGAATGAAGTTTTATTTAATATTGTACCTCCAGAAGAGTAGTAATGTTGTATACAATTAAAATCTCAATTACATAGTTTTAATAGCAGGGAAAGATAAGCATTAAATTTCTTGAGAAAGATAAATATATAGAAGTTTATTTGTGACTGGTCAAACATCATACTGCCAAAAAAAACAAAATAAAGAAGACTGAAAAATGAATGTAATGTATATAGCAATACATGTACCAAGGTGGCTAAATTTGTGAAGAACTTAGGTGTAAAGGTGGAAGAACATTGGGCTGGGAATAAGGACTCCTAGACTGGGCCTCAACTTTTCCTATTTCCTCAGTTATAAAGTGAGTGAGCTGAATTATATCATCTCTTAGGACTTATTCAGCAGTGAGACTCTTTGTCTTACAGGATTTCTCCTTCGAGCTACCAGAAATTGGTATTCGACAAAATGTTATGTTTGACTGTGTATCTGTATGTGCTTTGCATTCTTATGCTCCTCCTTTCCTGTTTAACATACTAATAGGTTCTGTAAGGTTCATTTCATTAAGTTACTTAGTAATATAAATTAGCCTTTCCCCTATTATTTAAACATAGAGGTACCTACCATTCACCAGATACTACTCAAGATGCTGGGGATACAGCAGTGAACAAAAAGTCTCTTTGGTCATGAAGTCTATATTCTAGCAGGGGAAGCTAATGAATTAGCAAGCAGTTTAATATATCAGGTAGGGTAAGTTTCAACAGCAATTATAACAAAACAGAGTAAGGATGAGAGGTGGTGGTTACTATTTTGAAAGATCCCTCTGATCATGTCAAGTAATATTTGAACAAACACCAGAAGGAATTGAGGGACAAAGCCATGTGGCAAATGTGGAGGCTGAGCTTCCAGACAGAAGGAACAGCCCGTATTCAGCCATGGAGGTAGGATGGCTGAGAGAGCGCAGGGACAGCTTGAGTCGGGAGGAGAGCAGTAGGAGTTGAGATGGCAAAAGCAGCAGGACTGGTTCATGCAAGGCCTGCTAGGCTAAGGACTTTTTGAGATTTATCCGGAAGAAGATGGGAAGTTCCTGGGTAGTTCTGAGAAGAGCAAGGACATGTTCCTTAGTTTTCAAAGGATCACTCAGGCTACTCTGAACAAGCTTGCAGGGTAGATAGAGAGGGTGGGAGGCAAGGAACTGTGGAAATTCTCAAAGCAAGAAATATCAGTGGGTTCTGGATCTTGCAGATATAATGGAGGATGAGCCAAAAGGATCTGTGTCTTCAATAAGCACTTTGAAAGAAGAAGAATCAAGGATCACTCCACTGTTTTGGCCTGAGCCTTACAGAAAGACTTTATATTCCAAGTGGATCATTGGTTTGCTAATGATTTAATCAGTGAGAAATTTAGAGAGTATGCTTCAAAGGAAAAATACTGTTTTAAGTGTATGTGTTTTAAATACATTATAAAATCATCTACTCATTTAGTAACTCATTAGTAATCTATTCATTAAGCATCTACTGTGTACCCAAACACAGCTGCTTTCAAGGAATATAGAGATGAACGGCATGTAGTCTGCCCTGGGAAAAGAGTTCTAATGTACTGGGGAAGACAAACCTATACACTGCTAAGATAGTGTAAATATTAATAAGGTAAGCCTGTGAAACAAATGTGTCCTTGGAGAGCCAAGAGAAACTTTATCCGTGAAGTCTCTTGTAGGAGATGGCATTTAAAGTAAGTATGAGGAAGGGTAGAAATTTTCCCGCAGGTAAGGAAAAAGAAGAATGTCATTGCGGGCACTTACAGTATTAGGATCAGCCAGTTCAAATCTATACATGAAAACATTTAAAGCAGCACTATTAATACCAGCCAAGACTAATAATACCTATTAATTTACAGAAAAAGAAAGCACTAAATGGTAAAGATCATTCAGGTTCAACAAATTCAGTGTCTTCTCTGAACCCTGTGAAAGAACATGGTGTATTATTTGAATGCTCACCTGAAAACTGGACTGATCAGAGGAAAACACCACCAGTTATGGCTTACTGGGTCGTAGGGTAAGTGGAAGAAAATATTTCTAAATGTTAAAAAAGGGGTAAGGAGATAAACATTTTAAGATATAAGCATGGATTTATTGCTGCTTGTAATGCAGAAGATGTGGGTTAGATCCCTGGGTCAGGAAGATCCCCTAGAGGAGGAAATGGCAATACACTCCAGTATCCTTGCCTGGGAAATCCCATGGTCAGAGGAACCTGGCGGGCTACAGTTCATAGGGTTGCAAAAAGTCAAACATGACTGAGCAACTGAACACAATACACGACATGAGTTTATTAACATAATTCTAATATTTAATGTATTTTAGAATTTTGCTTACTAAACAACTCCTTTAAAATTCTTCCCAAGTCTTTTTATTTAAAAAAACTAATTCAATTATCTTACAACATTGTACTAGTAAGACACTAAAAGGTAATGAGTTCATACCCACTGCTATTTCCTTCTGTCTCTTTTTTTCTCTCCCTCTTTCCTCCTTTCTTTCCCCCTTCCCTTCCCTCTCTTCCCCCTGTCCCCAACCAGCTACAAGACCTGGCCCCATTTGTCTCCTGGCCACCTCTCTGTTTCCACCTCCTGTCACTCTCTTCCTCCAGCCACTGTGCACAGCCACGCTGGCACCAGCTGAACTCTGGTCCTGCTGTTCCTTCCATGTGGGATGTTCTACTTAACCTTTGCCTATCTGGCTCCTAGATGTTCAGACCAGTGGTAACATATCACCTCCTGTCAAAGAGACAAACTGTCATCTCTTTCCAATAACAATAAATAATAATGTTATTATTTCTTTAATAACATTAAAGTTATTCTCTACTCTATCACCCCTTTAATTTTCTTGTTTATCATCTTTCTCTCTGTCACTGGAAAGTCAGTTTTATGAGATCAGGAATTGTATCTGTCTTGTCCCCCACTGGCACAGCACCTCACACACAGTCAATTGATAAATATGTAAGGATTAGTAAATGGAGCTGTGCTTGGCAAAATGTATGTGGTGATGCTTAGGTGGACTGGCAAACACAAAGAAAAAGACACAGTCATTGCATCTGATGATCTTACATCCAGCAGAAGAAATATGAAACATGCTTAAATATCTGTACTTACGGATGAATATTCTCTGAAGAGAGAAACAGAGAGAGAGCTGGCTATATTTTAACGTTTTTTTAAGGTCAGTCTCACAAGGCAATAGAAATAAAAACTAAAGAAGCAAATGGGATGTAATCAGACTTACAAGCTTTTGTACAGAAAAGAAAAACATTAAAAAAAAAAAAAAGACAACCTATGAAATGAGAGAAAATATTTGCAAATTATGTAATCAACAAAGGCTTAATCTTCAAAATACACAAACACCTCATACAACTCAACAGCAAAAAACCCAATTGAAAAATGGGTCAAGTTCAGTTCAGTTGCTCAGTGGTGTCCGACTCTTTGCGACCCCGTGAACCGCAGCACACCAGGCCTCCCTATCCATTACCAACTGCCAGAGTCTACCCAAACCCATGTCCATTGAGTCGGTGATGCCATCCAACCATCTCATCCTCTGTCATCCCCTTCTCTTCCTGACCCCAATCCCTCTCAGCATGAGTCTTTTCCAATGAGTCAGCTCTTCACATGAGGTGGCCAAAGTATTGGACTTTCAGCTTTAGCATCAGTCCTTCCAGTGAACACCCAGGACTGATCTGCTTTAGGATGGACTGGTTAGATCTCCTTGCAATCCAAGGGAGTCTCAAGGGTCTTCTCCAACACCACAGTTCAAAAGCATCAATTCTTCGGTGCTCAGCTTTCTTTATAGTCCAACTCTCACATCCATACATGACCACTGGAAAAACCATATCCTTGACTAGATGGACCTTTGTGGACAAAGTAATGTCTCTGCTTTTTAATATGCTGTGTAGGTTGGTCATAACTTTCCTTCCAAGGGGTAAGCGTCTTTTAATTTCATGGCTAAAATCACCATCTGCAGTGATTTTGGAGCCCCCAAAATAAAGTCTGACACTGTTTCCCCATGTATTTGCCATAAAGTAATCAAGATTGCCAGGAGAAATATCAATAACCTCAGATATGCAGATGACACCACCCTTATGGCAGAAAGTGAAGAGGAACTCTAAAGCCTCTTGATGAAAGTCAAAGAGGAGAGTGAAAAGGTTGGCTTAAAGTTCAACATTCAGAAAACGAAGATCATGGCATCTGGTCCCATCACTTCATGGGAAATAGATGGGGAAACAGCGGAAACAGTGTCAGACTTTATTTTTCTGGGCTCCAAAATCACTGCAGATGGTGACTGCAGCCATGAAATTAAAAGACGCTTACTCCTTGGAAGAAAAGTGATGATCAACCTAGATAGCATATTGAAAACAGGGGCATTACTTTGCCAACAAAGGTCCATCTAGTCAAGGCTATAGTTTTTCCGGTGGTCTTGAATGGATGCGAGAGTTGGACTGTGAATAAAGCTGAGTGCTGAAGAATTGATGCTTTTGAACTTTGGTGTTGGAGAAGACTCTTGAGAGTCCCTTGGACTGCAAGGAGATCCAACCAGTCCATTCTAAAGGATATCAGCCCTGGGTGTTCTTTGGAAGGACTGATGCTAAAGCTGAAAGTCCAGTACTTTGGCCACCTCATGCGAAGAGTTGACTCATTGGAAAAGACTCTGATGCTGGGAGGGATTGGGGGCAGGAGGAAAAGGGGAAGACAGAGGATGAGATGGCTGGATGGCATCAGCGACTCGATGGACGTGAGTTTGAGTGAACTCCGGGAGATGGTGATGGACAGAGAGGCCTGGCGTGGTGCAATTCATGGGGTCGCAGAGAGTTGGACACAACTGAGCAACTGAACTGAACTGAATGCGACCGGATGCCATGATCTTAGTTTTCTGAATGTTGAGCTTTAAGCCAACTTTTTCACTCTCTTCTTTCATCAAGAGGCTCTTTAGTTCTTCTTTGCCGTCTGCCAAAAGGGTGGTGTCATCTGTGTATCTGAGGTTATTGATATTTCTCCTGGAAATCTTGATTCCAGCTTGTGCTTCCTCCAGCCCAGCATTTCTTACTATGTACTCTGCATATAAGTTAAATAAGCAGGGTGACAATATATAGCCTTGACATCTTCCTTTTCCTATTTGGAATCAGTCTATTGGTCCATGTCCAGTTCTAACTGCTGCTTCCTGACCTGCATACAGGTTTCTCAAGAGGCAGGTTAGGTGGTCTGAAAAATGGGTAGAAGACTTTAATAGACATTTCTCCAAATAAGACATACAGATTGCCTGTAGGCACATGAAAAATGCTCAGCATCACTAATTATTAGAGAAATGTAAATCAAAATTATGATTAGGTACCACCTCATACCAGTCAGGATGGCCATCATTAAAAAAGTCAACAAATTCTGGAGAGAGTGTGCAGAAAAAGGAACACACCTACACTGTTGGTGGGAATGTAAGTTGGTACAACCACTATGGAAAACAGTATGGAGGTTTCTCAGAAAACTAAAAATAGAATTACCTATGATCCATCAATCCCACTCCTGAGTATACACTCAGATAAAACTATAATTCAAAAACATACATGCACCGCTGTAGAAACAACCTAAATATCCACTGACGAATGAATGAAGAAGATGCAGTATGTACAACAGAATACTACTCAACCACAAAAAAAGAAAATTATGCCATTTGTAGCAATATGGATGCAACTAGATTATCATACTAAGTGAGGTAAGTCAGAAAGGGAAAGAAGATACTATATGGTATCACTTATATGTGGAATTTAAAATATGGCACAAATGAACCTATTTACACAACAGAAAACAGACTCAGAGATCATACTTATGGGCAAGGGGTGGGGGAAGAGAATGGACTGAGAATTTGAGGTTGGTAGATGCACACCATTACCTTTAGAATGGATCAACAACAAGGTCCTACTGTATAGCACAAGGAACTATATCCAATCTCCTGGTATAAACCATAAGGAAAAGAATATTATAAAAGAAGATTGTATATGTGTAAAACTGAGTCACTTCACTGTATAGCAGAGACTGACACAGCATTGTGACATTGTGACACAACTATACTGCTATCAGATCAGATCAGTCGCTCAGTCGTGTCTGACTCTTTGTGACCCCATGAACTGCAGCACGCCAGGCCTCCCTATCCATCACCAGCTCTCGGAGGTCACTCAGACTCACATTCATCGAGTCAGTGATGCCATCCAGCCATCTCATCCTCTGTCGTCCCCTTCTCCTCCTGCCCTCAATCTCTCCCAGCATCAGAGTCTTCTCCAATGAGTCAACTCTTCGCATGAAGTGGCCAAAGTACTGGAGTTTCAGCTTTAGCATCATTCCTTCCAAAGAAATCCCAGGGCTGATCTCCTTCAGAATGGACTGGTTGGATCTCCTTGCAGTCCAAGGGACTCTCAAGAGTCTTCTCCAACACCACAGTTCAAAAGCATCAATTCTTCGGCGCTCAGCCTTCTTCACAGTCCAGCTCTCACATCCATACATGACCACAGGAAAGACCATAGCCTTGACTAGGCGAACCTTTGTTGGCAAAGTGATGTCTCTGCTTTTGAATATGCTATCTAGGTTGGTCATAACTTTCCTTCCAAGGAGTAAGAGTCTTTTAATTTCATGGCTGCAGTCACCATCTGCAGTGATTTTGTACTTCTATAAAAAATAAATTAGCTAATACAACCACACACTCTGGAAATTCTGAAAAAGGGGAGGAAATCTGAGATTACAAAGAAAGGCTAAGAGATTGCATTAGATCTGCTTTAGGAAATGAATTGGATTTGGATAGCACATTCTAGGTAAAGGATGGGATGAATAAAGACCCAAACAAGGGAAATCACAAGGCTTAGTTGTGAGTAGACTGGTTTGCTAGGATGGTAGAGGAATGGCATATACAAAGATGAAGTGAAAGATAAAAATAGAAAGCTGTTAGGATCACTGCAGGGAGCCTTCAATTCCTAATCAGGGAATTGAATTTTGAAGGAAATATTGAACTACCGATAGTTCTTTGAGTTGGGGTAGAGTTGGGTGGTACTAATGTTACTCGACACCTACCACATAGTACTAAGCTGTATGAGAAATGCTTTACAAATGTTATCCAAAGCAGTAATTCCCATGTGCTGATCCACAGGACTTAGAACCAGCTGAGGCACATTAACCAGGGCTTCCCTGATGACTCAAATGGTAAAGAATGTGCCTGCAATAGGGGAGACCCAGGTTTGAGCCCTGGGTTGGGAAAATCTCCTGGAGAAGGGAATGGCTGCTGCTGCTGCTGCTACACACTCCAGTATTCTAGCCTGGAGAAGTCCATGGTCAGAGGAGCCTGACGGGCTACAGTCCACAGGGTTGAAAAGAGTCAGACACGACTGATTGAGTCACTTATTAAAATCAGAAATAACTGTACCCCATCCCAGACCTACTGAACTAGAATCTGTGGGAGTGGGACTCTGTATGTTTAGTAAACTCACTTGTGATTCTGATGTATAACCAGCCACGCTTGGGAGCATCAACATGATCTAAACTCAGTGTAGAGTGATCAGCGCTGTGTTATTGGAAGATCAAGCTGGGAGCCAAATGGAATGGTGTGGACATGAGAGAGAATAAAGAAGACCAGTTAGGCACACATGCAGGTGTATAGTAGAGCCATAACTACATTCACAACTGGAATTGAAAAAATCAATAGGTGTTGAATTATGATGATGCTGATCTATGCAGAATAGAGAAATAGAAGGAAGTCAGAAATGGTTTAATGTTTTGCATACATTAGTATTGATTAAATAGACTAAAATTTAACTCTTTAAGAAAATCTAAGTTCACTGTTAATCCCAATTCGATGGCTAATAACTATTGTACCTAGAATGATGGTACATCATTGACTATATTATAATAATAACTAACATTTTAAAACTAAGGAATAGGACTATAGAAATTGACACAATAGGCTTTTTACACTCTGAAAAAATAAATGTAATTGACCTAAGGCAGATTACATCATGAGAAACGCTGGGCTGGAAGAAGCTCAAGCTGGAATCAAGATTGCCAGGAGAAATATCAGTAACCTCAGATATGCAGATGACACCACCCTTATGGCAGAAAGTGAAGAGGAACTCAAAAGCCTCTTGATGAAAGTCAAAGAGGAGAGTGAAAAAGTTGGCTTAAAGCTCAACATTCAGAAAACGAAGATCATGGCATCTGGTCCCATCACTTCATGGGAAAAGAGGGAAACAGTGGAAACAGCGTTAGACTTTATTTTTGGGGGGCTCCAAAATCACTGCAGATGGTGACTGCAGCTATGAAATTAAAAGACGCTTACTCCTTGGAAGGAAAGTTACGACCAACCTAATAGCATATTGAAAAGCAGAGACATTACTTAGCCAACAAAGGTCCGTCTAGTCAAGGCTATGGTTTTTCTAGTAGTCACGTATGGATGTGAGAGTTGGACTGTGAATAAAGCTGAGCACCGAAGAATTGATGCTTTTGAACTGTGGTGTTGGAGAATACTCTTGAGAGTCCCTTGGACTTCAAGGAGATCCAACCAGTCCATTCTAAAGGAGATCAGTCGTTCTTTGGAAGGAAAGATGCGAAAGCTGAAACTCCAGTACTTTGGCCACCTCATGCGAAGAGTTGACTCATTGGAAAAGACTCTGATGCTGGGAGGGACTGGGGACAAGAGGAGAAGGGGATGACAGAGGATGAGATGGCTGGATGGCATCAGCGACTCGATAAGACGTGCGCTGACAGGGAGGCCTGGCGTGCTGCAATTCATGAGGTCGCAAAGAGTCGGACATGACTGAGCAACTGAACTGAAGGCATAGATTAATTATAAATCTAGCTGCATTTCCCCCTACTGTAGATTTAGATTAGTGATTGAATTTATGACTTGTTCTTTCAGAAACCAAAAAATGTAGTAAAATATATCGGAGAGTTGGAGTTTTTTCCTTCTTGGAATTTCTGAAATTAGTGTGTTCTTTTTCTCTACAGGAGACTCTTTCTTCATCCCAAACTTCAAGAACTTTATGTCTGTTTTCATGACTCAGTTACAGAAATTGCTGTTGAAATGGCTTTTAAACTGTTCTTTGGATTAACCTTGTAGCTGTATTTTCTTGATGCATAGCAACACTGCACAGACCATCAAGTGGGGTTAGAACTGCTGAAATCTGTTTACAAAGATATAAGGTTTAACTTATTTTCACTAATCAATACTGAGCATAAGGCTGATGAAGACTGAGATAATATGCTGCTGGATTTGATGCACTAAATCTTATTCTGAGACTTTTGAAGAAAATACTTGATCAAAATATGAAGAAGAGATTGTTAACTTATTTTCCATTTTGGTATATAACATTAATTTATTTACTGATTTGAAATAACGTGATGTATTTTATGTAAAATTAATATAAGAATGTTTAGCTTGGAAAAATACCCAATTTTTTGTGTATTTTTCTCAAGACTAATATTGATATCTGGCAAAATCATCATGAAATTGGGAAGAGATGACCAGGTTTTGTTGCTAATTAGTGTTGTAACCATGAGCAAGTTTTTGTACCTCTCTGAGCTCAGATTTTTCATGTACAAATGAAATGATTGTTTTGAGGTGTCTAAAGATCCTCTTCAGTAAAATGTGCAATTTTCCCCCTCTAACCTATTGTTTGGTACATAAATTTGTAATGTTGAGTACTGATTCCTTCTTAGATCAGATACTTTTCTTTCACGTGTTTTAGGTAGATACCTCACTGTAGGGGAAGAGAGGAGTGAAAATTAAACTGACTTTTTTATTTATTTGATTTTCTTTACTCATTCAGGTCAGTTCTATTTTGACTAGGATATATATTTTTAAACTATTTGTTCATATACTTTTATTGTTTTTCTCTTGTTTGAAATATATTCAGGTATACACACATTTTATACAAGTTCATGAATTTTAGGAAAGTTGTATGTAAATCTTTTTTAAAAAACCCTATCATGTTGAAAACACTGAAAAAGTTAACTAAAGAAATTCTATGGCGACTTCCAATCAATACAAAGTTTTGCCTTACAAATCTGGATGTATTGGGTTTTCCCAAAGGGATACAATGAACAATAATTTTTAATTATTTAATGAACAATAATTTATTTGACCATGAGTAGAGAAAGAAAGTTACTAAGATCAGAATTTTCTTTAGCTGTCAGAATTTGGCAGATTGAAAGGAAGGAAGAACATGACAATTCTTAATTGACATTTACCCAGTGGATTCTCTTGAATTCTCAGATGCCCCCATGACTTTATAGCGCTGGGTTCTCTCGTCTTCAGGATTTACCTTTGTAAGGCAAATTACACCAAATTACACCAGCACATCTAAAGCCAGTCTCTGCCTTTCCCCTACCTCAAGCCTGAGACCTCCAGCTTAATCAGAATTAACTGAAAAACATAGTGGATGCACCATTTTAAATATTTGGTCTTAAAAGAAACACTATTATCCCTCTGTCCTGAGTTTGAGATTTCCCCCCAGGTGTTGAAGATGCAAACCACTATACCTGTCCTATTAGTGACTTGTGGGCCTTAATTTTGGCATTCAAAACAGAGCAAGAAACTTGGTAGAAAATGGCTTGTAATATCCTCCCCTTCAGATTATAATTTTTGTCAAATGATAGACACTTTACTACTGTCTTAGGACTGCTTGTGCACATATACAAGTATCAAAGTATTGTTTAAGAGTATTTAGTAAATGTTTTAAATTTCTTGATAATGTTCCCTCAAACACCATGCAGCTATTTTTAATATGGAGAATTATTCATAAATGCAGCCATTAATCACCTCAGATTTTCAAACAGACTGAACTTGGGACTTACCATTAGGAACTTTTTGTTTCACTTAGTGAAATTTTGATCTGTTAAACTGTTTTCCTGGTCTCGAAGAATCAGAAGACCACTATTTAATAACTGAAATAAAAAGACAGACTACTGATCTTATATAAAGCCAAGTCATGTGAAGTACTGCAGATGTGCTATATAATGTGCATGTTGCAGAGACGTTGTATTTTTAAGAAAGAAAACCAAACATTATCTTGGCTCTTATCTCTAAATAGATATCAAAATAAGTGTGATAAGTACTGTAAACTTAGCTGCTCATTTTTCCATATATGTTCAGATTTACACCTGAGAGTAGATGCAACTCACAGGACTATAAGTGCCTCTCTGCAGCTAAATAAAGAGGGACGTAGAATGCTTTTGCAGGTATAGAAACATTCTTAGGTTGGATTTTATTAGCATCCTGCAAACGTTCTTTTTCACCAAAGACTGTAATGCAAGACTATATATCCAGCATTAAAAAAAAAAAAAAAGCAAGTGCTGTCTTAGCACCATCATATATTTTTTAGTCCCCCGACAAAATTACATTTTAGATTTCAACCCCCATTCTCCATTTCTCTTTTTTGTCTCTTTGTTTGCTTTGTCATGTTAGAAAAAGGAATTTCTCTTTTTGTGCCAAGGGACCTCAATGATTATGCATACTGGCAAGTTAGTAAATTCCAGTCCCTGCTTTTTTAATATTTCTGATACAAATGGGAAGAGCTATGAAACCAATTTACTAGGTTTGTCCACTTTGAACATTCTTGAAAATAACATTGTGAATACTTAATGTTGTCCGTGTGATTTCCCTCTAAATAGTGCCTGGCACACATTATGTGCTATAAAAGTGTTAGCAGCTGCTACTACTTCCACCACTACTTATTAAATATCCATTGGTAGAAAACAGTGGAGTCATCTAAATCATACCCTCTACTGTACAAAATGTTGGAAAGCTAAGAAAAATTATTCAGCACTAAAAACTTTTAAAAAGAGGATTTATACTTTGAATATTTTAAAATACATCAATAAATATTACTAAAACTTTATATACTGTACTGTGTGGAAATTAATATTTTAGAGTTTTACTTCTATATAACTGAAGCTATTTTTGCTCTATATTGATAGTTTTTAATAAAGATGGTGCAGAGGTTTGTTTGCAGTTGTGTTGACTTTTTGTCCATTCATCCAACATTTATTACATTTCTGCTTTGTACCAAGCACTGTTCTGAATGCCAGAGATACAGCAATGAACAAAACAGTCAAAAATTGCTACCCTCATGGAGCTTATGTTCTAGTGGGAGAGGTAGACCACAAATAAGTAAAACAAAAGCTAAAAAAAAAAAAAGTGAAGCCAGAAAATGGAGTATGAAGTGTGAGAGACAATGTGGCCAGGGAAAGGGCTGCTGAGATGGCCTCAGATCTTCAGTAAGTGGGGAAACTAACCAAGCTGATTCCTAAGGAAAAAGTGAACAGTGCAAAGGCCCTGAGACTCTTTATTTTTAATATCAACATATAATCACCAGAACTTTTTTCATTCAGTAAATCAGTAAATAAAATACAAAGCAGCAAATTAAAAATTTGCAGCTTAATCTATTGAAAAGAGATGATTCAGCTCTTTAATAAGGTCCAAAAAAAAAAAAAAAGCTACACTTCTAAGTACTTTCACTTTTGCTGTCTTCTAACAAAGAATGTATGTCAAAAGTAAGTTTGAGGGTATTATAAAGGAACATGCTATAAACATTGTTAACTACAGAGTCATGTTAGGGGAGGGCAGAAAGCGGGGCAAAAAGGCAAGGGAGAGAAAATGGCCCTGGGGAGCAGCAGCAGGCTTTTCTGACTTCTGAAAATAACTTATGTTTCCTGTGACCAGAGATGGTTCCTTTAAACTTCTTTTGGCACCTTAAAGAGACACTCTTGCTTGGCGTGTGATTCGGGAAATTCCCCCTTTAAATTTCTTTCTAAGTGCTTCAAATTACCATAAAAGAGAATGAAGTCTTTAATTTTCCAGATCTTTGAAGATAAAATGCCCATCATTTCTTGAATTTGTGATGGATTTCACAAAGGATTTTTAAGTCAATGCAGTGAGAAAAGTTTTAATTTTTCAAGCTAGGAATAATGATGAAATTACTTGAGAAAGAATATGTCAGCAGCATACAATATATAAAGAAACTCAGGCTGAAAAACCAGTTGAGTCAAGTGAGCCACTAAGAAAAGGAAAGTAGCATCAAACATGGTACCAGTAGGACTTGCCAACTAATTTTATGAGGTCACCAAAGATTAACAAAATTCCTGCTCTGGAATGCTTCTGGCCAAAATATTTGTTTTTTTACTAGTGACAAGTAGTATTAAAAGTTTTACAACACACTTGGGATAATAAATTTAAAAATGCAAACTAAAGTTCAAAAAAGCCAGTAACTCATCTCACATTTTATAGATGTCTTTAAAGACTGCAAGTCCTGCAGAGTAAGAGATGATAAAATGGAAGCTTCCTTCCTTTAGTAGAAACCATCAAACAAGTTGTAAAGAGGAATTAAAAATATATTTCTTTATTAATAGTAATAGGACATTTTTTGCCTCTTTCACACATTCCCTCATTAGTGTATAGTGGAGTTTTCCAGCAGTTACATATATGTTGGGCACTATTGCAGCAAATGGAATGCAAAAGCAGCTGTGTAAATCAGGCTTTTATTAAGCCAAACATTTAAAAAGACTTCAAAAAATACAAAACAAGGCTGTTCTCACTACATTTTTTGTTGGCAAAATAATTGTTCTTTAATATAAAAATGTTACTTATGTAGGGGTTTACTGTTATTTTAAGTGAGATTTTTAAAATTTTCTGTTAAAATTTCTGAAATGATTAATATCAATATATAACATAAAAACAGAAGCTTCTTTGCAGCCTTCTACATGAAGAGTGAAAAGGTATCCTAAAATCAGCTTGTGAACCGCTGTTCTAGAACACGTTCCCAACTCTGCACATTAAAATTACCTGGGGAATTCAAATTCAAACACAGACACCCGGGCACAAACCCTTGTCTCCCTCCACCCCCTACCAACACCTCCAATTTGTGCAGTCGTCTGACTGAGCACCACTGCTCTAGATAGAATTACCAAATTAAATAAAATACAGGAGAAAGAGAAATGTGTTGAATTATGGGGGTACAGTCAGTAAAACCAGACACCGAGACAGTGACTAGACAAAGGACCCCTGCTACATTTAAAAGAGAAGATTTTAAAGCGATTTCTAATAGTGCAACGGTTACTCTAGGAACCAAAACTGAACTTGGTTAGTCCCACACGGTTGATTTTGCTGCTCTGTCGTGTTTGGGCTACTAAATCTCTTTTTACAGGCCTGGCTCTCCCGGATCTCTTCCCATATGAGAACTCACAGCTTTCCAGTCCTGTCCGTCGCTGCGCAGCCAGGCACGTATACTTGCGTAGACAGTACCGCGCTGAAGAGCCACGTGTTGGGAGTCACGTGACCGGCTCCGCTGGCTGGAGGCGGTTGGAGGCACCTGCGCAACTCCCCCTCCCCCCTCGGCGCGCCCTTCTCCCAGCGTCCTGAGCGCGGCTTTCCCGCCAAAACTACGCTGAAGCTGTTTTCGGCTTCGTCCTCCTGTGTCTCCAGCTCTTATTTTGAGCTGCTGCTACCCGTTTTTACGTCAGTTGTTCCACCATGCAGCGTGAACCGCCGAAGAAGAAGCAAGAGAAGAAGATGGAAAAGCGGCTTTTTGACGCCACATCCTTCGGGAAGGACCTGCTGGCAGGCGGGGTGGCAGCAGCTGTGTCCAAGACGACGGTGGCGCCCATCGAGCGTGTGAAGCTGCTGCTGCAGGTCCAGGCGTCGTCCAAACAGATCAGCCCCGAGGCGCAGTACAAAGGCATTATAGACTGCCTGGTGCGGATTCCCCGCGAGCAGGGTGCGTATGCTCCAACTTTCCCTCTGCATAGGGTCAGCTTCCGGGAAAAGGGAGTGGGGTGAGCCAGGAGGGGACACTGCGGGCACCAGGGCCGTATGTGTCGGTGATGAGTTGATTTCTGTGCCTGGGATAATACAATTTCTTAATCAGTCTATGAGGCTCTGCTTTCCCAGAGTCAAGGCCTACACGTGAGCGGTCCTTGGACAGGAGAGATCACCACCTTCTCTTTCTCTACATTTCTCCTTCCTAGTAGGCGTTGCACCCCGGTGCGCCTCTACCTGGCTCAAGAGGGAAATGGTTGACCTCTAAGGATTGGGGGAGATGCCATTAGGCACTTGGCTGTGTGTTAATAAGTGCTTTAAGGTTCTGAAATATTTGCTGAAATAACATGTTTGAGACAAGTATGCCAAATAGAGAAGCATTGGGGCCTCTCTAGTACGTATTCAGTGAAAAGAGCGTGTTTGTTCTCAGGAACTACTGAAGATTGGGGTTGAAGCTTAACAGGCACTCACGTCTACACATGTTTTAGGAAGATGCCAAAAAACCTCTGTGGTGCGTGCGTGCTCAGTTGTGTCCGACTCTTCGCTACTCCATGGACTGTAGCCCTGCCGGGCGCCTCTGTCCATGGGATTCTCCAGGCAAGAATACTGGAGTGGGTTGCCATTTCCTTCTAGAGGGGACCTTCCCCACCAGGGATCTCGAAGGTGTCTCCTGCATTGGCAGGCGGATTCTTTAACACTGTGCCTCGTGGGAACCTCAGTCTAGAAACAAACTATTTTAATGCAGTATTTTTAGAAATCAAAATTAATGAGAAAAACCTGTGGTGAGCAATGTAAAAACTCTAAGTAGAGACAGGATCAGTTTTTTTTTTTTTTTTTTTTTTGCATCAGGCTCTGTTTTTATGTGAAATTTTGGTATTTTTGTTCATTGTGGAGTTTTGGAGTTTTTCCCATTAATATTGAATTGATTTCAAGGAATAATGAAAATGCCTTGTTACATTCATTGCCGTCACCTTGCAGACTGGCTTTTAAGTTAGCTAAGTGAATAGAGGATAAATTGATCAGAAACTTTAAGCTGTATAGTGTAGTGTTAGTTACTCACTCATGTCCAACTTTTTGTGACCCCATGGACTGTAGCCTGACAGGCTCCTCTATCCATGGGATTCTCCAGGCAAGAATACCATTCCATTCTCCAGGGGATTTTCCTGACCCAGGGATTGAATCAGGGTCTCCTGCACTGCAGGCAGATTCTTTACCATCTGAGCCTCCCATATATAGTTGGATTCAATTGAAACATCTATATGAATTTTAAAAAGGGAAATAGGCCTATTTGTTGTATATTCTGAACAAGACGTGAAGTGGATTCAACTCAAGTGCAGGCCTTTCTTTCACTCCTAAGTCTAAGACAGGTTACATTTCCTCTTATAAAAAAAGGATTCCTGGGAATTCTCTGGTGGTTCAGTGGTTAGGACTCCAGGCTTCCACTTCAGGGGAACACGAGTTCCATCTCTGGTGGGGGAACTAAGACCCTTCAAGCAAAGTATTTAGGGTTGAGGATATAGACTCTTAAGGCATAATCTATACTGTGGATTTAGTGTGACCCGTCTGGGAGCTTAATTTAGATCTTTCATAGTTAATGGCTCACATCTTTTCACTTCCATTTATTTTATCAGAGCAAGCTTCCCATTTCTCTTCAGAGAAGTAGGAGCCTCTTTATTATTTACTTATTTGCTTTAAATATTTAGTGAGGGAAAGTTAAATATTCTGAAAAGATTGTGCTGACCAATGCTAAATCATTTTATATTTTAAATGTTTTTTGTAATATTTAAATCTAAGTATGTGAAATATGAAGCTTCTCTTGTGGCTCAGTGGTAAAGAATCCGCCTGCAGTGCAAGAGACTCAGTTGGGTCCCTGGATCTAGAAGATCCCCTGGAGGAGGGTATGGCAACACACTCCAGTATTCTTGCCTGGAAAATCCCATGGACAGAGGAGCCTGGCGGGCTACAGTCCATCAGTTCAGTTCAGTTCAGTCGCTCAGTTGTGTCCGACTCTTTACTACCCCATGAACCGCAGCACGCCAGGCTTCCCTGTCCATTACCAACTCCCAGAGCCTACCCAAGCCCATGTCCATTGAGTTGGTGATGCCATCCAACCATCTCATCCTCTGTCGTCCGCTTCTCTTCCTGCACTCAATCTTTCCCAGCATCAGGGTCCCTTCAAATGAGTCAGCTCTTCACATCAGGTGGCCAGAGTACTGGAGTTTCAGCTTCAACATCATTCCTTGGGGTTGCAAAAATAGGACACCTCTGAAGACTGAGTACATGCACACACACATTCAATATGGCTCTTGTAAATTGAGACCATTCTGAATAGTATTCTGGCTCCAGCTTTCTTTAAGCAGAATTTTAAGAAAATGTTTCCTAGTACATACAAAGCCTAGTTATCAGTACACATGGTATATCCTATGCTAAAAGATTAGTAATTCACAACAGGGATAATATTGCCATCTAGGGGCATTTGGGGAAACTTGTGAGGAATTTTTTGTTTAGCACAAAGAGGGGAGTAATCCTTAAATGCAGTGATATGGAAGGCAAAATCCAGAACTGCTAAATATCCTGCTGCCCCTGTACATGGTCAGTCCTGCACAACAAAGATGTATCCTGCAACGGAATGACTCAGATCTCCCACTGGATGTTCTTATGGCACTCAAACCTGTTTCTGATTATTTACTTATCAAGATAAACTGTCCAGGGCATGATTTTAGTACACACTAATTTCAGTAATGCAGCTGTCGTGTAAGTAGAGGAAAGACTGTACTTTGTTTTGCTCAGAATTTTACTGAGCGGTGTTCATCATTGTGGAAATTCATGTTAACAGCTCTGTGTGTCATATTTGATCACCACTTACATCATCTTCATTTTTAAATATTGAATTATGATGATTGTATAGATATACTTATTGAGTCCTTATTTCAGAATGTCAGTGTGTATCTTAAACACAACAGATTCCTTACTATTATGTCTTTGATGTGATCACACCTCACCAATTTACTAATTAAAAATGTTTATTGTATAAACATATTATAAACTTATTTCCTCTTTGTATGTAGCAAAGGAGGCATTATATTGACTTTTTTTGAGTTAGTGAAGAGGTCATTGTCTTTGAATTCTATTTATAGGTAGTAAAGGAAGCATTGTAAAATATTTATTGTGTATGGAAAACTGGAACCTGGTGGGGTTGAGAATCACTGTGCTAGATCATTCTGGAACTTTCCTAGGCAGTCAGATTCTGAGGCTTTTGTTTTCTGGAATTTACTTTCTGTCTTGTGAAAATCAAGGTACATTACCATCTCAGCGTTCTGAAGTTTCTCTTGTTTTCCATATTCTAGTTTTACTGATAACTTTTCCTTTCTTTAGGCAATATGAAATGAGGATAAGAGACAGTGAATTCAGAAGGCAAAACTAGGTGCTCTCTCACTATCTTCTTACCTTACGTCTTTCTTTACACCTCAAGGAGACATCTCTTCATTCTTGTTCTGAACATAGCTTTAAATATCTCTTGGGTGTCTTTGATACTTTTTAGTAAAAGTGTCTGGGTTTAACCTAATGCTGTTTTTAAAGATTTATTCTTTAGTTGGTTTTATGATTTTCCAACTTTATATGTATACTTTTATTGTTTAGTACTATTCAAACCTTCATTACACAAATAATGCATGTTTCTTATAGAAAATTAGAAAATATACAGAAACCAAAAGTAAAAAAAAACTGCTAACATCACCACAGTTAACATTTCAGTGTCTCGAGAGTGATTCTTTTTCACTGAGCAAGCTATGCATCAGTAAATATATTTTAATTAATATAAACTTTTATTTAGTATATTGTGCATTGGAGAAGGAAATGGCAACCCACTCCAGTGTTCTTGCCTGGAGAATCCCAGGAACGGGAAGCCTGGTTGGCTGCCGTCTATGGGGTCGCACAGAGTCGGACACGACTGAAGCGATGCAGCAGCAGCAACATAGGTTTTCAAGGATATTATAAGTCTCAGTTTTTAAGAGCCCACCAGAACTCTTTTCTCTTTCAGGTATTTCTGGCCATGAGTTCATCAGCCATTTTTAATATGAACTTTTCCAAACATATTTTTCTGAAGGCTAAAGCATTGAGGTTTTTAAATCTTCAAGATGATATTTGGGGGTATTAAAAAAATATATTAGGTATCAGTTCAGTTCAGTCACTCAGTCGTGTCTGACTCTGTGTGACCCCATGAATCACAGCACGCCAGGCCTCCCTGTCCATCACCAACTCCCAGAGTTCACTCAGACTCAGGTCCATCGAATCAGTGATGCCATCCATCCCTCTCATCCTCTGTCGTCCCCTTCTCTTCGTGCCCCCAGTCCCTCCCAGCATCAGAGTCTTTTCCAATGAGTCAACTCTTCGCATGAGGTGGCCAAAGTACTGGAGTTTCAGCTTTAGCATCATTCCTTCCAAAGAAATCCCAGGGCTGATCTCCTTCAGAATGGACTGGTTGGATCTCCTTAAGTATATACTTTATGTAAATAAAATAGGAAAATAAACTTTACTGATATTTATTAAATGACTTGGCTCTGGTACCTATAATTGGCCAAGTGTCAGTTATATATCACAGGACACTAAGGCATCCTGAAAAAAAAAGAGCAACACAGGGGAAAAGGGATGACTGGAGCCCTTGCTCAATTATTGTATAAAAAATATAGTTTATGTTGGCTCTGTTAAATGGATTTATAGAGATAAGACTATTTGAATATTTGAAATTGTCAAGACTATTTGAAATACAGATTCACATTATTTTTAAGAATGAACCTCATTCTAAGGGTGCCTTGAGATAATAGCAGATGATAGTATGAAAACATCATAATTAGCAAGATATTTGAAAGTACTGTGTTTTAACTAGTAAAATAAATGCTCAGTTGTGTCCTAATATCTTAAAGTTTGACCTAACCACCCTGTCTAAATAGTCCTTCCTCATTCTCCATCTGCATATTACTGTTGTTTTTTTTTTTTTTTCCTGGACACCTAGCATTTACTTCTTCATTGTCTGTCTTTCTAATGTAAGTTCCATAAGACCAAGAACTTTATTCCTAGTGCTGTCCCTAGCAGGTCTGCTCTGTGAGTGTGTGTTAGTCTCTCAATTGTATCTGACTCTTTACAACCCCATGGACAGTAGCCTGCTAGGCTACTCTGTACATGGGATTCTCCAGGCAAGAACACTGGAGTGAGTTGCCATTCCCTTCTCCAGGGGATCTTCCCGACCCAGGGATCAAACCTGGGTCTCCTGCATTGCAGGCAGATTCTTTACCATATGAGCCACCAGAGAAGCCCCTGCTATGTACTTGGTATCACATAAAAGGTTCTTAAATGAAAAATCCTTTTTTTGGTATAGTTATTGAGTATAGTTGATTTACAGTATTGTGTAAATGAAGAATCTTTATCTCATTCTTTAATTTCTCTTTTGGATATGTTTTCTAGATGCACAAAACAGGGTGGTATAGTGGCAAAGGTATATAATTTGCTTTTTTAAGTATGTACATATTTGAGAATCATTGATTGCATTTTTTTAACTAATAGGCAGACTGTCAAGTATGTTGGAGTGTACAAGTCTAGAATATACATACACTTGACCCTTGAGCACCATGGGTTTGAATTGTGTGGATTTTTTTTTTTTCAGTAGTAAATACTACAGTACTACATGATCCCCGGTTGGTTGACTTTATGGTTGCAGAATTGTGGATATGGAAAAACTATATATAGGGAAGGCAGACTACAAGTTATACTTGGATTTTTGACTGCGTGGGTCATCAGCGCCCCTAACTCTCACATTGTTCAAAGGTCAACTGTATACCCAAATATGCCTAGCATTTCCATTCTTGACTTGTAAGTTGACCAGTAACTGACCTGGTAACTTTTCCCCATTTTCCCCTAAGTTTTATATTAATTCTTACTTTCTCAGAATTAAGTTCCAAGGAGGTTTTTTTATCATCTTTAAATTTTGAAGAGATTATTTTTACTAAGCAATTAAGTTAAAAAAAAAAAAAAAGCAACACACCTTAGATGTTTTGCTGTTAGAGGAGAAATATACCACAATCCCCATGTTTTTCTGTATCAATTTTGTGATTATATATTTGGAAACTGTCTTTTAATCTGCATGACTGATGCTGCTGCTAAGTCACTTCAGTCATGTCTGACTCTGTGCGACCCCATAGATGGCAGCCCACCAGGCTCCCCCGTCCCTGAGATTCTCCAGGCAAGAACACTGGAGTGGGTTGCCATTTCCTTCTCCAATGCATGAAAGTGAAAAGTGAAAGTGAAGTCACTCAGTCAGGTCCAACTCTTCGCAACCCCATGGACTGCAGCCCACCAGGCTCCTCCATCCGTGGGATTTTCCAGGCAAGAGTACTGGAGTGGGGTGCCATTGCCTTCTCCGAGAATCTGCATGACTAGAAAATGAAATAACTACTACATTTGCATCACTCTTGTTTTTCATTTGTTCTATTCTGATCAAAAAATAATACTGTTTTTATTCAAAGTGGATTTTTGCTGCTGCTGCTAAGGCGCTTCAGTCGTGTCCAACTCGGTGCGACCCCATAGACAGCAGCCCACCAGGCTTCCCCGTCCCTGGAATTCTCCAGGCAAGAACACTGGAGTGGATTGCCATTTCCTTCTCCAATGCATGAAAGGGAAAAGTGAAAGTGAAGTCGCTCAGTCGTGTCCGACTCTTGGCGACCCCATGGACTGCAGCCTACCAGGCTCCTCCGTCCATGGGATTTTCCAGGCAAAAGTACTGAGCAATAGAGCTGTTAATAGTTCTAGATCTGTAGTCAGATAGCTGTAGAAAGATCTGGAATTAGGAAAGACTGGGAATCCCAAGTCTTTCCCTTACCTTGTAACCTTGAACAACTTTAACCTCTCTCAACTTCAATTTCCTCAGTTCTGTACTGGTTATAATAATATTGTATGTTTGTGAAAGTTGCTCACTCATGTCCAACTCTTTGTGACCCAGTGGATAGTAGCCCACTAGGCTCCTCTGTCCATGGAATTCTCCAGGCCAGAATACTGGAGGGGGTAGCTGTTCCCTTTTCCAATGGATCTTCCCAACCCAGTCATTGAACCCAGGTCTCCTGCATTGCAGGTGGATTCTTTACCATCTGAGCCACCAGGGAAGCCCAATAATTTTATTACCTACCTCCAGTAAATGCTGGAGAGAGTGTGGAGAGTAGGGAACCCTCCTTCACTCTTGGTCGGAATGTAAATTGGTACAGCCGCTGTGGAGAATAGTCCACAGGTTCCTCTAACAACAGAGCCACCATATGGCCCTGAAATCCCACTCCTGGACATATATCTGGAGAAAAGCATGGTCTGGGACTTCCTTGATGATCAGCTGATGGGAATCTGTCTGCCACTGCAGGGGACATGAGTTTGATCCCTAATTTGGGAAGACTTCACATGGCACCCCACCCCAGTACTTTTGCCTGGAAAATACCATGGACGGAGGGGCCTGGTAGGCTCCAGTCCATGGGGTCGCTAGGAGTCGGACACGACTGAGCGACTTCACTTTCACTTTTCACTTTCATGCATTGGAGAAGAAAATGGCAACCCACTCCAGTATTCTTGCCTGGAGAATCCCAGGGACCGGGGAGCCTGGTGAGCTTCCGTCTATGGGGTCGCAGAGTCGGACACGACTGAAGCGACTTAGCAGCAGCAGCATATGCCACAGAGCAGCAAAGCTCATGCACCGCCACTACTGAGCCTGCCTGCTGCAACTACTGAAGCCTAGAGCCAGTGCTCCGCAACAAGAGAACCTACCACAGTGAGAAGCCTGCACTCCACAGTGAAGAGTAGCCCCTACTTGCCACACTAGAGAAAGTGGGTATACAGTAATGAAAACCCAGTGCAACCAAGAAATAAATAAATAAAGCACACATGCACCCCAGTGTTCACTGCAGTACTGTTTACAGCATCCAAGACACGGAAGCAGCCTAAATGTCCATCAACAGAGGAATGGATGAAGATGTGATACATATATACAATGGAATATTACTCAGCCATTAAAAAGAAGGAAATAATGCCATTTGTAGGATCAGTGATGGACCTAGAGGTGTCATAATGAATGAAATAAGTCAGACAGAGGAGGAAAACCATATGATATCCCTTATATGCAAAATCTAAAAAGAATTTATACAAGTAAGCTTACTGACAAAATAGACACAGATTCACAGACTTAGAGAATGAACCTGTAGTTGTCAGGGGCAGAGAATAGTGGAAAGGCATAGTTAGGGAGTTTGGGATGGACTTGTAAACACTGCTATGTTTAAAATGGATAACCAACAAGGACCTACTGTATAGCACAGGGAACTCTGTTTATTGTTATGTGACAGCCTCTTTAGGAGGGGAATTTGGGGTAGGAATGGATACATAAATGTGTGTAGCTGACTCCCTTTGCTGTCCACCTAAAACTATCACTACATTGTTAATCAACTATGCTCCAATATCAAATAAAAAGTTAGAAAAAAAGATAAGGTAAAACTTAACTGGATTAAAATAACAATCATTTGAAAAGAAAAAAAAAGATAATGCTGTAAAATATCAACCTTGTGTCTATTGCATGGTTAGTGCTTAATAAATTTTAACTCTAAACATTGTGAATACATTCCTGAATTTACAAATGTTCATTCCTCATCATCATTTGTAAATGAATGTACTTGGGATAAATTTGTTTTACATATAAAGTAGATTTTTGTAATCTAAAGAACCTACATGGTACATAGTGTACCTAGAGTATAGTTTAATAAAATGCTGAAACCTAGCCTCTGAAAATTATATTTCTATAGAAAATGTATTCAGAGTTCCACTTTGAAATTCCTCCTCTTTGTACTCTTACTAAGGACACTGGCACTCCTAAAAGCCTAGTACATCAGTGAGTTGGAAAAAAGGAAATAAGAGTAAGGTTTTGCAGCATGATATGTGGAAGAAGGCTAAAGGAAGGGTTTTTAACCTGATACCTGTAGCTTCAGGGAATCCATGAATCAGTGGTAGCCATGCAATAGTATTTTGTGTGTGAGAGAAATATTTTTTCAGACATAACTCATTAAAAGCTGCCAGTTTTCCTGTTATTCTTCTAGAGGTTTATTTGTTTCCAGAATTTCATCGAGATGTTGACAGTTGTTTTGTTGAATCCTCTAGGTTGTTTAATACAAATACAATTTTGCTAAAAGGAATACATTCTGTCAGTGATACCAAACCACTTCAGTCATAAATCTGGCACTCTGTCATGGTCTCCTATTAATTTGCAGATGTCTGTCATCAGAATTTTCTCCTTATATTCAGTTCGTTGTTGCTGCTAAGTCGCTTCAGTCGTGTCCGACTCTGTGCGACCCCATGGACTGCAGCCTACCAGGCTCCTCCGTCCATGGGATTTTCCAAGCAAGAGTACTGGAGTGGGGTGCCATTGCCTTCTCTGATTCAATACGTTAGCCAAAGTTAAAAGCTTTTTACTACTTATTTGTGATACTCTTTTGTGAAATATATATTAATTCAGTACTGTAATTATAATTGGACTTCCCTGGTGGCTCAGACAGTAGAGAATCTACCTGCAGTGTGGGAGACCCAGATTTGATGCCCGAGTCCAGAAGATCATTACCCACTCCAGTATTTTTGCCTAGAGAATTCCATGGACAGAGGAACCTTGCAAGCTACAGTCCGTGGGATTACAAAGTGTCAGAAATGCAGAGAAATTAACACTTTCACACTTTTCATAATCATATTATATAACAGCTCACAATCTGAAACTTGTAATATCTCAATACCATCTAAATCAACCATTTCCAAAATGACTATTAATAAATAAGAGCCATGTATAAAATGGGAACTCCAATACATTTTTTATACTGAATGCTTTTTAAAGCTCAGTTTATTAGTTTTTTAAAAAAACAAATGATGATTTTTAATTTAAATCCCATTTGACTGCATTGGCCATTCTCCAGCCAACATGTTCTCTTTTTTTACTTTTAAGATCGACTCTCTCCTCTGCCAGTAATCTGTTATTGTGTTACTGTAACACAGGTAGAAAATAAAATCTTATTCTTCAGTATCATTTACAGTCATATTTTACTTTCAGTGTTTCTCTTCCTCAAGTCTGCAGAAAATACAAATGCTTAACTACGTTGTTAAATGTTGTTAACTATGAAGAACTTAGAAATCACTAAAAATACCTCTGAAAATTAGATTCATCAGTCTCCCTCAGGAATTCAATGTGGCTGTAACTAGCAAACAATATTCTTTTATAATTTGCTTAAATTTCTCATGTTTTAATTTATTTTGTTTCCATTAAAGAAAACTTGTTGACCTTTCTTAGGTGCAGAAGATATTTGCATGATTAAGGAAAGTATTGTAGTTAAGGGACTGAATTATTGAGCCAGATTGCTTGAGTTTAAATTCCAGGTGTACAATTTTCTGACCTAAATGACACTGGGCAAGTTATTTAACTAACTTGTCTATGCCTTAGAAGTTGCTTTTAATGCATTTCTTCATATATAAAATGGAGAGATTAATATTACCTACCTCATGGGTGATTATGAGGATTAAATGAATAAAAAGCCGTTCCTAGAAATTAGTATTGTTTTTTTAATATTGCCTCAAAAATTTTTACAATAATCATTTACCATTTTCTAAAAAATAGACTTTTATTTACCATACTTTAATAATTTTCAAACTTTTCTAAGATTTGCTTCTCCAGAAACCCAAAGCTGCAGTAGAGCTTTGGAGACAGACAGAAAACTTGATTCTAAATCCTGATTATAGTTTTTAAATTGATAAAAGTTTCAGTTTGTGCATGTATGAAATGGGTACTATAAGAGAACATATATCATAAGCTTAGTGTGATGATTAAATTAAATGTACAAGTACAGTCTTTGCCAGTGCCTAGTATACATTAAGTGCTCAGGAAGTTGTGGTTATTACCATTACATGTTAAATGCCGTAGTAATTTATGCCTGCAACTGAATGCCAAGTAACTGAATCAGCTGTGAGGACTGAAAAGATTATGTCTTGGCCATTAATATACATCGTAATTGTCTCTATGCAGCTGCTTTACATTCACCTTGGGATTCACTAATACTCAATTTTACTTCCCACAAAGTATACTTATTTATTTAATAAATAAATATCTTTCTCTCTGTGTATTTATCAGATTTAACTTTCAGTTTCTGAGCACTGGGCCCAGTCAACTGAGATTATCTTCATTCAAATTTTTATCTTTAGGAGACTGTTGATGGGTATTCTTTTCTCCAAGCTGGGACTAGAGCTATCTTAAGAGTAGCAGGGTTCAACCATCTGTAAATACAACTATGGGTCCTGGAGGGATCGCCTGTTGTATTCTGGGGCAGCTAAAGATTATAAAGGCAGCTCTGACTTATCAGGTAACACAGTGACTGAATTATAAAGTTTGGTCATTCAGTCCATGGAGATTTGAATTGAGAAGATTATTAACCTTGAAAGTTTCCTTCTGTCTCTTCGTCAGGCATCTGGAAACTGCCTTGAATTGTGAATTCCTTTTATTTGGCTAGGTTATAAAATATAAAGATAAGACTCTTTTATCTCATTCTCAGGAGTATATATACGACACAGTTTTGTTCCAACAGACTTGTCACCATAGGAATTGTATTTTATGATTTGAAATGAGACTAAACTTCTGAGTACTAGTAAGCTCTGTTTTTCTATTAGTGAAGAGACCTATATTCAGCTGGTAATGTTTTCCATAGGTTTTTAGGTAGTCAGGGCTTCTTATTGGAAATTAACAAAATTGAAATGGAGTGCTTGGAGTTAACCTTTTTTTCTTCAGTTGGAGACACATGTAAATTTCTTTTTTTTCTCATGAGAAAAGATGTAAGTTTTAGGTAGTTCAAACAGCTAAGTTTGTTAAAACTATGCAAATTATTTAATAATAATACAAGTTTATATTTAGTATGCTTTCTTTTGTAGGTTTCCTCAGTTATTGGCGTGGCAATTTGGCAAATGTAATCCGATATTTTCCAACACAAGCTCTAAACTTTGCTTTCAAAGACAAATACAAACAACTGTTCATGTCTGGAGTTAATAAAGAAAAACAGGTAATTATTTTTATTATTTTTAATTGAATGAAAGATTCTTTAAATTATATAGTGCTTTACAGTTTTTAAAAGCTTCACATATGTGATTCAAATTATCCCATAGTAACCCTTTCCCCCACACCCCTATCTGCACCCTTTCCCCTTTCTCACCAGTAACTACTAGTTTGTTTTGTGTATCTGTGAATCTGCTTCTTATTTGTTTTATTCACTAGTTTGTTGTATTTTATAGAGTCCACATAGAAGTGATATCATGAAGTATATGTCTTTTTCTGACTTACTTCATTTAGCATAATACCCTCAGAGTCTGTCCATGTTGCTGCAAATGGTAATTTTCATGCTTTTTTATAGCTCAGTAGTATTCCATTATATATATATATATATATATGTAACATCTTCTTTATCCATTCATCTGTTGATGGACACTTGGATTGATTACATACCTTAACAACCTTGGCAGTTACAAATAATGCTGCTATGAACATTGGGGTGCCTGTATCTTTTTGAGTTGTGTTTTTGTATTTTTTGGACATATACCCAGGAGTGGAATTGCTGGATCATATGGTAGTTCTGTTTTTAGAAAAAGCAGGTAATTATATTTTAATATCTCTAAAATTTTCTAAGAAGTAGTTGGATTTGTCTTACCTGAGGTATTTTTTTCCAATTAGAGCATGGTTGATTTACAATATTGTGTTAATTTCTGCTGTATAGCAAAGTGAAGCAGTTCATTTCAGTTCAGTCACTCAGTCGTGTCCGACTCTTTGCGACCCCATGAATCGCAGCACGACAGGCCTCCCTGTCCATCACCAACTCCCGGAGGTCACTCAGTCTCACATGCATCGAGTCAGTGATGCCATCCAGCCATCTCATCCTCTGTCGTCCCCTTCTCCTCCTGCCCCCAACCCCTCCCAGCATCGGTCTTTTCCAGTGAGTCAACTCTCACATGAAGTGGTCAAAGTATTGGAGTTGTATAGCAAAGTGAGGCAGTTAGACATGTATATATACATTCTTTTTAATATACTTTTCCGGTATGGTTTATCATAGGATATTGAATATAGTTTCCTATGCTATATAGTGGAACCTTGTTTATCCATCATATATATAGTATTTTATTTCTGCTAACCCAGTGTCCCCCTCCTTCCCTCCCTCACCCCACCATACCCCTTGGCACCCACAAGTCTGTTCTCTATGTCTGTGAGTCTACTTCTGTTTTATAGATAGGTCCATTTCTTTTATATTTTAGATTTCACATATAAGTGATACCGTATTTCTTTCTGATTTACTTCACTTACTGTGATAATCTCTGGTTACATCCATGTGCTGCAAATGGTGTTATTTCATTCTTTTTTTATAGCTGTTATTTTCCGTTGTATATGTACAACATCTTTATCCATTAAAAAACCTGTGGAATTTTATTTGGGGAGGAGGTGCTCAAGTAGTGGAAAAAATGAGTTAAAGCATTAATAACTGTTAGCATATTATAGTATGTATTATGTCATAGAAATTACATATGGAAATTTAGAATTATATTAACTTTTACAAGTTTCTATAAACCTCTTAACACAAATTTAATAACTAAGGGATCTTTAGTTGGAACTTGTAATAGTTGGAACTTCTTTTGACTACGGACTTGTATCAGAGAGTCCCCAAGACTGTCTTCATGTTCAATGATTCACTAGGCCTCAAAGAACTCAGGAAAGCTATTATACTCCTGGTTTATTACAGCAAAAAGATGTAGATTAAAATCAACAAAGGGAAAAAGCACATAGGACAAAATCTAAGAGAAACTAGGTGCAAGCTTCTGGGTGTCCTCTCCTAGTAGACTCAGCTGGACCGCACTTAGTTCTCCCAGCAATAATGTGAGACAACGCATATAATATACTGCCAAATAAGGTTGCTCACTTGAGCCATGGTGGTCAGGTCTTTGTGGGAGGGGAGTCAGTTTCATAGGCATGTATAATAGACTCAGCTACTCAGTCTCCAGCTATGGCTGCCACCCACTCAAAAGGTCAAATTGATATAGTTTAGCCCAGGGACAGAGGAGCCTAGTGGGCTGCCGTCTATGGGGTCGCACAGAGTCGGACACAACTGAAGCAACTTAGCAGCAGCAGCAGCCCAAAGCCCCAAGTATACAAAGGGGTGTTCACCACAAATCAGTGTTAGTATAAACTATCTGGTATTGCCAAAGCTTCTGGCATATAAAAACAGTCTTACTAGATAGGATATTCCATGGGCTCAGAAGGTTTCCTCAAAGGAACCTTTGGGTTTGGTCAAGGAGGAAGATCTTTTCAGTATGTGCAGGATTTGGGCAACACAAGCCTGCTGAGTTAACCCTTTACTGAACATTTTCCACCCTGTCTCCCCCAAAAGATAATTCCTGTAAAACTAAGCCAGATGGAGCAATTAATTCCAGAATTAACTAGAAAATTTATATTACTAACATCTGTCCCTAACAGTGTAAATAACATGGCTCTAGAAGTTTCAGTTAGCTCTGATCTCTGTTAAAACTCTGTAATAAATTTCAAATCAGTAGAGCTTGAGGTAAAAACATTTTTAGTATGCTTCTAAAGAATATGCTAACACTTTCCTGGTGGTCCAGTGGTTAAGGCTCCATGCTTCCAATACAGGGGGCGCACAGGTTCAGTCCCTGGTTGGGAAACTAAGATCCCACATGCTGCAAGGTGTGGCCAAAAGATAAGAAAAGAACAACAAAAAAGAAGGAACTTGCAGTCTTATTTAGAATGTAAAGATATTCAGTCACAAGTAATATGTAATGTTTAAATATATATTATTTGTTAAATTTGGCTACTAATGACCCTTCTAATTCTGCCCTTAGACATCAAAATTTTCTCCTATCTCTGTTCCTGCCCTAAGAAAAGTGAAAAAAAAAACAAAAAACAAAAAAAAAACACCTGAAAATGAAAATTCAGTATTTGAGGTTTCTTACCTGGTTTTCAAAGAAACATAGAAGACAGAAAAAACAAGTACAGTGTATGTGATTTAAAAGTAGTTGGTCTACCACAATAAATATCTCTACATGCTTCTCAGGATGGCTACACTGGTGACAATACTAGCTGCTGGCAAGGATTCAGAGGAGCTGAATTTTACACTGCTGGTGGGAATGTAAAATGATCTTGCCACTTTCAAGAGAGTATGACAGTTTCTTACAAACTAAACATATGCTTACCATACAGTCCAACTCTTGGGCATTTATCCCAGAGAAAAAAACCTCTGTTCACAAAAAAGCAAAGTATACAATGTTCATAGAAGATTGTTTCATAATAGACAAAAATTTGGGAATAACCCAGATGTCCCAGGTGAATGCTTAAACTGTGGTATATCACACCATAGAAGGTCACTAAGCAATAACAAGAAACACATTTTGATAAAACAAGTATTGTATGATCCTTTTGGGGTCTATAAAAGGCAAATTCATAGAGACAGAAAGTAGAATAGAGGTTGCCAGGGGTAAGAGGGAGGGAGATTCTTTAATAGGTACAGAGTTTATGTTTAGCATAATGAAAAGTTCTAGAAATAGCAATGATGTTTATACAGTGTTGTCCTTAATGCCACTGAATTATACACTTAAAATGCCTAAACAGTAAGTTTTACTATATAGTTTTAAAAAAGAACAAACATGATACAAACAGAAACTTTGAATGCTAACTGAAAAGATACCAATCTCAGAAAACATTTGCTTTCTGATTTCATTTATTTACCATTATTGAAGTAAGAAAATTATAGAGATGGAAAACATAATAGTGGTTACCAGGAGAGAGGGAAGTGGCTATAAAGAGGTCCATAAATGGAGGGTCTTTATCATGGAATTGTCCTCTGTGATAATTGGTGGTCATATGAATCTGCACATACGATAAAATGGCATAGAACTAAATACACACACTGATGAGTATGTAAAACTTGTGAAATCTGAATAAAGAAGATTTCCATCAATGTTAATTTCCTCTACTATAGTTATGCTGGGCTTCCCTGGTGGCTCAGTAGGCAAAGAATCCTCCCGCAATGCAGGAGTCACAGGAGACTCAGGTTTGATCCCTGGGTCAGGAAGATCCCCTGGAAGAGAGTATGGTTACCCACTCCAGTATTCCTGCCTGGAGAGTCCTATGGACAGAGGATGGCAGGTTACATGCAGTCCATAGAATCATAAAGAGTCGAACACAACTGAAACCACTGAGCATGCACACATGTAATTATGCTAGATATTATCTTTGGGCAAAATTGTTTGAAAAGTTTATAGACTTCATATGTACTAGAATGCATGTGAGTCTGCTATTATGTCAGAGTAAAAGGTTTTTAAAAAATAACTATGGTAGGGAGGTGTGTGCCTACTATATACTCTTTCACTGAACTTTTACCTTGCCCTTTGAGGTAGTTATTTTTACACCAAATGTACACTTAAGGAAAACAAGACAGAGCTTAAAGCATTTGCCATAGTCATTTGTTCATGTCTTCCTAATTCCCAGATTCAGTTCTTTCTACCATACTCTTACTCCTCTTTGAGCTGAGGTGACTAAACTAGATGAGTGTTAGCTGAACCTGGGCATAAAATATGCCTCTACTGCTCCTAAGCAGCTACCAGCACAACCCTCATCAGAGACTAGAGCTTCCTGCTCTCTTCCATGCCCACACAAACTGTTAGAAAGAACTTTGGTCCCAGGTATTTGTGCTTGGAGGCAATTTATCATCTATTTGTCAACAGTTGAAAATGAATAGGATTATTTTCCTCCAAACCCCCTAATAACCCCCTCTGTTATTCTCCTTTCCTGATTCCTTTCACTCCCTCTCCGTTTATGGTTTGGTGGTGGTGCTCAGTTGTGTCCGACTCTTGGCTACCCCATGGACTGTAACCCACCAGGCTCCTCTGTCCATCGGATTTTCCAGGCAAGAATACTGGAGTGGGTTGCCATTTCCTTCTTCAGGGGATCTTCCTGACCCAAGGATTGAACCCACGTCTCATTCGTCTCCTACATTTGGCAGGCAGATTCTTTACCACTGCACCACTTGGGAAGCCCCCTTTTACGGTATAGTAATATCTGAAATTACAAACTTAAAAAACAACTTCTGGGTCTGTTTTATTTTCAGGCTTAATTGTGGAGGGACAGACTTTATCTGTTACAGAAACACTTGCAGAATTATCATTCAGCATAGAGTCTTCTCGGAGAAGGCAATGGCAACCACTCCAGTACTCTTGCCTGGAAAATCCCATGGATGGAGGAGCCTGGAAGACTGCAGTCCAAGGGGTCGCTGAGGGTCGGACACGACTGAGCGACTTCACTTTCACTTTTCACTTTCATGCACTGGAGAAGGAAATGACAACCCACTCCAGAGTTCTTGCCTGGAGAATCCCAGGGACGGGGGAGCCTAGTGGGCTGCCGTCTATGGGGTCGCACAGAGTCGGACACAACTGAAGTGACTTAGCAGCAGCATAGAGTCTTCTTGTCTCCTTCCCTCCTTCCATCCTCCTTAAACTTCCCTGCCTTCCTTCCCCTAGTAGTTTGGCCATACTACTTATACATTTTGTGCCTGCCTGCATTGCTTTCTCATTGGCCCCACTTTCACTATCAGAGGGGTCCCTGTTTGAATAGTAAATTATGTAAATTATACAATCACAACTTTCACCCAGAAAGTTATGGATCTGTTTTCTTTCTCTTATCTAAGAAGGAAATAGAGTGTTAAATTGAACTTAAGATGCACTTTATAAATCTTTGTGCTGCATAGCCTATTTAATTTGGCCTATTTGCTTGTAAGAAGCAGAGAAATTACTTCAAGAAAAAGACATTTACTGCAGTGGAATTTGAACCACAGGCAGCTGTAGGGATCAAACTATATACTCTTTATCTTTGTCTCCCAGGTCATTTAGTCATGATCTGGTTTTTTGTGCGTTATCTATTTGCTCTGCATTTTCTCATTATTGCCCATCTTTTTTACTTCCCTATATTTTATTTCTTTTAAGTTCAGTGTTAATATCATAGTGATTCCTACTACCTTTCAAGTGGTAGTGGGGTTCTTTACCTGAGATCCATGAAAACTTGAGGAATAACTTAAACTTTTACAGTAAAACTGTGTTTATATATGTGAGATTTTTATTGGGAAAGTGTCTGTAGCTTTCAACAGTCTCAAAGTAGACTGAAACCTAAAAGCATTATTTAATGTTTTTTCCTTTTCTGTCCCTACTACTAACTGGCCTAGAATTTCTAGATTCACATTTCTAAGATTTAAACTGTGGCCTAGCTCCTCTTTTTCTGCCAGGTTACATGTCATCTTCCAAACTATGGATTAGCTACCTTCTGGTCTCATTATCTCTATGTGATTATGAAACATGGCTATCTGTACAGTAGAACTTACGAGTTTTGCATTAAAAGGTACTGTGGGAGTCCAAGTACCCTTCATTAAACAAATATTTATTGAATGCATTACTCTGGACAAGGTCCCATGACTTGCTTTTTGAAATAAACAAATGAATTAAGAAATCAGGCCTCGAAAAATATAGACAACCTAAATGTCCATGCAACTGATATGGATAAATAAAATGTGATAAGTCAGTAAAATACTATTTGTCAATAAAAAGGAATGAAGTGCTAACACATGCTACACATGCTACAACATGGATAAATCTTAGAAGCATGTTACATGAAAGAAGCCAGTCACAAAAGACTGCTTGTTTCATGTATGAGGAATGTCTGCTAAGTCGCTTCAGTCATGTCTGACTCTGTGTGACCCCATAGACGGCAGCCCACCAGGCTCCCCCGTCCCTGGGATTCTCCAGGCAAGAACACTGGAGTGGAATGTCTAGAATAGGCAAATCTATAGAGACAGAAAGTTGCTTAATGGTTATGTTGGGTTCAGGGAGATGGGAAAGATATGGAGTAACTGCTGATGGGTACAAAGTTGCTTTTGGAGTGATGAAAATGTTCGGAAACTGATAATGGTTTCAGAACTCTGATACGCTAACAATTCATTGATTTGAATATATGGGTGAACTGAACAGTGGGTAAATATATTTCAGTAAGTAAAAATAAAAATAATTCTGGCCTGCAGAAATTTATAGTCTGTTGAAAGTAAAACAAGACCGGTACACAAATAATTATAAATTGAAAGTAGTTATTGTAAATGCTGGTTTTAAAAAATGAGAATCTGGAACATGTTGATACATTTTACATATTGATCACATGATTTACCTTTAATTCTCTGAGAGAAGAAGTATTTATAGGAAGAGGGTATGATTACATATAGTTTTGAATGAGCTGGAGATCAGAGAATTCATGAAAGAAATAGAATGTGAATTAGAGCATAAATCAAATAATAAATCAATAACTTTTTGTTTATAAAAGATAGGAAGAAAATTTAAAAGATGGAAAGGGCATTTCAGGCCAGGAGAAAATTGAGAGTTCCAAAGCATGGGAGACTTAAACTTATTTTTGGAAATAAGAGCCACAAGAGGGAGGGGATGTGTGTGTACTTGTAGCTGATGCGTGTTGTTGTGCAGCAGGGGCCAGCACAGCAATTATCCTCCAAATAAAACTAAACTAAAAAAAAAAAAATAGACGTCAGAGAAGTAAGAAACTGAGCTTGACTAGATTGGTTACAGTGGTCTTGTACCCTAGGTTTTCTGTAAGAATTCCAGTTCAAATATTCCTTTCTTTTTCTTGAGCGGTAGATGTTGAAAAGCAGTTTACTGGACCTAAGCAGAGCAACCTCCAGGAGCTGGTGATGGATAGGGAGGCCTGGCGTGCTGCAGTTCATGGGGTCACAAAGAGTCGGACAGGACTGAGCGACTGATCTGATCTGATCTGAAGCAGAGCACATTTCAAATGTTTATCAAAAATAACCTCAACAGCCCTTGTGAAGTAGTAGATCAGTAAGGTCTTCCAGCCACTCAGCCACATTATAATTGATTTCTGCCAATTTACATTTGGACATAGTCTATATTTTTGACCTGTTTAAATTTATTTTTACTAAAACTACAAAGTGAAATTGTGGCATTATGATATATTACTGTCCCTCTCCCCTGCCACCAAGAAAGGGAACAACTGAGGCCTCCACAGATACCTAACATTTTAGTAATAAAAAGATATATTATTAATAAAAAGCTTTATACAGTCTAAAGCGTGGAGTATCTTATGTGGCTTCTTGTGCTAATCTGGACTGCTTTTGCTGGAGGATATTAAAATATCTTGGATATTTTTCAATATATCAGCATCTAGCCTGTATCTACTAGACTGCCTGGTAAGAAACAAAGCCTGCATGGACATGAAGGGAAGTATTTTGGATGATAATATATGCTTATTTATTTTAGGTGTTTATTTTATAAAAGCATCTTGTAAATCTGGCTTTTTAACCTTATAAAAATAAAGGATTTTTAAAAATCAGATTCTATAGTTTAATAACTACTTTTTAATTAATATGTTTCAGTTCTGGAGGTGGTTTTTGGCAAACCTGGCTTCTGGTGGAGCTGCTGGAGCAACATCCTTATGTGTAGTTTACCCACTAGATTTTGCCCGAACCCGATTAGGTGCTGATATTGGAAAAGGTACGAGATTATTAGAAATGCTAACTCTTCCTTCTTTGTGGTTTTGAACACTGTATTATTTATCATAGTTATGCTTTTAACAGTAGTGTTGCATTCAACCTAAAAATTTTATTCTCAACCAAATGGTAAAGTCCATAGAGCCTAAAGATTACTACTTTTTTTCTTTTCTTTTAAACTAGGGAGAGGAAGGCCAACACTATAGTAACAAAAAAGTAAGCCACAAAGAGCACTTTAACTTCTGGTTTGTTTCTATTTTTGTTATTTAGAGCCACCCCCTAGATCCCTTCATGCACTTATTTACCTGTCTTGACTGTGGCCCCTTTTTAGGTTACATGTATAACTCTCACCTTAGCTTCCCTTTTCCTCTGTCCTTACTTATTTATCACATCTTTCTGTGTTTCTTCACACCTTTGTTTTGGTAGAGGTATTCTTTGATAGCTTTCTAAGGAGGGTGGATAGGAGATAAAGTGAGATCTTGGCTATCTGAAAATGTCTGTTTCACTCTTTTAATATTTGGCCATATGTAAAATTCTGGAATTAAAATCATTTTCTTTCACGATTTTGAAAGCATTACTCTGGAGTCTAGTTTCTAATACTGCTCTTAAATCATTTTCTTACTGCTGATCCTTCTGTATATGACTTTTTTTCTTGTTTTTCTGGCTTCATTCATTATATTTTTCTCATATAAAACTATCTGGAGGCTATGTGGAGGCTGGGTCCTCTGCACGAAAACTGTAGTATGAGTCTTCACGAGATGGTCAGAGAAGTCCTGATACTGAGACTTGGTGAACAACATCTCTTTCCAGAGATCAGGAGTAAGATAACTGTAGGTCTTCGAAATGGCATCAGAAGTGACCCTGGCACAGTTGCCCAAGGTTCCGGGGCAGCCCCTGGCAGAGGTGCAGGAGTCGTCAGTTCCAGCCATCAGCAGAAGCTTCCTGGGCACAGAGGCTAGGACAGCACCAGTGCTCCTGAGGACAGGGATGAGGCGCACCAGCACGGAGCCACAGCAGCGGCCTGTCACCTTATAAGAGACAGTGTGGGGCTCGCTGTTTTTGTCTCCCCAGCAGCCTCACAGCACAGAGATGGAGAGCTTGGCCAGAATGGTGGCCCCATGAATGGCAGTGGCTACCTCCTTAAGCACTTGGCACCCAAATTGACATGTCTCTTGTAATCCCCAGTGGTGACAAAATGTCTTGACCCTGGTCCACTGGCCAGGACAGGTCTGCTTTTCCTAGGCATAATCTTTAAAATCTTGCTCTTGAGGGATGCCCCAGGAAAAAGTCAATGACCTCAAAAGTCAATGATCTCAGATAGCCTGATGGGCAAAAAGAAGAGATAGATCTCCTTCAGGGACTTGATTTTCATGTCCTTGACCAGGTGGTCCAGCTTGGTGATGTCCTTGGCTTTGCCTCTGCAAGCTCTGCAACCTCAGCCCTGGACACCAGTGCCGCTGTCAAAGCCTCCATAGAAGCCACCATGCTCTCCCACTCCAGGGCCTCCGGGCGCCCCCACAGCGCATTCATCATCCACCATTTGGTGTTTTTTTGTTTTTAATTACCTTATATCCCTGATGATTTGACATTCACAGTGATGTATCTTTGTGTGTCTTTTTCAGTAATTGTGAAGGTAACTCAGTTGGCCCCATGTGACTCAAGCACAAATTGGAGCCTTACCACAATAGTACTTAATTCCTTTAATTTTAAATTTCTGTGATTATTGGAGACATGTGGTTCTCTTTTCAACAGTATCTCCCTCTGCAAGAAAGGTTTCAACTTTCTCTGCTCACTCTGAGTTACCACTCTTCCACCTCCTTTCCCGGAGAAGGCAATGGCACCCCACTCCAGTACTCTTGCTTGGAAAATCCCATGGACAGAGGAGCCTGGTGGGCTGCAGTCCATGGGGTCGCTAAGAGTCGGACACGACTGAGTGACTACACTTTCACTTTTCACTCTCATGCACTGGAGAAGGAAATGGCAACCCACTCCAGTGTTCTTGCCTGGAGAATCCCAGGGATGGGGGAGCCTGGTGGGCTGCTGTCTATGGGGTCACACAGAGTCGGACACGACTGAAGCAAGTTAGCAGCAGCAGCAGCACCTCCTTTCCATCTTGCCAAAATTTGTGAACTTTATTCTTGTCAAGTACTCTTTTTTGCTTTAAACCTGTTTTTCCCTTATTATTATTTTAATAGAATTTCTCAAGGAAGCAGAGTATTCAACAAGTATTATTGGATGCCTCCAGTAAAGTAGGTCCTGCTTGAGATACACCATATTAATCGTGGAGCTCATGGTTCATGTACCTTACAGTCTAGTGGAGATTATAGTAATAAAAGAAGGAAAAAAATGACTAAAATCTACTGTCACTTAGCAATAAATGCCAGGAAAAAAAATTTAGGAGAAGAGAATGACGTCAATTTTAGATAAATGATCGGAGAAAAGGCCTCAGAAGGGATGACAAGGATGAGGAGTTTGATCTATCATGTTTAACTGGCAGTCCAGATTTTCTTGTAGAAAATGAAAATAACATGCATCCTGGTTTAATTTCAATTCTATAGTTTTGTTTTCTCTCAAAATTGGAAGAACCTTATTTTGAAACATTGTATTCTATATATAATTGTTAAATATTATTAAAGATTTCTAGGTCAAGGGAAAATAAAAACAAAAACCATCAAACACTAGAATAATATGACACCTCATCTAAAATATTAATAATCCTTAAAGTTACTAGTTTTTAGCTTTTCCTTTTTGTTTTATCAGTCTTTTTGCTCTTCAACTGAAGCAAGTTGTAGACGTTTTTAATGCCTAAGTATTTTCTGAATGCTAACTAGTAACTTTATTGAATGGTAATTTTATTGAAATGTTTTAAGCCAATCAGATAGCTTAAATTAGATTATTTATATAAGAGATTAATATTTGCAGTTAAAATATCTTGATACTACTTGACATCTTAATTATCTTTAAATGAATGGGAAGGTTTCAATTTGTGCCTTGTTTGTTAGAAAGATTTTTAAGTGTTAGTACCAGGTAATTTAAATCTGTAAAATGTTAAATTAATTTACTTTGATTAAAGTGTTTATCTGATTATAATGTTGCTAATAAATTTTAAATGGCTGTATTTTAGGTCCTGAAGAGCGACAGTTCAAGGGTTTAGGTGACTGTATTATGAAAATAGCAAAATCAGATGGAATTGTTGGTTTATACCAAGGGTTTGGTGTTTCAGTTCAAGGCATCATTGTGTACCGAGCTTCTTATTTTGGAGCTTATGACACAGTTAAGGTAATTGGTACTTTAGTATATGTTAAAAAAATTGTTTCTTTTTGTTGTTCTAATTAGTAATATGTTCAGCAAGTATGTTTACTTTAATTATAGAAATCAAAATAAATGATGACATAAGAAACATTATAGCATTCTGTTTAATCATGACTTTGTCTAACCTAATTAAATTATAACTCTATTATGAACCTGAATTTGGATATAAAGCATAGACATAAAGTGTTTGTGCTGCTTGGACTGGAAGACTCAAATAGAAAACATGCTAATTAGATTTATATCATAACTGAATATTTGGTATATAGGCAGACATCTTCTAACAGTTATTTTCTAATTTTACATTCATTTTGTTATCACTTTTTTACATGCATATTATCAGTTTACTATCATCATTGGAAAACAGGCAAGGCATAATAGTTAAATATGATAAATATGCTACTATAGCTCAGTGATCTGTTGGGTACTATTAAATTTTGTATTGTTCTCCAGGTTCTGCTATTTGCCTTTTCATTTCAGATGTTAGTAGTACTTCTGTAAGGTAGGAAACAGAGATAGTAATAATGGCTGCCATTTTTTGATCTGTTACTTAGTTTCAAGAACCTTGTTAAGGACTTTATATCCAAACACTATGAGAGCTTTTAATATATCCCATTTTAAAAATAAATAATCTAGAAATGGCCAAGTAATTTATGTGGCAAGCACAGATCCCATGTTCTTAATCACTATATCATAATGCTTCTAAAAAGAAGCAAATTAATATCAGTATTATTTACTATTAAGATTCAAACCTGAGAGAAATTTTATGATGGTGTCATATATTATCTCTGCTCTCCCTGTTCAGTACAATTGTAGTTGAATGTCATTTTTATTACAGTCTGGACATATTGCTTTTAGTTTGTAGTGTATTTTTTAGACAGATTAATGGAAATTACAGGATATTATATACATTTATTTAATCATAGAAAAATTTATGTTTACTCTCCCTCTGCTTTTCTCTATTATAAGCTGTAGTAGTTGTAAAATTCAGAAATGTTTCTTCACTACCTTAGAGCTTTAAAGCTTATCAAATGTCATCTGTAAGTAGTAATAGGCATTCTTTCATCCTTTCCAACTCTATGAGGAAGAACAATGGAAGAGCTTTTTTGGTCACTGGCTGCCATCTCCTCTTGTTTTCAGTGCTATTAATAACAAATCTGTAATTGCAGATATACTAATCTTTTTCAAATAAACTTTAAAAATATAGCCATGTGTGGGGTTCTCCTTTCTTATTGATCTCCTGCTATTATTTCAATCTTTCCATACTAAATCCAACTTTTTTATTGCATTTTAAATATAATTGAGCCCTCTTTTATATATATATATATATATGAATTTTCCTTTGACTTAATAATTTAAGGTATTTTGGAAATTTAGATGGTTATTTGATAATTTTTCTTTTCTAGGGCTTATTACCAAAACCAAAGGAGACACCTTTTCTTGTCTCCTTTTTCATTGCTCAAGTTGTGACTACGTGCTCTGGAATACTCTCTTATCCCTTTGACACAGTTAGAAGACGTATGATGATGCAGGTATTTTATATTATTTGTAAGCTTAATTGAGTTTTCCAATATCTCTGATATTCAGGTGTAATTTAGAGACATTTGACTAAAAGACATAGGCCATTCATTTTATTACTAAAATAAATACATGATATGTTTTGTTTTGTTTCCTGTCATAAGCAGTCAGTCATCATCCAGCAAAGTGTCTTCCATGTCTGCTATCAGAACAGCAATGTCTTTCTCTCCTTCAGTGTATATTACTGTTTGGAGAGTGGAAGGGCATGGCAGGGATTAGATGAGAATGTGTCTGTCTTAACTGAATATTAGATTAAGTAGAATAAGCCCAGTCATAGGCCACTGACATATGTAATCATTTGTTGTAGTATATTTTAGTAAAAGTAAATAATTTTAACTCCAGGGAGGAAAACATATTTATTATGATGTGTATTCTAAATGTAAATCCCCAGACCAAAATTTTGATACTGTTGATCTCCATCGCTGATACTTATTATATTCATTCCTTTAGCAAATAATTGAGTGACTATTCACGAAGCTCTAGTGACACAAATGGGCTTCCCTGGTAGCTTAGTCAGTAAAGAATCTGCCTGCAGTGCAGGAGACCCAGGTTTGATCCCTCGGTCAGGAACATCCCCTAGAGAAGAAAATGGCAAATCCAGTATCCTTGCCTGGAAAATCCCTGGTGGGCTGCAGTCCATGGGGTTGCAAAGAGTTGGGCAGGACTGAGTGACTGACACTTTCAGTGACACAAACAAAATAAGGCAGAACCTGCACCCAAACTCATAGCATACTATTGAAAGCATACTATTAATGGTTTAAATAGAAATGTGCATAAGTTCCAGGAATACAGTAGGAGAGGGGTACTCAAGTGCTTAAAAGTGATCAGATATGGCCTCTTAAAGAGCTAAATCTCAGAAAATAGGCTTTTTATCAAGATAGTGAGAGAACATTCTCAGCAGAGAGGAAAAAAAAATTCCTAAAGGTATGGCTTAAAAAGTATTTCAGTATAACCCATATATGATAGGCTTCATGGGGGCAAGTGAAAATAATGAGGCCAGCAAAGCTATGTTTATTATGTGGCAGAACTGTCCTCAGTATTTTACACTTTAACTCATTTATTCTCAAACTGTGAGGTGTAGTTACTATCATTGTCCTCATTATCCTCTACAGAATGGTCTTGAAAGAACCCACTGGGCCACATGAAAGGGACCATCAGTCAGTTCAGTTAGTCATGTCCGACTCTTTGTGACCCCGTGGACTACAGCACACCAGGCCTTCCTGTCCATCACCAACTTCTGGAGTTTACTCAAACTCATGTCCATTGAGTTGGTGATGCCATCCAACCATCTCATCCTATGTTGTCCCCTTCTCCTGCCTTCAGTCTTTCTCAGCATCAGGGTCTTTTCCAGCGAGTCAGTTTTTTGCATCACGTGGCCAGAGTATTGGAGTTTCAGCTTCAGCATCAGTCCTTCCAATAAATATTAAGGACTGATTTCTTTTAAGATGGACTAGTTGGATCTCCTTGAAAGGGTAAAGCATATCTAACCTATTTAACCTGTTGCTTCATATGGACTATCCTTAAATTTGTTTATTTTATATCTATTTTCCTCTTGATCTATGTCTAGCTCTGGTTTAATTGAAAAACTTTTGAAAATAGAAAATTAATTTATAAATAGACTGAGTTAGGTAGATGGTTCGGTCTTAATGTTAAATTGTCTGATTTTGGTAACTACTTTGGGCATGTAGGACAATATACTTATTCTTAGAAAATTCACATTGAAATGTTTAAGGGGCAACTGTAGCTGCAACTTACTGTCAATTCATAAAAAAAATTGTGGGTGTGGATTTTTATATATACGTGTACATTGTTATATATATAAAACATAGTACCACTGCCATAACAAAGTACCAAAGACTGGGTGGCTTAAGCAACAGAGATTTATTTTCTAACAGTCTAGTAGGGTTGGTGTCTTCTGAAGGCCTCTCTTCTTGGCTTGTAGATGGCCTTCTCCCTGTGTCTTCTCATGGTCCTTTTAGTTTTTCTTCTTAGGATCATTTTGGGTAAGGGCCCACTCTAATGAGTTCATTTAACCTTAATTATCTTTATAAAGAGTCTATCCAAATATAGTCACAGTCTGAGGTTCTGGGGTTAGGTCTTTAATATATGAATTTTGTGAGGACACAATTCGTGACAGTCGTCTTTAAATTTTGCATTTTAATTTTATATCCCACAACTTTGTTAAGCCTTATTACAAACACTTATCAGTATGTATACCTTTTGAAGTTATTTTTTTTTTTACACACTGATATAATCTGCAAATATACCACATTTTTCCCCCTTTCTTATCAATTCTTATGCCTTTTATTCCTTTTTTTGCCTTTCTGTACTGGTTGAGACCTCTGATTCAGTGTTACATTAAAGAAGTAATAACTGGCAACCTTGTTTTGTTCCTTGTCTTACAGGAAGTACATTCAGTGTTACAAAGTTTAATAATTAGCTGTGAATTTTTCAGTTATCCTTTATTATGTTATGATTGGTCCTTTCTGTTTTGGATTACAGTAATTTTTAATCATGAGTGGTGGTCATTTTTTTTTCTATATTGAGATGATCATATTATTTTCTCTTTTCATGTATTAATATATGTATGTATCTATTTTCCATAGCTAAACCAACTTTATATGCCTGGGATCAATCTAACTTGGTTATGGTGTATTGTATTTTGTACCCTTTGCTAGGTTTGATTTGCTGGATTTGTTCAGGATTTTTGTATCAGTTGTTTCTCTGACATAAGCTTGACATTTTTTTTTCCTTCTTGTATTATCCTAGTCTAACTTTGGTATCAGGCCTATGCAATCGTTATAAAATATGTTGGACAGTCTCCCCACTTTTTCTCTTCTTTGCAATAGTTTCTGTGAGATTGGAACTAAATGTTCATTGAATATTTAGTAGAACTCACATATAAAGCCATCCGGATATGTGGTTCTCTAATTTACGAGATTTTCAACAACTGCTTGAATTTATGTAACAAATTTAGTATTATTCCAGTGTTTTTTCCTATTCTGTTGGTAAATTATACCTTTAAGGAATTTATTTATTCTGAGTTTTCAAAATAATTGTCATAAAAGGTGTTCATAGTATCATGTTGCTGTCTATCTCTGGGTCATCTGCAGTGATGTTACCTTTGCCACTTCTAATAATTTAAGAGCCTTTTCTTGTTTTTCTTGAAATAGTGTTTCTACACATTGGTCAAAGTATATCAAATAAGTTTTTATTTTTTATTCTGTTACATTATTTCCTTTTTTTCTGGTGGTTCAAGTTACCATTCAGGCTACATCTTACAAATTTATTTGAGGCATTTTATGGTTATAAGTAAGTTTCACAAACTTTCTAAGATATGTTTTTCTTAACACCCAAATGCAATATATTTCTAGTTTTGTTTTTGGTTTTTTTTGCTATTGATTTCTCACTTAATTACAGTGTGGTGAAATGGTAAAATCATGTTATGTGATGCCATCTTTTAAAATTTGTTAAGCCTAATATTTGGCCATTTTTCAAGTATCCTGAAAAAGTATGAGTATTCTCCAGTCAGTGGAGACAGTATTCAATATATGACTGTTAACTCAACATACTTACTCAACACAGGATTAATTTTAATCTATCTTTGGTGCTATATAAAATCTGTCTTATGATAAAAGATACTAAGATAATGGCACACTGTTTGTCTTTACATAGAGTGGTGAGGCTGAACGGCAATATAAAGGAACTTTAGACTGCTTTATGAAGATATACCAACAGGAAGGAATTGGTGCATTTTTTCGTGGTGCCTTCTCCAACATCCTTCGTGGTACAGGGGGTGCTTTGGTCTTGGTATTGTATGATAAAATTAAAGACCTCCTTAGTATTGATATTGGAGGTAGTTCATCAGGCGATTAAATTGAGAAATGTATATAGTTAACTTCTTAAACATACAAATTACATAGCTGCCATTTGTGTACATTTTGATAGTGTTATTACTGTCAGTAATTTCTTAAAGTGCTAATTCTGCAATAAAGCAAAGGCTTTTTTCAAGAATTTAAATACAAAAAAGCAGATAAATGCAGTTTCTTTCCTATTTAGATTGAAACACTTTAATGAGACATTTTACTTACTATAAGTGGTACATGTTATTTTTATTAGTTTAAAATCTTTTTCTTACTTTTGTGATAAGGTAAAATGTATAATGCTAAAATCTAAGAAATGAAAGTATCTTCTTTTAAAATTATATTATTTTAACTGTCTCCCTATCTTTTGAAATCATATATGACAAATATTTCTTAAAAGCTTATCAGGAGATGTCATCATGATATCTGTGGGCATAAGTAGGCTTTCTTCTACAATATTTCTTCTACAATATCTCTACTAAAGCAGCTCAGGTTATTACTATGTATAGTGTTTATGGTATCATATAGTTTTTAATAAGCACAGATTCTATATCTGATTATAAAAAAATGATAGACTTTAATGACACTATAAACCTGTAGTTGGAAAGTGAAAGATAGAAAGATGGCATGTATGCTAGCTTTTATCTTTAAGATAAATAAAATCTTGTTAAATGTGAATGTATCTTAGAACAAAAATTATCCCCTTGAAAATTAGTTTGTATACTTTGTATTAATGAAAATAAAAAAGTTTAAAACTGGCTATGCCTGACCCTTATTTTCCTTGATGCTAACATTATTAATAAGCAGAGAGTAACCAAATTTTTATCAGAATTGGGAACTGGCTTAAAGACAGAAAGCAGAGTTTTCAGGGTTTTGTACAGGAGTCTGTGTGGTTTTTCAGAAATGTTGTAGAAGATAGTACGTTTGAAATCCCCAAGATTTTATAAGTTTTAGTGGGTAAAGGAATGTTAAGCTAGTGGGAATAAACTTTAGAACGTTTTTATGAGGCCATGAGTGGATCCTGGTGCATAGGGCAAAGTATAGTTCAAGGAAAATAATCCAAAGTATACTTTGTAGTCTATTGGGTGCTATCACTTGAGAAAAAAAGTTAACTCTTTTAAAAATGCTTAACATGATTTCTTGCAGAGGTCAACATAACACAAAAAGTTAAATAACAAGATACATGTTTTTGTTTCCTTCTATACAATCAGTAATTCTGTTTACTACAAAAAAGGAAGATTTAAGATGGACCAAAGCATTTAAAATAATAAAGTATTAGTAACAGTGTCCCATACAAACATAAACTAAGAAAAGATAAGTTTTCAGCTTGTTCAGGGACATGCTTAGAAGCAAAAAGTCGTTAAAATCCTGAATGGCATCCATAGAGAGCAAACAGGAATTTAATTACTAAATCACCAGACCAAAAGTTTATTCTTTGAAGGCTGAAACATGTATGTAGTTAGGACAAAAGAAAGTGAAATGTTACCTAGGGGACTGACACAACATGCTGTGCCTACCAACCACATGACTCTACAATAAAACTGAAAGGTTGGAAGGCGTTTTATTTAAAAGGAGAAACGAAGATAGGCACCAGACCATAGGGCATAAGGAGGATTGCCAACTACCTCAAAGCAATGAGTAGGAAAAAGGAAAGTCATCTGTGAGAAATCAAAACCCCCAGGCTTGAGTCACAACAAAAAGTTCAGAATATATACATAAACACTATCTGTGATACAGGAACTCCAACCTGAATAATTAAAACTGTTCTAGGACCAGTGAGACTTCCTCAGGGTTCTGACAGAAGCAAATAACAAAACCTGTCTGGGACACTTCTGTGACCCAGGGCACACAAAATATCCCACAGAAAAAACAACCTTATTGCAGGTGAATTTATAGTGAAAACAAATCATATGAGGAAACAAGCACTGTGTGGAAGAGTTGGTAGGTATTATACAATCAGAATTAGCACCCCTAGAACTAAAAATGTGATAAAATACTCTAAAAGGCTCTAGACTTAGAATGTTTAAAATGACTAATAAAGTTTTAAAGGAAGCAAAATAATACAAATACTGTAGTTAAAAGAATAGGCAAGTCTGAAAGAACATCTAGAAATGAGTGAAATGAAAAACATGACAAAAAGCTAAGAGTCATGTTTGAAAGAACATCTAGAAATGGTAGAGTGTTTGAAATTAAACACATGATGAAAAGAGCTAGGAGTCATAGAAGTTAGAATAAAGAGTCCTACACATTCTAATAGATCCAGAAGACACTGAAAAGGGGTGCGAGGCAGTAATCAAAGGACAATGACTGAGACTTCTCCAGAACCTAAAAAGTTCATCCGTCCTCAGGTTAATAAAAATTCTGAGTAGATTTTGTCTAATAAAATCCGTATTAGATGCACCCTAATGAAACTACAAAATAAAATGAAATAATGAGATAAAACTCATACCTTGGAAAGGAACAATATTTAGACTCATCAATAATCAGATCAGATCAGATCAGATCAGTCGCTCAGTCGTGTCCGACTCTTTGCGACCCCATGAACCGCAGCACGCCAGGCCTCCCTGTCCATCACCAGCTCCCGGAGGTCACCCAGACTCGCATCCATCGAGTCAGTGATGCCATCCAGCCATCTCATCCTCTGTCGTCCCCTTCTCCTCCTGCCCTCAACCCCTCCCAGCATCAGAGTCTTCTCCAATGAGTCAACTCTTCGCATGAGGTGGCCAAAGTACTGGAGTTTCAGCTTTAGCATCATTCCTTCCAAAGAAATTCCAGGATTGATCTCCTTCAGAATGGACTGGTTGGATCTTCTTGCAGTCCAAGGGACTCTCAAGAGTCTTCTCCAACACCACAGTTCAAAAGCATCAATTCTTCGGCGCTCAGCCTTCTTCACAGTCCAGCTCTCACATCCATACATGACCACAGGAAAGACCATAGCCTTGACTAGGCGAACCTTTGTTGGTAAAGTAATGTCTCTGCTTTTGAATATGCTATCTAGGTTGGTCAATAATAATGGATGCTAAAAGATAAGGGGCAGCTAATGTCAATCAAAAATTCTATTGGCAACCAAGTTATTATTCAAAAGGTAAATCAGAGATACCACAACATTGTAAAGTAATTATCCTCCAATAAAAGAAAATTTTTTAAGTTAAAAGATTTTTAGACAAAAATATTCACCATTCAGAGACCTTTACTAAAACAATTACTGAAAACTGAACCCAGATGGAAAGAGGGATGCAAAGGCAGTGAAGTAAACATATTGGTAAACTTAGACAAACACTGGCTGTAAAATACTTTGGGGTGGGAGAGGTAACATGGTAAATTGGGGCATAATCAGTTTTCTTGGGAGCCTACACACATTTGGTTTCTTCCTCCTCAAAATGTTTCAGGGGCAGACCTCAATGTATACAAAACTAGGTGTATTACTATAACTAGGTAGGTGAGTGAGTGAGTGAAGTTGCTCAGTAGTGTCCGACTCTTGGTGACCCCATGGACTGTAGCCCACCAGGCTCCTCCATCCATGGAATTTTCTAGGCAAGAGTACTGGAGTGGGTTGCCATTTCCTTCTCCAAACTAGGTAGGTACGTCTGCTTAATTCTGGAGTGCAGTAATTCCAAGTCCACAGACACATTTCTCTTGTATCAGTATAATCAGTAAAGCTGATAAGGAACCAAGAAAAGGGATTCAAATAAACAATATTGAGAAAGTTGGACATATAGCTGTAGAAGGGATATTTTTTAATGAATAATCAAATTTATGCCAACAAACATGAAAACCTAGATGAAATGGTCACTTTTCAGTAAATATATAAATACTGATACAAGAAATAGAAAACACAGACTGTATCCCCTAAAGAAACTTAACCCATGGTCATAAATCTGCTTGTAAACTCCAGGTCAAAATGGTTTTCAGGCTTGTCTTTGCAAAACTTTACCAGAGAAAAGAAAAAGAGGAAACATTCTCAACTTCTTTAAGCCAGTATAATCTTGATATTATCAAGAAGAATAAAGGAAAATCAAACCTTACAGATATAAGCATTCCAAATAAAATTATCACAAGCTAAATCAAATGTATCTAAAACAGAACCATCATGGATGGTCTAACAGGTTCATCCTAGGAGTGCAGCAATTAGAAATCTATTCGGAAATATGAATTAGAAAATCTGTTCATATTATTCGCCACATTAACTGATGAGAAAAAAAAGATCATTTCAAAATATAAATGATGCATGGCATTTGTTAAATTTTAGTATCCACTTAGGAGAAACCTCTTAGCAAGGAAAAGAGGATAAATTCAGGTTGTTTAATGTCAACGCGGATGTATTTAATGTTAAGCACAAAACAAGGATGCTTGCCATTACAGCTTGTATTCGTCATTGTACTACTGGTAGGCAACATAAGAGAAAACAAGAAGATTAAAAATGAAAAAGTATTAGTTATTTCCCAGGCCATATGGTTCTATATACAGAAAATCCAGGAATCTCTAGGAATACTAGAAGTTATAAGAATACAGAAGGATTGCTGGATACACTGATCAATATACACAACTCCACAAAATTCCTACATTGCAGCAACAGCAGCTGGGCATATCTACCATGAATTGGCCTTTTTGGTGCGAGGCACTGTGACTGTGTTCACATTATACAATAATAATAACAGTCTCATAGTTGCATGTATCTTCTTCATTTTAACAGGTTTTAAACCTAGGGCTTGGTAGTTAAGTAACTTGCCAGAGGTCCTACCACTAGTACGTTAGACCAAGCTGGGACCACAACCCAATTTTTGTGACCCACCAAACCTGTCATGGTTTCAGACAGGAGGTGGTCTCATTTCTTCCCAGAAACAGTAAAGAATAATAATAGTAATCTCTTGCTCCTGACCCCAGTTGTTTCTTTTTTGCTCTTATCTTTTAAGTGTTTTTTAATAGGAAAATTATTCTCACACTCTCAAGTTGTACAGAGAGCAATGGAGAACTAAATGGTCCTAGGAGAATTTCAGGATATTCTAGAATAAATAGATGGTGGCAGGCCTAACAGGATGGGGGCTACAAGGGGAACTGAGAGTGGGTACAAGCCGGGGGCCGCCCAGCAGCACTGGGGCCCGGGTTCTATTGCGAGCAGCAGCACCCAATCCCTGCCCTGCTCACGCACTGCCTGCTGGGAGACGCGGCCGTGACACCTGCCGCAGAGAGGACAGAGGATGGCGTCGTCGTCGGGAGTTACCATGTTTCCTGTGTGCTTGTGAAATGGAAGACAGATATAATTCTTTAATGAAGACACACCGGAGCCAAAACATTGCTGAACATTACAGCACATCACAGTTTCCTCAGTACCGGCCTTGAAAATGGATTTCATGTTCCTCATAGCAACAGCAGCAGGGGCTATAGCCACCCTTGCTGCTGCTGCTATTGCAGCACTGATTGTGGTAAAAAGTCTCAGTTCTTTTAAGAAGTGGACAAATAAAGACAATGAGCCTATGAAAAAACCTCGTAAAAAAGTCCTTCTCATGATACCAACAAACGGGAAACAGGAAACACATGAAGAATCAAGGAAGAAGCAACAGGAATCACACAAGGAATTGGGCAAGAAAGAAAAGGAAATCCCGGAAGAACTGAATGACAGGGAACAGAACTATGAAGAACCAAATGACGAGGAATGGCAGACCGATGAAGACATGAACGACGACCAACAGGACCACAAGGAACCAAATGACAAGGAACAGGAAACCCACAAAGAACTGAACAGGAAGGAAGAAGAAACTCAGGAAGAATTGAATGAAAAAGAACACGGCAGCCAAACTTTGTAAGTGTGAACTATAACTTGGTTAGATTTCAGACACCACCACTTACCCTGATCAAAGGAAGAAAGCCATTCGAACCACTGGAGGCTTCTTCTCTGGGGACCAAAGGGTGGTGGCTATGCACAGGCTTGCCTGGTGTCACAGGACACACAGACTTAATGTTACTGTCCTGTAAAACTGCTTTTCAGAGGTAAGTAAGGGTTAGTGGAGGAGGCTGCTCCTTTTAGGATAAAGTGAGGGAAGTTATACCAAGGGAGAGTTGCATGTGTGTTGTTTCTTGACATGTTTGGTTTTTTGGTGTTTCAAGCCCTTGTTAGGCTGGGGGAAACTGTTCAGTCGGCTTTCACACAAGATAGGACCCTTTTCCCTCGGGATCCGCGCGCCCCTGGGGAAGAGGCGAGGCGAGGCCACCGGCGGCCGCACAATGGGCGCCACCTCACAGAGCTGGGCGCGGCGGGCGGGCGGCGGGGCCGCGCGGCGGGAGTGCAAGCGCGCTGGCTGGCAGCACATGGGCCCCTCGGGGCGGCGAGGCCGTCGGGTGGGTGCTGGAGTTGCGGGCGGGCCCCTCGGAGGAAAAGACCGAGGCGGCGGCGCTGGGCCAGCAACCGCCAAGCTGCGCGCCCGACGCCGGGCAGGCCCGGGCAGTGCCCTGCGGCTGCAGCAGGCCGGTGCCCAGTTGCCAAAACAACCCAAAGGGGTTCTTCCAAACACGTGGGCAGACCTCTGGCCGGGCCGGTGCTCGCACCTCGTCCAGCCGCAGTGCACCCTGAAGCCGCGCGGTGGCGAGCCAACCGGCTCCGCTTCCCCTCCTCCTCTCCTGCCTGATCCTCCCCGCTCCCCCTTCTCCTCCCTCCCACTCCTGCTGGCTCACCCGCCTCCATTTTCCAGATCTTTCTCGAACCCGCAGCTCCTCGGGCAGCCGTTGCCCGAGCGCTGACGGAAGCGGCCGAAGTCGGGGCCAGGAGCAGCCTCGGGCACGAAGGGGCAGCTCGCGCGCCGCCCCGGCGGCGGAGCGCGCAGGCGCAGACCCCAGTAACTGCCGGTTGGAGGCTGCCGAGCCGCAGTGGAGAGAGACCTGAGCGGCGAAGGCTGCAGCGCGGGCGGCTTTCCCCTCCTCCAAGGTTCCCCGACGCGCTGCCCTAGATTTAATGCGCAGCGACTTGGGGTCATCTCTCCTTTGCTTCTCGTAGAAGTCGTAGTTCCAGGAGCAACAGCCCAGAAGAGGACGCGGTCCCCGCACCGAGGGCTTCTGCACCATCACCCCTACCATTAGGCGGCGGGATGTCTGTGGTCGGCATTGACCTCGGCTTTCTCAACTGCTACATCGCAGTAGCGAGGAGTGGCGGCATCGAAACCATCGCCAATGAGTACAGCGACAGGTGTACGCCGTAAGTGCCCGGTCTGGTGGTAATTCTGGGAAACATTTCCTCCCGACCCTCGCATTTGTCCCGCCTGCTGGTTTCTTCTGATGCGCCGAACTCTGAGATGACAGGTGCAGCCCATCAATTGCAGTCCGCGGGGTGGCGGGCCCAGGTGGGAGTCGGACTACCTCGCTCCGCAAAGCTTCTTTTCCTTCAAGGACAAGGGACTTAACTCGGATAGTTGGCGCATCTGTGTACCCACGCACCCCCCCCCCCCCCGCCTCCCCACCCCCCAGCCCCCGCGCGCGCCCACCACCACCTCTCGGTCCCCCGGCGGCCCTGCTTTAGTTTTCAGGGAAAGGATTGGTGCGGGACCACCACGACGTTCTGAACATTAGAGAAAGATCTTTAGTTCCCCCCTCGCCTGGCTTGTTTGGAATTATTGGCCGAGGGCGGGCATCCACGCTCGCTCAGTAAAAAAATTCTTTATTGTTTCTCCCCTTCCTCCTTTGCCCATCTGTCAACGCCACAGCTTTCTCTCAGAAAAGTAAGAAATGAAAGCTTAGAATGCAAATGTCAGAATATGAGTTGCAGGTTCATCTGGCCCAGAAGGGCTTCTTTTGTTTGTTTTTTAAAAGAAGGGATTTTACCTCAGTGTCCTTGAGAATTGGGGATAATCGGACGGGTTTCCAGGGGCGTAGGTTAGTGGTGCATTAATAGGGAAGAGAATCAGGGATGGGAGTCATTCCCCACGTGTCGGTAATGTTCATCCATTAAAGGAAAGTAGTGGAGTTAGAACCTATCGAAAGCGTATTTCTACAGAATGAATTGTTGGAGAGTCAGAGGCATCTGTCTTGTATAAACATGATTGTGAAGTGATTCCATTATGAACACTTGATGAAAGAATAGAAGGAGTGGCATTATGTCATGGAAACATGTATCCACATGTTTCATGTTTCTATGGTCTGGGAAGTTAGCAAATAATATAATTAAGTAAGACAGGGATATGAAAAACTAGCTTCTTATTGTAGATTCCTGTTACCGGTAATTTTATGAGGTAACTAACTGCCAGTGTCTTATTTTCTATGGTTAAGCAACCAAACATGTTGATTTGACCCTTATGAATGGTCCAAAATATAATACTTTAAACATAAGACTAATCTTGTCCAAGATTAGTGTTAAGCTAAGCCTTTAAATAATTATATTGCTAATCTTTTATGAATAAATTACATCAAGGAGGTCTTGACGATAGTTTACTTGGAGCAGTTTGTGCTTTAGTTTCTTTTAAAGAATATTCTAGAAGATTTATACCACCTTTGTCTAGATATATGCATTATATTTCTTTTGCTGAAATTCCTGTATACTTACAGTCTCAAACGTGAGCATAGGTCAGTTAATGTTCATAGTACTGTTAGAACTCTTGCTTCTTTTTACATCTTTGGCTTTATGCACAATGAGACAGTGAAGCGTAAATTGTGAACTACTGATGTCTTCATCTCTACAGCGTTTTAAGTCACAGCAGATATGGGCTTCTGCCAGAAAAGGACTAGGAAATTCCACTCTCCTCTTTCATCAGAGTAAAGGTTATTGGGGCAGTTTTTGGCTTCAGGAACTTAGCCTATAGAGAAAAAACGAGAGATCAGATGTATGTTCCCTTACCTTTAAAGCCTTATCCTAAAAGATCAGAAACCAGAATTGTAAAACAGATACTGCATTTCCAGGCTCAAAAATCTTATTAGTGGTTCCATGACTCTTTAAAGAGCCTGGCCACACTTTCAAAGAGAGTTCTTTAGAAATTAGGCTGCTCATTTAAGTCTTCTAAAGTCTCTGTTAATATTCTTAAGCACATTGGCAAATTCTGTGCGGCTGAGGTTATCTTTCTGATTCGTATGAAGAGAGTCACTTCTAATATCTAGATTTAATGAGGCTAAACCAAAGTAGAACGTTCTAAAAGTGGAAGGATTGTATTCCTCGCTTGTATCAGCAACTCTGCCGTCCTTTCTGGAGTTGTATACTGTCATGTATTTTAGGAGTATGCCTTTTATTGTTGTTGAACTAGTACTTCATTGTAGTCTGGTGCTCTTACAGTGTGTATTTACTTTGTGGGGCTTACATTACTGAGCAAAAACATAGCCCTTCCTGATTCCTAAATGTTTATTCATTAATGCCTCTTTTGCAAAAAGCGTAACTATTGGAGGACCTGAAACTTTTCTAATACACCACAGTATTTAATAATACATATAAACTAGCTTTGCAAAAAAAATTCTTTGTATGTCCTTTTGCTAACATCAATGTAATATGACAAAGGCATTGCTAAGATGCAAATACATTTTAAAAAGATCGTGTGGGGAAAAAAGTAGAAACTGATTTAGTTGGTTTCAGCATCCACACTTTTTCACATTTCATTCTTTAATATACATAATTATGTATGCATGGGAGAATCCTATGTATAAACCAAGGACAATTTAATGAAAAAGATAACTAAGTTTTGGCCTATAGTGGACTACAGTCCATGGGGTTGCAAAGAGTCAGACACAGCTGAAGCGGCTTAGCACACAGCACCCGATTTCAGTGTTTGTATAATCAAACACTGAATTTCCTGAAATCATCCCTTTTGGGCATTCAGGTTGTTTATATTTTCTTTTTATAAGCAATGCTGCAATAACTATCTTTGTAACTAAATTTTTGACCCTTAATTCCTTCAAGTAAGCTTCTAGAATTAGAATTACTGAGTGTGCACATTTTTAAGACCTTGAATATGTTTATATTGTTCAATTAAGTATAGATGTAGGGATTGGAATTTCCATCTTAGACTCAGTTATATAAAAGTGGTTAGTTTCACACATGGGAAAAGAAAACTGGAGCCAGAAATCCTCATTCAATATCAGATTAAAGCATGTGGCCAGATAAAACATCAGTTCAGTCACTCATTTGTGTCTTGACTCTTTGCGACTCCATGGACTGCAGCACACCAGGCTTCTCTGTCCATCACCAACTCCTGGAGCTTGCCTCAAACTCATGTCCAGTGAGTCGGTGATGACATCCAACCATCTCATCCTCTGTCATCCCCTTCTCCTCCTGCCTTCGATCTTTCCCAGCATCAGGTGGCCAAAGAGCTTCAGCATCAGTCCTTCCAATGAATATTCAGGACTGATCTCCTTTAGGATGGACTGGTTGGATCTCCTTGCAGTCCAAGGGACTCTCAAGAGTCTTCTCCAACACCACAGTTCAAAAGCATCAATTCTTCGGTGCTCAGCTTTCTTTATGGTCCAACTCTCACAGCTAAAACATGTTCCCTGCATTTTAAATTGATATTTAGTGATGATTTCTATGGGCTTAGCATTGTTTGCACTGGCATATGTATCACATCAATCCTATGAGTTTGATAATACTGGCTATCTTTTTTCATAAGCCTTAGCAAAGTTAAATATCTTGGCCAAGAAATAGTGGTGAAATGGATTTAGTTTCAGGCTTCTTTGACCTCAGAACCCCAGTGTCCTTATATTATCTGTTGGCATACAGATGGTATCTACGTATTGGGTAATGGGCTGTATTGGGACAAATTATCTGGGCATTTACTGTATAGAGAAGCATCAGTAAAGTCATCTGTTACTGTCTAGTTTCTAAGAGATATTGTCTTGTTTTAAAATGTTATTTTAGTATGCTTTTAAGTTATTTTAAGAACATGTAAAAATCTTGTTTCAATTTAGAAATTGATATAAAAGTAGGTACACAAAATGTTAGTGCAAAACTATGGAGGAAAGCAGTGTGGAAAGAATATAAACTATTAATAATGGATATTTCTTGGAAGTAGATGATGGAAGTGTGCTCTTAATACATAGTCTGTAATGTTTTGAATTTTTATGAACTTACTTTACAATAAAGAAAATGGATCTTTTAATCTAACTTATTTCAAACATTTTTGTTAGATGTATATATTTGTTTTACTGTTAAAATTCTGCAGGATCCAACTTAGCAGACTAAACAGTTCTCTGGTTTTCTGTCCTTATCAACATATGTATAATCTGAAAATATGGGAAAATATTATTTATACACCACATCTCAGATATGTGAGATGTCCTGTTCAATGCACAAAAGCAGAAATCACTTACCTTGAAATACTGAAAATAAAAATTTTTTTCTACACAGAAAATGAGAAACTCCAGACATTAACAGTGACTTGCTGGGTAGGAGGACTTTTTAATGGTAATAGCAGTTCAGGTTAGGAGAAAATTTTTACATTTTTAAAATTATTTTTTCTTTGTATCATATGAAATGGTTTTGTTTGTGTGTTTTACCATGAGATTATGTTAATTTTAATTTAAAGTATTTTAATTACTGAAGAATTACATAAAGTATATCTCCTCTGTCTCTTCGCAACTACCTCCTAAACTTTACTATGTGTGTTTCTATACATAGTGAGTATATGTATTAAACTGGGATTTTTTTAGCAAAAGTAGAGTTACATTTATACATTCTGCAGTTGGCTTTTTCAAAATATAGTGTGAACATTTCAAATTTGCTCATATGACTCTACCTCATTCTTTTTAATGTATGTACAGTATTCCATTTATCTGTACATGTCTATTAGTGTGTGTTGCAAAGTATTTTGCTTTTGACAAATAAAAATTCAATGAAAAATTTTTTTAATGAAATTGTGCCTAGACAAGTAGATGGGCAGACGTCCCACACTTTAGCATGGCCAAAGCTAGTACTATAAAATCTTTTAGTATAAATATTATCCACAAAACAAAATGAATCTCTAGTCATTGCCTTGAATTTGTAGCTGAAAAATTCTGTAAATTTCAGGAAGGCAGGGAAGGCAGGAATGATAGGTACAAATCACATAATATACGTTGAGTTTAAGATGTTTAACATGCCTTTTAGTATGTGGTTGAGTTTCCCTGATAGCTCAATTGGTAAAGAATCTGCCTGCAGTGCCTGAGACCCCCATTCAATTCCTGGGCCAGGAAGATCTGCTGGAGAAAGGGATAGGCTACCCACTCCAGTATTCTTGGGCTTCCCTTGTGGCTCAGCTGGTAAAGAATCTGTTTGCAATGTGGGAGACCTGGGTTCAATCGCTAGGTTGGGAGGATACCCTCACCAGTATTCTGGCCTGGAGAATTCCATGGACTCTACAGTCCATGAAATCACAAAGAGTCAGACACAACTGAGCGACTTTCACTTCACTTAGTGTGTGGTCATTATAATACAAATTAATGAGCATAGCTATGTTCTAATTTAATTTTATTTACAGAAATAGGTGGTAAGTGGTAATCTGAAAATCTTTGTTCTAGGCAGTCATAATAAAAATGACAAAATTATTATGCATCGTTATTTGTCTTTGATGAATTTTGAGTAAGATAATCAGTTTTCAAAATACTGTATCTAATTTAATAATTAAACAGTATGTCTAAAGTACCTAATCAGGTTTTTAAATAAAAATTAAATCAGCTCTGTAAATGTGTGTGTGATTTCTGTAGGGGCTTTCCAGGTGGGACAGTGGTATAGAATCTGCCTGCCAATGCAGGAAACGAGGGTTCAATCCCTGAGTCGGGAACATCCCCTGGAGTAGGAAATGGCAACCCATTCCAGTATTCTTGCCTGGGAAACCCCATGGACAGAGATGTCCAGAAGGCCACAGTCCGTTGGGGTCACAGTCGGACATAACTGAGCACACACACGCAGCAGATTTCTGTTAATGGTTTTAAGAACAAATTTAATTTGGGAGTTATGCTTATTAGAAGCATTTGGAGACTACTAAAGGAATTTTTGGTTTTATATGTTAAAATATTTTATTCATTGTCCACATTGAAAGATTGAAAAGTTTATATTATTACTAAATCATAGGTGTCTAAAAATTTTATATTTCTAACCATTAGTCATTCAGTCATGTTGGACTCTTTGAGACCCCAGGGACTGTAGACCACCAAGCTCCTCTGTCCATGGGATTCTGCAGGCAAGAATATTGGAGTGGTTCCTGTTTCCTAGTCTAATATTTCTAAGTAGCAAACTAAAAAAGAAATGGTAACAATCATTCCTTTACTTTTTTTCCAGATAGTTAAGTTTGAGAAATAATAATCACATGTTTTCTTTACTGTCACAGTCTCAAATCCTTAATTTGTTTAGAGGCATTGAAATAGAAAAGAATGTTTTCCTCAGCTTATTTGAACCACTAAGGGATTACTTTGTACAGAACACTATTTGGGAAATGATGCAGTGGTTTTCAGCTGGAGGAGATTTTGTACCCTAGGGTGCATCTGACAATGTCTGAAGATACTTGCAGTTGTCACACAGGAAGAGAGAACAGAAGAGAGCTAATGATATCTAGCAGGTAGAGGCCAGAGATGCATCTAAAATCCTACAGTGCACAAAATTGCCCTGGTCCCTCAACAAAAAATCAGCCCCAAATGTCAGTAGTACCAAGATTGAGAAATCCTGCTCTATAGACATCTTGGCAGCTATAGTTGAAAGGAGTTCCTCAGCTGTTGACAATTCGATTCAGAGCTAAATTGGCCATGTAAGGAACAAACCCCTTATTTAAACCAATTGATTGTCCTCTTATATCATTACTTCACCTATTGTATTTCTTTGCATCTACTCAGTGATAGCAGAGACTATAAATAGTAATTGTGATCTTATGTAATTGACAAGGGAAAGCGGAAATTTCTAAAAATAGGGCTACTTTAAAAGTGTCAGTGATAAGATCAAGAGGTTTTGATTCCTTAGTGTAGATTTACAAAGAAGCAAACAAATCTTAGGTGAGAAGTTTGATGGTCTGTTGGCAGTGTGTGTTTTCTCCAACCTAACCATGCTTGGCTTTATAAGAAAGACAGTTAATTTTAGATTTTAGGGGAAAATACAAATATAGCTTTCTTAAGTAACATCCTGTCTTTTGATTTCTATGCCCCTCCTCTATTAAAAGTTATACAAAACATTTAGAAGTTCTGCTTATTTGTTTAATTTTGTGGCATTCTTTGAGAGTCTAGGACTACTGTTACAATGGCAACATCAGCCTAAATATAATGGGTTTAAGCTGCACTGTAAACGCTTTTTTTTTCCTTTAGGTATAAAATGGATTTTCTAAATAGTAGTTGAAATAATCTATAAAAAGTGTAATTGGATTTTGTGATGTATAGTTGGATAAACTGTTGAATTGGAGAAGGCAATGGCACCCCACTCCAGTACTCTTGCTTGGAAAATCCCATGGACGGAGGAGCCTGGTAGGCTGCAGTCCACGGAGTCGCTAAGACTCAGACACAACTGAGCGACTTCCTTTCACTTTTCACTTTCATGCATTGGAGATGGAAATGGCAACCCACTCCAGTGTTCTTGCCTGGAGAATCCCAGGGACGGGGGAGGCTGGTGGGCTGCTGTCTCTGGGGTCGCACAGAGTCGGACACGACTGAAGCGACTTAGCAGCAGCAGCAGCAAACTGTTGAATATCGTTTTCTAGAAAAACTTTTGTGTCAACCTAATACATGGTATAATATGTCTGTTTTCCTTGGTATTACTGAAAGTTAGGTAAAAGTTTTGAAAGAGAATAGGTATTTAAATTTGATTTTTCTGAAAATCCTTGACAGATACTTATTTAATGGCTGTGCTATAGAATCTTTTGGGGGAAAAAAATTAGGGAATTTGAAGAACTTTAGTATGTGAGAAGGACCTTTAGCTGGAGAAGGAAATGGCAACCCACTTTATTATTCTTGCTTACTGAACGCCATGGACAGAGGAGTCTTTTGGGCTACTGTTCGTGGGGTCGCAGGGAGTCAGATATGACTGAAGCAACTTAGCACGCATGCAGTATGTAAGGAGAGTTTTCTCTGTATTGAAACTGGGTATTTCCAAGTTATAACATTAAATTGTTGAACTTTACAAATTGTCTGCTTTTAACCTAAAGAGAATGTCTGAAAATGATAACTGTAGCTTTCTTCATGAAAAGATATAGGCATAAAACATATTTCAGTGAATCAGATCAGATCAGTCGCTCAGTCGTGTCTGACTCTTTGCGACCCCATGAATCGCAGCACGCCAGGCCTCCCTGTCCATCACCAACTCCCAGAGTTCACTCAGACTCACGTCTATCGAGTCAGTGATACCATCCAGCCATCTCATCCTCTGTCGTCCCGTCCCCTTTTCCTCTTGCCCCTAATCCCTCCCAGCATCAGAGTCTTCTCCAATGAGTGAATACAGCACTGAATACAGCAAATACAGTGAATACAGCAATAAATGAAAGTTGAATCAATCAAGAGTTTTAACAGAAGTTTAACTCTTGAGAATCAACCTAAGATTTTCTATGCATTAAAGTAATGATAGCCTTGTACTGAAAAATTAAGTTTTTCAAAGTGTATCCAGATAATGGAGTTGACAGCAAAATGGGTCTCAACTCCCAAAATAAAGCTGGTCAAGAAATGGCAAGTCCATATTTTCTCTGATGAGTTTAAAATGGAATGCCAGTCATCTACATGGATTTCTGTATCAGGCATGCAAAGTCTACTCTGGCAGAGACTATGTTGAATCAAGGAATTATTTGCAAGAAAAATGAAGGTGTCACCTGAACCACTGATTCTTAATATATCCTATTTACCTATTTTTACCAGATCACAATTAAAGAAAAGTAACTTCGATTCTGTCGTATATCAGTTCATCACATTTAACATTTAGTTCTAAATAAATACCTCCTTGGATGTATCAAAGGCACTTCAATCTCAACATAGCCAAAATAGAACTTGTGATGGTCCATCCCCAAACAAGTCCCTCTTACAGCATTTTCTGTCTTATTGCATGGCACAACTGTCTATCCTCCAGCGCAAACTGGAAACCTGTATGTTATTCTTGTTACTTACCTCTTCCTATTACCTATTCCAGCACTGTTCAGCAAAAATAAATACAATATATGTGAACCACATACATAATTTAAAATATTCTAATAGTTTCAATAAAAATACAGACAAAATTAATTTTAATATACTTGATTTAACTCAGTATATTCAAAATCTTATTTCAGCATGTAATGATTGTTTTTAAATTAATAAGATATTGTTTCATATTTAAAGTAAGTAAATCTCAATTCAGACTAGCTGCACTGGGGCCCCAGTGGTATAGTCAGTTAGTGCGCATTACTTAAACAGACTAGCTGCATTTCATGTGCCTAATAGCCATGTGTGTCTGGTGGCTGCCTGTTGCACTGTGAAGATCTAGTTCCTCACCAAGTCCTTTGAGTTTTAGCTCCTAAAATCTCTTAATTCCTTTTCCTTTTATCTCAACTACCACTGTCCTGATAAGAGATTATTGATGACTTCTAGTACTACTCCCATTCCTGTAGTGTGAATGACCTCTGCCAAACACTCCCCTAGTTGAATCTGTCCTCGTTTACTTTTCTTACAAATCTCATCATTTTCTCAGGTAGGCCATTCCTGATCCTCCTCTTTTAGGTCAGTTCCTGTTATTGTCAACTCTTCATTGCCATGTGTGCCCATTTGGGTACCGCCTAGTTTACTCTGTACATTGGCGTGAGTCTACAGCAATGTAAGTGCCAGGGGAGCCAGTATGATGTCTGACTTTTTTCCCCTCGTTATTATAGCTCTACTACCCAACAGAGTGCCAGACATGTAGTAGTTACTCAGCATTCATCTGTTAAACTGACAAACTTAACTGCTTGCCTTTACTGAGAATCCAGTGTCTGCAATGTAATAGTATCTTGTTCAGCCCTTGAAAATCACTGTTCTGGGATCTTTGCTTTTCAGTTTATATAATACATATACACATATGTATATACATATACACACATATATTTTAAAGCATGGAGTGTTCTTTCTGCTATTCAAAAGCTTTTAATGATCTCTTAAAACCTAATTAAATATATTTCACATTTATAATATATCATTTAATTTAAGACACTATATAATCTGTCCCTGATAGATCTGCCAAAATGTCCTATGAAACTAGTAAAGTTGCATTCTTCCTAGTCTCTAAATGAGCATTACCTTTTGGAGCCATTTTTCCATTCATTCAGTAAGTACTTGGTTATGTACCAGACACCTAAAGCAGTGCTGTCCAGGAGAACTTCCTGTTCTACAGTATATGTTCTATGTGCTTTCTGTTTTTTGCATATCCAATAGCCACATGTAGCTTTGAAACACTCGAAAATTGGCTCTTGAGCCCTTGAAATGTGACTGATTTTTAATTTTAGTCAATTTAAATTTTACTAGCTAGTGGCTACCATAATGGATACTGCAGATCAAGGCAATGAGACATATTTTATCTAACCACACAGAGTTCACACCATAATGTGGATATATAGTCAGTAAAAAAAAAAATATCAAATGTTGATACATTTATGAAAAATAAAATTGAGGAGACAGAAGATGTGTGTGTTGGGGAGGAGTAAGAATGTTGTTTATGTAAGATAAAAAATATATTTCCATTAAGTTGATATTTGAGCCAGAGACATGAAATGAGACCTCAAGGCCTGTGTTCCAGAGAGAATAGCATGTACAAAGGCCCTGAGGCAGAAATGTACTTGCCCTGCTGTAGAAATAGCATGGAGACTTCTGTGCATAGATTGAAGTTACAGGGTAGAGCAGCTACAAAGCAAACCATGGCTGTTTATTGGCTTTTAGGGAAACAGAACACCACTGCAGAGTTTTTTAGCAGAGGACTTTGTTTTTAAAAAGATCACTCAGGCTGTTACATTGAGAATAGACAGTATACCTATATACTGGTAATGTCCTTTTCCCTAAAACCAGATACATATTAAAATGCTTTCTTTTCTTTCAAGTCTTAATTAAGAAATCACATCTTCTACTTGCTTTTCCTAAGCCATATTATCTACAAGTGATTATTCTCTTTTTTTGCTAGTATCATTCATAATTTTATATGTTGATTTTCTTGATAGACTAAGTTCTTCAAGCACATTGGATTGTAGCTAGTATAAACACGGGGAAGGCAATGGCACCCCACCCCAGTACTTTTGCCTGGAAAATCCCATGGACGGAGGAGCCTGGTAGGCTCCAGTCTATGGGGTCGCTAAGAGTCGGACACAACTGAGCGACTTCACTTTCCCTTTTCACTTTCATGCATTGGAGAAGGAAATGGCAACCCACTCCAGTGTTCTTGCCTGGAGAATCCCAGGGACGGGGGATCCTGGTGGGCTTCCGTCTATGGGGTCGCACAGAGTCGGACACGACTGAAGCGACTTAGCAGCAGCAGCAGTATAAACACAATGCCTGTAAGTATTTGTTGATTGAATGAATTACAACTGAATTACAGCCTGTAATTAATATTGAAACCATGGAAACATTTTCTTGAATCACAGCATGAAATGTTTTTTTTTATAAAAATGGTACTCTACACTTTTATAAGCAGAATTATTAATACATTTAAATGCAGGAATAAAAACAACATATAGTTCATTTACCTATCAGTTCAGTTGCTCAGTCATGTCAGACTCTTTGCGACCCCATGGACTGCAATACTCCAGACCTCCCTGTCCATCACCAGCTCCTGGAATTTACTCAAACTCATGTCCATTGAGTCGGTGATGCCACCCAACCATCTCATCCTCTGTCGTCTCCTTCTCCTCCTGCCTTCAATCTTTCCCAGAATCAGGGTCTCTTCATATGAGTCAGTTTTTCACATCAGGTGCCTAAAATATTGGATTTTCAGCTTCAGCATCGGTCCTTGCAATGAATATTCAGAACTGATTCCCTTTAGGATGGACTGATTGGATCTCTTTGCAGTCCAAGGGACTCTCAAGAGTCCTCTCCAACACCACAGTTCAAAAGCATCAATTCTTTGGCGCTCAGTTTTCTTTATAGACCAACTCTCACATCCATACATGACCACTGGAAAAACCATAGCTTTGACTAGATGGACCTTTGTTGGCAACACAATGTCTCTGCTTTTTAATATGCTGTCTGTGTTGGGCATAACTTTTCTTCCAAGAAGCAAGCGTCTTTTAGTTTCATGCCTGCAGTCACCATCTGCAGTGATTTTGGAGCCCAAGAAAATAAAGTGTCTCACTGTTTCCCCACCTATTTGCCACAAAGTGATGGGACTGGATGCCATGATCTTAGTTTTCTGAATGTTGAGCCTTAAGCCAATTTTTTTCACTCTCCTCTTTCACTTTCATAAAGAGGCTTTTTAGTTCCTCTTCACTTTCTGCCATAAGGGTGGTATCATCTGCATATCTGAGGTTATTGATGTTTCTCCCAGTGTCTTGATTCCAGCTTGTGCTTCTTCCAGTCCAGCGTTTCTCATGATGTACTCTGCATATAAGTTAAATAAGCAGGATGACAATATCCAGCCTTGACGTACTCCTTTTCCTATTTGGAATCAGGCTGCTGTTCCATGTCCAGTTCTAACTGTTGCTTCCTGACCTCCATACAGGTTTCTCAAGACCGGTCAGGCAGTCTGGTATTCCCATCTCTTTAAGAATTTTCCACACAGTCAAAGGCTTTGGCATAGACAATAAAGCAGAAGTAGATGTTTTTCTGGAACTCTCTTGCTTTTTCGATGATCAACAGATGTTGGCAATTTGATCTGTGGTTCCAGAGATCATTTACCTATCAGATCAGATCAGTCGCTCAGTCATGTCTGACTCTTTGCGAACCCATGAACTGCAGCACGCCAGGCCTCCCTGTCCATCACCAACTACCGGAGGTCACTCAGACTCACATCCATCGAGTCAGTGATGCCATCCAGCCATCTCATCCTCTGTCGTCCCCTTCTCCACCTGCCCCCAATCCCTCCCAGCATCAGAGTCTTCTCCAATGAGTCAACTCTTCACATGAGGTGGCCAAAATACTGGAGTTTCAGCTTTAGCATCATTCCTTCCAAAGATATCCCAGGGCTGATCTCCTTCAGAATGGACTGGTTGGATCTCCCTGCAGTCCAAGGGACTCTCAAGAGTCTTCTCCAACACCACAGTTCAAAAGCATCAATGCTTCGGCGCTCAGCCTTCTTCACAGTCCAGCTCTCACATCCATACATGACCACAGGAAAGACCATAGCCTTGACTAGGCGAACCTTTGTTGGCAAAGTGATGTCTCTGCTTTTGAATATGCTATTTAGGTTGGTCATAACTTTCCTTCCAAGGAGTAAGCGTCTTTTAATTTCATGGCTGCAGTCACCATCTGCAGTGATTTTGGAGCCCAGAAAAATAAAGTCTGACACTGTTTCCACTGTTTCTCCATCTATTTCCCATGTAGTGATGGGACCAGATGCCATGATCTTCATTTTCTGAATGTTGAGCTTTAAGCCAACCTTTTCACTCTCCACTTTCACTTTCATCAAGAGGCTTTGAGTTCCTCTTCACTTTCTGCCATAAGGGTGGTGTCATCTGCATATCTGAGGGTATTGTTATTTCTCCCGGCAATCTTGATTCCAGCTTGTGTTTCTTCCAGTCCAGCGTTTCTCATGATGTACTCTGCATATAAGTTAAATAAACATGGTGACAATATACAGCCTTGATGTACTCCTTTTCCTATTTGGAACCAGTCTGTTGTTCCATGTCCAGTTCTAACTGTTGCTTCCTGACCTGCATACAGATTTCTCAAGAGGCAGATCAGGTGGTCTGGTATTCCCATCTCTTTCAGTCACTCACTAAATCCTCACACACCTCTCTGAGTATGTATTATTATCAACACTGTCTTCCAGATGGGAAGCTGAGGCAAATAATGTTAGGTAATTCCTACAGGGTTACTCAGCTGTTAAGTGGCAGAGCCAGGATTTAGATCCAAGTCAGACTTACTGAAAATTTTGAAAAATAATTTGGGGACCAATAAAATAATTTGGGAACCAATATAGTGTTGCCACCTATTAGCACATTTTTGTAAATTCTAACATTTATTCTGACAATTATTCTATTACTTAGGAAAGTTTAAAAATATGTAAAATTCTGATTTCAATAACCTATTTTTTGGATACTACATGATTATATTCATCCTTAAATTCATTTTTCTATAAAGAGAAGCAGAGTACTAGTATATTAATATAAAAATACCTTGGGAACACTTTTTCTTTTTTCCCTGTTCAGAGCGTGTATATCTTTGGGATCAAGAACACGAGCCATTGGAAATGCAGCTAAGAGCCAGGTGAGTTGTTAATGTAGATGTTTTGACTTACAGGAAGAATTAACTTCATAATGGCAGCTAAGCTCCCAGTTTATATAATTAAAAGTGAAAAAAGAGAACAAAGAAGTTGACAGATCTTAATATCTTTGTATCTTACTAAATATATTTTGCTTTGGATTGTAAAATATTTCTTGAATTTTTTTTTTTAAATTCTTAATTGTGAGGTTAGGTTATGCTGTCAAATGGCGCCAGGTTTTCCTTGTATGGTCACTTTTAATGAGGAATATACTATTTAGAGGAGAAGGCAGTGGCACCCCACTCCACTACTCTTGCCTGGAAAATCCCATGGACGGAGGAGCCTGGTAGGCTGCAGTCCATGGGGTCGCTAAGAGTCGGACACAACTGAGCGACTTCACTTTCATCTTTCACTTTCATACATTGGAAAAGGAAATGGCAACCCACTCCAGTGTCCTTGCCTAGAGAATCCCAGGGACTGGGGAGCCTGGTGGGCTACCATCTATGGGGTCGCACAGAGTCGGACACGACTGAAGTGATACAGCAGCAGCAGCAGCAGCATGCTATCTAGAATACATACTTCTACAACAAGTGAATGGTGTCTTTGTTAAAGAAGGTGGAAAAAATGGGAGAAACTGGTTTTACAGAGTTAATTCTCTGTGGCTGCCACTTTACATGGAATCTGTTTAACTATTCGTATTTCTAGGCTTCTGAAATCCTTTTGCGTAAAACATTCACTTTAACATTCCATGCTACAGGTTCATTTTTCTTAGACTTTGTTTATTGCCATGAACCAAATGCCCTTAACAGTTATTTTTTACATTTTAATATATACCTTGGTCTTTTCTTTATTACAAAATAACTGTTTAATGGAGCTATTTTTTTTCATGACTTTGTAGACATAATTGACTCATTTATCCAGGAATTGTTAAGATTTTTTTAATCAAATTGTCTTACAGTCGGCCTAAGTGTGAATATGTTTTTTTCCTCCTTTTCCATTTTCATACTGCACATAACCAAATGTTTGTGCCAAAATGACCCCTTCAGTAAAAGTTATTTCTCATATTCTGGCTGATTTAAGGTATCGTAGGGCTTAGAGTCTCTGAAGGAAGCAAACTATAAGTTATTTTTGCTAAAAAGCTAAAGAGATCAATATAGTAATTCAGCATCCCTGTAGTTTTCATCTTATAATTGAAGGTCACTAAGAGGACAACAACTGGATCTCAGTGATATTCTGTAGTTTGAACTACATGTTCTAATTAAAGAGAAAACTACTTTGCCAAAATACAAGCTATTTACAAATAAAGACACATTAACTTAGCACCATGCCATATGGAAGGATTTTTAATTTACTAGCCTAGGAGAAGTTTTTAGCAGTGGAAGCAATGTAGTAAAATATGATAAAGTTCACAGAAGATATTTAGTGTAAAAGAAAAACAGAGTGATAAAAGACATAGTGTAAATATTAATAAAAACACAGATGAAAGTGGAAAGAAATCAAAGATACTAATTCATTAGCCTGAAAGTCTTGAAGAAAGCCAAATAAATGAGTTGTAGATAGATTTTCATTGTATTTGAGAAGTTTTGAAGTTTTGTTTTTTTTAAAAGACAATTTTGTTTTTAACATTCCAAGGGTAGGAGATTGTGGTTTTTATCAATTTGTTCAGTTGCTCTGTTGTGTCTGACTCTTCGTGACCCCATGGACTGCAGCACACCAGGCTTCCCTGTCCTTACATCTCCTGGAGTTTGCTCAAGCACATGTCCATTGAGTAAATGCCATCCAAGCATCTCATCCTCTTTCGCCCCCTTCTCCTCCTGCCCTTCCCAGCATTAGCGTCTTTTCCAGTGAGTTGGCTCTTCAAGTCAGGTGGCTAAAGTATTGGAGCTTCAGCTTTAGCATCAGTCCTTCCAATGAATATTCAGGGTTGATTTCCTTTAGGATTGACTGGTTTGATATCCTTGCTGTCCAAAGGGACTTCTATCAATTAGAAACCATAAAATTAAATGATAGTGTGTAATTCTGAACTTATACAGATGTATAGGATAAGGAGACTTGGTGATTCTCAGATACTAGCGTAGTTTACTTTGGATTAATTCAGTAATTGATAAAAGTGTTTACTGCCAACAGATAGTCACGAATGTAAGAAATACAATTCACGGTTTCAAAAAACTTCATGGGCGATCTTTTGACGATCCTATTGTGCAAACTGAAAGGATCAGGCTTCCCTATGAGCTACAGAAGATGCCGAATGGAAGTGCAGGGGTTAAGGTAAGTTTATATTCCCAGAGTGCAAGCATTTGTTCAAATTAAATAAACCAAATGCAGTAATATTGCCTATTTTTAAATACTTTTTAAAAAATTTAAATTTTTTCCTTTAGGTGAAATACATGCATACCAAGAAACAGGCAGTTTTTGTAGTGTTCTTTAGTGACTGCACAAAAAAATCTGATTTAGAATAATAATCTTTTTAATCCAATAACTTTTATTGTCAAGAAAAAGGTATTATTTGGAGAACTTTTAGAGGTGAACCACTTTTAAGGGACAAAGGCAGAGGCATATGTGATTTAGAAAAATAGGCCCAAAAGTATGTTAACTGCTATAATGAGTTTGCTCTAATTTAGAAGAATCTTGTATTAGGAATATTAAAGCAAACTCTTCTTCCAAGTAAGAGATGGATTCTAGGTTTTTACTTCTATATCCTAAGACAGAGAGTTTTAGATTGGTTAACAAAAACTAACAGAATATCCCAAAACAGGTAGATTGAATGACTTAGCAGTTCTACTCTTAGGTATATGTACATAAGAGAATTGAACCACTTGTGCACACAAAAATTTGTACACTAATGTTCTTAATAACATTATTTATAATAGCCAAGAAGTGGGAACAAACCAAGTGTCCACCAGCTGATGAGTGTATGAACAAAATGTGGTATAGTTATCCAGTGGCATGTATTATTTGGCCATAAAAAGACAGTATCTAGAAAACATGCTAACTGGGGGAGAAAAACAGATATAAAAGGCCACATATTTTGTGATTTCATTTGTGTGACTCTCCAGAATCAATGCAAATCAGTAGACACAGAAAATAGACTTAACGGTTGATAGGAATTAAGGGTATCTGTACTTCTTAATTGTTAGGAATGGGTATCTCTACTGCTGCTGCTACTAATGGGACACTCTTTTTAAGGTGATGAAAACGTACTGCAATTAGTGGTAATCAGTATACAACTTTGAACATACTAAAACCACTTAATTGTACACTTCAGAAGGATAAACTTTATGCAATAAGATTTATATCTCAGAGCTAAAAATTTTAATAGCTAATTTTCAAATTGATATATATGTTTTAAGGTGCACATATTTCCATGTTTAGAAGAGGGTTCTGACTACAGGATGGATGATGAATTGTAAGGAGACCTGAGACTTAACAATAGTTCAGAAAAAGACATGATAAGAGATTAGGACAAATTGAAAATTAGGAAGTCATATTTTAGGTGAAATTTGTGGATCAGGACATGCTGACTAGGAAGCTGATGGGTTAGGATAGCAATAAATGTGATAAAGAGTAATGTTCACGTGTCCTTTAGATATGATAACTTCCAGTTAATGACTATGTGGAACAGTTTTATTCTAAACTACTTAAGTGTTTTATTCTTTAAAAAGAAAATTAAAAATTATGCTTTGTGAGTAGTTTGATTAAAAACAAAATAATTTTTACAGAAAGTCAAAACCTAATTTTTAAGTGATATAATTTTTATGCAGTTATAGTGAGTGCATGTAAGCTAGTTGAAGAGGCTTTGAAAACATCAATCAACCATGCATTGAACTAAGTTTCTTCATCCTTTGAAGATAGAAGATCTTTAGCATTCAGTGCCTCAAGCATTTTATCCATTTATTTTTTTCTGACATTTATTTGAATATGCTTTGATGTTTATTTCATCTAACTTTTATATTCTTCAAAAAAATTCTGTATTGTTGTGCCTCCTATAATCAGACACACATGGTCATTTTCCTTTATTTTGGTATGTTTGATTTCTTCCTGTGTTTAAATTTCACATAATTTCATGTAATTCTTGGTTTTAAACTTACCTGTAAATTGATTTGGAAACAAATGGATATCAAGTTTAGGTCTGTTTCACTGTAAATATTATATCATTATTCATATTTATACAGTTAAATAAATACCTACATTGTACTGCCTGAGAAGTTCTTTAAAGCTCTTCCAAAGTTTAGTGTTTTAGTATAAAACTATTTGCTTTTGGGGATACAGAGATTAAATATATAGCCTTTTCTTCTGTAAATTAGTTTTAGTTATTGTATGGGTTCTAAGTTAACTTTCTATTGCTTATAAATATTGTGGTTGTCATTATGAAAGAGTTTGCATATTTGAATAAAGCGTAGTATTCCTTGGACAAGCACTGTAAAGTTTCATTTTATGTGCTTAAATTCAAACTAGTCAAACCTGTGTATGAAATTGTAATTTTTTAAAATTTAAAAATTCCATGTATGCATCTCTAATGTTTAATTATCCCCTGAGGCCTTGGTAATTATCCCCTAAGGCCTTGGAGTAATATATATAAAGTTTCTTTTTTTAATAAATTTTTTTTTTCCTGTGTTCTCATTTTCTTTCAACAAAACTGTATTACTAAAGCTTTCATTTTAAAGAAAGATAATTTGACCTTTTTCCCCTTGTTTACAAGAATAGTAAATGATAAAACTTGCTTTTGTGGGAGATGGGGATCTGGAACAGGTAAGGACACTCTTGATTTTTTGGTTGTAATACTATGGGTAAGGCACTGGAACTTCAGAGATGAGATATGATGATACTAGAGCAATATTTTTGGTATGTAAGTTCATTGAGTAAGGACTCAGCCTTTTTCATTAAATACTAGATGAATAAATGACTCTTATTAAATATCTCTACTTGGGCTTCAGGTGCGATACCTAGAAGAAGAAAGACCTTTTGCAATTGAGCAGGTTACTGGGATGCTGTTGGCTAAGCTTAAAGAGACTTCAGAAAATGCTTTGAAGAAACCAGTGGCTGACTGTGTGATTTCAGTAAGTTTTACCTCAGTACTGAACACTCTTGAATCATATTTTCCAGTGTATTAATGTTACATGCAAATGTTTTTCTTCCTTTATCTAGTAAATAACCTCCAATTTTTTCTTTTATGTTAAAAATTTTTTTCATTTGGTGAAGTTCAGGATTGAGTTTCCCATAAAGTTAATTGTTATAATTAGCTAATCTTTAAAAAAACAACAACAACAACTAATGTATGTGATTAATTGGTGATCGCTGTACCTGCCACTTACCCTTAAGAATCTCTCTGGTGGCGCTTAAACATCCCAGCTCCAGGGAACCTTAACACTTACATCAGAGGTTGAAAATGCCCAGTTGGAAATTTGAGATTGTGTATATTCTGTATCTGGAAGAAAAGATCCTTTTTTAAAAATGATAAATTAGATGTATTTAACGTGTATACTTCTATACATATGCATATGTATACAAGTTTTGACATATGCATATACCCATGAAACAACATCACAGTCAGTATAATAAACATGTTTATCACCCCTCAAAAATCAACTTAAGCTTTTAAGGTAAAAATAGTTTGTATATAAGGTGAAAAACATGGTGCTTTGATATACATGATGAAAATGATCACTGTAGTCAAACAAATTAATATGTCTATCTCCTATAGTTAGCTTTTTTGTGTTTGTGTGGCAAGAGTACCTGAGATCTACTTTCTTAGCAAATTTCAGCATATAATATAGTATTATTAACTGTAACCATGCTGTACATTAGATTTCTAAAAGTTACTCTACATAAATAAAATTTTATACACTTTGACCATTGACTTCTGATTTCCCCCGCTTCCCTATCCCTGGTAACCACCATTTTATTCTGTCTATCCTATGAATTTGACTTTTTCAGATTCCACATATAGGTTAGATCATGCAGTATTTTTCAGAAGGAAAAGATCTGTCTTTTAAGGAGTCTTAACATTTAATCATTTACCCTGTCTTTTATCTCTTGAGATAAAAGATTGACAACTAGGTTATAAGTTATATGTTGTCACCTAAATGTGAATATATTCTTAGTACTGTTAAACTTGGCTACAGAAGTTCATGCCTCACGTCATCAGAAGAATAGAATATTATGACTCTTCAGTGAATTTAGTAATTATGTCAGAAATTAGTATCAGAATATGGCATTGTGAATTTCGTGGCCATTATTAACTTTGTAATTAGTGCAATAAGCCTGTGTGAGCTATACAAGGGGAATTTTTTTCTGTTTTATGTAGTCATATCCCTCATAGCTAAAAAAGCACCTGGTACATAAGTTCTCAGTAAATATTAAGTGAACCATAGCTTATAATGTAAATTTTTATCAGAAGGATAGTACCAAAATCAGGATATACAGACTTGTCAAAATTCAAGTTCTTTTAGTGTTATTTTCTATTAAATGAAATTTCTAAATTCAGAAAGCAGTTAACTTGAAATTGAAGGAGCCCCAAGTCATTTTGTACATGAATGTACTCACTTTTTTATAAATCTGTAGACCAAAGGAAAGTGCTTCTTTCTTTGATAATACTAAGTATATGTAATCTTAATTATGTTTTAAATTATGAGTTTATTTTTAATAGAAACATAACCTAATGTTTTTTGGTGATTTATAAAGAAACACATGATTGTCGTAAGTCCCTGCAATATAGTTTCCCCTCCCTTTGGAATATAACCATTGTAAACATTTGGGAGTGTATTCTTCTAGTAGTACATACACACACAAAAATAAAATCATGCTATAAGTGCGCCCCCTTTTTTAAAAATGTAATAAAGATACTATTCCATGATACTATTCTCAATATGCCAGCAAATTTGGAAAACTCAGCACTGGCCACAAGATTGGAAAAGGTCAGTTTTCATCCCAATCCCAAAGAAAGGCAATGCCAAAGAGTGCTCAAACTACCGCACAATTGCACTCATCTCACACGCTAGTAAAGTAATGCTCAAAATTCTCCAAGCCAGGCTTCAGCAATATGTGAACCGTGAACTTCCTGATGTTCAAGCTGGTTTTAGAAAAGGCAGAGGAACCAGAGATCAAATTGCCAGCATCCGCTGGATCATGGAAAAAGCAAGAGAGTTCCAGAAAAACATCTATTTCTGCTTTATTGACTATGCCAAAGCCTTTGACTGTGTAGATCACAATCAACTGTGGAAAATTCTGAGAGAGATGGGAATACCAGACCACCTGATCTGCCTCTTGAGAAATCTGTATGCAGGTCAGGAAGCAACAGTTAGAACTGGACATGGACCAACAGACTGGTTCCAAATAGGAAAAGGAGTACGTCAAGGCTGTATATTGTCACCATGTTTATTTAACTTATATGCAGAGTACATCATGAGAAATACTGGACTGGAAGAAACACAAGCTGGAATCAAGATTGCCGGGAGAAATATCAATAACCTCAGATATGCAGATGATACCACCCTTATGGCAGAAAGTGAAGAGAAACTAAAAAGCCTCTTGATGAAAGTGAAAGTGGAGAGTGAAAAGGTTGGCTTAAAGCTCAACATTCAGAAAACGAAGATCATGGCATCTGGTCCCATCACTACATGGGAAATAGATGGAGAAACAGTGGAAACAGTGGCAGACTTTCTTTTTCTGGGCTCCAAAATCACTGCAGATAGTGACTGCAGCCATGAAATTAAAAGACGCTTACTCCTTGGAAGGAAAGTTATGACCAACCTAGATAGCATATTCAAAAGCAGAGACATCACTTTGCCAACAAAGGTTCGCCTAGTCAAGGCTATGGTCTTTCCTGTTGTCATGTATGGATGTGAGAGCTGGACTGTGAAGAAGGCTGAGCGCCGAAGAATTAATGCTTTGGAACTGTGGTGTTGGAGAAGACTCTTGAGAGTCCCTTGGACTGCAAGGAGATCCAACCAGTCCATTCTGAAGGAGATCAGCCCTGGGATTTCTTTGGAAGGAATGATGCTAAAGCTGAAACTCCAGGACTTTGACCACCTCATGCGAAGAGTTGACTCATTGGAGAAGACTCTGATGCTGGGAGGGATTGGGGGCAGGAGGAGAAGGGGACAACAGAGGATGAGATGGCTAGATGGCATCACTGACTCGATGGATGTGAGTCTGAGTGACCTCCGAGAGCTGGTGATGGATAGGGAGGCCTGGCGTGCTGCAGTTCATGGGGTCTCAAAGAGTCGGACACGACTGAGAGACTGATCTGATCTGATCTGATCTGATTCCATGACAGTTCAGATCCATCTGATTCTAACATCCACATCAAATTTTTTTATGTGGATATAACATATTTAACCAATCTCATTTTAACAGACTCTTGGGTTGTTAATGTTTCATTATTAAATATAAACAAATATGTATTTTTATAGAATAGACCAACATTAGATGGATTTAGATGAACATATTTTTGAAATTCTACAGTATTACTCTATTTTACTAATTGCTTTAAATTTGTGTTCATACTTTAGGTCAAAACTTTTGATACAGCAGTTGACAACCTTAAAAAAAAAGCGGGGGGGGGATGGTGGGCTTCCCTGGTCACTCAGATAGTAAAGAGACTGCCTGGAATGCGGGAGATCTGGGTTCCATCCCTGTGTTGGGAAGATCCCCTGGAGGAGGGCATGACAACTCACTCCAGTATTCTTGCCTGGAGGATCCCCATGGTCAGAGGAGCCTGGGAGGGAACAGAAAATCTATGGGGTCACACAAAATTGGACACAACTGAGCGGCTAAGCACAACCTAAAAAAAAAAAAAAACAAAACAGTATTTTTTCTCAGTTATTTAATTAGAGCACCATTTATTACTTTACGTAAGTTTTGGTGTAATTATTTTCAGTTGATGAAATGTTTAAAGTGTATTACAATGAACTAATACACTTGATTATTGTTTCACAATACCAGATTCCTAGCTTTTTCACTGATGCTGAGAGAAGATCTGTGATGGCTGCAGCCCAGGTTGCAGGTTTAAATTGTTTAAGGTTAATGAATGAAACTACTGCAGGTGAGCAGTTTGCAATTTGAAAATCACTGTCATTAAAATATTATTATAGTTTTTTTCTAATTAGTACAAGGCATTTATTTTTAATAACTCTGTTATGTCCTGATATCTTATAAGCTTATCATTTTGGAGTATAGCATTTTGGCAGAGATTAAACATGTCTTCCATTGACTTTTGAGTCATTAACATTATAGGGTAGAAAAAATAAAACATTAACCAAATTGTGAAAAGCTATTTTACTTTGAAGCTAACTAAAATGTAGTATCAACATGACTTATTTATTGTTTTCCAAGCGATTGCTTTGCTAATCTTGTTCTTTGTTCTTGCATAGTTGCTCTAGCATATGGAATTTATAAACAGGATCTTCCTCCATTAGATGAGAAACCAAGAAATGTAATATTTATTGATATGGGACATTCTGCCTATCAGGTCTCGGTTTGTGCTTTTAACAAAGGAAAACTTAAAGTAAGTAAATGATTTGCTATATATAATTTAATGGTTAAGAGCATAGAAGACTAAATTGAGAACTATAATGCATAGATTTAAACCCTGGTTCTACTACTTAAAAACTGTGACCTTGAGCAGGTTATGTAACCTCTCCAAATCTCAGACTCCTCACCTGAGGATATTATCAGTAAGTATCTCATAGAATTTTTGAGGATTAAATGAATTAAAGTTTATAAGATGCTTGGAATACCATATTGCAGTTATTATGTGTTAGCTATTTTTTATTAGTGTTGAGGTGTTTGTCACCTATCAGGGAGCATAAATTACATATTTATAAATGTACATAGGAAACATTTTCTAAAATGATTCCCATTGTCTTTAGAAACCTATCCAAGAATCCTAATCAAAATTTTCTACAATGTGGTGTTATTTCTCTCTCTGTGCTTATCTTTTTATAGCCTTTGGTTTTATATTCATTTCTACATTAATTCTCTTACCCAGACTTACACACACTCTCTGTCCCTGTTACACACATGTATAGAATTTGCTCAGAAGATTAAATGCTTTGGGTTACCCAGAACCTTTTAGAGCCTTTTGTGTTGAAGTTTATATTACTATATTAACATCCTTGTAATCATAAAATTAAAGAGAAATTACTCATAGTGAATATAGGAGTCTGTTCATTGATTCTCCATGTTAATCTGTGGGACAACATCCCCCTCAGACTATGCTCACATCCTACTGTGATGTTTACCACTATTCCACCACCTATCCTTATGCAAAAGGCTGAAACACACCAATGTGGAACTCCGCTTTCTGGCAATGACTATTATAACTAGATTTTTACCCTCTGCCACAGGGAGATAGACTAGATGTCTTGGTTCTGTGGTTTCAAGAGCTGTATCATTGAAGTGTGTGACTTTTCTGCTCCTTTTCTATTAGACTGCTTAGCTGAGGCCAGTTGTTCAACAAGCTTATTAAATTCTTGTCTCTCCTCTTCATTTTTTTTTGAAATTTTCTTTTTTGGTTTCTTACATGCTCTTTTGTTCCTTCTATATGTTTATAAAAATAGTCTGGCTCTTTAGGGGAATGGGGGCAGTAATTCTTGATTTGTAAATTTGTAAAACATTTTTTTAAAACTTTTTTAAAAGCACTTTTGGTTTTGTATTGGAGTATAGCCAATTAACAATGTTGTGATAGTTTTGGGTGAACGCTGAAGGGACTCATCCATACATAAACATTTTATCATTTCTCCCTCAAACTCCCCTCCCATCCAGGCTACCACATAACAAACACTGAGCAGAGTTCCATGTTTGATCCATTAAAATATTTTATATTTAATCTTTGGATTGGCTCTCTTGGCTGTTTTGTCTTTGGTTACATACTTAGGACTCTTTCTTTGCTCTCTTAAACTTGGTTTTTGGCCCATCTGTTCAGTGCTGTTGTAGAACCAAAGAATGTGAGATAATGAACTTTTAGTCATTGCAACTCAACTTTTCAGAATTAAAGTTACTCTCCCACATAGGTATATAGATCTATAAAGCAGATCATTTGGAATGGATAAATATGTTGGCTTAATATGATAATTAATATAAGTGTTTCCAAATTTGGCGAGCCTGTAATTTTTGAAAATTTCTTTGGTTTTAATTTTAAAAGGTTTTTTCAGGGAGGTTTAATTTTTGAAAGCATGTACTATTTCTGAAAATTCAGTTGTGGTTTTTCAATTAAACAGGTCTTGGCTGCTACCTTTGATCCATATTTGGGTGGCAGGAACTTTGATGAGGTTTTAGTAGACTACTTCTGTGACGAGTTCAAGACAAAATATAAGATAAATGTGAAAGAAAACTCTCGGGCCTTGTTGCGTTTATATCAGGAATGTGAAAAACTAAAGAAGCTAATGAGTGCAAATGCATCAGATCTTCCACTGAACATTGAGTGTTTCATGAATGACCTTGATGTTTCTAGTAAAATGAACAGGTACCATGTATGTTTTCAATTGAAAAGTGTTTCCTCATTTTATGTTTGGATCGTGTCTAATTTTTTTCATTCTGTTATTTCAGAAAATATGGTCAATTTTTATACCCCCAAATAATGACTTTTATTTCATTTTCCCACAGGGCTCAGTTTGAACAATTATGTTCTTCCCTCTTAGCCAGAGTTGAACCACCATTAAAAGCAGTAATGGAACAAGCTAGTAAGTGAAAGTTCCTGAACTAACCATCAAAACTGTACTATGGTGTTACTTTAATGGGGTAGAAATTTGTAAAAGCAATAAAAAAGTCATATGTTTTCTTTTTTAAGATTAGTATTTCTTATTTTAGAGAAGTTTATAACTCATTCTTTATTCATAAGACAAGGGCCACTAGACATCAGAGTTTATGAGAACTCGTCCTGGCCCATACTGTTTACATCATAAAACTAATGCTAGTTATATTTGAAGGTATTTTTTTATAAGTTTTTAAAGATTGATCAGAAGTAGAAGTGAGAACATGACTGCTTTTTGCTAAGGTTTTTCATGACCAATTAAAAACTAGTTCCTATGGGGATTTGTGAGGTAGACATTAGAAAAAATGAAGGACACTGAACAGTTTCTTTAAAGTTCATGAAGTGCTTGTCTGTTTTATGGTCACTTCATCATCTGGACCAAGTACAGTGCCTGATGTGTGGATAATAAATATCTATTAAATTTTGCTTTTTTCCAAATTTATTTTTATTTTCTTTTTGTTCTACCTTATTTTGAGTAAATTAAAAATTTCATTTTTTTAAAAAAGTACTTTCCAGAGTCTACTGTTCACATTTTTTATAAAGACTGTCTTAATTTTTGAAACATTTTGTTTTCCAGACTTACAACGTGAAGACATAAGTAGTATAGAAATTGTAGGGGGAGCAACACGAATTCCTGCTGTGAAAGAGCAAATCACTAAATTCTTTCTTAAAGACATAAGTACCACATTAAATGCTGATGAAGCTGTTGCAAGAGGATGTGCATTACAGGTATGATTATTAGTCTTTTCTAAAATTTTAGAATGTATATTTTGCCAAAAATATGGTGATAGGCCTCAAAGAACTTTTAATTTATTATCTGGTCCAACCACTTAACAATAAGCTAAAGTGGTATTGGAGAAAAGTCTTGAGAGATCCTTGGACTGCAAGGAGATCTAACCAGTCCATTCTAAAGGAGATCAGTACTGGGTGTTCATTGGAAGGACTGATGCTAAAGCTGAAACTCCAATACTTTGGCCACCTCATGCAATGATTTGACTCATTGGAAAAGACTGATGCTGGGAGGGATTGGGGGCAGGAGAAGAAGGGGACGACAGAGGATGAGATGGCTGGATGGCATCACCGACTCAATGGACACGAGTTTGAGTGAATTCCGGGAGTTGGTGATGGACAGGGAGGCCTGGTGTGCTGCAATTCGTGGGGTCACAAAGAGTCGGACACAACTGAGCGACTGAACTGAACTGAAATTGGAATTATTCCTGATAAATAAAGGTTATGTCTATCCCATTTGTTTTTAAGCTGTCATAGGACTGTATGTCATTAACTACACTGAAGACATTTATTTTATGAATTCTTGTGTTTATTCCTATTAGATTAAAAAATATTTTACATAAACTTTTGTAAAGTCACAGAAAAGAGTGCGCTGACACTTAAAAATTTTACTAGTTATTACCAAAAACCCAGAAATTTTTTAAATGGAACAGTTTTATTATAACAACTTTGTTAAACAATCATGGTAACATGGAGTATGTTTGGCATTTTTTGATTTAAATATGGTATCCATCTTATTTTCAGTGTGCAATTCTCTCACCAGCATTTAAAGTGCGTGAATTTTCCATAACAGACATTGTTCCCTATTCAATCACATTAAGATGGAAGACCTCTTTTGAAGATGGAACTGGGTAAGTTACTTTTAAAGCCTTGGTTAGAGCTTATCAAAATAAGAAATTGAGCCTACTTTTCTAAATTAGAGGAATTTATACTCACTGGAAAAGACTCTGATGCTGGGAGGGATTGGGGATAGGAGGAGAAGGGGACGACCAAGGATGAGATGGCTGGATGGCATCACTGACTATGGACATGAGTCTGAGTGAACTCCGGGAGTTGGTGATGGACAGGGATGCCTGGTGTGCTGCGATTCATGTGGTCGCAAAGAGTCGGACATGACTAACTGAACTGAACTAATACTCCTTAAACTTGTCAAACACTTTAGTATTTTAGAAACAAGGAGAATATAAAAATATGATACATCTGTAAACCATGAATGGCATATTTTTAGTTAATATTTTAATATAAAAGTAAAACATTCTCAGTTTCAAATATAAATCACAGTATAGAAATATAAAAAAAAAAATTTATTTGCTATACTCCAACTCTCTTAGCCCATTTTATTGAGATAACTAATTATTTTAACAGCTGGGTATATATTTATTCTCCTGGAGGAGGAAAGGCTAACCTACTCTAGTATTCTTGCTTGGAAAATTCCATGGATAGAGGAGCCTGGCAGGCTGCAGTCCATAGGGTCACAAAGAGTTGGACATGACTGAGCACACACACATGTATCTATCCAGTCATTTTCTTTCATTATCCAAATAAAAATATGTACTTATAAAATATTTACATGATCATGTGTATATATCCATAAAAATTGCTTTTTCAAATATATATCACCTTTCCATATCAACAGACAATAACTTTTCAGACAATTGTAGGTGCCATAATTTAACCAGTATATTGTAAAGTTATGTTTTTCCTGTTGTAAGCAAGTGCTATTAGGACTATCTTTGTACATATCTCCTTGTTTGGTTGTGTTTGATATATCTAAGGTAACTAACTTATGTAGGACTGAAATTGAGCCAGAGGGTTATGAACATTATTTTAACTAATATTGCCAAATTATTCACTAAAAAGAATATAACCAAGCTGTATTCCTAATAACGTTGTATGAGATAATATATTTTAGCTCATTTTCTCCTGTATATTTAAATGTAACATTCTAATAGTAAAGACAATTAGTACTTTCTTATTTTCATTTCTGACTGTTATAAGCTAGTCTTTTTGTGCTTTGACATTAGCATTTCCTTTTCCATGAACTGCCCAGCATTTAAATTGTTTTACTTTCCTTCCAAAATTAAAATCTGTATTTGATACTATATTTGACTTTTTAGAAGTATAGTTTGTATAATTAAGTAAACCTGTATTTAGGATTTGAAGTTGCTTTTAAGATTTTGTTCTGTGTTCTACATATTCCCTAGAAGTTGAAATTTTTGTGCAAATTTCCAAAATATGGATTATCAACCTAATTGGAAGGTTTTGCAGGACATGTGTTAATGTCAACTTTGAGGCAAGAAATATTTTTTAAAGTTAATTTCAGTTAAGTGTAGTATAAATGATCCAAAAAAATTTATAAGAAAATACATTGGAAGTTCAAATATATTCTAGTGACTACGATAAGAAAGTAGAAGGTATTGGTAGGATAGAGGTAAAGGTCCATAAAAGTGACATATTCAAACCATGCATAATTAATAGGATGATGGTATGCTGCTGCTGCTGCTAAGTCGCTTCAGTCATGTCTGACTCTGTGCAACCCCATAGATGGCAGCCCACCAGGCTCCCCTGTCCCTGGGATTCTCCAGGCAAGAACACTGGAGTGGGTTGCCATTTCCTTCTCCCATGCATGAAAGTGAAAAGTCAAAGTGAAGCCGCTTAGTCGTGTCCAACTCTTTGCGACCCCATGGACTGCAGCCTACCAGGCTCCTCTGTCCATGGGATTTTCCAGGCAGGAGTACTGGAGTGGGTGGCCATTGCCTTCTCCAAATGATGGTATACATAATAATAAAGAGTGAGTTTCTGGGTCACTATAAACAGTAGTTACAAGTCATTTCTGTTACACTGTTTAAAAAATAGGAATTGCTTTTGTAGCTTTTAAAGCTTCCTGTAAGAGAAAATACTATAAAGGGCATTGTTACATCAACTGAAAAACTTGGAATTTGTTTTATAGATTAAAGTTTTAAAGTATATAAAGTAGATAGCTGTACTGTGGTTATATTAGAGAATGTCCCTGTTAGGAAGAATACCTTTAAAAAATTATGGGTAAAGAGCCATCGTATATGTAACACCCACAGCTTGTTCAGAAAAAAAATGTACATGTACAACAGTGTGTGTGTGTACTCAAAACGATGAAATAAATGGGTTAAAACAATAACAAATAGGTAAAAGATATACAGGTGTTCCTTATCCTTGTTTTATTTTTGCACCTTTCTATGAGTTTGAATTTCCAATTAAAAGTATTTTTAAGGGAGCTAGAATAAAAACGGTTACATATGATAAGTGTTTTGGAAATTAATCAACAGAATTTGGTCCTCAGATGTGAACAACAACAACAAAAATCCCTATAAATTGGCCTTAAAATATACCTCCCCTCAGGTAATTTTTCCCATTTTAGTAAGAGAGAATTATCTGTTACTATTCTAAAACTTTGAGCCATAAACCTGTCAAAATTCATTGTATGTTTATTTGTAGCAAAACCAATAATTTTTTTTTCTTAATATTTGTGCAGAGGTATTTAAAATTGCTGCTTATGAATTAAAAACAAGATGGATTCTGCGATTAGGTTCATAGGAAGCTCTCTGTTTAACTGTTTTCCGACTCCATTTTAGGGAATGCGAAGTATTCTGTAAGAACCATCCTGCCCCATTCTCAAAAGTCATTACTTTCCACAAGAACGAACCATTTGAACTAGAAGCATTTTATACTAATGTACATGAAGTGCCTTATCCGGATCCAAGAATTGGTAAGAAAACTCCCAGTTTTGTTTTGTTTTGTTGGTTCATAAAATTTAGCCTCTTACAGTATTTGAATCAAGGAAACAAATTAACATTTCAGCTAACCCAGCACTGGAGTTTTAAACAAAGATCAGATCAGATCAATGGCTCAGTCGTGTCCAACTCTGCGACCCCATGAATCACAGCACGCCAGGCCTCCCTGTCCATCACCAACACCCGGAGTTCACTCAGATTCATGTCCATCGAGTCAGTGATGCCATCCAGCCATCTCATCCTCCGTCGTCCCCTTCTCCTCTTGCCCTCAATCCCTCCCAGCATCAGAGTCTTTTCCAATGAGTCAACTCTTCACATGGGGTGGCCAAAGTACTGGAGTTTCAGCTTTAGCATCATTCCTTCCAAAGAAATCCCAGGGCTGATCTCCTTCAGAATGGACCAGTTGGATCTCCTTGCAGTCCAAGGGACTCTCAAGAGTCTTCTCCAACACCACAGTTCAAAAGCATCATTCATAGTCCAACTCTCACATCCATACATGACCACAGGAAAAACCATAGCCTTGACTAGACGGACCTTTGTTTTCAAAGAAATGTCTCTGCTTTTGTATATACTATCTAGGTTGGTCATAACTTTCCTTCCAAGGAGTAAGCATCTCTTAATTCCATGGCTGCAGTCACCATCTGCAGTGATTTTTGGAGCCCAGAAAAATAAAGTCTGACACTGTTTCCACTGTTTCCCCATCAATTTCCCATGAAGTGATGGGACCAGATGCCACGATCTTCGTTTTCTGAATGTTGAGCTTTAAGCCAACTTTTTCACTCTCCACTTTCACTTTCATCAAGAGGCTTTTTAGTTCCTCTTCACTTTCTACCATAAGGGTGGTGTCATCTGCATATCTGAGGTTATTGATATTTCTCCCAGCAATCTTGATTCCAGCTTGTGTTTCTTCCAGTCCAGCGTTTCTCATGATGTACTCTGCATGTAAGTTAAATAAACAGGGTGACAGTATACAGCCTTGATGTACCCCTTTTCCTATTTGGAACCAGTCTGTTGTTCCATATCCAGTTCTAACTGTTGCTTCCTGACCTGCATACAAATTTCTCAAGAGGCAGATCAGGTGGTCTGGGATTCCCATCTCTCTCAGAATTTTCCACAGTTTATTGTGATCCACACAGTCAAAGGCTTTGGCATAGTCAATAAAGCAGAAATAGATGTTTTTCTGGAACTCTCTTGCTTTTTCCATGATCCAGTGGATGTTGGCAATTTGATCTCTGGTTCCTTTGCCTTTTCTAAAACCAGCATGAACATCTGGAAGTTCACGGTTCACATATTGCTGAAGCCTGGCTTGGAGAATTTTGAGCATTACTTTACTAGCGTGTGAGATGAGTGCAATTGTGCAGTAGTTTGAGCATTCTTTGGCATTGCCTTTCTTTGGGATTGGGATGAAAACTGACCTTTTCCAGTCCTGTGGCCACTGCTGAGTTTTCCAAATTTGCTGCCATATTGAGTGCAGCACTTTCACAGCATAGCAATTTTGATATAGGCAAGTTCCAGGAAAAGGAAATTTAAATTGCTTTGTGAATTACCAAGATGATAATGATTTGCACAGTTTATAACAAACAGACAATATGTATTTGGTTTTAAAGTTCAGAAATTTAATTTTGCTATTTTGGTTTTAGTATGGTAATATTGTAAAACCTAAAAGTGATATTGCCTTCAGTCAGATTGTCCTTGATTAAGATCTTTAACTCTTTTTCCTCTCACTGATGACTTGGGGCATGTTGTTTAACCTTTTGAGTTTTTTTTTTTTTTTATTTTTAGTTGAAGGGCAATTGCTTTACAACCTTTTTAAGTTTTTATTTGTACCAGGTTTATTATATTAAAAGGTGATTGGGGGAAATGCATGCCCCATAATAATTAATCAGAATATGATCATAATTTTATTTATTTATTATCAAGAATCTCTTTTATTGATTATCATAATTTTAATATTTTTTTGCCAACATTTGAAAATGATAGTAAAATTATTGAATGAATGAATTGAATGAGTTAATCTGAGGCCTATGTTCTGATCAAAGTTCTTTTTTTCCTTAAGGGAACTTCACTATTCAGAATGTTTTCCCACAATCTGATGGTGATAGTTCCAAAGTGAAGGTTAAAGTTCGTATTAATATCCATGGAATCTTCAGTGTGGCTAGTGCATCTGTAATTGAGAAGCAAAATATAGAAGGGGATCACAGTGATGTTCCTATGGAGACAGAAACTTCTTTTAAGAATGAAAGCAAAGATGATGTGGTATGTAGAAATTCTATTTTTAAAAGGCTCCTCTAATAATATATACAGTGTCTTAATTATAACTCTGTGTGTGTGTGTGTTCAGTCGCTCAGTTGTGTCTGAACAGAAAAACATGCTATACATTCAGTAACATTACAATAGATTCTTGATAGTTTCTTTATGAAAGAATTAATGTGACTCTAATGTTGTGTTGGCTTAGTGTCAGTGAAAGAATCTTAGGAGAAAGTGATTGGATTCCATTACATAAAGTTTTCTTTTTATGTATAGTATTTGTAAGTTACTTTAAAGACTTTGGACTTTTTTCAAACCATAATTGGATGTCTGCCCTCAATTTTTCATATATTTGTGCATGTTAAGAGTGGGTTTTAACATTTTAAATTTCAAGACAGTTTCTCCCATTTTTAAAAGTTGTCTTTTTGTCTGTTTTTACTAAAAATTACTGTAAAATCTTTTCTTTCAGAATGATCAGAATTCTACCACTACTTCATTTAAAAACCATGGCATTTTCTTTCATTTTTCTTCACATGTATTATTTTCCTGTTACATCCTTCCTTCCTTGAATTAAGGAGAAGGAAATACTGTCCCAATATGTTAGTAAGGATAGTCGATTTTCATAAATAAACATAAGAATAATAGGTTGAAAAGTTAATTTTCTTAATTATGGTTTACAACAACTGTGGTAGACATGTAAATTTAATCCATTAAGATTTAGTTTTACTAAAATTTAAAGTGTTCTGTATGCTTTTTGGAATAAGTTCTTTTACAGCTGTTTAACTTCTTCGCCTCTTTTTCTAAAAAGACTCTGTGTAATGTTTTAGACCTTGAGATTTCTGTGTATAATGTTAGTGAATCCTGGGCACTAAAAACAAGGAGATTGTGGCACCCATTTTCTACCTCTCGCATTTCTTATATTCTACTTCTATTTGTAGGTGGGCTTGAAATCGAGTTAGCCAGCCCTTTAGGATGACTTCTGAATGTGTGCTTAAAAAACTCACTTGTGTATAAAATGCATGAATTTATAGCATCGGCTTTGGGGACTCAGGGATTGATTTGCTTACAAGAGTGTTTTCCAGATACTTGGTGTTCCATATAAAGTATTTCTTCCAGTTGAGTAAGATGTTCCTGAGCATATCTTCTGTAATTAATATAATCAAGGGACAAAAAAAAAAAAAGGTTACTGACATTATGGGTCATATAGTTAGCATTGTTGGAGAGCACATTCACATATATCATCTCCTTTTAAATCTCTATCTTAGCCGATATAACCCATGTTAAATAAATTGTAGTTTATTTCCTTATTCTTGTTTTCTGTGTAGAAAACATCCTGTGTATTGTCTTGCTTAGTGGTTCTCTCTAGGACTTTGTTCTTTAATTCTATATCCAGAAGTTTAAAAGCTTAAGGTTTGAATATTATTATTAAGCAGTCCCTCCCTTCCCCCTCCAAAAATTTGAGTAGAGTGAGTAAATTCGAAGTAGACCCTGGAAGCTAATTATTTAAGCTTTAGAGGAGAACATAAGAGGACAGTAAGATCGTTTTTAGTGTTCCTCGTTGCTGACATTGCTGGCAGATGAAACCTAGGTGTTTATAAGTGAGCAGCAGTGGTTTTTGGTTTTTTTCTTTGCACGCAAGTTAGTTTATGAGAGATTATGTTATGGGCCTCATTTTTTTCGTTAAAAATTAAGATATCTTCAATTTTCCTGAAAAACTGTAGCATAGATTGCCAGCTTTTCTTCAGAACAGTAAAAAGATGTCTCAGAAAATGAATACTTTTCTTCTAGGTATTTATTACTATCTGGACATATAAGGAAGGTATCACAACTTAGGCTTCATTACATAGTGAAGGATCAAAGAGACTATCATACCATAATTTAACTGTTCCTCAACTGTTAACCATTTAGGTTATCTTTTTATCTATTTTTTAATTCAAAATGTGTGATTACTTATATGTACCAGGTACTGTTCTAGGCACTGAAGATACAGTGGTAAGCAGGATAAAGAAGGTTTGTCACTTAATTCTAATGGAAAAGGACAGGCAAGAAGCAACAGGGTAACATATAAATATAAAGGAAATTAATAGTAGGAGACGCATAGTCTAAAGTAATGAGGACTGCCACCTGTGAGGAGGAAAGAGGAAAGCTAGCACGAAAGATGAAAAGGAGCAAGAGTAAGGAGCAAGGTGCAGGTAGGCGTCCAGACAAAGGGAATAACAAGTACAAAGGCCCTGAGGGGAGGATACCTTTTTTGTTACAAAGGTAGCTGATAATAAGATACAGAAAAGGGGAGAGTAACAATAAAAAGAGATCGGGAAAGTAGATCACGGGACAGATTAGATAATAATTCTGGATTTTATTTTTAAGTGCTTTTTATTTATTTGGCGAATAACTGTAAGTACCTAAATTTTGTGTTTAGATATAGCAGTGAATAGAAAAACAGTCTCAACCCTCATGAAGCTTAAAATCAGAGAAGCCAAGTCTAGAGGCACTTTTATTAACTTTCCCACTAGGCATAATATTCCTATGAACCTTCTTAAAAGTATTTTAAAATATTACCAAATTACTCTCAGATCAACTGTTAAGATGTACAAGTTCCCCCTTATTAATATACCTGAAATTGGGATGGATTGTGCAAATATTATACATTCACTGTTGCCTATGGCAATAATCATGAAAAGTTCTCATCATCTGTAAGTGTATGAACTTGATTATTACTCCTCATGGCATGAGTTGGCAGTTGCAACCCCTTGACATTAAATTGTATAAGGACCATTCAAGAAAGGAATATTAGTCTTGGTTGTTGTCTGAAAATAATCTACTGATTCCTTCTGGTAAAATACAGAAAAAAAAATCATAAAATTTGTAGAATAGGTATCAGTGGCTTATAAGAAAACTTAGAGATGATATTGGAGCAATTTTTAAATAAATAGCTGGGCTACTAATGCTCTTGATAGCACAAAGGACAAATATGTATAGAACAATTCAGATATCATTAACTGAATTATGTGATTTAGATGAGTTGGGTTATGCATGTGAAAAAGTATTAGAAATACCTTAACCAAATTAATTTTTTTTTTTTTAGAGATAGGAATATATATAAGTATTAAATTTAAAATGCCAAGTGATGAAGTATTTCAGCCTTAACTAGCAACATTGTTTTCTTAGTATTACATGAACTCCTTAATAATGTATCTGTTGTCTCTATCTACATTATCCCAACCCAGCAATATAACACTTTTTTCACCTCTTCTCCATCACAAGGTTGGGAAAATTACAGAGTTGGAAGGAGGTAGGGCAGGGAGCAGTGGGGATGGAATTTCAGTTCTTGACTTAACAAAGAACACTGCTATAAGTTGTCGTCTAACATGTTTTTCTCTTTGGCACAAATAAGCATTAGGCAAGATAACCTTATGGACATTATATGTGATAATGCTTAACTCCATGTATATCTGAACATCTAAATTATCCCGATTCCTGAGTGCCAAACTTTCTTCCTTTTAGGAGGATAGTGGTGGGTAAGATTAAGGAAGACCAGAAAAACCTAATACTTGTGATTTTTTTGCCAAGTTGGGAGTCCATTTTGGCAGTCTTATGGCTTGGAAATTTGTCTTTCAGATTTAAAAAAAAAAGTAAAACTTTACATTTGATAATTCATAGACATCTACTTTGACAGTTTTTATGTATTTGAGTATTTTCCTAGATTTTAAAAATACAATTGAATTTATGTGTAATACATAAATTTTGTATCTTTTTCAGTTTATTTTCCCACATTAAGTTCTTTATGAACGTTTTTTGTGTCAAGTTTAACATTCTTTTTTTTTTTTTTTTTGGTCAGTCTTGGTTTGTGAATTTGACTTAAGAACAATTTTCCATGTATTTGCAGTTATTTGGTCACATGTGAAAAACAAGATTCATTCACATAGCATCAAATAGATCTTTTCATTTTACTTACTGTCAACCTGAGTATTTATATTAATCAGATCAGATCAGTTGCTCAGTCATGTCTGACTCTTTGCAACCCCATGAACTGCAGCACGCCAGGCCTCCCTGTCCATCACCAACTCCCGGAGGTCACTAAGACTCACATCCATCGAGTCAGTGATGCCATCCAGCCATCTCATTCTCTGTCGTCCTCTTCTCCTCTTGGCCCCAATCCCTCCCAGCATCAGAGTCTTCTCCAATGAGTCAACTCTTCGCATGAGGTGGCCAAAATACTGGAGTTTCAGCTTTAGCATCATTCCTTCCAAAGAAATCCTGGGGCTGATCTCCTTCAGAATGGACTGGTTGGATCTCCTTGCAGTCCAAGGGACTCTCAAGAGTCTTCTCCAACACCACAGTTCAAAAGCATCAATTCTTCGGCGCTCAGCCTTCTTCATAGTCCAGCTCTCATAGTTACTCCCATTTCAGAAACAGTGAGCTTCTACTTTATTATCTTACACATGTGAAAACAGGCTTGAACTGTTAAGATGCTGTTCATTACCAAAAACAGAAAAAAGAGATGAGAGATATTGTCAGTTACTCATTTTCTTTGCAGGATAAAATGCAGGTTGACCAAGAAGAAGGAGGTCATCAAAAATGTCATGCTGAACACACTCCAGAGGAAGAAATTGACCATACAGGAACCAAAACAAAGGTTTGTTCCACTATTACTGTGCTTAATTGCTCAGTCGTGTCTGACTCTGCAACCCCATGGATAGTAGCTTGCCAGGCTCCTCTGTCCATGGGATTTTCTAGGCAAGAATACGGGAGTGGGTTACCAATTCCTTCTCAGGGGACATTCCTGACCCAGGGGTTGAACCCTGGCCTCCTGCATTGTGAGCAGATTCTTTACCATTTGAGCCACTAGGGAAACCAGTATACTATGACTGTGTCTTTTTATGTCTTTTCATTAACTTTTTTTTTCTCATTAAAAATCATACAATCTCAGAAAATAGAAACTAGAATAGGACAAATGAAGAAAACTTAAATTAGCAATAATGCAGCACCTCAAAATTAACCACTCTGTGATGCATGCTGCATATCATAAAGCATTCTTAGTGCAAAAATTATATTTTTGGAAGTAAAGTTTTAAAGGATAAATGGCTATTAAGAGTCATTATTTTACTGAGAAAATGAGTGCTGATAAAAGAGAAGGGAGAAATACCCTGCACCAACCACCCAGGTGAATATGGCTGGCTACAGCTCTACACTGCCATCTTTGACAGATTTTTCTAACCCGAACAGAATTTAATCTGGGATGGTTTGTATAGATTTTTTTCCCAAAGGCTATAAAGACTCGATTTTAAATCTTAGTTTCTCAAGCAATATAAAAACCTGAAACCTATTTTTCTAAATTTTTTATTTTATTCAGTGTTTTGTCTTTATTCAACAGCTCTATTTAGACATAATTTACATATCATGCAGTTCTCCCATTTAAGAGTGCAATTCAAAGGTTTTTAATGTACTCAGTTATGTAATCATTATCACAATTTTACATTTTCATCACTCCCAAAAAGAAACCCCACCCATTAGCAGTAACTCTTTATTTCCCCCCAAACCCTCCCCCTGCCAGCCCTAGGCAGCCACTAATGTTTTTGAATTATACACTTGCCTGTTCTAGACATTTCATATAAATACAGCAGTACAGTATGTGATCCTTTAATGACTGGCTTGTTTTTGCTAAGCATATTTTCAAGGTTTATCCAGGTGTAGGATATATCAGTACTTTATTCCCTTTTATGGTTGAGTAATATTGTATCATACAGATGTATACCACATTTATTCATTCATCAACTGATGGACACTTGGATTTTTTCTACCTCTTGACTTTTATGAATAATGATGTTTTGAACAACCATATACAGGTTTTATGTGGATGTATATTTTCATTTTTCTTGTGCTCATACCCAGGAATGAAATTGCTGGGTCATATGATATCTCTGTGTTTACAATTTGAGGAACTGCCTGTTTTCCAAAATGGCTATCATATTTTTCTATCTTGTCAACCATGTATAAGGATTCCAGTTTCTCTATATTTCACCATCTCTTATTTTCCTCTCTTATTTTTTCATTATAAGTCATCCTAGTGGGTAGGAAATGGTATTGCATTGTGGTTTCAGTTTGTTTCCCAGCCCAGGATTTTTTTTATGTAGAAAGATTTGGTATATACAAGAATGTAAAATACTATCAGTATTAAAATAATATTTTTAAGGTATGGTAGATAATAGTTTTGATTTTACTTTGTTTCATCAGAAATCAGCCTCTTAAATCTATTTTTAAGCTAGAGAAACATACTTGTCTTGTATTTTTTTTGCAGTCTGGTCTCTCAGAGAAACAAGAGCTACTGAACCAGAACATTAAAAAAGGGAAAGTCAAGAGTATTGATCTGCCTATCCACACTAGCCTGTGTAGGCAACTGGGCCAAGATCTTCTCAACAGCTACATTGAAAATGAGGTATATAAACCTGAATTGATGTTGAAATCAGTGGTGGTGTATTCTGAAATTTTTGTAGAATAATTATCCCTCAAATTTAGGGAACTAGTCTGTAACTCATAAGAAATTATTAAATAGATTATTGAACTGCTTTATTTTGGACAAAATGCTGAGCTGTATTAGTGTCATGTACAGTTGTAGCTTTCACCTTAGTTATATGAAAAACACGGCTTGTCTCCACTACAGAGAAAGGCCTTTCCAACACTAATAATTCTTACCCCTTTTATTGTGTCTTAACAGTAGCAGGCAATGGCACCCTACTCCAGTACTCTTGCCTGGAAAATCCCACGGACAAAGGAGCCTGGTAGGCTGCAGTCCATAGGGTCGCTAAGAGTCAGACATGACTGAGTGACTTCACTTTCTCTTTTCACTTTCATGCATTGGAGAAGGAAATGGCAACCCACTCCAGTGTTCTTGCCTGGAGAATCCCAGGGACGGGGAAGCCTGGTGGGCTGCCGTCTATGAGGTTGCACAGAGTTGGACATGACTGAAGTGACTTAGCATAGCAACAGTAGCACACTCAGCAGACATTGTATAGGGAAGTATTAACCATCTCCCCTCTTCAAATGTGTGGTCCTTAAAGATTAAGGTTCAATTCAGAATGTCTTCTTCCTTCCATTTGATACTTTTTTAGAAACTGTTGTCATTCTTGAAATTTTCTTTACGTGTTTATGTTTCATTTTACACTCTCTTGAGGAAAAGAGTTTGGTTTCTTTACCAATAGTTGTGTAAAAAGTTGTTTTTTTGTTTTAATTTACATATAGGTGGTAGTTGTTAGTTTCTACAGGCTTGACCGGCAGTTTTCTTTGGAAGTGCTGCATATTCTCCAGCTGCTGCACATTATTCTAGGAATTTCCTCAAGAGATTTTGACTTTACATTGTTCTCTTTCTAATACCTACCTATGTCACCTATTCATGAATTGTTAAAAGCTACATTTTATGTGAAGCAAGCATTTCTAGACATCCCAAATAATTCTGAATTTGTATTATTTGAGACTAACTTTCCCAAAGAAATGAATTGTGTGGAAGTGCAGCTATGACAAATTTTGTGTGTAAGATTTTTTCTCAAATTTTTGAAATGCCTCATTTTATTTTTAAAATAATTTTATTGGAGTGTAGTTTACAATGTTGTGCTAATTGTCTTACTATTTCAAATTTACAAATATCAGTGCATTGTATTATGTTTAAAATATTATGTTTTTGTTAAAAGTACAAATATTTATTACAGATTCTTAGCTTTTGATTTAATAATTTTTGCTAACATCTTTAAATACTTTGATATCTTCTTTAATCTTCAAACCTATAAAATCAAAATACTGTTAGAGATCTGCATTTAAAAAATGAGGAAACTGGCAGAAGTAGACTGAATCTCCCAACTTCAGCAAGTAACCTTTGTTTTGGAGCCAAGTAGTCTGTCTCAAAGCCCAGGATTACAACCACTATCCTGTATCACTTACCAGAACCAACATTTATTCAGTACCAGTTATGTGTCAGGCACTGTCCTGAATACTTTATGTGAATATGTCAATCTTATTATTAGCCATACAAGATATATAGACATATACTCTCTAGGATAAGAAAACTGAGGCTTAGGTTAGGCAATTTTGCTGCAGTTTCAAAGCTAATAAATGGGAAACCTAGGATTTGAACACTAATATACATTAGTCTATTTAAAAAAAAATTTTTAATTGACACTATCTTTTCCAAAACTTTTTCATCACCCCAAACAGAAACTCTAACCACTACTAACTCACCATTCCTCCCTTCCCCAGCCCCCAAGAAACTAATCTACTTTCTATCTCTTTGAATTTGTATTATATAACTCATATAAATGTAATCCATACAATATTTATTCTTTGTGTCTGTATTATTTCACTGAGCGTAATGTTTTCAAGGTTCATCAAGTTTGTAACGTGTGTCAGAACTTTTTTTTTATAGTAGAATAACATTCCATTTTGCATATATACATTTTATTTGCCCATTCATATGTTAAAGGACAAATGAGTTGTTTTCACCTTTTGGTTATTGTAAATAATGCTGCAGTGAACACTGGGTGACAAATAACTGAGTTCCTGCTTTCAGTTCTTTAATTACATGTCTGGGAGTGAAACTGCTGGGTCACATTGTAATTCTTGGTTTAGCTTCTTTAGGAGCCACCAAAGTTTTCCCTAACAGGGACATTATTGTACATTCCCAACAGCAATGTACAAGGGTTTCAAATTCTACAAATAATCACCGACTTATTTTCCATTTCTTGATTATACTCATCTAGTAGGTGTGAAGTGATATTTCATTATGGTTTTGGTTTTTATTTCCCTCGTGTTTTCATGGCAACTAATGTAAAGCTTTTTGAATAGGGGAAGATGATAATGCAAGATAAGTTAGAGAAAGAAAGAAATGATGCGAAGAATGCTGTTGAAGAATATGTATATGATTTTAGAGACAAGCTTGGCACTATCTATGAAAAATTCATCACTCAAGAAGTAAGTCTAAGTTTTGTAGTTTTTTATTAGACTTATTTAAATGTTTGCTTGAGCATGCTAATATAAATATATAAATAAATTTTGCAAATGTGTTTTTGTTGTCACTTTTTTTGAAGCACATTTAGGAATGGTTTCAGAAGTCTAGCAAAAACAGGTTTATAAATAAGAAACCAGAACAAAATTAATTTTTTATATTTGAAAAACATTTTGTCCTTGCTTGATGACTTTTATTCCTAAGGAGAGTATTTTCAATCAGTATCTCTTAACTATATAACTAGGACTTGAATAAACTATCTGCAATATTGGAGGACACAGAAAATTGGCTTTATGAAGAAGGAGAGGACCAACCTAAACAAGTATATATGGATAAGCTTCAAGAATTAAAGGTAAACTTTTTCAAGTCCATATTAGTGTTGAACAGGACATTGTCCTGAAAAATATGGTGTAAGAACACAGTATATGTTTTTAATTAATACATAAGAAATTTCTGAGGCAGATATGTGTAACAGGAAATGCTCTCTCTTCATTTAGGAGGTGAGGATTGCTACATGATAATTCAAATTAAATAATGCATAATCATTCTTGTCTATTATGATACTCAGATATGAAAATTTAGCAGATGTTCAGCTCAGTCGCTCAGTCGTGTCCCACTCATTGCAACCCCATGGACTGCAGCACACAAGGCTTCCCTGTCCATCACCAGCTCCCGGAGTTTGCTTAAATTCATGTCCATTGAGTCAGTGATGCCAGGCAACCATCTCATCCTCTGTCATCCCCTTCTCCTCCTGCCTTCAATCTTTCCCAGCATCAGGGTCTTTTCAAATGAGTCAGTTCTTTGCATCAGGTGGTGAAAGTATTGGAGTTTCTGTTTGAACATCAGTCCTTCCGATGAATATTCAGGATATTGACTGGTTTGATCTCCTTGCAGACCAAGGGACTCTCAAGAGTCTTCTCCAACACCACAGTTCAAAAACATCAATTCTTCAGTGCTCAGCTTTCTTACAGTCCAACTCTCATATCCATACATAACTACTGGAAAAACCAAAGCTTTTGACTAGACAGACCATTGTTGGCAAAATAATGCCTCAGCTTTTTAATATACTGTCTAGGTTTGTCATGGCTTTTCTTCCAAGGAACAAGCGTATTCTAATTTCATGGCTGCAATTGCCCTCTGCAGTGATTTTGGAGCCCCCAAAAGTAAAGTTTCTCACTGTTTTCATTGTTTTACCCATTATCTGCCATGAAGTGATGGGACTGGATGCCTTGATTATAGTTTTTCGAATGTTGAGTTTTAAGTCAACTTTTTCACTCTCCTCTTTCATCAAGAGGCTCTTTAGTTCTTCACCTTCTGCCAAAAGGGTGGTGTCATCTGCCTATCTGAGGTTATTGATATTCTCCCGGCAATCTTGATTCCAGCTTGTGCTTTATCTAGCCTGGCATTTGGGAAGATATATTCTGCATATATGTTAAATATTCTGCATATAGATAAAATAAGCAGGGTGATAGTATACAGCCTTGATGCACTCCTTTCCCAATTTGGAACCAGTCTGTTATTCCATGTCCAGTTCTAACTGTTGCTTCCTGACCTGCATACAGATTTCTCAGAAGGTAGGTCAGGTGGTCTGGTATTCCCATCTCTTTCAGAATTTTCCACAGTTTGTTGTAATCCATACAGTCAAAGGCTTTGGCATAGTCAATAAATCAGAAATAGATGTTTTTCTGGAACTCTCTTGCTTTTTCGATGATCCAGCGGATGTTGGCAATTTGATCTCTGGCTCCTCTGCCTTTTCTAAAACCAGTGTGAACATCTGGAAGTTCACGGTTCACGTATTGCTGAAACCTGGCTTGAAGAATTTTGAGCATTACTCTCCTAGCATGTCAGATGAGTGCATTGCCTTTCTTTGGGATTGGAATGAAAACTAACCTTTTCCAGTCCTGTGGCCACTGGTAAGTTTTCCAAATTTGCTGGCATGTTGACTGCAGCACCTTAACAGCATAATCTTTCAGGATTTGAAATAGCTCAACTGGAATTCCATCACCTCCACTAGCTTTGTTCCTAGTGATGCTTGCTAAAGCCCACTTGACTTCACATTCCAGGATGTCTGGTTCTAGGTCAGTGATCAAACCATCGTGGTTATCTGGGTCATGAAGATCTTTTTTGTATAGTTCTTCTGTGTATTCTTGCCACCTCTTAATATCTTGTGCTTCTGTTAGGTCCATACCATTTCTGTCCCTTATTTAGCCCATCTTTGCATGAAATGTTCCCTTGGTATCTCTAAGTTTCTTGAAGAGATCTCTAGATTTTCCTATTCTATTATTTTCCTCTATTTCTTTGCATTGATCACTGAGGAAGGCTTTCCTATCTCTCCTTGCTATTCTTTGGAACTGTGCATTCAAATGAGTATATCTTTCTTTTTCTCATTTGCTTTTCACTTGTCTTCTTTTTCTTGGCTATTTGTAAGGCCTCCTCAAACAGCCATTTTGCTTTTTTGCATTTCTTTTCCATGGGGATGGTCTTGATCCCTGTCCCTGTACAATGTCATGAGCCTCCATCCATAGTTTTTCAGGCACTCTGTCTATCGGATCTAATCCCTTGAATCTATTTGTCACTTCCACTGTTTAATCGTTAATGGATTTGATTTAGGTCATACTTGAATGGTCTAGTGGTTTTCCCTACTTCCTTCAATATAAATCTGAATTTGGCAATAAGGAGTTCATGATCTGAGCCACAGTCAGCTCCCAGTCTTGTTTTTGCTGACTGTATAAAGCTTCTCCATCTTTGGCTGCAAAGAATACAGTCAATCTGATTTTGGTATTGACCATCTGGTGATGTCCATGTGTAGAGTCTTCTCTTGTATTGTTGGAAGGAGGGTGTTTGCTATAACCAGTGAATTCTCTTGGCAAAACTGTTAGCCTTTGCCCTGCTTCATTTTGTACTCCAAGGCCAAATTTGCCTATTACTCCGGGTATCTCTTGACTTCCTACTTTTCCATTCCAGTCCCCTATAATGAAGAGGACATCTTTTGGGGTGTTAGTTGTTGAAGGTCTTGTAGGTCTTCATAGAACCATTAAACTTCAGCTGCTTCAGCATGACTGGTTGGGGCATAGACTTGGATTACTGTGATATTGAATGATTTGCCTTAGAAATGAACTGAGATTGTTCTGTTGTTTTTCAAATTGTACTCAAGAACTGCATTTCGGACTCTTGTTGACTATGAGGGCTATTCTTCTAAGGGATTCTTGCCCACAGCAGTAGATATAATGGTCATCTGAGTTAAATTCACCCATTCCAGTCTTTTAGTTCACTGGTTCCTAAAATGTTGATGTTCACTCTTGGCATCTCCTGTTTGACCACTTCCAATTAGCACATGACCAGAGTATTATTATTACTCTTATATAAGCCATGATTTCTGAGATGTTGTTAAGAAGTGACTTGTCAACCTGACCCCCTGACCCCTTATCCATTAGAGGAGTCACTTTTGCTCTGCTTCTCTCCCCCTTGACTGCTCTGATTTTGAGGAGTTAACACACTGCCCTTTTGTATGTTCACGCTCTTGGGGACACCAGGCCGGCAAAGAACTTCAAAAATAGTACCCCTGCTCTTCAGTGTCCTTTTAATAAATAAATAAGGAGGTGTGTCCACCAGGTCCCCTTTTTCTAGGTCAGTGGTCAGATTTAAAAAAAAAACACTATTACTCTTTTCCTCCTGCTTGCCACCGAACCCTCAGCCCCCAACCTGGAAAAAAAAAAAAACAAAAAGCTTCAAAAGTATAGAAGTTTAGATTGGAAGGATGACAGGAAATTTTAGTCTTTCCATCTTAGTGAGGATCATAGCTTTAATGTGCACATGAATAACCTGGGGCCTTTACTGAAATGCAAAAAATTCAATATACCCAAGTTGGGTCCATGATTCTGTATTTTTTATAAGCTTCCGAGAGATTCTGATGCTGCTGGTCCTTGAACCATTCTTTGAGTAGTGAGTAAATACACATATGCTAAGTGATAACATTAATAAAGACTTCTAGAGTATGGGGAAAGGCAGCCCTTTTAGTGATGGGGAGGTTGAAGTGCAAAAGAATTTATGTAACTTGAAAGCAAAAGAAAATAAATGTACCAAATCTTCTCTATCCATTTATCTCTTGATGGAATCTAGGTTGTTTCCATGTCCTGGCTATTGTAAATTGTGCTACAATGCATATTGGGGCACATGTAAAAAAAATTGTTTAAAGGTTAATATCTTGCCAAAAAAGTACTTCCAAAGGGAATATTTAAAAAGCAACTTGAAAGCCTACGCTTATGAAAGCAAAACTAAGCTTTACCATATTGTATCCTCTTGGTGTTTTTTACCCCTCATCTCCTTTAAAGGAATATATATATATAATTAGGCTAGAGGAACAAGCCAGACAGCTGAGGCCAATAGAAATAACTGAAAAACCCAGAAGCTCCAAGAATGTATTATTTTGTTTCCAATATATACGTAACCATAGAAATGAATGTTACAGAAGTTTTCATAGGCTTTACTATTTTTATAAGATGGCTTTTATAACTTACTCCCCTTTCAAAAACATTTACAATTGAAAGTACAATGTAAATAAACTAAATCAGTATGGTATCCTGGAAAAGAAAAAGATGAAATCCAAATAATCTGGAGTTCAGTCAATATTTAACAGTAATACACCAGTGTTGATTTCTTGGTTTTGACAAATGTTCCATAATGCTGTAAGGTGCTAACATTAGAAAAAAGCAATAAAAGGTGCTTGGCTTGCCATTGTTTCCTTTGTAACTTTTCTGAAAACCTAAAATTACTCTAAGCTGATTTTTATTTACGAATGTAAAGAATTCAGAAGAAAATATTTATCTTTTTTTCTAATGTATTCCCCTCCTCACAGTTACAGAGGCTGTTTTAAAATTTAGACACTCTCTACTTCTATGCACCTGGGGTGAGGGGCCAAAGGGCTTTCTTATTTTTAAGCACTGTACTTAAAATACACATACTAATCTAATGAATAAATATTATATAAGCAATAGTCAATAGGTATTAAATACCAGGAAATCCCAATAACCATGTTGCATGTACAGAGTTATACGCATTATAAATATTTGAAACCAAGTTTCAAATACATTATTTCTGGATGCAGTATAGTTCTTATGGTTTTTTTAGTAGCTTTAAACTTTTAACACCCAACTTTAAAGAAATTAACATTCTTTGGATTTGAGAGGAATCAAAAGGTAATCTTGGGGAAGGCAATGGCACCCCACCCCAGTACTTTTGCCCGGAAAATCCCATGGACAGAGGAGCCTGGTAGGCTCCAGTCCATGGGGTTGCTAAGAGTCGGACACGACTGAGCGGCTTCACTTTCACTTTTCGCTTTCATGCATTGGAGAAAGAAATGGCAACCCATTCCAGTGTTCTTGCCTGGAGAATCCCAGGGACGGGAGCCTGGTGAGCTTCTGTCTATGGGGTCGCACAGAGTCGGACACGACTGAAGCGACTTAGCAGCAGCAGCAAAAGGTAATCTTAATGAATGAGAGGAGAACGTAAGGTATAGACATCCCTGTGTAGGATTGCATAAGCACATAACCACTGGAACTCATTTCCATGTAGGAAAATAAGAGGGGACAGATTTTGATCTGACCACCTTTCTTTCCTATTCATCTTCCTGTATTTGTTGTCATTCAGTTGCTAAATTGTGCCTGACTCTTGGTGACCTCATGAATTGTAGCACACCAGGCTCCTCTAGGGTGCTGCAACAGAATGGGAAAGACTAGAGATCTCTTCAAGAAAATTAGAGATACCAAGGGAACATTTCATGCAAAAATGGGCTCAATAAAGGACAGAAATGGTATGAACCTAACAGAAGCAGAAGATATTAAGAAGAGGTGGCAAGAATACACAGAAGAACTGTACAAAAAAGGTCTTCATGACCTAGATAATCACGATGCTGTGATCACTCACCTAGAGCCAGACATCCTGGAATGCGAAGTCAAGTGGGCCTTAGCGCAAGCATCACTAGGAACAAAGCTAGTGGAGGTGATGGAATTCCAGTTGAGCTATTTCAAATCCTAAAAGATGATGCTGTGAAAGTGCTGCACTCAATAAGCCAGCAAATTTGGAAAACTCAGCAGTGGCCACAGGACTGGAAAAGGTCAGTTTTCATTCCAATCCCTAAGAAAGGCATTGCCAAAGAATGCTCAGACTACTGCACAATTGCACTCATCTCACACGCTAGCAAAGTAATGCTCAAAATTCTCCAAGCCAGGCTTCAATAATATAAGAACCATGAACTTCCAGATGTTCAAGCTGGTTTTAGAAAAGGCAGAGGAGGAGAAGGAAATGGCAACCCACTCCACTATTCTTGCCTAGAGAATCCCATGGACAGAGGAGCCTGACAGGCTACAGTCCATGGGGTCACAAGAGTCAGACACGACTTAGCGACTAAACAACCAGTAGTGTCTGAACTGGCAAATCAAGAAATGTATATATTAGTATACCAGTAAAAGTTACAGTGGTAGCCTATCAGAAGAAGTTAAAATAGAAAGGACTTGAGGAGGGTAGGGTAGCTTTACTTTCTTTAACTTGGAATTGTGTGTGTTACTTCTAACGATAAAGCCAGTGTAATTACAAAATAAAAAATAAAAAAACTGCGAAAAAAAGAAAAGGCAGAGGAACCAGAGATCAAATTGCCAACATCCACTGGATCATGGAAAAAGAATGAGAGTTCCAGAAAAACATCTATTTATTGACTACACCAAAGCCTTTGACTTTGTGGATCGCAATAGACTATGGAAAATTCTGAAAGAGATGGGAATACCAGATCACCTGACCTGCCTCTTGAGAAATCTGTATGCAGGTCAGGAAACAACAGTTAGAACTGGACATGGAACAACAGACTGGTTCCAAATAGGAAAAGGAGTACGTCAAGGCTGTATATTGTCACCCTGCTTATTTAAGTTATATGCAGAGTACATCATGAGAAATGCTGGGCTGGAGGAAGCACAAGCTGGAATCAAGATTGCCGGGAGAAATATCAATAACCTCAGATATGCAGATGACACCACCCTTATGGCAGAAAGCAAAGAAGAACTAAAGACCTCCTGATGAAAGTGAAAGAGGAGAGTGAAAATGTTGACTTAAAACTCAACATTCAGAAAACAAAGAATCATGGCATCAGATCCCATCATTTCATGGCAAATAGATGGAGAAACAGTGGAAAAAGTGAAAGACTCTCTCTTTCAGGGCTCCAAAATCATTGCAGATGGTGACTGCAGCCATGAAATTAAAAGGCGCTTACTCCTTGGAAGGAAAGTTAGGGCCAACCTAGACAGCATATTAAAAAGCAGAGACATTACTTTGCCAACAAAGGTCCATCTAGTCAAGGCTATGGTTTTTCCAATAGTCATGTATGGATGTGAGAGTTGGACTGTAAAGAAAGGTAAGTGCCGAAGAATTGATGCTTTTGAACTGTGGTGTTGGAAAAGACTCTTGAGAGTCCCTTGGACTGCAAGGATATCCATCCAGTCCATCCTAAAGGAAATCAGTCCTGAATGTTCATTGGAAGGACTGATGTTGAAACAGAAACTCCAGTACTTTAGCCACCTGATGCAAAATGCTGACTCATTTGAAAAGCCCCTGATGCTGGGAAAGATTGAAGGCAGGAGAAGGGGACAACAGAGAATGAGATGGTTGGATGGCATAACTGACTCAATGGAGGTGAGTTTGAGTAAACTCTAGGAGTTGGTAATGGACAGGGAGCCTGGCGTGCTGCAGTCCATGGGGTCATAAAGAGCCAGACACAAGTGAGCTGAACTGAGGCTACTCTGTCCTCTGCTATCTCCCAGTGTTTGTTCAAATTCGCATTTATTGCCAGGTTCCTATGCAATATTGTTCTTTACATAATTGGACTTGACTTTCACCACCAGGCACATCCACAACTGAGCACTGTTTCCACTTTGGCCCAGCAACTTCAGTCTTTCTGGAGCTATGAATAAAATTGCCCTCTGCTCTTCCCCGGTAGCATATTGGATACCTTCCAACTTGGGGGGAAGGGGGACTTGTCTTCCAGTGTCCTATCTTTTTGCCTTTTTATACTGTTCATGGGATCTCAAGGCAAGAATAGTAGAGTGAGTTGCCATTTCCTCCTCCAGTGGACCACAATAAAAGTTGTTTTCTGTTAATAACTTTTTCTTTTTAAAAAACTTAACAGAAATATGGCCAGCCTATTCAAGTAAGGTACATGGAACATGAAGAAAGACCAAAAGCTTTAAACGACTTGGGAAAAAAGATCCAACTTGTCATGAAAGTGATAGAAGCATACAGAAACAAGGTATTAAAGTAAAGTAAATTGGTGGTAATGGTATTGTGTGTAGTACACAGAAGATGGGGTAAATCTTAGAAGTTCTCAACTGCAGAGCTATAGTGGTTGTTGCTACCAAAGTGCAGTTGTGTGGTTTTAATCTTTTAGAATTCCCTGAATTAATCCAGTGAACAAATTCATTGTTTTCTTCTCAGGAATTTCATTATTGATACAGTGAAAAAGAGGTTTTTTTAACTGGCATCTTTGAAACCGGACTCTGCCAGCATTCCTTTTGTCCCTTGGCGCCTCTTTTGGTTGCTCTTGGTCTTCCAGTCTTTTGCTTATCTGTAACTCCCATGTCCTTTATTCTTTTATATCTTTGCCCAGATGTGTCTTACTACCCTTAGCCTTTCCACTGTTTTTTAGCCTCAAATATTTAGTTACATAAAAGTTACCTGCATTTGGATGTAACAGTAAGATTTGACAAAATTAAGCTGATTTATTTTTCCCTCTAAAGGAGAGGGTAGCAAACTTTTCCTTTAAATGAATAAATAACATTATTTGTTCTAAAATAACTGCAGAACATTAGGTTCTGCAGGCCTACTATATACATTCAACTTGGCTGCTGTTGTGCAAGAGCAAATACACAAGTTTGTAAATGAATGGGCATGGTAGTATTCCAAAATAACTTTATTAAACTCATCAGGTTTAATTTTCCCTTCAGGACATATTTTCTGTGTGTGTGCTCAGTCATGTGACCCTTTGTGACTCTGTGGACTGTGACCCACCAGGCTCCTCTGTCCATGGGATTTCCCCAGCAAGAGTACTGGAGCAGGTTGCCTCCTCCTGGGCATCTTCCTGACCCAGGGATTGAACCTGTCTCCTGCCATCTTCTACACTGCAGGCAAATTCTTTACCAAGGAGCCCCCAAGTTTGCCAATTCCAATGTTAAATATTCACCGTAATTTCCCCAGATTTTATCACTTATGTTAAAACTCCATCAGTGGGCTGGAGAGACCAGCACCAAAGGTTTAGGGGAGGGCATTATCATAGTTTACATTTATCAAGCACTTACTAAATTTTGAGCACTTTGCATGTATTATCTCAATTCTGACAAGAATGTTATTTTATAGGAAAATAGCAGTGCTTAAGCAACTTGTGAAGTAGTGATGTAGTCAGGATAAAATCTAAGCAGTCTAAAGTCAACATACAGACTCTTAACAACTACACTTGTTTTTCACTACACAGTGTGGGAAAGGTGGTTACTTATTTTAGAAATAAAAAATTTGTACATTTTTTAAGATAGAGTGCAGTCCAACCAACCTAAAGGAATAATCCAGGTACCAATTGTGAATGTGCCTGCCAACGTCAGTGTCCATACAGGTACAAATAGAATGTGAGGATAATGGAAAAGAAGGAACAAGCGGACAAATAGAAACACAAAGAATATTTCAAATCTGGTATTGGAGGGTCTGTTTACCATTACAACCTAGTGTTCATCACGCTGTCAAAAGCTTCCTGAAGATGCTGCAAACTATTATTCAGAGCAAGGCAACACTTCACTTATGCTCAAGAATTTTGAGTTTATTATGTTCCATGCTCTCTTCAAGGTGCTGGAACTACAGCATCAAACAAAACATTGAACTTATATGTTTGTGGGAAAAGATAGACAGTAACGGGTTAGTGAAGTCAGATGGTGCTAAGAGCTGTGGGAAAAGTAAGGGACTGCCAGAGGTGGAGATTTGTCAGAAAGGCAGACTAATAAGATGACATCATTTGAGGGGAGAATTAAAGGAGCTGAGGGAGGGTTCAAGATGTATGATAATTATAAGAAAAAAGTTCTAAAAAAAAGTGGGGCTGGGGACAGGAAGCAATTGCAAAACCTCAAGGAGGGGAAGTGTTGGAGTAACAGCAAGGAAGTCAAGGGGACTCAAAACAGTGGGGGTGGGGTTATTGGTTCCCAGATCATCATGGCCCAGGGGCCATTACAAAAGCTTGGTTTTTACCCTGAGATAGGAGTCCACTGGAGGCTTCTGAACATAGGAACAGCATGATTTAAGTCTAAAGAAGCAGAGAGACTAGTTAAATCATTAGAACAGCACAAGCAAGAAGTGACGGAACCCTAAGCCTGGACAGTGGAAGGGGAAGACGTGGCTGGAATTCTGCTGCATATATTTTGAAGGCAGGGCTGATAATTTTTATGTAGATAAAACAGAAAGAGAAATCAAAAATAACTTTAAGGATTTTTGGCCTGAAAGGATAAAGTTGTTAATTACTGAGATGAGCAAAACTTGGAAGAGTAGATAGGGAGGGGAGGTAATAGTGAATTTGAAACACAGGTAAGTTGTTTGCAACTTTACAAATAAGAATTCAAGTTGGAAGTTGGATAGAGTTGGGAGTTCGGGGAAGATGTTCAGGCTAGAGATTTTTTAAAAGTATGTAGACGGATGGGGAGGAGATCCTCCTTCTGTATGTTGCACCGTCACTTCTTTCTGGTGTGAGACCACCAGTCTAAATCATGACTTCTTACATTGTCTTCTACATGTGACAGCTGCAGGTGTCTTTTTCAATTTTATTTTTCATTTCTCCTTATCAACAACTTAATCAGAGTCTGCTGTATAGAGTCAGAATTTTCTTGCTTGTGCCTACTTACCTTATTTCATTTTACTCCTTGACTGATTTAATTCCATGCAGCTTCTTTCTTGGCTAAAAACTACTTTTCAGTTTTAATATTCTTCACAAGTCATTCCTTTCCAAACTTGACTTCTTCAGAAGGCCTTTCCTCTTAAAAAGGCATACTGGTTTTTCTTTCTCTCAGTTTCTTCAGTTCTATGTAATTTGTAAATGGCTTCTTCACGTGAGTATGTGTGAGAAACACACTCAATAAGAGTCTAAATCATTTAAGCAGAAATTATCAATAAGTTGGTGCTTATTGAAAAACCTCTCATTAAGTTTTTTTTTCCCTAATAGGATGAAAGATATGATCATTTGGATCCTGCTGAAATTGAAAAGGTTGAAAAATATATCAGTGAAGCCATGAGTTGGCTGAACAGTAAGATGAATGCACAGAACAAACTAAGTCTCACTCAAGATCCTGTGGTGAAAGTTTCAGAAATAGTTGCAAAGTCAAAGGTAAGAAACTATAAACTTGTTTTATAATGGATTCAGTCATTAAAATTTTTTAATGGGAGCCATACTCTTAAGAAGTAATCAACTTACAGAACAACAGAGAGAAATAGGAATTTGAGGCTAATCTTTAATTTGGCGGGGGGTTGGGGGGGAGATTCTAGGTGGATCATAAAAACAGCTTTTAGATTTTAAGTGTAAACTAAAGCAATAAAATAATGCAACAACTATAGATTATGTCTGATTTTTCTAGGCTAGATAAAACTTTTGAATCTCCATTCTAAAACTACAGTACATGCTTGTTTTTGACATAGTTTGAAATGTATAAAATTTCATGGTAAAATCTTACTTCCGAAATAAACTTTCCATTTTAAAATGTGTTACTATTGAAAATGTCAAAAGTTATAGAAAACATCATGAAAAACATGGGGATAAACTTTATAATAAAGATCAGCATCGAAGTAGAAAAATAAGACATTGGAAAAACAGCTGACAAAGAAATACATGTCTAAAAGTCATGAAAAGATATTCATTTCTGTTACTAATACAAGAAATGCAAATCTCTTTTCTCTGATTTGGTTATTTATTTACATTTACAATCTTTGCCATAATTGCCAAGGGTGTGAAGAAATGGACACCTTTCCCTGAGCAATTTGGTTACATTTGTTACTGCTTTTTTCTGGGAAATCATTTCAGAATATGTATAGAAATTTAAAATGTGTTTACGTTTACCTTTAATGCAGAAATAACAATTCTAGGAATTCATTTTAATTGGACTATTGTGTAAGTATATAAACCCCTGCTTATGATACCAAAAAACTGGCAGCAACCTAAATACCTATCAATAAGAAATTAGATAAACTGATTCATATACAACATATAATAATAGTTAACCATAGTATTTAATAGAGATAAATGTATTTTTTTGCAGATTTAATTTTGGCTGCTTTGGGTCTTTGTTGCTGTGCATGGGCTTTTCTCTAGTTGGGGTGAGCAGGGGCAACTCTTCTTATGGTGTGTGGGCTTCTCATTGCAATGGCTTCTCTTATTGCAGAGCACAGGCTTCAGTAGTTGTCGTGTATGGGCTTAGTGGCTTGTGGGCTCTAGAGCACAGGCTCAATAGTCGTGGTACACAAGCTTAGATGCTTTGCAGCTGTGGGATCCTCCCAGACCAGGGACTGAACCTGATGTGTGTCCCCTACACTGGCAAATGGATTCTTAGCTATTAGACCATCAGGGAAGCCCAGTACATCTATTAAGATAAAAGATTTATACATGATGCATGAAAAAGGACTACAGAATCTAAATTAAAGTTATCTCACTATAAATTAGCAATGTTCATTAAGAGTTGTATGTTTGGATATATGTGTGCATGGACATATATCTAGAAGGATGTTCACCAAAAGGTTAATAATGTTAATCTAGAGGAGACGGTAGCTTAGTGGGTAAAGAATCTGCCTGCAGTGCAGGAGACCAGGATTCAATTGCTAGGTTGGGAAAATCCCGTGGAGAAGGAAAAGTTAACCACTCCATTGCCTAGAAATCCCATGGATAGAGGAGCCAAGCAGGCTATAGTCCATGGGGTAGCAAGAGTCAGACACAGCTTAGCAACTACACCACTACCACCAGAGGAGATGGAATATCAGGTGACTTTTTAAAATCTGGTTCAGTATGCTCATAGGTATTTGATTTAAAAACAAAAACATTTGGTTTAGGTTTTTTTTTTATTGGAGTATATCTGATTGACAGCATTATAAGTGTATACACAGTGATTCAATATTTTTACAGATTTTACTTCTTTTAAAGTTATTCTAAAATATTGGCTGTATTCCGTTATACAGTATATCCTTGTAGCTTATTTCTTATATACATATTAGTTTGTATTTCTTAATCCTATACCCTTATCTTGCCCCTCACTTCCCTCTCCCCACTGGTAACCTCTAGTTTATTCTCTGTGTCTTTTTTTCTGTTGCTGTTATATTCATTTAGTTTTTAGATTACACATGTAAGTAATAAGATATAGTATTTGTCTCTCTGTAAGCATAATACCCTCCAGTAACATCAATGTTGCTGCAGACAGCAAGTTTTCATTCTTCATTTTTTTTATTCCATTGTATACATATGCTACATCTTTGTCTGTTCATCTGTTTATGGACACTTAGGTTTCTTCCACATGTTGGCTATTGTAAATAATGCTGCTAGGAACACTGGTGTGCATGTATGTTTTCAAATTACTATTTTCATTTATTTCTGGATACTGAGGAGCAGAGTTGCTGGATCAATCATATAGTAATTCAACTTTTAGCTTTTTTAGGAACCTCCATACTGTTTTCTATAATGGCTATACCAATTTACATTTCCACTAGAAATGTACAGAGTTCCCTTTTTTCCATATCCTTACCAAAATGTTATTTGTGTTCTTTTTGATGACAGTCATTCTGACAGGTATGAGACATATCATTGTGATTTTGATTTGCATTTTTCTGATGATTAGTGATGTTGAGCAACTTCTGTGCCAAACTGTTTTTTTTTTTCAATAATAAAGCAGTAAGAGTATTTTCCCTTTTGAGAAAGTTTTACAGAGAATCTATTACAATTTACTCCTAACCAGGTGAGAGGCAGAGTGTGACAAGAACAGTTTGCCAACTAAAACATTCCCCAGGATGTTACCTCCTGTTTTCTGACCCCAGCCAATTTCTGTGACACTGGTCTTGAAAGAATATAAAGTATTTCAGTAGCATTATTGAAATGGTCTTATATTTCTGTAAAAACCAAGGATATAGAAAATAATATCTGAAATTATTATTAAGTTGAATTTACTTCCATGGCTTATTTTTCCTTCGACAGAAAAAAGCTACTCTGTTTTCCAAAAGTAAAGTTAGTGTATACTGCCAAGACAGGGATCAAGACCAGCCCCATGGAAAAGAAATGCAAAAAAGCAAAATGGCTGTCTGGGGAGGCCTTACAAATAGCTGTGAAAAGAAGAGAAGCGAAAAGCAAAGGAGAAAAGGAAGGATATACCCATCTGAATGCAGAGTTCCAAAGAATAACAAGGAGAGATAAGAAAGCCTTTTCAGTGATCAATGCAAAGAAATAGAGGAAAACAACAGAATGGGAAAGACTAGAGATCTCTTCAAGAAAATCAGAGATACCAAGGGAACATTTCATGCAAAGATGAGCTCGATAAAGGACAGAAATGGTATGGACCTAACAGAAGCAGAAGATATTAAGAAGAGGTGGCAAGAATACACAGAAGAACTGTACAAAAAAGATCTTTATGACCCAGATAATGATGATGATGTGATCACTGACTAGAGCCAGACATCCTGGAATGTGAAGTAAAGTGGGCCTTAGAAAGCATCACTAGGGCTCTTTTGTCTAGGCCACCAACATGCCATCCGGACTAAGAAGACCCGGAAACTTAGGGGCCACATGAGCCACGGCCACGGCTGCATCGGCAAACACCGGAAACACCTGGGAGGCCGAGGTAATGCTGGTGGCATGCATCATCACAGGATCAACTTCGACAAATATCACCCAGGATACTTTGGGAAAGTTGGTATGAGTCATTACCACTTTATTCCATTGTATACATATGCTACATCTTTGTCTGTTCATCTGTTTATTTAGAGGAACCAGAGTTTCTGCCTGGTTGTCAATCTTGATAAATTGTGGACCTTGGTTAGTGAGCAGACACGAGTAAATGCTGCCAAGAACAAGACAGGAGCTGCTCCTATCATTGATGTGGTGCGATCAGGTTACCACAAAGTTCTGGGGAAAGGGACGCTCCCAAAGCAGCCTGTCATCATGAAGGCCAAATTCTTCAGCAGAAGAGCTGAGGAGAATATTAAGGGTGTAGGTGGGGCTTGTGTCCTGGTGGCTTGAAGCCACATGCTGGGAAATTCATTAAATGTTAAGGGCTTTTCTCTTAAAAAAAAAAAAAAAAAGAAAGAAAGCATCACTAGGAACAAAGCTAGTGGAGGTGATGGAATTCCAGTTGAGCTATTTCAAATCCTGAAAGATGATGCTGTGAAAGTGCTACACTCAAGATGCCAGCAAATTTGGAAAACTCAGCAGTGGCCACAGGACTGGAAAAAGTCAGTTTTTATTCCAATCTCAAAGAAAGGCAATGCCAAAGAATGCTCAAACACTCACACACTAGTAAAGTAATGCTCAAAATTCTCCAAGCCAGGCTTCAGCAATATGTGAACCGTGAACTTCCAGTTGTTCAAGCTGGTTTTAGAAAAGGCAGAGGAACCAGAGATCAAATTGCCAACATCTGCTGGATCATGGAAAAAGCAAGAGAGTTCGAGAAAAACATCTATTTCTGCTTTATTGACTATGCCAAAGTCTTTGACTGTGTGGATCACAATCAACTGGAAAATTCTAAGAGATGGGAATACCAGACCACCTGACCTGCCTGTTGAGAAATTTGTATGCAGGTCAGGAAGCAACAGTTAGAACTGGACATGGAACAACAGACTGGTTCCAAACAGGAAAAGGAGTACGTCAAGGCTGTATATTGTCACCCTGCTTATTTAACTTCTATGCAGAGTACATCATGAGAAATGCTGGGCTGGAAGAAGCACAAGCTGGAATCAAGATTGCCAGAAGAAATATCAATAACCTCAGATACCCAGATGACACCACCCTTATGGCAGAAAGTGAAGAGGAACTCAAAAGCCTCTTGATGAAAGTGAAAGTGGAGAATGAAAAAGTTGGCTTAAAGTTCAACATTCAGAAAATGAAGATCATGGCATCTGGCCCATCACTTCATGGGAAATAGCTGGGAAAACAGTGGAAACAGTGTTAAGACTATTTTGGGGGCTCCAAAATCACTGCAGATGGTGACTGCACCCATGAAATTAAAAGACACTCCTTGGAAGAAAAGTTATGACCAACCTAGATAGCATAGTCAAAAGCAGAGATACTACTTTGCTAACAAAAGTCAGTCTAGTCAAGGCTATGGTTTTTCCAGTGGTCATGTATGGATGTGAGAGCTGGACTGTGAAGAAGGCTGCGTGCCGAAGAATTGATGCTTTTGAACTGTGGTGTTGGAGAAGACTCTTGAGAGTCCCTTGGACTGCAAGGAGATCCAACCAGTCCATTCTGAAGGAGATCAGCCCTGGGATTTCTTTGGAAGGAATGATGCTAAAGCTGAAACTCCAGTACTTTGGCCACCTCATGCGAAGAGTTGACTCATTGGAAAAGACTCTGATTTGGGGAGGGATTGGGGGCAGGAGGAGAAGGGGACGACAGAGGATGAGATGGCTGGATGGCATCACTGACTCGATGGATACGAGTCTGAGTGACCTCTGGGAGTTGGTGATGGACAGGGAGGCCTGGCATGCTGCGATTCATGGGGTCGTAAAGAGTGGGACACAACTGAACTGAACTGAAAATAGTTTTCAAGTAATTTTGAGAAATTTTAACTTATGAAATATGAGAAGTATGTCACATAGCACCTAACAGAGCTTTAGTCCTAATTTAAAGGAATAAATTAAAAATTATTCCTAGGAATTTCCTGGCGTTCCAGTGATTAGAACTTTGTGCTCTCACTGCCAAGGACCCCGAGTTCAGTCCCTGGTCAGGGGGTTCAGAATGTCATGTGTCATGGCTAAAATAAATAAATACATAAAGATTATCCCTACCAAAATAAATTATGAGGAAATTTAGTAACAATAAATATAGAATGTATTATTATATCAAAGACTGAATAGTATCTTAAACCACTGACATACACTAGCCAAGAAGGTAAATAATTCATTAAGGTATTTTCAGAATTAGTTGGTTATCTAACTGAGCTAACAGCTATTCAGCAGTGTGGAATTATGTGGAAATTTAGAAAGTATATGTGAACTTCAGAAAGTTAGTGGTAACTTGTTATGAATATTTTTAATATAATCAATTTTCTTCATGTCTTTAGGAACTGGATAATTTCTGTAACCCCATCATTTATAAGCCCAAACCGAAAGTAGAGGTTGCTGAAGACAAGGCAAAAGATAATAGTGAACACAACGGACCAATGGATGGACAGAGTGGGGCTGAAACTAAACCAGATTCAACAAAAGACAACCCACAGCATACTAAATCTTCTGGAGAGATGGAAGTGAACTAAGTCTTAACTTTACCTTCACCTAATTCAAATAGTGCAAGTAACCACAGAGTCCATTCTTCTTCTTTTACATCTGTACACACAACAGATGTTTAGTTGCTCTTAACCACCTTCTGTCATTTGTTTTTTGGAGTAGTTTTGAAAAGTATTTTATACTGAGTGCACTTACATTCATTTCCATTGCTGCTTATGTGAAGCTTTAGCTGAATATAGATTAACAAGTCAGTTTAAGCTTTCCTAATCTATTTTAGCTCAAACATGCAAGACTGATAAGTAGTTGGCAACAATCTACCTTAAAGCTTCTACTTGGATAAACCTCAGCTCCTTTATTCAGGAAAGGATACTGTATTGCACTATTGTTGCAGAAGCATAGATTTAATTGCATCATTATTTTTAAAAACATTGAAACTGATGTGGTTTAAAGCCACCAAGGCACTGACCTTTTTGTAGTTATTGTACTGTTATAATTTAAACATTAAAAACAAATAGGTTCCTTGACAAACTAGTCCATATCAGTGGTGTGCCATGAGAACTCCAAAACTTTATTATCACATAAATGAACTAAAACACACACTGAAGGGGAAAATGCACAATTTTATGTTAAAGTGACACCAGCAGTTTGCTTCTTTTCATTAGTCATGTGGATTGATGTTTCTCAGAGTAATTCAGTGTCTTTTGCACTTGAAACTTCTGATCTACTTGTCCTGAAGACCAGCTGCTGCTAAAGTAATGCTAGCCTAAAAACGATGAAGCATTTTTGATGAAAATACCTTCATGTTAAGGGGGAAATGCTGTTGACTTACTCAGACGTGCATCTGTGATGTTGATAGCCTTTTTTAGTTTTAAATAGTTTTTGTTTTCTTAGTTCATTTTGTTAATATATTAACACAGGGTAGGGAGAAATGGCACAATGTGTATTGCATTATATACATTTATCAGTGATTTACTGTTAACATAAACACTATAAGCGGTAATACTTGAAGCACTTATACCACATAAGTCTTAGGAAATAATGCTTGTAATAAACTGTTACATATCAACAGGCAAATATAGAATGTTACATAGTGTAATACGATATGATATGATTAAATTATAGTTCTTGCTGTTACATAACCTGTTCAGACCTTGGCTCCAGTTCTGGTGCTTCATATATTTAAATGGGACAAGGGACTATGAAACTAAGATACTTTTAAGAATTTAGTCCGAGCTTCATCATCAGACTTGTTCACACTGTTCAGTTCTGTCCAAAAGCTTGAAATTTTCAGTATGGGAGACAGACTGTTCAACCTACAAAGAAAAGAAACAGAGAATGCATGGGCACTTGTATTCTTAATGCCAATCACCTAGATTGACCTATGTTAAAATTTTGAGAAGCTCAGTTTTTCCCAAAACTACATCTTTATATTAAGAATTAATATTGACTCCTTAAGTAGTAAAAATTGAAAGTTCAATATCTTTAGGGATAGTCACTACTCACAACTAGTTCTCTAAGAGAGATTTTGTTTCTACAATGTAGTCTGCACTGAAAGGAGAGTATAGACCAGTGCATTTTGCAGGGATTTTTATTCATCCTTTCAGAGGAAGGAGATGGCCCTTTTTTGCATTAAAAAAATCATATAGATCCAATATATTTTTTGTCTTCAAACTAATGAAATAATCATATCCATTAGCAATGATGAAATATTTGTTAAGCATGTATTGTTACTTTTCATTTCTATGTTGGTATATATAGGTTCACTTCAGTAACAGCATCAGAGTTATGAAAGGGAATAAAGTACATGTAAGGAGTTTATTGCTTTCTCTTAAGAAAATCTCCACCCACTTTGTTAGGAGCTGTACCTCTAATTGGGAGTATGTAAGAACAACCCTTTCTGCATCTCAATTGTCTAGTACATCCTGACATTTTCAGTTCCTTACTATAGCTTATATAGTTCTCTGTTTTAATCAGAATTAAATATTCCAGTTCCTGTAGTTATGTACCACTTCATTTATAAGTTAAATATATCCAAAAATAATGTGTATACTTTTCTCACCCATTTATTCAACTTAAATGATTTTCAAAAGCCCTTAACCTTATAATTAGTTGTTTACTAAATACATTAATAAAAGAGAAAATGTTCTACTTAATCTAGTTTTGGGTAGATGGTATGGGTTCAGTTTAATCTGTATGAAGTATGCAATGCTAGATAAAAAATTAAAGATTTTAAAAAAATACATAGCAAAATAGGATATTTTCCTGTAGTAATATGCAAATAAGAACTAAATATGTAGGAAATACCTAGGATAATTAATAGAGTAATACACTTCAACTCTATGGAAAAATATAAATTACGTGGTTTTAGAAATCAACTCCTAATAACCAATCATAGTGACTTTAAAAACAAAGATTGTTAAATAATATAATGAAAGTTTGCAATGTTTTAATTCCTTAGCTATGTACAGAATATTTAAGTTTTAAATAACTACAAACAGCACACCAAAGACTTAGGCTATTGGAATAACAGATCATCTCAATTTTAAAAAGGTAAAAATTAAACTTAAGACAGATTTCTTAGACTTTGGAGGGGGCCAGTTTTTGGTATATTTATATTTCCTAGCTAGAAGTCTTTCAAGTGAACTTGGGAAATCAATTACCAATATCATAAAGTGACTGTGAAAATATTTTCTCCAAATTAGTACATCTTCAATCAACTGTTTTGAAAAATTATGTTTACGATCAACTAACCCAAAATAGATTTAACCATCCCCCTCCATTTGCATAAATTTGAACCGTAATACTAAGCCTATAAGCATTACCTTTAGGATTTCGTTTTTATTTTTAACAGCAGGTACTGGTAGTCCACAACAATTGAAGCATTGTTATTAATTTTACATATCATAGATTTACAAGTGATAGAGAGATCTAACTTCATCTTTCTCAACAACAAAGATTTTTTTCTCAAAAACAAAAGAGATGTACAACAAAAAAATCCAATTCTAAAGGAAATGTTATTTTGTGGTTAAACTTCCAAGTTTTAAGAGTAATTTGTTTTGTGGTATTTAATTCTATAAAACTTAATGAGACGTATATCTAATTGTATTGATTTATCAGTATTTAAAATCTGATGACATTGATTAAAGTCAGCCACTGATGACTTTTCCAATGACACAGGTGTAGGGAATGCTTATAAAGTTTGATTCTAATGTTTTATTATCCTCTTAACTATAGTATGTTTTACAACTATCATTTATCAAACTAAATATTTAATCTTAGTTTCAGAAGATCCAGACTTTTTGATCAAAAAACAAAAAAAGCTTTAAAATTACCTTCTGTTTTGTCAAGGTTTGATTTAAAGTATAATCTTAAAATAATTTCCAAGAAGCACATAATCTTTTCTTTTGATAAAAAAAGATTTAATGCAGATCAAAACCAACCAAGTCTTTAACCAAAACAAACAAAAGCTTTGTTTTACTTTCACATCTCTTAATATAAAGTAAACTAAAATTAACATTCTTCCATATACTCATGTTTCTGAAAACAAACAACTCTGGGTTTATAACATAACCAGATGTCTAAGTTTTTTCCCCTTGCTAAATTCAAGGGTAATTGTTTCATACAATAACAGGGCACCTGAAATTTCTGGAATATTAGTAACTGCTTAGAAGGAAAAAAAAAAAACACACACTAAGTATCTATGCCAGTGGTCAGTGGTCAGCAAGTGGTAATGGCTCTTTCACCTTCCAGATCTCTAGGATCTGGTCACCGTCCAGACCTCTAGCATATTGTTAGAGTAAGCATTAAAAGGAAAAAGCACATATTAAAAATACATTATTAAATAACTTGGAGCTTTCAAGTCAAAAGAAAACTACTAATTGAATCATGAACATTTGATTTAGTCTGTCATGCAGGTCAAAATGCATATTGACAAAAACATTAATGGCATGATCTTTGGGATCTCTGATTTACTATCATGTCCTAGGTCACATGATGAGTATTAGGGAAGTGTATTGATTACTCACCCTATAAAGAGATTCGTGAACTTCAACATGTTTTACGTACTTTAGTTGTCTTATATATGTTTATAAACTATAAGACAACTAAAGTAAGTAGAAATTACTTTAGTACTTCCTGTTGTTTTATTTATCCTCTCATTCAGTCTATTACATAATCATTTTATTTCCATTATATTTTGCTTTATTTTGGATTATTCAAGTCTTTTATTTCATGTATTTAAAAAAATAGTTTCCCTATCACTATGCTTGGTAACTGATTTTATTAGCTGTCTTTTTACTTTAAAACCAAATCTTACTGTTAAGAATTTTTTGACTCTGAAATTCATACTTAAAAAGCCATGTTGTAAGTTTCCATACTTTTAAGTAGTTCTGGACCAAAAGAAGTCAATTTTGTGAGTACTGTGTATTATAAGTAACCAGCGTCCTTCATTTTTAATCCAAGTATCAATGTAACAATAGGGTCAGAAATTCAAAATAGTTGTTAGACACCTTCAATTTTTGCTGCTTTCTGATTACATACATGTGTTGTGCATCTTCCTTGGGTTTTTTTACAATTTCTTAATTTTTTGCCTCCATGAACTTGAGTTTTATCATGCTCTTGAAATCATATGGACCCACACAGAATGTAGATGTAAAAATGTAATTAGAAATGGAGATCTAAGTAAAGGAAGCTTTAAGAGTTGTGTTTTCTTCCCCCTGAAATAATACTTTTATGGCTTAGTGTCTTGAAAGGAGAATCACAGTAAAAGTAAAAAAAAAAATTGTATTTGGCTGGATGAAGCCACTGTTGTTTAATACAGAGGCAATTTTTTAATGAAGCTACTGAATTGTTTAGTACTAATATGGTATCCACGTTATTTTTCTTTTCTCCAACCATTATTAAAATAATATATATACATAGTGACTCTGACTCCAGTCATTAGTATAAAATACCTTCTGGTAGTTCAGTTCCTACTAGCTGACAATCTTTTTTTTTTTTTAAAAAAAACTACTAGATTTGATTTCTCAATTTCCCAGTTTGTTGTTGGCACAGTGACCAGTGCAATGCCGAACATCATAACAAACTGGGTTTTGCATATACCAGACCTTTAGCTTCAATGAGCAAACAGAATGGTTTATGATGTTAAGTTGGTAACATTCTTATATGTAACCCCTATATAGGTGGTATACAATTTTTGTTTACAAAGCATAGCCAAAGACTATACTTTCAGGGATCATTTCTATAGTTCATTACAAAGCATACCCAATAAAATGTTTATATATTCAGAATAAGAGGATATAAAACATTTTCTATGTATGTAAAATGGCATCATCATTTTAGTGAACAAATAACTGACAAATACATTAATCAGTTGCTATTTCTTCACTAATAGTAAGTGCACACTGTCAAGACGTAGTGTAAACTTACTTTTGAACCATGAGTTTTGCACACCAGAGGCTTAATGTTCACCTTTTGAACTTCAGTGACTTGATGGTGGTTTGGGGACACGTTTTCAGAGCCATTTATATACATTTGCTTGGCAATGAGGGTTGAGTAAATTGGCAAACTTTGTAAACCTTCCAATGATGTTTATATACTAGAAGTGTTGTCACAGAATAACTTTGTATTGGCAAAGAAAATCTAGAAATAAATGAACTAGAAAACTTTTATAAAGATTTTCAGTACACAAAGAGGAGCTCCCTGCAGGAGTTTCTCTTAACCTTTTTGAGAATTGCTATTCCAGATGAAAATGTATCAAGTAGCATGCTGGGGTTTCCTGGCCTACATTACAGCATTTGATGCTTAATCTTCTAGTGCTTGAACCAATTTGTGAGAATACAAAGGATAATAAATCCTTAATCCACAGAACATATGTATACCTCCACAAACTTTAAACTTTCCAATATAAGTACAAATAAATATTTTCAAAGTATAGAAGGCTGAACAACTGGCAGTTTACACCTGTTCATCTTATCCTGATTTTCAGGAGAACTGGAGAGAATTTTGCTTTTTTAACCCACAGTCCCTAGTGATGAACAAAGAGTTGATAACGTTCCAGACGTGAAGAAGGAATGTCTGTCGACTGTAATTCCTAATATTTTATCCTGAATCCCTCCCTCCTAAAGAAATATAGATTCAAGTTGGTTCATGCATCCTGCAAATGCCAAAAGGCAATTCGAAGCCAGGTGTATCAGGCAGCATTTGATCTCCTGTTTAATCTCCCTGAAAAGGATTTGTATTGTATACTGGTTTTAGACATAAAAAGATTCAGGTTAAATTAAGAGTAAATAAAAGGGGCTTGCCTAGTGGATAAGTTGTGAAGACTCTGCTTGCCAATGCAGGAGACACAGGTTAGATCCCTGGTCCAGGAAGATCCCCCATGCTGCAGATGCAACTAAACCTGTGCACCACAACTACACAGTCTGTGCTCCAGGACCCAGGAGCTGCAACCACTGAGCCTGCATGCCCCCAGAGCCCGTGCTCCGAAATGAGAGAAGTCACTGCAACGAGAAGCTTGTACACCGCAACCAGAGGGTAGCCGCCACCTAGAGAAAAACCCATGGAGCAACGAAGACCCAGCATGGCCAAAAATAAACAAAAGAGTAAATAAAGAATTTGTAGTAAAGAAAATTAACCCTGTCGTAGGCAAAGAGAACAAAGAGAAATTATATATCAGTAACTATGGGAATGCAAGTACCATAAACTTAAAAGAACTGTATGTAGTATTTACAAGGATACTTCTTAATGATGTAATATGCTTATTAGTCACTCAGTCGTGTCCGACTCTTTGCCACCCCATGGATCCTTCTGTCCATGGAATTCTCCAGGCAAGAATACTGGAGAGGGTAGCCATTCCATTCTCCAGGGGATTTTCCTGACCGAGGGATCAAACCCAGATCTTCTGTACTGCAGGCAGATTCTTTACCATCTGAGCCACCAGGGAAGCCCCAATACTACCTTCAATTCAGTTGCTCAGTCGTGTCGGACTCTTTGCGACCCCATGAACTGCAGCACGCCAGGCCTCCCTGTCCATCACCAACTCCCGGAGTTCACTCAGACTCACGTCCATTGAGTCAGTGATGCCATCCAGCCACCTCATCCTCTGTCGTCCCCTTCTCCTCCTGCCCTCAATCCCTCTCAGCATCAGAGTCTTTTCCAATGAGTCAACTCCTTGCATGAGGTGCCCAAAGTACTGGAGTTTCAGCTTTAGCATCATTCCTTCCAAAGAAATCCCAGGGCTGATCTTCAGAATGGACTGGTTGGATCTCCTTGCAGTCCAAGGGACTCTCAAAAGTCTTCTCCAACACCACAGTTCAAAAGCATCAATTCTTCGGTGCTCAGCTTTCTTCACAGTCCAACTCTCACATCCATAAGTGACCACTGGACTTATGACCCAGCAATCCCACAACTGGGCATATACTTTGAGAAAACCATAATTCAAGAAGAGACACGTTCCCAAGCGTTCATTATTACAGCACTGTTTACAGTAGCCAAGAGATGGAATCAACCTAAATGTCCATCAAAAGATGATTGGATAAAGATGTGGTACATATATGCAGTGGAATATTATTCAGCCACAAAAAGGAACAAAATCGTGCCATTTGCAGAGACATGGCTGGACCTTACAGAGTGAAGTAAGAGAAGAACAAACACTGTATACTAACGCATATATGTAGAATCTAGAAAAACAGTACTGATAAACTTATCTGCAGGGCAGGAGTAGACACAGAGAACAGACTTGCAGACACACGGGAAGGAGAGGGTGGGACGGATTTAGAGCTGCTCTGACGTATATACACTACCATGGGTGAAATAGCTAGCTAGTGGGAAGCTGCTGTAGACAGCACAGGACGCTCAGCTCAGTGCCCTGTTACTGACCTTTTGGGGTGGGATGGAAAGTGAGGTGGGAAGGAGGCTCAAGGAGGAGGGGAAATGTGTAAACATAAACGAACACAAACATAATTGCTGTAAAGCAATTATATTTCCATTTTTAAAAAAATAAAGAAACCTAAAAAACACCCCAAACACCCACAATGTGGTACCACTTCATCATACTTCTCAGAAGAGCTGTCACCAGGTTCTGCTGTGTGTCAGGGAACTCAAACAGGGGCTCTGTATCAACCTAGAGGGGAGTCATGGGGAGGGAGATGGGAGGGAGGTTCAAGAGGGAGGGAATATATGTATACCTATGGCTGATTCACGTTGAGGTTTGATAAAAAAAATTCTTAAAGCAATTATCCAATTAAAATTTTTTTTTAAGTGTTGGTGAAGATGTAGAGAAAAAGGACTCTTGTGCATTGTTGGGAATATAAATTGGTGCAACTACCATGGAAAACAGTATCGAGTTTCCTTAAAAAAATTAAAAACGGCATTACCAATTCCATTTCAGGGTATTTATCCAAATAAAAACATTAAGTCAAAAATATACATGCACCCCTCTCAGTGCTAAACCTGAAGCCCCAATTCTCTGGCCTCCTGATGCGAAGAGCCGACTCACTGGAAAGACCCTGATGCTGGGAGAGGTTGAAGGCAGGAGGAGAAGGGGATGACAGAGGATGAGACGGTTGGATGGCATCACTGACTCAATGGACATGAGTTTGAGCAAACTCCAGGAGATGGCAAACTCCAGGAGATGGTGAAGGACAGGGAAGTCTGGCGTGCTGCAGTCCATGGGGTCACAAAGAGAGTTGGACACTAAGGAGCAACTGAACAACAACATCATTCACTGCAGTACTGTTTAAAAATAGTCAAGATATGGAAACCTAAGTGTCCACTGATGGATAATTAAAGAAAATGTATTCTGCATATATATTATCCAGCCATAAAAAAGAAAAAAAATCTTACACAAATTTATAACATGAACTCAGAGGGCATTATGCTAAGTAAAACAAGTCAGTAAGAGAAAGAAAACCACCACATTCTATGTAGAATCATATATTATATATATATAAAAATATATGAAAGTGAAAATGAAGTCACTCAGTCATGTCCGACTCTTTGCAACCCCATGGACTGTAGCCTACCAGGCTCCTCCCTCCATGGGATTCTCCAGGCAAGAGTACTGGAGTGGGTTGCCATTTCCTTCTCCAGGGGATCTTCCCGATCCAGGGATCGAACCTGGGTCTCCTGTATTCCAGGCAGATGCTTTAACCTCTGAGCCACCAGGGAAGCCACCATATAAACATATATAAATATATATATATATTCAAGTTAAATAAAAATTTTTTAAAGAAAAAAATAGGTATGGAGGGAACTCTGGAAAGTGCCTGAAAGGAAGGTATCCTGCACTTCGGACCATGGAAGGTAGCTCAGCGCCCCCATTCCTGGGGTCATCAGTTCTGTGTTGCAAACAGCTAGCTAAGCCCCAAGAATATCCAAAAGCCTCACTCAGAATCCTCTAGGGAAAAACAAGTGGGTGAGGGTAACCAAAAATAAAGGCCTTAGGCTTCCAATAGCCAATGTCACAAGTTCTTATATGAAAATATCAGGCTTTTGGTATGTCCATACTATGTAAAATTGTAAGTTTAATTCATATGTGGCTATCTTGAGTAATAATTTTGATACACTGGGAGTTAAAAATATAAGTTCAGTACATATAATCCCATTTAAGTAACAGGAAATGTGTGTGTGTGTATGTGTATATATATGTACAAATTAAATTGTATGTACAAATATAAATATATATATTTGTACAAATGTGTATAGACATATATAGATATACATATATACATGTGTATATCTATACACACACACACATTTGTACAAAAGTAGGAGTTAGGAACGGAGAAGGCAATGGCATCCCACTCCAGTACTCTTGCCTGGAAAATCCCATGGATGGAGGAACCTGGTGGGCTGCAGTCCATGGGGTCGCGAAGAGTGGGACACGACTGAGCGATTTCACTTTCACTTTTCGTTTTCATGCATTGGAAAAGGAAATGGCAACCCACCCTGGTGTTCTTGCCTGGAGAATCCCAGGGACAGGGGAGCCTGGTGGGCTGCCGTTTATGGGGTCGCATAGAGTCGGACACAACTGAAGCGACTTAGCAGTAGCAGCAGCAAAAAGGTAGGGAAGGGACCCTTTCAAAGTTACCACTGATTACCTATGAGGGGATAACAAGTATTTTCAAAATAATCAGATCAGATCAGTTGCTCAGTCGTATCCAACTCTTTGTGACCCCATGAATCACAGCACGCCAGGCCTCCCTGTCCATCACCAACTCCCAGAGGTCAACCAGACACATCCATCGAGTCAGTGATGCCATCCAGCCATCTCATCCTCTGTCGTCCCCTTCTCCTCTTGCCCTCAATCCCTCCCAGCATCAGAGTCTTCTCCAATGAGTCAACTCTTCGCATGAGGTGGCCAAAATACTGGAGTTTCAGCTTTAGCATCATTCCTTCCAAAGAAATCCCAGGGCTGATCTCCTTCAGAATGGACTGGTTGGATATCCTTGCAGTCCAAGGGACTCTCAACAGTCTTCTCCAACACCACAGTTCAAAAGCATCACCATGAAATTAAAAGACGCTTACTCCTTGGAAGGAAGGTTATGACCAACCTAGATAGCATATTCAAAAGCAGAGACATCACTTTGCCAACAAAGGTTCGCCTAGTCAAGGCTATGGTCTTTCCTGTGGTCATGTATGGATGTGAGAGCTGGACTGTGAAGAAGGCTGAGTGCCGAAGAATTGATATCTTCTGCTTCCGTTAGGTCCACACCATTTCTGTCCTTTATCGAGCCCATCTTTGCATGAAATGTTCCTTTGGTATCTCTGATTTTCTTGAATAGATCCTTAGTCTTTCCCATTCTGTTGTTTTCCTCTATTTCTTTGCATTGATCTTCCTGCTAAATTCTGGAGCAAGACAAGGATACCCACTCCCATCAGTTCTATTTAACATAGTCCTCACCACAGCAATTAAAAAAAGAAAAAGAAATAAAAGGACTCCAGTACTATTGCCTGGAGAATCCCACAGACCGAGGGGCCTGGTGGGCTGCAGTCCATGGGGTCGTGAAGGGTCAGACACAACTGAGCAACTTCACTTTCACTTTTCACTTTCATACATTGGAGAAGGAAATGGCAACCCACTCCAGTGTTCTTGCCTGGAGAATCCCAGGGACAGGGGAGCCTGGTGGGCTGCCGTCTATGGGGTAGCACAGAGTTGGCCACGACTGAAGCGACTTAGCAGCAGCAGCAAACTGGAAGTGAAGAGGTAAGATTATCATTATATGTAAATGGTTGATACTAAAATACAGAAAACCCTAAAGACTACACAAAAACTACTAGAACTCATAAATGAATTTAGCAAGGTAGTAGGATACAAGATTAAAATACAGAAATCGGTTGCATTGCTTTACACAAACAATGAAATAACATAAAGGGAAAGCAAAAAAAAAAAAGAAAGCCCTTTTAAAATGGCATCAAAAAAATACTTTGGAATAAACTGATCAAAGAGAACATATGCTGAGAACAATATAAAACACTGAGGAAGGAAACTGAAGATGATTTAAGGAAATGGAAAGACACCCCATGCTTGTGATTTGGAAGAATTAATAATGTTACAACCGTTGGGCTACCCAAAGCAATCTACAGATTTAAAGTGATCCTATCAAAATACCTATTATATTTTTCACAGAACTAGAATAAATAATCCTCACGTTTATATATGGAACCATAAAGGACCCAGAATTGACAAATCAATCTTGAGGAAAAAGAACAAAGCAAGAGGCATAACCATCCCAGACTTCAGACAATACTACAATGAGCTACTGTCATCAAACAGAAGGGTATTAGCACAAAAAAAGACCATGAATCAGTGGAACAAAATAGACAGTCCAGAAATAAACACTACAGTCAATTAATCTACAACAAAGTAGGCAAGAATATACAATGGAGAGACAACAGTCTCTTCAGCAAGCGGTGTTGGGAAAGCTGGGCAAAGGAAATTAGAACACTCCCTCACATCATATGCAAAATAAACTCAAAATGGTTTCAAGACTTAAAATATAAGACAACACCATAAAAATCCTATAGGACGACATAGCAAAACATTCTCTGATATAAATCATACCAGTGTTTTCTAAATCCTATAGGACAACATAGCAAAACACTCTCTGATATAAATCATACCAGTGTTTTCTAGATCAGTCTACCAAGGCAATAGAAATAAAAGCAAAACTAAACAAATGGGATCTAATCAAACTTATAAGCTCTTGCACAGCAAAGGAAACCATAAACAAAACAAACTACAAAATGGGAGAAAAATATTTGAAAATGATGCAATAAGGGCTTACTATCCAAAATATGTAAACAGCTCATTCAACTCAATAACTAAACAATGCAATAAAAATAGGCAGAAGACCTAAATAGACATTTCTCCAAAGAAGACATACAGATGGCCAAAAGGCACATGATAAAAACGTTCAACATCACTAATTATTAGAGAAATACAAACGAAAACAACAACGAGGTTCCATTTAAGGTCAGTCAGAATGACCATCAGTAAAAAGTCTACAAATAACAAATGCTGGAGAGGTTGTGGAGAAAAGAGAACCTTCCTACACTGTTGATGGGAGTGTAAATTGGTGCAGCCACTATGGAGGTTCTTCAAAAAGCCAAAAGTAGAGTTGTTATATGACTAGCAACCCACTTAGTGGCATGTATTTGGACAAAACTCTAATTTGAACAGATACATGCACCCCAGTATTCATAGCAGTGCTTATTTACAATAGGCAAGACAAGAGAACCTAAATATCCATCAACAGATGAATGGATAAAAAAGATATGGTATACACATACAATGGAAAATTACTCAGCCATAAAAAAAGAATGAAATAATACCATTTGCAACAACACAGATGAACCTAGAGATTATCATACCAAGTGAAATAAGTCAGAAAAAGAAAGACAAATACCATATGATATTGCTTATATGTGGAAATCTAAAATATGACACAAATGTACTTACCTACAAAACACAAACTCACAGACATGAAAACAGACTTTTGTTTATGAAGGGGGAAAGTGAGGGTGGAAATGATGGAGTGGGCCTTTAGGACTAGCAGATGCAAAGTACTATATATAGAATGGATAAGCAGGAAGGTCCTATGGTATAGCACAGGAAACTGTATTAAATATCCCATAATAAACCACAATGGAAAAGAAAAAGCAAAATAAAGATATAAATAGATACATACACACATTCATAAAATTCATCTAAGCTGCTCTCTTAGGAAACTAGGGGGAAAAAAAGAGCAAATTAAATCAAAAGTAAGCAGAAGAAAAGAAACAGTAATAGAGAAATCAATGAAATTTAAAACAGGAAATCAATAGAGAAAAATCCACAAAACCAAAACCTAGTTCTTTGAAAACATCAATAAAATTCCTAGGACTCTACTCAGGCTAACTAAGAAAAAAAGGTTACAAGTTACCAATATCAGAAATGATAGAGAGGTACGTTATCACTATAGATCTCATGGACATGAACAGGATAATAAAAAATACTTTGAACAATCTATGCCCACAAATTTGATTACCTAGATGAAATGGACCAATTCCTTTTCAGGACCAATTCCTGAGATTTACTGCAGGTATACAAAGCTGGTTCAATACTCAAAAATTAACGTAATCCACCACATCAGCAGGCGAAAAGAGAAAAATTACATGATGATATCAATAGATGCAGACAAAAATCTAACATCCACTGATGAGAAAAACTCTCACTAGCAGTACAGGAAATCTTCCATTAACTCAATAAAGATCATCTATTAAAAAAAAAAAAAAAACTGACAGCTAACATCATATAGAAGCCTTTCTGCTGGTATCAGAAACAAGGCAAGTATGTCTCCTTTCATCATGACTTTTCAACGTCATGCTGGAAGTACTAACAATACTATAAAGACAATGAAATAAAAGGTGTACAAGTTTGGAAAGAAGACATAAAACTGTCTTTGTTTGCAAATGATACAATCACCTATTTAGGAAACCAAGCAAATCAACAACAACAAAAACGCTTCCTGAGACTAGGTTGCAGAATGCATGGTTAATATACAAAGTCAACTGCTTTCCTGTATGCCAGCAATGAACAAGTGCAATTTGAAATGAAAAATAGGTGATTTACAGCAGCAACCCCCAAAATGAAATACTTAGGTATAAATCTAACAAATATGTACAAGATTCATATGATGAATACAACAAATCTCTCATGAAAGAAATCAAAGAACTAGATAAATGGAGAGAGATTCCATGATGACAGATAGGAAGACTCAATATTGTCACAATGCCAGTTTTTTTCTAACTTTGATCTACAGATTCAATGCAATCCCAATCAAAATCCCAGCAAGTTATTTTATGGCTATCAATAAGCTGATTCTAAACTGTATACCAGAGAGACAAAAGATCCAGAATAGCCAATAGAATACTGAAGGAGAACAAAGTTGGAGGAGTGATACTGCTCGACAATTAAGGGTTACTATAAATCTACAGCAATCTAGAAACAGTGTGGTATTCATGAAAGAACAGACAAGTAGATCAATGACAAAAAAGAGAGAGCCCGGAAACAGACCCAAAGAAATACAGCCAATAATCACTGACAAAGGATAACAAAGGCAACAGGATGAAGCAAAAGGCAGTCATCTCAACAAATGGTGATAAAACTGGGGCGGGGGGGGGGGGGTGTCCCCCTGCGCGCGCTCAGTCATGTCTCTGTGATGTCCACTGCAAAGACTAACTCAAAATGGATTGTAAACCTAAGAGTAAAGCTATAAAACTAGAAGATAACACAGGAAAAAACTTAAGATTATCTTGGGAATGACAATGACTTTTTAAATACGACACAATCCATGAAAAAAATAATTAATAAGCTGGACTTCTTTAAGAAATGAAAAACTTTTGCTCTTCAAAAAACATCAGGTTTCCCTAGTGGCTCAGTGGTAAAGAATCTGCCTGGCAATGCAGGAGAATGGGTTCGATTACTGGTCCAGGAAGATCCCACATGGCACAGAACAACCAAGCCCATGTGCCACAATTTTTGAGCCTTTTCTCTATAGAGCCCAGGAGCCACAACTATTGAGCCCATGTGCCGCACCCACTGAAGCCTGCGCACCCTAGAGCCCTCATTCAGCCACAAGAGAAGGCACCGCAGCAAGAAACCTGAGCAATGAAACTAGAGAGTAGCCCCACTCACAGCAACCAGGGATAAACCCTTGCAGCAAGACCCAGCACAGCCAAAAATAAGTAAATAAAATTATTTTTTTTTTAAAGAAAGACATCATCAAGAAGGATAAGATAAGCCACAGACTGGGAAGACGCTGCAAACCCAATATTGCTAAACGACTGTTATCCAAAATACAAAGAATTCTCTCTTGGGACTTCCCTGGTAACACAGTGGATGAGAATCTGCCTGCTGTTACAGGGGACGTGGGTTCAATCCCTCATCCAGGAAGATCCCACATGCTGTGGGGCGACTAAGCCCACACACCACAACTATCAAGCCCAAACTCCAGAGCCCAAGAGCTGCAACTACTGAAGCCCATGAGCGGAAAGTCTGTGCTCCGCAACAAGAGAAGCCACTGCAAGGAAAAACTTGAGGACCGCAACCAAGAGTAGCTCCCATTTGCCATAAACAGAGAAAGCATGCTCACAGCAATGAAGACCCAGGGCAGCCAGGTAAATTAATTAAGGAATTTTTAAAAATACAAAGAACTCTTAAAACTCAACAATAAGAAAACAAACAACCCCCCCCAAAAAAAATAAGTCCGAGTTCAACTGATACCTCACCAAAGAGATAAATACAGACAGCAAATAACCATATGAAAAGATGCCCTACAATATACAGCATCAGGGAAATGCAGATAAAAACAAGATACAACTACACAGCTATTACAACGTCTACAATCCAGAACAATGATAATAGGTCAAACACTGGTGAGGATGTGGAACAGGAACCCTAATTCATTGCTGGTGGGAATGAAAAATGGTACAAGCACTTTGGAAGACAGTCTGGAAGTTTCTTAGAAAATTAAAACATACTCTTACCATGTGCTCCAGAAATTGCTTTCCTTGGTGTTTACTGAAAGGAGTTGAAAACGTGTAGCTAGAAAATTCTGCAAGAGGACATTTATAGCAGTTTCACACATAACTGCCAAAACTGGGAAGCAACTAAAATGTCCTTCAACAGGTAACTAGATAAACAAACTGTAATATACCCAGACGATGTAACATTATTATTGTTTAGTCACTAAGTCACGTTCAACTCTTTTTGCGACCCACAGACTGTAGCCCACCAGGCTCCTCTGTCCATGGGATTTTCATGGAAGAAGACTGGAGTGGGTTGCCATTTCCTTCCCCATGAAATCTTTCAGACCCAGGAATTGAACCATGTCTCCTGTCTCTCCTGCATTACAGGGGGATTCTTTTACACTAAGCCATGCGGGAAGCCCCAGTGGAACATTATTTAGCGCTGAAACAAGTGAGCTAACACACCATGAAAAGGTATGGAGGAAACTTAAATGCATATTTCTTAAGTTAAAAGCTAGTCTTTTGCTACATTCCATATGATTCCAACTATTCAACATTTTGGAAAATTCAAAACTATGGAGAGTAAAAAGATTAGTGGGGCTTCCCAGGCGCTGCTGCTGCCAAGTCAATTCAGTCGTGTCCGACTCTGTGCGACCCCATAAACGGCAGCCCACCAGGCTCCCCCGTGCCTGGGATTCTCCAGGCAAGAACGCTGGAGTGGGTTGCCATTTCCTTCTCCAACGCATGAAAGTGAAAAGTGAAAGTGAAGTCGCTCAGTTGTGTGCGACTCTTAGCGACCCCATGGACTGACTGTAGCCTACCAGGCTCCTCTGCCCATGGGATTTTCCAGGCAAGAGTACTGGACTGGGTTGCCATTGCCTTCTCCCAGGTGCTAGAGGTAAAGAACTAAGCTGCCAATGCAAGAGACATTAGGAGACATGGATTCCAAACCCTGGGTTGGGAAGACCCTCTGGAGGAGGGGACGGTAACCCACTCCAGTATTATTGCCTGGAGAATGCCATGGTCAGAGGAGCTTGGCCAGCTGCAGTCCAGTGGAATGCGAAAGTCTGATACGATTGAAACAACTTAGCAGGTAGCACTGGGGGTGGGAGAGAGGTGAACAGGAGGAGTACAGAGGATTTTTAGGGCAGTGAAAATACTATAATGATGGATATATGTCATTGCACATTTTTTTCAAACCCATAGAATGTATACAACACCAAAAGAGAATTCTAAGGTGAAGGGTGGATTTTGCATGATTATGCATGCATGCTAAGTCCCTTTCAGTCGTGTCAGAGTCTTTGCCACACCATGGACTGCAGCCCACCAGGCTCCTCTGTCCAAGGGATTCTCCAAGCAAGAATACTGGAGTGGGTTTCCATTTCCTTCTTGGGGCATCCCTGGTGGCTCAGACCATAAAGCAGCTTTTTGTTAGTCAGGAGAAACAGTCTTCACCATGAGGATTCTAGTGTTTTTCTAGATATGAGGAGGTATAAGAATTGGGCTCATAAAATCGGCTCCTGAAAATATCTATTTGAAGACCTGTTCTGCAGCTTTTTACAGAGCACAGAGTGCCTCACTTCCACCCTCCACCCTAAACTCCTTTCACGAGTGTTGAAAATCAGTAGCTGCAGCAGCACATGACTTAAAATACTTGTAGCGGTAGCAGGAGACTAGCAGAAACACTATGCAAAAAATATGTGCTTGACTGCACTGTACTCCCCATTCACCAAAATCACATATATATACTAAGCTTCCCCTCCTGCCTCTGTAGCAATTTTCTCAGAGCTATCTGAGATGCTGTCTCCCCGCCTATTAACCTCATTTTGCCTCAAATAAAACTCGTAACTCATACGTTTTGCATTTAAGTCAACATACATTATCACACGTGTGTAAGATCTCTCAAACATGAGGTATTACACAAATAGCATTGTAATTAACAGAAATTTACCAAAACAAATAAAGGAGTCCGAGTTCTTAAAGTACCGCGTCCACTCATTTCAGTTATGAAACACCAGAGTAAGCACTGAGCTATAAAGGGCTGCTTAAGTTAATGAGTTTTAAGAGTCGGAAAAGACTGAACAACAAGTTGTTCCGTCAACTTTAAGCATTTGGAATTTAAAAACTGTTTTAAATCCTTTACGGAATTGGAAGCAGGACCTTTTCCCACCCTGAAGTGAGTAAATGACCATATTCGAAGTTACCTTTTTTATCCGTCTGGAGGTGGTCTCCCAAAAGCCGAACTGCCAACACTTCCGGCCAAGCTGCAGGACGCCGAAACACTTCCGGTCCTCGTGCAGGGGCGGGCGGGATAAGGCGCCTACCACGCATGCGCGCCCCGGCTCAGCCTCTTCGGAGCGAGCTGCGTCCTTACGTCACCTCCAACCTCTGAGGACAGCCACCGGCGCGAGTTTTTCAAAATGGAAGCACGGAGGCGCCGCCCAGGCCTCGGAAAGTGCCCGGTAGACCTTTCTGTGGCTGTGCTGTCGTCGCAGAGAGCGGCGGCCTAGAGAGCCGAGCCTGATGGGCGCCAAGACCCGCTGGCTGCTTGGAGTGCTGCCTCGAAGGAACTGCGTGAAGGGAGCTGATCCGGGGAGCACGGGCCGCGGCCTGGAAATATGGCGACCTGCATCGGAGAAAAGATCGAGGTGAAAAGACCCGGCAGTCCCCAGTAGGGCGGGCGGGAGTCGGAGTGCCGGGTCTCGAGACCCTGGCAAGAGGGGGATAAGAGGAAGCTAACAGCTGCAGGGCGGGCTCCGAAGTGCCTGGGGAGGGTCCCAACCACCCGGTCCCGGCTGTTTGGGGGCGGAGCGGCCCGCCCCTTGGAGACGCGGCGGCGGCGGTGGGACAGGTGAGTCCCTTGCGGCCCCGCCCTTCTGTCCGTAGATACCGCGCCCCCTGGTCAGCGATCCCGCCCGAACTGCCGCCCTAGAGCAGGACTAGGGGTGTCTCCCCCTTCTCCAAGGGGATGGCGGTTACCTCCGGCGGGAGCTGCGGCGGGATTCCGTTCCAGCCCTTAGCTCTCAGGGGTTGGCTGGAGGTGGGAGGAGGGAGGAGGGAGGAGGTTGCTGAGGCTAAGGAACCAGATCATTAGGGTGCTGTATCTAGAAACCAGCCTGGAAGCTCACAGACCCACAAGCCGTCAACATGCTGTCTACCCCAGACACCAGCTGTATTGAGGTGTAATACCTGCTTGAATTTTAAATGCAAATTCTCCTTTCGATCCTTTTTATCCTCTTTCCAGCCCCTTCCTATTTCTCTTCCTTTCTACTTCTGGAAATCATCACACATATTCTTTAACTTTTAAGGATTTTAGAGTTGGAAATCTGCTTGGTAAAGGATCATTTGCTGGTGTTTATAGAGCTGAGTCCATTCACACTGGTTTGGAAGTTGCAATCAAAATGGTAAGAATATATTAGTTTCTCACTTCTACTTTGCAAATAACTAGAGAGGTTTGCTACTTGAGATGTTAGAAACTCCTTACCTGCCAGCCTTTTCTTTATGGTGTAAAAAACCCATTGCTTAAGCAAAAGACAGTAATTCCAACAGGTGAATTTAAGGATATCTTAAATAAATGCCTTATCTTTACTAATGTTCATTAGATCTAGTTATGCATACTTGGAGTAATTGGTAGAAATCAAAGAAGAAATAATAATTTGTTTATAAGAAGAAGAATACCCTTGTGCATAATTCTGTTTTGCACTGTAACAAGCTAAAATACTATTCTTGATTGTTAGGAGTCAGTCTAACAGGAGTAATATAAGCAGATTAATAAACACCTAAACCAGTAGAAAAAGGGAAGGGAAGTTTTCTTTTAAAACTTTGCTAAATTTGTGTTGTTGTTGTTATCATAGATACTATAGTTGAGCTATAAATTCTTTTAAATTGATAGAGTATATTGGAATGTATTGGAGAAACTTATTGAATGTTCATTCTGCCAAGCACTCTGCTGGGTGCATGGGGAAAACAGACAACAGAATAAATTGATCTAAAAAGTAGATAAAAGGACTAAAGAATATTTCAAAGTATATTTTCTTTTTTCAACGTTAACATGACAAATTCACATTTGAAAATTTATCGTGAATGTTTAAAACTCTCATATTATTTTAGATAGATAAGAAAGCCATGTACAAAGCTGGAATGGTACAGAGAGTCCAAAATGAGGTGAAAATACATTGCCAGTTGAAACATCCTTCTATCTTGGAGGTAAGATACACATTTTATAAAAGTGGCCAAGGACATTGAATTTTTCTCTATTATAATTTATTACATCCTTTTACATTTCAGCTGTATAACTATTTTGAAGATAACAATTATGTGTACCTAGTATTAGAAATGTGCCATAATGGAGAAATGAACAGGTATTTAAAAAATAGAAGAAAACCATTCTCAGAAAATGAAGGTAAGCCATACTTCTTTTTTTTTCCTTTAAAAAATTTTTTTGAATGAGTTTTACTTTTTGTAGTTTTGACGAATGTAGTATTTTGTAATATTTAGTAAAACTGTTTCAATTATTACTTTAGGCTACAAAAGGAGACTGTTCCCCCCACCAAACTTTAAACAGCTGTTAATTCATGTGAATAATTTAGGTGTTACAGAAATAAAGTAGGAGAAATTTACTATCCTTTATTTTAAATCATTGGTTACAGTTTAATGTGACATCCTTTGCAATCTAGAAAAGTTATAGTTTCTAAGTCAAACACAAGTACCTGCTGAAACCATTTGCTGTAGAAAATGTCAAACATTTAAACTGAGAGAGTAATATAATGAGCCCCTATGAACTTAACAATCATCTTTCAGAACTATCAACTCATGGTGAAATAGTTTCATCTTATTCTTCTTATTCCCCCAGTGCCCCAGAGTGTTTTGAAGCAAATCATAGACATCTTTTTTATCTCTAAATGAGACAGACTTTGAAAAAAAAAAGTAAGCACAAAGTCACTATCAGACCTAATAATTCCTTACTATCAAACACAATGTCAGTTTCAGCTTCCATAGTTTCTTAGAAGTTACATTTTTATATTTCAGATCAGGATCAAGTAAGGTCCATGTATCATCACACAAATGATTGTTTTCTATCTGTCTATTTATTTAGGCTGTGCTGCATCTTAGTTGCAGCTCCCAGAATCTTCCTTGAGGCTTACAGACTCAGTTGTAGCATACATGCAGGATCTAGTTGCCCAAGCAGGGATTGAACCCCGGGCTCCCTGATTTGGGAGCTTGGAGTGTTACCCACTGGACCACCAGGGAAGTTCCAGAAATGATTGTTTTCAAATTATCTTACCCTGCTAACTGAGATTGCAGGCTAGATTGAAATCTAAGAAAGATGGTTGTTGACAGGCTTTTTTGTCCGTTTGATTCTATATTTAACACATTTAGAAAACAATTTGGTCATACATAATTAAGAGTCATGGAAATGTTTATATCCTTAGACTGAAAGTAAGAACATTATACAAATTGAAAAATTCATATACATATTGATGATGAATACTGTATTTTTTCATAATACTGTAGGGTCGTCTTATATAGTAGGGTCTTCTCATATAAGACATAACTTACAAAAAATAGGAAGGAAATGAATTACCAATTTAATTAAAACCAAGAATGTATATGACAAAAGATACTGTCAACAAATTTCCTGGTAGCTCAGACAGTAAAGCATCTGCCTACAATACAGGAAACCCGGGTTCAATCCCTGGGTCGGAAAGATCCCCTGGAGAAGGAAATGGCAACCCACTCCAGTATTCTTGCCTGGAAAATCCCATGGACCGAGGAGCCTGGTAGGCTACAGTCCATGGGGTAGCAAAGAGTCGGACATGACTGAGCAACTTCAACGAATTTCAAAGTTAAAGATAGAAAGAAAATATTTATAAAATAAATGGCTGGCCAATTAATATTTAAAATATAAGGCATGCCTGGATTTCCCTGGTGGTACAGTGGTTAAGAGTTGCTTAAGAGTCCCTCTGCCGATACAGGGGACATAGGTTCAATCCCTGACCCAGAAGATTCTACATGCCATGGAGAGACTAAGCTCTTGCTCTAGAACCAGCCATCGAAACTACTGAGCCATGTGCCACAACTACTGAAACCCACGTGCCAAGAGCCTGTGCTCTGCACACACAGTGAGAAGCCCATGTACCATTCAGTGAAGAGTAGCCCCCACTCGCTGCAAATAGAAAACGCCCGCACACATCAGCAAAGACCCAGCACAATCAAAAAAGAAAAATAAGGCATGCCTAAAAAGAAAAAGACAGTTGAATAGGAAAATGGATGAGGGATATAAGGAAACTGTTCACAGAAGAGAAAGTATAGTTGGCCAATTCCCAGGTGGTGAAGTGGTAAAGAATCCACTTGCTAATCCAGGAGATGGAGGTGATGCGGGTTCAATCCCTGGGTCAGGAAGATCTCCTGGAGAAGGAAATGGCAACCAAATCCCATGGACAGAGAGCCTGATGGGCTACAGTTCATGAGGTCGCAAAGAGTCAGACACGACTGAGTATGCATGCGGAACATGGGGACATCAAAGGAACTTTAGGTTGCTTTTCTCTTTTTTAAAAATTTGAGCATATTTATGAATTTTTTATTTAATTTTAAATATTTTCTCTTAATTTCTATGGACTTCTGGTTACCCTAGGTTAACTCTAGTCATTCTCAATTCTTAAAAAAAGTAAGCATCCCTTAACTGTATTATAAAACTCATCAGTTGTAAAGGACAAAGATTAAAAGGAGTGCCTAGATGTCTTAAAGGGAAATATTAAAAATATTATAAAATTATCAGAGTGGTGTTTTGGTTGGTGAAACTAAGCCACAAACCAGTTCACTAATTGTAATATTAGCTTATGTACTTGGGTTTCATAATGTATTCTAAATACTGAATCTTCAGATTTTCTAAGTTGTAACTTTTATTTTTTGCATTCTAACAGCTCGACACTTCATGCACCAGATCATCACAGGAATGTTATATCTCCATTCGCATGGCATATTACACCGGGACCTCACACTTTCTAACCTCTTACTTACACGTAATATGAACATCAAGATTGCTGATTTTGGGCTGGCAACTCAGTTGAAAATGCCACATGAAAAGCACTATACGTTATGTGGAACTCCTAATTACATTTCTCCAGAAATTGCAACTCGAAGTGCACATGGACTTGAATCTGATATTTGGTCCTTGGGCTGTATGTTTTATACGTTACTTATTGGGAGACCGCCTTTTGACACTGACACGGTCAAGAACACATTAAATAAAGTAGTATTGGCAGATTATGAAATGCCAACTTTTTTGTCAAGAGAAGCCAAGGACCTTATTCACCAGTTACTTCGTAGAAATCCAGCAGATCGTTTAAGTCTGTCTTCAGTATTAGATCATCCTTTTATGTCCCGAAATTCTTCAAAAAAAAGTAAAGATTTAGGAACTGTAGAAGACTCGATTGATAGTGGACATGCCACAATTTCTACAGCAATTACAGCTTCTTCCAGTACCAGTGTAAGTGGTAGTTTATTTGACAGAAGACGACTTTTGATTGAACAGCCACTCCCAAATAAAATGACTATATTTCCAAAGAATAAAAATCCAAGTGATTTTTCTTCTTCAGGAGATGGAAGCAGCTTTTATACTTCATGGGGCAATCAAGAACAAGAAACCAGTAATAGTGGAAGGGGAAGAGTAATCCAAGAGGCAGAAGAAAGGCCACATTCTCGATACCTTCGTAGAGCCCATTCCTCTGATAGATCTGAGACTTCTCATGGTCAGTCTCGAGTGAAAACATATACAATGGAACGATGTTACTCAGCAGAAATGCTTTCAAAATCCAAACGATCAGGAGTGGAGGAAAATGAAAGATACTCACCCACAAACAACGATGCTAATATTTTTAACTTCTTTAAGGAAAAGACATCCAATAGTTCTGGATCTTTTGAAGGACCTGATAACAATCAAGCACTGTAAGAATAATTCTATCAAAAGCATTTTACTTTTAGATAAGCATTGTATTATCACAAACAGGAAGCTGCTTGTAACTAAGGTTGGAGGTACCTTTTTTCTAACCCTATCAGATATTCCTGGGGCACTTAACTATGATTTCTGTTTTTTAATAGGGAGAAAATCAGAATGATAATTTTGAATTGTGTTTAAGAATTAAAATGAGTATATGTGCTCATGGATGTATCTGTAGTATGTGTTTAATACTTTGGAATTTTTTTGGGTCATGTTTAATTTTATATGAAGCAGGTCTCCAGTGCAGTATATCATATTTTAAACATGTGTGATCCCTAAAGTACTCTTAACAGTAACCATACATAAACACAAACACACAAATAGAGAGTAGCTGAGCTTAAGTGACGAGGAATCATACTGTTACCTGCTTCTCACGTGAAGACTAGGTTTTGAGTGACTACTGTTTGGGGTTTTTTTCCTTCTAATTTTTATTCTTAAATTACAAGAGGATAATAGCCATATAGAAATAGTGTCACAGTGCCATGGGCATTTTGGCATGGGAATTTAGCTTCGTAGAGACAATTTAGTTATGTAAATATTGAGTTCTACTATTGATCTAAAAGTTTCTAGGTATTCGTATCAAAAAAATCTCTTTTAAAAATATTTTTATCTTACAAAGTTATTATCAGATAATTTTTTATTAGTTTGTAGAAAAATTTTTTTCTTTCTTTAGCTCCAATCATCTTTGTCCAGGAAAAACTCCCTTTCCATTTCCTGACCAGACACCTCAGACTGAAATGGTGCAACAATGGTTTGGGAATCTACAAATAAATGGTGAGTTTTTAATGGACTGTTTACTAAAATATTAATAATTTGGCCACTTAGCAAGCATTACAGTTTTCTCTTTGGATTTTCTTAAGGAAATAATGGCATTTTGAATAAACCTTGTAATAATAACAATACATTTTGAGTATTTATCAACCACTGTCCTTAATGCTTAACATATATTATTAACTTTTTAAATTCTCACAAAAACTATAAGAGGAAGACACTATTATTAGTCCTGTCTTACAAATGAGGACGTTATAGTGCACAAAGCTTAATTTGCCAAGCCACACTGTCCATAAATAGAAGAGACACGAGTCTAACCCATGCATTCTGGCTCAGAGACTTTAGTCTCTAAACCTCTCTGCTTTCACACTCTCTGTAATAAGTACCTGTATCAGTGCCTATAAAATAATCAAAAGATGATTGATTTTATTTTTAACTATAAGGGGGTATGGATATCATAGTATACCAGTGGGACCTGGAATACACTCAGATCAGATCAGTCGCTCAGTCGTGTTCGACTCTTTGCGACCCCATTAATCGCAGCACGCCAGGCCTCCCCGTCCATCACCAACTCCCGGAGGTCACCCAGACTCACATCCATCTAGTCAGTGATGCCATCCAGCCATCTCATCCTCTGTCGTTCCCTTCTCCTCTTGCCCCCAATCCCTCCCAGCATCAGAGACTTTTCCAGTGAGTCAACTCTTCGCATGAGGTGGCCAAAGTACTGGAGTTTCAGCTTTAGCATCATTCCTTCCAAAGAAATCCCAGGGCTGATCTCTTTCAGAATGGACTGATTGGATCTCCTTGCAGTCCAAGGGACTCTCAAGAGTCTTCTCCAACACCACAGTTCAAAAGCATCAATTCTTCGGCACTCAGCCTTCTTCACAGTCCAGCTCTCACATCCATACATGACCACAGGAAAAACCATAGCCTTGACTAGGCGAACCTTTGTTGGTAAAGTAATGTCTCTGCTTTTGAATGTGCCATCTAGGTTGGTCATAACTTTCCTTCCAAGGAGTAAGCGTCTTTTAATTTCATGGCTGCAGTCACCATCTGCAGTGATTTTGGAGCCCAGAAAAAGAAAGTCTGACACTGTTTCCACTGTTTGCCCATCTATTTCCCATGTAGTGATGGGACCAGATGCCATGATCTTCATTTTCTGAATGTTGAGCTTTAAGCCAACCTTTTCACTCTCCACTTTCACTTTCATCAAGAGGCTTTTTAGCCCCTCTTCACTTTCTGCCATAAGGGTAGTGTCATCTGCATATGTGAGGTTTTTGATATTTCTCCCAGCAATCTTGATTCCAGCTTGTGCTTCATCCAGCCCAGCGTTTCTCATGATGTACTCTGCATATAAGTTAAATAAACGGTGACAATATACAGCCTTGATGTACTCCTTTTCCTTTTTGGAACCAGTCTGTTGTTCCATGTCCAGTTCTAACTGTTGCTTCCTGACCTGCATACAGATTTCTCAAGAGTCAGATCAGGTGGTCTGGTATTCCCATCTCTTTCAGAATTTTCCACAGTTGATTGTGATCTATACAGTCAAAGGCTTTGGCATAGTCAATAAAGCAGAAATAGATGTTTTTCTGGAACTCTCTTGCTTTTTCCATGATCCAGCAGATGTTGGCAACTTGATCTCTGGTTCCTCTGCCTTTTCTAAAACCAGCTGGAACATCAGGAAGTTCACAGTTCACATATTACTGAAGCCTGGCTTGGAGAATTTTGAGCATGACTTTACTAGCATGTGAGATGAGTGCAATTGTGCGGTAGTTTGAGCATTCTTTGGCATTGCCTTTCTTTGGGATTGGGATGAAAACTGACCTTTTCCAATCCTGTGGCCACTGCTGAGTTTTCCAAATTTGCTGGCATATTGAGTGCAGCACTTTTGCAGCATCATCTTTCAGGATTTGGAACAGCTCAACTGGACTTCCATCACCTCCACTAGCTTTGTTCGTAGTGATGCTTTCTAAGGCCCATTTGACTTCACATTCCAGGATGTCTGGCTCTAGGTCAGTGATCACACCATCATGATTATCTGGGTCATGAAGATCTTTTTTTGTACAGTTCTTCTGTATATTCTTGCCACCTCTTCTTAATATCTTCTGCTTCTGTTAGGCCCATACCATTTCTGTCCTTTATCGAGCTCATCTTTGCATGAAATGTTCCTTTGGTATCTCTGATTTCCTTGAAGAGATCCCTAGTCTTTCCCATTCTGTTGTTTTCCTCTATTTCTTTGCATTGATCACTGAAGAAGGCTTTCTTATCTCTTCTTGCTATTCTTTGGAACTCTGCATTCAGATGTTTATATCTTTCCTTTTCTCCTTTGCTTTTCGCTTCTCTTCTTTTCACAGCTATTTGTAAGGCCTCCCCAGACAGCCATTTTGCTTTTTTGCATTTCTTTTCCATGGGAATGGTCTTGATCCCTGTTTCCTATACAATGTCACAAACCTCATTCCATAGTTCATCAGGCACTCTATCTATCAGATCTAGGCCCTTAAATCTATTTCTCACTTCCACTGTATAATCATAAGGGATTTGATTTAGGTCATACCTGAATGGTCTAGTGGTTTTCCCTACTTTCTTCAATTTAAGTCTGAATTTGACAATAAGGAGTTCATGGTCTGAGCCACAGTCAGCTCCTGGTCTTGTTCTTGCTGATTGTATAGAGCTTCTCCATCTTTGGCTGCAAAGAATATAATCGATCTGATTTCAGTTTTGACCATCTGGTGATGTCCATGTATAGAGTCTTTTCTTGTGTTGTTGGAAGAGGGTATTTGCTATGACCAGTGCATTTTCTTGGCAAAACTCTGTTAGTCTTTGCCCTGCTTCATTCCGTATTCCAAGGCCAGTTTTGCCTGTTACTCCAGGTGTTTCTTGACTTCCTACTTTTGCATTCCAGTCCCCTATAATGAAAAGGACATCTTTTTTGAGTGTTCTAAAAGGTCTTGTAGGTCTTCATAGAAACGTTCAACTTCAGCTTCTTCAGCGTTACTGGTTGGAGCATAGACTTGGATTACTGTGACATTGAATGATTTTCCTTGGAAACGAACAGAGATCATTCTGTCGTTTTTGAGACTGCATCCAAGTACTGCATTTCGGACTCTTTTGTTGACCATGATGGCCACTCCATTTCTTCTGAGGGATTCCTGCCCACAGTAGTAGATATAATGGTCCTCTGAGTTAAATTCACCCATTTCAGTCCATTTTAGTTCGCTGATTCCTAGATTTTATTTCACTGATTCCTAGTGTAGTGGCATACACTACACAGCTACTAAAATTTAAACACTGTTAAACAGCTGTCATCAAGTCATTATTTCATTTATAGACCCAGAGTTTGAAAATTAAACATTTCTACTTAATGAACATGCTAGATTCACAGAAGTGGGTTGGAAAATAATTATGGGGAAAAGTGAGAATAAAAAAGAAACGTATGGAAGAAACATATGGAGAGGAGAAGATAATTTTTTACTAAGTATCATATTACTTCAAACAAAGTACATAATAATATGGGTGTAATTTAAGTAGAGTTGTTTTGTCACCACAAGTCTATTATTTTGTGTGTGTATTATTTTCAAGAGCCCAAAAGATAATTAATCTTCTCATATGTACTTGTTAAAGCTGATAATTCAACCTTATGTGTTTTAAATTATAAAACTGCCCTGTGCTTAAATCTTGTACTTAACCTTCTACTGTGTTTATAGATACTTCTTATTTGGTAACATGGACATGTCCGGGGTAACCTTGCATTGGAGAAGGAAATGGCAACCCACTCCAGTGTTCTTGCCTGGAGAATCCCAGGGACGGGGGGAGCCTGGTGGGCTGCCTTCTCTGGGGTCGCACAGAGTCGGACACAACTGAAGCGACTTAGCAGCCGCAGCAGCAGTGCTGCTGCAATTTTAAAGTATATTATTTGATATAAGATATTTCCTATTATAATGGTAGTGAGGAGGGGAAGCATGTAAAAGTCACTTAAGGGGAAAACCGAGATACAGATTTTTAGATTTAGCATTAGAAAAATTGCCTTACAAAGTTTTATATACTCTAATCATTTTAAGGACTTTTTGAAAAATAATGTCTCCATGTGAACTCTAGAACTGTTGATATATAAAATTTAAGTAGGTAAAGTTCAACGAGAGCTTTTTTAGAAATGTAGGTACAAATAACATTTGTACTATTAAGTATTAATGATGTTAAAGCTATTTTGTATATTTTAGTGTGTTTTGGCTTTAGTTGCATATTTTGTAAGTAAAAATGAAGTAGTCCTTAGCTTACATGTTATGTAGAATGATTATTTGGGAACTCCTCTCAAATCTGTATTCATTGCAGCATTGGGCAGTTGCTTGTTTAGCATTAGTAGGTGACCCATTTAGTAGGTGACTGGGTTAGCCTGGTGGGCTGCCATCTATGGGGTCACTCAAGAGTCGGACACGACTGAAGCAACTTAGCAACAGCAGCAGCAGTTTTTGCTTTGATTGAAAAATTAATTTTATATTGGTATCTTTTCTTTCTTAGTCTTAGACTTAAAGGTATTCCTTTGTAGGCTAGCTTAAAATATCCTTTTAAAGTCACTATTTTTTTTTAAATCACTGTTTTATTATGCCATATCTTTTTCTCTTTTTGTGACCGCACTGCTTGGCTTGTGGGATCTTAGTTCCCGGACCAGGAGTTGAGCCTGGGACCTTGGCTGTGAAAGCACCAATTCCTAATGGCTGGACTGCCAGGAAGTCCCTTCAGCCATATCTTAAACTGAAAAATTATGAGTTGTTTTTTTTTAAAACTAGATTTCTTTTGTTCTTCAAAAAAAGTATGCTGTTGTAACCAGCATGACATTGTTTTGTGTAGACTTGACTTTAATTACTCACTAAGTTGCTTTATTTTATGTATACTGTAGCTCATTTAAGAGAAACTACTGAGCACCACGGTATTAGCCCAAACAGAGATTTCCAGGGCCGTCCAGATTTGCAGGACACATCAGGAAATGCCTAGACTGATACAAGAGCCAAAAGGAGCCCCAATGCTTCTGACAATGCACGTTCTGTAAAACATTTGAATACCGTGAAATATACGACTGAATATCACACTAAACCTGAAATAATTCAACAAGAATCTATTTTTGGCTTAGATCCTTCTTGTGAACAAAGCAAGACTAGGGGTGTGGAGCCACCGTTGGTCTATCAGAAGCGTACATTAAGAAGCATTACATCTCCTTTGACTGCTTATAGGTTAAAACCAATCCGACAGAAAACCAAAAAGGCTGTGGTATGTCTGTCATTTTTCTAAATCACTGTATGATTTCCTTGAGTATATGGTTTCTGGTATCAAGCATGGTATCTTTTCAGTTCCCTGTAATGTCCTTGCATTTTTTATATGTACTTGATAAACTTACATAAGAGAAAAGAGATTGCATGTTTATGGAAAAATAGCTATTGTTTTCTTCTGGATACTTTAAGAATGGTGAACTGATATGAACTTTAAATTATTGATAATGAAAAACATTTAGAAGTAATACTGGCCAAATGCTGTGTTAAATATTATTTATAATCCTAATCACTAAATTAATGTTTAGTATTATCATTTGTTTTCATTGTTTCTACATTTAATCCAGTCTCAAAAAGATAAACTAGAAAGTATAACTTTTTAACATCTAAAACTATTGATGTTTTAACAGGACTATGAAAAATAAGTAGAGGATTTTTTTTTTTAATGTGTGTATTGGGAATAGTGATTTTTATTTTTTAATTCCCTATTCATCCTGTTTGTCGCTTGTTTTCCATTTCACCCAGTCTTGCCTTTAATTGGAGTGCTATTCTTTCCAAAGTCCTTAAATTCTCCACCCTACCTTCTGCTTCCTTTCTGCTCACTGGTTATTTCACACCTCATTATACCATCTCACCTTTACTCCTTATGTTTCACAGTTGTGCTTAAATACACCTGTGATCTAGACTATTGCAGTGAAGCAGCTGTTTTATTTTTATGTTAATTTTTGTTTCTGCCATGGTTAAGTACTTTGCTTTTTACTAATATATATGTCAGAATGTTCTGATAAATAATTGTTACTGATTTTAGTTTTGTTTTTTTTTTTTAGGTGAGCATACTTGATTCAGAGGAGGTATGTGTGGAGCTTCTGAAGGATTATGCATCTCAAGAATATGTAAAGGAAGTTCTTCAGATATCTAGTGATGGCAGTATGGTAATGTGGATTCACTTTTATTATCTTGCAGCTTCATCACCTAAGTATTTTACCATTCTTTTCATTCTATTACAAAACAATTTTTTAAATTACTTTTCCTAATATGATAGTATATATAGAATTCAAAAACTAAAATAGCATACTAAAATAAAGTAGTGTTGTTTAAAAATAATTATAACTAGTAACAAAATCTAAACTTGAGGCTTAAGTTTAAACAGTGAAAAAATTACTTTTAGAGATTATTTAGTGTTTTCAATAAAGATAAAATTTAATATTCATGTGAGCTCTTTTTATAATTTTAGTGACAAAATATAGTTCTTTAACTTAATGGCATATAATTAGAATTCTTAAAATTTTTTGACAGATCACTATTTATTATCCAAATGATGGAAGAGGTTTTCCTCTTGCTGATAGACCACCCTCGCCTACTGATAATATCAGTAGGTACAGTTTTGATAATTTACCAGGTATGTAAATTTACCAGAGAATAAATTTAGATAATGGATTTTTATAAATCCATAGACATAAACTCTATACATGTGGATATCATAAATTGTAGATATCTTGACTTCATTTGGGCTGCAAGTTATGTTCTTATAATGTTGTATCTGGTGAGATGTGCTGTACCTTACTAATTCAGTGTTCAGGCATGTTCTGTGTTAAAATGGAATTTTATTTTATTTAAGGAAAAACTAACTCTGGAATATTAGTCATGTGTCCACAAATATACTTTGTACACTTCTTTTTTTTTTTTTTGCAGGGGAAAATGGACAAAGGAAAGGATCAATGAGGGTGGGAGGGAAATGGGAAGAAAGAAGGGGAGTGATGGTGGGGAGGAGTATATGTAATTTTTTAACCAATGGCTTTCTGTTTTTAATCACAAAGAATACTTTAAAAAAATCATGGTGAATTCATCTTATATTAGGAGGTTTGTTCTCAAAATGAAAAGTTCAGGAAACAAAAAGTCCAGTTTGGGTGTCCTCATCTTTAGGCACATCTTGGTATTTTGTATTGCTAAGTCTATCTTTACCACAATATATTATTTAGGACAGGATCACATTTGTCACCTCTTCCTCCCTACTACCCAAAGTGGTACCAAACCCACAAAATAGTCAATAAACCTCCACAGAGTGAACAAATAAGTCTTTTTTTTTTTTTTTAAACTCTCCTGAGTGAACTGAATTTTTTGAGGCTCATAAGTAAATATGTTTTCCTCTTTACTTTGTCTATTACAGCCAGATTATATGAGTTGGGTATTAAAGTCTCCCACTATTATTGTATTGCTCTAGAGAATGTCCTTTAGTTTTTGTTGGAGAAATGGTTTAGTGGTGCAAAATTCTCTCAACTTTTGCTTATCTGTGAAGCTTTTGATTTCTCCTTCATATTTGAATGAGATCCTTGCTGGATACAATAATCTAGGCTGTAAGTTATTTTCCTTCATCACTTTAATTACGTCTTGCCATTCCCTCCTGGCTTGGAGAGTTTCTATTGAAAGATCAGCTGTTATCCTTATGGGAATTCCCTTGTGAGTTATTTGATGTTTTTCCCTTGCTGCTTTTAATATTTGTTCTTTATATTTAATCTTTGTTAATTTGATTAATATGTGTCTTGGGGTGTTTCGCCTTGGGTTTATCCTGTTAGGGACTCTCTGGATTTCTTGAACTTGAGTGGTTATTTCCTTCTCCATTTTAGGGAAGTTTTCAACTATTATCTCCTCAAGTATTTCCTCATGATCTTTCTTTTTATCTTCTTCTTCTGGAACTCCTATGATTCGAATGTTGTAGCGTTTGATGCTATCCTGGAGGTTTCTGAAATTGTCCTCATTTCTTTTGATACGTTTTTCTTTTTTCTCGTCTGATTCATTTATTTCTAGGATTCTATCTTCTAGTTCACTAATCCTATCTTCTGCCTCTGTTATTCTACTATTTGTTGCCTCCAGGGTGTTTTGGATCTCATTTATTGCATTATTCATTATGTGTTGACTCTTTTTTATTTCTTCTAGGTCCTTGTTAAACCTTTCTTGCATCTTCTCAATCCTTGTCTCCAGACTCTTTAACTGTGATTCTATTTTGATTTCGAGATTTTGAATTAATTTCGCTATCATTATTTGGAATTCTTTATCAGGTAGATTCCCTATCTCTTCCTCTTTGGTTTGGTTTGGTGGGCATCTATCCTGTTCCTTTAGCTGCTGGGTATTCTTTTGTCTCTTCATTTTGTTGAAATTGCCAAATTTAGAGTGTCCTTGCTATATTCTGGTAGTTTGTTGAATTCTCTTTATTGAGGCGGTTTACAGGTCTTTTCAATATCTGATCTCTGCCTTGTTACAGAGGGGGCGGAGATGAACACCCAAATCTAAACCGGCCAGGTTCAGGCACTCAGATAATCCTCAGAAGCACAGACTTGGTTGAGTCTGCGTTTTATGCCCTTCCCAGATCCGAGTAGCGCAGGTGATGAAATGTTCAGCGAGTGCAGGTGCTGCGACTTATCGCCTCTCCGCCGCTCAGTTTTCTGGGTATACAAACAGCGCACTTTCTCAGGCAGATGTTGACCATCCAGAGCCCCAAGAAGCGTGAGTCAGCACAGAAACCTACTCACAGTTTCGTTAGGCAGTGTCTCTCTAGGGCTATAATTGCCCACCTCTGGCCCTGGCAGCCGGCCAACTCTGTGCAGC